>OZ017739.1:103581409-104981409 GCA_963969285.1 Odontomyia ornata | reverse complement strand
CTCTTGTTTAATTTCCCCAGATTCACTAATTCACCTCAAAAGGTCGTGGAAAAGCTGAAAACTTAAGCGGAAAGCACTCTTTCGCTCAATTTCCCCAGTATCGCATATTCATCATCCGAGAAAGCGAGATAGAGTGGGAAAGAAAGCTTTCGTGGAACGAGAGCGCATGTGTTCGGCACCTTTTAATAGAATTTAGGTTGAAAGCTCACGAAAGAACGGTATCTGAAGTTCTTGGGCAAAGCATGCCAAGCAGTCTTGTTTGTGTATATAAAGGAGAGTACTGCTACAGGCACTTTAAGTACAACGAGTTATTACGCAAGTAAGATTTTAGACGTACAAGATAATGGTGAGGGGGGTAGGTGTTGGTTTGCGCAGCTTTCCTCAATCGGCCTTTTGGCGTTCCATGCTGTGTGACCACCCCGTACCATTAGCGCGTCAAGTTGATTCCCTCTACAGACTGGCCCTCACCTGGGAAGCGCGACAAGTGAGAGGAAAAACGAAAAGCGCTTCACTCAATATTGATAGAATTTTACAATAATTAAATAAGTGAAAATATAACTAATCATTGTTTATTTTTTAATCATTTAGATTACAGCCGAATTGATTAGTTTCATTTTCACTTATTAAAATATTTTTTAAACTTCTATCAATATTGAGTGAAGCGCTTTTCAACTTGACGCGCTGATGGTTCAAGGTGACCACACGGTGTGGAATGCCAAAAGGCCGATTGAGGATCACGGCGCAAACCAACACCTCACCCCTTACCATTTAATTGTACGGTTTCACTATACCTCCATCTAAAATTTTACACGTGTAGTTACTCGTTGTACTTAAAGAGTGGGTAGCAGCACGCTCCCTTATAGACTCGAACAAGACTGCTTAGCATGCTTTGCTCAAGAACTTTAGATACTGTTCTTTCGTGAGCTTTCAACCTAAATCCTATTAAAAGGTGCTGAGTAGCCGGTCACGTGCGCTCTCGTTCCACGAAAGCTTTCCTCCTCGCTCCGTCTCGCTTTCTCGGATGGTGAATATGCGAAACTGGGGAAATTGAGCGTAAGAGTGCTTTTCGCTTAAGCTTTCGGCTTTCCCACGACCTTTTGAGGTGAATTAGCGAAACTGGGGACATTGAACTAGAGAGCATTTAGCCGGAACTTTCAGTTTTCCTTTCAGCTTAACTCTCTTCGAAGCACACCCAAAGCTTGTCGTTCACAATGTGATAATCGTGTGAAGCACATTGCGAGTTTATCTTTTTTATTTACTTTTTCGCTCGCTTATTTACTTTTACGCTTTATCATTGCACGACATGCTTCAATAGCAATGGACGTATGTGCTTGCTTGACTTATTTCATTGGCAAAGTGCGATTACATAGGTAGTGTTTGCTTGCTAGCAACTACTTCACTGATGAAGTGTAAGTATGGTATAAACGAGTGTGTTGTATTTTCGCTCGCAACATTGTGTCCGATTCCTATTTGAATTGTTGAGTATTAAATGTAGAATAGAGAAGTTTTTAAGTCATATATTGCCTTTGATAGATGATAACATTGTAAAATAATCTCTGATTGACCCCATTGCTTCTATTTTCACCAAAAAATGCTCTTTGCTTATGTCATTTTGTTATAATTAAAAAGATTTTTACTCGTATAAGACTCTAGTGGTCCAAAGGTAATTCAAATAAACCTTTAGTGAAATATTTTATAAATTCTGGTTGTGTGTTATTGGTGCAGTGGCGTTTTGCAATGTAATTTCTCTTACTCACTTAATTCGATATGGAATTCTTTTCATTCTTTTGAAGTAAAAAAACTGGTTGGTCCATTTTTTTCACCATATTGATCACATAATTGATAATGAATGATCAACGTTTCTCCAGGAGTTATTTAAGCAGCAATTTAATAGAAACCTGCATGAAATTAAATTATTTTAATCCACCTGAGAAATAAATTTAGAGCTAATATTATCTGTTCATGTGCATTTCTCTACTGCTTCAGCTAGTTCTCAATTTATCATCACTGAGCTTTAAAATTGAAATAAATTTTTTCAAGTCATTAATAGACTTATTCTGTAGAAACATTTTCACGTGACGGAAAAATTTTTCATAAAGTTCATATACATGTACTTTCTGCCTTCTTTTATGAATAATTTTTTTACTACATTTTCGGTCGTAAATGCGGCTAATTTACAAAAATTATTGTAAATAAAATACAAAACAATTAATTTAATTCTTTGGTAAAAATGATACTTTTAATCCCATGACTAAAACCAATTGCAAATACTCATATTATATCTCAATTATCAACCGTATTCAGAGTCATAATTTCTTTTCTAGAAAAGTGATGGTTGTTATTTCTAGTTTTTCTGCTTCACTATTTTTCTATCCGTTTCACACGTTTTGTCAGCAAGCAAGGGCATCAACTGTTTGCCCAAAACACTTCAATTATAACTCTCAAACTATGCGACAATACTGCAGTCAAACAACGAACGAGCACAATACGTTTCCTAAAATTAATGTTTATTGATTGGCAAAATAACGTGATGTCGATTGTTTTGATTAGCATCGTTTGATAATTTAATTTGTTAGTTTTGCTGTGAACTGAGAGGAAAGATACTTCAAAGGTACAGCACATGCAGTGGTTTTATAAATTTTAAGTTAACGGACATAAAAGGTTTAACGATGAACTTCTGAATAAATTTGAATATAAATTGGTATTTTGAACGCTTGTACCAGAAATATTGAAATATTTTTAAATTCAATAGCTACGTAATTAATACCAGTTAAAAATCCAAAGATTACTTAGAATCCACTTTTGTAATATTAGCGAATCTTTTTATCTTTTTCAAACTTGTATAGAAACTTAAACGCGTTTATGAAAGCTATCTAAGCTCTGGTAATCTAATTTCATTGAGTCAATAAAACCCCCGATCACAGTATCATGTAGTAGGTTTGGGAGAAATATAGTATCAAATCGGGAGATAATCATCCGCGATCTTTGAAATTCTAGATAAGAAATCAGATATTGATATAATTCTTTTAGTCCGTTCGCGCTCAGCGTACTCGAATAATTGAACTTAACAATTTAATCGGTCAATCAATGTGTAAGCTTAAAGAAAGTGATCTATGTGTTTTGTAACGTTTATATCTGTTTATAAAGCAGAAAGATAATAAAAAGTTTTATTTATATTTCTCATCTGTGATTGAAGAAAATTTTGAACATGGTCGCTCAAATCGGTAACTATTGAGCAATTTCTTTTTTCGAAAAATCATACCCAAGAAAACTATTCGAAGATATTACAGAGTGTTCTGGTCGATATGAATCGCGTCCTCACCAGCCAGAGCTTACTATCTCACAACAAAATATCCTCAACGGAATGGAAGATATTCAAAAAAACATTGATAATGGACCAACCCCTGCAAACAGCATGTACTATGAAGGACCGAGAGCGTAAGTTTAAAATGTTTTTTAGGAGCTCAATGATTTTTTTATGAGTAAGGTTTCAGTTTTAAAATCTGTGATCACACTGTTAAGACTATGTTTTGAGATAAATTGATGCAAACAATTACTTAACGTATATTTAGATACAATTTTATGAATATATGTCTTACTAAGGGTTGTCAAATATAAAAACAGAAGTTTAGAAGTATATTTTGATTTTTAAGCTAAGACGTACTCCCCGCGTACACCTGATCTACAATATGAAACTATCCATATCTTTTCTTCTTCAACTTTATCTAATTTAAGAATTCTGAATGTGTTATCTTATAAGTATGTATCAATACTCGATTTTTAAGGTACTCAATTTTTTAGTGGGTTCTCTATAACTCACTGAAAGGGGACACTTTGGGTGAACATTTTTCGCAGTAAGCAATAACAGAAGGCTTTTTGAAGGAAAAAAACAAAATATTGTATACGGTGTCAAACTCCAGCTACAAAAAAAAACAACATTTATTAAGACCAACATATTATACTTCTTGTCTGCCCATTTTGACTAAAAATCAATTTAGGTATGTCTACGCAGGTATAGAGTTTTCCAATAGGAAGTGTTATTTTGAATAGATCTTGTGATTTAATACCTTGCAACTTGTTCCTTTGGGGGGAAAGAAAAGGTTTACGCTAACAGCCCAGCGCCAATTTAAGACCTCAAAGATGGCATTCGTGAGGCTATTGAAGACATAGGGCAGCCGCTTTGCGATTTGGTTATGGAAAATTTCATGAAAAGGATATGGTCCTGTAAGCGTGTCGTGGTGGTCATTTGCCTGATGTTATTTTTCACTATTAACGACATACCTTTTTCTTTATATTAAAATAAACATCCAATCATTCATATTAAAAAATGCATTTTTCTTTTAATATCAAAATGACACCACTTATTGGATTTGGCTATGGAAAATTTCATGAAAAGGATATAGTCCTGTAAACGTGGTTGTAGTGGTCATTTGCCTGATGTTATTTTTAATATTAACGGCATACCTTTTTCCTTATAATAAAGTAAACATCCGATCATTTATATTAAAAAATGGTATTATTCTTTTAATATCAAACTAACACCTCTTATTGGAAAACCCTATATTAGAGCCTAGTCTGGTTATACTTCAGCGTGCTTAGTGCAGGTAGGTTTACGCATGTAAGTATACGTGGGTCATCTTAAAGACTACACGGTTAATCATTGCAACAATTTTTCACTCTGTTTTATAATTCACTGGGGCATATATCCTCCTAAGCACTTTGCCACTTTGCAAATTGTAAGAGTCCAAGTTTTACATCAATACAGTAGCACACATCTTCTAATTGACTTGTACATCAAAATTTTATTTTTCCTGTGGACATCGCTTGATCTTAGCATAGGAAGCACTGAGAAGTAGGTTTTGTTTACTACTTTTTTTCTTTTCCATGTTTCGTTCTTGTCATTATCATATTTTTCAACATCCAAAGCTACCAAAGCTACCCTCACTTACCAGGTTGAAGTCTGCTAAGGACAGATTCTGTCGTAAAGGCCTGTCTTTCCTTATTTGGATTAGTAAATTAATTTTAGTTTGATTAACTGAGGCCAACTTTTTTCACTTCTGACTCCAGCCATGTGAACGCTATCATCATATCCTGAATTCGTCTGGACATACTCTTAATGCTAACTTTGTCGGCATACGTTACTAGGAACATGGACTTGTGGACTAATGTGCCTGTCGTACGCCTAATGTGGGCCTCATTAGGTATACCGAACCTTGTTCTGCTTAGGATTTGTTTACGAAAACCCCATTAGGCCTTAGTGCCGAGTGTAACGCACTACCCCACCAATTCCTAAACACACCGTCTTTAGGTACGGATGGGACTTTCCACTTCAGGGCCTAATGGGGTTTTCCTAAACAATTCTTAAACAGAAAAATCTTCGCTGTTTAAAATAAATACAACACTAAAATTTCTTTGTAGGAACTTATCATTTTACGAACATTCGTCAAAAATGATAGTTTTACGAAGATTCGTGAAAAACGATAGTCTTACGAACATTCGTCAAAAACGATAATTTAACGACCATTACGAAGATTCGTCACAAACGATAGTTTTACAAATACTCGTTAAAAATGATAGTTTTACCAAACTTTCGTCAAAAACGATAGTTTTATGAACATTCGTTAAAAAAATAATTTTACGAACATTCGTCAAATACGACAGTTTTTGAAGATTACTTGAAAACGATAACTTTGCGACCATACGTCAAAAATGATAGTCTTACGAACATTCATTTAAAAAAATGTTTTACGAACATTCGTAAAATTGGTAGTTTTACGATACTTTGCGATAGTTTGGCGAAAGTTTTCAGAAATTAGTAAGATAGTTTGACGATACAATAGCGAAAGTTTTGCGATAGTTTTACAATAGCTTAACGATAGTTTGACGATCTTTCTATGCTAGTTTTGAGATTGAGATTTTATGATAGCTTGACGATAGTTTTGCAATAATTTTACGATAGATGAACGATCGTTTTATGATAGTTTTAAAATAGTTGTGCGATAGTGCTACAATCATTTAGCGATACTTTTAAGATTATTTCGATGATATTACGATTGATTGATGAGAGTTTTTGATAGTTTTATGACCGTTTTACAGTTCGCTAATAAAAAATCCGCCTCCTGGGCAACTACTTTCTTCAATTCATAAATAAAGTTCCAATTTAGATGATCATGGTTCTTGTCTAAATAGTTTATAATTTAGGCAGTAATGTGGCATTCCTAAACATTTTCTACACAACACAACACAACTTTCTTTTTGTGTAAAAAAAAACCAACCATCTTTGAGTTCTTGGTAAGAGCAATTTTCTACACTTCATAAAAAAATTTCAATTTAGGTGCTGATGGAGCTTGCCTAAACAACTTCTAATATAAACAGTGATGAAGATTGCCTAAACTGTTCCCAATTTAGCCAGTGATGGGGCTTATTTAAACATTTCCTAAACTGAAAATTTCCTGTTATGTAAAACCGAAATAAAATAAAATGTCTTTGCAATTATGTGCAATTATACGTAGAAGATAAAAATGCATAGCTTAAATACTTTTAAGTTGCGATGCAATCAGGAATTGATCACTTTTACCCAAGTTATACATGCCTAATGGGGCCCTAATACGGCATGCCCAAATAAGGCATACCTAATGGAGCCCTTATGCGTCGTGCCTAAATTGAATCAAAATATTTCACTGCATATAATTTACAGCAGAGCCGTGTTGTTGAGGTTTTATGTATATATAGGTTTATCGTAAATAATCATTTTCCTGAAAAGTGTGTAAGCTGATAAGTGCTTTGCGAAGTGAAGAGAATGGTAAGCATTCTGAACAAATTTATATTCTATGTGTTAATTTTGCCAAGAAAGCTGTATGTGCTTACGAATTGTTTTCATTACTTAAATTAGGAAGTATTTGGGCAAGCGGTATCACTGCCTTAATTAGTAACTGTTTAGGAAAGCCCCATCATTGCCTAAATTGAGAACTGCTTAGGCAAGCCCCATCGCAACCTAAATTAGGAACTGTTTAGGAAAACTAATTAGCACCAAATTACTGCCTGACTTGAATTTATACTCAAGATGTTCCAGCGAAATATTGAACAATATAGGAGAAACTCCACCCCCCTGTTTGAGGGGGGTGGAGTTGGAAAACGTTTACTTCATACTCGGTGTTTAGCATTGTAAACTTGGTCGTGGAAAAAAGTTTAGTTGAGACGCCAAAGTCAAGCATTATTTTGCAGAGGACATTTTTATCGATACTGTCGTATGCTTACTCGAGGTCTACGAAGAGCTAGTGTACATCGATATAATATTCGTAGCATATTTTTAGAAGACAAAATTTGCACTATCATTAATTTTTTGCATTTACTTATGCAAAAATATTGCGAACGTAAATTTTTGCCAAACAATTAAAAGAAAGAAATGTCGCAGTGAACAGTTGATAGATATCCAACAAAAAAAAAAATAAAATTAGGAAGTGAAATTACTTCATTGCTTCTCAAACAGAAACATTTTAGGAATGAATAAAGTTTTCCGTATTGAAGTCTCATGAAGGGTTTCCTACACAACTCAAAATTTGAAGACTGATGGGGTTTTCTGACATTGTGCCTTATTTAAAAACCGATTGAAAAATTTTATAGTAAATAATCGAGACTGTACTAAATTTCTTAGCAAAGAGTTCAAATACTAACCATTTTTTGATTTTATAGAAAAGCGCCAATTTAAGAATTGATGAGATTTCTATAAACAATTCCTAACAGAACAGATGCGAAATTGGAAAAGCCGAAATTTCATGGTAAGAATGTGAAAATATGCCAAAGATAAGAAAACATCTCACCCTGAATGAACTTCAAGCTTCTCACTATTTTCTACGTCAGGATACGTAATGCAGGCCTAGTGATAACATTATGTGGCATGCTTAATTTAGAAAAGTTCAACCCAAAGCATTTTACTTTATATAATTTGTGCCAGAGCCATGTTATGCGGGTTATGCAGGGTGTTATTTAAGTTGCATGAAACCTTTCAATAGGGATAAATTGTTTCTAACATATGTCTCTATTGACCAGCGGCGCCCCTAGATGAAATACAAACGTCAGTCATATCAAAATTGTGATGCCTTTTAAATTTTCTAGTCAGACGCCAATTTTCTTTGAGCTGAATAATGCGCTTATAAACTCATTGCCCAAAAACGACATAAAAACAATTCTGGGTGATTTCAATGCTAAGGTTGGCAATGAGCTGTTTCATCGGTCAATGACTAGCAGATATAGCCTCTACGATGTAACGAATGACAACGGCCAACACCTGATTGGCTTTGCATGTAGCAGAAGTCTAGTCATACGCTCGACTTGCTTTTCACATCAAAGCATTCATAAAATGACCAGGATATCACCGGATGGCTACACATAAAACTAGATCTACCATACTCGTATAATGATACAATAACGTTTAGCCTCAAACATACTTGACGTCTGTATACACCGAGGAGTCAATTGTAGTTCAGATCATTACTAGAGCAAATTAAATTATCGAGACCGTATGTTGAAGACATATTCGGTAAAGACCACCCCATTTCAAAAATTTGACATCAAAAAGTTCCAAATGGCGTCTGAGCTCAAAAATTTCACAGAGACCTTCGACAACCAGCTGGTTCCTATCTTATCAGGCATATCGTTGAAAACAAGCAACGAGCTCTGTATGGAAGTGAAAGCAGCTATTAAGATCGTGGAAGAACAGACAACCGGATATCAAGTCCAGCGCATAAAATTATTAGTTCAATGATGAGTGCCAGAATGCGTTGGACAAAAAGAACCAGTAACTGATTGAGGAGTATCGATGTTAGTCCAGCCAGCAGCAATACATGACAAGTAAAAAAAGTAGGGTTTAAGAAAGAATGAGCATCATGTTTCAAGAACCTCCTTATTTCTCCGCATAGCTCCAGGATATTGGAGGCCATAGATGTTTTCAGAGATCTTCTATTGGCTCTAACAACTCTGAAAGAAGTTTGTTCTACTATCAAGGCCCAAAAGAATAAGAAAGCGTCTGGCATCGTCCAAATTCCAGTGGAGCTCCTTACTATGGTAGCAGCAGCAGCTATTTACGAAGTCACCGAGCACATTTGACAACAAAAACATATGTTGAACGAGTGGAACCAATCAATTATATTCCCTTTCCACAAAAAGGTGACTAGCTATAGTGTGAAAACTAGAAAAGCACATCACTACATTGTACGGCATACTAAATATTTTTAAAGCTCTTAGAAAAATAAAATAGAATCATACGCCAACAATATTATTAGGGAGCATCAAGGTGAGCTTAGGGCAGATAAATCGACAAAAGACCAATTGTTTACAGTCGTGCAGATACTTGAGAAATACTTGGAGCTTAAAACAGACGTACACTAAATTTTCGTTGACTTTAAGCAAGCATACGACAATACTCGTACTTATCATAACGTACTATACCAAATATTTATTTGCTTTAGCATCCGAGTCAAATTGATCCCCAAATAACAGTGACGTCAATGACCTCACAAGCCTGCATCAATAATCAACTTACCGATGCCTTTGACACAAATATCGTACGAAAGCGGGGGATGGGCTGGTCCCATTGCAATTTAATTTGGCTCTATAATACGGCATAACAAAGCTGATTGTCGATACATGAGGTATATGACTATAAAAATTGAGCCAAGTGGTAGTATATGCAGATAGCATTAAGGTTTTCTAACGGTCATTAAAAACTGCCAAGTAACTCTTCCTGAAACTCGACAGTGAAGCGAAACTAGTAGGGCTACAAATCCATGAGAATAAAACAAAACTGATGCCGCAGTCAAGGAAAAGTAACTCAAATACACAACATAGCACAAATGGTGAATACAGTATCAAAAATGTGAGCAAATTTGTGAATACAAACAAAATAGCGAAAAACAGCAATTAAAGAGATGAAATACGCTGAAGAATACAGTTCGCAAACAAGATAAAGCTCCAAGTATACAAATCTGTGATAAGAGCTATGCTATGCTATGGGTGTTAAACATGGATCCTCATGCATCCGTAAATACAATATATAGAATACCTCTGAACGACAGGTCCTGAGGTGAATTATCGGAGGGAGGCCAGTGGGGACCAATGATAAACTCGATTCAAACCATGAGCTGTATGAAATTTTCGATGAGCTGGAGATCTCAGCGATAGTAAAACTGTGGAAGCTGCAATGAGCTGGCCTTGTGAATTGTATGGGCGAACATTGCATACCCACAAAAGTATTCGTTGGGAGAACTGATGGCTGGAGATCAGTGGGGAAACCGAAGAAATACTGGTCTGACTTGTTCTACGACGAGAGTTCATTCTTGCTCAGATTTCGAAATAAGAGGACATGGTCAAAAGACCAAGATAGTTGGAGACGCTATTCACATGAGCCGAAGGCCCGAAAGAGGCTGTAGTGGAAAAAGAAGAAGAAAAAATAATGCACTTATATTAATTTAATACTCATTTGATGAATAGAATTTACAAAAGAAGTGGATTTATGTTTAAATCTGGCCAATATTTTAGATCGTCAAAAAATAAAGTTTGTGGTTATTTTTGCGATGTTGTTGCTTACAACGTTTTCACTGACCATAATACGTTTTGGATAAAGTTTCATTTTATTAACCCCAGAAAGGTGCCGTTAACTGTGTGGTGCTTATTGGCATAGATGAGTAAATTTTACTCACTCTGGATTTTCATGTTCCAAGGTGATCAGGGAATAGTTTATTATTTATAAATATAGGATTATGTTTGAAAAACTTTATTGGATATATATATATATATATATATATATATATATATATATATATATATATATATATATATATATATATATATATATATATATAAATTAGTAGTGGTGTATCTATATTTTTTGTAGTTGCAAAAGTTGCAATACTTTCTAGGCCCCTCTCTATTTTCTTGTATGCTGCTATTTTGGCTTTCACCTATAACCCTTTTTATGGATTTTTAAATTCTGGTTCATTTTTGGATTATTTGCTATTCCTTTTCTTTGAAAAGGCTCAGTCAATGCCTTATGTAAAGTCAACATGAAGGCAAGTCTTAACGTTATGTTTTGGCCATGACTGCAAAGGTTAAGGTTGTATATTACAAACGAATTTATTGTGGCTATATTTAAAATGTTACAAAAAAAGGATGAAGCCACCTTTTTGTTTTTCTGATATAGTTAGTGTTCTGACACATCTGGTCAAAACTGTCTACTCCTCCTTTTGGTTTGTTGTATACATGCACTATATCTGATTTGGCTGTTGCTTTGTGAATACCACCTGAGTCATACATACTAGATACTAGTGTCACAAGTTTTTTAATAGTTGGTTTGTATGAAACTAGTACCATGTCATCATACTACAGAAAAAAGTAGAAGGTGCGCTTCGGCTTTGAAATTTTATATCCGTAGCTTGAGTAGGTAATCGTGGTTTATTCTTTTTTATTGTGCCAACAGTAGTTATTTTGTATCCATGAAGAAGACGTTGAACAAGCGGAATGCTTGTAAACCAATTATCTAACGTGACTTTTCACATTTCGTAAAAGTTGAAGAACAAAATATTGACCACCGGGTATTTTTGGAGCTACACTTTCTTTACCAAGATAAACAATTGCATCACAAGACAAAATTGTTTTGACCATATACTTATTGGGTTTAGAGGGAATGTACATTCTGAAGGTGCATCTTCCTCTAAACCCAACAAGTTGTTCATCAATTGTTATATAACTACCAGGTTTATAATTGGTTTTACAATTTGGTAGAAGAAATTTCAATAAATCGATTGTGAGGCGTGCTATGTAGCTAGTGGTACCGTCTGGTTGAAACCACATATCGTTGATGTCTAGCTCATCAAATTCTGACGGTAGTCCTCTCCGTTGACGGTAACATGACGGTTTTTTTCATCCACGAAAAAATACGGCCAAATCACACCTCCAGCATAAAAAACCGCACCAAACAGTAATTTTTTCGGATGAAACGATGTTTCAGGAAGTGCATGTTTATCTGTTACTGACCAATAATGCATATTTTGCTTTTTAAGAAATCCATTGAGCCAAAAAAGAGCTTCATCGCTGAAGATCATTTTACGATAATGGTAATTATTAGTACCTTTTAATAATTTTCAAACGTTGCTGGTGCGTGGAAATTTACCATGATGAAAATGTTGACTTTAATTAATTATTTGACATTGACGGTTTATTAGCCTTGACCTTGAAAAAATAAAATGGCAGCCATTGTAGACGAAAAATCGTGATTTCTGTTCTGGCTAAAGCATAGTTCCTATTCGGATGAGATTTGGTACAAAGATTCATTGAACTTTGTGATAAATCTCACATTTAAAAAGCCAAAGTCAGTCCGTCCGAAACAAAATGGCGGCCGCACAAATGTCGAAAAACGTGCATAAATTAGTTTTTGTAGTTGTGACCAAACATTTCAAGTGATTTTCATGATATTCAGTACTTTGATGGAAACTGTAAGTACCTGAAGCATTGTGTAAAAAAACAAGCGGGCAAGACTCAAAAAACAAAATGACAGCTAATTGAAACTTGAAATTTCAAAGGCTTTTTTAAAGTTGCAATTTTAATCTCATATGTTTTAAACTTAGTGCTAAGATAGAAAATGGTTCGATCTAAGAACATATTTTCGTTGAGCCGTAAATTTTCCGGTTGTCAAACGATCCAATGAATTTCGTATATGTTATACTTTTTTGTATCCCTTACTATCTGCAGGTCCTCCTAATCGATTACGTAATTACTTCACATTATGTGTTTATTGATGACTAACTTGGCGGTATCAGTGTATGCTTTTTTCGATTTTCACTTCTTTGCCTACTTGATATGCTCGTTTCATCTAATTTTCACGAGTCGCTTGCATATATATCGCGTTTTTCCTCCTTTTGCTTCTTATTTTTGGGTGTGCTTAGCCTGGATACCATTTTAAACTTCTGACTTATGATTGCAATTGTTATCTCGGTTTTATTCAGAATCTTCGTAATCCGGGTAAAGGATCTTCGAATACGTAACCGCTCCTCTTCTATTTTGCTTAATGCCTTTGTTCTGTTCATAGAGAGTGGTTAAGGATTCCGCTTTAAGTCTTCTCTCCATATATAATAGAAAAAAATCACGTAATCAATTGGGAGGATCTGGAGGTAGAACAAAAACTAAGGGATATAAGAAAAAATGGACGTATACGAAAGCCTTTGGATCATTCGATAAACGGAAAAGTCAAGGCTCACCGATGACCGAAGTGGTCATCTCGACAAAAAAGAGAATCCCTAGCATAAGGATGATCAGTATTGGAGATATACGAATCGAATTGAAGCCATCGGTGAAGTACCTGGGGCTACTGATCAACTCGAAACAGGTCTTAATTTGTTACTTTTTGCTTCTAGGGGCGAACAGGGAGGGGGAATACACGAAAAATGTGGGTCCCCCCCCTCGCGATTAGACGCACGTGATCCGAAAAAAATATGAAAAGAAATTATGGAGGTAGGTCAAATATCTTAGAAGTGAAAATTCGCTCAACTTTGTGAATAATAGTATGATATTCGAATTTCACATTTGCCTAAATAAAATCGTATATGTACGCTGAAACTGAACGAAATTCAATATTTAAGTAGTCTTACAAAAAGTCCTTAAACTTTGTAAGTTTGATGAAAATCAAATGATAAACACGAAAGTTATACCTATTGAAATTTCTCCAATTACTACAACTGTAACACATGATTTTGGTATTTTATGGACTTTCCGTCGAATTAGTCACTGCAGTTTTGATATGATCTTCTTGAAATTTTTAAATAGGGTCAATACCATGAATATTTTTGGGATTTCATGATTTGAGTGATTTTTGTGGGACTGTAACAAAATGATGACCGTTGAAAATAGAAAATCAATGGATTTTCTTTTAAATTTGCTCATCTCTTTGACATATTTCTTGACTTTATTCGTTGCTGGTGACTGCATTTCTGAAGTTTTGTACAAAATCCTTCTGACATGAGCGTTGGTCTGTCTACCGAACTTGTATGGATTGCTTGTTGCAGTCTGGTCAATTGCTGGCAGTATAAAGCTGAATTGAGTTTTTAGCTAGGTTTTAACATCTGATGATAAAGAATTCCCTTCCGATCCCACTGTTACGGGAACCGCAGTCCAAATATTACTCGGTTTGTGTTCCGTCATTCCTCTCTGTGTACTTTAAATGACAACATACATATACGAAAAGCTGCGAATTGTAATCAATGTATCTGTGGGCGCGGTGTCGTATCGTGGATTAGCAGAAGTGGGTGTGTATCCATACTCGTATTACATATCAAACATATACACACAAGACTTCGCAATCGAACGTACTGCCCAGCGGAATGAATTGGTTACATGCATTGCAAATCGAGCGAAAGCTTTAGCTTTGTGGTTGCACCAGTCGCAGAGAGATGGCACATAATACATTAAACTGTATTTGTTGTTGAACTTTGATCTTTTTTAAATCGTAAATTGTCTTCATTATTTTAGTTGGTAAGCAATAAAGTCAGCATAGTTATAGTATAAAAGAAAATTAATGACACAATAAAATCGAGAAGTATTTCTCCATTCACTGGCTCAAGGCGTGCGCCCGAGCTTATTCTATCCCAAGGCACTTAGCCCGGGATAAGTGAATTTAGGATGCGTTCAATTCCGTATTCAAGGCATCCGCCCGAGTATCAGTGCCCCAAGGCAGTTATGCCCGGGGCCTGCAGTTGAACTAGTAATTGATTGATTTATCAATCTGACTGCGTACTCAAGGCATCAGCCCGAGTATTAGCGTCCCAAGGCTTTGTGCCCGGGGCTAGCAGTTGGATTATAATCAATTGATTCATTAATATAACTGCGTGGTCAAGGCGTCAGCCCAAGCAACAGTTAAAGTTTTAATTGATTGGTTTTTCAAATATGATATCAAGCGATTTCAAACATTTCCTTCAAATAAGAAAAACAATCAAAGTAAATATAAATCGCAAAAATTTTACAAGCTCCATTAATGCTCGAACTTTAAACGTCTCTGTAATAAATTAATTATTAAAAGCATTCAATATTAAAACATGTTATTAATATTAATATAGCCAATGGAACGTGTAATTATATTACCAAACAAAGAATAAAATAAAAATTAAATCATTAAGCAAAAGCACCTTTTCACTGATCTAGCTGACAAGAATGTAGTAGCAGGTAAGTGGTCATACAGGAATATCTCTCTCTCTCTCTCTCCTTGGGAGCCTTGATGTGTATATAGGATACACATCATATCGAGCTCCCAGCGCATGCCAGTACACATACGGTGTACTGGTAATGTGCAACACCACCATACACACAGCATAACCTTAATTGGTGTCAATCCCGGCTTGGAAGTCGTTTGTGATGATTCAACGACAATCTCGTGTCTTATTTTTTTCATCGCCTATAATGATTTGCTTCAAAAATGGCTCAATTTCGTTGTGTTTTATTAGGACTCCGCAAATGAAAATTTACTCGATCAGATTTTTTTGTGTTAATTCGAGCTTCTTTGTATTTCCAGCCTTACGCAAATGGTTCGGAACTGTTCGGTGATGGATATTCAGTTCCTTAGCAATGTCATGGCTGCTTATGTATCGGTCTTCTTCAATTTTTTGTAAGCTTTCATCGACTTTTTCAGTGATTGGTCGACCTGAAAGCGAGCGAACCACCTCCTGGCTGTGGCTTTGTACGCAGTATCTTGACCGTAGATACCACAAATTTTTTCACGAGCCTGCGATGCATTCTCACCTTGGTCGTTTTGACACGAATGACGAACGAAAACTGTACAAAACTGTCCATATAAAAATTGTAGACTGGAATGTCACCTTTCAAACGCACGTGAGTTTGACTTAATCTGATAAATATTGCCCGATATATGACAACGAGCATCACCTAATGACAAAAAAGCTCAATACTTTTAAGACTATCCAGTGTATATGTTTATTTATACAAAACAGATTTGCGTTTTTGTTTTTTGGAAACTATCAAATGAATAACGAAATTGTAAAGGCGCAAACACCGAGGAAACAAAGATTTTGAAATGACGAACTGGTCTAGCTCGAATTTTTATGGTTTAGTTAAGTTGAAAAGAAAAATTAGAGGATTATGTGCAGACATTAGGTTCTTGGGAACGTGTAAAAAATATGAAATTGTGCCAAAAAGTCATATAGTGAGGTTAAAATTGGGTTTATTCGGGATGGAGAAACACAAACAGGAATTGCAACAAAAACTATTCACGGACAGTATAAATTGGCTCTACGGAAAATATTCAGAATAAACATTGAGGGCATATAATCTCCTCCTTAAGCTGGTAATCGAATCAACAGGGATGAAATACAGAGAGCGTTTGAATGTAAAGAAGATAGAAAAAAAATCTTTAATAAAAAATTTGCGAACCTGCTAGATCTAAAATTAATCATAGAGGTGGGTCTTTACGAGTACAAGGGCAAAAAATACCTGAGGAATCGAAATTCACTCTAATTTGTTAATAAAAGTTTGATTTTCATATTTCATATTTTCGCGCAATAAATCAAAACAGTGTTCTTAAGCTTCTTGAAATTTTGTGATTATACAGTGGCGGATCCAAGGGGGGGCCATGGGGGCCATGGCCCCCCCCAGACGGGCCTATATAGAGAGCAAAAAGGTTGAAGTTACCAGCAAAATGTTTTTAAACAAAACCCATGTGAAGAAGAGCCATTCTAGAAATTAAAAAGCAAAAAAAGAAAGGTCTATGATGCAGTATGTTGAGGTGCACACGTGTAGGGGCCTACCATATATAGTACTCTGAGGGCAACATTATGAAGGCGTAATAAATATTCGAAATTTTAAGATGAGCTTATGACTCTTGAATACTGGCGATGAGAGCTTGCTGCCTATGCCAATTCAAATTATTTTCCTCTTGGAAAATGTTATTTTTAGCGAAATAATATTCTCCTTCATATTTAATAGAAATGTTTGTGACATGTAGACGTACAATGCTGTGTGCACTAGTCAAAAACCATAAGTTGTACGTTTTATGTTTGTGAATTATCGTTTAAACAATTTTTCCTATTTATGATATGCAAGACTAGAAATGCTGCGTACACGCTTCAGGCAGCGGTACCGGAAGCGGGGGGGGGGGCGAAAGGTGGCAATCGCACCCCCTCAATCCCACCTGGGCACTTTTTGGAAGTATTAGGGGGGCCTTTTTGAGAAGCATAGCGCTGATGAAAATCATTCCCCGAGCAAAAAAAATAACTTCTTCAGGGTGCAAAATATTATTAGAGCTATATATTCCTCACCTAAGGGGTACGAAAAATTCAGTGGCACGGGCTATTAGCAGGATGTTTGGATAACTAGTCAATGTATAGACACAATACACAGTGTCTATACATTGACTAGTTATCCAAACATCCTGCTAATAGCCCGTGCCACTGAATTTTTCGTACCCCTTAGGTGAGGAATATATAACTTGGCCTAATTTGCAATAAATCAGGCCAAAACTTAGCCTAAAAGAAGCCCAAACTTAGCTTTGAAGCAGACGAAATAAGGCCTCAACAGGGAGCAATAGTTTCCCAAACTTGGTCTTAGCCAGGCCCAATCTTGACTAAAATAATATTTGATTGATACAAAAATACCTTATTTTATGCTAATGCGCAAAATAAGCGATATTTTAAATATTAAACGTACGCTCTTTAAAGTTGATCGAGAATCAATTATTTTGTTCAGCAATGGTTGAAAAGAAAAAATCGACATTATTCTTTTACCAAACAACACCAAATAACCTCACCAAAAAACTTTAGTAAGACTTATACACTAAGTCACAAATATTTTGAATATATCAAACTTTATAACATACCAGTTTCTGTGTTTTTAAATGAAATTTCCGGCCATGAATGGCAAAAAAATGGGAATCAAGCTTTGTTTGGTCCCTAAATATTTATACTTCGTTAGTGGCTAATCAGGAATGGCCCCGTTTCTCTTGAATCATCTAAAATATTTTCCATTTTTTCCGTTCTCTTTCGATTCACAACACCCAACTTCAGCACATCTATGCCATGATACAAACCTACTGATTTTGTTGAAGAAGGTACGGTATGCATCGAAGGGGGCTTTCATATTGAAAAGCATAATAGATATACTAGAAAAAAACTCTGCCACACCTACGGGCTAGCAGTGATATACTCGCCATTTATCCTTAAAGTCTTGATTCGTAAGCACTATTATGCTACGCCCTATAACTTTTCATTCAGTGAAATACAGGTTGGTTTCTTATTTACCACCCATTACCCTATAACGCCAACCAGTAGTCTTATGTGTTACTACGGTTTGCGAATGACCTAGATGGAAGGTGACGTAGAGAGAAGGCGAAATGGAATAAAGAGTCTTATACATGTCAACACGACCTAGCAGCACGATCTACAGCAAATGCATGCCCTCCAGCTTTTAGAATCCTCAAGGCAATCATTCGTCCATCGATAGTTCAATGGGAAATATTATGAGCCGTGTAGACCTGGGACAGTGTCCAGCTAACCGTTTAGTTGAATGTGGTCGCAAACTTGTTTGCGGCCTCGTGTGAACTCGCCCAGAACTTTCGAGCATGCATATTGACGAACAACGGCCGTGTTCAGATGAGGAGTGAGAAGTAGAGGCGTTAAACAAGTTTACGCCAACGCTTTTACTTGTACACGTCGTCATAGTCACGCTGGCTACTTTTGTGTACGATACACATGTTTTGATTATATGTGTCAAAAGGCTCATTCAATCGTTTAATTTCCCTACCAGAAGATACGCAACATACGCATGTGTATGTGCATAACGCTGCTTCACGCAAAAATATTTTGGAGTGTTTTCAACTCCGAGTCATTTCAAAACCTCCTTCTTCTTCTTCTTTTCTACATAACCTGTTTGTCGCTGGTATTTCACTCCACATCTGAACACGGCCAATCCTTTGCCTCGTGCCAAAAAAACCGCCACCGAATGGCGAATGGAAGAAAATTTGCGGCCAATACCGAATACCGAGAAAGTCTTTTACATATTCGTATTGGTGCCTATTCATCTGTTCCCGGCCAGCATCTAAACGGGCATTAGATTTTAAAGTAAATAAACCTAAGAAACACCTGATCATTTCATATCATATATGCTGCATGTTTTACGTGTTTAAATAATATTGGTGATCTATATATTTTTTTTTGCCAAAGAAGAGGTAAAGTTTCAACAACATGGTAAGTATGAAAGGCTTTTAATATTTCATAAATGAAGTACGCATAACTAACAGAATATATTTATGATGTTATGCGATTGTGCAGTTTTCGTTTTGTTTTACAATGAATGATATAAAATTGACGAAATGAAGTTTTAGCACACAATACTATATCATGCTAAACTTATTAGAAATTTCGTGTATTCATTACTAGTTGGACTTAAAATCATTTGTAACGCTTTATATCATTTAATTTCTCAGTGCATTACACATCGGGCATCTGAGATGTAGCCCAGAGCATATGTACTACTAGTAGCAGGTATAGTTCGAGCAAATTTTAATTCTAGCGGTACTTATGGAGTAGGGAAAAATGGATTAAAATTGTATACATATGTATGTATTATATACATACATACTGCAACAATAAGTTGAACTTGCAAAGCAATCGAACTAACATATCGTAATATTTAATCCATTTCTTCTCTCTCTCTTTTCATTCGAATAGCTGATCGATTGCAATTTAGTGTACATATATGGCCTGATATAGCCCATGTTACCTTACGTGCTAATTTTCGCATGGTGTGATGTCACAGCATAAATTTTTTTCGCACTGCCTGACTTGCTCTTATTTGAGGTTTGGTCAGGGCATATCTACTAAGTACCAGCTGCAGGTCGAACAAATTTTATTTCTAACGGTATTTATAGAGTAGAGAGAAATTGATTTAAATTATATATTTGCAAGCCGTTGCACTAACACATGGTTTTACACTCTTACTTGCGTCTTATTTGCCTCTTTTGATTTTGAAAATTTCTCGATTACAAGAACAAGTGATATTTAGTCTATATACTCTGATTTCGCTTGAGAAGTGAAATGTATAAATTCTCTATGCTTTACTACAATATCAATTTTCTCTGGAGGTAGATACCAGAATCATTCCTTTCCCACAATATTTAAATAAATTTATAAATTATGTTAAAATAACTTATCTATTAATATTGTAGTATACTAAACTTTACAAAATTTAGAATCTCATTAGCAATCTTTTACATTTTTCAATGATAGGCTATGAATCAATATTTTGAAAAATATAATTAGTTTTTACGAGACAAAAATTGTCAATTTGCTTAATGGTAAAGATATTTGAATTCACAAATTCATTTGCAGAATCATTAATTGATGAAACCTTATTAAATCTACCTGTTAAAGGTTCTAGTGACGAAAGCAACTATTATCTCACTATTTTATAAATAATTCTACTCCAATTCATAGCTAGATGGGCACTCTCTTACGTTCGGAACTAAATCCCTTATTTCTAAGATTTTCAAAATAATAAAAATAATCAAAACCTAAGAATGTTATGATTATCAAAACTACAAAATGGTCATTTTCAAATCAATAAAAATGCCGGTTTTTATAGTAAACTGCTCAAACTTTTATCAATTAAAGTTTAGAGTGCATTAAGATTTCTTGAATATGAATATTATTTTACTTTCAGGATGGTAAATCAAACAAAACTTTCAAGAGGAAAGGGGAAACTAAAATCAGCTCATATTTTAAAGCTATGGCACCAAAAAATGTATGCCTCACAGCAACAGACTCACGACCTTCTGAGGGCACTACCTCTCAATTGAATGATGCTGTTAACAATGATGTTTCCCATCGCAATTTCGAAACAGATTTTGAAAATTTGATAGAAAAACCACATTTTAATTTACAACAAAATGAAAGTTCTTCAACTCTGTCGGCTGTTGCTTATGGTATTGGCAACTATATCGGTAAAAAAATTGACAATGCTACAAAAAAAAATTTAATTTTAAACCCATGGATTCCTCTAGTAAACTATGTTTTTCCATATTCTCTTCATGTGAAAGATGGAGTAGAGAGGAAACGTTTCGCAAGCCATAAACATCTACAGTCATTTGAATGGCTTGTATATTCCGACAAAGAAAAGGGTTATTTTTGTAAATATTGCCCTTTTTTCGTGAACTGCGGACTAGGAGGAAATCAAAAAAATGTTCCTTTAAAATCATTGGTAACGCAGCCATTAAAAAAATTTGCAAAACTTTTTGGTACTAAGGATGGAGCTTTGACAGTGCATAGTAGTAATAGGTATCACTTGGAGGCTTTTGAAGCTTGGAAGGATTTCTTAGAAAGATATGATAGGCCTGAACTGAATATTGAAAATCAAATGGTTAATGCGCGAGTAGAAAAAATAAAAGAAAATAGGGAACGACTGAAACCCATTGTAGAAACGATAGTACTTCTCGGTCGATTGAACATTCCATTGAGAGGACATCGTGACGATGGAAGCATTACTGACGATTATAGCGTATTAAAAGAAGGGAACTTCAGGGCTATTTTAAATTATCGTGCAAAAACTGATGCAGTTTTAAGCGATCAACTAGCATCTTCGTCAAGTCGAGCAACATATATAAGCAAAACAACACAAAATGAACTGATAGAGTGCTGTAAAGCTGTTATATTGAATAAAATAATTTCAAGAATACAGGCTTCATGTTTCTACAGTGCCATGTTCGACGAAACTACTGATTTGGCAAACAAAGCTCAATTAACTTTAGTTTTAAGATATGTGCTCGATAGCAATGTCTATGAAGATTTTATTGAGTTTATTGATGTGAGAAAGGAAATGAATTCTGAAGGAAATGAAATAAAAGGTGACCCAGAGAAACTAATTGATAATGAGAATGATATAATAATAGACGAAGATTAAGTAAAACTTACAGGGGAAAAAATTGGAAAAGTTATTATACAAAAAATTCAGAATTTAAGTTTAGACATGAAGAACTGCGTTGGAATTTCGACTGATGGATGTTCCACAATGGTGTCAGAAGCATGTGGGGCAGTAAAAACTTTGAAAACAATTGCCGTAAATGCGGTACACTGTCCTTGCCAAAATCATCCTTTGAATTTGTCAATTTCACATTCTTCAAAGGTTCTAATGATTAGAAATACAGTTGATATATTGACAGAGACTACATTTTTCTTAACAGCTTCTTCCAAAAGGTCCGAAATACTAAGGATGAAAACGGATAAGAAACTTATTAAATTATGTGAAACTAGGTGGGTGGAAAGGCATGACGCCGTTTTGCAATTTCGATATTTATTTCCCAAAATAATAGCGGCTCTTGATTCTATTTCGAAATGGAAAGATAGAGATGCAGCAACGAAAGCTGATGGATTATGTAAAAAATTGAGGAATCCTGGAACAATAGTCGCTATTGTATGTTTGTTAGATTTATTGACTTGTACTCATGGATTAAGTACATTTCTTCAACAAAAAAATGTGGATCTCAAATCAGCAAGAAATGAGCTAAATTTATGTTTGAAACTGCTTCGCCGAAGAAGAGATGAAAGTGACCAGTATTTCAAAAATATATTTAATGAAATAAGTGGGATTGCTGAAGAAATAGGTTTAACGGAAGTAACAATTCCTCGCATTACGAGTAGACAGGTTCATCGAGAAAACTATTCCACGAAGGATCCAGAAACGTATTTTTGCCAATCTATCTACGTTCCGGCATTGGATAATCTGATAAATGATCTTGAATATAGATTTTCAAAGGATAATTTAGAAATATATAATTCTTCTGTATTATTTCCCGAAAACAATCGATTTAATGATATCGAAGGTGGACAGAAGTTGGTTGGTAAATATTCGTACTTTCTAAGCAGTCCAAATGAACTTGTAGTAAAAGAGTTATAAACAGAACTTGAACGTTGTTGTTTAAAGTGGCAAGAAGAAATGAACTCTTCGTTATTATCATCCATTAGTGCTCATGAACTGTTAAACAGGTGCGAATCTATAATATACCCACGTATTCATTTCTTTCTTCGTATCTTGGTTACATTGCCTGTTAGTAATGCCTCTCCTGAAAGAACCTTTTCATCATTGAAAAGGCTTGAATTGTGGTGACGGACAACGATGACCCAAGAAAGGCTTACTGGATTAGCGTTACTTCATATTAATAAAGATATAGAAATCGATGTTAATGAAGTAATCGATCGATATGCTAAGCAAAAAAACCGGCGTTTGGATTTTTTAATTTAATTTTTTTACATGTTATAATTAAAATAAGCATTCCTTCATTTTATCGACTAATATATAAGTAAAATGTAAATAAAATTGATTACAAATTCATGCATTTTTTGTTTCAGTTTTTTATTCAATAAATTCATCTTGAATTAGCTCGTATCCAGTTTAAAAATATAAGTTTTAGAAAATTAAGTGGCGTTCCTCTAATAAGTATTCTTTTAGGTGCCTATTATTCTAAGCTAAAAATTAATATCCCAAAATTTCAATGAAGTTGTCACCCAAGAAAACTCTGAAACTGGTCGTGGCCCCCCTAGAACTATTCCCTGGATCCGAATATATATAAATATAAAGTCTAAGCACTAACAAAATTTAATGGAAGTCAAATCATACTCAACTGAGTTATAGCCACTTCAATTGTATGTAATTACAACTACAATAACACGTGTTGACGGTTGATACATATCTCAAATTGACTTAGGGATGTTTATTTACATCCAATTTTCATGAAAATTTAAGGAATACAATTTAATTTGAATATGTACAATTATTTGAGCTGGATCATAATGGCGGCTGCAATGTGCTTATGAAAGAAACTCTGCATCTTTTAAATAAATTTGAACGATTTCTTACTCAAGTTTTAGATGAAAAATTCAAGTCATCCACTGACGCTATCATAAAACTTGTTTCGAAGCCTAGAGTGGTTACAAAGACCCTCTAGTAGGAGCACTCTCCTGCTTACCAAATCAGTATGGTAATAATGAAGCACGTAGAAATAAGTATGCTCAATTATTTCTAACCAAATATATTGAAAGCGAAACAAAAAATTTAATTGAAGTCTTATCTAGATAAAAAAATCTTCCCATATCATTACTATTTGCGATTGGTTACCATAGGAAACATAAATATTTTATTGAATAACAAGAAACAAAGAATGCCTACCTAAATACTTTATCTCTATTATCTCTTCACCAGAAAAAAACAAATAAAATCAATTGTTCAAATAATATTAATAGGTACGGAAGGCTTATTATTTGGCGAAAGAGATGTTATGAAGATGTGAGAATGAGATCATTAGCGATTTTTTACTGCTTAAAATTAAATATAAAATAATTTATTGAAGGTATTAATTAATATTTGATTTTAAATTCAAGTACTGTTTACACCAAACAAGGAATGAAAATAATTTACTCAACGTAAATATCACAGAATGGATTCATTAATTAGAATAGGAAAAGCTAAAGTCATGTTTATCTTGTTGTAGTTGTTTTAACACAGTATACGAGTCGAAGCTTAACTTCATTGGTGTTGCTTGTTGCCGAGCGAAGTTCCAACGATATTGGGAAATGCATGAAAACGTATCACGCAAACTTCTGGACTATGTTTAGCACAGAACTAAAAATTATTTTTATTTGAACTACCTACTGCCAACGTCTAACTACGTCCATTTACTTAAAGCTTTTGGAATAGGAATCAAGAGAGTGCATAGTTTGTATTGAAAATGCCGACACCACGTGCTGTTTCTAGCGCTAACTTTTACTAGCTAAGAAATCGAAGAGATACTTTCTGTTGACTAAGAGTTTGTGGAATCTCATTCTTGAGCGGTTAATTGGCCATGCTGACTAGTGGCACACAATGAACATACAAAATTAATCTAGCACAAAATCTTTATTAGTGACCTTACGAACGCAGACAAAAATAAAGCATGGATTGTCTATATCTCTTAAAGCATTTTGTGTGGCTCTTCTATTACTTCACAATAAAATTTAAGTATCGAAATCAATGAGACATTGTCTATTTGATCAATGATAGTAAATTTGGCGTTTCTTTTTATCAATAGAAGCTAAAATCTGCACAGTAGCTCCGCAAAAGTCAGTGCCAGTAAGTGTAGTTTGCCGGTGTTATACTCGGAAGTACTCAGTGACGCGAGGAAAGTTAATTGCTCTTATCGATTAGCTTTCAATCAAGCTGCAATCGATCGCTATGAAGTATGGTTGTCCAAATCGGTAACATCAATTACGATTTTTGAATTATATTGGATTTGGTGACATTGCGTTCCGTCTTAGGTAATGTGGAAAATTTTGGGGAGAGCATAGTATTGCGCGGACAGAATGGAGAAATGCTTGTACAGGAGAATGATTCAGACGAAACGGAAAAGTTTGTGGAAACATCAAATGAGGCTAATATTGATGGCGTTCGAGGAAAAAGGCAGTAAGTTCCAAATGTACAGTAAAAATGTTGGTGAATCAAATTGACATTGGAAGGCACACTTAGGTTATGCGTATCCTAACTTCTGACGCGAGTCAGCTTTACATTTTATATTTGAGCGTTCCACTCAGTTTTCTCTGAAATGATGAGAGATATGTTGTATGGGCAAAGAGAAGTGATGTTCAATCAAAGCTTTATTAGTTGTTCACAAATCAATACTATCTTAGCATGAGCTTTCGCAGCAAAGATATAATTGATGAATTAACACTAAAAACACTGAAGTTCATTGCGAATGTCAAAGTAATGAAACTGTATAGTGGTTGTCTCGAATAAAAGAAAGCTTCAGGGGCTAGCCTCAGCTTTGATTTATCTGCTTTTGAAACGCATTTAAAATTTTTCCAATTGATTGTAAATACAACCCAATCCAAATTCGAATATTTATGCGGCTATGGATTGTTTTAGAATCAAATAGAAGTTGACGCCACCTTTCGGAGTATATGAAATGAAGTTTGACCTCACTTTTCCGAGTATTTGACCCAAACAGCGGACATAATTTCATGTTAATTTTATTTAACTTCTGATTTAGTAGGTTGAGGTCCTAGGAAAGTGTTCCTACAAGAAGGGTTTCGTAAACAAACTAGCAAATCAATAAACTTCTTCTGAATATCAGTAATTTGGTATATGCATAGATTATTTAAATTAAGTGAGGAAAGAAGTAAAAGTAGCAGAAGAGTGCTTCTGTAGGAAGGGTATTGTAAAAAAATTCGAAATTTAAACAACATCTTCTGAATATCAAAGTTGGCTCACGCATATAATCCATGAATTGAGCTCGGAAAACTAATTTACGGTTATTATGTATTCTGATTTACTGCCATTTTATTTTCAGTGTGTTGACCTCAATATTTGGGTAGTCATGATATTATGTCAGTGCTTTATAATATTTATAAAATGTTCATCAAAATACTTACACATCTGTAGTGTTTGGGTCCTTTGCGAAACACGGTACAACCTGTAATTATTGTTGTAATTGATGAATTTCAATCGACTATAGGTTAGCTTTTTGTACCTCAAACACTTTCAGAAAAGATGCGTTCTACATAAAAACAAGTTGGGTAAACAGACCTACGCTCATGTCAGAAGGGTTTTGTATTCAATTTACAAAATGCAGTCACCAGATCGAATCAAATCAAGAAACATGTCAAAGACGATTTTATTGGAGAAAATATGAAATGCGAAGATCATACTATTTTTAACAAAGTTCAATGAATTTCGACTTTTGAGGTTTTTGGTATTGTTATACTCATAAATATCTCCCTTGATAATTATTTCAGATGTCCATCCGCGACGGAGGAAACACATTTTTCATGTATTTCCCCCCTGTGCCCCCACTGAAGCAAAACCTGACAGTTTAACAACTGTTTTGAAAAGCTCCCATGAAAACTTTCATTTCATACTCAAATCGGCTACGTTTGATGGATTTTTTTTTCTTCAGGGGCCACTCTCCTGTGCTGAAATCATCGATTCATGGCCAATTTTTCGAATCCTAGAATGGTTACAAAACCCTTTTGCTAGGAGCTCTCTCCCACCTCCTTGACTTATTTCACTTATGAGCATTAATTGTAGGTACCCATCCTCAGTCATTCATTCAATTGAATCAAGTGTTCAAAGCATGCACCTTAAACGTTGAAGTTGGGAAAAAATAGCTCCAAATTATTCAATCTTCGCATTTAAAACAGCCATTATCTTGTTTACGATTACTGATACTACTAGTTGAACCGATTCTCAAAGATATACATGACACCTATCATTCCTGAAATTTTCATGCAAATCCTAGGAAAGTTGGTAAAAAGCGCATATGGCTCCATAGCCATATGTTTCCATAGTAATGCAGGGCACATTGTTCTATAGTAATACAGGAAAATTCAAACCGCTATAACTTCGCTAAATATAATTCAATCTTTCTGAAACTTTCAGGATGGATCAATCTTATAAATAGTCATCTGTGTACTGAATTTCATTGAATTTAAGGGTACCGTTAAGATTTTATTCAAGAAAACATAAAATCGATAAATTATACTATTACTAACAAAGTTGAGTGAATTGCGACTTCTCACGTATTTGTTGTTGTTGTACTCACCAAGGCCTACATTCCTGATTTTTTTCAGATTTTTCGGATCACAGGTGTCCAATCGCGAGGGGGGGGGGGGACACAAATTTTTCGTGTATTTCCCCTCCCTGTGCACCCCTCGAAGCAAATTTTGGCAAACTAAGACTTGTTTTGAAAAGCTCTCATCAAGACCTTTCATTTGATACCCATATCGGCTACCTTCAATGAAATTTTTTTTTCGGGGGTCAATCTCCTATATGGGGAGACCCCCCTTAAATACCTTATAAAACTTTTTTGTAGCTGAACTTTGAAGAGATCACCACTTTACACCTACACACAAAATTTGATGCTTCAAGCTTAAGTAGTTTCCGAGGAAAACTGCTGTGACACACGGACGGACGGACGGACGGACGGACGGACGGACAGACAGACAGACGGACAGACGGACAGACTGGTCGCGAAACTAGTAGGGTTTTGTAAAATTATTTTACAAAACCCTAAAAAACCTAAGTACACATTTTTGGCACATTAAAAGGCCAACTTTCGATTTTATAGGTGAAAACCTAAAATTCGAAAGATGTAGTTTTGTTAACAAATTTGACAGAGTTTCGACTTCTGGGGTATTTGTTACCCTTGTACTTATAAAGATCTACTCTCAAAATGTTTTTCATACTTTCCTGTCAAAAGTTCAAAGTTAAAGACCTGTTTTGAAAAGATCTCATTAAGACCTTTTATTTCGTACCCATATCGACTACCTTTGTTTGAGCCCCCCTAAACACTTCAAGCATTTTTTTCTGTACTTAAATTTTTGAGAAGGCACCGCTTTAGACCTACGTAGAAAATTTCATCACTCCAACTTATATGTATGGTTTGCGAGAAAACTTTCTGTGATACTCGGATAGACGGGTTCACGGACCGACGGACAGAAATTATTTGACAATACTCTAAAAATAAGACGAAGTTACCGTACATATTTATTCATTGCCTATTTGATGCACTATATGACTTCATAATTTGTGTAGTCATGGTAGCAAATCAATTTTCTTAAAATCCTGTGTATATCCGAGGTGTCTAGATAGTTCGCAATGCGTGTCTCGCCAGTATCTTATGTAGTTGCTGTAATTGAGGAATTTTAATCTGCACTTAATTTGTTTATGGTCATTCTATTGCTACAAAAGCTTCAGAATACATGCACATTTTACTAAGGTTTGAACCTTTAAAAAATGAGGGTCTCCCTTTGATTCTATACGCAAAAATGTGAAAATTTTAAATTGTGCAATTATTATTAACAAAGTTATCTGAATTTCAATTTTTAAAATATTTGCTGCGGTGATGGCCTTATAAAGACCTACGTTTCTGCCTTATTTTAGATTTTTCGACAGGAAAATAACCATTAGCGAGAGGAGGATACAAATATTTCTCACATTCTGACTCCACCTACACGGATAGTCTTTATAACCGCAATTGGAACACCAAATATTAAAAATTTTGACCAAAACGTTTCATGGCTATCTTTTCTGAACAAACATTTTTGAGGCTCACTTGCATACAAAACCGCCCCCTTGAAATCTTATTAAAATTTTATTGTAGCAAAATTTTGAAGAAGCCAACTTTGACCTATTCTCACAATTTCGCGTTTGAAGGTGTTATATAATAGTTACCAATAACTGGCTGTGATGTACAAAAGGACCAACGAACAGATAGCTCGCAATTTTAAGAGGGTTTTGTAATATCATTTAAGCTAAGGTTTACAGCCCAAAACAGAAACTTATCAGAATACAAATCAACCAAATTACTTGAAATAAAATTTATCTTAATTTTAAGTTTTAAAGTGACAACTGGTCAAAGGTTTAGAGTTTGAATGCCTTTAATAGCCAACAATTTTTTTTGGCTTATATCAAACTTAATATAAGATAGAAATTCGACGTCATCTAATAATATAGTGATTTGTCAGGATCGTAAGTATGAGACCCGTGTAAAATTCAACTGGTGGATTCTTCCCTCTTTGTTGCAATAATATCAAGAAAGTCTAATTTTTCCCAATAAATCATTACATACAGTACATACAGATGCTATTGCAACTAGGCATAATGAATAAAACTCTGCAATATTTGGTCGTCAAAGTCAAAAGTGTTAAATTCCAAACAATAATAATATGAAAGCTTAATGGTCCAAATGGCTCTCTAAGTTTATACGTGATCAGTTAAAAACATTTGATAAAAAAACAAGCAAACAAATCCAAATTATTATTAGGAACATTACATATTTTATGATTCGATTGGAAAATATGTTATAACCTACTTCTTATAAAATTCAATCAAAAACTTTACCTTATATTATAAAAATTCTATCACAATGTTCCTAACCTAAGCCTTATACCTTATCTCTAAACTTAGTATCATAAAAATAACATATACCTAACCTATCCTTAATTTTTAAAACAAATAAACAACAACATTAAGTGTAGCAATAATGAGTTGAAACTCAAAAACTAAGAAACCAAAAAATTACAAAAACAGAAAATGAACACGAATAATTTAGACATTGTCATCAAGCCACCAATATCTAGATTGCTCCGTCTCAGCTCGACCAGCCTCAACTTATCTAGCAAATGAGTATCTCCATTGGAATTGTTGGTTTCGTGAACTCAAATTTGTAGGATATTTTATCTTCTTGTTGATGGCTCGTCAATACATGTGATATATGATCGGGACGCCGTCAGAATCAAAAACATATCGATTTATGTCCAAATACACGAATGCTTCTGGAGGAACGATGCCAGCAGCGAGGTAAGTGGCAATATACCCGTCTGTAGGGTGTGACGGCTGTGAAATCTAGGAGTTTTCACTCACAGTTACAGATCTTGAAATATGATTCCTAAGAAACGTCAATATGAAGATATAGACTCTTGTCATTTTAGCAGTTTGATAAATTCTTCTATTCGATATATAGTGCTTCCAATCCGTCTCAGGTTTTCTGTACAAACCAGCAGATGCACGAAGATATTTCCTTTTGAAAACTCCTAATTTTTCCATGTTACCCGAGTGTCGTACCAGATCTGATATTCATATATCAAAACTGTTCTAACCAGGGTCTTGTAACAGATAATTTGGACCTTTTGATCAATTTATGTGTATTTGGAATGAAAGAGTCATCGTAGGGCCAAAAAAAAATCACTGATTTTGACGTGTTCAGTATAGTGCAGATACTGATCGAGATGATCACCGCGGTATCGAACTCAGTATTTATGTTAAAATCAAAGCCGTTCAATAGCTTGCAAAAGAATATTGAGAAAAGCAGAGGCGCAGTCACTGTTCCCTGCTATATAGCACTCAAGACCTTGAAGTCGTGCATTGTTGCCAGATTTAAATCAGTAACATCAAGTGATTATTGTAGATTATGGCGGCAAGGTGTCTGAGAAACCTATCCTGAAGGAGTTTCAAAACTAGTCTATCTAACCATACCATATCGAAGGCTTTCTCCATATCAATGAGACACGATCCAACACATTTTCTATCATTTAGTTTCCAACAGATGTCTGAGGTTACTTTCTTTATCACATGTACGGTCAAATGCCTGGCAAGAAAACCAAATTGGCGACTCGGCATCAACTAATGTTTCTCAACGTGGGCGTTTAATCCTTTGTTTAGTATCACTTCAAACACCTTGCTGATGTTAGGCAGCTAGCTGGTTGGGCGATAGCTTTGAGGGCTCAAAGATTCTTCTGGTTTCTTCAAGATCGAAAATAGCTTAGTCTTTTTCAACTCATTTAAGAAATATGAATTGCTCAATATGTTGTTGAACAATATGCAATAGTTCCTAGTAGCAACTTCAGGCAAATGTTGGAGAACTATGATTGGAAAATCGTCAGTACTACATGATTTCTTGTTGTTTGTCCTGCCAAATATGAAACACAAGTCTTCATAGCTGACAAAATAATCAATTAGCTTCAAATTCGGCTTGAGGTCAGATATTAATGTTTTATTGAAATGAAGAATTGATTGGGGTTTCAGGCTTAATTTGAAGTCAGAAACTTTTGCTTCAATGACCTCTAAAAATTTTTCATACCCTCTCTCAGGATTTGGTAGATGAACCAATTCGAAATGGCTTCCAACCAAGGTAAGTTTCTGTAATCTATCTCATATAATCTTGTTTCCATTTCTATCCGGAGTTTTACTATCAATTTCAATACCAGCCCTATTGAGAAGATTAATCTCATCACAAGCGACTTCAAGATTCGATACTTTACTCGAGACTTCTTCCAAAATACGCTACTCACATTCGTAAAAACGCCATCTGGGTCCCGTGGGCTAATACCCCTCAATTTTCCCGCCCAATGATTGCTGACTCTACTACTGAAGCATGCACGGATTAAGTTTTGGACATTGTTTAGGTGTCATTTCAACAAAGCCAACGAGGGATGGTTGTAGTCCAAAAATGGTTGATTTTTTAGATCCTTCCATATTGTTTCGATGTTTAATCTTGGGAACTACTTTCTCATTTGTTTTCAACGTAAGCTTCTCTAACTTCACCAAATAGAGATCTATTTCATCCTTAGCTTGATTCCTGTCAATGGGAACCATTGTACAAGAGTTAGCATGAGAGAAAGGAGGACATTGCTTCTGATACTCCCGATTAAACTTCTTTTGAAACTTTCCCCAGTCTGGTTTTTTGAAATTCAACCGATAATTTTCATGTAGACCTGGAATGAGAAAGAGATCATCCCTTTGATGATTGATTTCCGTTATGATTGCGTTATGGTCGCTATCGTAAGAAAGCACCTGCAGTTTTCATTGAGGACTATTAAAGCTGAATTCAAGTCTTACGTCAGCAACGCAGGGGTCCAAACATGAATTTCCCTAGGATATGTTGGGAACTCTGACCCATAGAGATTGTACCTGTATTCAATGGTTCTCTGTTATCCCCGATTTCAGGAGTACACCTCTGGGATTATCGATAGCATTCAGTCATGATGTATGCTTGGCGTTTAGATTACGAGCAAAAGTACAATAACTATGCAGCCTGTTCAATTCGAGTATTTCAAACAAGGAATTAAGCTCCTCCTTGAACTTGAAAATATTTTGACCTGTTGCATAGGTAGAGATAACGAAGAGGTTATCCCCACCTGGCAGTGAGATTTTGATAACAGATACTTCAAGAGATTCAAAGCTTTTGAATTTGACTTTTTCAATATTTTGGAAACAACAGGGTCTTTGAACCAATATCCCGGTGACACCTCCCCCATCAACTATTACCCTATCGTTTCTTACGAATCCTTGAATGTCATGGAGTTTTAGGAATTAATGTGGGTTCCAGTGCGAAGCATGATGGCAGGCTTTTGCTTGACAAGAAATTCCAAGAGACAGTCACGTTAATGTAGAATCACAATGGAGTTGATGTTGATCGAGATGAGATGAGTCCTATCCATGTGGATGTGACAGGATGACAAATTATTTTGAGGCATTTGAAGGGCCTAAGCACCGAAAAACAAAGAAAGTTTTAAAATCCTGTTTATCGGTTCTCTCCAAATAAGGATTCATTAGCAGGTAAATTTTAAGAAGCAGCTCATTATTGCCACATACATTATTTATTTTGTTTACATCGTCTGCTGGTTCTCTAGCAGCAAGTGCAAATGACACCCAGGGCTTGACGAATTTAGTAGGTATCATACTGTGGTGTACTTGACTTTGTTTTGGAGTAAATTATACCTTTGCCTCTTCGTACCGGCGACATCCTTGATATGATGCTGGATGATCAAGGACACCGTAGTTCACAAAATTTTTCTTTTTGCTCTACCTGAGCCATTTTGCACTCGCTCTGAGCATGGACATCTTTGCTCTTTGCATATCTATATTTCATGGCGCAGTTGGCAGCCGAATGACCAGTTGACCTCGATTTTCTGGAGGTTTTCCCACCTCACCCTTCCGTGTGGTGAGGTACCTTATTTTTTGTAGGGCACTTGAACTGCTTTTGCTGGAAATCTGGCTTAAGCAATAAGGCAAGTTTTCACCCCAGACAATCGATCTCCTTGTTGCAAAGTCTTCAACAGAAATAAATTCTATTTATGGTGTAACTTCTTGAAACACCTGAAGGAGATGGACTGTGTCCTCTCCGCAGTCCAATTAAAAGGTCTGGGCTTTCCACTTTTGGGAGTAGGTATAAAATGCGGAATGTTTCCAGAATTGAACGCACTTTTGCTGCCTGAAAATCAACCAATGACTTAGTTCTAATTGTCATTGACTTGCTTGGTCTCTAAATCATTTAATTTATTTTGGGCTGCCAAAAGCTGAACCATACCTTTGCCTGTTTGCCCAAATACATCGATTGGTGGGACTTTTCTTTCTTTTGATCAACCTTAACAGATGGACCAGCATGCAAAACTTTTGGTTGTTCTCTCTTTTTTAAATTTTTAAATATTTGATAAATCCATTTTCAGATTTAATAATACAATGTTCAGAATATTTGTTACCTGTATCCTCTTCAATACTCATGGAATCGTCTAGTCCAGCTAGCGCTGCATAATAATTCGGGCTGACGTTTGCTCCGCCTGCGCTGAGGACATCCTCTTGATCGGGTTCTTCTTGTGGTTTCTTACATTTCTTGTCTTCCATCGCTTTTGACTTAACTTCTTTTTCTTTCTTGCTGTTTTATTTTGCTTTGTTGAACGTTCGTTTTCCAACTAGTACTTCTAGCGATTTGATCCGAAGTCTGAGTTCTTCGTTTTCTCTTTCAACCGTCTCAGCTTTCTCGTTAGCTTTGATTAATTGTTCATTCTTGATGACTGATAAAATCTTCAGTTTTTCTTCGTTGCTACCGAATCTTCACTTCAGCTTTATCTCGGTTAGTGGCTGAAGCTATCGGGCTCCTCCCTCTCGTTGCTTTTGCAGCGAGATTAGAAGGAATGTTCATAAGCCGGGACTTCCCTTGAATATATTTCCACTTTTTGATACTTCTTCAGGAAAGAAATTTCAGGTCTTCAATAAATTTTCGAATAATTCGACGGCAATGCTTTTCAATTAAAAAATTAATTTCAATTGACTTTTATGGAAAATTAATTAATTTTTGCAATTAACAACTGAAGCGATTAAAAACACGTCTATATGCAACAACTGCTAGACGTAGATTAATTTGGTGGTAATCAGCACGGTTTTGTGCTAGGAGTGAATGCTGTATAAGAACCACCCAATTGAAATATAAATATTGTGATAACGTCATCTAAATTAATAAAGTAGTCCACGTGGCTTAGAGTTTAGAGCACTAAGCCCGTAAGCTGAAGGTCTCTGGTTCAAGTTTCGTTGTCAACGAGATTTAGTTCGAGTGGTTCTTCGGACGGACAATAAGCCTGTTCAGTTATGATACGTGCTGGTTTAAAAATCAGAGCGTATCGCAGCTGGGTGAACGGACACACGGCCAAAGCGTGATAATGCCGATACATTAGATCATGATAATGAGATACTCTATCTCTAAGCGAAGGCCCGAAAGGGACTGTAGGGCTACAAAGAAGAAGAAGAAATTAATAAAACTTAAAAGTTGTGGATTGAATTTTGCCTAAACTTAATATTTAAGTACATAAAAACTTAAACTACTTAAATTACTAAGGCCTGTTTGTATAAAGTATTGACTAGCAAAACTTGACCCTAAACGCAAATATTCACATTCACTCACAGGTCTGGGGATTCCAGCGGAAAATTTATAAAGCCACCTCGATTGATTTTTAATACAAGTTTCTTTATCCTTAAGTTAATAAATTGTTGTTTTCGTCTTTTGTTGAATGAATTATCGTCACAAATCATCAATGTCATGACTGGAGTCTAAATATTTAACAAAATAATGGGTCACGCAATGGGTTATATGAAAGGAATATTTATTGGCACAAAAATGAAACAGACGCATTACACTTTAAATAAGTCGGATAGACAGACCTACGTTTATGTCAGAAGGTTTTTGTACCCAACTGCTCCGAAGACCAGTCGCTTCCACCAAATGTAGTCAAGAAACATGTCAAAGAGATGTGCACGTTTACAAAAAAATTCATTATTTCTCTATTTTCAACGGTCGCCATTTTGTTGCGAACCAACAAAAATCACTCAAATAATGAATTCCCAATACTTTTCACGTTATTGAACTTATTCGGAAATTTTTTGAAGGTCAAATCAAAATTGCAGTGTCTGATTCGATGGAAAGTCCATAAAATGTCAAAATCATGTATTACTGTTGTTGTAATTGGAGAAACTTCAAATAGCTACAATATAGTTTCCGTGTATATTGTTCGATTTTCATCAAACTTATAGAATTTTAGGACCTTTTATAAGACTACTTAAATATCGTTTAGTTTAAGGGTAGTATTGGGGAAAATGTGAAATTCGAAGATCATGCTATTATTAACAAAGTTGAGCCAATTTTCACTTCTAAGATATTTGTTGTTGTTGTATTCATAAGCATCTACCTCCATAATTATTTTCAGACTACAGGTGTCCAATCACGAGGGGGGGGGGGGGGAATACAAATGTGTCGAGTATTTCCCCTTCCTGTACGCCCCTTAATGTAAAAAATGTCAATTTGTGACGTGTTTTGAAAAGTTCTTATCAAGACCCATATCGGCTACCTTTGATGAAATTTTTTTTTTTGGAGGCCACTCCCCTACAAAATGAGACCCCTTTAAATACCTTATAAAATTTTTTTGTAGTTGAATTTTAAAGAGAGCACCACTTTACACCTACTTGCAAAATTTGATGCTTCTAGCATAAGTAATTTGAAAGAAAAATTGCCATGACACACGCGATTTCAGTAGGGTTTTGTAAAATTATTTAACAAAACCCTAAAAATTGATTATGGTACGGACGAATATATCTGGACCAAGATAACAAATGACATGTTACTTGTTTTGCAACTCGAGTTTGCATTTGCTTGGTATCGTTCTTTGCGCCATCTTTATATGAAGCTGTAGTTGCTCGAAAACTTCCCTCTAGTGACAAACTTATTGCAATTTTAAGTTTGGAGCAAAGTCAACGCTCTTGGTTTTTGCTGGTAGGTACTTTTTATTATGGCTGCTGATTGGTGACCCCGGGAAGTTATTGCTCCAGTTCATAGTACATTCACATAGTATCGACACTCAACCTAGCCTTCGGAAATCTTCGGTAGCAGGTAGGTAGGTGAATGCTGACGCGAGAATTGGCGCGAATATAAACATGTGCTTCCATGAGAGATTTCAGGATTACCTGATCTCAAAAAGTCAATAGCTTTGCAGAAAAATTAATTCGTTCTATGCAATTTTTTAGTTTATTATTAGGACCCGGCATTACTCCTAAGTTCTGAAATGCGTAAAAGAACACGTGCTTCGGTAATTTAATTTGCTTTTCATTTTGTTTTTTGAATACGACAGGCCTCGGCTCAGCTGACGTGCCCCGACTCAGCTGACCGGCTCCTGGGAGAATTCAGAAAGTGTGCAACACGCTATGTGTACTGTTGCTGCCGTTTTGCCATCACAACCTGTATAAGTCCGTTTATCCGGCCATCCATCTTTATGTCACAGCAACTTTTGTCCAAAACAATATAAAGCTTGTTAGAAAAAAGAACATATGCCAAAAGAGTGGAGCCAATCATTATATTTCCTATCGACAGAAGAAGTAACAAGCTATAGTGCGAAAACTATTGAGGCATATCACTGCTTTGCACCGCGTATTAACTATTTTCAAAGATCTTGGAAAAAAAAATCGGATCATACGCGAACAATTTTCAAAGATCTTGAAAAAAAATCGGATCACACACCAACAGTATTATTAGGGAATATCAAGGTGGTATTAGAGTATGTAGATCGACAAAAGGCCAATCGTTCACAGCTAAGTACATACTTGAGACATACTCAGAGCTCAAAATAGACATACGACAAATTTTAGTTGACTTTAAGCAAGCATACGATAGTATTGATCGTAATGTACTGTTTTGGCATCCCAAATGAGTCCATCATACCAAAATGACAATGACGTCGATAACCTCCCAAGTCCGCAACAATAACAAACTCGCTGATGCCTTTGACACAAATATCGGACTGAAGCAGGGAGATGGGTGGCCCCATTGCTATTCAATTTGGCTCTGGAATACAGTCTGTTAAGTAAGAGCGTATCAAGCATAGCTTGCGAGCGATAAGTGATATCGACTTCAATTTTTTTTTGACCGGTAGAGAGAACGTTTGTGTTTGAAGCTTTGAAAAAAATTTCAGTCGAAGTCAATCTTCCGTCGGGAAAACACTAAAATCGCGATGAGTGCAATTTACGCAAAGCGCTTCGAGGCCGTGTTCTTTTGCACACACCCTAAAGAACCAAAAATGAGCTCTGTAGTGGTAGCTAAACACATTAAAAACCTGAATTGTTTGTCAGAAAGTGGGTCCAATGATACAAAGAGTCAAAAAACGTCGATGACCATTCAAATCGCGGATCGGAAGGAAAAGTGACCAAAAAGGATGAAAAGCGAATCGTGGCTTTGTTTTCACGCTATCCTGGCTTGTCCTTACGTCAAGGAGAAGCGAAATTGAAGCAAAAACGTCTCGAGTTGTCACACATGGCCATTCAGGAATATTTGTGCGCAAACAATGTAAAATGGCGGAGTACCGATAATGATCCTAAATACCTGAGCCGGCTGTGTACTGGATGGAAACGGGAAAAATGCATTGTGACACTTGATTGGCCTTCGCAATCGCCTGATGCAAATCCTATTGAAACCGTCTGAGCCTACATCAAGCAAAAGCTCTGTGGAAAACGTGTTTATTCTTTGAAGCAGCTCTTCCGACAAATTCGACTCATTTGGAAGGCGCTTCCTCTCAAACACGCAGAAAATTTAGTGGAAAGTATGCCTCGGAGATGCCAAGCGATAATTGATGCTGGTGGTGACTGGACTCACTATTAAACTTAAAGCTCGTTACCTCAGAATGTATTTATTGTATGTATAAGTCAAAAACTGTTGTTAAATAAGCTATTTCAAAATAATGCTGGAGACGCTCTTACTTAACAGACTGTATGTCATCAAAAATTTACCTTCCATACAAGAGGTGCATTATTATACAAGTCCAGCTGAGTAGTAGCCTATGTAGATGACGTCAACATTTTGTCACGATCATCAAAAACTACCAAAGATCTTTTCCTGAAAGTTGGAAGTGAAGCAAAAATAGAAAGGCAAAAAATCAATGAAAATGAAATAAAACTTCTGATGCAGTCCAGGAAAAATACCTCAAATATACAAAATATCATTCTTGGTGAAGAAATTATCCAAATTACAGTATCAAAAATCTCAGCGAATTTTGTGTATTTACAGGTAGGCACGAAAAATAAAGCTCCAAGTGTACAAATTTGTAATGAGACCTGTGCGTTGCTTTGGTTTCAAAACATGGATCCTAACTCAAGCATCCGTTAACATATTGAACGCCTCCAAGCGTTAGGTATTGAGGGTGTATGAAATTTTTGATAAGCTGGAGGATTGTACGAGTAAGACTGCAGAAGCTAGAGCGGGCTGGCCACATAAGTCGTGTGGACGAACAATGGATGCCCTAAAAGGTATTCGTTGGGAACAGTGAAGGGTAGAAAAACCAAGAAAACACTGGTCTGACTCGGTCGATGAGGACAGTTCATTGCTGCTTGGATTTTGAAATTTAAAGTTTCGATCAATTGACAGTTGGAGGTGATTGTTTTAGGAAACGAAGGCCCAAGAGGGGCTGTAGTGCTATGAAGAAGAAGCAAAGAACAAATGAGCGCGATCCAGCGAGTTCCAACAGAAACTATGGAAGCTAGAATGATCAAATGGTAGTCTGTCAAAAGATGAAGTTATTATTAAGCATATTATTATTATTTGAAGGGATCTCGCTTCAAGCCGAGGTGTTCCTTAAACATTTTTTTATCAAATGTAGTCGAGTGGTGCATCTCATAAAATATCTTGATTAGCACATTCAGGCTCTGTAAGCATAAGGTCATTTTATGCATCATGTAGTCCAAGGGGAAGCATATTGTATGAAAAATGTATGAACTCATTGAGTCACAAAATCTTAAAAAAATCACGGGGGTTGGTCTCTAGAAGTGCAACAGTAAAAAAAATTCCAAAATCAGAATTCACTCAACTTTGCTAATAATAACAGGATTTGACAATTTTACGTTTTCTCCCATAAAATCAAAGCGGTACCTTTAAAGTTCTTAAAGTTTTACGTTTGTGTAGACTAATATAAGATCTTTAAGCATGCAAGGTTTTATGGAAATCATAACAGAATCAAGTGATTTACAAGCATGTGAATTAAATAGATTTAGAACAACTACGGATAGCATGTATTGATGGTTGATAAGTACTCTAAATCGATCTCACTCTTATTTTCTTTGGATTTTTATAAAAATTTTGTAGATAGTGTTTAATTTGAAAATATACAACTAAGCAAGCATTCAGAAAAATTATTTAAGCTGGAACACAATGGCGGCTTTTATGCCGTCTCTTCTGTCTCTTTCCAGAGCTTAATAAAACTCATTGTATAAATCAGAAAATGTTTCTTTGTTTTTAGGGTTTTGTAAAATAATCTTACAAAACCCTACTAGTTTCGCGACCAGTCTGTCCGTCTGTCCGTCTGTCCGTCCGTCCGTCCGTCCGTCCGTGTGTCACAGCAGTTTTTCTCGGAAACTACTTAAGCTAGAAACATCAAAGTTTGTGTGCAGGTGTAAAGTGGTGATCTCTTCAAAGTTCAACTACAAAAAATTTTTATAAGGTATTTAAGGGGGGTCTCCCCATATAGGAGAGTGACCCCCCGAAAAAAAAATTTCATTGACGGTAGCCGATATGGGTATCAAATGAAAGGTCTTGATGAGAACTTTTCAAAACAAGTCTTAGTTTGGCAAAATTTGCTTCGAGGGGTGCACAGGGAGGGGAAATACACGAAAAATTTGTGTCCCCCCCCCCCTCGCGATTGGACACCTGTGATCCGAAAAATCTGAAAAAAATCGGGAACGTAGGCCTTGGTGAGTACAACAACAACAAATACGTGAGAAGTTGCAATTCATTCAACTTTGTTAGTAATAGTATGATTTATCGATTTTATGTTTTCTTCAATAAAATCTTAGAGATACCCAATGAAATTCAGTACACAGATGTCTATTTATAAGATTGATCCATCCTGAAAGTTTCATAAAGATTGAATCATAATTAGTGAAGTTATAGCGGTTTGAATTTTCTTGTATTACTATGGAACAAAATGCGCTGCATGTATTACTATGGCAACAGATGGCTATGGAATAACATGCGCTTTTTACCGACTCAGACACTACAGTTTTGCTAGGATTTGCATGAAAATTTCAGGAATGATAGGTGCACGAATATCTTTGAGAATCGGTTCAGCTAGTGGTATCAGTAATCGTAAAACAAAATAGTGGCTGTTTTAAATGCGAAGATTGAATAATTTTGAGTTATTTTTTCCCAACTTCAACGTTTAAGGTGCATGCTTTGAACACTTGATTCAATTTAATGAATGACTGAAGATGAGTACCTACAATTAAAATTGGCCATTAATCGATAATAACAGTACAGGAGAGTGGCCCCTGAAAAGAAAATTCATCAAACGTAGCCGATATGAGTATCAAATGAAAGTTTTCATAGGAGCTTTTCAAAACAATTGTTAAACTGTCAGTTTTTGCTTCAGTGGGGGCACAGGGGGGAAATACATGAAAAATGTGTTTCCTTCGTCGCGGATGGACATCTGAAATAATTATCAAGGGAGATATTTATGAGTGTAACAATACCAAAAACCTCAAAAGTCGAAATTCGTTCAACTTTTTAAATAATAGTATGATCTTCGAATTTCATATTTACTCCAATAAAATCATCTTTGACATGTTTCTTGATTTGATTCGATCTGGTGACTGCATTTTGTAAATTGAATACAAAACCCTCCTGACATGAGCGTAGGTCTGTTTACCCAATTTGTTTTATTTGCTTTACATAGTTTTGTGACTCAAATCAGGTAGGTGACTTCCCCATTGTCCATGCTCTGAGTAAAACGATTTCTGGTGTTTGTCATGACCCTTGCCAGCAGAGCAGGTGTTATGTTGGCCATTTCTTCGTAGATATTAGTCATCAAATGTTAAAGGGTCCTTGAATGGTTCACATTAACACAGGATTTCAAAAAACTCATTAGAAAAAAATTACGAAGTGCCAAATCGGAGAGTTCAAAGGCAGACGCATGATTGCGGGTAGAACGTAGTGTTGTCAACAATGCTTTCAGGTAATGTAATGGGTCAAGGGACTCCAGGTCTTCATCTTGTTGCACTTACAGTTTTTCTTAACGGAACAACCCACATAACAATTGATTTACGGTTCAGGGCAGGGGCCAATGGGGCTAAATTGAAGCCCTTCCGAAGGGCGCGCAAGTTGCGACCACACAACATCCCCTTGAAGACAAAGCACACTCTCACTATTTCAATGCATGATGGCGATTGAACTTAATAGTCCCGCCTCTTGAATGGACCACTAGCGCTTCGCTCCGATATCAACCGGCAAATGTACTAACCATAGTATACTTACATAGTATCCACACTCAATATAGCCTCCGGAAAAATCCGAACACAAGCAGAAGAGTGAACCACAAATTTTCGGTAGCAGGTAGGGAGGTAAATGCTGAAGCCAGGATTGGCGCAAATATAAATATGTGCTTCGATGAGAGGTTTCAGGATTACCAGATCTGAAAAAATCAATAATTTTGCAGGAAAACAAATTCGGTTTTTGCAATCTTAAAGTTTTTTATTCGGATTTGGCAGCGCTCCAATGTTCTGAAATGCATAGAAGAACACGTGTATCGGAAATTTTATTTGCTTTTTTGCTTTTCATTTATTTTTGAATACGACAGGCCTCGGCACACTTGACCAGCCCCTGGGAAAATTCAGAAAGCGTGTAACACAGGGTAAATGGAAGGTGTTGATAATATGTTAATATACTATGGAACTAACAACACTAACGACAAGTAATCTTATATTGGGTACGAAACACTATAAAGCAATTTCATCACTTGACGATGATCAGTAGGGGTGTAAAATATGCTAAACGGTAGGCTGTAATGAGTAATGAGATCAAAAGCGGGTCACTTTATTTAAAGAAATTAGGAGTGGGCACTGTCAGCTCCATAATATTTCTCGCTCGAAACAGTCGGAATCACAATTTACAGCGTTGATGTTTTGGATGTGTTATATTTAAGTGTTTTTCTCACTTCATAACTTTCAATGAATTGATTCTTTTTCTGCGCAATTTTGTAAGCTATTTTTTTCAAAAGTACTGTGTTAAATTTGTAGAACAGTAGGAGTAATCAAAATATTTTTTGCTTTTAGGGTTTCGTACTAAAATACAAAACCCTATTGCAATCACGACCTGTGTCCGTCCGTCCGTCTGTAGGTCCCAGCAATCCATGAAGATCGGCGTTTAACAGTTCGAATGGTCGCCTCGAAACTGGGTATGAACCGCGAAACACTCAGACAAATTTTATCCGACGATTTTGGGATGAAAAAGTTGAGCGCGAAGATTGTTCCAAAGAACCGTGCCACACCGCTTCTAAAGAGATCGCCGTGTTGCAACAGCTGCTTTATTCTCCCGAGATGTCACCCGGTGACTTTTTTGTTCCTTACAACAAAATTTGTGGTCAAAGGAACCCTTTTTGAGTCGATTACGGACATCCAGGTGGCCGTGCCGAGGGTACTCATAGACATCCCAGTCAAAGCGTTCCAGAAATGTTACGAAGCATGGAAACGCGCTGGAATCGTTGTATAGCTGCCCAAGGGGATTACTTTGAAGGAGATGGCAGAGTTGTAGAAAAAGTTTTAAATATACGGTTTTCATGGAATCAATCTCATTACGTAATTGCCACACCTCGTGTATATATATATATATATATATATATATATATATATATATATATATATATATATATATATATAATATATGTATATATATAATATATGTATATACACTTATAAATACGTACCTGTATATATGCTATGAAATTTATTTTAATGACAAATACATGTCATTAAAACAAATTTTATTGCATTTTTGATTCCTCTTGTTTAACGATTGACCACACATGATCTTGATCAATCGTTCAAACTATTGGGTTCTTCGATACTGAATTTTGTTTTTTTCATACTTTTCAAAGTAAATTTATTTGTAGTAACAGCAAACATTAAACAATGATTTATTGACCATTTTTTGGATAACTTTTTACCATCTTTTAGTGAGTTGAAAAATTCCACGTTCGAAAAAGCATTGGTTTTTAGAAGTCAAGAACTGGGCCTACTCATTTTGAATAGCCTGATCGGAATCTAAAGTTTTACCGTTCAAATGAATTTGAAGGGGGCAAAACAAGCAATAGTCTGATGGTGCTAATTCAAGGCTATAGGATGGATGTAGCATCAGTTTGAAACAAAGCTCCATTTATTTTTGACGGATTATCAAACGGGTGGAAGGTCCGGCGTTGTTGTGATGGAAAATCACGCCTTTGTGATTGGCCAGTTCAGGACGTTTTTTTATTTTTTTGTTCAATTTAGATAGTTGATGGCAATAGTTTGGTTTCTTGGAAGCAGCTCAAACTTGACTATGCCCTTGTTATCCCACCGCACAGAGAGCATAATCTTGTTTTGGTGAATATTGGCTTTGTATGTCGATTGTGGGGGCTCATCTTGCTTGGTTCACGCTTGTTTTCGGACTAGTTATCGTAAAGAATCCATTTTTCATAACCTGCTATGATTTTTTTTAGAAATGGATCGTTTTGCTTCCGATTCAGCAGAGAATTGCATATATTCGTGCGTTTGGTGAGGCGGATTTCCTTTAATTCGTGAGGAACCCGAACATCCAGATTGTTTACAAAACCAAACTGTTGTAAGTGCAATTAAATAGTTGAATTTGATACGTCGAGCTTTTCTATTTTCCTCCAAGTTGCCATACGCCGGTTAGTTGCGATTAGCACCTGTATTTTGTTGTCATCAGTAGCGGTTGGACGATCAGTATGTGGTCCGTTTTTCATATTAAAATTTCCAGAATGAAAGCGAGCAAACCAGCGCTGATACTGGCGTTCAGTAAGAAAGTCCCCACCATAAACTTCACCCTAATATTTTCGTGCATGCACCGCATTTTCGCCCTCTCGGAAATAAAACAATTAAATTTGCTAAGAATAATCTCTTTGATTGTCCACTTTCAAGTTTATTTTTAACAAGCTTGTTGTCTACTAATGACGCTCTGTTTTTGACTGAAGATAGCCTAAAGTCTAATCTTTAAAATAGTATATAATAATATAAGCCATGCAATCACTACTACATGATATATGCAACTCACGGCATCTAGGAGAGAAAACGACATTAATTATTGAACCGTCCAATATTTCACTCTTCTTCGAAGTGCAACCCAGTTTTTTGGAAAAAGTTTTTTATCTTGACTTCCATTTGACAATTGCAATTCAAATAGGCATTAACCAAAAATAAATAAAAGCTTACGATCACATAATGCTCTTGTTAATCTTTTACTATCTTCATTTTATTATTTTTGTTATTATTTTAGCGTTGCTAATATATTTGTTTTAATCTTACCACTACTACTACTACAATGAACACTTTTAAATTTCTTCATATATAAAAATTTTCTGTCCATTAACTTCAACTAAATCTCAATGTGTAAGCTCGGCGAAGCGAAAAATCTCTTTTCCCGTATCCTTAATGAAACCCAAACAGATTTAATTAAAACGTGAAACAATCCTTTATCCAAGCAAAGGTTTCCACACCGCATGCACTCGCATATGATGGACTCAAAGACCGCAAAATAAGCATTGAAAATTAAATTTCATCTTTGAAATTCTAGATTGTAATCAAAACCTAACTCTGACATCGACCTAAACTCTCAATTTTCTCTTCATATTTCATTGCAGATGGAAGGCGTTCGTTAAGAACTGGCCAATTATATCACAGCCCTTGGCGTTGCTAATGATTTGCATCTTGCTTTGGACAATCTTTTATTCAGTTCTTCCTGATTTTGTGACACTGGACTCGACTATAATGCGATTTGTCTACTTGTTCGTTGGAGCGCAAATTTCTGGAGTTTTGGTCACATTCATACATTTACCCGACATGCTGGGGATGCTCTTTTGGGGTGTTTTCTTTGCAAATATCGGACTGAGCGACTTCACTGGCTACGAAAAGTTAGAAGTGTTTTTAAGGTAAAAATTTATATATAAATATGTACATGTGGATGGTATAGTGCAGCATTCACTTTCACGTTAAGTTAATACTGGTGAAATTGCTTCTTTAGCGACCGTAGTAAGTTCGTGGTAGAATTACAGCGCGACTACAAGGAACAATGAAATTGCCGCAAGCTAAATATTTAAATTCTTAAAGTTTGCGCCAAATGAAGTTTAAAATTTCCAAGTTTAGAAAGACCAAGTAGCAAGTATATACATAAGGGTTCTCGTTGATGGAAAGTAAATATACATAAATACATGCTGCGGCTTGAAAACCTTTGAAATAAAACAAAAATATATGTAAATGCAAATGAAAAAAAAGTATTAAAATTTCAGGATTGGCCTGTTCCAAAATTGTCTTATAATTTTTGTTAAATTGCTACGTCTCGATCGCACGTTTTATATTTAGTATTATATGTGAGGCTGAAAATCAATTTAAATTCTTGAGAACTTTCACATTTTAGGTATAACAATTATTTTTCATTTAAATATTCTCGAATGATTTAACTCTTCCGAAGAAACGTAATCGTTGCATTTAAGCGACGTGGTCGAGGAGCACAATCAACTGCAAGTTTTAATTATCACCATCTATTTTCTTGCAGAGATGTGGCCTTGATTAATATAATGCTGTTAGCTGGGCTGGGGCTGGAAGCGAATGTATTCAAAAAACTTCTCGGTATGGTGGCCCGTCTATCCTTGCTGCCAACTGCCGCTGAAACCATCATTATTGCTGTTCTTGCACATTTTCTTCTCGCCATGCCATGGATGTGGGGATTTTTATTAGGGTAAGTAATTTTCATAATTTCCTTTTTTTCAACGTACGACGGTGCTTTAACTGCTTGTGTCATCTTATCTCCATGTTCTTCAGGGCTATAAAGGAAAATTATGTAATTAAATAGGGGCACACATTTTCGTTGATAGTGAAGAAAAATTGAATTTTTTATTTATAACTATGCTGATCATTTAAAGCCGAGATCCTTAATTTTAATGTGGTATAAGTATAACTGATAACTCGTACATTAGCAGCTTATAAAATAGGTTCAAATTCAAAAATGTTATAAATTGTTATTAACAATTAACAACATTTTTGAACCTGCGGTCAGACAACTTGTCTAGTTCATATGCTTTCTTTCTGTGAAAGCCTATTGACAATACAATTTGTTAAAAGGATTCTAAAACTTATAAAATATAGAAGAAAACGGTTTTCAAAATATCTCAAAAAAGGTGAAATTAATAATAGAATAGAATCGGAGAGACAAAGTTTTTGCCAAATTAACTATGATTGGTTAATTTTTAATTAACTTTTTCTTCTTCTCCGTAGCACTATAGCCCCTCTCAGTCCTTTGTTTCCAACAAAAAGCACCTTCAACTGTCTTGGTTCATTAACCGGGTCCTTCACTTGGACACCTGAGCAGCGATGAACTATCTTCGTCGAGCGAGTCCGAACAGGGTTTCCACGGTACACCCTGGTCTCCGGCCTTCAATTCTTCCAACAAATACATTTTTGAGTATCCGGTGTTCGTCTAAACGATTCACGTAGCCAGCGTACTGTGGCTTTTGCAGTCTTACCATCGTTGAGAACTCCGGCTTGTCAAAAATTTCATACAGCATATAGTTGCATCGAATTTGCTATTGGTCCCCATCTAGCTTCGCTCCGATTATGAACCTCAGGGCCCACCTCTCAAAAGCGTTCAATATATTTACGGATACTTGGGTTAGGATCCATGTTTCACACCCATAGCATAGCACAAGTTATATCATAGATTTGTATACTTAGAGCTCTGTTTTCCTCGTGTGCTGCTGTGATTGTGATTACGTCTCACTTTTTCAAAACCAGGAAACTGATTTGGTTTCGATTTCATAAATTTTATTTTACGTTTCCAAGAACGTTGAAGTCAGTTTTTTTAACGTTAGTTTTTAGGATATTGTAAAATAATTTTACAAAACCCTAACAAAATCGCATCCTTTCGGTCCGTCTATCGATCCGTCCATCCATGCGTGTGTCGCAGCAAGTTTCTCGCGAGCCACAAAAGCTAGAAACGTGAAATTTGGTGAGTATGTTTAAAGTGGTTACCTCTTCAAAATTTTAGTACAACGTAATTATAAGGTGTTAAAGGGATCTTGCCATATAGGTGAGTGTTGCCTGAAAGAAAAAACATTTCATGATAGGTAGCCAATGTGGAGTATCAAATTCAAAGTTTTGATAAGAGCTTTTCAAAACCGGTTTTAAATTGACATTTTTTGCTACAAGGGGTGTAGGTAGATGGAAAATGCAAGAAAAATTATTATCCTCCCTCTCAATTCGAAAAATCTGCAAAAAAACAAAAATAGCAGATCTTTATGAGTACAAGGCAAAAAAATACTTCAGGAGTCAAAATTCTATCAATTTCGTTTATAATAGTAACTTTTGTATTTTCGTCTATAAAATTGAAAGGTTGCTAGAAACTTGTAAATATTTAAATTATTTGATGTTAAATTCATGATCTTTGAAATTTTTTTTGAAAACTGAGCAATAAAAAGTTACAACCTATCGAAAATTTATTAATTGCAATACATCAAAAATAATATCTTATATTGAGATGATTTGCAAAACGCACAAACACTACCGACATATCGGAATTTCGATGAAAATTTTAGAAATGCGTTGTAAAATTGATATGTTTTCATGATTACCTGAAAATCGGGGTCGACCCACTGAAAATAATATGGTGGCGGATTGAAATATATAATAAACGTGCATTGATTTTCCAAGCTTAGTTTATAAAATATGTGTACGAGTCAAATCTTGATATTCAAAAGATAGTGTTTGCGCTATTGATTATATTACAATAGCCGTCTGGCAGGAGCACTCTCCTGCTATCTCGACTTGTTATTTCATGAGCTCTAGAGTTGAATTCGTTGGAATGGAGGTTAGGCGAATGGCTAACTCTCCGTCCCTGGAAAACCTTAGAATGTTTTGAAACCCGAGGAGGGGCCCCGGAATGGATTGGACTCCCGGCCACGACCTCGAAAACGAAAAAAGGACTATAAGATTGGATCGTGGAATGTCAGATCACTCAACTACCCTGGCGCTGTTAAGGACCCTATACAACAGGCCAGTCAATATACATTACAAATACTGACAATCCAGAAAACGAATTGGACTGGAAACGACACTCAAGACATGAGATCGCACACAATATTCAAAGGTGGGAAGCCCACTGGAAAACGATAATTGGGAGTAGCCGTCATTGTGAATAGGGAGCATGATAACGATTTTAAGGCAGTCAATGAACGATTGTGTGCAATGGGGATAAAAGCGAAACTCTCCAAAATCTTGCTGATTAATGTTCACGCCCCGATTGAAGAAAAGGACGAAGAAACGAAGGAAATGTTCTACCATCACCTGGAAAGACAAGTCGACTCATTGCCGACAAACCACACAAAAATAGTTCTGGGTGATTTCAACGCTAAAGTCGACAATGAGCTCTCTCATCGGGGAACGACTGGAGGACATAGCCTCAACGATGAAATAAATGACAACTTTGGATTGGGCAGAAATCTATTCATACGTTTGACTTGCTTCTCACATCGACGCATTCATAAAATGACCTGGGCATTACCGGATGGCATCACACAAAACCAGATCAATCATGTTCTGATCCAACAACGTTGGGCCTCAAGTATACTTGACGTCCGTATATAACAAAGTGCCAATTGTAACTCAGGTCTTTACTTGATCAAATTTACCTATAGATGTCGTTTGTCAAAGGCATATTCGGCGAAGATCAGCCCGCGACAAAAATTTTATATCGAAAGGCTCCAAACGGTGTCTATGGCCAAAAATTTCACGGAGACCCCTGACAACACGCTGGCTCCCATCTTATTAGACGCATCGCTAAAGACAAGCAACGAGCTCTGGATGGAAGTGAAAGCGGCTATCAAGACCGTAGCAGAACAGACAATTGGGCATCAAACCCGAGGCAAGAGGAATGAATGGTTCGATGATGAAAGCCACAGAATTAGGGGCACAAAAAATACGTAGGTAGTAAAACCAGGCCAAAGAGAGAAAACTATGAAAATCTCAGACGAGTAGAGAACAAGATAATTAGGATTAAGGAAAGAAACAACTATGACGACCAATTGAGAACTATAGATGTAAGTTTAGCGAGCAACAACACAAGACAAACACACAAAGTAGTGAAAAGCCTGAAAGTGGTTATCAGCCCTAAACCACGCTCTGTCGTGATAGCATCGGCAATAGATAAAGCGCCGGGCATCGATGAGATTTCAGTGGAGCTCATCGAATATGGTGGCAGTAGGGTTCATAAAGTTATTCACAAAATCATCCAGCACATTTGGCAACAAAAACACATACCAAAAGAGTGGAGTCTATCGTTTATATTCCTTATCCTTAAAAAAGGTGACAAGCTGCAGTGCAAAAATTAAAGGAGCATATCACTACTTTGTGTGGCGTATAAAATATTTTCTAAAATCTTGGAAACTAAAATCGGATCATACGCCAACAGTACTATTGGGCATATCAAGGTGGTTTTAGAGCAGGTAGACCGATAATAGACGCATTATTCCCAGTCAAGCAGATACTTGAAAAATGCTGGAAGTTCAACGTAGACGTACACCAAATTTTCTTTGACTTTAAGCAAGCATACGACAGTATTGATTGTAACATACTGTACCAAACAATACTTTGCTTTGACATCCCAGTCAAATTAGTCCGTCTTACCAAAATGACAATGACGTCGACGAACTCCCAAGTCCGCATCAATAACCAATTCACCGATGCCTTTGTTAAAAATATCGCACTAAAACAGGGAGACGAGCTGGCCCCATTGCTATTTAATTCGGCTCTGGAGTAAGTCATATGGAAGCTTCCTGTCGATACGCAAGGTAAATTACTATACAAGTCGAGCCAAGTAGTAGCCAATGCGAATAACATCAACATTTTGTTGCGGTCATTAACAATCGCCAAAGAACTCTTCCTGAAACTCGATAGCGAAGCCAAACCACTAGGGCTACAAATCAATGAAAATAAAACAAAACTTACGACGCAGTCAAGGAAAAATACCTCAAATACGTAAAATATCACACTTGGCGAATACAGTATTGAAAATGATAGCGAAGTTGTGTATTTAGGCGCCAAAATAATGAAAACGGATAATGAAAGAGACGAAATACGCCGATGTCTACAGCTCGCAAATAAAATATTTTATTCAGTTTTGACGATCTTGAAGATCAGCTGTATACGCAGAAAAACAAAGCTCCAAGTATACAAATCTATGATAAAAGCTGTGTCATGCTATGGGTGTAAAACATGGACCCTAACTCAAGCATCTGCAAATATTGGATAGTCACTAGATGGTGCTCGTTGTCATATATCGGGCAATACTAATCAGATTAATTTTCATACTGACAGCTTTGTATTTGGTCATTCGTGTAAAAAGTTGCATTCGTTTAAAAATAAGTGAAACTTCTGGAAAAACTCGTTATATTTTAAAATATCACAATGATCAAGGTGAGAATGCATCACGGGCTCGTGAAAAAATTTCTGTTGCCTACGGTCAAGATACTCTATCAAAAGTCACAGCCAAGAGATGGTTTACTCGCTTCCATTTTGGAAATTTCGATGTCAAAAATGCACCTTACTCAGGTCAGCCAATCACTGAAAAAGTCGATGAAATCTTACAAACAATTGAAGAAGACCATGAAATCGCTAAGGAACTGAATATCCATCACCAAACAGTTTTGAGCCATTTGCCTTAGGCTGGATACACAAAGAAGCTCGATGTTTGGGTGCCGCATGAATTAACACAAAAAAAAAATTTGATCGACAGAATTTCCATTTGCGAAATGCTAATTAAATGCAACGAAATTGAGCCATTTTTGAAGCAAATCATTACGGTCGATGAAAAATGGGTAAGATACGAGAATGTCGTTCGAAAAATATCATGGCCAAAAAAAGGTGAATCATCACGAACGACTTCAAAGCCAGGATTGACACTAAATAATAATAATATTTTTTGTGTATGGTGGAATTTGAAGGTAATCGCTTATCATGAGTTGCTAAAACCTGGCCAAACACTCCATTTTGCTCTGTACTCTCAGCCAATTAAACAGATTGCAACAAGAAATTTAAAAAAACTGGCCAGAACTGATCAATGGATAGGGCGTTGTCTTCCATCATGACAATGCCAGACCAAACACACCTTTGATAACCCGGCAACAATTGACAGAGCCTGGCTGGGAAGTTTGGATGCATCAACCGTATAGTCCATACCTTGCACCAGTAGACTACTATTTGTTTCGGTCTCTGCAAAACTTCCTTAATGAAAAGAAATGCACTTCATAAAGGGACTGTGAAAATCACTTCGCCAAGTTTTTCGCCGATAAACCCCAGGAGTTCAACACAGATGGAATAATGGCTTTACCCAAAAAATGGCACAAGATTACAGATAATAATGAAGGATATGTACTTAATTCAAATTCATTTTAAATAAAAGAAATATTCATTCAAAAAATGACAAAAAATACTTTTTAAACATACCAGTATATTGAACGCCTTTGAGTGACGGGTCCTGAGGTGTTTAATCGGAACGAAGCTGGACGGGGACCAATGGCGAATTCGATACAAACATGAGTTGTATGAAATTTTTGACGAACCGGAGGTATCAATGATCGTAAGGCCACGGAAGCTGCAATGGGCTGGCCACATGAATCATATGGAGGAACAACTGAAGGCCGGGGACCACTTGGGAAACCGAAGAAACACTGGTTTGGCTCGGTTGACGAAAACAGTTCTTCACTGTTCGGATTTCGAAATTGGAGAACGCGGTTAATGGATCGAGACAGTTTGAGGCGCTATTTGCAGGAAGCAAAGGCCCGAGCGGGCTATAGTGCTACGAAGAAGACGAAACTTTCGAGAGACTACCACTTTTGACCTTTTCACAAAGTTTGTGTCTTTTTGCTTTTATAATTTGGAAAAAAATTTCTTATGACGCATGGATAGACGGACAGATGGGCGGATAGACGAGCGGGTGGACAGACGGACCGATAAGATGGAAAATTAAGAGGTTTTGCAAAATTTCTTTCAGAAAGCCCTAAAAATCATGAAGCTAGATCCAATATCAAATAACAATGAGGCTGAAATTCGTTGAACTTTGCTAATAGTAGTAGGATTTAACATTTGTGTCAGTGAAACTGTATTAGTATCATTAGATTGGATGAAATCGGTCATTTAAGTAGTTCTTTAAAATATCATTTTATTCAATAAGTTTCAATAAAATTTGCCGACATTATTGCTATCTAAATTTCCTCCGATTACAACATTATATACAATTTTTCTACTACGTTGGCTTTCCATCGAACCAGACACGACACTTTTGATTGAATTTTTCCCAAATTTTCCAATAATATGAATAACAAAAATACATTTAAGATTCAGGTCAGTCATCATTTTTTTTTGAAGCAGGAATATGTATATTTGTTCTGCATGTCATAAAAGTTTTTCTTGAATTAGATTATTCTATTTATTAAAATATTGTAGGTTAAGTATAAAACCATTTTTAACATGAGCGTAGTTCTGCCTACGTAACTTGATTTTGTATTGCAACTTTTAAGAAGGCACCTCTTTTGACTTACATATGTACAAAATTTCATAACTCTAGCTTGCGTTGTTTGCGAGAAAACTTGCTGTGACGCATTAGGGGATTTTAAATTTATTTTACAGTACTTTAAAAATAAATTTTTGTCTAAATTGATTATAATCGTAAAGTGATTCCAGATTCTTATCGATAAATTTAATCAAGTCTTATAATTATACGAGTAAAAACTGTAATTACAAGCAACAATAAATTTATTGTACTTGAAGATTTTACTTGCACTGTCTCTAAAAAAATTGAAAAATTTTGATTCTAATTTAAATCAAAATTTTACAATTCGGTACAAAGGGGTCAAAATTATTCAGGCCCAGAGTTGTCAAGGATTTTGGGTACTTGGGAGATTACTGTTTGAATTTTCGATGTGTTGACTCCTCGATGTATCTTCTCTCAGAGCTTAGACTTCTGGTGGCCATGGTTATTGGGGATTGGCGCACTTGAGGACGAGAGCTTCGATTTATAGCGCCCAAGATTACTGGGGGTTGGCTCACTTGAGCTTTAGGATGCGTTGGGTTATGGGGAGTTAGAATTTTTTTCTCGAATCTGGGATTCGAAGCGTCCTCGGAGCAGGAGCTTAGAGTTGAAGCAATCCACCTTGATCCGGTTAAGCCGTTGAGTAACATCATTTTCCCACATAAATATCTCAAAAACAAAGATTCATAGCTCTAAACTATTCTTATTACTTATGGATGTTGTTCAAAATGACTTTTGGATCAATAAACTTTATTTGTTTTGCAGCGTAATCTTCCAAAATAACATGGTTAAAAAACGACAAAAATGCTACTTTTCAATACATAACCCATTTCCACCCACCTATCCATGAATATGCAAACGCCTTTATGAGAACTGATGACAGATGTACTTCTAGACACTTTTCCGTCAAGCCTCGCAGAAAAGCCTGACTGAGTAACGACTTTTCTATCCATTCTACTGTGGTTAAGTTTTCACATTGATTTCCACACTGTCGGATTAATTCGTTTCTGATCTCGACTTTCTGCATAAGCAAACGAGTAGAGTATCTCTTGCAAAAACACAATATGCCGTCTAGGGAATATTGTCATAACAACGCTGAGAAATGCTTCAGTTCGCACGACTAGCGACCATGTCCCACAGCTTGCATTTTCCTTGACGATGAAAATTCTATTTTCTGGATTTGCATGCAGCTCTAGCTCAACCATAAAGCTCTAATGAATCCGCTTAAATTTTTCCACATGTGCATAAATAAAAGCCGACAACCATATAACAAGCAAGACGACGACAATGAAATATAAGACTTCGCGCTCTCGTAATCGCGAATTCTGCAATATTATTTGAATTTAGCTCGTAACAGGCAACATGCTATCATACACATATAATGTACTGCAAAGGAGCGATTGAGATACGCTACAAGTGAGTACAAAAGGAAAATATGTGCGAAGGATTTCACGCCTGGAGAATATTGCAGCTTATGGTAAGCAACTGTTATTATCCAATCTTTAAATTTTTTGAATATACTTGGCATGGCTTTTGATGTTTGGAATTTAATTTGGCTATCAATCAGGGTTCACATTTTTCATGGTTTGCATATTGAGATTATAAATAAAATATAAAAATTATAATTCACACAGAATATTTAGTCTAAACAATTCCCCTCACCCGATTTTGCTGTACATGGCGAATTTTTAAGCTACCTACCCTCAAGCATCAGCAATGTTGCAAGAATGACGTAGCAGATTTTAAAGCGAATATTTTGCATAGACCAGCCACGTTCATTCATTCAAAGGAAACTTGGAAGGTAGCGATGCATTCACAGGATCTGCTGGAAACAGTGAAACTATGATACATTCCTGTAATGTTCCAAGTATTCACCGAAAAGATTTTTAGCGCCTCGAAAATTTTATGCTGATTTATGCATTCCACACAACTATATAATGGCAACGCAGCCACACTATGCAAATAGACATAGAGCATAAATAGTAACAAGTTAGTGGTGTCCTTGTTCGTAGCTTAACTCTTTTATATTGCCGTGATTTAATGTTGTCGTAGAGAAAATTGAAAATGCGTTAGTCGTCTGAACTATATTTCAACTTGATAAGACAAAATGTTCAATTTATGAGTATTTAGAATACCCTTTTTAAGAACATTGCACGCGTTGTCTAGACCGGAGAGAAGATTAAAGATACGAGTATATTAGAGTATTTTGTTTCTTGTCCAAAGCGTTGTTTTCGAACATATTTTTCATTATTATCGGGTGTTAGATGATCACCTTTCTGCACTTTAAAGGTACTCTGTAAGGTCATATGGTCAGTTGAATGGATCTTTCTTGTATGGAAAAAAAAATATTTTTCTTTTGACCTGCTACAGGAAGTTTCATGATAATCGAATATAACTTTCTATTTCGGCCATGACCCAGACATTTTGGTAATTGGAATAACATTTTAAAACTTTACAGTATTTATTGTTTGTCGTTGGATAGATATAACAAATAATACCTTTTACAAACAGGTCATATTTTATTATTATTAAGTTGCAGACATAAGTTAAACTTTTAATCCAGCTATAAATTACTTTACCCTACATTACAACTTTTTTGTGGTCGTCTCATTGACTAGAAAAATTCAAGTTCTCGGGTAAAGGTTTTCTTCCAGATCAGTGGCTCTGGAACATAAGTCTTTCAGGTACTAAGGTCACATTAAGTTTTTTCATGCATGTTTGCATCTGGCTTCAACTTTTGTGTTTGTTCGTCGCGATATTTCAGAATACGGTGCAGAGCCATTATATTCTCTTAGGTCTGATAACTTAGTTAGTAGTGGATTTTCAGGATGTTTGAGTGCTGGATCAACTATTGCCTTGAGTTCAGTTGATGCTACGAGCTCTCAAGATTTGTTCACATAAACAATTTCTAGTATTTTACCAGTTGTTGTGGCTTTTAACGCCATACCATGTTGAAGCGTATATTTTGACAACATAAATTGCTCAAGTGACAAATTTATCAGATGGACTTGGCATTGCAATGAAGAAACGAAGAATTCTGTTGCCATACATCAGCCAAGTGCAAAACGGAGAGGCTTCGTTTAAATCAGTTTTATTCTATCTGAAAAATGTTTAAATCTGGCAACTGACTTCTCCTCACAGTTTCCGATTTCCTCTGTAAATAGAAATCGCTCCATAAACAAACGAAAATGATACCTAAAATGGCAATGCATTCATATTAAATATAGAAAATAACCACCTTAAAGGTCTGTTTATGGCTTGTGCATACACCTAAATATATCACCTAATTTTCCAACATTAACGGTAGTAGCGTCACATCCATTACTGGATTAGAATTGCCTTTTTTATAACAAGAAAAATAAATAATAATTATCTATAATTTTGCTGATCTAGCTGCTAGAGTGATAAAGCCTAAATTTTTGCTACAGTGGAAATTCGATCCTTCTTCTTCTTCTTAGCACTACAGCCCCTCTCGGGCCTTCGCTTCCTGCAAAGAGTGCCTCCAACTGTCTCGGTCTATTGACCGCGTCTTCCAATGCCAAAATTCGAGTAGCGATGAACTGTCTTCATCAACCGAGTCAGAACAGCGTTTTCTGGGCTTTTCCACTGGCCCCCGGCCTTCAGTTCTCCCAACGAATACCTTCTTGGATATCTGTTGTCCATACGATTCATGTGTCCAGCCCATTGCAGCTTCCGCAGTTTTATAATCGTTGAGACCTCCGACTCAACAAAATTACATACAGCTCATGGTTGTATCGGATTCGCTATTGGTCCTCGTGTAGCTTTGCTCCGATTATTCACCTCAAGACCCATCGCTCAAGGGCGTTCAATAATTTTGCGGTTGCATGGGTTAAGCTCCATGTTTCACACCCATCGCATAACACAGGTTTTACCACAGTTTTGTATACTTAGCGCTTTGTTTTCCTGCGTATGCAGCTGGTCTTCAAGATCGTCAATACTGAATAAAATATTTTATTTGGAAACTGTTTTCTTCTCTTTTGGCGCCTAAGTATACAAATTTAATGACATTTTCGATACTGTGTGATATGTGATATGTTATGTATTTGAGGTATTTTTCCTTGACTGCGTTATGAGCTTTGTTGTATTTTCATTGATTTGTAGCCCTGCTAGTTTTGCTTCGCTATCGAGTTTCAGGAAAAGTTCTTTGGAAGTTGTTAATGACAGTGACGAAATGATGATGTCGTCCTCATAGGCTACAACTTGGCTCGACTTGTATAGTAATGTGCTTCACGTATCAACAAGTAACTTTCTTATGACGTACTCCAGAGCCAAATTGAATAGCAATGGGGCCAGCCCATCTCCCTGCTTTTGTCCAATATTTGTGTCAAAGGCATCGACGAGTTTGTTATTGATTCGGACTTGGAAGGTCGTCGACTTCATTGTCATTTTGGTAAGACGGTCTTATTTCGCTGGGATGTCTAAGCGAAGCATTATTTGGTACAGAAGGTTACGATCAATATTGTCTTACGCTTGCTTGAAGTCAAAGAAAATTTGATGTACGTCTATGTTGAACTCCCGGCATTTTTCAAGTACCTGCTTGACTGTGAACAATTGGTCCATTGTTGACCTACCTGCCCTAAAACCACCTGGATACTCCCCAATACTATTGTTGGCTTATGATCCGATTTGATTTTCTAAGATTTTATAAAATATTTTGTACGTCGTACAAAGCAGTGATATGCCGCTATAATTTTCTGTAGCTTATCACCTCTTTTTGTGGATAGGAAATATAATTGATTGGCTCCACTCTTTCGGCATATGTTCTTGTTGCCAAATGTACTGGATGACTTTTGAATAGCTTTATGAACACTATTCCCACCATTTTTGATGAGCTCCACTGGAATCTCATCGAGGCCCAGGGCTTTATTATTCTTTTGGGATTTGATAATGGAACAAACTTCATCCAAAGTTGTTGGGGCCAATGGAAGCTCTCTGCAAGCATCTATTAGATCTGTGTTGTTCTAAAGCCGTATGGAGGATTAAGAGGTTCTTGAAATATGATACCCATCTTTCCTTAATCTTGGTATCACCAGCGATGATATTGCCGATGTCATCACGACAAACACTGGGTTTGAGCAGATAACCACGTTTCAGGCTTTTTGCTACTTTGTATGCTTGTTTTGTATTGTTGCTCGCTAAATTTACATCTATACCTCTCGATTGGTCGTCATAGTTTTTTCTTTTCTTAATCTTAATTACATTATTCGCTACTCTTCTGAGATTTTCATAGTTTTCTCTCTTCGTCCTGGTTTTCCTACCTACATACTCTTTGTACGCCTGATTCTTTTTATCTAACACATTCTGCGCCGAGCTTGATACCCGGTTGTCTGTTCTGGCACGGTCCTAATAGCCGCTTTTACTTCCATCCAAAGCTCGTTGCTTGTCTTCAACAATGCGTCTGATAAGATGGAAGCCAGCTAGTTGTCGAGGGTTTCCGTGAAATTCTTGGCCACAGACGGCGTTTGGAGCCTTTTGATATCGAATTCTTGTAGCGGGCTGGCCTTCGTCGAATATGTCTTTGACATACGACATCGATAGGTTAATTCGATCAAGTAATGATCTGGGTTACAATTGGGTCCTCGGTATGTACGGACGTCAAGTATGCTTGAGGCCCAACGTTGTTGGATCAAAACATGATCGATCTGATTTTGTGTGTTGCCATCCGGTGATACCCAGGTCATTTTATGAATGTGTCAATGTGAAAAGCAAGTCGAACGTATCACTAGGTTTTTGGTACATCCAAAGTCAATCAGGCGCAAGCCGTTGTCCTTTGTTTCATCGTGGAGGCTATATCCTCCAGTTGTTCCCCGATGAGATAGCTCATTGCCAACTTTAGTGTTGAAATCACCCAGGATTATTTTTGTGTTGTTTGTGGGCAATGAGTTGACCAGTCTTTCCAAGTGAATGTGGAACGTTTTCTTCGTTTCTTCGTCCTTTTCTTCAGTCGAGGCGTGAACATTAATCAGCCAGATTTTGAGTAATTTCGCTTCAATATGGACCGCACACAACCGTTCATTCACTGCCTTAGAATCAATAAAGTGCGATTTGACCTCCTTAGCCACAATGAACGCCACTCAAAATTTTCGCTTTCCAGAAGGCTTCCCACTTTTGATATTGTGTGCAATCTCATGTCTTGAATGTCGTTTCAATTCTACTTCGTTTCCTGGACTGCCAGTTTTTTTAATTGATATTGACTGGCCTGTTGTTAGGGTCGTTAACATCGCCAGGGCAATTGAGTGATCTGACATTCCAGGATCCAATGTCATAGTCCCTTTTGTCATCTGCAAGGTCGTTGCCGTGAGTTTAATCCATTCCGAGACCTATCTGCAGGGATGGGGAGTTAGCCCGTCGCCCAACCTCCATTCCGGTGGGATGGTTATATTATCACGTCGATTCCGTTATCAGGCGCGGAAGATTCGCCTTCAACCTCTTACGTCCTCACAAAGGAGGTGTAAGCAGGATTTATTAGCAGAGCTTTAGCTGTATTTACAGTTATTAGCATTTCTCGGCATTTAATGTTACATTATTGGGGAACCAGTGAACCCAATATGCACCCCGAGAGCCTTTACTACCATTTAATTTGGAGGGTTTGGGATGAGGAATCATGGAAGCTATGGGTTGGGAAAACAAGGGGTTTTCTCCTCCTTCTTCAACCGGGCTTGGGACCGTCTATGGCGGAGTCAGAAATTCGATTAACTGGACTGATTTTTGTCGCAAGCTGTTTGGACAATCGAAAAATTGGTATACATAATTGAATTTATGACGAGAATCAATTTGTGTATTACATATTAATTGGGTATAGTCAGATAGGTTAATATTGTAGTTTCCACATAAACGTGTTCATTGAAAACAACAAAAACAAATTCAGTTCATCAAAAGTAACAACAATTGATCTATACAAAGACATAACAGATCGATTTTCGCATGTATTTAAATTACTGTTTTTTTTTTAAATTATGCCCTAAACTACTGCAACCTCATTCATAACATAACTTAACTCCGAAGAAAAGCCACCGAGGACAGTCATTGTAGAAAGATGCGGGCAAATACAGCCTGAGTGGCATGTTCATGCGAAAACAGATTGAACAACAAAGATACTAGCTTGCGATTGACAGTCCAATCGTAAATCCGGTAACTGAGGTCCAGTTCATTGAATCTCCACAGTATCTGGTTCTTTAGAGCCGCATAAAATGAATTTTGAAAGACCTGCTGGGTTTCTGTCCTGTCTATTCATCCATCCGTCTGTCCACCTGTCTGGCTTTGCGTCATTGTCAGTTTTCTCAGAAAATACATTCAGTACCTGACTCAAACTTTGTGAAAACACTAAAAGTGAAGGTCTCTCAAAAGTTTAGGTGTTATCGAAATGTTTTAAAAGGAGCTGCCACTTTTCAGGAAGTGACTTTAAAAACAATTAGAGGTAGTAAAGTCGGGTATCAAATGGAAGTTTTTGATTAGAACTTCAAATTGTCTTTTGCGGCCCCAGAGGGTGGCAAAAAGTACGAAAAAAAATTTTTGCCACCCTCTTTTGATTGGAAACATTTGAGCCAAATTATCTGCAAAAATCATCGCTACAAATCTTTACATTTGCAAGCGCAGTAAATACCGATAGATTCAAAAAAAGTCGAATCGAAGAAGCACGTATCTAGCAGATTCGATTTGTTTATGGATAGCTTTGAAAGTTGGAATTTGGAAGAAATCGGATTTTTGGAAGAATTACGGAATTTTTCCAAAATTATGGAATTTATGAAATTCGTGGAAAAGGACAGGAGGTAAAGCACGTGGGTAAGGTGCGCAAAGCGAAGACGAGGAGGAGGACGAGTGGAGTGATAGGAGTGGACAAAGGGAGTTAAATTCGGATTGAAATATTTGAAAAAAAATTATATTTTAGTCTTTTTTAATTATTATTATTTTTATCTACAATGCAATTATTTTGCTTGTTGGCCTTTTAGTCGTTTCTTTTATTTTCTTTCATTTTCCATCGACAATATTCCAAGTTCTGTTTCGGAATCTTTGGGTATTGGGGGAAAATAACGAGCATGGGGAGCTTTCTACCGCAAAATCAAACTTCACATAGAAAGCAAGGGAAAACTTACAGCGTTTCTGAGAGAATTTGGTAAGGAAACATAAAGGAAGAATTTATTTTGGACTCGCTTCCTAGTTGCAAAATGCAGCTGCAAGTGCCAAAAATTTCCAGTAACATGGAAATGGACAAGAAAGGGATTTCCAGGACAGTTGTGACAAGGAGGAGGAGGAGGCTATCGTGTCACCAGAGAAAGAAGCGAGAAAGAGGTCAATAGGGTCTTCAACTCAAGAGCCTACTTGAAAGGTATCTAAGACCCTTGAAGTGAGCGAGCGGGATTTCCCCCAGCTCAGAAAGATTACAAAAGTAGCTTCCACCAGTTTTTCGGGGACCATACGAAACCGAGTAGAAGGCCAAACCATGAGGGTAGCAAAAGGAAATCTGAGCACCAGCAGCTGGGTATCTGCTACAAAAAAAGAGAGGGTGCCTCCTATAGTGTGCTTTAAGCTTGACCTGAAGACTTTCAGATATAGCCGCAAAAGGGCACGCAGACGAAATCTTCATAAGGAGCCAGAGTTCAATCTGAAAAATGGCTGATATCAGCGGTTTGCTACACCTACACTCTTCCAAAAGAGGGAAAATTGACTCTCTTTCTCAAAGGCGTGCAAAGCTCATGCAATAAGAACGATGTCATGGTTGAGAGCTGAAGAAACATCTTGGAGAAGATATCCTATCAGCGAAAAAGTTCTCCACTGTAACCTCTAGGGCAAAAAAGGGCGCTTTTATCTTTCTTAGCCCAGTTCAAACCACCCTTTGAAGTGAAAAAAGTGACAAACATAAAGTTTCTTTCTGTTGTATGAGAAGATACAATGGGAACATCTACAGAAAAATTTCACTTTTCAGTGCTTCGATTGCCAAAGATTTGGCCACGTTGCTTCTAACTGTGGACTTGTAGATAGATGCATAAAATGCGATAAGCAACATAAGTCTATTGAATGTCGAATCTCGTTGAACGAGAAAAAAAATGAGATCTTCTGTGCAAACTGCAATGCTGAGGAACACCCTGCCAGTTTCAGAGGTAGTCAGAAAGCAAAAAAAGTTGAAGAGAGGGGAAGAATCTCTAAAAGGAAAATAAGAAAGGAGGGATTTAATCACCGCCTCTATAAAAAAATACTGTACGTAAAGGGGTCTCATACTCCAGCTTTTTGCAAGGTACAAAGAAGCAGCCTGCACCTCAGCCTATACGGCAGCCCAGACTGCAACCGATGCAGCAACCCTAGCAGTTGCAGAATTACCGAAATATGATTTTGAGCACTGACGGTCAAAAGTTTTTCTGGTGTGATTTGTTCACACTCATTCAAAAACTGGTGTCTTACATCCTCTACAATAAGAAACTCATTAATCGGAGTGAGAAAAAAGTTGCGTCCTTAGAATTCGTCCTCAAAGTGTGTTGTCGTGATGAGTTCCATTGGACTCTCTATCCTCAACAAATGTTCACGAGCTCCACGCTCTGAAAGATTTTCGTTCAAGAATACTTGAACGCCCGTAGACCAGTCTTTTTGTTTTTGTCGAAAACAAGGCTCAAAGAAAGACACAGAGTGCATCTGGGAAAATACAAGGTCATCAGGAGTGATGATCCAGAGGGAATTCTTGGAGTTGCTATGGCTCACCAAGATCACCTGGAAGTGCAAAGGCGCTGCTTTTCAAGTCTGAAATACTCTACCCTAGGAGATGGCACCTTTACGTTCATGGGGATCTATGTTTGAAATAGAATTCCGCTGAGGAAACTTACTGACGACTTGGGAACAGTGCTTATCCTGTGCAAAAAGTCGGTTTCTATACCATGGGAGGTGATTTCAATGCGAAACAGCCCTCATGAGGAAATATTGCATCAGATGGCTATGGACAGCCATTGCGAACTTGATTTAATTAAATATTGATCCCATACTGATTGCTCCGAAAGAACCCGCCTTCCGCCGAAGCTCATCTATTATTGACTTCTTCATCGTGTCTGCCAATCTGGTAAATCTCTCCCATCGTTGGAGGAATTTCGTCGAGGCTGACCATCTTTTGGTTGAGGTGACCTTAAAAGTGTAATAAGGTGTGAAACTTGAGCTTGCAGATCCTCAACTTTTCATTCCATACAAACTAATCGACTGTGCAGCAGTAAGTGCTGACCTTGACGGAAAATTGAAGGGAGTTTTGATTAATAGATCAAAAAATTTTTCTATTCTTGAAATCGATAAGGGAGTCGCATGTATACATTCAACCCTGAATACGATTATCTCAAAGATCTTTACTAAGAAATCCTCGACGAATTACCTTTATCGAGATTTACCACAAGACACCTTGGAGCTTCGTCGTAGCCGTAATTGGCTTGAAAAGCTACTCGCAAAAATCTACCGCCGTAATTTAAATATGGTCAACTGGGAGTATGAACGTATTTATTTAGTAATTACATCTCTATGCCGAGTCATCTCGAGGAGAATCAAGATTTTTACTTACGAGCCATTTGAACAGGCGCTAGCAAGCATCAAACCAGGTCCTTGTATGATTCCTCATATCAATAGAATAACTGGCAGAAAAAGGCTATCCGGAGTCCTCACTGATGATGGGTCCATGTTCATGAATGACAAAGCTATCGCTGGCTCTATTGCAAAATATTTCGCAAAAGTTTTTCAAGGAAAGAAAGCAAGTGAGGACTCTTTCTACACTTCGTTAATGAGCAGCACCACAACGAATTTTAACAGGGACCATGAGCAATTGTGCTTGACCAGGTTCTCTGATTCAAATATCTCTGATGCAGCTACTAGCCATGGTCTATTTTTCTGTCCTGAGAGGCTCATTTTATTGGCACTAGAAAAAAATTCAAAAAACTCAGCAGGGGCTGATGGAATCTCCAATTATCTGCTTAAAGGTGCAAAGAAAGCATGCTTTCTTTGTTCTTGTCGCGATCATTTTGAATAACTGCATTAACATTTGCCACAATAATGGAAATGCGCAAAAATTTTTGCAATACCGAAGAAGTCGGGCAGTACTGACGTAGTCAATACTCATCCAATTTTACTACTTTCAAATATTAGTAGGCTGCTTCAATGGGTCACACTTGAAGGCATCATACAATTTTCTGTGGGGTCAAGAATTGTGCCGGAAAGAAAATTTGGCTTCAATAAAGCCTACTGCCCAGTGAATCTTAAGGCCGTGTTCCAAGCCGATGTAACAAGAAGTTGGCGCAACAATATGCTTATTGAAGTTTGTCTAATGGATGTGGAGAAAGCCTTTTACTCTGTATGGATCGATGGACTTTTCTGCAAAATGATAAATTTTGGCTTTCCGGCCCATGTTGTAAAAATGATAGGCGTCTCCATGAGGGGACGAACTGCCTTGGTGGTGCCTGGAGGAGCTAGATCAGACCCGTTTTGGATTGACTTGGGGATTCCACAGGGGTCTATATTAGGTCCATTCCTTTTCAACATATTCACCTCTGACGTACCGGGCATAAGAGATGAATATAAGCCCGAAACCCAGGTGATCCTCTTTGCTGACCACTCGTTAGTGTGATCATCTGAGCACAATTTGCACTTTGCTTAGATAAGGCTCCAAAGTATTTAGAATCTTTTACTGCATATTACTGGAAATGGGAGATCGAGGTTAAGTGTAAAGAAAAGTGAATTAATTGTGTTCAAGGAACCCCCAAAAACTTTGGTCATCGTGCAGGAGGCATTTGTGACTCCCAAATTAATTTGAATGAGCAGATGGTGCACTGCTCTAGGCAAACAAAGTACTTGGGGGAAGTTTTCGACAGGAAGGCTACCTTCAGCGCTGCCGTTAATAATATTTTGGAAAAGTTAATTATGCTTGCCATCTTCTTATACATTTTTTCATGAAACAGTCTAAAGCGATTAAGTGAGCCAAGGTTTTGGCCTTGATTGACCTTGATTTGTTCGATGATCACATATACGGTGATAATATGGAATGGAGCTCCGAAAAAAAAATGGTGCAAGAAAGGATTAGTGGAGCGGAAAATCCTTCTGGCTTACACAGATCTATTCAGAGGGAGGACAGACGGTCTTATCCCAACAAGGCATTGTACCAGAAAGCAGCAAGGGAGCCAATCAAATCGTAAGCGGAAAAGCTGGTGGAATCGGGAATCGAGAGAGCCAAGGAACACAAGGCGGGAATAGTCAGGAGAGCGTCGGACAATCGCTCAATAGATGTAGCAAATGAGTAGTTTTAATGTAGTCATAAGGGAAAAACTGTAGTTTAATTCAAGAAATTCAATATTTAAAACTGAAATTTTTAGAGCAAGTGTTTTTTTACACCAAACTTGTTTTTAAATTCAATGAATATTTGACAATGTTGTGGGTGTCAACATTATAAAGTTTAGTTTTATCGAAAAAATTAATATTGTAATCTAATTGAAGTAAATTATTATTGGTCTCCGGGAAAACCCTAAGGCACAACCCACATGAATATTGTTAGAGTAAGTTATTTATGAAAATAAAGATCTTGAATCGTGACTGATTTGCATACGATAGCGTTTGTTTGCCTCATTTTGAGTCCATATTTATACAACATTTAATAGTTATTGTTAAACCTTAGAGATTTTAGCTGATCATCAGTGTACAAGGACTTTGCCGTTCTTAGGTCTCCTACGAGCCAAAGCAGACTTACAAGTAAACATAATGGTACACATCGTTTAAATTACACTCGCCTCCAGCTGTCAGTATTTCATTTCCCCATGAAATTTCTTAAAGCGGTGTACTACAATAATAGTGAGTTTAAACTTTTCAGCTGGAAGCACAATACGCATCTAAAAAATATATTTTTACCGGTGATCAATTGCTATGTTTGCCTCTAATGTTGTCATGTTGAAACTAAAGTCCACCGATACCATGCGGTTCAATTTCAGGTAGCAAAAAATTCATTATTATGGTGCGATAGCGGTCACCATTGATGGCTACGTTCTGACCAGACTCATTTTTAAAGAAATATGGACAGATTACTCCACCGACCCATAAACCACACCAACCTGGAAATTTCAATGGCTGTAGTGGTAGCTTTTGAAGCTCTTCAAGTTGTTCATAATTCCAAATACGTCAATTCTGTTTATTGACCAAAAATGTGCCTCATCACTCAACAAAATTTCGCGACAAAACAGAGAATTTTCATTGAGCTAATTTAGAGGCCATTCACCAAACACATAACGCAAATCTGAGTCACCGGCTACAGTTCTTGTAAAAATTGAACTTTATATGTCTTCAAACCATAATCTTTACGTCAAACGCACCAAACTGTTGTGCATAATAAACCAAGCTATTGAGAACGACACCAAATCGATTTGTCACGGTCTTCAGCCACACTCTCAGCTAGAGCTGCTGTATTATCTTCACTACGTGCTGGATGTTATCTAACCGGTCGAAGATCATCCAATAATTTATGCTGGTTTTCAAATGTCTAGATAGTATTGGCTTTAGTGGTTTCGGTAAATTGAAGATGCACACCATAAGTTGCTCTAAGAGCTCGAAAAATATTTCTCATAAAACGTTGATTTCCGTAATACATCTGAACAATTTGGATAAGTTGTTGCAGTGTAAGTCTTTCCATGATAATTTGTCAAAGAAGACTGAATAAAAATTACAATCAAGTTTCACAGGAGTCACGCTTGATCTGTCAAAAAAAGGCTATTGAAAATCAAACCTCATAATAAATCACTCTTTATATTATATGATTCAATTGGAAACAGGAGAAAAAAATCAACCAAAAATATTCAAAAATTAATTATCATACTAATATGTTGTAATCTAATTGTAAAAAAATTCAGTCATAAACTTTATTTTCCACATATAAAATGCTATCACAAAGTGCTTAACCCATATTGTATATTGTAATAAACCGAGCATATACGTTTCCTGAATATTGAAGCTATCCCTAAATTTTTACATAAACAAACAAATGAAATGTAGCAATAATGAGCTTAAACTCAAAGCTAAATAACGAAAAACATAAAACAAAAAACGATTAGACATTAACCATGAATAAATCAGACATTGTCATTCAGCCACCAATATCTAGATTGATCCGTCCCAGCTCGATACTTCTGGAGCAATGAAGCCAGAAGTGCGAAAAGTCTCAATATACCCAGCTGTAAGATGGAACAGCTAAGAAATTCAGGGGATTACCCTCACAGCTAGAAAAAGTTTTGATATAAAGATGTCCGCTCTTGTTACTTTAGCAATTTGATAAATTTTTCTTTTCGATATAGAGTGTTTCCATTCCATCTCATGCTTTCTGTATCTCGTCACTTTAGTAGTTTGGTAAATTTGCTTTCTGTACATGCACGAAGACATTTCCTTTCGAAAATTCTTAATCTTTCCTTAGTATTAGCACTCTGGTTGTACCAGATCTGACATCCATACGTCAAAGCTGGTCTAACTAGGGTCTTGTAATGGATAACTCTGACCTTTTGATTAATGTATCTGGAATGAAAGGATCGTCGAAGAGCAATGACTACCTTTTGTGCTTTACTGAGAATGATTTTGACATGTTCAATATACTACAGATACTGGTCGAGATGAACACCGGGATAACGAACACAGGGTATATGTGGAACCCATCCTAACTACCCTCACCAGCCATAATGTGGAAATTCTTCCCATCACGTTTTAGCTCTTGACTGGCCCCATGCAGCGATGTCCGAAACAACATTCTTTCCTTTCTTTTTGCGCATTGATATGCCCTCGCCAATCGTCGGTGTAGAGCTGTACATCATTAGATATTTTTTGAAGATTGCTCTGAACTCTTAAAGCTTTTCTTTTTGCCGTATAAATGATCAGATCATCAGTCAGCACTACCAATAATCACATTGTTGAGATGTTGAAATCAAAGCCGTTCAATAGCTTGCGAATGAATATTGAGCAGAGCAGAGGTGTAGTAACTATTTCCTGCTGTAGACCAGTCAAGCCCTTGAAGTAGCGCATTCTCATCAGGTTTTCACCAGTTACAACAAATAATTTTCTGTATAATATATTGCATATCATGACCACAAGGTGCCTGAGGAATCTGTCTAGCAGGACTTTAAAATTAATCCATCTAACCACACGGCATCGAATGTTTCCTCCATGTCAATGAGATGCGCTCCAACATATTTTCTGTTGTTTAAGTTTCCAGCAGATGTCTAAAGTTACTTTCGTTATTGCATGTAAGTTAGAATACCTGCCACGAAAACCAAATTTGCAATTGGGAATCAACTCAAATGTCTCAATGTCTGCTTTTAATGCCTTGCTTAGTATTACTTCAAACACGTTGCTGATTTTAGGCAGCAAGCTGATTGGGCGATAGCTTTTAGAGCAGGAAGATCCTTTTTCTTTCATAAAGATTGGTAATATCTGGGCCTTTTGCCTTTCATTTCGGAAATAGGAATTACTCAAACCAGTTTTGAACGAAATGCAACAATTCCTTATAGCCAATTTATTCTAATGTTGTAGAGCTATATTTCGAATGCCATCAATAACACATGATATCTTGTTGTTTATCCTGCCATATATGCAATGCAAGTCTTCATAATTGACAACATAATGAATAAGTTCGAAGCTTGGTATGGCGTCAGATGTCAATGTTGTATTGTAGTAGAGAATTGTTTCACCGTTCAGACTTGATTTGAAGGTGGGAAATTGTGTATCAATGACCTCAGAAAATATTGGATTCCCTCTCTAAGGGTTTGTTAGATGAACCGATACAAATTGTGCTTCAACCAGGACAAATTTCTGAAATCCATCACATATAATGCTGTTTCCATTTTTATCCGGATTCGTACCATCAATTTTGATACCAGCTTCATCGAGAAGGCGTACCTCATCACTAAGGACCCCGAGATTTGATACCTTCACTCGAGACTTCTCACGGAATAAGCTCTTCACTTTCATGAAAACACTGTTTAGTAACTGTGGGCTATAACCTGTCAGCTTTTCCGCCCATTGATTGCTGACCTCACTCTTGAAGTATGAATGGAATAGATTAATTCCGGACATTCTTCAGGTATAATTTTAATAAAGCCCACGAGAGATGGGCGTAGTCCGAAAATATTGTTGATACATGTGAGAAGAAGGCTTCTCAATCGTTTTATCCTTGCAATGGTTTGTGTTTTATATCCTTCCATATTGTTTCGATGTTTAATCTTGGGAGCTACTCTCTCAATTTTTTCAACGTTAGTTTCTTTAGCTTAGATACATGGAGATCTATTTCGTCGTTAGTTAGATTCCTGTTATTATAAACCCTTGAGTAAGCGCTGCCAGTATCAAAAGAAGGACATTGCCTCTGGGAGTCTCGATTTATCTTCATTGAAACTTTCTCTAATCCGTTTTTTGAAATCCAACCAATAATTTTCCTGTTGAACAGGAATGAGGAAGACAGATGCCTTTGATGATTGATTCCCATTACAACTACGTTATGGTCGCTATCGTAAGTAAGTACCTGCAGTTTCCGTTGAGGACTATTGAAGCTGAATTCAAGTCTTGCGTCAGCAATGCAGTGTTTCAAATATGAATTTGTTCTAGGGTATATTAGAAACTCCGACCTATAAAGATTGCACGTGTATTCTGTTTGGTTCTCTATTATCCACGATCCCAGGAGTATACCTTTTGGATTATTGTTGGCATTCAGCTATGGTGTATGCTGGGCATTACGGTCACCAAAAAGCAAATAATAATAATGCAGCCTGTTCAATTTGAGTATTTTAAATGAGGAAATCAGTCCATTCTTGAACTTGAAAACGTTTCGACCAGTTGCATAGACAGACATAACGAAGAGGTTATTGGACACTTCAAGAAACTCTATGTTTTTGAATTCAACTTTTGCAATATTTTGCAAACAATAGGTTCTTTTATCCAATATGCCGGTACCATCTCCCCCATCACTGTTTTTTTAATCGTTTCTTACGACTTCAAAACCCTTGAATGTCAAAGAGTGCCACAAATTGACGTGGGTTTCAGTGAGAAGTATGATGTCAGGCCTTTGCTTGACGAGGAATTCCAGGGCAGATGTAGACTCACAATAGAGTCTATCAACGTGACCATGATAGGACAAGTTATTTAGAGACATGGTGTCTTAAACCTTGAAAAACCCCGTTGGTTTTTTCATGTCATTTGTGAATTCTCATTGAAAGTGACTCAAGCTGCTGATTGATTAAGGAAAACAGCACATTATCGCTGCTTAAATTATTTACATTGTTATCTGCTGGTCCTCTAGTAGCAAGTGCAAATGATAGCCCAAACTTGATGTGGTTGACAGATATCACAATACGGTGTAGGTGTATTTGTTTTGGAATAAATGTAACTTTTGCTTCTTGAAATCGGGGATACTCTTAATATTATGCTGGATGATCAAAGACACTACAGTACACACAATATTGTTTTTCTTTTTACTCTGTCTGAGCTAATTCGCACTTGCCGAGGTATGGGTATCTTAACACCGTATACATTTATATTTTATGGCAGAATCGGCAGCCGGATCACCAAATTTTTGCCGTCCATAGCACTGGTCACCCTCACCCTTCTGAAAATGCTCTCACCTCTTCACTCAGAAGTTCAAGTGCCTTGATTTTTGAAGGGAACTTGGACTACTTTTGCTCGATTTTTGGACAAGGTAAAAAGGCAAATTTTTATATTCGATAATCTTTCTTCTTGTTATAAAATTTGCAACTGCAATAAATTTTATTTCTGGTGTAGCTCCTTTGAACACCTGAAGAAGATAGACAGTGTCCTCGCCGCTATCTTGACCTTTCAACAAAAATGTCTAGTTTTTCTCATGTGGAACCCTTCAGCTCTTTGTGCTGTCTGGAAGTCAACCAGTGACTTCGTTTTGATCCTGAGTTTATCAGCTTAGACTCTTTTAATTTCAAAATTATTTAATTTATTTGCAGCTGCCGATAGGCGAATTGTATCTTTGCCACTACTTAAATGCATTTATTGGTGGGAATTTTTCCTTCTTTTCGTTAATATTTACCGACAGATCATTAAACAATTTTTTGCCTGAAATTTTATGTCTGATTGATTTGGGCCAAGAAAACCGAAAAAAGTATTATTTGTGGTCTAAGGTAAATTTTCACCTGTTAGAAGTAGTTTGATTAGAACCCTAATCTAAAATAAGAAAAGGAATAAGAAATTAGCGCATTTATTAAAGACTAATGAATTTCAGAAAAGAATACTTTATTTATTTACATTGTGGAATTCATAAACATTGTTATTTGTAGCAGATTGACCCAAATTCACATTGCGCTTTAGGCAAATTACTTGAGTTTCTTATTTACAACTTGCATGTTTTTTTAGCACTTTGATCGAGAGTTGTCGGCCAATGGTCCCACAGACCGCCTTTTGGTGGTTTGAAAATTACATAAAAAGGCAGCAACATATTCTCGAAAATCAGATAACTTCATTGTCTGATCATGGATACGACGATGCAAAATGTAAGCATTTACCATGGTCATATCAATGAAACGGTAATAAATGCGATGCGAGTAACTTTTCGTTTGCATTTGAATATGGTACCGCCCAAGTAAACCATCCATGAGGTCGACTCCACCCATATGATGATTATATTCTGTTAAAAATAAAAGGAAAGAAATTAGGCTTACATATCGAAAATGACTAGTTATAATGACCGTGAAAGACTTTCCGATTAAATGGTGAAAAACGGTAAATTTCCAACATATGTCGATAGGCAGCGCTCGTTCTTCGTGTCTTTCCATTGCACACTAGTTATGTCGATACCATATGCTCTGCTAATAAACTCTAAAGATTCACCACGATTCATTTTGGTGTCGTTGTCATTTGGAAGTTTACAATTTGGGATGCGCTGAAGTCGGACAGTACCGAGGGAATATATTCCAAGCAACTTCAGAAGCACCATCAGTGGTAATTATGTATAAAAATTGTCAAAATAGCCATGTGGTTCACCATATATGGCACCGTGGAAGTTACACAAACAACGACATTTGCACTCGGGTCTATGTTAGGATACCCATCAATGATAACGTTGTCGTCAGCCCCAGAATAAATTTCAAAGCGAAAGGAATATCCAAAAGAATTTAATGTAAATATTTAATGCCCCATTTATGTGGTTTGTTTGACATATACTGTCGTTATTTAGACAGCATTTCGGTGGTACACATTTGCTCATCCACACATAGCCTAGGTTGTTACAGAACTAGATCGAAAGGAATATTGATGTGGTCAATGACTGGGCGTATTTTGAAAAGAGTGTCATATCTGGGTTACACCTTTTTCTTCTTTTTAGAGAAGTCATTGAAACATAAATACCTGCAGATAAGGAAAAATCTCTTTGATGTCATTGCAGATGCAATGATAGCCTGCGCTAGCTCGCCCCAGTAGTGCTGTGCCGTTGGGTAACGATACAATGACATATATAGCATAATAATAACGAATCTTTTAAGGTCAACAGTTGCAACGGTAAACTGCGTGTTAATGTTTCCTACTTTGGAATTTAGGCTGCTGAACTCCACAAGCTGTTCAAAAAATGCATCAACACACTATAGTTCTGATTGTAAATAACAAATTCGCATCCAATTTGGATTACCATATCCTAAGTATGCATATTTACCACAAAATAGTTTTTTCTGTCAGAAAATCTGCACTAAACACAAGCTATAAACTCACAAAAAGTAGATAAAGTAGAAATAAGTCTAAAGTTGATGGCTCACGACATTCAAATGCAGAGAAAAATAGAACTGCAACGCAGAATGACACAAAATTTGCGCGGGAAGTTGAAAGCGATATGAGACTACTGGCTGCATCCCCAGTGAAGAAATATTAACGGTTTTCATATCATTTTTATTGTTTTAAAATGAAGCCCATCTTGCCTACTCGATAGTTAAAAAATCAGAGAGTAACGTAGCTAGATGGGCGACCAAAGTGTGATACTGACCATATCACCTTGTGGAGTGCCAAAACATTCGATCATGATAACGAGATAGTCAAACTATCTCTAAGCGAAGGCCCGAAATGGGCTGGAGTGCTATAACAACAACAAAAATAACATTATCAGGTTTACTATAGAAATTTTCGGAATTTTTGTTACGTCCTCTGATTTTTGAAAATGAATTTGTCAATTACTCCTCCAGCAAATGGATCTTTAGTCTAGGTTCTTCATTTTCACTCTTGACATTTTCTACTTTCTCATTGGCTTTAACCAGTTGTTCGATTTCATCGAGTGATAAAATTTTCAGTTTACTTTTTTCTTCATTGTTCTCTCTTTCGAATCTCCATTTGAACTGTTTCTCCTCCGTCGTTGTTGGCGATGGACATAATGGTCTTCATTGGTGGCATCGGGTTCCTCCATCTCGTTGTTTTTTCGAGGCAATATTCATCAAACGTTGCGGCCCCTTGAATGTCTCTTTTTCGCTTTTCGAAACTTCCTCAAAAGTAAAAATTCTGGTATTTTATAATTGCTTGAATGATCCGACGGTGTAATGTTTTTCAATTAAAAAATTAATTTCTAACTGACTTTTATAAAATATAATTGAATTTTTTTAAACTACATGAGCTTTTGTAAACACGTACCTATATTCGCAATGAGTGTTAGACGTTGCGTCTGCAGTGCCTCTTTAGCCTCTTCAGCCTGCTGTTTTCACAGCACGATCTATTTTAGTCCCCGGTCATCCTGTACAGAGCGTTTTGGCATGCAAACCAAAAAAAAAAAAACGCTATGAGCATCTCAAAATGACATCGGTCCACAAATTTTTCCAATTTCTCATTGCTATATCATGATCGTTTGAAGTTTTGGTCATTTTCGTTGTTGTCGATTCCAACAAAATGCATAAAGATATTGAGTTCTCTTTGAAGCAATCATTTCTGTTCATATGTGGAAATCACTTTATTGGTCCCATTCTTAATTTTGCATTCAGCATATGTATATCATTAACTCAACGAGGCAAACTTCGAACGCGCTGCGTCGTTTGCCAAGTGAAGGCACAACGGTTCGCAGACCGATGAGTTCCATCTCAATAAATTGCTCCAAAATATCATAGTCGCCATCTCAAATGTCAACTCCAATGCAGTTATATACTCATTGTCTTGATATCGTTGCAAAATCAAAGTCCACTCTTTAGCTTTTCACATCGATTTACTATATGATGCTTTTCAAACCTTTATCAGTCCATCTTATTCTTTAAAAGTAACAGGTATTTATTTAGAGGTATAGAACTTTGAAATGAAATAAAATACGGATAAATTGTTTTGATTGTCAAGAAATCGGTTTTGTTGGAAAAATAAAATTATTTGAATATGATTTCAGACGTCCAATTTTCGACCACTCAAGCCTGAATCTCGTCGATCACGCGGCTAATGTTGTCTTCTATTCCTTCCTCTTTATGATAAAATGGCGAACCAAATTAACCATAAAACGCATGACAGCTGTCGCACCAGACGTAACATTTAAAAGTGTTGTCAACTTAAAATTCTATACCTTTAAAAAAATACCCATTATTATACAAAATGTAGGGAATGGTACTTATTCACTCTTAAGTTTTAAATGAAAAAACTAAAGTAAACAGTTTCACAAAAAGTTTTAAAAATCCACTGAGTGTAACAATACCAAATTATTATTCTTAATCAACTTTTTAAATATTTTGCATATTAAAGATTGGTAATCACTGCAATATCACCGAACGTTGTTGTAACTGTTATGCTACAACTTAAAGAAAGAGGACTTGGAATGAATAATGGGATTCATACTGTAATTTACGCTACAACGACTTTCAATGATGTAATTGCAATTTTCTTTTTCGGAGTACTTTTAGGAACGATATTCTTGAAAGGTAAGTAAAGAATTTAATTCCTATCTTTTAATTCAAACTTTTCTCTTTCTTCTTCTGTTCCTTATAAAGGTTCAACAACTGAGCAGCTTTTAGTTGGACCTGTTGGGATGGGGATTGGCATTGTCTTTGGATTCCTTTTTGGACTTTTGGTCGCGAATTTCCCATCGAGGAAGGCGGTAATTATCGTCATTTTAATATTAGCAATAAAAAGAAGTTTCAGGCCAAAGTTTTATTGCCAGTTCACAATTCATTTGATAAAGACAAGAATGCAATAGTTCAAATCATTTCAATACTTTCTTGACAAATCCTTTTATTGTTGAACACTCCATTCATTGTAAACAGCTCTTTCTAAAGTATATGTAAATTTTTGATACAATCCAACTAATCTTTTACGACATGTGAACACACAATAGAAATTCTCAAATGGTCTACGATTTGTCCTTGTACTATTGGGTGGAACCATTTCCGTGGTGGGAAGTAAATTCATCGAATATCCCACAGCAGGAGCACTCGGTTGTGTTACAGTGGCATTTTTCGTCAGACTTGGATTGCACCGCAAGAAAATGGCAGCTGAGAGTGTAAGTACTCTAAAGAATTTGAGAACATTTCAATTGAATTCATTAAAGGGATGCGGTTTTACATCCATTCTATTTTCAGGCTTGTCTCAGCGCCCGACTGGATTTGTTATGGAAATTTATTAAGCCAATTTCATTTTCCTTAATCGGCAAAGAACTTAATTTTAGCGTTCTCGATCCAAAAGTCGTTGGAATCGGAATTGTACTTATTTTATGTGGTTGTGCGGTAACAAGCTTTTCTCTTAAAAATTCATAAAAAAAACGTTTTCAATACCATTTCTGCAGCTACGAGTGGTGGTATCGTACTTATCGGCACTTGGTGGCGACTTAAATTGGAAGGAAAGGGCCTACATTACAATCTCTGGTGTACCAAAGGCAACCATCCAAGTAAGTACCGAACAGTTTATTTCCATGTCGAATGTGTTTTTAATGACGCCATAACTTTCTCCGCAAGGAATACATCTATTGACATTAAACTTTGTATAAAATATCCTTTTACTTTGTCAGTCGGAAACTGTAGTCAACACTTCCAAACATAAGTGTTTGATTTTGGTTTGGATGCAAAATTATGGAATTATTCTGTTTCTGCGTTTAGTTGGCGCTAAATAAATCAGATTTTCAAAGAGCTTTCCTTCTGTAAAATAGAATTTAGAAGGACTCCAGATTAGCTTTGTGAATTATTTCTCATTTAAATCCAATTCTATTTGTGGTAGGCTGTAGCACTAATTCTAATTCACAAACAAGATTTTACGAATTATACAACAACAATAATTTATCGTTATAGGCATCACTTGGACCGGTGGCTTTGGATTTAGCTAGGTCATTAAATTCCGTCGAGAATCTTGAGTTTGCTAATAATATCCTGGTTGTTTCAGTGCTTGCCATTATAGTTACAGCGCCAGTTGGAGCCGTGCTAATGATAAGATTAGCTCCACTATGGCTACAGGCAAGTGAACCGCAAACGGACAACCAGATGACAATAACCACCGTTGGAAGGGGTCGCGGTGCGGCGAGGGATGCAACATATCCAGTCCCTGTCGGAATAAATACAATTACAATCGCTCCAACGGTAAATGAGCCGACCGAATCCCAAAATACAACGACACGATAGCAGTTTCCCTCGTAATTTGTGATTAATACAAACGTTATGGACTCTAATGGAACTTTGATACTTATGTATCGTAAATTTAAACTTAATTTATTATTGGATTTTAAAGGATACTATTTTAAAGACAAGATACTTAATATATTTTTAAGCTGCAGTAAATCGCAAAAAAGATACTTTTGTCATGTAAATGTTTTGCCTTTTTTCGCCTTTGGGATGAATATACTAAATGTTTGAACATTGTAGTAATTAACACACTTCTATAGTAGAAAGAGAAGGTTCTGTCGTCGTTCTGTTTCAAACATTGTTTAATGTAAAAAATATGTAAATTGAACAAAACGTTAGAAGAGCATTTTTTCTTGAGTGTGGAAGGCAGGCGAAATCAAAATTGATAGTACCACTCTAAATACAGATGGAAATAGGATTACAGAAGCTTGCCCTAATAGCTGATTTTGAAGTGGCCAACCTACCAAACTATAAGAGAGAAACGAAAATACGAGTACTTTCAGAAGTTGTTGGAGTAAAAGTTTATAATTATTATTATGTGGAAATTATTGCTTAAATTAATTATTAAAGGGACATTTTCCGATATATTTTTTTATTAATAATCTCATTGTTCAACACATGCGTTTCAGTCTCTATTGGAGTCTGAACAAGTTTCAACTGACTCATATTAAATTTATGCAACAGCTAATCAATATAATCTGATTGACTTAATTTTACAGATCTTTAAATTTTATGAGCAGTAATATTAACACCAAGGCATTTTACAGCATGCAAAGTAATGAAACGAGGCTATCAGCCAAAACCACCCTCCCCTTGATGATATCAGCAAAAAGATTGCTGATATAAACAGGCTTAATGGAAGGAAGGCATCATATTACAAAAATCTTCTAAAAGAACAACGGGGCTTATAGATATTTCCGGAGAGGTTCCATTGGCCCCACCAGCAGTGGATGAAATTCGTTCCACCATCAATATCCAAAAGAATAATAAAGCACCAGGCATCGATCAGATTCCTGTAGAGCGCACTAAATATGGTCACAGCGAGGTTCAGAAAGCCATCCAGCATACTTGGCAACAAGAACAAATGCCAAATGAGCGTGGCCAATCAGTTGTATGCAGTATTCTCAAAAAAAAAAACAAGTTGGGTAACAGACCTACGCTCATGTCAGAAGGGTTTTGTATTCAATTTTCAAAATGCAGTCACCAGATTGAATAGAGACAAGAAGCATGTCAATGACGATTTCATTGGAGAAACTATGAAATTCGAAGATCATATTATTATTAACAAAGTTGAACGAATTTAGACTTCTGAGGATTTTGTTATTGTTATACTCATAAATATCTCCCTTGATAATTATTTCAGATGTCCATCCGCGAGGGAGGAAACACATTTTTCATGTATTTCCCCCCTGTGCCCCCAATGAAGCAAAAACTGACAGGTTCAGAACTGTTTTGAAAAGCTCCCATGAAAACTTTCATTTCATACTCATATCGGCTACGTTTGATGAATTTTTTTTCAGGGGCCATTCTCCTGTACTGTTATCATCGATTAATAGCCAATTTTTTCGAATCTTAGAGTTGTTACAAAGCCCTTTTGCTAGAAGCTCCCTCCCACCTCCTTGACTTGTTTCACTTATGAGTATTAATTGTAGGCACTCATCTTCAGTTATTCATTAAATTGAATCAAGTGTTCAAAGCATGCACCTTAAACGTTGAAGTTGGGAAAAAATAACTCAAAATTATTTAATCTTCGCATTTAAAACAGCCACTATTTTGTTTTACGATTACTGATACCACTAGCTGAACCGATTCTCAAAGGTATGCATGACACCTATCATTCCTGAAATTTTCATGCAAATCCTAGCAAAACTGTAGTGTCTGAGTCGGTAAAAAGCGCATGTTGTTCCATAGCCATATGTTGCCAATATGCAGCCATAGCCATATGTTGCCAATATGCAGCGCATATTGTTCCATAGTAATACAGGAAAATTCAAACCGCTATAACTTCGCTAAATATGATTCAATCTTTATGAAACTTAATCAGTCTTGTAAATTGTCGTCTGTGTACTGAATTTCATTGGATTTAAGGGTACCGTTAAGATTTTATTCAAGAAAACATAAAATCGATAAATCATACTATTACTAACAAAGTTGAGTGAATTGCGAGTTCTCACGTATTTGTTGTTGTTGTACTCATCAAGGCCTACATTCGTGATTTTTTTCAGATTTTTCGGATGGAAGGTGTCCAATCGCGAGGGGGGGGGACACAAATTTTTCGTGTATTTCCCCTCCCTGTGCGCCCCTTGAAGCAAATTTTGCCAAACTAAGACCTGTTTTGAAAAGTTCTAATTTAGACCTTTCATTTGATACCCATATTGGCTACCTTCAATGAAATTTTTTTTTCGGGGGGTCACTCCCCTACATGGGAAGACCCCCCTTAAATACCTTATAAAATTTGTTTGCAATTGAACTTTGAAGAGGTCACCACTTTACACCTACATACAAAATTTTATGTTTCTAGCTTAAGTAGTTTCCGAGAAAAACTGCTGTGACACACGGACGGACGGACGGACGGACGGACAGACAGACAGACGGACAGCCAGGACGCGATTTTAGAAGTGTTTTGTAAAATTATTTAGGGATCAAATCAAAACTGTGGTGTTTGATTCGATGGAAACTGCATAAAATACCAAAATCGTGTGTTATTGTTGTTGTAATTAGAGAAATTTCAAATGATAATATCTTCCGGGAATATGATTCGATTTTCATCAAACTTGCTGAGTATTAGGACTTTTATAAGACTACTCAAATATTAAATATTGTTGAGTTTAAGGAAACCCATACGATTTTGTTGGGGAAAATGTGAAACTCGATGAGCATCCTATTATTAACAAAGTTGGAAGGATTTTGACTTCTGGGGTATTTGTTATTGTTGTGCTCAAAAGCACCAACTTCCATAAGATTTTTCAGATCACAGGTGTCCAATTGCGAGGGAGGAGACAACTATTTTTAGGGTATTTCCCCTTCCGGTGCGCCCCGGGAAGCAAGAAATGCCAGTTTAAAACCTGTTTTGAATATTTATCAACAAGACCTTTCAGTTGATACCCATGTTGACTATCTTAGATGAATTTTTTTTTGGGGCCACTCCCGTATATGGGGAGACCCCCATTAAATACCTTGTAAAATTTTTTTGTAAGTGAACTTTTAAGAGCACCCCACTTTACACTCATGTACAAAATTAGATTTGTCTAGCTTATATTGTTCGCGAGAAAAATTGCTGTGAACCATGGACAGACGGACAGATAGGTCGAGATTTTAGTAGGGTTTTGCAAAATTATTTAACAAAACCAAGGGACAAGGGATGGCGCCATTGCTATATAATTTAGCCCTTTAATACGTTATATTAAACACAAGAGGTAAGTTACAATACAAGATAAGCCAAATGGTAGCCAATGCAAATGACATCAACATTTTGTCGAAGCCTAGAACAACCACCAAAGAGCTCTTCTTGAAACTTCATTGCATAGTAAAATTAATAGGGGTACAAATTAATGAGGGATAAAAATTCATCAAATATCCGAATAAGTCTCAGTGGATACAGTATCAGAAATATGGGTAAATTTATTTATTTAGTCACCAATATAACGAGAACCAGTAATAAAAGAGGCAAAATACGCCGAAGAATACAGCTCGCAAATAAAATATTTTATTCAGTTTTGATGATCTTGAAGACCACCTCTATATACCGATAAACAAAGCTCCAAATGTGCAAATCTGTGATAAGATCTATACGATACTTTAGGTGTGAAACGTGAACCCTAACCCAAACATCCCAAACATCCCAAACATATAAAATGCTTGCGAGAGTAGTCCTGAGGTGAACAATTGGAGCGAAGCTAGACAAAACCAATGCGATTTTGATGCAACTATGAGCTGTATGAAATTTTATAAACTTTGGACGAATAACGGATACCCAAAAAGGAATTTTTTGGGAGAACTGAATGGCGGAGACCAGCGGGGAAGCCGAAAAAACGCTACTCGGGCTTGGTCGAGGAAGACAATTCTTCGCTGATCAGATTTTGAAATTGGAGAACATTGTCGATAGACTGAGACAGTTGAAAGCATTTTTTGCAGGAAGCAAAGGCCCGAGAGGGACTGTAGTGCTACGAAGCAGAAGAAAAAAACATTTTTTTAAAAATGGCCTAAGACGTCAATCGTGAAATGATTAACTAATATATGCTTGACATGATGATTTTTTCATTTGACAAAAAAAAGGAATCGTTCTTGAATGGTGTTACAACGATTTTCAACTTATTTTGTATACACATATGGTTCTATTTTGGATCTGATACAACCCGTGTGTTCAAATTGCTTTATCAAGTCCTTGAAGACAACATGAGCTTATTAACTTGTATCGTTTCAGAAAAACGTTCTGGGATCTACATATTAGTAGATTTCCCGAGAATACCATTCAAGAAAGCAGTTGTTACGTCAGGTTGCATTGTGGCAAGACTTGGTTGAACTGAAAATATACCTCTACGTCTAGCATTCTTAGCATTTAAGGATATTTTCATTATTTTACGTCTAGCATTCGTTGTGCACAGATGTATTTTTGAACTGGTTTTAAGAAATTAAATCATTTTTTAAAAAATTTGTTGGAATTTAATTTTTTAAATTGAAAAACTTATCACGTCATCAAATTATTCAATCAATTTATGAAATATCTAAATACTTACTTGTTCAGAAGTTTTGAGAAGCGGAAAGAAGAACCTCGCTGCAAGGTCAACAAGTTGTAGGAGCTCAAGTGCTCCAGCCATCAAATAAAATATTATCATGTCCATCACTAAAAGCAATGGGCGAGAAATAGTTGAAATGGAGATTCAAAAATGAGAAAAACAAAGAATAAAGTCAATTGAAGATTTTATAAGTGATCAAAATTGAAGAAACAGTTAGAATTATGACAACCTGAAGAAAATCCAGAAAGAAAATAAAGAGTTCAAACTATGGATCCATTTATTAGAAGATTCAGAAAGGTAGTTAATAATCAACAAACAAAAAGAAACAACCATCCACAAAGAAAAGGACAAAATATTAAAAGCAAGCAGTGAGACAAAATTAAAGAAACTGTTACTGACAGAGTAGAGAGGCATCAACATTACTTCACCCCGAGCTCGTTAAATTAAGCAAGCCTAAGCCGCACTCGAATAAGGTTTTGATGAACACTACTAATTGTACTTGCAGCAGAAAGTTAAGTACGAATACTTGTAGTTTTGATTTTTAAAAAGTGAGAAAAATAAATAAATACAACCCTTACTGAGAGATAGGTGGGTTGCGACAAAAGTATATGCTACTTCAGGTCCGGCGTTAAGCGGACAAGAACTTAATCTGGAAGGAATATCTAGAACCACTGGCCAACAACGTTCACATCCTGAACGGGAAGGTTCAACACCGTTTAGAGACCGGAAGTACCCTAACGAGACGAGTTGTGGAAATGCACTGACCGACTTCAATATTGGGTATCATGACGAAGGATGGCCTGCAGTCAAATGTTAAGGAGGCAAGTCAACATCCAAACTTACATGTTGCACAATATCGAACAACTCCGTCAAAGGAAAGATGTAAAGCAATAAAGCTTCTACGTGCCTACTACTAAAACGGGTTAGAACATACTTTTCAACAACCGTGTAGCTTGGTCAAGAATAGCAAGCACCCATGACCGCGCGCGAGATTATTCACTGTTCACGGAATTTCTAGGAAATGTTTGAGGCCGTGATGCGAAAGACATTGAATTGGCACCGGTCAAAAGTGGACTATGAATCAATAATAAAAACAAACATCAGAGATAAAAATATAAAAACAAACATCAGAATCAATAATAAAAACAAACATCAGAATCAATTGCGCATGCAATCGTGAAATTTTTCGCGCTTTGATACCGCCATGTATTTCCACTAATTACATTCTACATTGAATGCATTTCATGGAAAATTACGCGGGGGACCTAAATTAATTGAATCGTTGCGGTCTTACATAACACTTACCGAGAAAACTCACTTGCAAAATTTTTGGGGAGAAAACACGGTTTTTGGTAATGCCGACCCAAGAATGACCCACATGACTCAAGACACTTTACTAACGACGAATCATTTCACTTTATTAATGCCCAAGATAAATAACATTCCACTTCTTCACTACTATTTACAATCTGATTAATTCCACTTCCATTTACAATCGGATCTGACAGTACAAACTGTCAGAGAATATGTTCCGCCGATTCAGCCGTGATTGAAGTGATCGCCACTAGAGTGATTGAAGGTGGAGTGGAAATCACGCTGAGTCTGAGTGAAACCACTCCTTGGGAATAAAAATTACTACTCCAAAGACGTGGCTGAACTCGAGACAAAGAACTCGGTCGGAGAGCGGTATATTGGCCGTTAGAGGGAAATTATACAGGGTTATCTATTTTACGCTTGGGAAAGTAAAGCTAAAGAAAACAGATAAAATGTTCAGGTTCAAAACAAAATTTTTTAATTCAATATAAAGATTGAACCTTGCCATTATACGTGTCTTACAACATCATTCAAATGTTTTCCACGGGACTTCTTACAGGCCTCAATCCTTTTGAGGTAATTTTCAACGTCTTTTTGGCATATTTCCGGCAATATCTCGGCCATAACTTCACGAATATTGGTTTTCAATTGCTCAAGATTTTAAGGATGGTTCGCGTAAACACGATCTTTTGCATAGCCCCATTAAAAGAAATCCAAAGGTGTTAGGTCGCAGGATCTTGCGGGCCAATTGACAGCACTCAATCTCGAAATTACGCGTCCTGGAAATTTCTCTTGCAAAAATGCTCGATTAGCCTGTGTTGTGTGGCTTGTGGCTCCGCCCTATTGGAACCACACATTCTCCAGATCATAATCTTCAACTTCTCCCCAAAAATAACCGGTTAACATCCGTCCACACCGGTCAGAATTGGCTGGAATGGCTCTTCCTTGATCGTTTTCAAGAAAATACGGGCCAATAACACCACCAGACCATAATGCACTCCAAAACGGTCACTTTTTCCGGATGCAAAGGCCTTTCCGCAATCATCTGAGGATTTTGAGAGCCCACATGCAGCAATTCTGTTTATTTACGTAACCACTGAGCGAAAAATGAACCTCATCACTAAAGAACATTTTGTTCGAAAAATCGTTATTGACGGCTTGTTGTTCAATCACCCAATTCGCATACATTCTGCGTTGTGTATGGTCTTGAGGCTTAAGTTCTTGAGTGAGTTGGATTTTGTATGGATGGAGATGCAAATCCAAATGCAAAATCCACCACAATGAGCCGCAAGACAAGCCCAAATGTTGAGCACGTCAAGGAATCGACAAATTTGGGTCTTCCTCCAGACTTTGAGCAACGACAGCGATATTTTAACCAGAACGAATGTTGCGATGATGCACAGGCCTTGCAATATCAATAACCGATCCAGTCTCTTCAAATTGTCTCACTGTGTTCGAAATTGTTTGCTGTGTAGGTCGATTATGTCGACCGTAATCGGCTCGTAAAGCCACAAATGTTGATAGAGCAGAATCGCCATTTTTATAATAAAATTTACTAATTTTAACTATTAAATGATCCATGTTTCTAAATGGCAAACCTTCAACTAAAAGAAACACGCTTTGAATGATATTGAGTTTTAACAACTGTCAAATGATGGGGTTATACTTTCCCAAGTACGAAATAGATAACCCTGTAAAAGAGCGCAACGGGTGTCGCGCCTCCCCTTTTTCTTCTTGGGTTTGGCGAAGTGAATGAAAAGAGAAGTGACGAGCGTTGGTGGATTTTTGAAAAGCGGTGGTAACAAGTGGCGACACAAGTAAGACGGAAAAAGCGACAAAGAGGTATTTCTAGCAACAAGTTGCGACGCATGTAAGATGGAGTGAAGCGACGAGGCGGTATTTTATACAATAAGTGGCGAATCAATGAGAACGGAATAAAGCAACGTGGAAACATTGTGTGCAACAAGTGGCAAAGCAAGTGGAATAATGTTAGCCGAGGCAGCGGAGAAAGGGCCCCTTTAAAACGTTTAGACAGTAAGTATTCCTCTTCAAAAAACTTCTTCTTAATTTAAATTAGTTTGTTACATGAATAAGAAATGAATTTGTATATTTGAAATTTAATCCGTGTAATTAAAGTTAAATTACAAGAAAAAAAGGTAAATTTTCTTTAAAAAATCTAATTAAAGTTGCGTTTCAGGTTGTAACGGGTGCGGCTTGTGTGGTAAATCACGCGAAAAAAAATCGGAAGTTTAGTGACAGTGTTCGGGGGTGTTGTATATAGAATGGCAAATTTTAGGGATAGTGTTTTGCCTTTGCACGCCCCGCAATCGTAATAAATGAAAAAAGGGCGAGTGAAGGGGTTTTCCTTATAAATCAAGGGAAACATAGAAGAGTCGGATAGTGTGAAAAATAGCTTTTTTCCGTAGTTAGCGAGTTCCGAGGAAAGTGGGTACGAGGTGTATAGTGTAGAAACTAGCTTTTGTCCGATTGGTAGGGAATTCCAAGGAAAGTGTAGTTATTCGGAGCCATTCTTAATTTATGGCCAAAAAACGGTTTCGCTAAGTCACATGAGTGGTCTCAGCGACATAGGAAGCGTAGGAGTGAAGGTGTTTTATTCGTGCTGCGTGAACAAGAAACCGAATTGCCGTATTCTCGCTTAGCGGCTTATTGGGGCGAGTGGCACCCCACGCCCGGATGAGCTGAACCGGATCCATAAGCCCCACCGGAGCACCCTAATTTCTTTTGAGTGCAATATTGGCTCCCGAGATATATTTTGGGTGTAACAAAACTGCAAAAGGCTCCTTATCAAGAAGATGTTCTCAGCACAGGCAGAACAAACATTTGCTCAAATTATTATGCAGCGCTAGCCAGGCTAGGTGATTAAATAAACATTGAAGAGGAACAAGTTAATTATAAAAAATTTAAAAATTCCTATCATAGGTCAGACAATACATTGATTGAATATTTAAAACTACAAAAAAAGGTGGAAAAAATCAACAGTTATGTCTGGTGGTCCGACTGTAGGTGTTGATAAGAAGAAGGGACAAGTCCCGCTAGTTAAGTCTATTTGAGTAAAGTGCAGAGACATAGTTTGGCTTCAATTAAATTAAATACTTTTGAAATAAAAAGAGTAACTGCTGACAAACTGACTATCAAAACTATGTCACTGTAAAAATTGGTAGAGAACACTTCACTTCACTTCACAATTCCAAGTGCGAGAAAAACCAGACCTTCTTGTTGAAAAGTCTGGACTGCGTCAAGGACATAGTCATAAATAGAATTTATTGCAGTTACGAATTTTGCAATAAGATTGAATATCGAAAATAAAAATTTAACCATTTTATCTCGCCGAAATTTCCAGCAAAAGTAGTTCAAGTACTCTTTAACAATAAGGTACATGAAATTCCGATTAGTGAGGTGGAAGTATCTCTAGAGAGGAAAAGTTAACGAGTGCTATGGGTACCAGAGGTCTAGGTACTATTTATTTGGCTGCCAATCGTACGATGAAATATAAATGTGTTAAGTGGAAAGATGTCCATGCCCTGCACGAGTGCAAATTAGCAGAGACGGAGCCAAAAGAAAAACGATACTGTATAAACCGTAGTGTCCATGGTTATCCAGCATCTTATTGAGGATGCCTTCTACATCAAGATGCAAAAGTCTATTCAACACAAAACAAATACAACTTAATCGCAATGTTATACCTTATAGCTCCGCTAAGCCGAGAGTGCCATTTGCACACGTTGCTAAAGGATCAGGCAACAACAATGCAAAAAATGTAAATAAATTAAGAGGCAATACTGATCTGGTTATCAAAATGTATCAAAACCTAGAGTTACTTTTGACAATGATTAACAAACAAGATGAAACATTTGTTTTTTCGTCAACGTTTAGGCCAACATATCTCTAAATAACTTGTCATCCAGCTCCATTCCTATAGATAGGCTTCGTCTTATATCAATCAACGCTAACTCTATTGTGAGTCCACATCAACGTCACTTTCACCTAGAATTCCTCACCGAGCAGAAGCCTGACATCATGTTTCACACTGAAACCTACCACGGCTCATGGCAATCTATGGCATTCAAGTATTTTGAACTCATAAGCGATGATAGAGTAAACAGAGATGGGAGAGGTGGTACTAGAATATTGGTCAGAAGACTCTATTATTTGCAATGCATTGCTCGAGTCAAATTCAAAACCTTTGAATCTCTTGAAGTTTCCTTTATCAACATAAGCTCTTGGTAATCTCGGCCTATGCAGCTGGTCAAAACGTTCTAAGCTCTGAAAGAAGCTCGACTCTTTGTTGAAAATACTTGTTTTGAATAGGCTACATAATTATTATATTCTTAGCGGTGACTTAAATGCCCGGCATACATCATGGTTTAACGCTAACAATAATCAAAGAGCTGTATTCCTGAAATCATGGATAAAAGAAAACCAAATTAAATACAAATGCAATCTGTATGAGTTGAAGTTCCCCACATACGCTAGGATCAACTCATGTTTGGACCTCTACATTACTAACGCAAGACCTGAACTCAGCTTTGATAGTCCTCAACAAAAATCTGTAGGTGCTTCCTTATGATCGTGACCATAATGCAACCGTAATGGAAATAAGTTATAAAAGAGATAATGTCTTCCTTATTCCAGTTCAATATAGAAATCATCAGTTGAATTTCAAATAGCGGATTGGGAAAAGTTTCAAAAGAAGTTTAATCATGGTTTCCAGGAATAATATTGTACTTTTGATGATGGCAGCCCTTGCTCAATGATTCCAAATGGCAGGAATCTAACTAATGATGAAGTAGATCCCTATTTGTCGAAGTTAAAGATGCTCTCCTAGGAAACGATTGAGATAGTAGTTCCCAAGGTTGAACATCGAAATACTCTGAAAGGATATAAAACGTCAGTTATTGCAAAGTGAAAAAATTTAGAAGCCTTCTCATATGCATCAGCAATATTTATCGGTGATTTATGGACTACAACAATATCTCGTTGGGCTTGTTGAAACTACACCTGAAGAATCTCTGGAACTTAATCCGTTCATACTTCAGATTTTATGTCAGCGATCACTAGGTGAAAAAAACTGAGGGGTATTAACTCAGAATCTGCATGGTGTAGTGGTTAGAGCACTCATCCTGTAAGCCGAAGATCCTTGGTTCGACTTTTGTTAGCGGCAGTGAGATCTAGCTCAAGTTATTCTTTGAACGGTTTTTAAGCTCGTTCAGTTGTGATACGTGCTGGTTTGAAATCAGAACGTTTTTGAGCTTAATGGAGAAACACATGGCCAAATCCTGATACTGACCATATTATCCTGTGGAGTGCCGATACTCTCTCTATACAAAGGCCTGAAAGGGACTATATTGCTACAAAAAGAAAAAAAAATTACCTACAGAGGCCAGATGGCATTTTCATCACAGTTAATAGCTCATTTCGTAAGAAGTCTCAAGTGAAGGTATTGAATCTTGGTGTCATTAGCGATGAGATCAATCTTCTCGATAGGGCTGGTATCGAAATTGATAGAAATGGAAACAGGATTACATGTTTGGATTGTAGAAACTTGCTTTGATTGGAATACAATTTGAATAGGTGTATTCACCAAACCCTGAAAGAGGAAATTACATACTATCAGAAGTTCTTGATGCAAAAGTTTCCGCCTTCAAATTAAGCTTGAGTGGCGAATCAATTCTTCATTTCAATGAAACATCGACGTCTGACCTCATACCGAGCTTGAATCTTATTGATTACTTTGTCAGCTATGAAAATATGCATTCCATATTTTGCAGGATAAACAATAAGAAATTGTCTGGTTTTCACGGCATTTCAAATATAGTTCTCCGACATTTGCCTGAGGTTGTTATTAAAAATTATTGCATATTGTTCAATAACATGTTGAATAGTTCAAAGCTACCAAATGAGTGGAAAAATGCTAAGGTATTTCCGATTCTGAAGAAGAGAAAAGGATCTTCATGCCTTAAAAGTAATCGCCCGATTAACCTGCTGCCTGACATCAGCAAAGCGTTTGAGTTGATACTAAACAAAGCATTTAACGCACAATTTGACAGATATGAGTTGATGCCGAATCGCCAATTTAGTTTTCATGCCAGGCATTTGACCGTACATGCGATAACATGTCGCCATGATGTATAATATGTTGTATGGCAAATCATTTCTGATAACTCATTAAAATCTGAAAACGATATGTGATTTTAAGGTCTGGAATTATTTTCAGCAGGAAACAGTTACAGTGCCTTTGCTCTTCTCCGCATTCATTCAAAACTTTTTGAATGGTTGAAAATGTTTCCACATTATAGCAGGTAAAGGTAGTTTGGGACATGTTCAATATAAATATTGAGCTAGGCTCAATACCTCGGTGTTCATCCTGATCAGTATATGAACTGCAATGTGCGTTAAAACATGCACAGTAAGGCCTGTAAGTGGATCGTATTCTTCGACAAATGTTTCATTTCCGATAAATTTCATTTCGTACGTCCTATTAATAACCCATGCAAATTATCAAAATTTAAAACTTTGGCAGAACAAAAACCCAACTACGTCCCTCTTTCTTTTCGCCAAACTTACGCTGGAAATTTGATGACATTCTTCGATTTTACTTCGTGATTCCTAATTGATATCGCACCATGGCAGAAGATGATTTCCTTAAAATGTTTAAAAAATTGTTAAACAGCTGAGGGAACATCCGCGCTAGAGTTTTGATTGTGGTAATAGACATTAAACGTGAATGTAGATAGACCGGAAAACTTAGATTTATACGAGTATGAGGCCAAATTGACAGGAGTTGTTTAAGGGATTGACAGACAGGCGAGAGTAAACCAGTTAGAATATACTCAGAAAAGAAATGCAGAATTTGGTCAGAGAAGAGATTGTGTTTTCCAGGCTATAATGATCGATGCATGTCTTTAGCTTAGTATATTCTCACTTTTCTCCCAGATAGAATGGTTAAGAAATAACGTTTGGATCCTATAATTTTCAAGTTTTAACTTTTCAGGAAACACTGATTAACCTGTCAGTACTTCATCCCGAAGTCACGAAGTGCACGAAATGCATTTTGATTTGAACGCCCGTTTTCGTAAAAGGCTTCAACAACCTTAATGAGCTGCTCAATTGTGTACCTGTCCATGGATAAATTTGTCAAACACTGAAACAAAGAAATGTCAAATTAAGTTGGGCGACAAACTTGACGTTAAGTTGTGACTCACAGTTAACATCGTGCATTATGTTAGACCACCCTTTATATATTCAACTGAACGTGTAATTGTATAATGTAACAAAAAACAAAATGAAAATTAAGTCATTATATAGTATAAATGCATCACCTTACTCATCAAGTTGACAAATATTTTGTAGCAGGTAAGATATCTCTCCCTCCCCAGGATCCGCCATGTGTACATAGGATACATATCATTCAATCTCCCAGTAAATGTTAGTATACAAAGGGTATGCTGGAATTGTAACAGGCCAGTCGAAGTGCTCTGAAAATATATATAGGCTCCAATATTCCACAGCTGTGCGGAGGATTTAGGGGGTTCTTGAAATATGATGCCCATGTTTCCCTTATTCTGTGCTCATCACCGGTGATGTTGGCATCACGGCAGAGTGTGGTCCTGAGCTAATAACCGCGTTTCAGGCTTTTTACTACTTTTTATGCTTTTCTTGAGTTGTTCACTAAACTTACATCAATGCTTCCCTATTAGTCGTTATAGTATTTTCTTTTCTTAATTCTAATGATGTTATTGGGTATTCACGCATTCTGCCACCCATTATCGAACCAATCATTTCTTTTGCGCTAGGAGTGATGTCCAATCATCTATTCTGCAAAGGTTTTGATTGCCACTTTCACTTCCACCTATAGCTCTATGCTTGTTTTCAGCGATGCAACTGATAGAATGGGAGGTAGCTGGTTGTCGGATATTTTTTAAAGAATGTTCACACAGACACAGCTTGAAGTCTTTCAAAATTGAATTTCTGTAGAGGGCTGGTCTTTACCAAATACACTATTGACATACAGTATCGACAGGTTATTTTGATAAAGTAATGATCCGACACAACACAACTTGATCGATTTGGTTTTGTATGTTGGCATTCGGTCACACCCACTTCATTTCATATAACATATGCGTCAATGTGATAGGGAAGTCGAGCATATGACTAGATTTCTGCTATATGTGAAATAACTCAGGCGCTTTCCATTGTAATTCGTTTCAATCAGGAGGCTATATCCTCTAGCTGATCTCCGATGAAATAGCTCATTGCCAACTTGAGCGTTGAAGTCACCCAAAATATTTTGTTTTTTTTTTTGCTATTTGTAAGTAATTACTCAATTAGTCTTTCTAGGTGAATATTGAATGTTTTCTTTGTTTCTTCGTCCTTTTCTTCGATCCGAGTCTGTATGTTGATCAGCCGGGAAAATTTCGCTTTTATATAGATCGGAAACAATTGTTCATCAATTTCCTTCAAATCAATTACGCGTGATTTAAACTCGCTATCAAAAAGAACGGCGATTTTAAATTTTCACCTCCCAGTAAAATTTCCACTTTCGAATACTGTGTACAGTTTCATAATTTGAATATCATTCCCAGTCCAATTTATTTCCTGGATTACCACTATGTTTAATTTATATTGAGCGGCCTGTTCTATAGAGTCCTTAACAGCACCAGGGTTGTTCAGTGATCCAACAAGATTCAATTCCATAGTTCATTTTTTGTTTCCAAGGTCATTGCCATAGGTCCAGTTCATTCCAGAGCTCGGTTGCATCTTTCAAAATAATGAAGAGTTTTCCAGGAACGGTGAGTGAGCCCGTTGCTTAGCCTCCATTCCAGCGGCACGGTTATTCCGTCAATTTTATTGTCAGGAACGGGAGACTCGCTTTCATCTTCTTACGTCACCACGAAGGAGATGAAAGTACGATTTAGTAGCAGATCTGCAAGTTTATTTGCAGTTATTGACATTTCTCAGCATTTAGTGCCCCATCATTGGAGAACGAGTAACTCCAATGTACGACCATGTGACCATTTACTACCATTTTTTCCTGCGGTTTGGGATGAGGAGTCATGGTAGATGAAGTTTGGGGAAACAAAGAGATTGCTCCTCCTTTCTCAACCAGGTTTCGAACTGTATATTTTGGAGTTCGATCATTTCTTACGAGCTCAAAATACTTGAATGGCATGGAGTGCCATGAATTGAGGTGTGTTTCAGTAGGAAGCATGATATAAAGCTTATGCTTGATGAGGAGTCTATCCATGGGAATGTGATTAGATGAGAAGTTGTTTGGAGACTTGTTATCCTAAACTTTGAAACACATCTTGTTTGTTTATTCTTACTGTAATTGGCTCAAGATGTTGATATATTTTGATAAACATCTCATTATTTCCATTAATACTATTTACGTTGTTTTCTGCTGGTCCTCTAGTGGTGTGTGCAAACGATAGCCCAAGGTTGACAGAGATAAAAGATGTAACATTGTAGTGTACTTATGCTGAATCTGAGTTTTGCACGCAAGTATCGGGAATATCCTCGATATGACGCTGAATGACCAAAAACACCACAGTTCGCACAGTATAATTTTTCTTTTTGCTCCGTCTGGGCTAATTTCCAACCACTGGTGGTATAGATAACTTTACACTTTACACATCTGTTTTTCATTGTCCAATTCACAGCTGGTTGCCCTTTCTCTACTGAAGACACTCCCATCTTCCCACTTGGAAGTTCAAGTACTGTATTTGTTGAAAGGCACTCGAACTGCTTTTACCAAAAATGTTGACCAGGTGAAAGGGCAAATTTTTATTTTCAGCAGCTAATCTCCTTGTTGCAAGATTTTTAACTGCAACAAATGTCTCTTTGCCACCGTGCAGACGTTTCAACAAAAATGTCTGGTTTTTCTCGGTCTTGTGGTATACGTAAAGTGCAGAGCATCTTTAAGCTTCAAAGTCCTTTTTGCTGTCTTAAAACCAACCGATGAATTTATTTTGACCGTCAGTTTGTTTGCAGTCACTCTTTTCATTCATCAATTTATTTTTGGCTACCAACAGATGAATCATGTCTTTGCCACTTTGCCTAATTTCCTTCTTCTTACTACCACTTACAGGCAGACCATTAGACATAGTTGTTGTGTTGATTTTTCCTCACTATTTTTAGTTTTAAGTATTCAATAAATGTTTTGTTTGGTTGATTACAGGATGTTCTTTGAATCATCTGGCATGGCAAGCGCTGCATAATAATTTGAACCATCGCATGCTCCGCTTACAACTTTTTGACTAGGTGTTCCATGTGTTTTCATTGATTTTATCTTTCCATTGATTCCTTTTAGTTTTTTCGCCTTTTTTGTTTAGACGATGTTACATTTTTTTTATTAAACGTCAATTTTCCTACTAACTCCTCTAAAAAATTGTTTCTTCAATTTTGGTCAATGATAATATTTTCAATTTAATTTCTTTTCCGTTTTACCCCTTTCCAATCTTCTTTTTGCAATTTCTCACCATCATTATTGGCGGTGGACATGACGCTTCTATTTGACACAGAATCTCAGTTAATTAGTTGATTTCTATGATAAAATATATTTTCTTCTTCTTCTTAGCATTACAGCCCCTCTGGGGCCTTCGCTTGCTGCAAATTGCGCCTCCAATGTCTTGGTCCGTTGACTGCGTCAACCAATTTCAAAATCCGAGCAGCGACGAACTGTCTTCGCCGACCGAGTCAGACCAGCATCTCCTCGGGTTCCCTACTGGCCTCCGGGCATCAGTTCTCTCAACAAATAGCTTCTTGATTATCCGTTGTTCGTCGATACGATCCATGTGGCCAGCCCATTCCAGCTTCCGCAGTCTTACAATCGCTGAGGCCTCCGTTTGGTAAAAATTTCATACAGCTCATAGTTGTATCGAATTCGCCATTGGTCCCCATCTAGCTTCACTCCGATTATTCGCCTCAGGACCCGTCGCTCAAAGGCGTTCAATATATTTGCGGATGCTTGGGTTAGGGTCCATGTTTCACACCCATAGCATAACATAGGTATTGTCACAGATTTGTATACTTAGAGCTTTGTTCTCCTGTGTATGCAGCTGGTCTTCAAGATCGTCAATACTGAATAAAATATTTTATTTGCGAGCTGTATTCTTTGGCGTATTTCGTCGTTATTTTGGCGCCTAAATATACAAATTCGCTCACATTCTCGATACTGTATTCGCCAAGTGTGATACTTTGTGCATTTGAGGTATTTTTCCTCGACTGCATCACGAGATTTGTTTTATTTTCATTAATTTGTAGCCCTACTGGTTTTGCTTCGCTGTCGAGTTTCAGGAAAAGTTCTTTGGCAGTTGTTAATGACCACGACAGAGTTTTCATGTCGTCCGACTTGTATAGTAATGTACATCGCGTATCGACAGGTAGCTTCCGTATGACGTACTCCAGAGCCAAATTGAATAGCAATGGGGTCAGCCCATCTCCCTGCTTTTGTCCGATATTTGTGTCAAAGTTATGGATGAGGATGAGGTTATTGATTTGGCTGGGATGCCAAAGTAAAGCATTATTCAACTGCATGCCCGACATCAAACCCAATCATCTGCACATCATCAAACTACAACCACCACAATTTGAGAGAATGTGATATAATCGCTTTTTGATAGCGAGTCGAATTTTCGACTAATTTTTGCGCGACCATTTAGCTCAGTCATCACACGTCAAATAATAAACTTCGACCACATAATATCAGCATAAGCTAAGAAAGAGAGCAGCCAATAATAAGAAAAAGAAACCAGCATATAGACTCGACAATTGAATAATAAACAGACTCGGAAACGTTCAATTTGATTTGCATGTAGACATGGACCAGTGGGACGAACGGAATCGTTTCCCTCCGGAATTGATGAAGAGATTTGAGGTTGTATTCAAGCCACTATCAATACAAAAGGCTTATGCAATTCGCGATATCAAGGCTCAACATATTGGCGAATTTGTTACAATACGAGGCATCGTAACCCGCTCCACTGAAGTGAAGCCTATGATGGTTGTAGCAACATAAACTCGTGATCGTTCTGGCACTGAAACTTCTCAACCTGTGAGCACAATGAGCTTTTTACCTCTTCAAGAGGGTCGTTCAGACGACTGCCGAATCAATGAAGCTGGTGGAAGACTTTATCTACAAAGTAGAGGATATAAATCCGCGAAATTCCAGGAGTTAAAGATACACGAACACAGCGATCAAGTACCAGTTGGACATATTCCCCGTACACTCACAATCATGTACCCTGGAGAAGTCACTCGAAAATCTCAGCCTGGTGATCATAGCTGTATATCAGGAGTGTTTTTGCCTTTGGTGAGAACCGGATTCAGACAAAAACTCGCTGGATTATTGACGGAGACATTCGTGGATGCCCACCGCGTTCTTCAGCGACAACATCAACAAACCCCAAACCCGAACTGTCAGTAAATTGTCTTACTGACATTTCTTCAAACTCGTTTAGTAGGAGTAAGATTCCATGAGCACCCAAAACAGCCTATTCTAGTGGGGGGAAACTACCTAGCCGACCACACGTAGTGGGATTTTTAAGGTCTTCGACCTCCCCAAATGAGCCGTTGGCCGAAAATCTAATAAAAGGGGGCTGGAAGGGTGTCCCGTTCTTTTTGTTGGCAAAAGAATCATCTGGTGAAGAGTTGCGAGTCAAATAAACAGCAAAAACCAACTATTTGGGTATCCCCACATCAGCGGCAGCGGAATAACCGTCGTAAGTATTGGCCAACCATTTTTCTTTTTATCATAGATATATTTTCTGGTGCAATCTTAAGTTATAGCCTCTTGCAAAGTTTTATTAGATTTTTTTGTGAAATTTTATTATATTTTCTTGCTAAATTTTAGCGTTAAAGAATAATTATAGTGAATTTATTTCGGTTGTTTCTTTTAATTTTACTAGTTTATTTTTCCCAACTGTGAACTTTCTGCTCGTGAGCTGGAAGATATTTTTGTTTCCCAAGAAGGGAATTTACTGGCGTCGTTTTGGATTCACGGGGTTGCCAAGCACTCGGCGTGATCACCCCAACATTTAAGTTTATTTCCTGGCTTTTCCAACATTTTTTTCAGGTGTTGTAGGGCATTACGATTTGTTAGAATACGATCTGAGATAGGTGAAATTTTATTCTTTATTCTCCGGGATGCCGTCACTTCGTTCGGCGGCTCAAATCGGGCTCCAACGGTGGACGAGTGGTGGCTGCGCCGTTCCCGACGGAGCTATCCGGGGCCGAAAAGAGCCTGACCGGAGCATCCCTTGGTAAAACGGTTATAGGTTTTTAAGGGGGATGTCCCCATACAGGGGAATGGCCCCTGAAAAAAATTCATCAAATGTAGGCTATACGGGTATCAATGGAAAGGTATTACTAAGAATTTTTCAAAATAGTCCTTCTGATGATAAATTTTGCTTTGTGGGTTGCAGGGGAGGGGGAACTGTACAAAAATTTGATGCACTACAAATACTGCATGTAGGAATTTTAATGAAAATTTTAGAAATGGTTTGTAATATTGATGTGTTATTATGATTAATCAAGCAACAGGTCTAGAACACTTGAAACGAAACAGCGACGAATTTAAATGCGTAATAAACAGGACAGAATTTTTCGAGTTCAATTTATGGAATCTGTATATAAGTCAAGTTTTGATATGCAGAATATGTTGTTTGATTTACTAATTATTGAACAAAACCCTTCTGGCAGGAGTACTCCCCTGCTACTTCAACTTGTTTCAATATGAATTTACAAATTATTGAACACCTTTAATTTTAACGTCTCGCCAACGCAATCGTTGGTAGTATCAGCTAATTATCTAGCCATTTATAGGGCAAATCGAAATGCTACAAATGTTCAGTGCAATCTTCAAAAAATGTTGAATGCTTTGCAGCACTAAACCAATAATTGGTGTATGAAAATCAATCGGAAAAGAACGAAACAATTTTGTTTTGGACAACGCTGTCAGGGGCAGTCAAAACTTGAAACGTAATTGGAAGGATTTCCACATTCTGGCCGATGAGGCCAGATCAGAACAAGTTCCGCACGAATTCTTTGTTCGATACCTCAGTGTGCAGCTTGGTCAGTATCTATACTATACAGAGCCTGTCAAAATCGTGCTCAGTAAAGCACAAAACTCTTTCCACATATATTGATCACGAGGTCCAGATATATTGATCACAAGGTCAAATTTATATGTTGCGAAACCCTGGTCAGACCCGTTTTGACATATGGATGTCCGATCTGGTACAATCAGAGTGCTAGTACTATGGAAACGTTCCGAGTTTTCGGAAAGGCATGTCTTCGTGTATATACTGGTTTGCACAGAAAGCTTGGGACGGACTGGAAGCACAATTTATCGTATAGAAAAATTTATCAAAGCACTAAAGTGACGAGAGTCGATATCTTCATATTAAAACTTCATCGGAATCATATCGCAAGATCTGTAATTGTGAGCGAGCACTCTTGGATTTCACAGCCGTTCCACCCTGCATATGGGTAAACTGCGACTTGCTTCGCTAATGGCCTTGTTCCACCTAAAGCATTCGTGTATTCGGACAGAAATCGATATTTTTTTTATTCCAACAGTATCGCAGTTATGTCTCGCATATGTAGATGATTCGCCGATAAGAAGATAAATATCCACCGATTTTTAGCTCACGAGACCAACGATTCCTATCTACATATCATTTGCTAGATTTTTTGAGGCTGGTCGAGCTGGGATGGGGCAATCTAGGTTTTGGTGGCTGAATGACAATGTCTAAATTATTCGTGTTTGTTTTTTGTTTCGTGCATTTCATGAGTTTGTTTTGAGTTTCAGCTCATTATTGCTACATTTAGTGTTGTTGTTTCTTTGTCTTAAAAATTTGGGATGTTTTTCAATATTTAGGAAAGGTAAATTGTGATGTTAGAAATAAGGTAGAACATTTATGTTAGGAATATTGTGAAATCAGGAGAAGATAAAGGTTTTGATAGAATTTCATTAGGATCAGGTTATGAAATATTAAACGTACGCCAGGAGTTCACTGTTCTGTTAATCTTTTAATTAATTTTTGAATAGTGTTGGTTGGTTTTTTCTGCTTTTGCCAATATAATCATAAAATATAAATAATTTAAATAAAATTGAATTTGATACTAACAATCAATTAAATGTTTGTAATTCATCATTATCAATGAAGCGACAAATCAAGTTGGGTCTTGGCCTCCAGGACTAATTTCCTCCAATCATCACGGTTCTGCGACCTTGTTCGCCAGTTGGGAGTAAACAACTGCTGCTGGACCTGATGTCAGCTTCTACTGTGTGTTCCCATTGAGTCCTTGGTCTGCCCGCTGGACGTTTACCTTGTGCTCCTACATGGCCCGTCCATTTAAATTTACGTAACGCTATGCAAGAGGAAATAGGTGGACCATCAACTATGTAGTCAAAATGTTTTTAATTAATAATTTTTAAATTTAGAGAACCGTTTGGGCCATTAACTTCTTAGTATATTTTTTTATTGTTTGAAGCTTGCTTTACATTTTTTGAAAATTTCTAGCGATTAATATTGAACAAGGCTCTTTTGAACTTGAAGTTGGACTTGAACATGATACAAAGGAGTCGAAACACGTCTGTCCACTCAAAAGAGCAAAGTGCGATGGCTTTTCGAGGAAAAAACTTTGTGATATAATTACCCTCTTTTCCAAAAGATTTCTTCACGTAAAGTATTTTGTTGAGAATTTCGAATATTAGTGCACACGTTGTTTGTCAAAACCTGATCTGAAAACTTTTACTAACGTATAGATTGGTGGGTAACTCATAGATGCCATTGAAATGACTTTGTATGAGCTCCTATGAATTAAATAAGACACAACATGCAGAAAATTTTTTGGTTTATATATGTACCTAACACGATGTAGTGAGGTGTTAGGATAACCTGTGAAATAAAAATACATTTCCTTAGATATGTGACAAATTGAAAATGCTTTCTTAAATTGAAACATAGAATGAAAATGAATTGCGGGCATGATTTAAATTTATTAAATTCCTTTGGTTTTGAGTACCTCAAATTTTTCCACCGATGTTTGAGTAAATTCACGTAAAATTAAGAAAAATCTCGAATATAATGTTTCTTCTGAATAAAAACCATGTCTGCATATCTTCTACATTTCAAAGAATTACCAATGACATTTCCGTGGATACAATTTTTCCCTCGATGGTCTTTCACATGAAATGACAGTTATTTTAGGCTTCCTTTCTCTCTTTAAAATAATTATAAAATAACATTTGTCACTCGTATTTATTCAGTTTCATGTGAGCTCTGAATGCTTCGTATTAGATTGAAGTGCAGACAGCATTGATTTCGGTCATACAAGCGGGCGCTTGTGAAAACAGAGACGAGCATACTCATTTTCTGTTTATTATCCTTTTGAATCTATTTCGAGTCCACTTCAGGTGCATTATACTCAAAACGCTTGACTATGATAGAGATGATGAAGTGGGAGGGCTTGAAGCCGCCGCTTCTCGCCCACAGTCATTGCAAAGTATCCATGTGGAACAGCATTTTTTCTTCTGAATTTTTTCCATCCTAGCTCCTCCGCTTGGAATATGTGGTTTTCAGGATAGGTCCTTGCTCTAGAGTTATATTTCTTCCTTTTCATTCAAGTTTAATGTGAGTATTCAACCGTGCAAACAAATGCCCCACACGCTGATGTGCATTGGAATTAGAATGATACCTGCTTTCTGTTAGTTTATTTGTATGTTTGTTCGGAGTTGCCGCTGCTATACGCCTCGTTTTTGTTGGAGAAAATATTCTATAGTAGACGAGAAAACATTTTTGATATAATATATTGAAATACTTTGCTACGAAACATGTCAGGAATCTTCTTTACATGCGGGCGAAAATGTTATTGATGTCCTACAGAAAAGTTGTCTATTATATCCGAAATTCTTAGAAATCACACAAAAGGAGCAAAGTTTTGGGTTACCTCTCTGCAAAATGTGGCTTGTGGCTTACCGGGACAAAGTATTTATGAGCGCCAATGCTGAAAGATATGTTGCTTTTGGTTTTATGCTTTGATTTCAAAAAACTTTTACTGAATTACATTTTCTTATGTAAGATACAATCAACCGAACTTTCGAGAGTTTAAACGATGTTTTATGCTTTACAAATTTGTTGGGCTTAGAAAGAGAATATATGCAAAATAAACTAAAGTATGTTTTCTAAATATTAGCGTGGGGAATTATTACGCTTCCTAATTTTATGGGTTTTGTACTAGTTTCAGAACCCTATTGGAATTGGGTTACTCAGTCTGTTCGTGCGGCTGTGTCACAGTAGCTTTTCTCCAAAATAATAAAAGCTACCGACACATTCCTCGGTATGTAGGTCTAAAGTGATGACTTCTAGAAAGTTAGGGTAAAAAACAATTTTTAATGGCTTTTATAGAGGTCTCCTAACATGGGAAGGGAACTCTGAAACTAGCTAGTCCAAACAGGGTCATCAATCAGTGTTATCAGCTTTACGGTGTGAAGTAAAATGAGAAAAGTACGAAAAATGTTTCCATCCCCCTCAGACAACAACATTCAATCAACTTTGTTAGTAATAGTAGGCACTATACACTTCACATTTTTCCTAATAGAATCATATGAGCACACTTAAACTCAATCCTTCGAATTGGAAAGTTTCATAAATATTGAATTATCTTTACAAAAGTCGTTGCCATTTGAATTCTCTCTGATAAGAACAATAGCAACACAGGAATTTCATAACGAATGGGCTTTGTATTAATCCAGACACTACCATTTTGATTGGATCTTCTCAAAATTTTCAAATAAGACAAATAACACAAATATTTTCAAGATACTAATTAGACAATAATTTCATTTTATCATTACAAATGGAGTAATAAAAAAACAATTGTCTAATGCTTAGTTGGTGCCTCTATATTATAAGTTATTTACAAGACCCTGGTGAAAAGAGCGTCGTTCCGTCTACTCAGCATAGCTTGTTTTTTAGAAGTGTGTAAAAATGTTTTTTTTAACAATACTCTATTAATATCGGTACCTATCTATCCGTCTGTCTATCCATCCATGCATTATAGCAATTTTTCTCAGGAACAAGATAAGCTAGAAGTATCAAATCTTGCAAGCAGCTCCGAAATTTTCATAGCAGAAAAAAATGCCAAACGATTTTATACGAGGTCTCGCCATGTAATGATGTGACCCCTTAAATTTTTTCCACCGATATAGTTGAGAAAGATATCATATCAAAGGCCTTCATGATACCTATCAACATCCGTTTTTGGAATTTTATAAAATAATTTTACAAAACCCTACTAAAATCACGTCCTGTCTGTTTGTGCCACCAACCGTCCCTCTGTGTGTCACAGCAATTTTTCTTGCAAACTACTTCAGATAGAAACATTAAATTTTGTATGTAGGTGCAAAGTAGTGCTCTTTTCAAAACTTAGCTACAAACAAATTTTATAAGATATTTAAGGAGTCATGACGATACCATTAAATTCAATGAAATTTATCATCCAAATGGTTATTTATAAGGTTAATCAACTGTTAAAAATTTTGAACAGCATTTAACAAAGTTATTGCCGCATGAATTTTCCTGTCTTACACCAACAACAACAATAACATTACATGACTATGGAAAAATATGTGCTTCTAGTCCATTCACGCACTATGGGTTTACTAAAATTTGGATCAAAGTTTTCTTCGTAGCACTACAGCTCCTCTCAGGCCTTCGCTTCCAGCAAAAAGCGCCGCCAACTGTCTCGGTCCATTGACCACGTCCTCTAATTTCAAAATCCGAGCAGCGATGAACTGTCTTCGTCGACCGAGCCAAACCAGCATTTCTCCAGTTTTTCCACTGGTCATCAGCCTTCAGTTCCCCCAGTGAATACCGAATGGGTATCCGTTGTTTGTTCATACGATTTATACTATATGTCCAGCCCATTGCAGCTTCCGCAGTCTTATAATCGCTGAGACCTCCGGTTGGTCAAAAATTTCATGCAGCTTATATTTGTATCGAATTTGCCATTGGCTCCCGTCTAGTCTTGCTCTGATTATTCCCCTCAGGACCCATCGCTCAAAGGCGATCACTACATTTGCGGATATTTGGGTTAGGGTCCATGTTTCATACCCATAGCATAACACAGGTCTTATCACAGATTTGTTTACTTGGAGCTTTGTTTTCCTGTGTATGCAGCTGATCTTCAAGATCGTCAATACTGAATAAAATATTTTATTAGTGAGCTGTATTCTTCGGCGTATTTCGTCTCCTTCATTACCGGTTCTCATTATTTTGGTGCCTAGAGACAGCAATTCGCCAATATTCTCGATACTGTATTCGCCAAGTGTAATATTTTATACATTTGAGGTATTTTTCCTCGACTGCGTCATGAGCTTTGTTTTATTTTCATTGATTTATAGCTATACTAGTTTTGCTTTGCTGTCGAGTTTCAGGAAGAGTTCTTTGGCAGTTGTGAATTACCGTGATAAAATGTTCATGTCGTCCACATAGGCTACTACTTGGCTCGACTTGTATAGCAATCTACCTCATATATGGACAGGAGGCTTTCTTATGACGTACTGTAGAGCCAAATTGAATAGCAATGGGGCCAACCCATCTCCCGGTTTTAGTCCGATATCGTATCAAAAGCGTCGGGGAGTTGGTTATTGATGCAGGCCTGGGAGGTCGTCAACGTTCATGTCGTTTTGATGAGATGGACTAATTTGGCTGGGATTCCAAAGCAAAGCATCACTACTTAAAGCACGTTAAGATCTATACTGTCGTATGCTTGCTTAAAGTCAATGAAAGTTTAGTGTACGTCTATGTTGAACTCCCAGCATTTTTCAAATACCTGCGTGACTGTGAGCAATTAGTCTATTCTCGATCTACCTGCTCTAAAACCACCTTGATACTCCCAAATAATACTGTTGGCATATGATCCAATTTCATTTTCTAAGATTTTTTAAAATATTTTGTACGCCGTACAAATTAGTGATATGCCTAACTGTCGCACTGTAACTAGTTACCTTTTTTGTGAATAAAATCCATTGGCTCCACTCTTTCGACATATGTTTTTGTTGCCAAATGTGCTGGATGACTTTGTGAATAGCTTTATGAACACTTCTCCCACCATATTTGATGAGGTCTACTGGAATCTCATCGATTATTATTCTGTTGGGTTTTAATAATGGAACAAACTTCATCTAGAGTTGGTGGGGCCTTGGAAGCTCTCTACAAACATTTATAAACTCCAATGTTAAGGAGGTGTGCGGAGGATTAAGGAGGTTCATGAAATATGATGCCCATCTTTCCTTCATCTTGGTATCATCGCCGATGATATTGCCGATGTCATCGCAACAGAGCGTGATTTCGGGCTGCTAACGATATTTCAGGCTTTTCACTACTCTGTACGTTTGTCTCGCTAAACTAACATATATAAAGGGCGATTCGTAACAAGTGTACACATGTAAATGGGCCTTAACTCTTATTTATCACCAATTTTAGGTCCACATATTGACAGATTATGACAGTTTGATCTTTTACAATTTTAACCATGGCATCATACACATCGGCCTAATGTTTCATTATTGTTAAAACTTTTTGCAAAAATAATAAATCGCCAGTGTAAACATTTCGCGCTCTACGTGAATTTTTTGGTCCACCCATAAATTGGCCGGCAAGATCGTGTGATTTGACTCCTTGTGACTTCCTCCTTTCGGGATTTTTGAAGGATCTTGCTTACGCTAATGCTCTCCAGACTACTGAAGCATTAAAAAACAATATTCGAGCCTAATAACGCCGGAAATGTACGAAAATGTCATTGAAAATTACCATCAGCGGTTGAGCAGCACGAGGTGCACATAAGTCCAAAGTAATGTTTTATATTTAATTGTAAGGAACCAAATTTTTATAATGAATAAACATTATAGCTCTATCTTTAGAGAAACTATGTTTTTTTCGACAAAAATTTGTACACTTGTTATGAATCACTACTTCTCAATTGGTCGTCATAGTATTTTCTTTTCTTAATTCTAATTATCTTATTCGCTACTCTTCTGAGATTTTCACAGCGTTCTCTCTTTGTCCTAGTTTTTCCACCTTCATAACTTTTGTACGCCCGATTCATTTATCTAACGCATTCTGGCACTCATCATCGAACCAATCATTTTTTTTTTGCGCCGGGCTTGATGTCCGATTGTCTGTTCAGCCATGGTCTTACTAACCGCTTTCACTTTCATCTAGAGCTCAGTGCTTATCTTTAATGAAGCATCTGATAAGATGGGAGCCAGCTAGTTGTCGAGGGTCTCCGTGACATTTTTGCCCCCAGACGCCGTTTGGAGTCTTTTGATGTCAAATTTATGTAGTGGGCTAGTATTCGCTGAATATGCCTTTGACATATGACATCGAAAGGTTAATTTGATCAAGTAAAGATTCTGGGTATGTACGGACGTGAAGTATGCTCGAGGCCCAACGTTTTTGGATCAGAACATGATCGTTCTGATTTTGTATGTTGCCATCCGGTGATACCCAGGTCATTTTATGAATGCGTCGATGTGGGAAGCAAGTTAAACATATGACTAGATTTCTGCTACATGCAAAGTCAATGAGGCGCTTGGCGTTGGCATTTGCTTCATTGTGGAAGTTATATCCTCCAGTCGTTCTCCGATGAGATATCTCATTGCCAACCGTCACGTTGAAATCATTTACCATATGTAATGTCAATCATAAATATCGATGCGAATTCATTCAGTTAGTGACATCAGTTATTGTTAAAAGAATATGGCAGCTGTTTAAATGAGAATATTGATTAAACTTATGGTATTTTTCCCCAATCATTAACTCTTGATGAAAACATGCATTTTATAGGTGGAAAAATCAAACTAAAAGGTTCAAAAATAAAAAATAATTTAGAAAACTAAATCCACTCAACTTTGTTCAAAATGATATCAGGATTTGTAAATGTGTCATTTTTCCTATAATAAGATATGGATACAGCTAAGGGCCCGATTCAAGTAGCAGAATAAAGCAGGCTTAAACTAGTTTCAATAAAAAGTTAAGTTATCTCCTTCTACGTACCCGTTTGCCCCTTTCAGGCGTTTTTTTCCTGCAACTGATACCTCACACTGTCTTGGTATATTGACCGTCTCCTACAATTTGAACATCCAAGCTGCGATGAACTGTTTTCGTCAACCGAGTCAAACCAGCTGGCTTTCGCCCTTCATATCTCCCAATCATTACTTTTTTGGATATCAGTTGTTCATCAACACGATTTGCATGACCAGCTCATTCAGCTTCCGCAGTCTGACAAATGTTGAGAACTTCGGCTCGTTAAACATTTCATACAGCTTATGGTCGTATCAAATCCTCCCTTGGTCCCAATCTAGCTTTGCTCCAATTGTTTGCCTTAGGACCCCTCACTCACAAGCATTCAATATGTTTGTATATGCTTGAGTTAAGGTTCATGTTTCACAATCATGGCTTATCACAGGTTTTATCACAGATTTGTGTATTGAGCTTTGTTTTCTTGTGTATGCAGCTAGTCTTCAAGATCATCAAAACTGATCAAATGTATTATTTGTGAGCATTCATTACAAATTCTCGTTATTTTGGCACCTTAATATAAAAATTTGACCATTATTTTTGATATTGTATACATTAAGTGTGATGTTTTGTGTATTTAAGGTATTTTACTTTGGCTGCATCATGAATTGTCTTCCCAACTTGTCTTACGTACTCTCTACATTAAGTTTTTATAGGTCTTTTTAAATTTTTGGTTTAAAACGCCTACTAGTTTCACGTCCTGTCTGTCCATCAGTCTGTCCATTCGTCCACATGACCATACATCTGCCCGTCCATGTATCTGTGCATCTGTCCGTGCATCTTAGTAAGTTTCCTCAGAAATTACGAAAGCGAGAAAGCTCAATCTTTATGAAAAGATAAGGAGTGGTGGTTTCTGACAGGTTAAAGCCTAATAAAACATTTTAATATTTTCAAGGGGGTCACCCCTTATAAGAAATTGGCCGTTGAATATTTCTTTTTGTTATGGGTAGTCGAGTGGAATGTAAAATGAAAGGTCTTGACTAAAAACTTTAGGAACCGAATTAAAAACGACATTCTTTAGATTAAGGGGTGCAGGAGGACGTAAAATGCATAGATATTTTTTGTCAACCACGTTTGGCAACCAAAACAAATGCCAAACGAATGGAGCTACATTCCCTATCCACAAAAAAAATTACAAACTACAGTGCGAAAAGCCATATCATTGCTTTATACGGCATAAAAACTATTGTCAATGAAATTAGAAAATAAAATCAGATCGTACATCATGAAGGGTGGTGCAGCCAAAACGCACGATGTTAATTGTAAATAAAACAAAATGTTTTTTGAGAATTATGTAAATATTATTTATTATAATAGAAAGATCTATGGCAATTATGCGTGATTTAAAATATCTCCCAAATGCTCGACACGGCTGCGGTGCCATTCTTCTATCCGATGGTCTATATTTTCAATGACTCTGAGACATAATTAAGATTCAATGTCGTTAATGTGCTGAATGATCTCAGCCTTTAGCTCTTGAATTATTCTTGGCTTATTGACGTTCACTTTTTTCCCCAGATAAAGAAGCCCAACGGTGTCAAATCACATGATCATGGCGGCCAATTAACATCACCGCAACGTGAAATAACACAGCCATTGAATTTCTCGCGCAAATGAGCCATTGTTTCGTTGGCTGTGTGGCAAGTGGCACTATTTTGTTGGAACCTTATGTTGTCAAGGTTCATAACTTCAATTCCTGGCCACAAGCAGTCCGCTATCATCTCGCGATAGCAAACACTATTCACGGCAACTGCTTGGACGTCCTTATTTTCGAAGAAGTACGGCCCGATGACGCTGCCAGCCCATAAACCGCACCAAATAGTCTGATTTCACATTTCCTACAGACCCGATTAGCTGAAATTTGCGCACGATTCTCCCGATTGTGGACACATTTGATCGATTATGCTGACCAAATTAATCACGAAGTGTACAAAATGCATTTTGATTTGAACGTTCATTTTCGTAAAAGGCTTCAAAAAACTGAACGCGTTCCTCAATTGTGTACCTCTCTATGGTTAAATTTGTCAATCACTGAAAGAAAGAAATATCAAATTAAGCATGGCTAAAAACGTGACGTTAAAGTGTGATTTACAATTAACATCCGCCATTTCGGTTGGATCACCCTTTACATACACATAGCATATTGGGGAGAATCAAGGTGATTTTACAGTCAGTAGTTCGAAGCCATACCTAATGTTAAGAGTCAAATAGGTACTTGAAAAATGCTCGGAGTTTAGTATAGATGTGCAACAAATCTTTGTTGACTTAAAGCAAGCACACGACAATATTAATCATAACGTACAGTACCAAATAATGCTTTGCTTTGGCATCCCAGGCAAATCAGCCCATGTTATGAAAATGACAATGACGTCTGCAACTTCCCAAGTACCCATCAATAACCAACTTACCGATGCCTTGGGTATAAGTATCGGACTAAAGCAGGGAGATAGGCTTGCCATATCGTTATTCAATCTGACTCTGGAATGTGTCATCAGAAAGCTACCTATTGATACAATGGGTACGTTACTGTACAAGTCGAGGCAAGTGGTTGCCTATACGGACAACAGTAGTATTATGTCACACTCATTAACAACCACCAAATAACTCTTCCTGAAACTCGACAACGTGCAAAGCCAGTAGGGCTACAAATCAATGACAATAGAACAAAACTTATGACGCAGTCAGGGAAAAATTTCTCAAATACCCAAAATATTACACTTGGTTTATAAACAATCGAAAATTGGGCAAATTGGAACCGGTAATGAAAGGAATAAAATACGATGAAGATAAAACCCTCAAATAAAATATTTTTTTTTCAGTTTTGTCGACCTCCAGCTGCATACAAAGAAAAGCAAAGCTCAAATTTTGCAAATCTGTGGTAGGACCTGTGCTATGCTATGGGTCTGAAAATTTGCCCCTAACCCAAGCATCCGCATACATATTGACTGGCTTTGAGTGATGGTTGCTAAGGTGGATAATTGGAGTAAAACTAGACGTCTCAAACGTTTCATTGAAAAACACTTAGAAGCGATTTAATTAAAATGCCTTAACGTTTCAATTTAAGCTCTATTGATATTTGAATTCATTGAAATACTATGAATGTTTTATTTCAAAACTCTTGCTGTTTTATATTAAAATGACAAGAAATGAGATTAAAACGCTTGAAATGTTTATCGACAAAAGGCACTTTAAATGTTTTAATTGACTTATATTAAGAAAATTTATGTCATTAAAACACCAGGTCTTGTAACTTAAACGTCCATGTGTTTTATTGAAAATGCTTCCAAGTTGACGTCAAAATACTTACTTTTGTTTGAAAATATGTACTCTACAGCAATTTTCCGTGAAAATTGTGCAATAAACAATTAAAATTTGCACAGTCAGTTAGATTAGTTTTCAGCAAATCCAGATGACTTGAGTGAAAGCAAGGCGAACAATACCACCAAGATACTCGGACTATGGAGGAATATTTGCAGGCTGCTGGAGTGCATATAGGATGATAAAAAAAAACTTCATTACTCGATAACAGTAGAACATTATAAGTTGTGACAGAGAGTTATTGACAGTTTTTTGTTTTCCCTGTGGCTCATCAAGACAAATCATGGACTCCCCATATTTTTTGCATAACCTGTCTTAAGAATTTGAGTGATTGCAAGAAAGAATCCCACCCTATGCCACTCGCTTTACCCATGATTTGAACCAAACCAAAAGATCCCGTTTTGGACTGTTTTTTATTGTTTTACACATATAAAATGTATTAACTCTAAAGAAACACACAGTGAGTAACTCTAATTTACAGTCACCTAAGAGACCAGTACTTCATAGTGGCAATTTAGCCATACCAGTTAGATCTGTGTCCATTTTGATTAACGATTCACAACCCTTCACTTCGAGCAAATCGCGGGCCGTTGATAACAATAAATCTAAGTTTGAAGAAATCTCAAACAAGCCACATTTGATAACTCAAGAAGACCTGAACGACTTGGCTCACGACTTGAATTTGGTACATCATGAAACTGAAATAAGCCAGTTTCGAAATCGTGATGAACTCTTCAGGTTATACTATTCTCAAGACAGAGACTTGGTCTATTGTATGAGATAAATGTGGTGCTGGAAAATTTGAAAATCAAATTTAGTTCCTCTTATTGGTGTTTCTTCATTGACGCTTCTAAAACTCGCTTAAAGGCAGTTTTACTGCATAATGGAAATTTATTTCCTTCAGTACCTATGGCCTTTGTGGCTAATATAAAAGAAATCAGAAGTTATTACTAGAAAAAATCAAATATAATTTATATTTTCCAAAATCTGTGATGATTTCAAAGTTGCTGCCCTATTACTTGGACTTCAGCTGGATTATACCAAATACTGCTGTTTTCTATGTGAATGGGGTACTTGGGACAAAATAAACCATTTTCGGCTTATTTCATTTCAAGTTACTTCTGGCCTTTGTTGAACATATCAGTTCATCGACACAAAGGTACTGCTCCATGGGAACTTTGGCGAAAGTTTCGTTCAATTTTCGAACAATTGGTCGTATTTTCAATAATTTGTCAAATCTGGAATGCTCGCGGGGCAAGATTTGGGGGGGGGGGGGGGGCAAGTCCTTAAATAATGGGAGTTCAAATTATGCATTTCAATGACTGGTGACGTGAGGAAGGTGAATCAATGACATGACAATCCGTGAGAAATAAATACAAGAATATCTAGACTGGCATGTCAAGTTTTAATACATCTGCTGGTAAGTTTAGATTTTCTAGAAAACGTTACTGCTTATAATTCAAATGCGGACTTTTTTCTTCCATTTCACGTTTAGTTTTTGAGATTTATCCAGCGATCCAGCTGATATATCAGCAGTAGTAGATGTAGACGGTCAATTATCATCTAAATTATGAATTATCTCAATAAGATTTAGTGTATCACCTTCATTTTCGTCGGTGGGAAACTCCCCTTGCTCCACCAAATTCTCACCATCAAAATCTGGATCTGCAACGCTGTCATCATCATCTTCAAAGCTATCTTCACTGTGCTCGTATATATTTACCAACTTGGCTATTTTGTCATTCCGAAGTCGGCGAAGAGCCATTCTAAAAAAGAAAAATATTATTTTTCATTAGTACCCTCATAACAAAGAATAATTTACCCAAGTTAGGCGATGTATTTTTTGACAAAAATGTCACACCGCACTACAGAGGGTTGGGGGTACTGTTTTGATTTCATGGGCGAATTGTAAAACCAACAAATCATACTATTATTAAAAAAGTTAAGTGAATTTCGATTTGCAGCCCATGTACTCATGAAGATCCACCTCCACGGTTATTTTCAGATTTTTCAGCACAAAGGTGTTCAACCGCGAGGGGGGTATACAAAATGTTGGTACAATGTGTCTCCCCCTGAACCCCCCGATGCATAAAATGACTTTTTTTAATTCAGATGCTAAAAGTCCTAATTAAGAACTTTTATTTGATACTCGACTCGACTACTTTTGATTAAAAAAGAAAATTTTAAGGTTAACTTCGATATTTTCAAATGTTTCGTAAGACCTGAACTTTCGAGAGAACACCATTTCTGACCTTTTCACAAAGCTTGAGCTTTCTAGATTCTTAAGTTTCTGAGGAAACTTGCTGTGACGCACGGAAAGACGGACGAACGGACAGATAGGTCATGAAACTAGTAGGTCCTTGTAAAAAATTTCGCAATGTCCTAAAAAGAAAATTCCAGAACTAGTTGTTTTTAGGGTATTGTAAAATCATTTTACAATACCCTACTAAAATCGCGTCCTGTCTATCCGTCTGTCCGTCCGTCCGTCCGTCCGTGTGTCACACCACTTTTTCTCAGAAACTGCATAAGCTAGAAACATAAGATTTTGTAAGTAGGTGCAAAGTGATGCCCTCTTCAAAGTTTCAGTACGAAAAAAAATTTATAAGGTCTTTAAGGGGGGTCTCCCCATAAAGGGGAGTTGCCCCCTGAAAAAAAAGTTTCCATCGCATGTAGGCAATATGGGTATCAAATGAAAGGTCTTAATCAGAACTTTTCAAAGCAGGTCCTAAAATGACAAATTTTGCTTTGAGGGGTGCAGGGGAAGGGGAAATGTACGAAAAATTTGTGTTTCCCCCCCCCCCCCCTCGCGATTGGACACCTTTGATCCGAAAAATCTGAAAAAAATCATGAATGTAGGCCTTTATGAGTACAACAACACCAAATATGTGAGAAGTCGAAATTCACTCAACTTTGTTAGTAATAGTATGATTTATCGATTTTATGTTTTCTTGAATAAAATCTTAACGGTGCCCTTAAATTTAATGAAATTCAGTACACAGATGACCATTTATAAGATTAATCTGTCATGAAAGTTTCATAAAGGTCCAATAGTATTTAGTGAAGTTATAGCGATTTGAATTTTCCTGTATTACTATGGAACAATATGCGCTGCATTACCATGGAAACATATGGCTATGGAACAATATGCGCTTTTTAGCCTTTGCTAGGATTTGCATGAAAATTTCAGGAATGATAGGTATCATGATTTTCTTTGAGCTAGCGGTATTAGTAATCGTAAAGCAAAATAGTGGCTGTTTTAAATGCGAAGATTGAATAATTTTGATGTATTTTGCCCCAACTTGAACGTTTAAGGCGCATGCATTTAATACTTGATTCAATTTAATGAATGCCTGAAGATGAGTACCTACAATTAATACTCATATGTGAAACAAGTCGAGGAGGCAGGAGAGAGCTCCTTGTAAATGGGCTTTGTAACCATCTAGGATTCGAAAAAATAGGCCATGAATCGATGATTACAGTACAGGGGAGTGGCCGCTGAACAAAAATTTCATCAAAGGTAGCCGATATGAATATCAAATGAAAGTTCTTTATAAGAGCTTTTCAAAATAGTACTTAAACTGACAATTTTTCCTTCACAAGGGCAACAAATACCTTGGGAGTCAAAATTTGATCAACTATGTTAATAATAGTTCATTTTATAAATTTTGCTTTTTTGTCTATAAAATCAAGATGGGACCCTTGAATTTCCAAAAATCTATAATTTAAGTTTTCTGAACAATAAGCAGCTAAGTTACAGCGATTGAATATCTAACAATTACAACAACATTAACACGTGATACTAGGGAGATACACGCTTGCAACGGACCTAGACACAACAAATATGTAGGAATTTTGATAAAAATTTTAGAAATGGTTTGTAATATTCATGTGTTATCACGACTTATCAAGCAACAGGGTCAAAACACTTGAAACAAAATAGTGGCGAGTTCAAAATCATAATAACCATAATAATTTTTCGAACTTAATTTATGGAAGCTGTATATTAGTCAAGTTTTGATATGCAGGATATATTGTTTGATTTACTAATTGTTTTACAATACCCTTCTGGCAGGAGCGTCCTCCTGCTACTTCAACTTGTTTATAATTAAATATTTTTATGCGACGAGTACAGTTTTCAAAATTGCAGTTGGACGGTGTTATTAGTTTCTAAACTGCGAAGTTACAGCCGATTAAAATTTTAATATTTCAATAGCCACATCTTATCAAATTGGAGAATTATAGGTTTCACAGTGACCAAGATGCTGCAGAAATTCTAAATATTATTGGAAATAGTTTGCAATACCATTATTTTAATTCAACCCTTCAGTTTCGAGGTCAATTAAATGCGTAGAAAATGGCGGAAAATTGAAATACGTGATTTCTACAGTTTAATCTTTCAAACTCGCTTCAAGAATATTTACTTGCATTTAAACACGTCCAGTAGGAGCATACTTCAGTAGGTTAACCCATTTGCTCTCAGTGTTGCGTTCACGCAACGCGAAAAGTGTGTTTACAAGTTTAAATAGGCTAGTTCAGTTATGTTTTGTAGACGTGCAGATTCATTCTCAGTTCAAGTTTAGCCGTTCAAAGATTTTGATATGATTTTTAAAGGTGTTTTTCATTGAAAATTCTTTTTTGTTTTGCAATTTGGAAAACCAGTACTTATCGTTCCGCTATGAGCTCAAGCAAAGAGAGGTAAGATGCAAATAATATTATTATTACATTATATTTTCTAATGAATTTGTGAAATTAGATGTGACTGCATAGTTCCTACTAAAAGTTGTGTCAGTTTTCTTTGAATTTTCTACAAAATTCTTCGTTGAATTCTGCTTTTGCGCAACATTGGGTACCCAATATTGCGCAAATAACAAGTTCTTTTGTACTAGTTTTCAAATATAAATGTATTGACACGGTAATACTTTTGATTTCAGACCACTTGAAAAGCCTCTGTCTGAAGATGAAATGGATGACCAAAACATAGATCTGGGCTCAATTATCATTGAATCTGAAAAACACATAAGTGTATACATATCCAGATAACGAAGGTATAACTGAAGGATGTTCGGGAACAAAGGAAGATCTCCAACTTTAAAATTCACTCGGAAGGCAAATGACTTCTTCAGCAATAGTTAACACAACAAAACATATTCAAGATGATAAACAAGTTGGGTAGACAGACCTCCGCTCATGTCAAAAGGGTTTGTACCCAACTTCTCAGAAATGCAGTGACCTGCAACGAATAAAGTCAAGAAACACATCAAAGAGATGTGCTCATTTAGAAGAAAGTCCATGGCTTTTCTATTTTCAACGGTTGCCATTTTGTTGCAAATCAACAAAAATCACTCAAATCATGAGTTCCCGAAAATATTAATGTTATTTACTTATTTGAAATTTTCAAGAAGATCAAATCAAAGCTGCAGAGACTTATTCGACGAAAAATCCATAAAATACTAAAATCCTGTGTTATTGTTGTTGTATTTGGAGAAATTTCAAAAGCCTATAACTTCCGTGTTTATCATTCGATTTTCATCAAGCTTACATAGTTTGAGGACCTTTTGTATAACTACTTAAATATTGAATTTTGTTGAGTTGAAAGGTACCTTTACGATTTTATTGGGGTGTTTTAGGCGGCTTAGACAAAATCTTTTGGACCTAGCAGCATTTCAATTGACGAATCCATGGTAGAGATCCGACAAAACAATGTATACGTGGCAAACCATTACGTTGGGAGTATGAAGCTTGGATTGCTGCATTTTCGTTGGGCTACGTGTGCACTGCGGATTTTTACCAAGGTAAAACAGAGGACGAAATAGCTGCTAAGTATAAAATTGAATTTGGTTTGGGAGGAGAAGTTGTGCTAACATTTTTTGATAAGATGAAAAGCGAATATACTGGACAGAGATTATTACTATACTTTGACAACTTCTGTACTTTACTGAGACTGATAGAGGAAATAGGGAAAAGGGGGTGTTCAGCAATAAGAACCATTAGAGCCAACAGGCTTGAAAACTGCCCAATATCTGATATTAAAGTTGTCAAGAAAAAAACCAAGAGGTTCACAGGAACATTTTCTGGATGACAAGAATAACATAATTCTTGTAAGGTGGATTGACAATGGACAATGTTTCTATTGCTTCCAATGAATTTGGCGTTTTTCCTCAAGAGAAGGTGGAAAGATATTCAGCAGCGGAAAGCAAAAAGGATTTAGTTCCCATTCCTGAAGTTTTCACTGTGTACAATAAGTACATGGGTGGAGTAGATTGGCTGGAAGAAAATTTATCTTTGTACCGTATTCACATTCGTGATAAAAAATGGTATTTTTTATTATTCAGCTACCTGTTAAATACCCGCATGAATAAAGCCTGGCTATTTGCCAGGCAAGGTGGATACACAGACAATTTACTGACGTTTACAAGATCAGTCGTCCTGCACATGCTAAAAAATATGGAAGTATGCCGAAAAAACCAGGAAGGACTAGGTCCCTAACTAATATGGATCCCGATGCTTGGTATGACAATATCGGACACATTGTTGCTCAAAGTGCAGGCAAGCAAAGAAGAAGATATGTTCTGTGCAAGAGTCAGACAATTTTCATTTGTAATAATTGTGGAGTTCACTTACACCAAAAATGCACAGTTGATTTTCATAAAATTAGTTCAAATTAAATTTTTTTTAATTATAAATTCATTTTTGTCTGTGTAAGGTTCACTCTGATTGTACAATAAGCAAAAAAGTGTTTCGAAGATAAACAAAGTAATGTTACACACAAAAATGAAAGACCTTTCAAAGAAGATTTTTTCTGGGAACAAATGGGTGACCTTTGACTCAAAAAATTCGTAAATTGCGGAATTTTCGAGCTTGTACAAGTTGGTACCTTATTTTAGAGAATTCATAGAAATTTTGTTACAAATCAAGTTAACAGAGACTAAGGGAACATTTTTTCATGCATATACATATATTCACTTATTCCTGTAATGATGGCAACTCACTCTTCCTTCTCACTGCGAATGCAATCATTGCAAATGAAATGTTTGATATCATCAAAAGGAAACGAAGCTTTTCCCTGAAATGCTAAACAGGCAACTAACCTTTCATACAGATTTCTACATAGTTGTATTCGTATCCATCACAAAAGGTGGAAAATTATTTATAATATCGAGGTTCACTACTTGTTTTCAAAGCGTAAGATAGTCACAAGCTGGGTAACATGTGGGAAAAATCCCTTAGGCTACAATTTAGTAGTATTTGAAAGAGCTTGTGGTTTCAATGCAGTCACCGGAATGAGGCATGTCTGTACATAAGCGTCATTCATCAAATACGTTTGCTATTTGTATGAATGAACGTATTGAAAATACAAAAGCAAAGTAACAGATTTTCTAATTATAAGAGCTGGTGAAAATAACGCAAAAAATGTATGAGACCTTTGTGCCACCAATGCGATTTGTAGGTGTTTGAAAGCGATGTCCATAATATTGTCTAGAGAAAAAGAATATTGGCACCATTAATTCTTCTACGATAAATTTGTACTGTTTCATACTGCGAATATTACTATTTCATACTACGAATATTACTAGGAATACTTTTTGGACACTTCGTATCAAATAAAAATCGAAATGACTAAATTGTACTCAAAGCCGTGGCCAGGAAGAAATTTTGGGGGAGTCAGCTCATCGATGTTTGAAAAAGATTTTTTTTTTATTTGATATCTTATTTTAAATATTACGATAATATTCTTCAAAGAAACAATTTCGCCTTTCATTCAAACTTCTTTCCTGTAGTTTACTGAGTGGTTTTTGAAAATCTAGAAATTAAAACTATTTAAAATATATTGAAAAAGAAAATATTCAATGAATATGTTTTAAGTGCTTTCATATTATTTCATTTAAGCTTATTAGCTAACAGTTTGCAATTTCATGATATAATGAAATAAAAGCATAAGAAGCTCAGCAGGTGCACTAGGCAACTGCTTTTTTAAGCCGAATTACAAAAGCAAATCCCTTTTCAAGGGTTTCGTACTCAACTATTGAAATCATGACTTGTGTTTGTCCATCCGTCCGTATGTTACAGCAGTTTTTCGTCGAAATTATAGAAGCAACAGCCGTGAAACTTTGTGAAAAGATCAGAAATTGTGACTTCTTACAAGTACGACTATATTCGCTTTTTACCGACTCAGACACTACAGGTTTGCTAAGATTTGCATGAAAGTTTCAGAAATGATAGGTATCATAAATATTCTGAAATTTTCAATAAAAATGAAGGAAAACTCGAAGCCTGTGCTACGCTCTAACAAGTTGGGTAAACAGACCTACGCTCATGTCAGAAGGGTTTTGTATTCAATTTACAAAATGCAGTCACCAGATCGAATCAAATGAAGAAACATGTCAAAGACGATTTTATTGGAGAAAATATGAAATACGAAGATCATACTATTACCAACAAAGTTGAACGAATTTCGATTTCTGAGGTTTTTGGTATTGTTATACTCATAAATATCTCCCTTGATAATTATTTCAGATGTCCATCCGCGACGGAGGAAGCACAGTTTTCATGTATTTCCCCCACTGTGCCCCCACTGAAGCAAAGACTGACGGTTTAACAACTGTTTTGAAAAGCTCCCATGAAAACTTTCATTTCATACTCACATCGGCTACGTTTGATGAATTTTTTTTTCAGGGGCCACTCTCCTGTACTGTTATCATCGATTCATGGCCTATTTTTTCGAATCCTAGAATGGTTACAAAACCCTTTTGCTAGGAGCTCTCCCTCACCTCTTTGACTTGTTTCACTTATGAGCATTATATGTAGGTACTCATCTTCAGTCATTCATTAAATTGAATCAAGTGTTCAAAGCATCCACCATAAACGTTGAAGTTGGGAAAAAATATCTCAAAATTATTCAATCTTCGCATTAAAAACAGCCACTATTTTGTTTTACGTTTACTGATACCACTGGCTGAACCGATTCTAAAAGATATACATGATACCTATCATTCCTGAAATTTTCATGCAAATCCTAGCAAAACTGTAGTGTCTGAGTCGGTAAAAAGCGCATGTTGTTTCATAGCCATATGTTGCCATAGTAATAAATGCAGCGCATATTGCTCCATAGTAATACAGGAAAATTCAAACCGCTATAACTTCGCTAAATATGATTCAATCTCTATGAAACTTGAAGGATAGATCAATCTTATAAATAGAGGTCTTTGTACTGAATTTCATTGAATTTAAGGGTACCGTTAAGATTTTATTCAAGAAAACATAAAATCGATAAATCATACTATTACTAACAAAGTTGAGTGAATTGCGACTTCTAACGTATTTGTTGTTGTTGTACACACCAAGGCCTACATCCCTGATTTTTTTTTCAGATTTTTCGGATCACAGGTGTCTAATCGCGAGGGCGAGGGACACAAATTTTTCGTGTATTTCCCCTCCCTGTGCGCCCCTTGAAGCAAATTTTGCCAAATTTAGGTTATCATCAAGACCTTTCATTTGATACCCATATCGGCTACCTTCAATGAAATTTTTTTTTCGGGGGGTCACTCTCCTATATGGGGAGACTCCCCTTAAATACCTTATAAAATTTTTTTTTGTAGTTGAACTTTGAAGAGATCACCACTTTACACCTACACACAAAAATTGATGTTTCTAGCTTAAGTAGTTTCCGAGAAAAACTGCTGTGACACACGGACGGACGGACGGACGGACAGACGGAAAATTATTTTACAAAACCCTAAAAAAATGGATACCCTTGATCTTATTGGATAAACTAAAAGTTGAACTTGATAGACTGGTTAAATGAAAATATTATCGAGCCTGTGAACTATCCAACTGATTGGGTAAACAATTTATAAATCGTTGCAAAAGCAAAAAAAAATTTGGGACTGTACCTTGATACAAAACCACTGAACAAGTGCATTCAGCGTGAACATTTTCTAATTACCACTATCGATGACTTTATGTAAAAACTGGTAAATGAACGCGTTTTCATTTCGATTCTTGACCTTTCTAGTGATTTTTGGCACATGGAATTAGATAAAGAAAGCTCCGATTTGACAACACTTATGACTCCATTTAGTAGATACAGATTTAAACGTGCCCATTTGGATTCAACTACACACCAGAAATGTTTCAATGTAGAATGCTACTGATATTTGGAAACATACCGGTTGTAATCGATTATGTTCATGATTTGGCAATAGCTGCAGGAAACAAATCAAAACATGATCAAATCATGGCAACTGTTGTGGAGCGAGCTAAGTATAATGGAGTTAAATTTAATCCAGAATAATTTCAATATAAAAAATCCCAAATAACTTTCATGGGTCATATTTTGTCTGAAGGACAAATCAATCCAAAAAATAAACACCTGGAAGCTATCTTAAAGATGAAAAAACATAAAAATAAACAAAAACTCATTCGTTTGCGGGATCCCTTTAAATATTTAGCAAAATATATTCCCAGTCTTTTGAAATTAACTGCAAATCCAAGCATGCTTACTCACGACCGGGTGGAATTCATGATAGAACATCAAATAGAACTCATAACTTTGGGTCCAGTATTAGCAACATATGACCCAAATATACCAGTGGAAATCCAAACTGATGCATCCAAGGATGGGCTTGATAGTGTGTTTATGCAGAAGGGACACCCTGTAGCTTTCGCATCAAGAATATTAAGGTACCCTAAGTACTGCGTGCTATATCCCCACCGCTACGAATATTTCTCTCAAGATTAGAATATAGCACGCCAGTGGAAGACATCATCGCTCATATAAAGTACAAATTGAACTTTAGTCCTGAGTTGCTCTAGTGCACCAAGCTTACGTCTGATGGGAAGACAAACAGATTGATTGCGTCTTGCAAAATTACTGTTCCAGCTAACCTTAGCATCTTGCTTGATAAGCCATTTAGGCCACCTGGCGTATGCGTCAAAAAGTTCTCTTCGATTCGTAAGCGGAACCATCCTGTGTCCTTTCGCTCCAGAAGAAACATCTCTTAGGCCTCGTAATTAATTCTTAACTTGCTATTATCAAAATGCTCGTGGCCTGAGGACTACGACTACTGAGTTTCGCATTTCTTCCACTCTTTTCCGTATAATATCATCTGTCTAACGGAAACATGGCTGACAGATGACATTAGTACTAGTGAGCTACTCCCGAACCATTTAATCTTCCGCAGAGATAGAGACCATGATGCTACTGGTAAGTCTGATGGCGGAGACGTTCTAATGGGTATACATGTTTCCCTCACTAGCGAATCCTGTGATGATTTTACTCCATCTTCACGTGTTGAGTGTATAATTGTGCTAATCTCTCTATCTGATTCACTTTCCTTCCTCGTATCGTCTGTGTATATCCCTTGTAACAGTTCTGTTATTGCTTACGAACATTTATTTGCAGAATTCTCGAGCTACATTAATGCTTGTTTCCTTCTACTCTATACTGGTCTGTGGTGACTTCAATTTGCCCTCTATTGTTTGGAATGATTAGTATGTCTCCATAATTTTTGGCGGTAGCGTGTCTTTTGCTCTTTCTTCTTTTATTTCCCTCGGTTCTTTAACCCAATGCAACACTTTTCCTAATGCCAATAACAAATTGCTTGATCTTGTTCTTTCCAACTTGTTACCTTCTTCTCTGTCCGCACCGGTGGCACTCTTATCCTTTGTCAAACCTGATCCCCATCATCCACCGCTCTCTATAGAGCTTGCTATTACATCTTCTTGTTCTTTGAAGAATTCCTCACCTTCCCGCTTTAATTTTTTAAAAGCCGATTTATCGAGCATGGAAGCTTACCTTAATGCTGTGAATTGGCATTCCTTCTTCAGCAATCTCCACACTGAAGATTATGTTGATAAGCTCTATATGTTTCTCCGTCCGTAATCTTGCAATTTACCCCTGTGTGTCCAACAAGAAGACCTAAGGATGCTCCTTGGTTTAGTTCAGATGTTGCCACTGCTGCCCGCAGAAAATTTTTATCATGTGGTCTTCCAATTGACCTCGTTAAATTCAAAGAGCGTCGTGCAGTGGCCAAGAAAGTTGCCACTTCTGGACTGAATGCATACGTTTACCACATTGAAACTACGTTGATGTCGAATCTAACTCGTGCGTTCTCTCATCATGCCCCTGATAATTTCAAGTCTAGATGGCGTGACATCGTCTTCTCCTCAAGAATCTTGTGAACATCCTTTTTTGGCAGCGCTGAACACCCCCCTTCCTTCAACCAATCTTCTTAGTCTTTTTTAGGATTTCGTAAAATAATTTTACAAAACCCTACTAAAATCGCGTCCAGTCTGTCTGTCCGTCCGTCCGTCCGTGTGTCACAGCACTTTTTTTCGGAAACTACTTAAGCTAGAAACATCAAATTTTGTATGTAGGTGTAAAGTGATACTCTCTTTAAATTTCAACTACAAAAAAATTTTATGAGACATTTAAGGGGGGTCTCCCCATATAGAGGAGTGACTCCCCGAAAAAAAAATTCCATCAAAGGTAGCCGATATGGGTATCAAATGAAAGGTCTTAATGAGAACTTTTCAAAACAGGTCTTAGTTTGGCAAGAGGGGCACACAGGGAGGGGAAATACACCAAAATTTGTGTCCCGCTCCCTCGCGATTGGACACCTGCGTTTCAAAAAATCTGAAAAAATAAGGGGTGGAGGTTTTTATGAGTACAACAACAACAAATACGTGAGAAGTCGAAATTTGTTCAACTTTGTTAAGAATAGTATGATATTCGAATTTCACATTTTCCCCAATAAAATCGTAAACTAAACGAAATTCAATATTAAAGTAATGCTACAAAAGGTCCTAGAACTTTGTAAGTTTGATGAAAATCCAATGATATACACGGAAGATATAGCCATTTGAACATGATTTTGGTATTTTACGGAGTCTCTAGCGAATCAGTCACTGCAGTTCTGATTTGATCTTCTTGAAATTTTCAAGTAAAGGCAATAACATTAATATTATTGGTAGTTCATAATTTGAGTGATTTTTGTTGGTTTGCAACAAAATGGCGCCCGTTGAAAATAGAAAAACAATGGATTTTCTTGTAAATGAGCACATCTTTTTGACATATTTATTGACTTTATTTGTTGCTGGTAACTGCATTTCTGACATGAGCGTAGGTCTGTTTACCCAACTTGTTTTCTACTAATTTTCGTACAAACCCCTTGCAAGTTGAGCAATTCTTAAGTAATCTTGACAACAGTACTAGTGTGGGCCCTGATGGCATTCCGAATTGTCTAGCAAAATCTTTATCTTCTTCGCTTTGTGTTCCCCTTTCAATTATTTTTAACTTAAGTTTATCCTGTGGGGTTTTCCCCTCCTAATGGAAAATTGCCCACATTTTTCCTATCTTCAAATCTGATGATCGTAATATCATCTCAAACTATCGTCCTATTTCTCTTTTTCCTTGTTTTAGTGAAATTCTTAAAAATATACTTTTTGATGTGCTTTATCCACTTGTCCTCCCATCTTTAGCAGACCAACAGCATAGTTTTGTCAGAGGCAGATCTAACCTCATAAATATACTTTCTTTTATCCATTATATTTCTGCTATGCTCTATCAACAACAACAAGTGGACGTTATTTATACGGATTTTTCTAAAGCCTTTGATTCAGTGGATCACTCTCTGCTATTTGAGAAACTTTTACGGTTTAATGTCCCTAGTTGCCTCTTTTCCTGGCTTCTCTCCTATATCCTGAATCATCAATGTGTAGTCACTTCAAACTCTTGCTTCTCTTCTTCCTTTCACCCAAGCTCGGGAGTTCCGCAAGGTCCAATTCTTGGCCCCATGCTATTTTTACTTTTTATCAATAATCTACCTTCTGTTTTCACATCCCTTTGTCTCTTTATGCTGAGGACTTCAAGATTTTTCAAGTTATTGATTCCCTGTTAGATGAGGATATCCTTCCAACTGATCTTCAGCGTCTTAGTGACTGGTGTGAATCAAACCATCTCTGCTTGAATGTTTCCAAGTGTTTACCTAACACTAGTACGTAGTCAGTTTGAGTACTGCTCTCAAATTTGGAGTCCGTACCACAGGAAGCACATCGATGCTCTTGAGTCAGCTCAAAGCAGATTCACACGATCTCTATTCTTCAAATTCAATCTTCCTTACTCCCCTTATGATGACCGACTTTGGACCCTCCTACCGTCGAGTCCAGACGATCTTTCCTTGACAAATGTCTTTTGTTCAAGCTTCATTGTAGCCTTTTACCTCAAAATGTATGCACGCAAATAAATACATTTGACGCTGCTCACCCTAATAGATTCTCGCTTCAATTTCAGGTTCCATATGCATGTACTAATACCTTCTTCCACTCTCCCTTACAAAGCATACCGCGTATGCACAACCAACGAAGTCTTGGTCATCTGTCACAGTCTCTTGGCGAATTCAAAACTTCAATGAAAAATCAAATATATAAATATTCCTAGAAATCTTAATTTCTTTTATATTAGGAATTCTTGTGCTTGTATAAAACTAAATATTGTATAAATTGACTTGTAATTGGACTACTAGTCTGTAAGTTGATTTTCTAAAATAAATAAATAAATAAATAAAGATGGGCTTAAATTGAAAAGGAGCTATTTGCTTGTACCAAATTTCACAATTGTGTTTATGTCGTGAATTTGTGGTTGAAAGTGATCACAAGCCATTAACGACGTTGAATACACGTGACAATGATGAGGTTTTTCCTCGTCTACAACGTATGTTTATGTCACTGTTGAAGTATCCTAACATAGTGGTAACTTATAAACCGGGAAAAGATATGTTGATTGCTGATTGCTTATCACGAGCGCGATTGAGTAACAAAACAGAGATCGAAGATTCAATGAGTATCATTCACACTGCCACCAGATCGGCTTGCTTATCCGAAGCAAACAATGATTTGTACAGTGCAATATTGAAACGAGATGAACGGTACTCGAGAATTGTTAAGTTTGTTGAAAATGGTTGGCCACAATACCGTCAACTTGACGATTTCAGTGGAGAATTTCACAAGTACAAATCTGAATTACACTTTGAAAATGGCTTTGTTTCGAAACCATAGATTGGTGATTCCAACAGAATTACAAGGTACGATCGCACTACACTTGGGAATCAAAAATATGCTTGCACGTGCGAGGGTGCATTATTTTCGACCGAAAATGAATATACAAATCAAAGAAATTGTCACTTCATGGGAGATGTGTGAAAAATTCACACGTAACAAGTAAAAAGAGGAGCGAATCACGGGAATACCAATTCCATTCAGTTTCAATGGACTTGTTTGTATATGTCGGATAGGATTTTCTGTCGGTATATGATTATTATTCAGGTTTTTTTATTGTTGATCATGTACATATGTAGCAAAACATCGGATCATCTCATTGGAAACTAAACAAGTTGGGTAAACAGACCTACGCTCATGTCAGAAGGGTTTTGTATTCAATTTACAAAATGCAGTCACCATAGTAATGAATAAAAGCAAGAAACATGTCAAAGACGATTTTATTGGAGAAAAAGTGAAATTCAAGGATCATAGTATTATTAACAAAGTTGAACGAATTTTGACTTCTGAGGTATTTGGTATTGTTATACTCATAAATATCTCCCTTGATAATTATTTCAGATGTCCACCCGCGACGGAGGAAGTACATTTTTCATGTATTTTCCCCCTGTGCCTCGACTGAAGCAAAAACTGACAGTTTAACAACTGTTTTGAAAAGCTCCCATGAAAACTTTCATTTCATACTCACATCGGCTACGTTTGATGAATTTTTTTTCAGAGGCCACTCTCCTGTACTGTTATCATCGATTAATGGCCGATTTTTTCGAATCCTAGGATGGTCACAAAACCCTTTTGCTACGAGCTCTCTCCCACCTCCTTGACTTGTTTCACTTATGAACATTAATTGTAGGTACTCATTTTCAGTCATTCATTAAACTGAATCCAGTGTTCAAGGCATGCATCTCAAACGTTGAAGCTAGGAAAAGATAACTCAAAATTATTCAATCTTCGCATTTGAAACAGCCACTATTTTGTTTTACGATTACTGATACCACTAGCTGAACCGATTTTCAAAGATATTTATGACACCTATCATTCCTGAAATTTTCATGCAAATCCTAGCAAAACTGTAGTGTCTGAGTCGGTAAAAAGCGCATGTTGTTCCATAGCCATATGTTGCCATAGTAATAAATGCAGCGCATATTGTTCCATAGTAATACAGGAAAATTCAAACCACTATAACTTCGCTAAATATGATTCAATCTTTATGAAACTTTCAGGATAGATCAACCTTATAAATAGACAGTTACATATTTAATTTCATTGAATTTAAGGGTACCGTTAAGATTTTATTCAAGAAAACATAAAATCGATAAATCATACTATTACTAACAAAGTTGAGTGAATTGCGACTTCTAACGTATTTTTTGTTGTTGTACTCACCAAGGCCTACATTCCAGATTTTTTTCAGATTTTTCGGACCACAGGTGTCCAATCGCGAGGGGGGGGGGGGACGCAAATTTTTCATGTATTTCCTCCAAGCAAATTTTGCCAAACTAAGACCTGTTTTGAAAGGTTCTTATCTAGACCTTTCATTTGATACCCATATCGGCTACCTTCAATGAAATTTTTTTTTCGGGAGGTCACTCTCCTATATGGGGAGACCCCCCTTAAATACCTTATTAAATTTTTTTTGTAGTTGGACTTTAAAGAGGTCACCACTTTACACCTACACACAAAATTTGATGTTTCTAGCTTAAGTAGTTTCCGAGAAAAACTGCTGTGACACACGGACGGACGGACAGACGGACAGACTGGTCGCGAAACTAGTAGGGTTTTGTAAAATTATTTTACAAAACCCTAAAAATCATTTCAATAAATGTGTGTCCCCGACTATTATACGCAACGATAATAGTCCGTTTGCACTAGCTAAATTTGAAAAATTCGCGGAAAAACACAACATTGTGATCCGATTTTCAAGCCCAACATATGCATGAAGCAATGGGTTAGCTGAAAAAGGCGTGCCAATCGCTTAAAAATATATTGAAAAGATGTTACGAGTATGGCACCGGTTGCAAGTATGAAACTAGCCCCGGTAAAGTTAGTCTTTGAAAGAATGGTCAAAACAAGAATGCCAATTTCAAGTGCGCTTCTTAAAAGAGAGAGGATAAGTAAAGAGAATGTTCGGAAAGCAATAAAAGAAAAATGAGAGAAACAAACTATTACTATTACGACCGAAATGCAAAGTCATTACCGGTGCTGAGTTGGAGTAATCTGGTAATAATCAAAAAGAATGGAAAGGAGTGGAATTACGGCACAATAGTTGGCCATGTAAATTATCGATCTTATATCATTATGTATAGCTTTGATAATTTCTTCAGATGCAATAGGCGATTCATTGCCAAAACAATGAATTGTAATTTGAATCCTATTGATATGTTATTTGAGGAAAATATAAAGTATAATATACAAGACCCAGATAATCTTAAGGAAATTCAAATTGTATACCCAATGAATGACGTGGATAGTACCAACAACAAGCAAAGCAATCATGATTGTAATGTTGATGATTCAGATTTGCCAGCGGATAACAATATCTCATTATCATCGGATGGTAGTGATGAATCTAAAGCAAAGAATGCCATGGGCTCACCAGAACTGGTCCAGATTGCGCAAAAACACGAAAGTAGGTATTTATGAAGGCCAACAAATACATTGAAAGTGAAAATTCGATCAATTTTATTAATAATAGTATATGTTATGAATTCGACATTTTCATCTATAAAATCGAAGCACGATCCTTAAATTTGCTAAAAATTTGTACCACAATTTTGAAAGTTTCATGAAAATTAAGTAAAATACGATTGAAATTTATTAAATTTAATAAAAATCACACGGGCTGTGAAACATAGACCCTAACCCAAGCATTTGAAACATAGACCCTAACCCAAGCATCCGCAAATATATTGAACGCCTTTGAGCGACGGGTCCTGAGGCGAATAAAGGAGCGAAGCTAGATGGGGACCAATGGCGAATTCGATACAACCATGAGCTATATGAAATTTTTGACAAAGCGGAGGTCTCAATGATTGTAAAACAGTGGAAGCTGCAATGGGCTGGCCACATGAATCGTGTGGACGAACAATGGGTACCCAAGAAGGTATTCGTTGGGAGAACTGAAGGCCGGAGGCCAGTGGGGAAACCGAGGAAACGCTGGTCTGACTCGGTCGACGAAGACAGTTCGTCGTTGCTCGGATTTCGGAATTGGATGACGCGGTCAACGAACCGAGACAGTTGGAGGCACTGTTTGCAGGAAGCGAAGGCCCGAGATGGGCTGTAGAAGAAGAAGAAGAACAATTACACGTGAAATTGCGTAAATACACGTCCGCAAAAAAATAAACACTACAGATGTGTATGGGTTTTGATGAAAATTTTAAATATATTTTAAAACATTGATATGTTATCACTACTACACTAGCATTGTGGTCAGCAGACCAAAAATAAAATGGCGGCAAATTAAAATACACAATAACCATACCATTTTTCTGGCTCAATTCATGGAATATATGTTTTGATATTCAGAAGTCGTTGTTTGATTTACTAATTACTTTATAATACCCATTTAGTAGGATGACTCCCTTGCTTCTTTTGCTTGTCCTTAAAAAGTGATTGACTCTCAAAATGGAAGCCAATAAAATGATTATTTGCTTTTAAGAAAAGGTTACTTACGAGAAATTTGGTTGTTCGGCTGTGGGAACTAACAGTTTTTTTTGTTAAATTCAAAATAGTTTTGTGAAAGACATACATTGACAAGATTTGAAAATTTTTTTGGAGGCGCAAGTCAATAATTTCTTATAATTATTACAACTTCCTTAAGGGGAATACTAGGGAACAGATTTTTTTATGTCAAATTACGAGGAGGGTTCAAATATGATCGAGACAAATGCTCTGATACGTTTATTTACTATCGAAAAAATTTACAAAAATTTACAGTTTTTCCAGGTACTCTTCCTTATAAGTTATGCATTTTGTCAACCTTTCCGGAAGCTTTTTGATGCTAGTATCTAAGAATTCCTTAGGCAACTCGGCGAGCTATGTGCGAACGAACTCCTCCAACTCGTCGTCGGTATTGAATCTTTAACCTCCGAGGGCTTCTTTCAGTGGTTCAAGCATGTGGTATTCACAAAGTGATGACTCCGCACTTTGCGGGGATGTTTCAGTACCTCCCACCCCAATTTCGATATTGTATCGAGCGTGAGACGCGCGGGATGAGAGCACCCGTTATCCTAGAGAAGAATCACAATTCGTGCTGGAATGCTCCTCTGTTTGGAGCATCATTTTGCGATATTGAAGGTGGATGAAAGACTCTACACTACCAATACTGATGCCGAGTTTAGCCGAAATGTCTCAAACATTCATCCTACGGTCCTCTAAAATGAGTTGTCCTACGCGCCAAATGTTGTCTGGTGTGATGCTGGTTCGCGGTCGATGATCATGTGGCTCATCCTCGACGGTTTCGTGACCATCCTTGATTGCTTTGGCCCATTTAAGCACTGAAACCCTACTCAGGCATTCACTAACGAACTGATTTCCCAAACGCAGAAAAATTTCCATGTTTCAAACGCCTTCTCACACTAAAAACTGAATGATAATACGTTGCGCAACACGGTCGGCACTTGACGTTGACTCATGGTTGGAGCACGCGCGTGAAACATGCACTCCCGACGAAAACTATGCCACACCATTTGTAAGTAACCCAGATATCACATACTTAAGCCACAACCTTCGAATCATACATACACGCCATCCACAGCGTTTGTCTCCAGCATATTTGAACCACCCTCGTAGATAAAGATAGCATTATTTGGAACGGACACATCTTTAATATTATGTATTAATTCTCGCCTACTTTTGGTGCTAAGCTTTGGCTTGTACTGACTGTGAGATAAAAGAATATTCATAAATTTCTTCGAGAGTTTACAAGCAGCTCTAAAAATCCAGCTGAATGGAAGCCGTCATGGATTCAATTCGAATGTTATAATTTTAGATTAGGTTAATAAAGGTCAACAATTAAATGGATTAGAAACACTCGAAATTAATAAACGAAAACTCCGCCAATTTCTTTAATGACCAGATGAATTTATAGGATTCTAAATTTTGAATTTATTTTAATTGGTTTCCGTTTGTTATTTTTTTATTTATCGTGATAAAATATTTAAATGTAATTTTGCTTTTCATATTTTAATTTGTTTATTTATTTTTGAAAGTGTTTTTTGTTGATATTCAATTTTTTATATAACGTTTAATGTTCCGTCATCATAAATGATCAAATACTGTTTGCATTTGCTTATTAAGTGACTAGTAATTTCCTACTTAATTGAATCCATAGTTGTTGAGAAGTAAAGTTATCGTACGTCGATAGGCTCACCGCGCATGCGCGAGCGAAACCCAGTTTTAAGGCGCCGGAGCGCACTACTTGCGTCACCAGTAATTTTTCGTTAGTTGGTCTATGACTGTTGCCCACGAGACGTGTGCAATAAGAAGTTCCTTTACGTAAAACAAATAAAGCGTACTCATATATATATATATATATATATATATATATATATATATATATATATATATATATATATATATATATATATATATATATATATACATATATATATATATATATATATATATATATATATATATATATATATATATAAGTTATCTTCCTCTTCAAACCTATCGTCCCTCTGTCCCTTCGATAATCTCAACAGGTTATGGGCCCAGGCAAACAGCCTGCATAACAACCGATTATCGAAGTCAGAGAACGATAGAGAGAAACGGTTATCTTGATTTTTTCTTCCTGGGTGGTTGATACGTGGTCACCATTGTAGTATGCCGGTTAAACACATATGGGAAAACAATCGAACGAAAATGGCGGAATCAACTCTGATAAAGAATATCAAGAAGTTTGATGGCTCAAATTTTCAAGCGTGGAAATTTTGAACAAACTCGATGCTTATCGCGAACGCGTCACAAGACGTCATTACGGGTGCGCGAGTGATGCTGGCAGACGCAAACTCGGCTGATGGCAAAAAGTGGGTGAATGACAACGCGACGGCCATGAGCATAGTTTTCTCGACAATAGTGGATTTTCAGCTCGACTGCATGCTCAACGGCACTACAACGAAGCAAATGTTGGACAAATTGGTGAGAATTCACGAGCAAAAATCAGCATCGAACAAGATACTCTTGCTACAGAATTTCCACGGACATTGCATGGATCCAAGCAAGTCGGTTGTACAACACGTTTCCCGGGTACAAAACATGGCGTCTCAACTGAGGGGTCTGGGAGAAGGGATTTCGGACACGGCCATAATGGCGAAGGTACTTGGCAGCCTACCGGTAAAGTATAATGCTCTCCAGACAGCATGGGGCAGTGTACCCGAAGAAAATCAAACTCTTGATAATCTACTAGAACGATTATTGAAGGAAGAAAGAAGACTTGAAGGTGACGATGACGTCACTCGAGCGTTAGCTGCTGTTGGTCTTGGCGGAAACAAGAAGAAAAAGTTTGCCGTGAATCAAAACAATAATAGTGAGAAAAACCGCGACAGTAGAAATACGAGTGTTGAGTATTTCTATTGTAAAAGGAAGGAGCATCTCGCTCGCGATTACCGGAAAAAGACAAGGGACAAGGACAATGCCGGTGAAACCCCTCGCAAGTGTGCGTTTGTCGCTTCGACAAGTGAACGAAAACTTGTCGCTACAAGTGACATCGGAGACAGTGCCGAGTAGTGAGTTCGTAGAACGACTCATGGCAGTCGACACAAGCGATGTCTGGATTCCAGGCATATCACTTACCGACGGGACTGGTACAGTGAGTTCGAACCAAGCAGTGGCGACTCAATATCACTCGGGAACAATGGCATGTGTGACGTTACCGGTAGTGGCACTGTGCTCATCGATAGACTAGTGAACGATAAATGGTGTGAAGCTCGAATCGAAAACGTGCTCTACGTTCCAAAGATTCGAAAGAACTTCTTTTCGGTCGATGCATGCACTGAAAAAGGTTTCTATGTTTTGTTTAGTGAAAAACTTGTAACAATTAACCGTGACGGTGAAGTTTTTGGTGTCGGTGTGCAACAAGACGTTCAGGTCTACTGGATGCTCTTTAAAGTGACAAAACCAAGAGTTGCGAGAGAAGCAAATGTGTCAACTGTCATATTGCGTGTCTGGCACGAAAGAATGGGACACGTAAACACCAAAGTTTTGCGCAAAATTACGCAAAAATGGCTAATTCAAGGCGTAAAATTAGCAGACATTGACAATTACTTCTGTGAATCGTGTGCTTTCGGAAAAGCACACCGTTCGAAAAGAACGAGAGAAAGAGGAACACAAGGCCGGGAGAATACATACATTCGGACGTATGCGGACCATTTTCAACAGAGTCCATCGGTGGTGCAAGATTCTGCATAACATTCAAGGATGACGCATCAGGATTTCGGTATGTTTACTTCATGAAACACAAGTCTGATGTTTTCGATATTTTCAAGAAATACGAAAGGTTGATCAAAAACAAATTCGGCAAGCCGATGAAGGTGTTACGTATGGACAATGGACGAGAGTATTGCAACCGTGAAATGAAGCAATATCTCGAGGCTTGTGGTATCGAGCTGGTAAACATGGTACCTTACACTCTTCAGCAGAACGGGAAAGCCGAGCACGACAACAGAACGACCATCGAGAGTGCGTGGACGATAATAACAGCAAAGAAACTTGCTCTGTCACTATGGGCGGATGCAGTAGGTACAGCAGTGACCGTGCTCAACTGGGTTCCGGCTACCGGTAAAGAGAAAACACCTTACGAGATCTGGCTTGGAAAAACACCAGATGTGTCCCATTTTCGAGTGTTCGGATCGGATGCGTTCATGCATATCGACAAACAATTTCGCAAGAAGTTAAATTCAAAGGCTACAAAGTTAATCTTAGTTGGATATCAAAACGACTCGATGAATTACCGTTTGTACAATCCACAGAACAAGAAAATGTCTGTATCGAGAGACGTCACATTCAACGAGAAGTCGCGACTTGGGGCGGAAAAAGGAAAAGAATTCGAATAAATTCTTCCAGTGGACGAAAACGAAGATGTGGCAGAGCCCGTCGAGCAGCAACAGGAGGTAGAATGCCAGAAAGCTCAGGGAGAACCTGAAAGAAACGAACAACCAGAAGATCTTCGAGAAAAAGATCAAAATCAACCGGATAGTGACGGACAACTGCGGGATCGTGCAAACATCCGACGACCGATAAGGTGTGAGGTCGATTTTGCTAAATATAATGTGCCAAACACATTTCAGGAAGCGATAAACAGTGCCGAGGCAGAAAATTGGGCCAAGTCAATTCAGGAAGATTTCAACGCGCACGAGTAGATCGAAGCTTGGTCAATCGTACCAAAGAAAACGGATCGAAAGCCCATAAATTCAAAATGGGTGTTCTAAGTTATACGAGATACGTCAGGTGACGTAAACCGGTACAAAATGAGACTTTGTGCACGAAAATTTCAACAAAAAGAGGGACTCGACTACATGGAGACCTTCCCACCAGTCGTGAGGTACGACTCGCTGAGAGTTCTATTGGCCATGGTGGCTGAACAGGACTTGAAGCTCACACAGTTTGACGTGAGAACAGCCTTTCTTCATGGCGAGCTGAAGAAAGAGATCTACATGGAAATTCCGGAAAAACTCAACGTCAACAAAGAAGAAAAACGTGGTTTTGCGTGTAAACTGAACAAGTCCTTGCACGGCTTGAAAGAGGCACCCAGGTACTGGAACGAAAAGTTTCGTGAGTTCTTAGAGAAATATCAGTTTCGCGAAACGGAAGCCGACAAGTGTATCTTTCAAGGACGGGTAGACGGTGTAGATGTGTTTTTAGTGCTTTTTGTAGATAATGGACTCATCGCAGCAAAAACAAGTAAAGTCCTCGAGTCAGTAATCCAATCATTGGGTAATGCGTTCAAAATTACGATCGGGGATGGAAAGTTATTTGTCGGGGTACAAATAGAACAAAATCGAGTAAAGAAAACCATGTTATTGCATCAAGACGTGTATGTGAAGAAAATTCCCAATACATTTAAGATGATCCATGCAAAAGCGGCAAGTGTGCCTGCCAAACCGCACGCGCGACTAGTTTCAAACGATGCCGACGATGAAAACTCAAGTACGGTACCATTTCGAGAAGCAGTGGGCTCGTTAATGTTTCTTGCGATTGTGACGTGGCCGGATATCGCATATTCGATGTATTCAATTATTAAATTTCTTAGCAATCACCACGAGAGCCACTGGTAAGCGGTGATATTAATCTACCGATACTTGGTCGGAACAACAGAAGGTGGGATAATGTACAAAAGGGGCGGGAGTACCTCAGAATTACAGGAGTTTTCAGACCCAGATTTCGCAAGTGACGTCGAGAAGCGTAGATCTACCACGGGGTATGGGTTTTGTCTATCGAACGGGATTCTGACATAGCCGTCCCAACGAAAAAAGCTAGTGACACTCAGCACAACGGAGGCTGAGTACGTCGCGGCGGCAGCGGCTTCAAAAGAGGCCATTTGGCTGAGAAAATTGTTAAACGATCTCGGTTGTCTACCGGTAACTGCGACAGTTCTGCAAGTAGACAATCAAAGTGCAATCCGATTAATCAAAAATCCGGAGTTCCACAACTGAACCAAGCATATAGACATAAAGCATCACTATGTTCGCGAAAATATGGAGAGTGGGGAAATATCGAGAGAATATATTCCTACGGATCAGCAGCTGGCTGATTTATTTACCAAAGCATTGCCAAAGAGACAGTTCCAGCATCTATGTAACGGTTTAGGCATAGGGCCCTCAATGCACTCAAATGGCGGGAGTGTTGAGAAGTAAAGTTATCGTATGTCGATAGGCTCACCGCGCATGCGTGAGCGAAACCCAGTGCGCCGGAGCGCACATTTTTCGTTAGTTAGTCTGTGACTGTTACCCACAAAACGTGTGCAATAAGAAGTTCCTTCACGTAAAACAAATAAAGCGTACTCATATATATTCAAAGTTATCTTTTTCTTCAAACCTACCGTCCCTTTGTCCCTTCGATAATCTTAAGTATTTTAACGGTATTTTTGATTTGGAAATAGCATTCTTTGTAATATTATTAGCTTATGTTTGCATCGGAAAAAATAGTTTCTATTGAAACTGCTGTAATGCTTACGTTATTATTATCAATAAAAGTTTTTTTTTTTAATTAATTTAAAAATGAAATTTAAATAAATGGAAGCCGCAAATATCGATTATTTAAACAGTTAAAGTGAAATTGTTCATTAGACTTGGATTCATTGATTGATTATAAAATTCTTTACGAATCATTAACTTACTTCATATGATCTATATCATTTGACTCGTTTTGTCAGGCTTAAATTTAAACTAAAATATTACTAAAGCTTTTTATTACTCCTTAGTTGTTTTTTTCATTCTTGTTCTTTTGATAAGTATAATAAATAAAACAAATGACGCAATATTAATACAAAGACACTAGTTAAGTAAAAAAATTTAACCCAAGTCAACTAGAATTTTCCTTATCAAGAACATCTAAAATCTCTACATTAGAAATCTGTAAAGCAGTGTCGATAAGTTAACTGCCCGTGGCGGACAAAGTATTATAAATTGTTAGAAATATTTTAAAACTAGTGTCGAAGTATTTTGTGGATCTTTTAATTAGTAATATGCTTGAGTTTTCTAAAAGGTAAATGTTACCTCTAGTTAAATGTTAAGAGTTAACTTGGTTTGCATTTTGTTTGAAAGTTTGTCGAGTGCAATTTATTCCTAACAACGAAGCATAACGTATTGTTCCAACAATTTCCAGTTTATAAGGCAAAGTTTGTAAATGGCAAATGCTATGCGGGTTATTCTTAGGAAATTAATCTAATAAAATAGTTTTCTTTTCCATTGAAATACCAAAATCTGGTGTGATTCCACTAAATGTTAAAACTTGCTTGTAGTGTCTTCATATCTAAACAATAATTATTGAAACTTGCTACTCGCGACAATTCTGATGTAAAATTTGTAGAAACATTTAAGGATTTCTACCAGAAATTATTAACTATACATTTGATATTTTCAATAATACAGCAAAATTTATGGAATGTGCATATTTGACTCCAACCAAATCTTTATAAATTTTACAAAAACTTTCACGTGACATGAACTGCTTACACGAAGAGTGTTTTATTGTTTCATCATAATTCATTGATATTCATAACATTAGCTATAGTGCTGCAGATGAGAGTGAAGTGCTATAAATCTAGTTGTTGCTTTTAAAATCCTTGCTAGTGTCATTTATTTCTACATTGCTCATGAATAGAGAGAAATAACATTATTATTTTTTTCTCAATTCATATTCTGCATTTTGACATAAAAAATTAACCTTGGATTAGTCCAAATTTGATAAAATGAACTCAGCATAATTGACTGTCAATGCTCTATTCTTTCTTAACAACTAAGCAGTAGGCTATCTTTGTATTCAAAATGACTTCAAAAACAGTAGTCAGTTAATGTTGAGATCTTTAAATAGAATAATTACAAAAGAGTAGGGTGATTACGAAATTTTTTTTACCATGAAAATATCTAAAAAATTACAATGTGTTTAGCTTTAAAAGAGTATATTTTAGATTCTTTTGTATAATATACTTATGGTTTACGGCTACACATTTGCTTGTCTTTAAAATACAACGTTTAAAATAAATATAAATAAGGATACTTGAGCTGTTAGTGCATCTTCATTGATGTGGGCTTATGTTTTATTTATTTAAGTTAACCCAAAATATTCCAAAGCATTTTCTAGCTCAGTTGCAGAAAGCTTATTATAACCAGTTATATGTTTCTATAAAAGTAAGACTTTTAAATAGATCTAAGTCCCGATGATGATAACGAGATTCGTTTAAAGTTATTTGCGGAAGAGATAAAAATGTTCGAGTATACATGTATATAAGAACTAAGTATACACTATCCATATTATTTTTAACTGAGAATAAAGGGTAAGAATGCTCTACGTTTTTAACTGGACTTCGTAGGAAATAAGATTCTTAGTTTCAACGGTAATTTTTTTTGCTTTTTAGGGTTTTGTAAAAAAATACTTTACAATCCCCTGGATGTCCAACTATCAGTGCGCTCCAGTAGGTTTTCTCACGAATTAACAAAGCTAGAGCTAGCAAAGTTTCATAATCGAAATAAATTTCAAAGTATTTCAAAGAGGGTCTCCTCATATAAAGATGTGATCCCCAAACTGTTTTTTTTTCTTTGGAATTCGAAGATCATACTATTTTTAAAAAAGCTGAGCAAATTTTGGCTTCTAAGATATTTGCTGTTGTAGGGCTCATAAACATCGAACTCCATAATTTTTTTCAGATCACAGGTACCCAATTGCGAGGGGAGGGACACCAATTTTTCGTGTATTTCCCCTCTCTGTTTGCCCACTGAAGCAAAAAGTGTCAGTTTAAGACCTGTTTTGAAAGGCTCTTATCAAGACCTTTCATTTGATACCCACATTGACTACATGCACTGAAATTATTTTTCCGGGGCCACTCCCCTCGATGGGGAGTTATAATTTTTTTTAACGTTTTCATACTAAAATACAAAATCCTATTGCAATCACGACCTGTGTCCGTTTGTCCGTCCGTCCGTCCATCTCTAGGTCACAGCACTTTATCTCCGAAACTATAGAAGCTACAGCAATGGATCCTTGTGGAAAGGTCAGAGTTGGCGACTTCTTGAAAGTTTTGGGCTGCAAAAATTTTTCAAAGGGGTTTAAGGGAGGAGGTGACCTTTCAAATTTTTTTTGACCGTTGGTAATCGAGTAGAATGTCATTGGAAAGGTCTCAATGCGATCTTTTCAAAACAAGGCTTAAAGCTACATTAACAGTACCATGGCGGGCAGGGGAAGGGGAAATGCGCGAACTTTTCGGGTACACCCCCCCGCGATTTGACACCTATCATCCGAAATGTCTGAAAAAAATCTTTGATGAGTACAATAGCAACAGATACGTGAGAAGTCGAAATTCACTCAACTTTATTAGTAATAGTATGATTTATCGATTTTACATTTTCTTGAATAAAATCTTAACGGTACCTTTAGATTCGTTAAAATTCAGTACACAAATGACTATTTATAAAAAAGACTTGTTCTGTAAGTTTCATAAAGATCGGATAGTATTTAGCGAAGTTATAGTGATTTGAGTTTTCCTGTATTACTATGGAACACTATGCGCTGTAGTACTACGGGAACATATGTCTATGGATTAATATGCGCTTTTTACCAACTCAGACACTACAGCTTTGCTAGGATTTGCATGAAAGTTTCAGTAATGAAAGGTATCATGAATATCTTTGAGGGTTGGCTCAGCTAGTGGTATTAGTAATCGTAGAGCAATATGGTGGTTATTTTAAATGCGAAAATTGAATAATTTTGAGTTATTTTTCCCCAATTTCACTTGATTCAATTAAATGAATGGCTGAAGATGACTACTTACAATTAATACTCATACGTGAAACAAGTCGAGGAGACAGGAGAGAGCTCCTAACTAAAGGGCTTTGTAAAAATTCTAGGATTCGAGAAAATAGGCAATGAAACGATGATTACAGAACAGGGGAGTGGCCATTGCAAAAAAAATTTCATCAAAGATAGCCGATATGAGTATCAAATGAAAGTTCTTTATAAGAGTTTTTCAAAACAGTTCTTAAAGTGATAGCTTTTGCTTAAGTGATAGCACATGGAGTAAGTAATACACGTAAAATGTGTTTGCCCTTCGCGGGCACCTGTGATCCAAAAACTCTGAAAAATTATCAAGGGAGATATTTATAAGTACAACAATAACAAATACCTCAGAAGTCGAAATTCGTCCAACTTTGCTCCAATAAAATCGTATGGATCATCTGAACCCAATAAAACTCAATGTTTAAGTAGCCTTACATAAGATCCTAATACTCGGGAAGTTTGATGAAATTCAAATCATATTCACGAAAGTGACAATTGAGTAATGAGACTAATTTTATTGCCGCGCTTGGGGTGAACCTGCGTTTCCGAAGCTGTTTCGCCAAAACTGGCACAAAATTTTATCGCGACGCGTTGCTCTTGATTTTGTTTCTCCATTTTCGTGACGAGCATCACAACACACGTCTACTCAACACGACACACAAGGCAAACTAAACAAGCTAGAGCAATGATAAATATATTGTCGCGTATTATGGTTCGCGGCCAATAATTTTAATGTTCCGGGAAAGTGAAAACGCAATGTCTTTTAAATTAAATTAAAAGATTTTATTTACTTGAAATGCACAATCACTCATTGAACTATTTCACAAATTGTCTATTAATTTTTATTTCAACTGTTTTTCACTTCAATATCGCTTTTTACTTCGCACTCCACACTATCGCAGTTTACTATATCGCGGTTATGATGAATCCCCCCATTCATTCAGCTCGCCTTTATAAAGAGTCTCTAGTCATTCAATCCATTTCTCGAACATTGGCGAATAGCCTTAAATATTCGAGCAGGTTAATGAATGGGCAGAGACTCGTTTTCAGATGTTGATCATGCTTTGCGGGTTTTCCAGTACATTCGTTTGTTGATGTTCTTAATGGTTGTGAAAACAATTGCGACAGTACCTCGAAGAATTATTTGGACATGTAACACTGCCCCCACCTCAGCCATTTTAGCCCCGAAAAGATGTGTCGCCAGTTTTAGTCAATTCTCCCTGGATGGAATATCGGGCAAGATGCTCCAAAGGCACGATTTTCATTTTGGCTCTTGGCTTACGGTGTTCTTGTATGCGGCGTCGACGTCGTACGACGTCGTTGATTTGCTTTGTGTCTCGGTATGGTCCCTCCCAATTATGCTGCAACTTTGGAGACCTACCTTTTCGGCGTTGTGGGTTATATAGCCACACTAAGTCATCTTGCTGGAAGCCAGTAGAATTTGCCTTTAGATCATACCTGGTCTTCATGCAGTCAGTAGCCGATCCGAGGTGTTTTTGCACTGTCCGATGTATCTGGTTCAACCGTTGCCTTAGCTCACTTGCGTACTCCGAGATCGTTTGGGGTTTCTTAGAAGATATTTCGAACTTGATATCAGCTGGCAGACGAATAGTCTTTCCAAAAATGACTTTGGCAGGAGCTTGGCCCGTCAATGCATGTTTGGCAGCTCTGTATGCCATCAAAAATAGTAGGATGTGTCGGTTCCAGTCCGTTTGGTTCTCGTCAACCATCTTGGCCAGATGTTTGTTGAGCGTGCCTTTGAAACGTTCGACCATCCCATCGGATTGGGTATGCAGCGGTGTTGTGCTCATTTTCCGTATTCCCAGTAGTTCACACATTTCGCCAAAAACTAGTGATCCAAAGTTTCGGCCTTGATTCGAATGTAGTTCGCAAGGTACGCCGTACGTACTGACCTAATTTAATACTAGCAGTAGTTGCTTCCTGGTTGGGAATGGGGTAGACCTCAGGCCACTAGCTAAAATAATTGGCCACAACCAGTATATACTGATTTCCCCATCGGATTCAGGAGAGATTCCTGCGATGTCAACAGCAATCCTTTCGAATGGCACGAATACGTTATAGGTTTGCATTCGTCTTCTCAGGCGTCGTTTTAGACCTTTGACGGAACCGCAAATCGTGCATCGACGGCACTAGTCCTCTCTGTCTTCTCGAGCGTGGAGCCAGTAGAAGCTTTCCCGCAATTTCGCTAAGGTCTGTTAACACCAAGGTGGCCTCGTGAGGTTCCTTCGTGCATCTTCTTAACCACATCGTGGATACAACTTTTGAGAAGTATAGTTTGCATCCTATAGGAGCTGCTATCCACCATTTCTCATTTCCGCTTGAGTACGCTATCCTCCACCTGAAGGGAGCTCGATTGTGCCCAATAACTTTCCAGGGTGGCACCGCGCATCAAAACTTCCTTCCACTCAGGTCGCACAGTTGTCTCCTTCCATACGAGCAATGGCCCGATATCTTCATCAGTTAACTGGGCATTTTTTATCTCCTCCGATGACCACCCTTCATCGAATTCATCGTCATCAATCGCAGATCAACGGGTGGTTCCTTTTCCTCAATCCGTCGGTAATGCTTGCAGCTAGCTGAACATGGGCGACGAGATAGGGTGTCAGCGTTTCCATGAACTCCGCCCTTCCGATGAAAAATTTCGTAGTCGTATGACTGCAATGTTTCGATCCATCTCGCAACTTGTCCCTCGGGGTTTTTGAAGTTGAGCAGCCATCTCATGGCCATATAGGTACTTGTGGAACTGCTTGGTGGCCTCTATTATAGCCAATAGCTCCTTCCTGGTCACGCAGTAGTTCCTCTCACTTTTGGAAAGAACTCGACTGTAATACGAGAGGACTCATTCTTCGCCATCGATCTGCTGGGAGAGTACAGCTCCAATACCGCCGTTGCTTGCATCGGTGTCAACTACAAACATTTTTTTGGATTTCAGATATGCCAGCACGGGTGATTCACACAGCATCTCCTTCAAGGTCTCAAAGGCTACCAGGCATTGTTCGTTCCAGACATACGGACGATTTTTCTCGGTTAGCTAATGGAGACATTAAGCTATTTTGGCAAAGTCTTTGACGAATCTTCGATAGTAGGTTGCTAGGCCTAGAAAACTTCGTAGTTGGCACTTGTTGTTTGGTGTTGGCCAGCTTTCCACGGCTTCAATTTTCTCAGGGTCTGTTTTGACCCCTTCTACTGATATTGCGTGTCCCATGTATTTTACTTCAGCTGCGGAAAGGGTACACTTGTTGGGATTGAGTTTCAAATCCGCCAGTCATAATCGGCCGAAATCCTCTTCTAAGTTCCAACGTTCTCTCGATAACAATGATGTCATCTAGGTACACCAAGCAGATTTTCCAGGTTAAACCTCGTAGCAGGTATTCTATCAGGCGTTCGAAAGTCGTTGGAGCATTGCAAAGCCCAAATGGCATCACCGCAAATCGCCACAATCCAGTCTCAATTGAAAATGCGGTCTTCGCTCGGTCTTTCTTTTCGATTTCTACCTGCCAGTAGCCACTCTTGAGATCGAGTGTAGAAAACCATTTTGCGTCGGCCAGAGTGCCCATGATGTCATCAATGCGTGGAAGCGGGTAACCATCTTTATAAGTGACGTAGTTAAGCCACCTATATTCGACACAAAAACGAGTGCTACCATCATTTTTCTTCACTAAAACTACTGGTGCGGCCCATGGTCTAACAGAACGTTCGATAACGCCTTGTTTTTCCATGTCCAAGATCAGCGCGCTCAATTCTCCTTAACAGATCAGAGGCTCGCTTAAATAGCTGCACCGGCAATTTGACCTGCTTCAATACTACAGACGTGGATTCCCGGGCTTTGTCTGCGCCTTGCATCCTTTTCCAATGATGGTCGTGAATGGCTCCCAAAGATGTGATGGTGGAAACAAGCTGATAGCTACTGATGACTTCTCCCACCTTGATGCTCGTGGTTGAGTTTGCGGTGTTAAGGACTCTAACCGGCACGTATCCGTTCCACAAAGATCTTACAAGGCTTCGTCCTACAATCAAACTGCGCAATGCGGACGTTTTCGTTGGCTCTATCCGATAAGATCGCTGGTCTCCAGAATCACCATCAAGCTTGGCCCATACAATGCTTTCGGAAGAATTTGGTACATCAGTGTCGATACATACTACCACATTCTTCTTGGAAATTTGGGCGCTGGGATCCTCCATCAATACTTTGACATTCTGCCATTTCAATACCGGTTTGGCCAATCCAACGTGATTCCATGTGGTCACAGAAAATCTATTCCGACAATGCAGTCATTGTGACCATAAAATTATGTCGGAACGCAAGGACAATCGATCGGGTTGCATCAGTGTCGATTGTTATGGTGCAGTATTCTCCGTCAACTTGACCCGGAAGGCATAAGTCCACTTTTTCACAATGCAGTCTTGACACGGTGATGGTGGTGCTGGAGACGTCGATCCTCCTAGCCAACCTCTGCCCCACGAAGTATGCTCTTACATGTTTCCTGAACCCTCAGTTTGAAGGGCTTCAATTTTGGGCTCCTGACTCGGTCTGGATCTCCTCCTAGCTGCACACCCTGGACAGTAGCTCGGTTTGCTTCGCTTTTTGCTGCGTCATCTCGATGTTCTGGGTCATAAGCTGGGTAAGCCAAAAGTGCCAGTCGCTCAATGTCTTGGACAAGCTGCTGTAAGGTTTCGCCAGACTTCTGCATCGGATGCCTTAGCTGTGACCGATAAATCTGCTTTAAATGATCGTCTCCATAACGCATGTTAAGCGCATTCATTATAGCAGCCGGGTTTGAGTGCAACTCAACGGGGATCGTCTGCAAAAGCTCGGCAGCTGGGTCTCTCAGGGCAAGGATCAATGGAGTTGCTCGTTCCTACTCATTCCAATGATTTATCCGAGTGGCGGCTCCAAACTGGGTTTTGTAAATACTTCAAACCGTTTGCCCGTCGAATATAGGTGTTTGCACTTTTCTGGATGCGTTTTGTGCTGCGGTTATAAGCGGGGCTGGTGAGGTGGTTACTACTGCCTTCGCTGCTTCCAAGTCCTTTTTCACTTTTTCCATATCATGGTTCATTCTCTCCTCGACCTGGCTGATCTCAAGGTTGATTCTCTCCTCAACTTGGCTTACCTTTTCGTCGACGTTGAAACTACTGAGATCCGCTTTTGTTTCGGTTGACTGTTTCTTTAGCTTTTGCGTGATGTCTGCCTTGATTTCGAGTGCTTGTTGGTCTAGCCTCACTGATTCCCTTAGCTTCGCTGATTGTTCACCAAGCTTCGCTGATTTTTCATCTAGCTTCACCGTTAGACGAGATGACTGTTCATTTAGCATTGCTGATTGTTCATCTAGCTTCGCAGTTAGACTGGATGACATCAGCATTAATATTTGCATTAGCGCATTTTCTTGCTCCTTTGATTTTAGTGTTTCTACTTCTCCACCTTCTACGCCTCTTTCCGAATCTGAGAGCTCATCCGAATGCAGATTCACGCATTTCGACACGATCGCGTCACGCAAACGTGCAATCAATATGGCCTTTGTGCCTTGTGTGGCCAGATTACACTGTTCCAACTCCTCCTTGAGCTCCAATACGGTCAATTGATCAATTTTTAGATGAAAGTTTCCTGGCATTTTTATTGTTTTGGCTATTTTTCCACTAGTTTCCACGTCAATTATTACCATTGTGCACTTTAAAATTGTTTAAACGTTTTCACTTCCAAAATTTTCCTTCTCACTTCTTGAAACCACTGTCGCGTGTTATGGTTCGCGGCCAATAATTTTAACGTTCCGGGAAAGTGAAAACGTAATATCTTTTAAATTAAATTAAAAGAGTTTATTTACTAAAAATGCACAATAACTCATTTAACTATTTCACAAATTGTCTATTAATTTTTATTTCTATTGTTTATCACTTCAATATCGCTTTTTACTTCGCACTCCACACTATCGCAGTTTACTATATCGCGGTTGTAATGAACCTCCCCCCATTGAGCTCGCCTTTATATAGGGTCTCTAGTCATTCAATCCATTTCTCGAACATTGGCGAATAGCCTGGAATATTCGAGCAGCTTAATGAATGGGCAGTGAATCACTTTCAGATGTTGATCATGCTTGGCGGGTTTTCGAGTACATTCGTTTGTTTATGTTCTCAATGGCTGTGGAAATAATTGCGACAGTAGCTTGCAACATTATTTGGACATGTAACAATATCAATGAAGAAAGGAAGAATGCTGAAGAAGGGAAGGGAATTCTTCTTCAGCATCCTTCCTTTCTTCGTTGATATATTTATCATTGCTCTAGCTTATTTAGTTTGCCTGCTGTGTCGTGTTGAGTAGACGTAAGTTGTGAAGCTTGTCACGAAAATGGAGAAACAAAATCAAGAGCAACGCGTCGCGATAAAATTTTGCGCCAGATTTGGCGAAACAGCTTAGGAAACCTACGGAAACGTATGTTAAACTGCATGGTGATTAAGAGTTTAAGGAGGGGCATGGAAGACAAGGCGCGGAGTGGAAGACCAGTCGAGGTGCGGACTGACGCAAATGCGCAGCGTGTGCGCGCCCTAATCCGCGAAGATCGGCGTTTAACAGTTCGAATGTTGGCCTCGGAACTGGGTATGAACCGTGAAACAGTCAGACAAATTTTAACCAACGATTTTGGTATGAAAAGGTTGTGCACGAAGATGGTTCCAAAGAACCTTTTTAAGGAACAAAAGCAGCATCGAATGACCATCGCAGAAAGCTGTTTGGAAGAAGTGGTAAACGATCCCACGCTGCTTGATTGAGTTACTATAGGCAATGAGAGCTAGTTTTTCCAAAAGGACCCGGAAACCCAACGCCAAAGCTCACAATGGTTGTCTCCGTGCGGCCTCCACCCAAGAAAACCTCGCATGACTATTGCCTTTTTTGATAGTCATGAAATCGTCGACAAAGAATTTGTTCCATCGAGACAAACCGTAAATCAAGTCTACTATCGCCAAGTACTCGAAGGATTGCGAAAACGAGTCAACAGGATGCACCCAGACATCACTCATAACTTGATCCTTCATCACGACAACGCGCCGTGCCACACCTCCCTCAGCGTGTCCTAGTATTTGGCCTCTAAAGGGATCGCCGTGTTGCAACAGCCACCTTATTCGCCCGATATGTCACCCTGTGACTTTTTTTGTTCCCTAGAACAAAATCGGCAGTCAAAGGAACTCTTTTTGAGTCGATTACGGACATACAGGTGGCCGTGACGAGGGTACTCGCGGACGTCCCAGTCGAAGCGTTCATGAAATGTTACAAAGCATGGAAACGCACTGGAATCGTTGAATAGCTGCCCAATGGGCTTACTTTGGAGGAGATGGCAGAGTTGTAGAATAATTTTTAAAAATACGGTTTTCATTGAATCCGTCTCATTACCTAATTGTCATACTCGTATATCCATTTGAAATTTCTCCAAATCTAACAACAATAACACACTATTTTGGTATCCTATGGACTTATCATCGAACCAGATAATGCAGTTATGATTTGATCTTCTTAAAATTTTCAAAAAAGTTCGATGGCATAAATGCTTTTGGGATTTCATGATCTGAGTGATTTTTGTTAGTAGAAAATGGAGAAACAATGGATTTTCTTTTAAACGAGCAAATCTCTTTGACATGTTTCTTCATTTTATTCATTGCTGATGACTGCATTTTGTAACTTGAGTACAAAACTCTTCTACCATGAGCGCACCAACTTGTTTTTAATATTTTGGTTGGTCAAATAAGGAAGCTTTCTAGGAGATCTGCCTAAAAGTTTTGCTTCTGTCAACCGGGATGTTATAGCACGTCGAGTTCCTTTTTAAACTCTTTGGAAAAAGCAAAAAGATTTCTTGTGTAGTGTCACATCAGTAATGTATCGAAACAGGGTATTGTTTTCATTTTCATCTCCTAGTTTCCGATGTAGGGCAATAATGGATAGCAGTCTACACATCATGCTTTGAACCCTTAATAATGTTGGAGATCTCTTCCATTGTGTTATTGTATTTTAGCAGATTTCTTATCCTTCGATCAGTGTTTACTCCCAGTTTTTACCATTTGAGACATTTGAATCCTGATAAGAGAAAACAGCTGCATGATTGCAAAGTGAAGTTAGGTAGCATGTGTTTACAGAAGTGTTATTGCAGAAAGACCATTTTTTCATGGCATTCTTAAGTTTTCAACATTGTAAAAACCATTGTTTCTATTATTTTTTCCACCACTATATAAACAACTCTCCGCAATAGGCCAACTCTTCTCAAGGAATTTATCTTTTTAGGATTTAAAATCTACACCTTTTAACAGATTGACCTATGTCCCTCTTATAACCACTTGTCAGTGGAATTTTGCGTCTCGGTTATTTTGCAGAAAAGGAAAAATTTGCAATGAACTTCTTTGTCGTATTACTAAATCAACACTTTAATTTCTAACTGAAAATCAGAATGAATAGTTCTCTCCCAAACGTCATTCAGCATAACACGGTTTTTATAAAGTATTTATCCTATTAAAACCTTAAAAAATCATTTAAAATCACTCAAACCAAATATTTATTACATCCATATAACTGGCATTTTCACCGGAAATTCATTGGTCAATGTATAACTTCATTAAACGAATGGCAAACTAGCAGAACTATGTACCAAAGTGAAACTACACATAGGAAACCTGTTCTTCCTAACCTTCTTAGTCCATTCCTATCCTGAACTACAGCTCAGGCTTTCATTTAATAGATTTCAGTTGACATTTCAACTACTCTAAACAAAAGAAGATACCAAAAATCACAGAAACAGGGTAGCAATTAGATCCAAAATGATCAAAGCAAGATCACCTTTAAGATACTCGCAGTAGACCAATAAATTTGTTTTAGTGTATTCTATTATAAAGCACGTTTAGAGTAAACCTAAGGAACACTTAAACTCAATAGTAAGTAAAGTTGAAACAAGAATATACTATATATCACCAAGGATTTTTCAATGTGGAACTAACCATATTATATGAGAAAATCGGAAAAGCAATAAATAAAACCAGCAAGGCAAAAATATTGTACTAATTCTGCCTTCTTTTGTTAGCGTTTGAGAGTTTTCTTTTATTACAAAATGATTCTCGGTAACGCTTGAAATTGAATTCAAAATCCAAAAGTTCTAAAAACTATGAAATCGGGTGTAATAATGTGCCTTGATATCTTTTGAAATATTAAAAATACACAAAAATCATTATGATCAAATGATTGCAATTCAATATTTCTCATAAGAAAATTTTATTAAATTTAATTCAAACAGAAAAACGTGTAATGCACAATAAAGCCTTAAAATCCTAATAAAAAAATACATGTAAATGTAGTGACATTAGGTAGGTAAGTGTCCGCTCAGGACTGCAGCCATGGTCTGCCTCGGTGGAAGAGGATGGTAGTATCCGCCGAGGTTGACCTTGTCTGGGGACGCGCGAGTGCGTTGGCAGTCTAGGGTTGTGGTGTCGTGGGGCGGGCTCTTTCCCCCTACCTCAAGGACGCACTCCAAAAATATTTCGCATTTACGAATTAAAAAGGGCCGAGTGCCGATTGACTGGTGTCGAGGCCGGGGTAATCTACTAAGGGTCGTTATGTTTGTTCGAAGAACAAATTGGGCCGGGGAAAAACGGACGGACTTACAGAGACTTCGTCGTTACCGACGATGTTTATGGCCCAGGAATAAGAGTGGTGCATCCAGATGGTAATGGTGCCCCCTCCCACCCTCTCAACCGGATCAAAATCCAAACGTAAACATGGCCATACATTTCCCATTTGAATGAAAAACTCATACAAAAGTACCTTGTATGACTTATTCCCTTATATGAAAAATAAAAAAGTAACCGATTTATGCTATAGCTTTGTGCAATGAAATCACATAGCCATTTATCATAAAAGGGCACGCGAGCAGAAGGCCACTCTACCCGTGCCAGCTTGTCTTATTCCACCTCGAATAGGCAGCGCGTCAAAGACCATCTTTCCATCCTACACAGAACTAGGCCAAGAACATCAAAGCGAAGCACACGAACTGGTGCCTAGGTGTTAGAACTGCCGGTAGACAGGACACCACTTTACCACATGCCAGGCAGAGGCTAACATCTTTTGCCTGCCTTGTAGGAAACCAAATATACATACGCTAGATTGTACAAATTGTAAGAAGTTAAAAAACTTGCTCGCCAGTAGCACTCGCAGGGAACAAAATAACGGAACAGCACTCCATCTACTAAAACTTAAATCAAGACAAGTTCTTTGCCAGTAAACCCACTAGACTCCAACACCACCACGATGCCTTTGCTGGTTCACGATGCAGCAGATGCCATATCTTCTCTGGAGGCCTCTCCAAAGACAATGTTCTAGCAACCACCTCAGATGCTGCCTGAAGAACCCTGGCACCCACAGACTCGTGTATTTAAGCCATGCCATATTAGGTTGTAGGAGAATATTGCTGCACGAGAGAAGATTTTTGCCGCCGAAAAGGTCAACCCACGCCAGCACAAAACTAAGTGGCCAACTTTTCGTTGGAGGAGCTTCCGCAGGAGAGTGGGCATCTGTTGCCAAACTTTAAAAATATGTAACGTGATGGAGGTTTCTGAGAATGTTACTTGACCTTATGCACTGATCAAATTGTTGGGCGAAGTCACTGTTACACTGATTGACAAGGGTGCAATTATTAGCTGGCTTGCCTTGAACCTCAGTTTCAAAGGTACTCCATCAAAACCCTACAGCAGTAAAACCCTAGCGCTCTGAAATCATTACTGCTGATGGTACCAAATATTCTATCGAGGGTAGGTTGACAACACTCATGAACTTCAGAGGTCAAACGAAGGATATTACTTTCTACATTATCCTGTCACTGACTCAGAACGTGTACTTTGGCGTCGATTTCGTCCTTCAATTTGATCTGGCCCCAGACTTATTCACAGATTCACCGATAAATACTAGATATGTCCACGTACTGGCTTCTTAACCCGACAGGCATGAATTAACATCTTACAAACGACAACGTCTAGAAGCATCCATCGCTGTTTTCCCATCTTACACTACGCAAGGCATGGCCGCACTATACTGGTCTCTCATGTCATCGATGTTGGAGATAGTAAGCCAATAAAGTAGAGACACTGTGCTACCTCACCAGCCATGGAAAAGCTAGTGTTCGCAGAGTTGGACAGGATGCTAGACTTTGGGGTCATAGAGGAGTCCCAAAGTGCCCGGTTCTCACCGGTTACTTTGATGGTGAAGCCAGGTAAAGTTCGTCTTTGGCAAGATGCTCGGAAAGTCAATGCAGTGACTGTCAAAGACGCCTATCCTCTTCCGCTCATCGATGGAATATTGGGGAGACTACCGAGAGCAAACTACATTAGCCGTCTCGACCTAAAAGACGCTTTCTGGCAAATTCCGCTCGATGGAGGGTCGAGGGATAGGACCGCTTTCACAGTGCCCAGACGACCATTATACCACTTCGCAACAATGCCTTTTGGCCTGTGTAATGCTTTGCAAATGATGACCCGGCTGATGGACAAAGTAATTCTACATCATTTGAAATATGATGATTTTCCACTCATCATGGAAATTTTTCACCAACACCTCCATCTGGATGCCCCACTCTCATTTGTGGGCCATAAGAATCGTTGGTAACGACGAAGTCCTCTGAAGTCCGTCTGTCTTCCCCAGGTCCAGTTTGGTTACCTCCTTTTCGACTTCAGTCGACTTTTTTTTTGACTCCGGAATTCTAGGATGTGAAATTTTTTTTGTAGTCCGTCCTTGTACTGGGGGAAAGAACCTAACCCACGATACTGTAACGCTAGCATGCCAGCGTATTCACGCGTCCCCAGACAAGGTCAATCTGGGCAGATCTTAACATCTTCTTCCATTGAGGCAGCAGACCATCGCTACAGTCCTTTACAGACATTTCATCTTAATATAACCATATTACTACAAGAAAATTAGTAGCAAATACTCAAGAACATTTGAATGTTAGATTTTCGATGAATTTTAATTAATTCAAAGAAATGTTTAAAACAATCCTAATAAAATTTCTGAAATAATTTAATCAGCAAAGTATGTAAATAATTTGCTAACAAATGCTTCCAAGAATTATTTCTTAAGTATTTTTGTTCCGGCAATTCAATTTAGGAGGAAATGGAGGCGAGATGTGAGCACGCTGCCAAGAGTGTAGGGCTTTGAAAATCTGCGACTGATCGGTTTGGTCATTTCGTTTGGTACGAGGTGCTGTAGCTTGGCTTTATGCTTTCAGTCAGAGAAAATTAATGGAGTCTGGCGTATGAGTAGTTTATTTCTGCGACTGTATCGGTGAATAATCGGGAATGCGTGGATTTTGATTGATGATGTCTCCTGTTTTTTTTCTGGACTAAGCGTACGGTCTGAAAGAGATAAAAATAGATTAACGTAGAGTATAAACACTTGATTTGATTTGGTGGCTGAAAAAATTTTAGTCGGACTTAGTCTGCTCACCAAAGATCTGCAACCGGAATGACTGTTCAAACTAGCTACCCTGGATTAGACAAAGGGTATCTGGACTTGTTGACCTACAGGATGCAGTCCGGTGGCATACTTCAAGACTTCAGGTCTATTATTACCGATTCCCTAGCTGCCCCACCGCTATATTTGGGCTACTCCGACGGAGGCTCCACCGATCCAAACTAACTCACCCGAAGGCAGGCGTGGGTGCCACTCATTTGATTCTTCGAGTCTTTCAAGGGGTCATCTGAACGAATAGAGACCGTCCGGAGTGAAAATACAAATATGCAAGTTTCAGGGCTTGCTGCCACTTAGCCGCGAAATTCATATACAAATAAAATTTACCACGCAGAACGAGTTAAGGTGTTCCGCCCCCAAGCAAAACTCGTATTTTACCACAACAGGGCAACCAAAGTTACCCAGAACGCCACTAACTTTCACTGCACCGACAAACACTACCACTTCAATTAATCTCTCCAGGTATTCCCGCCTGGTCAACGTCCCGGGAAAAAAATTCGTGAGCCACACCTTTTACAGCTAAAAAGGAAAGTTTATGCGTCGAATTGCAGCGAGGAAAGAAAAAAAGTCTACAATTATCTTCATTCGACTTTATACTTTACTTTATCAAAAAAATCCGGCCAATATGTGGTTAAATTAAAGCCACTTATATTTATTCTCTATTCTAGTAAGGAGCCCCTTTCTTCCGTTTGCGTGATTTTCACCACAGTAGTCTCGTTCCAATTTAATGTTCTGGTATCTAAGATTCGTCTCCAATTTAATGTTCCGGAATCCAGTGAGCATCTCCGATTTTTCGGCAGAAAATGCAGTCGCTGATAAATGTTTGATTATATTTCCGCCAGTTGCTCAAAAAAAACTGCCAAAAGAAAAATAGAAAGGGCGGCAAACTTCCCGGGCTTAAATAGCTTCCGGGTTAACGTTTTTTTTTTCTCCCATCTCCCGGGAAAATCATGTTTTGGAGTGCTATTTTATGTTGGTTGGAGCAATTCCCCTCGCTTGATTTCACTCATTATCCTCGTTTTTTCCTCTTTCCCTTGAGCCGGTGCTAAGATTTCTTAGTTTTTCTTGTTCTCGCCGGTAGTTTAATTGCCGTATCAACGCGTGAATTGTCGTGTATGTTTAAGTATCCACCAGTTTTCACTAATTGGCCGTCAAACCTCTCCACGGGAAGGTCGCGATTTGCTTCATTTAGATTTCCATGGTGGAATATAATAAGTTTGGTGCGAATGAGTGAATATTATGCTTTACCACGATGTCGACAGTCAGTTGGGAGAGAAGGTAAGAAATTCAACAATTGTATCCAAGTATTTTTTGTGTACTTTAGTGGATCCACAGCTTCCTCTCGTTTGAGCTTGGCGTAATCGGCGGTGATTTGTTAGTGTGCCAAAGTGAGTTTGGTTTGATATTTTTAGACTCATTCTTAGCCTTTGGTTTGGCTGAAAACTCCTATAATGACTTTATTCTTGCTTCATGTTGTGAGCTCAACAAACGGCATTTGCCTGAGTCCTTTCCATACTCAGAAACGTTTTTTTTTTATTTGAATCTGTTAGTAACGCCTCCAGATTTTGGCGTTTGTGCGATATCTTTAGCTTTCAGTGTAATCTTGCTACTATATCTTCAACCTTACCACCTGGATCAGGTGCTTCTCATTTCCATCTCACTGATACTATCCGTGCATAAGGCTTGTCCAACTTTCGACTGATCACCCAAAAGATTTGAGAGCATTCCATAAATTCGATTTTATGATGCGCTAAAATATCTTTTCAATTGTTGCACCTCCGATGTAACGACATTCACTGGTGGCCTGTTTCTGTTGCAATTCCTCGTTTATAGTATCAATATCTTTGTTTTTTTTTGTCTCGGTTCCTGGCGATTTTTGATCGTATTTAACAGTCAATTCTTCTAGAGCTTGAAGTACTCCTTACACCTCCTCCTTAGCATTTTCGTTTTCCCGTTGCTGCTACGTTTAATTTACATTATGCCTCGAGTTCACGCTTTGCTCGTCCTGTGCTTGCCACAAATGAAGTGTTAAATTCGCGAGTGTCTTTCATCGGTAGACGTACCATTGCTGCCTCAGCAGCATCTCTGGCTTCGTTACTCGGCTCTTTCTTCTTTGGTGGCATGTATGCATCTCTGCTGGATTTGCGTGAATGTGAAGATGTTTGCGGCGGGATTGTTAAGTTTGTGTCCTTGGTCAGAAGCTCAGTGGCTGCATACCTGAAAGGAATATCGGGTTTGACTACAGCCTTATGTTTAGATCCGCACTTAAAATCGTTTCCCTGTAAATTTTGACAGCGCGCAGGTTAGAATTTGAATTAGGTGAATTATATACTACATCAAAATTCATTGGGAGTCTGTGTCGGAAAGTAGAATCAATAAAAACACAGGCAGTATGTAACCTTGATTTGAGGTAATGATGTAAATGCCCGCAGATTATGGCGCATATCACAAACACCCCTTGTCGTGTAGCGGGAGCAACGATTCAAATTCGGGTTTCCTCCCAGCGTTGCATGTTATCTTGTTTGCGACGCAATTCCAATTGCTTCAAGGGGTTATATGTGTTATATGCTGCCACATATGTGTTGATTGGATGACGAAAGTTTTCGCTGCAGTGTGAATTTGCATTTCGTTTCGAGCTCGATTTGGTTCCTGATGCTTTCGGTGATTGTTACCGTCCAGAATGTGGCATGTAAAATGGAAGCGACTTAGCTACTTGAGTTTAATTACATTAAGTTACAAAGCAAAAATTATTATGTAGCTTTCTTTCCGTAATCTAATAAGTAGTAATTTTATAAACGAACATTTAAATTACTTGCTGTTGGTTACATCATTAGGCTATCAATAGTAATTAATAAAGTGCGGCTCGGTATTAAGTAGGTTTAACTCTTACGAAATCACGTTTGAAAATTCCTCGAATGGCGTTTAACTTGAATTTGTTTAAATGGCTGAGCTAATCAGAAAAAAATATTAAAGCTGGATCAATTATGGCTGGTGTCTGTTTATGGAAGAAACTCAGCAAATTATGGATAAATTTCATAGATTTCTCATAAAATTGTTGTATGAATAATTCAAAGTATCGATTGATGCTATTAGAAAGCTTGTTTTCTACCCCAAAGGTACTACAAAACCCTTCTGATAAAGGCTCTTTCTCGCCTACTTAACTTGTTAAAGGCTGCTTTTCCATATTCTACGAGAAGAAGAAATTTTTAATTACTGATTAATTCAGGGTATTTCAGGTGTTGAGACGTGAATTACGATTAAGAAGGGGGTAAAGCGAAAGCACGGCCTTAAACGCTTTGGAGCGAATATGCTCAATATGTTTTCTGAAGGTTAGTTTTGTATCCAATATGAGTCCAAGATATTTAAGATCCTCGCTCCAAGGAATAGTTTGCCCTAACAAATTTATTGGTCGCTTGGGTAGGTGAGCAGGCTTACGCTTCCTGGTGAAGTATATTGACCTCGTTTTTGCAACATTTATTTTAATTTTCCATCTATGGTAGAATTGATAAGTAAGTTCTAACGCCATTTCAAGGCTGGAAATAATGGAAGTTGGATCTGCGCCTATGCTGTATATGCAAATGTCGTCTGCGAAAGCTGCAACTTGGCAGTTTGGTAAAGAAGGGAAGTCAGACGTATAGTGTCTCAACACCAGAAACAAAGTCCTCATCGTCAAAATGGCAATCCAACCGATCATCCTATACGGCTCACCTACCTGGATCCAATTTGCTAAATATCTAGTAACAAAGCTTCAGATCACCCAAAATAGATACCTGAAAATGGTACTTAATAAACCGTTTTACTTCTCCTCTGAAAAGCTACACAGCCTTGCTGGCGTTAGTCCAATTCGTAAGCTCGCTGCATCGCGCCGCAACAAATAAATCGCGAAAGCAAAAAACTCGACCAATCCGCTAATACATGCCCTGGCAAATTGAAAATCAGCAGTTGCTACCACCTATCTTTTGGCCGTAACCGAGCCTCATAAATTTTAGCTAGTTATAAGTAGAAAGTTAAGTTATGTTAAGCTAGTATAAGTTCAGTAGAGGTTTTTGCCAAAATTTTCCTCTAGCTACTTGTAATAATCACAAAGAAATACGATAATATGCATAGTTTTAAGTAATGTTCAAACGATGGTGAAATGACTTTGTCAGAACACCTACTATATTATAAGGCCTCTGTACCGCATACATTCTAATTAAGAAAAATTATATATATACAGGGTATCTCAAGTGAAATTAAAACTAAATCATACTTTACAGATTTCAAACGCTGCTCAACAAATGGCCAAATATTTCGCAGTTTTTGGCCTTACTGGTGATTTTTATTTTTATTTGGGCCAATTTACAAGCCGTATTTCCAAACTGCCTCTCCTTGGACTCAACCCTGATGCAATTCGTATACCTATTTGTTGGAGCACAAATTACAGGAATTGTCGCCGAATTCATATATTTGCCTGATATGCTTGGGATGCTGTTCTGGGGCGTTATCTTAGCTAATATAAGCCTTTTCAACTTTGTTGGATATGAGAAATTGGAATCATTTCTTAGGTACGTATCTCCATAAAATTTTTCCAGAAAATCAAATGATATTAGGCTTTTGGATTAACCATTTAGATCTGCTATTTTAATAGTTCTTGTAGATGAGAGAATAATTTTCATTCATTTCCAAGTAAACGTCTCTCTGGGTTGTTTTCTACGAAGTATTTAATCTAGGAATTGTTTTATTTATGCATTCATCAGAAGCTTGGTTTTATGTTAAAGCATCGTCTTATGTTCTAACTTCTATAAAGAATTATTTTGAGTTTTTCTGAGATGGAGAATTTCAAAATAGTTTGATTTTATGTAGTTTTGCTGACTGAGAAATGGATGATTGTTTATCATGGGTGACTCTATAACAAGTAAGTGAAATCTTCATAATATTTGACATAATTGTAAGCTCATATTTATTATTTCTGACAATTCAAAAGAAGCTTATGCTGATAGCAACTTAATAATTGTCATGCGTGGCAAAGGAGATTTTGTATAAAATAAGATGGGCATAGCATTCAGAAGAAATAAAAAATCTAATTCAATGTTTCTTTCAGTTGTTTTCATTATTTAAAAAAAAATGAAAAATATTGAATTTCATTGAACTTTGCTCATTTTTTAAAACAGCCAATTTTCATTGTTTGTAAAGGAAGCTAGATTAAGTGGGATAAGCAGATGTTGGCTTCCGATATTTTTCAAAATATAACGCTAGAATGCATAACATAGAACATACTCTCTCACAAAGCTTGAAAGTGAACAATTCAGATAATGAATGAATTTGAGAACATTTTTTGTGTTCATTCAGTCATAGTCTTACCTTAAATTACACAATTTTAAAGGCAATCTAAGTTGAACAAGTTCATGCACAAAAGCTTAAAATTTCATTTTTGGGGGATTATTTTAATATGCATCAAATAAAACATTGAAATACATCCTCCATAATTCTACTCACCCCTCGTTCACATTGGTTTTTTTTTTCAGGGATGTAGCGTTAATAAATATAATGTTGCTAGCAGGGCTTGGATTAAACGCACGTGCTCTAAAGAAGTTTCTAGGTATTATTTTACGTCTGTCTTTTATTCCAACAGCCGTTGAAACAGTGACTATAGCTATTCTTGCTCATTTCTCCCTTGCAATGCCCTGGATGTGGGGATTTATGCTAGGGTATGTACACATTCAATTAAATTTTTCTTACTATGTACAAATTTAGGAGCTATTTTTCAATTAAATTCACCAAAAAAAAAACAATATATTCATGAGTAAATTGACAGTTTATTTTCCGCTTCTTAAATTTATTAGTTATTTAGTTAAAAACTTTGCTTGGACGTTAACGTGGAAGCAACTTTATCGTTTGTCTGTTTTTCAGTTTGGTTGTGACTGCAATTTCACCAAATGTAGTTGTAACTGTCATGTTGAGGTTGAAGCGGAAAAGGCTTGGACTAAACAATGGAATACATACCTTAATTTACGCTACTACCACATTTAACGATGTCATTGCAATTTTCATATTCGGTGTACTGCTTACTATGGTTTATTCTGAACGTAAAATACCATTACTAGTAATTGAAATTCAATAATTTCAAAAAAATCATACTAATCAATTATAGGTTCAACGACTACACAACTTCTTGTAGAGTTAGTCGGAATGGTTGTTGGCGTTTCTTTTGGATTAGTATTTGGGACACTAATATCAAAAGTTCCGTCAAGCAAAGCGGTGAAACCTTTCATAATTTTAGCAATTTAAGCAATACAAACATAATTTTTTTTCAGAAATACTCAAAAGGACTAAGGTTTATTTTGATATTATTGACTGGAACTTTTTCAGTAGTTGGAAGTAAATTTATCGGCTATCCTACAGCAGGCACACTTGGATGTGTCACTATTGCCTTTATAGTAAGGTATGCCTTGGATCAGATAAAATCGAACAAAGAAGTAGTATGGAACGATTTACATTGCTTTAAAGTAAAGTAGATCTAACTCGTATCTTTACGTTTTGCAGAGTAAACTCAGTTCTCGATTAGGACTTTTGTGGAGATTTATAAAACCAATTTCATTCTCTCTAATTGGAAAAGAGTTAAATTTGCGTATCCTAGACCCTAAATTAATTGCTATTGGAACTTTTTTGATCACAGCTGGCTGCTTGGTATTCTGTTGAGAATTTTGTGTTTATCTATTATTTAATAAGGTTTTTTTTATAGATGCGAGCTATCACTTCATATTCCTCACTTATTGGAAGTAGGCTTAGCAGAAAAGAAAGAGCCTATGTAACCGTAGCTGGTATACCAAAAGCAACAATACAGGTAATTTACATCTGGAGGAATTATTTTGCAAGTATTGTAGGCCAATTTAATTTGTCTTTTTAGGGTTTTGTAAAATAATTTTACTGTCTGTCCTTCCGTCCGCCCGTCCGTCAGCCCATCCGTGTGCCGTGGTTCTTTTTCTCGCAAACTACTGAAGCTAGAAACATCAAGTTTTGTATGCAAGTGTAAAGTGGTGCTCGCTTCAAAGTTTAACTACACAAAAATTTTATAGGGTATTTAAGGGGGGTCCCCACACAGAGGGAAGTGGTTCCCGAAAAAAAATCATCAAAGATATCCGGTATGGGTATCAAATGAAACAGGTCTTAATTTGGCACTTTTTTCTTCGAGGAGCGCACAGGATGGGGAAATACACAAAAACTGTTTGTACCCCCCCCCCCCCCCCCCCTCTCTCGCGATTGAACACCTGTGATGCGAAAAATTTGAAAAATACTATGGAGAAGTGACCTCAGAAGCCTTAGAAGTGAAAATTCGCTCAACTTTGTTAATAATGTTAATAATGCATAACGAAAAGCATGGTCACTGATTTTAGGTTCAAAGTTTATATGATTACTCGCTGAGTATTCCTTGAGTACCCTTCATTTTACACCATAATTACAAAAGACCCTGAAGCAATTATCATAAAAACTTGTCTCTCATTCCTAGTTTGGCAAAAAGTGGGTGTGTTGCTTGTGTTCATAAAAATAGTCTAGTGTGCATTTTGTGAGAATAGGGATCAAATTTTAACATGTTTAACCAGTGCATTAATCTTAAAAATAAAAGAATTAACAGCAGGTACAGTGGCAGCAGAAATATATAATGAATTTTCTTTAGCTAACATACGTACAATTTTATATAAATATATTGGCCAGGATAGATACAACTTAAATATTGAAAAATTTAATTCCATAAAAATAATAAATTTAATAGAAATGGGCAAAATAATAATTCCGGTGACAGTGATAAAAGTGCTTCAAATCTTACAAAAGAAAATCAATTCAGTTCACAGAAAAATGATGTTAATAGAAATAGCCAAGGTTCGGGTCAATCTAGGCAGTATAATTCCAATCAGTCTAGGTATCACAAAAATAATAAAAGTTTCGCACAAAATAGATCAAGTCAACAAAGACTGGAGCCCATGGAGGTTGATAGTATTAGTAGGGAAAATGTAGATTCTTTAGATACAAATGAGTTTTTTACCAACTAGCCTCGGCAGAAAAGAAAATTTATATTAAGGTTACTTTCAAAGGATGAGGGTACGTAGCAATGATCGATACAGGTTCGACAATCAGTCTTTTAAATTCAAGCAGAGTTCCAGTAGATCTATTTAAAGTTATTAAAGAAACCCCTGTTAAAATTAACACCATTCAAGGTGTAGTTACGAATCAAACAGAGCAAGTAAAAACGAAATGTCCAGAGGAATTTATTCAACCCATGAACGACAGGATAAGATGAACGAAAATCGATTTAAATAAACAATACGATTTTTTAATAGGAATGGACTGGATTACAAAGAACGTTAAATTAATTGATATTCAACAGCAGGAAATATTGTTAATTAATGGAGTACATCTCTCGTTCTTAGCAAAATCACTGGAAGAAGTGAATGTGTTAGATATAAGTGAAGTATGTGACATTCAAACCACTCATCTGAATAAAATAGAAAAGGACTCCAGTGAAAAGCTTTTGAACAAATACAGGAGATTAATGTTCAAGGAAGGAGACCAGTTAACCAACACTAATTCGGTGGTTCACCAAATCAAAACGACGACGGACCAATAAATAAATTCGAAATTATACAGATACCCACCGCAACATGAGGCTGAGGTTCGCAGACAGATGGAGGAAATGGAAAAACAAGGAATTATCAGAAAAATTAATAGTCGGCACAGTTCACCTATAATCGTGATCCCAAAGAAAATGGATAATTCAGGGAAACAAAAGTACAGAATTGTTGCAGACTATAGCAAGCTTAACCAAGTCACAATAGATGAAAAATATCCCCTTCCCAATATTGATAGCATTTTAGATAAGTTGGGAAAAGCCCAATATTTTAGTACGTTGGATTTGGCGAAGGGATATCATCAGATATTGGTAGCAGAAGATGATATCAAAAAAACTGCTTTTGTTACACCATCAGGTCTCTATGAGTATGTCCGAATGCCGTTTGGGTTGAAAAACGCACCGGCAACGTTTCAGAGGCTGATGAATAATACATTGAGGGAGTACATCAATAAAATATGTGTGGTATATCTTGAGGATGTACTCATATTTTCAACATCTCTGGAAGAACATATATTATCATTAGACAAAATTTTTAACATTTTACAAAAGCACAATCTTAAAATACAAGCTGATAAGTGCAGCTTTATGAAGAGGGACACAGAATTTTTAGGCCATACATTAACGAAGGAGGGCATTCAACCAAATCCTAACAAAATCAAAGACATTGAAAATCTTAGTCTACCAAAGACCTAGAGACAACTAAAAGGGTTCCTGGGAATGACGGGTTTCTACAGAAAATTTATAAGAGATTACGCTAAAGTAGCGTACCCAATGATCAAATATTTGAAAAAAGACGAAAAAATTAATATAAATGATCCTCAATATATTTCAGCCTTTGAAAACTCAAAAGCCTTAATTACTGCACATATTAAAGTTCCCAGAATATGACAAAACATTTATATTGACTATTGACGTTAGTAATTTTGCGATCGGCGCCGTTTTATCTCAGGACGGACGTCCAGTTTGTTTTGTATCGAGAACTTTAAATAATCATGAAAAGAATTACAGCGTTACGGATAAAGAATTTTTAACAATCGTTTACTCTGTAAATTATTTTCGTCCATATTTGTATGGAAGAAAGTTCAAAATTATCACTGACCAGGCACCCATAAAATATTTAAATAGCAAATATAAAGGAAAGGAATTTTCGCAACGTAACCAAAGGTGGATCTTAAAATTACAAGAATTTAATTTTGAAATAGAGTACCTACAAGGGAAAGAAAATAAAGTCGCGGATTTTCTAAGTAGACTTGAGGATACACCTAAAATATCAGAAAATAATGGCACAGAATCTAACATGGACTTAACAGATACAATACACTCTGTTGATGAACAGCAATTGGACCATATTGGAATAAAATATGAGATAGTTAATAAATTTAAAACACAGCTTATATTAACCTACAATATCAGTAAAGAAATAGAAATTTTACACGGACGCCGAATTATATATTTAAACCCTTTAGAAGGTGTCAGTAAAATTAAGGACGTATTAACTAGATTCATAAAGAAAGGAAAGACAGGAATATTTTCGGAAGTGGAAGATCATGACTATAATCGAGTCCAACAAGAGATAATAGAATTATTTTCGAACGATGAGAACGTCAATTTTATTAGGTGTACAATAAGAGCTACAGAGATTCAAACTGAAGAGGAGCTACACAAACAAATTTCCATGTATCATACGAAAGAATCAATGCACAGCGGAATAAATGAGACTTACTACACATTAAAATCAAAGGTATATTTTCCTAAACTCCAGGAACATATACAACTGGTAATAAATAATTGCACAAAGCGTCAGGAAATAAAATATGACCGTAAACCTATTAAACCAAAATTTCAGATAACTGAGACCCCAACACAAAAAAATGAAATCCTACATTTGGACATTTTTTATTTGTCGAAACGTGCATTTGTAACCATAATTGACAAACTAACTAAGTTTGCAGTAGCATACACTATAATTGATAAAAACTGGAGTGCGAAGGAAGCGATTTTAGTTGAGCATTTTGCTAAATTTGGAATACCAAAAAAGATGATTCTAGACAATGAATTCATAGCAGAACAATTGAAAGAATATTTTATGGAAGGTCATGTAGAAATACACTGGACAAAACCTAATAGCCATACTGGGAATGCAGATGTTGAAAGATTGCATTCAACAATCCTAGAAAAAGTAACAGGTATCAATGATAAAACTTTGTCAGTCGAAGCTAAAATTCAGTCAGTAATAGGAAATTATAATGATAGATATTATTCGAATATAAAAACTACTCCAAGAAAAGCTAAGGAAGAAGTCGATGCGGAAAATTTATGTAAGATAGTAGAGGAAAATAAAGAGAGAAAAATTAGCAAGCTAAATGAAAAACGGGAAGATTATGTAGAAAATAGGCAACAAGGACCAATTAAAAACAAGTTGGGTAGACAGACCTATGCTCATGTCAGAAGGGTTTTGTACTCAACTTACAGAATGCAGTAACCAGTAACAAATAAAATCAAGAAACATGTCATGTTCGACGATCATACTATTATTAGCAAAGTTGAAAGAATTTTGACTTCTGAGGTATTTGTTATAGTTATACCCACAAATATCTCCCTTGATAATTATTTCAGATATTTTAAGATCACGGGTGTCCATTCGCAAGGGAGGAAACACATTTTTCATGGATTTCCAACCCCCCCCTATGCCCCCACAGAAGCAAAATATGTCAGTTTAAGAACTGTTTTGAAAAGCTCTCATAGAGAACTTTCAGTTGATACTCATATCGGCTACCTTTCATGAAATTTTTTTCAGGGGCCACTCCTCTGTACTGTAATCATCGATTCATGGCTTACCATATGGGCTTTTCATCTAACCAGACATTACAGTTTTGATTGAATCATCTCCAAATTTTTAAATAATATGAATAACAAAATTACGTTTAAGATTCAGGTCAGTCAATCATTGTAGTATTATTGGAATAAAATGTTGGCAGATTAAGATGGAGTTCTTTCAAAGAAGGAATATTTTTGTTGTACATGTCAGTAAAGTTTTTCTTGAATTAAATCATTCTATTTATCCAGATATTGTATATTAAGTACAAAACCCTTCTGACATAAGCGTAGTTTTGTCTACCCAACTTGTTATGTAGCTGTAAATGCTTTTTGCGCCACAATATGGATTTACCCTTTTTGATGGTGCTCATCGATTCATGGCCTGTTTTTAGGGTTTTGTACTAAAATACAAAACCCTATTGCAATCACGACCTGTGTCCGTCTGTCCGTCCGTCCGTCCGTCCGTCCGTCCGTCCGTCCGTCCGTCCGTCCGTCCGTCTGTATGTCACAGCACTTTTTCTCCGAAACTATAGAAGCTACAATCATAAAACTTTGTGGAAAGGTCAGAAGTGGTGACCTCTTGAAAGTTCAATGGTGAAAAAAATTTTCAAAGGGGTTTAAGGGGGGTCTCCCCATATAAGGAAGTGACCCCCCAAAAAAAAATTTTCACCATTGGTAGTCGAGTAGGGTGTCATTGGAAAGGTCTTAATGAGATCTTTTCAAAACAAGTCTTAAAATTGCCTTACAAGTACCGAGAGGGGCAGGGGAAGGGAAAATGTACGAACTTTTCGCGTACCCCCCCCTCGCGATTGGACACCTTCCATCCGAAAAATCTAAAAAAAATCATGGATATAGGCCTTAACGAGTACAACAACAACAAATACATGAGAAGTCGAAATTCACTCAACTTTGTTAGTAATAGTATGATTTATCGATTTTATGTTTTCTTGAATAAAATCTTAACGGTACCCTTAAATTCAATAAAATTCAGTACACAGATGACTATTTATAAGGTTAATCTTTCCTGAAAGTTTCATAAAGATCCAATAACATTTAACGAAGTTATAGCGATTTGAATTTTCCTGCATTACTATGGAACAATATGCCCTGTATTACTATGGAAACATATGGCAATGGAGCCATATGCGCTTTTTACCGACTTAGAAACTACAGCTTTGCTAGGATTTGCATGAAAATTTCAGGAATGATAGGTATCATGAAGATAAGTATATACAATTGAAACAAGTCAGAAAGGCAGGAGAGAGCTCCTAGCAAAAGGGCTTTGTAACCATTCTAAGATTCTAAAAAACAGGCCATGAATCGATGAGCACCATCAAAAAGGGTAAATCCATATTGTGGCGCAAAAAGCATTTACAGCTACATAACAAGTTGGGTAGACAAAACTACGCTTATGTCAGAAGGGTTTTGTACTTAATATACAATATCTGGATAAATAGAATGATTTAATTCAAGAAAAACTTTACTGACATGTACAACAAAAATATTCCTTCTTTGAAAGAACTCCATCTTAATCTGCCAACATTTTATTCCAATAATACTACAATGATTGACTGACCTGAATCTTAAACGTAATTTTGTTATTCATATTATTTAAAAATTTGGAGATGATTCAATCAAAACTGTAATGTCTGGTTAGATGAAAAGCCCATATGGTAAGCCATGAATCGATGATTACAGTACAGAGGAGTGGCCCCTGAAAAAAATTTCATGAAAGGTAGCCGATATGAGTATCAACTGAAAGTTCTCTATGAGAGCTTTTCAAAACAGTTCTTAAACTGACATATTTTGCTTCTGTGGGGGCATAGGGGGGGGTTGGAAATCCATGAAAAATGTGTTTCCTCCCTTGCGAATGGACACCCGTGATCTTAAAATATCTGAAATAATTATCAAGGGAGATATTTGTGGGTATAACTATAACAAATACCTCAGAAGTCAAAATTCTTTCAACTTTGCTAATAATAGTATGATCGTCGAACATGACATGTTTCTTGATTTTATTTGTTACTGGTTACTGCATTCTGTAAGTTGAGTACAAAACCCTTCTGACATGAGCATAGGTCTGTCTACCCAACTTGTTTAGAATCTTAGAATGGTTACAAAGCCCTTTTGCTAGGAGCTCTCTCCTGCCTTTCTGACTTGTTTCAATTGTATATACTTATCTTCATGATACCTATCATTCCTGAAATTTTCATGCAAATCCTAGCAAAGCTGTAGTTTCTAAGTCGGTAAAAAGCGCATATGGCTCCATTGCCATATGTTTCCATAGTAATACAGGGCATATTGTTCCATAGTAATGCAGGAAAATTCAAATCGCTATAACTTCGTTAAATGTTATTGGATCTTTATGAAACTTTCAGGAAAGATTAACCTTATAAATAGTCATCTGTGTACTGAATTTTATTGAATTTAAGGGTACCGTTAAGATTTTATTCAAGAAAACATAAAATCGATAAATCATACTATTACTAACAAAGTTGAGTGAATTTCGACTTCTCATGTATTTGTTGTTGTTGTACTCGTTAAGGCCTATATCCATGATTTTTTTTAGATTTTTCGGATGGAAGGTGTCCAATCGCGAGGGGGGGGTACGCGAAAAGTTCGTACATTTTCCCTTCCCCTGCCCCTCTCGGTACTTGTAAGGCAATTTTAAGACTTGTTTTGAAAAGATCTCATTAAGACCTTTCCAATGACACCCTACTCGACTACCAATGGTGAAAATTTTTTTTTGGGGGGTCACTTCCTTATATGGGGAGACCCCCCTTAAACCCCTTTGAAAATTTTTTTCACCATTGAACTTTCAAGAGGTCACCACTTCTGACCTTTCCACAAAGTTTTATGATTGTAGCTTCTATAGTTTCGGAGAAAAAGTGCTGTGACATACAGACGGACGGACGGACGGACGGACGGACGGACGGACGGACGGACGGACGGACGGACGGACGGACGGACGGACGGACGGACGGACAGACGGACACAGGTCGTGATTGCAATAGGGTTTTGTATTTTAGTACAAAACCCTAATTATAAACATGTCAGGCATAAAGATGAAACTAGATATAGAATCAAGAAACTTGAAAATGTGCACTTAACAAAAATTAAAAGACCATATAAATCTACAGGCAATTCTTTTCATAATAATCCTAACGATATCAGCGACACAGGGAGCACTACAAACAATACAAATTGATGATGAGTCGGGTTATACAAAAATTAAATTGAGAACAATTGAAATTGTTAATCAGACCAGCACTATTTTCCATTTAGTTAATCCAGAAGATATGTTAGATACTATTTCAAATATAAGAGTTAATATAAAACACTTGGATATTGAGAATAAGGAAATGATTTTTAGAGAAATAGATACAGTTATAGCGAAGATAAAGTTCATTATTCCTAGGCCAGTAAAAACACAGAAAAGAGGCTTGTTGAACATTGTAGGCAATGCACAAAAATGGCTTTTTGGGATAATGGATAGTAATGATAGAGAGCAAATTTTCAACCATTTGGAAATTATAGAAGAAAATAATCATAATGCTATTAACAACCTCAATGGGCAAATCAAAATTAACAATCAGTTTAATGAATCTATAAAATCATTGCAAGTCATGATAAATAACGATAGGAGAAAAATTTTGGAAGCTTTTAAAGGATTGGAAGGTACAACTAAGCATATCGTACACCAACAATTATTTTCAGAACAAATACTAAAGTTAAGATTTTTGGAAAATGAAGTCAACCAAATCCAGGATAATATTATATGGGCAAAACATAATTTGTTACATCCAAGTATATTAACTATGGAAGAAATTGAGGAGTATAATATCGATTTTTATAAACTTAAACTGTCACAAATAGGAATATTAGAATATAAGAACAAATACATTGTTATAGCTATCAAAGCTCCAAAGAGTTATATTGTAACTGATTTGAAGCTTATCACCCCGGTACCAAACATGGAAAATTTTGAAATAGATAGCAAGGATGAGTATATTGTGGAAATAAATAACTATACATATACATATAAACCTTATGTAATCGCCAAAAACTTAAAGTTAAGTACACATTGGAGAAGAACTGTAAGTTAATACGTAATAATAAAACACAAGTAGAAATTTTAGGTGAAGAGAGCATTATTGTAAAAAATGCTAAAGAATTAAAAATAAAGTATAATTGCAACGAGAAAACAATTGTTTTAAATAGAAATAATCTTGTTAATTTCTTTAATTGTCGAATTACTATAATTGAAGAAACATTCTCTAATAAAGAAGTTATAGAACATAACAAATACTTCTATCCCTATCCAATATTGAACTTTAATTTTTCAAAATCAATTACATTTGACAATTTAGTTACAAGCAATTTCGAAAACAATCAGGAAATAAACGAGTTAAAAAAACATAAAATGATATCATATTTCATTAATATTACTAGCACAATGTTTATAGTATTAATTATTACTTTCACTTTTTGCCTTGGACAAAAAATATTGTATAATCATTTTAATGCAAAGATTCAGGAGAATCTTCAGTTCAACCGAGGAGGAGTAACATATGTTCATTCACTCAACATTAAGAATGTTCATTCACCCAACGCCAATAATGTACATTCAACAAATACTGTAACTAGGTCAGAACTAAATATTACGCCATATGTTAAAAATGCTGTTAGCAGTCAATTGCTCTTTTACCATAATGGCAACTCAATTGGGTCAGTTAAAACTGATGACACAGTAGATAATAATAGATCAATAAAAGAGCAATTGACTGATCGATCATCAATTGTTGTTACATTAGCCTAAGCGACACATCGAAAATAAAGTTCAAATCACGTTAATAAAACTTTTGTTTTTTTTAATACGAAACTTCGGACAATACATTATTCGCGTCCTCAGACTAGGCTGATCTCAGCGAGCGAAAACATCCTCGCTCGTCGGGCCGCAAACCATCGCTGCAGTCCTTTACGGACATTTATATGCCCTCCAAAGTCAGTACACATGTCCTTTGTGCCTTGATTGCATATCAGAAAAACGTTGCATTTTTATCTCACATAGGAGCAGCTAGCACAGAAAGAGTCCTTTGAAGTATTGGTTGTCTTTTAAAAATTTTGTATTATCCACTTGTTTATCTGTTACCTTCATCGTCGATTCTGTTATCTATGAGAAAGAGTCCTCACTAGTTTTCGCCTGCGAACAGAGATACTTAGATGCCTCCAAAAATTAATTACTTGTAGCAATAAACTTTCCTGTGACTAAAGGCTACGCCACTGAAGAAAACCTTGCTAGTTATCACAGGCTTAATTACTTAAGTAAAATCCACATACAGTCATCTATCACATATTGTGATCAGTAAATCCACGTATAGCTAATTTTGTTTTGCTGAATTGTTTGCTATAATTTTTCGACGATAAAGTATCAATAGTAATAATATTAAATCTTAATTAAAACAATAATAACATTAAATTTTTAAATATTTTTGATAGCTTTCATTCGTATAAATAAAAATCATCAAGTATATTTTTCTTTTTAGGCGGCACTTGGTCCAATGGCTTTGGATTTAGCGAGAACTTTGAATCGCGAAGACACTTTAGAGCTAGCTGGTAAAATTTTAGTTATATCCGTTCTCGCTATTATGATCACAGCCCCTATTGGAGCCATTTTTATGATTCGATTAGCTCCACTGTGGCTACAGCACGCCAAATCAGGCAATAGAAATCGTAACAAAGAGCTTTTTTCTATAAAAGGGAGCATAAATGATGGATTTACAGCAACTAATAACCCAAATCCTTAACTGAAAATTTGTTATATTTTGTGATCTACTATCAGGCTTCTGTATATATGTACATATATAAATATGTTATTTTAGGATAAATATTAAGAACCAATTAGCTCTTGTCATTATAAAATGTTGGTAATTAGATTTTATGAATCTTGTGAATATATTTCTGTATATAATCCATATAAATGTAGTTTTCAAATTTTGTAGTATAAGAATTTAATCATTACTTCTTTGCATTGTTTTTATGATTTTTTGAAATGAAGTCAACGCATTTTTAATGTTAATGGCGCGACTGAGTATGGCTGATTTATTGATTACTTGGATATTTAAGAAATATTAATGTAACGTAAAGCTGACTCCAGAATAACGGCAATGTTCCTAAAAAATCTGGGATTTTACTGGTAGAAATTATTGTATTTGAGCGAAAAGTCTGTAATGATTTTCAAACTTCCTTGCGATCGCGGAACCGACCTCTCATCGGTTCTAGACGTTAAGTCTGAGTAGTGCCAACAGATGGTACCAACCGGTCAACCAATCCGTGCACCGTAACCCATTCGCGCGGTGGCTGCTTGTCGGCCAGCTAGATTGGAGAGGATTTCGGTCGCGGGTCTCCGAAAAGGTTACGCTCAATTACAATATTCAGCCACCTGTACACGCCCATTTTCAAAACGCGTTACAAAAGCAAAACCATACGGAGAGGAAACCTATTCTACGTTACTCCGTATTTCTTCATTAACCAGTCAAAAGCACAAAATCTAATTTTTATTTCGCGTTCCCGAATTTCCGACGCAGTACCGAAAAGTATGCTACACTAACTCAACCCGACGAAAACTACGTTAAAGAAAACTCAAAGTCAACTAAGGTACCGCGTACCGCGCGCGACGCGAAACCGACCTCAGCGGATTTTCTCAAACTCTACCCTCGCGACGGCATACTTACCCTGCACCTCATTTCCCGCTGAAAGGCAGAACTTCTGGAAAGGAAAGTCGTGTTTTAATTAGCAATTCATGATTTTATTAATATAATAATAGATACATAACTAAAGTTAAATCTTTAAATGCTTTTTTTTTTAACTGTAAGACCCTAACGCGGTTATATATATGGTCTACGATTTTAGCGTTCAATTTCAACACCGTCGAGTCGTACAGATCTCCGAATTTACTGTAACTAAATTAATAATAAAGCACAGGATATGATATATGTTGTTTTTTTTTACAGATTTCGAATTATGCTATAAAAGTCTTACTAAACAGTTCCACATCTATCGCCTTTAGTTTGCGTAGGTTTACCAACACTTTTCTACTATTGAAAAAAAAACCTTAAATTGCATTCTAACTGGTAATCGAAAATATATCTGTACATATAACACATGTGTGTATCTGTATTATGGGATTCCCACTATCGCTGCCCTTACTCTACGAATAATTATCGAGCGAAAATTCTCGTTTCGAGTAGTTAGATAAAGAAAATAGACTGCAAAATTAACTAAAACGGAACCTTGTGCAACCTACTAATTTAAAGTTATCTGACACTAACGGAACTCTGCTGGTTATTGTTTCCCTACTGCTAATACCTCACCATAGTCGTTACTGATGATGAGCTTTCTGCACCTGCAAGTCTACTCAAAAGTTCAGCTAAGTTAGCATGTTAACTGCAGCTACTAACTACCTATAAGAATAACAACTTTTTGGAGGAATGAGTATTACTAGTTAATCTCTTTTATTTCATTTTTACTTTACTCTTAGAGACCTATTATGTCCTAAGTTATGCTTTCCATACAAATTCATTTCACATGCAGCTAAGGAACGACCCTCTTTTTTTTTTAAATATACATGTTGCATGTACAGAAATATAATAAAAGAAATAAATTAAAAGTGGGAACGCTTTGATTTTGTATCTCTCAACAGGGTTGGTGGATACCCTTGTTTGGATCAAACTAAAAAACTAAAAGTTAATTTGAACATTAATCATTGAAAATTGACTCGTGTATTTTAATAAATTACCAGCCTCTTATTTAATTCTTTGGAATGTGATTACGAAGGCTTTCGTCACTAAAATATTCATTTGAATAAGATTTCGCAAATTAGCGCAGCGAAAGTCTTGAACGCCTTCGTCACGATAACTTTTATGCCAGGTACGTTACCAGAACAATACAAATTTCACTACAGACCTTGGAAATTCTTTGATATTCACTTAAACAGGAGTACCCAACCCCAGGGACACTGCTGAATAAACCTTTCTTTATTTAAAGTACCCCAAATATGTTGAGAAGACTCGATTACTTCAGTCTCATTAATTTCAAATATATTAGAAGATAGTTAACACATAAATCTACACTCTCTTCCCTCATAAAGTGTCTTACAATCTTCAGTACTCTATTCTACCGACTTTACTCAGATGTACGATCGCATAAAAATAAAATGCTTAAATATATTGAAAACTTAAAAAGGTAAGGTAACAATGCAAACAAAAATCATCAGTTAATTTACAACATTGAACATGTACTTTGTTCTCGTTTGCGATCGCTACCACACACGTCAGTAAAATGTCTCCTTTGAATTCAACATCGTTCCGCACGACGCCCTGGATAATTCATTGATTGCGTGGATTTGGTTTAGGATTGTGTTATTTTTGTGATGTAAAACAATCGCTGGGTCAAGCACTTTGGGCAAGGTTTCATTAGGAATCCTGCCATGTGGCCTAATATATAATTTGCATGACCATTTTGGGAAAAGTCCAATCTTTCATACCTTGAACATGTCCATTGTTTGCCTTGAGCAAGAAGCAGCGCCACAACGCAAAAGCCAAAAATGATTCGTTCCTTCCTCCACCCTTTTCCCGCAATCGCTTGGTACCTTCCAACAGTTGTCGCTGCCTTTGGGGGCTCAACCGGGATATCCTCCGGGGCTTAGATTTGGATTAAACATCTATTTAAATTGGATTAATTGTCATTTCAATATTTTAAAGACTAATTTTTATCATCTGACATGGCCTTTGAACTGTTGCAATTATAATGAGCAGATGTGTAATTTCGGCGATACGATGCTTTATGTCGGGTGCGGCACGCTCTAAATTCTCATTAGCGAAATCACACGATGGGAATATGTGTACAACATCAGCGACTTGATCAATCCCTGTTGTTGGGGTGGCTGCTTCACCAAATCGCTGCGCAATTCACGTTCAACGATCTTCGCCACACGAGTACATAGCAACCGCGCGACTCACAACCACACTCTGCCGCCATGTGGCTATCAATTTTTCCTTTTGACATCCCACGACAAAATTGACGTGGGATGTGCAACCGTCACACCCGACATGAGATGCCAAGCCACTCGGTGGCAAGGTGTGTTAGTGAGTCGCCAGTGGCGTCACAAGATCCTGGTGCAATCCACGACCAAATGCTCCACCGAATTTTCTACCTTTCAGGCAGTCACGAAAATAGTAGTATTTCAAGTAGCCCAGCTACTGACCATAATAGCACGCTATCGTGGGGCCAAGCTGTTGACCATGATAGTAAAATATCCTGTGGCTAAGATGTTCTATTCTCAATAGTGCCAAAATCAAAAATTTTTTCCTCGGTGCAATCCACGACCAAATGCTCCACCGAATTTTCTACCTTTCAGGCAGTCACGAAAATAGTAGTATTTCAAGTAGCCCAGCTACTGACCATAATAGCACGCTGTCGTGGGGCCAAGCTGTTGACCATGATAGTAAAATATCCTGTGGCTAAGATGTTCTATTCTCAATAGTGCCAAAATCAAAAATTTTTTCCTCGTTTGTTTTCGGTCTGATTACATGCATTATTTTGAATTTTTGTACCATAATAATGTTCAAAAGTCAGACAATATGACTACTTACATAGTCATTCAATGTTTACCTGGAAATCTAACAAAACTTACACAAATATTCCAATTTAGGACACTACAAGAACACAGTTAATTAATTTAAGAACTTTAACAATATGACCTGTGAAAATTTGTTATTCAACTATCGCTTTACTACAATCAAGTAGTTATGTAATTCTTGCCAATAATTACTAATACGGTGAATATGTTTTCAGAAAAATTAGTCGAGCGCAATTGAAAGCGACGCTGGAATTTACTAGTGCATTTAGATTTTTGATCAGGAACCTTCTTTCCTATATATGCTGTTTAAGAATAAAATCTCCTGCAATTCTTCTATGAACTATTTATGACTAAATATTTTTATTACTATTCGAACACAACCTCCAATTACAATTCCGCACTTTAATTGCAGATTGACCCTGTAAAAATGAAGCCTGGATTCAATTGAGAACCAATAATATCAACATGAAAAATATTTATTAACCACTTTCTGAATTAATCGATTATACTAGTCAACAAAGAAAATATTTTTTTGCACTGCAAATGATTTCAAGCGATATATGTATTTTGTACTAAAAATAATCTACAAAGCCAAATAGAATATTTGTATAATGTCAAAATCCATTGTGTGCGATTTGTATAAAAGCGCAATTCTTCACAATTTGGCTGAGAAACGTACAAACCCCGAAAGAAGATAAAAATGAAGAAATAAGGGAAACATTCTACAATCTCTTTGAAAGATTAGTTGACTCATTGTCCACAAACCACAGAAAAATAATTCTGGGTAACTTCAACGTTCTAGTTGACAACACGCTTTCCCATTGAGGATCGACTGGACAACGTAACAAATGGCAATGGCCAGTGCCTGATTGATTTTGTATCTAGTCAAACGTTTGACTTGCTTTCTATATCACTGTTACATAAAATGACCTGGGTATCGTAAAAAGGCAACACACAAAACTAAATCGACCATGTTCTGACACAACAAAGATAGGCCTCGAGCATATTTGACATCTATACATACCGAGGAACCAATTGGAACTTGGATCATTGCTTCATCAATCCAAACTATCGATGTCATATGTCAAACGCGTATCTGGTGAAAATCTGTCTACAGAAATTTGACATCGATAGGCTTCAAATGGTGTCTGTGAAGAAAAATTTCACGGAGACTCTCATCCAACCAGACCGATTGCTGATAACAAACAACGAGCTATGAGTGGAAATGATGTTATGGCAGAAAAGTTGATTAAATATCAAGGCCGACACAAAAGAAATGCTTTGTTCAATGATGTGTGCCAAAATACGTTGGACAAAATTGATCAGGCGTACAATACAGACAATATTTAGGTAGGAAAAGCCAAATATACGGAGAACATCACGAAGATCTCAGAAGAGTAGCTAATGAGCTAATGAACTATAGAGGCATATCACTACTTTGTACGGCGTACAAAATTTTTTCAGGGATCACGGAAAATAATGTATCAACCTAGCCTTATAGCGAGCAGATACTTCAGGAATTCTGGGAGTGCAACATGGATGTACACGAATTTTTTGACTTTAAGCAAGCATACAAAAAATTTGACCATAGCGTACTGTACTAAATAATTCTTTGCTTTGCTGTCCCAGCTAAATTAGTCCATTATAGTAAAATGACAACGGCGTTGACAACCTTCCAAGTCCGAATTAATAACCAATTCACCCACGATTCTCAAATAAATATCCCACTGAAGCAGGGAGATGGGCTGGCTCCGTTACTAATCAATTTGGCTCTATAGAATGTCATGAGAAAGTTACCCGTTGATAAAAGAGTTACGTTAGTATACATCTTGACCCAAGGGGTAGCTTATGCTGATCATCAATATTTTGTCATGGTCATTAGCAACCACCAAAGAACTTTTCCAGAAACTCGACTGAGAAGCAAAATTATGTGGTAGGGCTACAAACCAATGAGAATAAAATAAAAATCATTATTTGTTTATAAAAATACTCTAAATGCACAACGTATCACACTTGCCAAACACAATTTTAAAAATGTGGAAAACTTTCTGTATTTAGGTGTCTTGATAAAAAGAATGGGTAAAGGAAGAGAGCAAACACGCCAAAGAATATAGCTTGCAAATAAAATATATTATTCAGTTCTGACAGTTTTAAAGACCAGCTGCATACACAGGAAAATAAAGCTCCAAGTATACAAAACTGTGATAAGAACTGTGCTATACTATGCATGTGAAACATGGACCCTAACCCAAGTATCTGCAATAGCGTACCTTTAAGAGGTGGGTCTTGAGGTAAATAATTGGAGTAAATCGAGTACAGGACCAATATCAACTTCGATACAACCATGTATTACCTGTATATGAAATTTTCGACGAAGTGAAGGTAACAGTGATTGTAAGACTATGGAAGCTGCAATAGACTGTCCACAGGAACTCTATGGATGAAAAATGGATATCCAAATAGATATTCATTGGGAGAACTGAAGGGCGGAGATCAGTGGAGAAACCGAGGAAATGCTGTTCGGTCTTTGAAACTGGGTTACTTGTCGATTGGTCGCGACATTTTTAAACTCTTCCTGCGGGAAAAGATGGCCCGATAACAGTTGCAATGTCATGAAAAAGAAGAACACAAATTTTGAAACTGTAAAAATCAAATGCTGGATGCAAGTCAAAAATTTAAAACTTAGCATGTTAAACTGCTATTCTCAATAAAAGTTATAAAATTATCTCCTGGATAGAAAAAATTTCAATTTGAGTGAGACTTGGTAGTGTGATTGGTGAAACTCTAGGATATATTCCGTTGACAATTATCCAAAACCCTAGCTTAGATTCAATGTAGTAGCCCCCACAGTTCAGAAAGTAAACGAAATTTGTTATTTTAGAGACAACTAAAGTGTTGAATATGGAGCCATGGTTTTTGTTTAATTGGTATACATAAGCCAATTCCTTTTTAGGTCTTCGTAAAAAATTTTTTTACAAAGAGCTACTACTTTCGCGACCTGTCTGTTCGTCCGTCTGTCCGTCCGTCCGTCTGTCCGTCTGTCCGTGCGTCACAGCTGATTTCCTCAGAAACAATAGAAGCTAGAATGCTGAAACTTTGTGAAAAGGTCAAAAGTGATGGTCTTTCAAAAGTTAAGGTCTTAAAAAAAATTTAAAAATGTTTAAGGAGGGTCCCTCCTAATAACGAATTGGCCCTTAAAATCTTTTTTAAATCAAAGGTAGTCGAGTGGGGTATCAAATGAAAGGTCCTAATTAGAACTTTAAGAATCTGATATAAAAAAATCATTTTATGAATTAGGGGGTCCAGGGGAAGGCAAAATGTACCAAAAATTTGTGTCCCCCCCTCGCGATTGGACACCTTTGAGCCGAAAAATTTGAAAATTATCACGGACGTGGACCTTTATGGGTACAAGGGTAATAAATACCTTAGAAATTGAAATTCACTCAACTTTGTTAATAATAGTGTGATTTGTAGATTTTACATTTTTTTTTTGAAATTTTGTAATTATATAGACTTATATAAGATATATACGTTCACAAATTTTTATTGAGATCGAATGATAATCAAGTGAGTTATAGCCATTTCAATTGTATGGAATTACAACAACAATAACACGTGGTTATGGTTTTCCAATAAGAGGTGTTATTTTAATATTATAAGGAAAATGCCATTTTTTGATGTGATTCATCGGATGTTGATTTTATTATGAAGAAAGGGATATGCGATTAAAAGCAAATAATAACATCAGGCAAATAACTAGCACGACACGCTTACAGGACCATATCCTTTTCATGAAATTTTCAATAACCAAATCGCAAAGTGGCTGCCCTATGTCCTCGATAGCCTCACGAATTTCATCTCTGAGGTATTGAATCGACGCTGGGCTATTGGCGTAGGCTTTTCTACGTGGCCCCAAGGGAAGAAGTCGCATGATGTTAAATCACAAGATCTATTCAAAATAGCACTTCTTATTGGAAAACCCTGTATGTACTTAAAATTGACTTAGGCACTTTTATTTTCTTTCAATTTTCATGAAAATTTAAGGAATAGTATTTAACTTGATCATGTTCAATCGGTCGAGCATTCAGAAAAATCATTTGAGCTAGATCAAAATGGCGGCGCCACTGTGCTCCTGAAAGAAACTGTGCGTTTTCTGCATAAATTTGAACGATTTCATATCCAAGTATTGGATGAATAGTTCAAGTTATCGATTCACGCTATTAGAAAACTTGTTTCTAACCCTAGGATGTTTACAAAGACCTTCTGGTAGGAGCACTCTCCTGCTTACTCAACTTGTTTTCTTTAAAACCCATTGCGTTACGACTAGTTTGATTCATCTTCAGTGTGTGAAGGATGTGTTGAACGAAATGATTTTATATAGCGGTAGGATGGGTTAAGTAGGTAGTACTAGATTAGGCCAGGTACTTAATAAGGTCAGGTACTAAACTCGGTCAGGTAGAGGGATATTAAATTTTTGTTTTTTTTGATTGTTGGGTATCCGTTTGTTCTGTTTCATTTCGTTTCCGTTTTTATTGGAGAGTGGTTTCTTGTACTGAAAAAACCGCATCGGAATTTGTTATAAATGGTTCAATGATAATGTAACCGTTTGTTTTTCAATGTTTTTTTGTTTCAAGTCTTTCTAGGATGTCAAGTCGGGGTCCTTTGCTATGTTTGTGTAATAATGTCATAGAGTTTATCATAGTGACAGGATCGTGTGCTTGGTTTTGTAGGTGCGTCGCATAATTGGAGTCTGCCTTGTTGTATAGGAAAGATTCTAACACTCGTTGTATCTTGTCGTTAGTTTCCATACTGTCCTTATGTATACCATGTAACAGTCCTTGCATGTCAGTTTGTATATACCACTGTTTTCGTAAGAAGATGTCTCATTCAGTTTTGGTTTCAGTTCGTTTACAATGTTTTTGTTAAAGGAAGTTTACAATGTTTTTGTTAAAGGAAGGTTTTTGTTAAAGGAAGTTTCAAAGTTCAAATGTCTCTTTGCCTACCCCATGCCTCCTGCCAACCACTTCAATGAACTAAGCAACATTTACAAAATAAAAAATTATAACGGATACAAACAACATAACATTGACAAACTTGTTACACAGTACAAACAAAAACAGGAACGCCAAATGACTTGGCAGAGAAACATACAAACTTCCTCAGGAAATACAAACTACAAACTGCATTCAAAACTAACAACTGAATGACACACCAATATACGAAAACAGCGGCATATACAAACTGACATGCAAGGAATGCGATATGGTATACATAGAAAGAACAGCATGGAAACTAATGACAAGGCACAAAGAGCGCTTGCGATATTTACTGTCAAACAAGTGGGACTAAGGCAGAGAGATGGGCTAGCTCCATTGCTATTCCATGAATGTCAAACATGATCCCTAACATAAGCATCCGCAAATGTATTGAATGCCTTTGATTGAATGAAGCTAGAAGGTGACCAATGATGAATTCGATACAACCATGAGATGTATAAAATTTTTGCCGAGCCTGAGGTCGCAATGATTGTAAAACTGTGGAAGCTGCAATGTGCTGGCCTCATGAATCATACTGATGAACAACGGATACCCAAAAAGATATTCATTGGGAGAACTGAAAGCCGGAGACCAGTTTAAAAACTGAGGAAACGCTCGTCTTACTCGGTCGATGAAGACAGTTCATCGCTGCTCAGATTTCAAAATTGGAGGAAACGGTCAATGGATCGATATAGTTGGAGGTACTTGTTGCAGCAATGAAAGCTCCGAGAGAGGCTGTAGTTCTATGAAGAAGAAGTGGGAGATTGAAATTCAGTTTGAAAAGTTGTCACACTTGTAACTGGATGTTTTGAACAAAATCCTCCAAACTCCAGCTCTGCTTACCACAGATGGGCATGATCGTTAACTTACTTTGGCTTTGACCTTTGTCTGACTGCAAAGCGAGTGCACAGTCTGCCAAAAAGAATATTCATTTTATGTATAATTTTTCTTCCTTTGCTCTAGCTCTTGAGCTCTGGAGTAAAAATTTTTAGAAATCTAGTCAGTAGGCAGAAGAGAGCACCTAGCAGAAAGGCTTTGTGACCATCCTCGGGCTCGAAATAAATTTTCCAATAGCATCAATCGATGACTAGAATTATTTGTGTTCCAACAAAAAAAAATTATTATTTATGCAGCGTTTAAATGCGGCGAGATAAGCGGATTTGATTTCATCATATTTGATTAATCTGCACTAAACTCGTTCCCATTAGCATCGTTTTTGCATGCTGTCGCAAAATGTGTCTGTCTTTACTTCACCTAGGACCTTTTCCGTTTCTTGTGAACGTAAGCTAATAATTATCTTTAGGTTTTGGATTATAATCTTTATAATTGATAAGGAAGAAAAAAACGCATGCTTTTATAGTAACGCAATAAGAAAATAATGTTTATTTCGTAATTTTAACAAATTCGGTAAAGATAAAGATAAACAGATGTTTAAATCGTCTTATCTGAATATGTCATGATTATTTTAGGAGCGCTTTTTGGTTTTTTTATTGAAATAAATTTGAGCTGACTGCGGGTAAGTGGAAAATAATGAGAGTGCATCGTAGGTGGTGCATTGACAAGCATTTCTAGATTTTGAAGTAATAACAAAACCAAATCAGTTCTACAAAGATGAAAACTAGCTAACCTTTAGAAAGGTTTTTTTTTGCACTTGCATTTCATTTCATATTATAAGAAGTACATTTTTCAATTAAACTCCTCCCTAATTTACTTAAACATTGTCTGGCGTAAGATGAAAGAAATATTATTGAAACTGTTAAATATAATTTAAAAAGTATATAAATATATGAATATGACAATAATAAATATGCTACGTTTACATATAACATTATTGATAACAAAATAATGAGAGAAAAATATGAAAAAGAAAACAAATAAATTACCGAAAATGATAAAAACAACAAAAAACATAGGTATCACCTATTCTTATATTAATATATGCAAGGGAGAATTTTTTTTAAGGAAATATTTCATTATAAATAAAAAATTAGCAAAACGAAAAATAAAAATAGACAATAGAGAAAGTGGATGTAAGAGCAAACTTGTAAAGTTCTTATTTGATAACTTATGGCTTTGTGAAAGAAAAATCTACATTTTATTTTAAAGGTAATCCTCTTTGCTGCATCATCGAAGCGTGAGTCATTCAATGTTTGTTGTGGCTTATCATTGTTGCTTTTGATTTAACCAATTTTAATTGAGCTAAATATATAAAAAAATGGCACAAGTGATTAGCAGTCGCCTAAGCAAAATGCTTGAAAACCGGCATAACACTGATCCGAAATTTTAATTGCAGATTTGAAAATATTTTTCTTATTAATAGAAATATTTTTTCTTATTAATAGAAATTTTATATTATCCTTTTCCTTTCTATATTAAAGTTAAACTTTTCTTTATAAGTATATCCTCTATAATATTTATCTTTTATTATTATTAATTTTTTTTTCATTATTATCGTCTATAATACAGCCTATCCACGTATTGCATTGCCGAATGCAATCTACAGTGGCTGAACTAGAGGCTCGTCAATCCACCGTTGCGGCGTGACGATACGGTGAACGATGGACAAGCAAGAGAAAAATCTGCTTGGGCGCGGAAAAATTACCGTTGCGGCATAGAGATTATGCTGGGATTGCAACTGAGCAGGTAGTCCGTTTTAGATCGCCAGCAGTGAGGTTACGGGAATTGCTCCAACGTGACGTGTGATTTGCCCACGGAAAAGGTTTAGCAGGCAAGGCGTTGCATAGTGGTATAACAAAAGCGAAGAAAAAGTTAAGTGGTTTGCAATGAAGTGCTAAAGAAAGTTCATATAAAAGAAAAACTCTTACGTTGAAGTCATATTCAAGTGATTTTATTGCCCTTACGTCTGTGGTTGTGTATAATTGCAGCTTTACACTGTTTCATTGAAACTTAGCCGTTCACTAAAATATCGGCATCACATCGACGTCATCATCATCATCGGCGCTATTTCTTGACATTTCGCTTAAAATAAAATCCAATCTTCACACTTTGCGTGCTACTTCTTTGAAAGATTTGGAATGAGTACTTCTGATGGATTGTGCGCAGCAAGTCGTCATTGACAATTAAATTAACAGACTTGACAACTGTTATCAAAGGAAAATGTCAGTTTCTGTTTGTTCAAGTTCACTAGCAATATTCGGTGTAACGTGGGAAAATATCACAAAACAACGCCCCTGGAAGTAGTGCTCTTCAATTGAGTTGCACTTAAATATTCGTTCAACGGGATTACAGTGAAGGAACATCCGTCAAATTTCATACAAGGCTTCCAAGTGAACTTGATAGTCGTTTTGAAAGACATATCTTCGAATCAATAACAACGACAGTTAATGATTATTTTGCTGAAGCAGAAAAAGGATCTGGCAGCACATACTGCGAATGTTGTTTGGCTTGCAAGACAGCTTATTTAGTTTATACGTGAATTGAAACTCATTACGAAAAGACTCTACAAAAGATATCCAAATTTACTGCATCCGAAAATGAGCGTATTTATAATCCAAATGGCTGCAAATAACAGATCCTACATTTCGTGGTTTGCATGTAATCGAAATTTCAATATTAGATCGGCCTGGTATCACATGACGTGTATTTTCCCATTCTAACAAAGAAATTTTTATGTAACGTATATTGGTAAAATTTAAAATGGATTTTGGGGTTGTCCTGCAACGATATTGAAGCGGATACTGAGCAACAAATGTAAAAGTACTAATGTGTGTATTTTAAGTCGTTGAAAAAATAAGTTTTGTTTGCAGGAAAAGAGGAATAAGTCAAGGCATCATCCACATCATCTTCCACCTGGACGCCCCACTTTTTGTTGGGGGCCATAAGAATAGTCGGTAATTATGAAGTCCTCTTCAGTCTGTCTGTTTTCTCCAGGCTCAGCTTATCCCCTGAGTCAGCAATTTATGACAATTTATGACCTCATTCTCGACTTCGGTCGATATTTGTTTGAACCCCGAAATTCGTGTATGCAAAATTTAGTTTGTAGTGGGTCCGCAATGCTAGCCTGCCAGCGTAGTCACGCGTCCACAGACAAGGCCTACCGCAGCAAAACCCACCATCCTCTCTCGCCGAGGGAGCAGACCATCGCTGCAGTCATTCACGGACATTTATATACACCCAGTTCACTACAAAGGCCCAAAAGGGGCTGTAGAACTACAAAAAAATCGCAACAAAGAAACTATATAAGCTTTTCATACAAAGTCTCAGTATTGACCACAAAGTCAGAATAAAATGTTTGCAACTCTGCTATTTCTAACCTCTCCGTCAAGATAAAGGCAGTTGAGATTCAACAAAAATATATATAAACGTTTTTTTTTAACTAGACAGAAGTTCTTTTTAATGCATAGCTAAACAGAAAAAAATCATATATGTTTTTTTTAACTAGACAGAAGTTCTTTTTAATGCATAGCTAAACAGTAAAAAATTTGCATATGTATGTACTCGAATGGTGTTGAGTTATTGATTCGCAATATGCAATTGAATGCATGAAAAAATCAAAAGAACTTCAATGGTGATTTTTATTTTTGGGTAATTGAAATACGCGCTCTGAAGCCAGAATGGATTCTATTCAGAAAAAAAAGGCAATACCCTGATAAAAGCAACTTTTTGAAATTTCAAATAAATAAGAAAGAAACATAATCTTACCTATTGGTATTCTGGATAAAGTTCTTGGGATATTGTCATACTTGGGAAAGAGTAAAACTTTTCACTATTTATAGCGCTGATTTGTAAAAGATCCATGTATTCATTTTTAATCTGAGTTGCTTAAAAAAGACGTTGACGACTTACAACGAATAAGGTTAAATTTCAACGGACTGAATGAAAACGTTGGGGGATAATTGGCCAATTTTTATGGTGCTTGGTCCACCGGTAGCTACTCATATCTTATGTATTATCCATTAGACAGAAGTATGTATAAATTTACTGCAAGGATCAGATGAAAAACAAATATCTTATAACAAACAAGTTGGGTAGACAGACCTAAGCTCATGTCAGAAGGATATTGTACTCAACTTCTCAGAAATGCAGTCACCAGCAAGTCAAGAAATATGTTGAAGAGATGTGTATGTTTAAAAGAAAATGCACAGCTCCTCTATTTTCAATGGTCGCCATTTTGTTACAAACCAACAAAAATCTCTCAAATCATGAACGCCTGAAAATATTGATATTATTGACCTTATTTGAAAATTTCAAGAAGATCAAATCAAAACTGCAGTGACTGATTCGATGGAAAGTCCATTAAATGCTAAACTCATGTGTTATTGTTGTTGTAGTTGGAGGAATTTCAAATGGCTATAACTTCCGTGTATATAATTCGATTTTCATCAAACTCACAGAGTTTAAGAACCTTTTGTAGGACTATTTGAATATCGAGTTTTGATTATTTTAAGGGTACGTATACGATTATATTAGGGAAAATGTGAAATTCGAATATCAGACTATTTTGAACCAAGTTGATCGAATTTTGAATTCTAAGGCATTTGTTGTTACTGTATTCATAAACATCTACGTCTGTAATTTTTTCAGATTTTTCGGATCACAGGTGTCCAATCGCGAGGAGGGACACAAACTTTTCATGTATTTCCCCTCCTTGTGCGCTCCTCGAATCAAAAAGTGTAAAATTGTTTTGCAAAGCTGTTTTCGAGACCTTTCACTTGATACCCATATCGGCTACCTTTTATGACAGACGGACAGATAGGACGCGATTTGAGTAGGGCTTTGTAAAATTATTTAACGAAACCTAAAACATTTTATCATAGTTTAATTCAAAAAGTTTTTAATTTTCGCAATGTCTATAAACTAACTAAGCTAAACAAAGTAAGATGTATTTATAAAGGGTGGTCCAACCAAAACGCACGATGTTAATTGTAAATAAAACAACAAAAGTTTTCAGCGAATTATGTTAATATTTTTTATTATAATAGAAAACTTTGTGACAATTATGCGTAAAACAAACTTTGCCCAAATGCTCGCCACGGCTACGGTGGCATACTTTTATCTGGTAGTCCATATTTTCAATGACTCTGAGTCATAATTGAGGTTTAATGTCGTTAATGTGCTGAATTGTCTCATCCTTTAGCTCTTGAATTATTCTTGGCTTATTGACGTACACTTTGTTTTTTAAATATTTCCAGAGAAAGAAGTCCAACGGTGTCAAATCACATGATCGTAGGGCCAATTAACATCATCACAACGTGAGAAAACATGGCCATTGAATTTCTCGCGCAAAATAGCCATTCTGTTGTTGGCTGTGTGGCAAGTGGCACCACCTTGTTGGAACCTCATATCGTCCAGGTCAATAACCTCAATTTTTGGCTACAAGAAGCCCGTTATCATCGCATAATAGCGAACACCATTCACGGTAACTGCTTGGCCGTCCTCATTTTCAAAGAAGTACGGCCCGATGATGCCGCCAGCCCATTAATTGCACCAAATAATCACTCTTTGTAGATGTATCAGCATTTCAACAATAACTCATGGATTCTCATTTGTCCAAATGCGGCAATTCTGCTTGTTAACGAATCCACTGAGGTGAAAGTGTGCCTCGTCGCTGAAGATGATTTTCTTTGTAATGTCACCATTCCCTTCTGTCTGTTCAGCCAACCATTCGGCGTATTGGCGACGTTTGATATGGTCAGTAGGCTTCAGCTCTTGAGTCAATTGAACCTTGCAAGCGTGTAAATTCAAATCTTTATTCAAAACTCACATCAGCGATGTTCGTGAGTTGTTAAATTGTTGGGCATGACAACGAATCGAGTTTGACAGCTCTTCTGCCAGACTTTTGCGAACAACAGAAATGTTTTCCACAGAACGAACTGGGCGGACATGAATAGGTGATTTCACATTTCCTACAGACCCGATTAGCTGAAATTTGCGTACAATTCTCCCGATTGTGGACACATTTGGTCGATTATGCTGACCAAAAAAATCACGAAGTGTACGAAATGCATTCTGATTTGAACGACCATTTTCGTAAAAGGCTTCAACAACCTTAACACGCTGCTCAATTGGGTACCTCTCCTTGGTTGTATTGTCAGACACTGAAACAAAGAAACGTCAAATTAAATTGGACGAAAAGCTTGACGTTAAGGTGTGACTCACAATTCACACCATGCATTATAGTTGAACCACCCTTTACATAAACCAAATAAATAAAAAAAATCGGATACAATAAGATGGTTTCATAATGAATGAATTTTTTAATTCAATTATGAGATTTCGAAGGCTTACTCGTACGTTTTAATGGTATTAAAATATTTTACATGCATTCAAGTTTATATTTCAGTACCAGTATTTGTGATTGTAGTATCTAAATCATTAAATTATAAAAATTAAATTACAAAATAATACAGAGTGCGTACGGAATTCGAGGACAACTTGAGAGTAAAATTAATTAGCTTGTATTTTTAACAAAATTAAATGATATTTCAGGAATTTTTCAGACAACGTTAAATTTATATATGGCTATAAAGTTATTGGATAAAATCGCCATTAGCAGCAATAATCTCTTCGATCTGAGTACGGAAACGATTACATACCCGAATCAAATGCTCCTTGTTCATATTGACCATAACGGCATTAATAGCAGTCTTCAGCGAAGAAGTGGTATTATGAGGACGTTTATTGGTCTCACGCTCAACTACGCCCTATACGTAAGAATCCAAATGATTAAGGTCTGGGGAGCTAGGTGCCCATAGGTTCGGTGTTATGTGGTCATGATAATTTTAGGCCATCCAAACTTGTGTCGCCATCGCTTTGTGTGAAGGAACAGAGTTTGTTGAAAAATGTATGGTCTGCCTCCACTTACATTGTCTATCCAGGGTTTCACTAGCGTCTACAAAATCTTGATGTATGTAGTAGAGTTCACTCGAAGTCCTTGAGTAAAAAAGTGTGGTGGCATAACATGTCCTTCTATGCTAACGACACCTAAAACCATAACAATGGCTGGTAATCTTGATGTATGCAGCAGAGTTCACTCGAAGTCCTTGAGTAAAAAAGTGTGGTGGCATAATATGTCCTTTGATGCTGACGACACCTAAAACCATAACAATGGCTGGTAATTTTGTCTGCCTAACAACAGGAACCTCCGTAGGATTTGTAGTGAATTTAAGAGTTTCAAACTGTCCGTAAAGGACTGCAGCAATGTTCTGCTGCCTCGGCAGAAGATGATGGAGATATCTGCCGAGAATGCCCTCGTCTGGAGACGCGTGAATGCGCTGGCAGGCTAGCATTGCAGTGTCGTGGGGCGGGTTCATTTCCCCAGCACGAGGACCCACTACAAAAAAATTTCGCACTCACGAATTTCTCCTGGTCAATCTAACACGGGGCGACCGAAGTCGCAAAAGTGTAGGCAACTACACCGAGAGAAAAAGGACTTGTTCCAAGAACAAATGGAACATGTCAAAAAAGGGTGGACTTAGGGCAACTTCGTCGTTACCCGACGAAGCTCATGGCCCACAAATGAGAGAAGGGCAACCGGGTGGTGATGGAGCCCCTTCGCACCCACTCAACTGGATTTAAATCCATATGTGTTGCAGTGGCAAGGTATTCCTCTTCTGAGTGGAAAACTCATACAACTTGACTTGTATAAACTTTCCCATCAGAAGAGGAGTACCCCGGTAACCAATTTATGCCATAGAATTATGCAATTCGATTTCATAACACTATGTCATAAAGAGGCACTCTGCTTGGGCCACTCAACCTGTGACGTCACCTGAAACCAAAAAGATTACATTGTACCCCGCGGCTGGCTCATGTTTTATGAGGAGTGCCTGCCACCGGACCGGGTCCTATACCCAGTCAAACAGGACAAAAATGAAAAGACCGGCGTTACACTCTAGCAATCCATTATATTATCGCGTTCTATTCCCATACAACTACAAACATTATATCACTTAAATATCGCGACACGATTTTAGTGGCTTCCAGGGCCAAATTTGAGATAGAAATAAGAAAAATTAAAGCAAAATTTGAAATATAAGTAAAAAGAATCAAAGCAAAATTTGAAATATAAATAAGAAGAATTCAAGGCAAAAAAAGTTTAAAATATATCTGAGAAAAAAACCCAAAGGCAAAATTCGAAATATAAATACAAAAAAAATTAACGGCAAAAAATTTAAAATGTATATGTAAGCAAAATTTGAAATATAAGTAAGAAGAATGAAAGGCAAAAAAATTTAAAATGTATCTGAGAAAAAAACCCAAAGGCAAAATTTGAAATATAAATACAAAAAAATTAACGCAATAAAATTTAAAATGTATATGTAAGCAAAATTTGAAATATAAGTAAGAAGAATGAAAGGCAAAAAAATTTAAAATATATCTGAGAAAAAAACCCAAAGGCAAAATTAGAAATATAAATACAAAAAAAATTAACGCAATAAAAGGGTACTTACCCCACATGCTCCGTCGAGCGCTCGATGAAGAATGCGGGTGTCCTCTGAAACTTTTATTAAGTTAAATTCTTAGATCAAAACCTTATAAATTTATCTAACAATTAGTGCAAGAGTTTCTTCACGATCACTTGTAGCTTTACATAAAATTGAGATAGTTCACTTTCTTAAAATTTCAATCACGTTCACACGTTAATCCCGTTTGAAATATTCCTCCGTGATAGTATCCAATTCTTTGGCGCCTCCTTCATGTGTCTTATTTTGCACACAGTTATCGTGCGAGAAGAAAAGTCCCAGCGCATAATTTGTCGCGTCCTTGACTTGAGCGCCCAACTGGCGTTCATCGTTTAGCACAGGCCGTTGTCACGCGATGAAGCCCAAACCAACAAATTGCCAAGCAGACAATCAAATACACCAAAGTCATTGGGTTTTTTTATTTAAGTGCGCGAGAAGAGTGTGTTCGGGGAAAGTGGATTTGATAGATTCTTCACTACCAAATGAGGGAATTCCATCGACTCCCAATTCAACTGCGTATAAAGAAATTGCCTTTCTTTACTGAATTGCGGAAGCATTTCGCACGCACGCAAATTTCTTTTTCGGCGGATTCGTGAACACACCGATGACAACGACTACTAAGGCTCTGTCCCCCGCAAGTACACTTCCCTCTTTCTTTTCGATGTCTTCACAAGTCGAACGGCGAGGCGTTCGAAACGAGTGGAAATGGTCCGAAATCGCAAAGCTCTAGGCAATTGATCAGATTTCTGAGCGATTTTTGATTCACTGACCGATTCCGTAAGGAAACGAGTTTCTGCTACTGATTTGTTCAATTCACCTACGCGAAGATTACGTAAAATCTGACCTAAACCGCACAATCTGCTAGCGGCGAATCTCATGTAGCTTATCGATAAATCGCGTTTGTACAAATAATACACGGGAAACCCGCACTTATCACCTTTCACAAGATTTGTTTATTGTCGTTGTCTAGATGAGCCAAAATGACAATCCTCCCCCGGATCCGACCACATGCGCCCGCCGTACGTGAAACCGTTCAAACACGTGTTCGCCACCCCCTACCCACAGTACGGAACATTCCCACGATTCCGCTACGTTAGGTGCCGTAATCTTTTACTGCACTCCAATCACTACCGATTTCCCCAGTCTTTCTTTATTTGTTTAGAAGGTCAATTCCGCGATTATTTCCACGTTTTCTTATTGTCCCCGTCCCGTTTTTTTCGTCGTCTTGGTCGCCGTCGATTTCTCGCGCCCTCCTTCTACTTCAATTTCAATCACCAAAAACTTTTCCTTGCGCGCGGGAACTCAGCTACCGGCGTCCGCACTGTGTGGCGGTTTCGAGCAGACTCCTCGAAATCTTTCGGTGACAGCACCAGCAGCATCAACCGGTTATACTCCCGCTACCGCCACCCCTATTCCTTCGCTCAATCGCTTAACTTATGTGCACATTACCTATATTACTCAATGTTCCGCATAGTTACGATTCGAACTATATGAATGCGTGGAGTGAGAACTACATCGTTCGGGGTTATCATAATTTGAACGATCAAGAATATTGTGTTGAGTACATTTGTCCCGCAGTCTTTCTCGTTGTCTTCGTTGATATTGTAAATTTTTGCCTCGCCATGATATGTTCCCGCTAGAACAAGATTATTGCACGGTAACAAATCACAACAATTCATTATAGTTTTGCGGGCGTATCGTTCTTGTGGGACAAAATTGCGTATGGACAAATCGCCCATCGAGTCGCATGGTATTGTAACCAGATTGAGCTTTAAATAATCGCGCCGTAAGGTTTGATTGAAGATCCAGTATTTTATTAGGTTTTAGATATGAACACTTATGAGGTACGAAAAGATCAAATTGAGGGCAGGTGGACATTGGATTGTTGCACGAGGCATATTGATTTGCTAAATATTCTGTAACAATTGTTGTGAGTGTGACATTACTTGAGGCGTTTGGTTGATTATCGGATATTGACAATGAATTGCTACGCTGCGTTGGTGGCGCGTCATTAGTTACCGTCGAAATAGTGGAAGATATTTGCTTTTGAAGAGATCGTTGATAAGACAAGCTATGACTTGATGTGTTGAATTGAGATGTAGATCCAGTTTTTTTTTTTTTTAATTTTATCGGTGTAACTGTTGATTGTTGGTCTTCACTTGGTGGAGAATGACTTTCAGCCGTGCCATTCATTAGAGCTGGAGTATCATTTTGATTGGACATTGTTAAGTGAATAATATTATTGAGCTCGTGCGTGCGAGTCCTCAAACGAGTTCGCGATACTGCACTGGCGGCCGAAGTCTTATGACTGAAGGGAGAATGATGCACAGAAGGCTTAGGGGGTAGTAGGACTATCGTTAGTCCAGCCTCTTTCTGCAATGCTGCCGCCGATGTTGTCAGACCTCGTGAAATCCAATGATCGTGAATTAGTTGGTAAAGCTGTTGTTCATTGTACTGTCTCCTAGTTTGTGCAACAACATTTGCTTTGTGGATGTTGGCTAAGGACGCTTCTAATTGATTGTTCATCGTTTTTTTGTTTTGCCCGAAACGCGTTCTAATAATTCAATGGCATACTTTTGAAATATCACGTGCTCAGCACGCTTCTCTGGTAGAATTGGATCACGCAGTAAATGTTGTAACTACCAGTTAGCAAACACGGAAGCTTTCCAATAATTTGCCGTACACGTTCTGATCGCGCTAAGCCTGCCAACGTCCGGCAAGCCAGTCCTCGTATACAATCGGCGTTTTTAATGGGCGTTTTTATTTGCATTAATTGTAACAGTGCAATTATTCCATTATTTGAGAATACACACTCCCAAACATTCTCGACAAGTTCCTCATTAAAACGGTTGGCTACTTTCTTTTTGGCTGACGTTTGCGTTGTTGACCGATTCCCGGAAACGGGCCGTAATGTGCAACAAGTTCGGAAAAAGCATTTTCGAGAGCATTTTCAGTTCTACATAAGTGACAATTAGGACCGATTACTACAGATTTGAACACAGCCATCTGTTATTACTGCGATTGGTCTTTTGATCTTGTCAAAAAAATTTTCGTCGGAAGAAAACCATAACATTTTGGCCGCCTCAGGGTGTTTGATTTTGTTTAAAAGACGTTTTGATCGCAGAACTCTCTGTTCCCTTGCTCGTTCCGACATTAACTGTCCTTTGTGTATCACGTAAGACTTATACCGAAGGCCTTCGTGAACAACTCTACGAATAAGGCGCTCAGAAACATGAAGCTCACTCGCAAGGACCCTCATTGATTAGAGATCTCGAAATCTGTATGGTTCGCACATATAGCGACGATGACAGCATGTTGATTTATTTCTTGAGTGATGTTGTAGTCCGCCATTTCTTATCTGAAGAGGAAAAATTAGAAAAAAAAATTCGCGAAGTTATAGTCACATTTATGCATGTCCTCAAATACCGTTTGACATTGTCTTCAGAACAAAAGTTGTTATACATCAATATTATTAGTGGCCGTCAACAGACCAGAATGTCCATTCCCCCTATATATTTCTAATACTATTTATGCTTAGAATAATGAATAAAAGAGATGAATTTCTTCAAAAAAATAAACTTCCAAAACATTACGATTGAGCTTCATAATGTGAATAGTAATGATCTTAATTTTTCAATATTTTTGTAAACTTTACTTCAGCTTTTAAGCTAGAATAAGGAAATCAATTTTTTAAGGGTTTTGTAAAATAATTTTACAAAACCCTACTAAAATCGCGTCCTGTCTGTCCGTCTGTCTGTCCGTCCGTCCGTGTGTCACAGCAGTTTTTCTCGGAAACTACTTAAGCTAGAAACATCAAATTTTATAAGTAGGTGTAAAGTGGTGTTCTATTCAAAGTTCATTTACAAAAAATTTTTATAAAGTATTTAAGGGGGGTCTCCCCATATAGGGGAGTGACCCCCCTAAAAAAAAATTCATTGAAGGTAGCCGATATGGGAATCAAATGAAAGGTTTTAATGAGAACTTTTCAAAACAGGTCTTAGCTTGGCAAAGTTTGCTTCGAGGGGCGCACAGGGAGGGGAAATACACGAAAAATTTGTGTCCCCCCCCTCGCGATTGGACACCTGTGATCCGAAAAATCTGAAAAAAATCAGGAATGTAGGCCTTGGTGAGCACAACAACAACAAATACGTGAGAAGCCGCAATTCACTCAACTTTGTTAGTAATAGTATGATATATCGATTTTATGTTTTCTTGAATAAAATCTTAACGGTACCCTCAAACTCAATAAAATTCAGTACGTGGATGTCTATTTATAAGATTGATCTATTCTGAAAGTTTCATATAGATTGAATCATATTTAGCGATGTTATAGCAGTTTGAATTTTCCTGTATTACTATGGAACAATATGCGCTGCATTTATTACTATGGCAACATATGGCTATGGAACAACATGCGCTTTTTACCGACTCAGACACTACAGTTTTGCTAGGATTTGCATGAAAATTTCAGGAATGATAGGTATCATGAATATCTTTGAGAATCGGTTCAGCTAGTGGTATCAGTAATTGTAAAACAAAATAGTGGCTGCTTTAAATGCGAAGATTGGATAGTTTTGAGTTATTTTTCCCCAACTTCAACGTTTAAGGTGCATGCTTTGAACACTTGATTCAATTTAATGAATGACTGAAGACGAGTACCTACAATAATAAGTGAAACAAGTCAAGGAGGCGGGAGAGAGCTCCTAGCAAAAGGGCTTTGTAACCATTCTAGGATTCGAACAAATTGTGTTTCCTCCCTCGCGGATGGACATCTGAAATAATTATCAAGGGAGATATTTATGAGTATAACAATAACAAAACCTCAGAAGTCGAAATTCGTTCAATTTCGTTAATAATAGTATGATCTTCGTATTTCATATTTTCTCCAATAAAATCGTCTTTGACATGTTTCTTGATTTGATTCGATCTGGTGACTGCATTTTGTAAACTGAATACAAAACGCTTCTGACATGAGCGTAGGTCTGTTTACCCAACTTTTTTTTTTGCTATTAAATGTAAGCGTGACCTATTCTTTCCTATCTATTTACGAAAATATGTAAATAATAGAAACTGACAAGATACAATCTCAGGGAATGTTTGCAATGTCAAGGTAACTTTTCTTGTCTGAATTTCAAGATAGTACAATGATGAACAGATCGCAGATAAGTGGAAACTAAGATCACAACGTATTCATGCTTTGATATTCAAAGATTTTACAAAGTCAACTTAGGAAACAAAAGCACGCGACGTTTGCTCTACTTTCGAAAATGCTTCAGTTTAGATAAAGTATTTAAGCGTTGAGTGTGGTGCAATCATTATTACTGCAAATCAATGCAGCTTCTTCTACAAACGGATAAACCTTAAAATTTCTCTTGCATGAAAATCCTACTGAAAATAGATTTTGCTACAGAGCTTTACACCTTTTATCATGTGATTCTTCATTAATAGGAAAAGCAACAATCTTCGTTTGCATCACGTTTATATCACGAGAATAAATGTGAAATAATTGAAGAATTAATTATATGAACACGGAATTAATGAAATTATAAAGCATGTACAAACATCTTGAGATAAGGAAACAACATGTCATCAAAGTAACGATACTAGGCATATAATTTGCACTGATTCAAACACAATGGACATATTGTCACATGCGAACAATGTATAAAGACAAATAGCTTAACAATGGACCATTTATGGCAACTTGTGGTGTACTCATGTATTCTCTAGAGGAATTGTCAGCTTTTGCAACAGTCTTTTCAAACCCGAGACCAGCAATTTTTATTAGGGTTTTGTAAAATAATTTTACAAGACCTTACTAAAATCGCAACCTGTCTATCTGTCCGTCCGTCCGTGTGGCACAGCAATTTTTCTAACAAACTAGCAACATCAAATTTTGTATGTGGATGTTAAGTAGTGCTCTCTTTAAAGTTCAACCACAAAAAATTTTTATATGGTATTCAAGGGGGAGTGGGCCCCGAAAAAAACAATTAAATTAAAGATAGTCGAAATGGGTATCAGATGAAAGGGCTTGATGCGAACTTTTCAAAACGGGTATTAAACTGACACTTTTTGCTTCGAGGGATGCACAAGCAGTGGAAATACATGATTGTGTCCGCCCCCCTTGCGATAAGACACTTGTGATCGGAAAAAAATTATGGGGGTAGTGTTTATGAGCAAAAAAACATCAAATACCTTAAAAGTAAAAATTCAATCAACTTTGTTAATAATAGTTTGATTTTCGGATTTCATATTTTCCCCAATAAAATCGTATAGGTGCCCTTAAACTCAACCAAATTTGATTTTTAAGTAGTCTTACAAAAGGTCCTCATTGGAAATATAATTATATTCACGGAAGTTGTAGCCATTTGCAATTTCTCCGATATCAATAACACATGATTTTGGTATTTCATGGACTTTCCATCGAATCAGTCAATGTAGTTTTGATTTGATTTTCTTGAAATTTTCAAATGGAATCAATAACATAAATTTTATTGGCAATTCATGATTTGAATAATCTTTGTTAGCTTGCAACAAAATGACAATCGTTGAAAATAGAGAAACAATGGATTTTCTTTTAAACTTGCACATCTCTTTGATATGTTTCTTGATTTTATGAGTTGCTGGTGATTGCATTCCGTAAGTTGGGTACAAATCCTTCTGACATGAGCGTAAGTCTGTCTACCAAACTTGTTGAATTATCTGTAAAGTTGTTGAAAGTTTATTGTCTGCAATATATATATATATATATATATATATATATATATATATATATATATATATATATATATATATATATATATATATATATATATATGTATATATATATATATATATATATATATATGTATATGTATATATATATATATATATATATTTATATATATATATATATGTATATATATATATATATATATATATATATATATATATATATATATATATACGAGGTGTGTTCAAAAAGTATCAAGAATTTTGAATTTTCGCGGGTTACGTATATTCGAATTTCGATTTTTTTGTGGCGTTATGTTGGTACTCATGTCTGTCACTTATGCCGACAAGCTCGGCCATTTTGAATGTTCACTTGATTGCTGATAGCTGCTTTACTTGCACGTGTTTTCAATCGTCTTCGATTTTTACTTATTCAAAAATATGGATCAAAGAACGTGTATCAAATTTTGTGTGAAAAACGAAATTAAGTGCGCGGATGCATTCCGTATGTTGACTGTGGCATACGGAGAAGCTACCTTGAACCGAAGCAACGTTTATCGGTGGTACAAAATGTTTTTAGAAGGCCGAGAAGATGTGAACGACGAAGAGCGTGCCGGACGCCCGAGCACTTCAACAACAGACGAAAAAATTAATGAAGTGGAGAAAATGGTATTGGCCAATCGTCGAATCACCGTTAGAGAAGTTGCTGAGGATCTAAATATATCGATTGGCTCGTGCCATTTGATTTTTATCAACGATTTGGGCATGAGACGGGTCGCCGCGAAATTCGTACCAAAATTGCTCGATTGCGACCAAAAACAGCAACGCATTAACATTGCTAATGAGATGTTAAACTCTGTCCGCGACGAACCAAATTTGCTCCAGAGGGTCATAACTGGTGACGAATCGTGGGTCAATCATCTCAATGGAAGCTGCCGCATGAACCAAGACCGAAAAAAGCGCGCCAAGTTCGGTCGAATATGAAAGTTTTGCTGACAGTTTTCTTCGATTGCAGGGGCGTGGTGCATCATGAGTTCTTGCCACAGGGAAGAACGGTCAATAAGGAATATTACCTGCAAGTTATGCGCAATTTGCGCGAAGCAATCCGCCAGAAACGCCCGGATTTGTGGGAGAACAAAAATTGGCTTTTGCACCACGATAACGCCCCTGCTCACACATCGTTGCTTGTGCGCGACTTTTTGGCCAAAAACAACACACTAATGAAGCCGCAGCCACCGTATTCCCCAGATCTGGCCCCCTGTGACTTTTTCTTGTTTCCTAAACTGAAGAGGCCCATGAAAGGACGACGTTACGCTACGCTTGACGAGATAAAGACGGCATCGAAGGAGGAGCTGAACAAGATTAAAAAAAATGATTTTTTGAAGTGCTTCGAAGATTGGAAAAACCGTTGGCACGTGTGTATAATATCTCATGGGGATTACTTTGGAGGGGACAAAATAGATATTCATGAATAAATAAATAATTTTTGAAAAAAAAACAAAATTCGCGATATTTTTTGAACACACCTCGTATATATATATATATATATATATATATATATATATATATATATATATATATATATATATATATATTTATATATATATATATATAAATAATAACCAGAGTAATTAATTATGCGAAAATGATACATGATAGAAATATAGTTTCAAAGAAGTACAAAGATTTAAAAAAATGATGGATCAGTATCAACAAAATTCTATTCAAAGAGAGATAAGATAGTGACAAAATGAATAACATCTGGGACCATAATATTAAAGTAGATGACCCGTTGCAAGGTATATGAATAACTACTTCACTGATGTTGGTAAAAATTTAAGTGAAAAAATTTAAGTGAAAAATTTCAATAAACACCCAAGGCAACTTTACCGTTACCTGATAATAACCACAAGTCTTTTTACTTATAGTATACATATATATATACTTGTGCATCTGAAGTTCAGAAAATCCCACAAAAAATGAAATGGAAAAGTGGAGGAGTAGATGGAACTCATGCAATAAACTTGAAGACGCTTGCTGATTTCATTGTAAATCCAATAACTAATTAAGTTAATCTCAGTATTAGTTCTACAACTTGGCCAGATGTGCTAAAAACTGCTGAAATAAAATCAGTATACATAGTAAGAATGGTGATAAGCACACAGTCAATAATTTTAGACTCATTTCAGTGGATTTCCAATATTGCAAAAATTTTTGAACAAATTATATTTAACAGAATCATCAATTTTATTAGTAGATATAAGTTATTACCAAACAAACAATTTGGATTTTATTAAACGAGCACGAGCGATGCATTAAGTAAAATTACCAATCAGATATTACAGCATATCGATAAAAAAGATACAATATCAATAACTTTTCTGTACCTGACGAAAGCATTTGATACTGTAAATCACGCAATTTTACTTAAGAAACTTGGCAAATATGGTATAAGATGCCTGCAGTTAGAGTTGAAAAATAGCCACTTGGGTGATAGAAACCAAAGGGTCGATATCAATACAATATTCAGTAAATATAAAACTGTAGTTACCAGAATCCCTCAAGAAATTGTCATTAGACAGATGCTTTTCATCTCATATGTTATGTTAATGACCTTTTGACACGAATGCCTGACAATTCCATTCACTCCTTTGCTGACGAGCATACTTCACATCCGTACATACCGAGAAGCCAATTGTAACTTAGATCATTACTTTATCAAATTAACTTATCGATGTCGTATGTCAAAAGCAAATTCAGCAAAGAACAGCCCACTACAAAAATTTGACATCGAACGGCTCCAAACGGCGTCTGTGGCCAAAAATTTCACGGATACAATCGAAAACCAGCTGGCTCTCATCTTATCAGATGTATCGTCAAAGATAAGCAACGAGCTCTGGATGGAAGTGAAAGGAGCTAAAAAGACGGTGAGAGAATAGACGATCTAACATCAAGCCCGGCGCAAGAGGAATGATTGGTATGATGCTGAGTAACAGAATACGTTAGATAAAAAGAATCAGGCGTACGAAGAATATGTAGGTAGGAAAACCAGGACAAAGAGAGAACACAATGAAAAGCTCAGAAGAGTAGCGAATAAGATAATTAGAATTAAGAAAAGAAAATACTTTGACGACCAATTGAGAAGTAGAGATGTAAGTTTAGTTAGCAATAACACAAGACAAGCATACAAAGTAGTGAAAAGTCTGAAACGTGGTTATCAGCCCAAAACCACACTCTATCGTGATGATATCGGCAATGTCATCACTGATGAAGTCAAAATTAAGGAAAGATGGGCATCATAATTTAAGATTCTCCTTAATTCTCCTCACAGTTCCAGAACATCGGAGCCTATGGATGTCTACGCAGAGCTTCCATTGGTCTCACCAACTGTGGATGAAGTATGTTCTATCATCAACGCCCAAAAGAATAAAGCGCCGGGCATCGATGAGATTCCAGTGGAGATCATCAAATATATTGGTAGCAACGATCGTAAAGCTATTTTCAAAGTCATCCAGCACATTTGGCAACAAGAACATATGCCAGAAGAGAGGAACTAATCAATTATATTACCTATCCACAAAAAAGGTGACAAGTTATAGTGCGAAAATTATAGAGGCATATCACTACTTTGTACGGCGTACAAAATATTTTCAAGAATCTTAGAAAATAAAATCGGATCATATGCCAATAGTATTATTGGGGAGTATCAAGGTGGTTTCAGGGCAAGTAGATTGACAATAGACCAATTGTTCACTGTCAAGCAGGTGCTTGGAAAATGCTGGCAGTTCAACATAGACGTCCGCCAAATCTTTGTTGACTTTAAGCAAGCATACGGCAGTATTGATCGTAACATAAATGCTAAATAGCAATGGCGCCAGCCCATCTTCCTGCTTTAGTCCGATATTTGTTTCAAAGGCATCGGTGAGTTGGTTATTGATGCGGACTTGAGAGGTCGTCAATTTCATTGTCATTTTGGTAAGATGAACCAATTCGGCTAGGATGCTAAAGCAAAGCATTATTTGGTACAGTACGTTACGATCAATACTGTCGTACGCTTGCTTAAAGTCAACGAAAATTCGGTAAACGTTAATGTTGAACTCCCAGCACTTTTAAAGTACCTGCTTGACTGTAAACAATTGGTCTATCGTTGATCTGCCTGCTCTAAAACCACCTTGATACTCCCCAATAATACTGTTGGTGCATGATCCGATTTTATTTTCTAAGATTTTTGAAAATTTTTTGTACGCCGTACAAAGTAGTGATATACCTGTATAATTTTCGCACTTTAAATTGTCACCTTTTTTGTGGATAGGGAATATAATTGATTGGCTCCACTCTTTTGGCATATGTTCTTGTTGCCAAATGTGCTGGATGACTTTGTTAATAGCTTGATGAATCAGCCATCATATTTGATGAGCTCCACGGCTTTGATATGGTGGAACAAACTTCATCATCATATATATATATATATATATATATATATATATATATATATATATATATATATATATATATATATATATATATATATATATATATATATATATATATATATATATATATATATATATATATATGATGATGAAGTTTGTTCCACCATATCAAAGCCGTGGAGCTCATCAAATATGATGGCTGATTCATCAAGCTATTAACAAAGTCATCCAGCACATTTGGCAACAAGAACATATGCCAAAAGAGTGGAGCCAATCAATTATATTCCCTATCCACAAAAAAGGTGACAATTTAAAGTGCGAAAATTATACAGGTATATCACTACTTTGTACGGCGTACAAAAAATTTTCAAAAATCTTAGAAAATAAAATCGGATCATGCACCAACAGTATTATTGGGGAGTATCAAGGTGGTTTTAGAGCAGGCAGATCAACGATAGACCAATTGTTTACAGTCAAGCAGGTACTTTAAAAGTGCTGGGAGTTCAACATTAACGTTTACCGAATTTTCGTTGACTTTAAGCAAGCGTACGACAGTATTGATCGTAACGTACTGTACCAAATAATGCTTTGCTTTAGCATCCTAGCCGAATTGGTTCATCTTACCAAAATGACAATGAAATTGACGACCTCTCAAGTCCGCATCAATAACCAACTCACCGATGCCTTTGAAACAAATATCGGACTAAAGCAGGAAGATGGGCTGGCGCCATTGCTATTTAGCATTTATGTTACGATCAATACTGCCGTATGCTTGCTTAAAGTCAACAAAGATTTGGCGGACGTCTATGTTGAACTGCCAGCATTTTCCAAGCACCTGCTTGACAGTGAACAATTGGTCTATTGTCAATCTACTTGCCCTGAAACCACCTTGATACTCCCCAATAATACTATTGGCATATGATCCGATTTTATTTTCTAAGATTCTTGAAAATATTTTGTACGCCGTACAAAGTAGTGATATGCCTCTATAATTTTCGCACTATAACTTGTCACCTTTTTTGTGGATAGGTAATATAATTGATTAGTTCCTCTCTTCTGGCATATGTTCTTGTTGCCAAATGTGCTGGATGACTTTGAAAATAGCTTTACGATCGTTGCTACCAATATATTTGATGATCTCCACTGGAATCTCATCGATGCCCGGCGCTTTATTCTTTTGGGCGTTGATGATAGAACATACTTCATCCACAGTTGGTGAGACCAATGGAAGCTCTGCGTAGACATCCATAGGCTCCGATGTTCTGGAACTGTGAGGAGAATTAAGGAGAATCTTAAATTATGATGCCCATCTTTCCTTAATTTTGACTTCATCAGTGATGACATTGCCGATATCATCACGATAGAGTGTGGTTTTGGGCTGATAACCACGTTTCAGACTTTTCACTACTTTGTATGCTTGTCTTGTGTTATTGCTAACTAAACTTACATCTCTACTTCTCAATTGGTCGTCAAAGTATTTTCTTTTCTTAATTCTAATTATCTTATTCGCTACTCTTCTGAGCTTTTCATTGTGTTCTCTCTTTGTCCTGGTTTTCCTACCTACATATTCTTCGTACGCCTGATTCTTTTTATCTAACGTATTCTGTTACTCAGCATCATACCAATCATTCCTCTTGCGCCGGGCTTGATGTTAGATCGTCTATTCTCTCACCGTCTTTTTAGCTCCTTTCACTTCCATCCAGAGCTCGTTGCTTATCTTTGACGATACATCTGATAAGATGAGAGCCAGCTGGTTTTCGATTGTATCCGTGAAATTTTTGGCCACAGACGCCGTTTGGAGCCGTTCGATGTCAAATTTTTGTAGTGGGCTGTTCTTTGCTGAATTTGCTTTTGACATACGACATCGATAAGTTAATTTGATAAAGTAATGATCTAAGTTACAATTGGCTTCTCGGTATGTACGGATGTGAAGTATGCTCGTCAGCAAAGGAGTGAATGGAATTGTCAGGCATTCGTGTCAAAAGGTCATTAACATAACATATGAGATGAAAAGCATCTGTCTAATGACAATTTCTTGAGGGATTCTGGTAACTACAGTTTTATATTTACTGAATATTGTATTGATATCGACCCTTTGGTTTCTATCACCCAAGTGGCTATTTTTCAACTCTAACTGCAGGCATCTTATACCATATTTGCCAAGTTTCTTAAGTAAAATTGCGTGATTTACAATATCAAATGCTTTCGTCAGGTACAGAAAAGTTATTGATATTGTATCTTTTTTATCGATATGCTGTAATATCTGATTGGTAATTTTACTTAATGCATCGCTCGTGCTCGTTTAATAAAATCCAAATTGTTTGTTTGGTAATAACTTATATCTACTAATAAAATTGATGATTCTGTTAAATATAATTTGTTCAAAAATTTTTGCAATATTGGAAATCCACTGAAATGAGTCTAAAATTATTGACTGTGTGCTTATCACCATTCTTACTATGTATACTGATTTTATTTCAGCAGTTTTTAGCACATCTGGCCAAGTTGTAGAACTAATACTGAGATTAACTTAATTAGTTATTGGATTTACAATGAAATCAGCAAGCGTCTTCAAGTTTATTGCATGAGTTCCATCTACTCCTCCACTTTTCCATTTCATTTTTTGTGGGATTTTCTGAACTTCAGATGCACAAGTATATATATATGTATACTATAAGTAAAAAGACTTGTGGTTATTATCAGGTAACGGTAAAGTTGCCTTGGGTGTTTATTGAAATTTTTCACTTAAATTTTTTCACTTAAATTTTTACCAACATCAGTGAAGTAGTTATTCATATACCTTGCAACGGGTCATCTACTTTAATATTATGGTCCCAGATGTTATTCATTTTGTCACTATCTTATCTCTCTTTGAATAGAATTTTGTTGATACTGATCCATCATTTTTTTAAATCTTTGTACTTCTTTGAAACTATATTTCTATCATGTATCATTTTCGCATAATTAATTACTCTGGTTATTATTTATATATATATATATATAAATATATATATATATATATATATATATATATATATATATATATATATATATATATATACGAGGTGTGTTCAAAAAATATCGCGAATTTTGTTTTTTTTTCAAAAATTATTTATTTATTCATGAATATCTATTTTGTCCCCTCCAAAGTAATCCCCATGAGATATTATACACACGTGCCAACGGTTTTTCCAATCTTCGAAGCACTTCAAAAAATCATTTTTTTTAATCTTGTTCAGCTCCTCCTTCGATGCCGTCTTTATCTCGTCAAGCGTAGCGTAACGTCGTCCTTTCATGGGCCTCTTCAGTTTAGGAAACAAGAAAAAGTCACAGGGGGCCAGATCTGGGGAATACGGTGGCTGCGGCTTCATTAGTGTGTTGTTTTTGGCCAAAAAGTCGCGCACAAGCAACGATGTGTGAGCAGGGGCGTTATCGTGGTGCAAAAGCCAATTTTTGTTCTCCCACAAATCCGGGCGTTTCTGGCGGATTGCTTCGCGCAAATTGCGCATAACTTGCAGGTAATATTCCTTATTGACCGTTCTTCCCTGTGGCAAGAACTCATGATGCACCACGCCCCTGCAATCGAAGAAAACTGTCAGCAAAACTTTCATATTCGACCGAACTTGGCGCGCTTTTTTCGGTCTTGGTTCATGCGGCAGCTTCCATTGAGATGATTGACCCACGATTCGTCACCAGTTATGACCCTCTGGAGCAAATTTGGTTCGTCGCGGACAGAGTTTAACATCTCATTAGCAATGTTAATGCGTTGCTGTTTTTGGTCGCAATCGAGCAATTTTGGTACGAATTTCGCGGCGACCCGTCTCATGCCCAAATCGTTGATAAAAATCAAATGGCACGAGCCAATCGATATATTTAGATCCTCAGCAACTTCTCTAACGGTGATTCGACGATTGGCCAATACCATTTTCTCCACTTCATTAATTTTTTCGTCTGTTGTTGAAGTGCTCGGGCGTCCGGCACGCTCTTCGTCGTTCACATCTTCTCGGCCTTCTAAAAACATTTTGTACCACCGATAAACGTTGCTTCGGTTCAAGGTAGCTTCTCCGTATGCCACAGTCAACATACGGAATGCATCCGCGCACTTAATTTCGTTTTTCACACAAAATTTGATACACGTTCTTTGATCCATATTTTTGAATAAGTAAAAATCGAAGACGATTGAAAACACGTGCAAGTAAAGCAGCTATCAGCAATCAAGTGAACATTCAAAATGGCCGAGCTTGTCGGCATAAGTGACAGACATGAGTACCAACATAACGCCACAAAAAAATCGAAATTCGAATATACGTAACCCGCGAAAATTCAAAATTCTTGATACTTTTTGAACACACCTCGTATATATATATATATATATATATATATATATATATATATATATATATATATATATATACATATATATATATATATAAATATATATATATATATATATATATATACATATACATATATATATATATATATATATATATATATACATATATATATATATATATATATATATATATATATATATATATATATATATATATATATATATATATATATATATTGCAGACAATAAACTTTCAACAACTTTACAGATAATTCAACAAGTTTGGTAGACAGACTTACGCTCATGTCAGAAGGATTTGTACCCAACTTACGGAATGCAATCACCAGCAACTCATAAAATCAAGAAACATATCAAAGAGATGTGCAAGTTTAAAAGAAAATCCATTGTTTCTCTATTTTCAACGATTGTCATTTTGTTGCAAGCTAACAAAGATTATTCAAATCATGAATTGCCAATAAAATTTATGTTATTGATTCCATTTGAAAATTTCAAGAAAATCAAATCAAAACTACATTGACTGATTCGATGGAAAGTCCATGAAATACCAAAATCATGTGTTATTGATATCGGAGAAATTGCAAATGGCTACAACTTCCGTGAATATAATTATATTTCCAATGAGGACCTTTTGTAAGACTACTTAAAAATCAAATTTGGTTGAGTTTAAGGGCACCTATACGATTTTATTGGGGAAAATATGAAATCCGAAAATCAAACTATTATTAACAAAGTTGATTGAATTTTTACTTTTAAGGTATTTGATGTTTTTTTGCTCATAAACACTACCCCCATAATTTTTTTCCGATCACAAGTGTCTTATCGCAAGGGGGGCGGACACAATCATGTATTTCCACTGCTTGTGCATCCCTCGAAGCAAAAAGTGTCAGTTTAATACCCGTTTTGAAAAGTTCGCATCAAGCCCTTTCATCTGATACCCATTTCGACTATCTTTAATTTAATTGTTTTTTTCGGGGCCCACTCCCCCTTGAATACCATATAAAAATTTTTTGTGGTTGTCTGCCTGCTCTAAAACCACCTTGATACTCCCCAATAATACTGTTGGTGCATGATCCGATTTTATTTTCTAAGATTTTTGAAAATTTTTTGTACGCCGTACAAAGTAGTGATATACCTGTATAATTTTCGCACTTTAAATTGTCACCTTTTTTGTGGATAGGGAATATAATTGATTGGCTCCACTCTTTTGGCATATGTTCTTGTTGCCAAATGTGCTGGATGACTTTGTTAATAGCTTGATGAATCAGCCATCATATTTGATGAGCTCCACGGCTTTGATATGGTGGAACAAACTTCATCATCATATATATATATATATATATATATATATATATATATATATATATATATATATATATATATATATATATATATATATATATATATATGTATATATATATATATATATATATATATATATATATATATATATATATATATATATATATATATATATATATATATATATATATGCACCCCTCCACTCAAAACTTTGGGGCGACCCAGGGTACTTCGAATATATGGGTGCGGTGGGTGAAAATCTAGTGTTGGTAGATTCTTATAGGAAATGCCTTATTGATCATGAATACACCCAATAACAAGGGATGGGTATTAAAATCATGCAAATTATAATCAAAAATATAGAAAAACGGATTTTTAATAGGATTTTATTTGAACTTTATGTGCACTCTTGAAAAGTATATTACAAAATTTAACTTTTCAAATATGATAAAAACCTTAGAACTACTAACAAGCATAAGCTATCTTACTCAAATTACCTTACACTGAAAAAAGCAAAATTTATTTATTTTTTTTTTCAAATTAATAAAGCTATGCAATTACATATTTTTTCTACATCCGAATAGTCTTCTTCACAACTACTTTCGAAATGTAGGTTTAAATGGTGTACATTAACATCAAGATGGTGATTCAACAGCAATGAAAGATCCTCTAGTTCCTGAATGTACTTCTGGATCTCTGCATCAACTTCGATTCATTAGATAGAGGTAATTTTCCATGTGGATGAAATCCACGGTGCAGAAGTTTGCAGCAGCATTTTGAGTAGATCCACATTGGAACTCACTCTTGAAATTTTTCATGTGTGATGCAATCGATGCTTCCTTACTTCGTTATGCCTTGCCTCTAATTCGTCTTCAGACAATTGTCCCATTGGTAATAAAAATGCGGCTATTATATCATATGTGCACACTGCTAGGCTTATAGTACCGGTTATATAAATTTATGTAAAGTCCTCTCGTTTCTTTCAATAAAATTCTAAATCATTCAATGTTTATAGAACCAGTACACCAGTAATTTTTAAACTCAGATCGGGGTTTGAAAAAAAGCGTCTTGCTGTATTTTCATGGTTCGTTGACCCATATCCTGGAGATTGAATTCGTTTTTTGTTGTTCTCCACAATTTATTTTAGATCATATCCTCGAACTTGCCATTTTTAAACTGGTAGACTATGTGTAGGAGACATTCAAAAAATCTTATCCAGCAGTTAAGGGTTGGCAAGCTAAAGCGATATCGTTTTTCAGCAGGTGGACGGTTAATCACATTTTATGTATTCTCTTCTTTTGGACTAGCGCCGCAAATAAAACACTTAGATTTTGAATTTATGTTAGACAAAATATTGCTAGCATTGCCATCTAATATTGTGTAAAGCATATCGAAATACTCTTCACTTTTTTTTTGTTTTCCAGATCAATTCCCTTAGACTTGAGTTGGCTAATAGCATCGCTCATTTTTTTTTTCTTCGTAACGAATAGAATCAGCAGTTTCTTTTCGAAATATAAATTTTATGGGTCTTCAGTAATAGGTGGACGATGGGCGTGGATTAACCGACATTTCTTTTCCTGTATCCATATCTATCATTTTAAACGGCACTATAGCAACTAGAAACAAATATTCAGCAGTGCTTGTTGCATTGCTAATACTGGCTATGACCGGAACTGCCCTCGAAGCCCCATTTGCAGACCAGTTTAAATTTGTTGCTCTCTACTAAACCTACAATTTTCATCATGCTTTCAAATGTATATTCCAGAAGTTCTTTTAAATCTACACTAGCAGAAATATCATCTACGGTAATTTTAGTTGGTAGGAGGGAATTCCTGGTCAAAACCAAATGAGTCCCTGTGCAGCCTTTTTACCACAGATCTTAATAATTTATATTTTTGTTCCGATTATTCAAGGCCTAAATATAAAGCTAGGGCTAAAAGCGGACTTACGTTCATTTCTCACCCAGTTCTGCAGCAAATCTCAACGCTGTGGATGTTCTACTAGCTACAAGTTCCTGTACCTGTCTTTTTTGGTTTTACAGGGTCTGCATAATAATTAACCGGACTCACCTCAGGAAATTTTTATTGGCAAAATATGTACAATTTTTCTTTAGAAATCTTCAAAGTAGTCCCCATTGGAGTCGATAACATGCTGATACCGGATTTTCCAATCCCCGAACGCTCCCTGGAAGTCGGCAACTTCGATGCGGTCTAGAGCCCTCGTCGTAGCACGTTGAACGTTTTCCAGAGTCATGAACCGCGTCCCCTTAAGGTGTCTCTTGATCTTGGGGAATGGAAAGAAGTCCACTGGTGCCATATCCGAGCTGTAAGAACTCTGGTTTGGTTTGCAGTCGATCAAGGATTCTCGAAGCGACAGCAACACGACGCTCCTTTTGCTCATCAGTCATGTGTTTGGGTACCAGCTTCGCGCAGATCTTCCTCATGCCCAGATCGTTCTTAATAATGTTGTGAACGGTCATCTTATCAATTCCAACCACATCTGCGATAGCCTAAATGCTACTGTTCAACAAATCACGCACTTTTTGCACATTTGTGTCCGTGTGGCTCGTTGATGGAGGACCGACGCGTTGTTTGTCATGGACGTCATCGCGGCCCTCCTGGAAGTTTCTGTGCCACTGTAACACTTGAGTTGTGGACAGAGCATCCTCATCGTAAGCCTCTTGAATCATTTGAAGAGTTTTCTTGGCCGTTTTCTTGAGTTTGACACAAAGTTTGATGCTAACACGTTGCTCGATCGCACGCTCCATTTTCACTCCGACGACGTAACTGAACACGCACTCCGCTCTCGCTCGATGCTATCTCTCCAAGCGCTTGGAGGCAACTGCTGCAGCCTGGTTCCCTTTACTTAGACCCCCACCACTACTACAGCACCAGATACTGGTTGGCAGACGATTTGACGGCGCGAGGCAGGCTCAGTCCGGTTACTTATTATACAGTCCCTGTATTGTCGTCAAAAGGTTTTTGTAGCCATCCTCGTAGGCCGCTCGGTCCAGGCTAAGTTGCACAGTTTGAAGTGGAGGAAGCATCATCTATTTTAATATTATGTTGGAGCCAAGAAGCGGAGCGCTCACAAAATTTTTGACAACTCCTCAAGACACTGTCTAATTTTTTATTGAGGAAATGCAAAATTGTCTGCTCATATTGGAGATTTATCTTCGCTGATGCTCATTTGATTCTTCAACATGTAAAAATGAACACAATTTATCGAAAACAATAGGGATCTGGTCACCCTTTTTTATGCAAAAAACATATACCAGCAAGCTTTCCATTTGGTATGGTCGCGCTTTCTCCAGATAAAGTCATAACTGTCAAAGTCGCACTCGGACGCAGCTAAGCTATATTGCAAATTAAAGTTAGCCTCAGAGGCAATTGTAAAACATATATAATTGGAAAGATATTTGAAGATTTTTTTCACACTTATGAACCGCGCGAAATGATAGAATGGTCATATCTTTCAATTTAAAATTCTAAACAACGTACCTTGGCCAATAAATTCCATCATTGATAATTTTTTTTCTGAACAGGAAAATAACACACTGATAATGAGAAGTGAATTGCAAATGACAAGGCTTTTGCATCAAAGAGAATGAATTCCTAAGTTTTCGCTATTATCTTGACTCACAGATATATAAACGGTAGTTTGTTATTATAGAATATCGAGTGAAAAATACGAGTAATTCATTTGAAAAAACTGGAACTTTTGATTTTTGTCCACCGATCGATGCACTGTGCGACCATCATAAAACTGATTTATTCTCATTTTTTGTTACCATGGAAACTTTTTATTGACTTTTTTGTAATAAATACCAAAACGTTTTATTTAAGTATCTTTTAATTAGTATTTGGTTACTTTTATATGAAAAAAAGGTCGTTGATTTTCATCGAAAGGAGATTTATGAGATCTAATGATTGCTTGTTATATTTTTGCCATTCTGTTGACTAGTCATTTTAATATTTGTAGCTGAAGACCTCCCGAGGTGTGTTTAAGTTTCACCCAAAAATCAGTATGGTCGGTTTAAAGGAGGTTTTTTTACCTGTTGGTCCAGCTCGTTCTACAATTTTTCGATTGGGCTTATATCTGGGAAGTGCGTAGGCCTTTCCATCATTTTGAGCACTCCTGCTCTCTCTTTCAACTCTAAATAGTTATGGCTGTGTTTTGAGGTATTTTTCGGGGCATTATTGTTCTGGGACATAAAGCCGTTGCGGCAACGGCGTTGCCAATCAATTTGGTACCAGATGGAATTCGTGACGTAGGAGTATTTGATGATAGTCTTTTTGGTTTCATTTTTCATCGATTTTGGTTAAAGAACTGGCACCATCGTCTCCGTTACTAAACGTTCTCGTTATTTTGGAACCTAAATACAAGAAATTATCTACATTTTCGATATTGTATGAATGCATGCGAAGTGTAACTTAATTTACGAGTAAAAAGTAAATAAAGTGAATTGAACGTTTGTTCTCCTATTTCTGATTCAAAATAATTTCCTGGAATGATTTTTATCAGTTTGATTTTGATCAGTTTACAAATGAGAAGTTCAATTGTGAGATTTTGAGTTTGAAACCGGCGTTTCCAGCAAAAGTGGCTGCAGCCTGCTAAAATTGTGATTTCGCCGAGTTTGGTGGATCGGGTTCACAAACGAGTCCTCATGTTGATAGCCAAGATCACTCAGGGGAAGAGCAAGTAGATTTTAGGGTTTTGTACTAAAACACAAAACCCCGTTGAAATCATGACCTGTGTCTGTCTGTCTGTCCGTACGTCTGTATGGCATAGCAGTTTTTCTCCGAATCTATAGTAGTACAGCTACGAAACTTTGGGGGAAGGTCAAAAGTGGTGATTTCTTGAGTGTTTTGGGGTGTAAAAACCTTTCTGAGAGTTTTTAAGCGAAGTCTCCCCATATAGGAAGGTGCTCTTTCAAACAAAAATGTTCACCATTGGTACTCAATTGGGGTGTCGTTGGAAAGGTCTCAATGAAATAAATAACATAAGTCTTGACATTACCCTATGAGCACCGAGGGGGCAGGAGAGAGGACTATACGACATTTTCACGTGCGCACCCCCCCCCCCCCTCCTCGCGATTGGACACCTTAGATCCCAAAAATCAGAAAAAATCACGAATGTAGGCCTTTATGAGTACAACCACAACAAATACGTTAGAAGTCGAAATTCGATCAATTTTCTTATTAATAGTATGATTTATCAATTCTGCATTTTTTGATAACACCGTAATAGTATCCTTAAATGCAGTAAAATTTGATACAGAAATGTCGTTTTATAAGATTAACGCGTCCTGAAAGTTCCAAAAAGGTCGAATAGTATTCAACGAAATTATGGGGATTTGAATTTCCCTGCATTACTATGCAACAATATGCGCCATATTACTGTGGAACTATATGCCTATGTAGTAATCGAGCAGCTGCCTAAGCAAACTGTTTGAAAATTTTCATAACACCCATCCGAAACTTTGATTGCAGATTCGAAAAAGAAAATTTTTTATTTTTAATTATTTCAATTTATAATTATAAGTCCTAAAACATTTTTGATTTCTCCTTATTTTTATCAAATATAAATTTCAGATCCTTTGGTTTTCCTCTAGTAAATTTAGACTTTGCGTTATAGTTATATTCTTTATGAGGTTTACCTTTTTCTATTATTACTTAAATTTTTCTATAATATTTTTCATATTTAAAAAAATTCAAATCCGTAATTAAAATGCGAATATGGCAACATTATTCCGCCGCACATGCACGTATTGTATGGGCGAAGGCAAATGTGCAGCGAAATTAGTGGAAGGCTCGTCAACTTCCGTTGCATGGAATCCCGCAAGGTGACAATGTAGAGGACGGAGTCTGTGATTGATCGTGACTGAAACACGTCGGAGAACTGCACCGGGTTTCTGTCCATATCTCAAAACTTCTGAGTGAAATGTTGAAACCCGAAACCTAAAATTACCTCGATTTCCCATCGATGTCGTGTTCGTAATCTATCATATAAATGAACGCAATCCGCTAGCAAGAACGGCTCCCTTGTCGTATGTGTGCTCGAGCTCTTGAGCCAAAAATCAAATTATTGTTCTAGCAACAATATCATTGTATGCAAAAAAATTGTGATTTCTCTTCAACATTCACCCCCATAAATTCAAGATTAACAGCACGGAACATGACAACTCTTTGCTTTGCTCAGGTTTCTGCCGTTCATATCTCAAAACTTCTAAGTGAATTATTGAAACCCGAAACCTAAAATGACTCCCATAGCCGATCAATGCCGATTTCGCAATATAGTGAATGTTCGATGAGAAAACCAAGAATCCATTACTGTTACACATCTTCACAAAAGTCTTGCATCTTGGCGTGGCAATAAAAATCGTTCGTATATGGAATAGGAATAAATTAAGAGTGTACTACTTTCCGATTGTGAGGTGTCAACTTTTACGGGATAGGACTATATTGGAGAATCGTACGCGGACTTGAAAACGCGATTTCCAAGAATAGTTACAACAAAAATGAAGGTAGAATTGAAATTGCGGATATTTCATAGAGGAATCAATCGTTTCGTGTACAAATATCTTATAGAGTTGATTAACAGTATTGCGCAATGACACAAGATGTACAGTGCCCGCTCCAACCATCGCGGGTTCATTTAAATGAGAGGTTTGTTGTTGGTTGGGTCGTAATTGAAAATTTATCGGAGTCATTACGCTAAGCTCGGATGGTAACTGCTTACGCAAATTACATCCTTTGTAGATTCCCACCACGTTTTAGCGCCTCAGAATATTTGAGTGTACACTTAGATATCAAAGCATCTACAGAATTTTCAGTGCATAGCAGCAACGAGGCTCGCGCCTGATATTTTTGAATTGATGCACTTGCCAATCGCCAAGTGTCATAAAATTTGAATCATTTAATTAGCATCTGAATATTGTGAATTAGATGACTGGTGGTTACCACTTATTTCTTTCTCATTTCTGATGTGTTCAGTATAAATCGAATAAGTAGTGTGGTCCCACATACTTATATATCCATAATAATGCGGCGTACAAAGAGCGTGCGGAAAGTGTTTGTTGTCTGGACTTCAAATGCTCGGGAAAATTTTCCTTGACTGAGTGTAAATTCTTCACCATGGTCTTGTTATTTATTATTGAGCTTCAAGTGAATACGCTGCCTATTATTCATTGCTTGGCATTCCAGATTGCCTAAAAATTTAAATTAAGGAACAATAAATTTAGCACAGTACTGAAGAGCTCAGGCTTTTTTTTACATAGTAATAGACACAATTATTTTAAGCAAACCCTGAGTTCCAAAGGAAGCAGTGTTCGAATTCAGTGACATTCAATTAAGCTCGGGGAAGGGAATATTAACTCTGACGCATTTCATCCTAAAATATAACTCCGGTCACCAGATGCAAATTAATGAATTGAGGAAATGCCGTTATGGAAATGAAAAGCCAATTGCTGATCAAAGTTACAGTTCATTAAGCGATGGAAAAAAAGTAATAATTAATCATAATTGAATAATACTAGTTTGGCCGCCCCACAGTAAGTCTCTGCATTCCATTTCTTGCTAATTGATTTTTTCAGAGGATTCCAAGCGACAGTAATTTTGTCGATTTCAATAGGAGAGTATTGCCTGTTGTAGATCCATTAATCAAAACGTACAAAAATAACGATTAGATTTATAACGAAAGCGAAGCTTTTATTCTGCTTAGTACATTAAATGATACTAATAAAGTCTAGCAAGATATCGTCGTAGTTACATTCACTAATTACGTCCACGATCTTAAATTTTGGTAAAATACAGACACTGTAAATTGTTTATGGGTTCATAATCAATCGAGTTTTTTTCTCGATATGTTCCAATTCGTTGTTTTACAACGCGTATTAATACTGTTTCCAGTAAAAATATAATTAGCCCTCTATGTTTGACGTAGTTTTGTTTTAAAGTAGTCGGTTCAATTATATATTTAAATTTAATGTGGAAGGAAATTTTCGTCTATTTATTAGAAATCAGTAACTTGTCATTCTCATGAATACAATGAATTGTTAAACGTGTACCTTCAGTCTTTCCTTTCCCCTAACCTGGCCGGGTATAAAACCCGCAACGATGGCAGGGCTCAGCACTGAAATGAGCTAACCATTGGGCGCATTCTTCCCTTCTTTTGTTTTATAGGGGCTCTTGCCCGGTAGAGTGGCCTTCCGTTCACGTGCTCATTTATGGTATAGTGTTATGTGATTCTACCGCATAATGCTTTAACAAAAATTGGCCACGTTTATATTCCCCATTTGATGGGCAAATTCATGCAAATTATGTTTGTTGTTCACTCGAATGTGAAGACCACGTCTACGTTTGGATCTTGATCCGGGTGGGAGGGTGCGAGGGTGCGAGGGCACTGGTTCCACCTGGGTGCCCCACTTTTATTTGTGGGCCATAAGTATGGTCGGTAACAACGAAGTCTCCTCAAGTCCGTCCGTTTTTGCCCGGCCCAATTCGTTCTTTGAATAAACAATTTCAATCCTTAGTAGGTTACCTCGGTGTTGACACCAGTTGATCAGCATTTGACATTTTTAGGGTTTTGTACTAAAAAAAACCCTATTGCAATCACGACCTGTGTTCGTCCGTCCGTCCGACCGTCCGTCCGTCTGTATGTCACAGCACTTTTTCTCCGAAACTATAGAGGCTACAGCCATGAAACTTTATGCAAAGGTCAGAAGTAGTGCCTTCTTGAAAGTTCAAGGGTGGAAAATTTTTTCAAAGGGGTTTAAGGGGGGTCTCCCCACATAGGGGGGTGACCCCTCAAAAAAAAAATTCGCCATTGGTAGTCAAGTAGGGTGTCATTGGAAATAGGGGGGTGACCCCTCAAAAAAAAATTTCGCCATTGGTAGTCAAGTAGGGCGTCATTGGAAAGGTCTCAATGAGATCTTTTCGAAACAAGTCTTAAAATTGCCTTATGAGTACCGAGGGCGGCAGGGGAAGGGGAAATGTACGAACTTTTTGCGTACCCCACCCCCCCTCGCGATTGGACACCTTCCATCCGAAAAATCTGAAAAAACCATGAATGTAGGCCTTAATGAGTTCAACAACAACAAATACATGAGAAGTCGAAATTCACTCAACTTTGTTAGTAAAAGTATGATTTATAGATTTTATGTTTTTTCGAATAAAATCTAAATGGTACCCTTAAATTCAATAAAATTTAGCAAACAGATGACTATTTATAAGATTGATCTTTTCTCAAAGTTTCATAAAGATCGAATAGTATTTAACGAAGTTATAGCGATTTGAATTTTCCTGTATTACTATGGAACAATGTGCCCTGTATTACTATGGAAACATATGACTATGGAGCCTTATGCACTTTTTACCGACTTAGACACTACAGCTTTGCTAGGATTTGCATGAAAATTTCAGGAATGATAGGTATCATGAAGATGAGTTCATACAATTGAAACAAGTTGAAAAGGCAGGAGAGAGCTCCTAGCAAAAGGGCTTTGTAATTCGAAAAAATAGACCATGAATCGATGATTACAGTATAGAGGAGTGGCCCCTGAAAAAATTTCATGAAAGGTAGCCGATATGGGTATCAAATGAAAGTTCTCAATGAGAGCTTTTCAAAACAGTTCTTAAACTGACAGTTTTTGCTTCAGTGGGGGCACGGGGGGGGAATACATGAAAAATGTGTTTTCTCCCTCGCGAATGGACACCCGTGACCTAAAAAATCTGACCAAACTATCAAGCGAGATATTCATGGGTATAACTTTAACAAATATCTCAGAAGTCAAAATTCTTTCAACTTAGTTAATAATAGTATGATCCTCGAACATGACGTGTTTCTTGATTTTATTCGTTGGTGGTTACTGCATTTTGTAAGTTGAGTAAAAAACGCTTCTGACATGAGCATATGTCTGTCCACCCATCTAGTTTAATTTGTGAATATGAAATTTTATGTACTGGGTCCTTGTGCTGGAGAAAAGAACCAACCATACGACACTGCAACGCCAGCCTGCCAGTGCATTCACAAGTTCGTAGACAAGGTTAATCTCGGCGGATCTCACCATTCTCTTCCACTGAGGCAGCAGACCATCGCCGCAGTCCTGCACGGACATATACATCTACCCAAATTCTCTACAGCTATGAAACTACAATATATGTGCTTTTTATTGGCTCAGACACTACACGTTTGCTGGGGTTTGCATGAAAGTTTCAGGAATGATAGGTATCATAAATATCTTTGAAAATTTGTTCAGCTAGTGACATCAGTAATTGTTAAAAAGAATTGGCGGCTGTTATAAATGAGAGGATTGAATAAATTTCCGTAATTTTTCCCCAACTTTAAAATTTGAGATCCATTCTATTAACGCTTGGTTGAATTTATCAATGAATGCCACCTACAACTTAGAGGCAAATCAAGTCCTGTAGTAAGAATACCCCTACCAGAAGGGCTTTGTATCCATTTTCAAGTTAAAAAACAGTTTTCTGATGGCATGAATAGATGACTTCAATTATTAATCCAATATTTGCATAAGAACTCATTCAAATTTATCTGAAAGATAAAGAGTCTCATTCACAAGAACATAACAGGCGCCATTTTATTTCAGTTTAAATAATTTTCCCATACGCTCGGCCAATTGGAAATGTTAAAATTAAAGACTATTGCTTATATTTTCATGAAAATCCCCGAAAAATAAGAGAACCTAGGTCCATGTGAAATATCTAATTCCATACAATTGAAATGGCGATAGCTAAATTGATTAGGATTTGATTTCCATGAAATCCAGTCCACATAAATTTTTATGTTAACATACATAATTGTAAAATCTTAAGAAGTTTAAAGGCACCACTACAATTTTTGGGAAAAAATGTAAAATTTACAAATCATAGTATTATTACCAGAGTTGAGTGAATTTTGATTTGTGAGGCTTCTGTTGCCCTTGTGCTCATATAGGCCAATCTTTATGATTTTTTCAGATTTTTGCGAGGGGAGGGACATAAACATTGTTCATACATTTTGCCTCCCCTTGAATCCTCCGACGCATAAATGATTTTATTTCTAGATTCTGGAGGAGCTAAGATCTTTCATTTGATACCTTACTTTCGATGAAAAATTGTTTAAGGACCACTTCGTTATGAAAGGGATCCCGTTAATAAGTTTTTGAATATTTAGTAAGACCTTAGCCTTTGAGGAACCATCTTTTCTGACATTTTCACAAAGTTTGAGCCTTGTAGCTTCTATAGTTTCTGTAAAAATTTCTTGGGACGCGCAGATAGATGGACAGACAGATGGATTGACAAGTAGGCAGACACGATGCAAAACTAGTAGGTTGCGGTAAAATTTCGTAATTTAGAGGTTGAAATTCGTTGAACTTTGCTGATAATAGTAGGATTTAACAATTTCGTCAGCAAAACTTTATTATTATCAGTGAATTGGAGCCACTTAAGTAGTTCTTTGAAAGATTTCTATAGCTCTATAGGTTTCAATAAATTTTCTAGAAGTTATAGCTATTTGAATTGCGTCCTTTTTTGTTCATGTAACGAAAGTTTTTCTTAAATTAAGTCATTCGAAATGTCTGCATATAGTAGCTTAAGTACAAAACCTTTTTGACAGGGCGTAGTTCTGTCTATCCAACTTTTTTTACTTAAAAGATTTGCATTATTTAGCTCAGATGTAATTTGCGCTGAGCAAGTTCACTCATGCATATAAAGAGTCCACTTTTTACCTTCGGACCATGCGGTCAAGCTGCCCCGAGGACGATGGACTGTGGCAACTACTGAAAAGTGTCCATCAACTTCAACGGAACCGCAGTTGTAGCAAGCACTACCCACTTTTGGGGGGAAACGCCGGTCTTCAACGAACGTTCTTTCATTAAGGAAACTGGCACCATTGCTCTGAGCACTTAATGCGGGCTATTGTTCTATTTCTATTTATCTGTAATCAATAGAAAGTGACAAGATACAAACTCAGGGAACATTTGCAATGCCAAGGTAACTTTCATTGTGAGAATTTGAAGATAATACAATGATGAGCAAATTGCATTCAAACGAAAATTAATATCACGACTTATTCTTGCTTCCATTTTCAAAGATATCGCAAAGTCAACATAGAAAACAAAAGCACGAGTTGTTCGGTCTACTTTTAAACTTGCTTCAGTTTAGATAAAGTATTTACGAGTAAGCATTAAGTTTGCAGCAAAAACTATAATCTGCAAATGAATACAGCTTCTTCTATATATGTAAAAGGCTTAAAAGTAGATCACTTTCGTAGAAATGCAACTGAAAACAGATTTTATAACAAAGCTTTTTATACCTTGTATCACGTGATCTCTGATTAAAATGATAAGCAACTATTTATGCATGTATCACGTTTATATCACGAGAATAAATGAGAAAAAGTTCGGAAATGATACTTAAAGAGTTAATTATATGTACATAGAATTATTGCTATTAGATAGCATCTACAAACACTTTATGATAAGTCTACAACATATCATTAAAGTGACGATACCAGACATTAATTTGCACTGATTCAAACACAATGAAAAAAATTCTCACATGCAAACAATGTATAAAGTCAAATAGTTTAACAATGGATCATTTATGACAACTTGTAATGTATTCATGTACCCTATAGGCGAATTATAAGCTTCTGCAACAGTCTTTTCAAACGCGAGGTCTGCTATTTTATAACTGATTTATTTCTCAACACTTTGAAAGTTTATTGTTTTGAATGCATATAATATATATATATATATATATATATATATATATATATATATATATATATATATATATATATATATATATATATATATATATATATATATATATATATATATATATATATATATATATATATATATAAGTTAGTAAGTCTGAAGAGTATTGAGTCTTTTTTGTCATTTTTCAACTGTGGTTTATCGCCGAAAAACTTGGCCAAGTGATTTTCGCAGTCCCTTTTTGAAGTGAATTCCTTTTTATTAAAGAAGTTTTACTGAGACCAAAACAAATAACAGTCTGATGGTGCAAGGTCTAGGCTATACGATGGATGCATCAAAACTTCCAAGCCAATCAAATAAAAGATCTTGATGAGAACTTTTCAAACAGGTCTTAATTTTACACTTTTTGCTTCGAGAGTCGCACAGGGAGGGGAAATGCACGAAAACTCAATGAAATTCGATATTGAATTAGTCCTACCAAAAGTTCCTTGAACTTTGTAAGTTTGATGAATATCGAATGATATGCACTGAAGTTATAGCCATTCGAAATTTCTCCAATTTCAAAAACAATGACACATGATTTTGGTATTTTATGGACTTTCCATCGAATCAGTCACTGCAGTTTGGATTTGATCTTCTTGAAATTTTCAAATAACGTCAACAACATTAATATTTTTGGGGGTTCATTTTGTTGGCTTGCAACAAAATGGCGACCGTTAAAAATAGAAAAACAATGGATTTTCTTGTAAACGTGAACATCTCCTTGACATATTTATTGACTTTATTCGTTGCTGGTGACTGCATTTCTGAGAAGTTAAGTGTAGTGAATTTTGTTCTCAAAATCCGTGTAGGACACGGGTGCTGATTGTATGGCAGAAGTATCAGCGAGCTATAAACAAAACCGAGCTCAGCTGACTAGCTTCGCTTAACGACCGCGTACGCGTGCTTGTCGACTAGTTATTTGTGGGATCATATGAGGCGGGTTCTTGTCGAGCCACGAAGCTACACTACAAAAAAATTATCACGCGTACTCTACTCTACGAGACGTACCGATCAATTTGTATTATCTTCAGAAATAATCTATGATGTGTCAGGTAAGCTACTCTGCAGTAATCCTAATTTTTTTTGTCATCTTAAATTTAGCGGATACGGAGGCTGGAGGCAAACACACACATTCTACAAAAAGCAACCTTTTCTTTCTCCGAAGAAGGTCGTTGCATTACAAGGGGAATGTCAAACCTAAAGATGTTAAAGTGGCTGAAGTGAACCACTCATCTCAGCCTAAAGGATGGAAACTTGAAGGGTGCAGTTAATTTTAAACTTGTAAAACGACAAACTGAGCGGTTTCGACGGGGTGACCACCTTATCTCTTCAGGAGCAAGGGAAATGCCAATCATAAAGATGTTAAAGTGGCTGAAGTGAACCACTCATCTCTGCCCAAAGGATGGAAACTTGACGGATGTAGTTATTTTTAAACTTGTAAAACAACAAACTAAGCAGTTTCAACGGGGTGACCACCTTACCCCTTCAGGAGCAGATACTCCTGATCATCTTGGGCGGTTTGATTGCTTATGTTTATTACATGAGTACATAGCTTTTCTGACATGAGCCTAGGCCTATCTACCCAACTTTTTTTTAGAATTAATTATGCTCTTACATGGGTAATATTGTACAGGGTTTTAAAGTTATTTCAAATGAATAATTATTCATTATTTTTTTCTGTTACTTATTTTAACACCGCAATTACAAGCCTGTCGCCAGGAGTTCCAAATCAGATGAACGCGGGGCTTTCAAAAATTTCGGAATACATTTCAGTATCAACACCTGCTATGTGCAGCCGGTGACTATCAATAATTAGTCTGCATAGTTAACACCAAACTATGCACCAGAAAAATTGGTGTTACGTTTTTTACAATTTGGTAAGGAAATTTTGACGTTGGCAAACAGAGTGTAAACAAGACAGTGGAGTATTTGAGCAGAGTGGCGGCATTCCTGCAATTTGTAATTTGCATTTCTTCACTTTGCACCTTGCATTCTACACTTTGCATTTCTAACTCTGCAATGACAGTTCATACTTTTAGTATGACTAGCGAAGTGAAATTTTGTAAAAGAACACAAGAGTTTGTAGAGAAACTATCAGAATTTCAACTTCGCGACAATTTAAGTTAATTTGTTTGAAATCGGAGCATTATTAATCAAATAATATTCCTGATTTTATTCTTAGAAAAAAATTTTACGAACACTTAACATATGATTGTTATTATTTGAATTAAAGAAATATTTTATTCAAAATAAATATCATTAACTAAAAATTTATTCGTCATTTTATGGATACATCACTACCCAATAGATGCAGAGTGAATTTTGACTTCTAAAGTATTTATTGTGGTAGTATTCATAAACACGTACTTTTATGATTTTTTTCAGATTTTTCTGGTTACAGATGTTCAATTGCAACGAAGAAATGTGCGATAATTTTATATGCTTCACCCTCTCTTGCCTGCCTCGATACTGATTAGGTAGATTATTTGGAATATAAATTAAAATAAGTTACTGACCAAGAATGCGGTTTATAAGATTCGGGAGGCCTGATTTGGAAATTAATTTTTTCATGATAATTTTTGATGCATTATATATAATTTTTTATTGACGATTTTCCTAAATTACATATTTCACCTTAAGTATGCCCTTTTTCACCTGATAAACAACAGCACAAGCACATTAATGTTAACAGACTGCATATAATAAAAAGTATTCATAATATCGACAAACAAGCCACTAGCTGACTTGCTTTTGCATCTGTTATGAATGCTCCTCTTGCAGGCTAGTACTAACCAACATTTCAAATGATCAAAGCCAATGGAAGCATCAAGAGCGTCCATTATAATGTGTAATAAGTAACTCAAGAAAACATCACTCCCCTAACTTTCATATTATTATTTTAACTATAATGATGATGATCATCGGTCTTGACTTTGTTTGTGTAGCAATGTCATAGTGTTTGGCTTGGTGCCAGGCTCGTGTGCGTAGTTTTGTAGGTGGATCGCACAAATGGAGTCTACCTGGTTGTGAAGAAAGATCGTTCCGTGTTATCCTTCCTATGTATACCATGTCGCTGTCCTTGCATGTCAATTTGTATGTAGCTTTGACTTCAATTTTTTAACAGCTTTTAGTTTGTATTTCTTAAGAAAATTTGACAGTTTGCTAATTTCATCATTGATCTGTGTGCTGTTAGCTTATGTTGTCAGGGGTGGTTAGAAGTTATATGTATGGTTTAATCAGTTGTGGTTAGTTTCCTCTACATTTTGTAGTCTAATCATGTTTACTTGCATATCACAATAGGGCCGAATATTTTAGTTGTTCGCTTGTTTCTATTTCTGTAGTAAAATTTATATTTGGGGGCATTTCATTAATTTAGATAAGTAGTTCATTTTGTTTGTTTTCTTGTTAGTCAATAATAATGAAACAGTTATCCACATATTGTTTATAAAACTTCACACTAGACCTTTGGACGATTTTGGATATAAAGACTTCTTCCAGAGATTGTAAGAATATTTCTGATATTCTTGCGGATATTGGATGTCCCATACCCAAACCTTTCTTGGCTATGTGTGTTATGATCAAACTTAAAATAACTGTGGTTGTTTGTGGTTATTAGGAGATTGACTTGTTGATCTATGAATCGTTGGCTGTTATTGAATGAAAATTTTCCTTGCAGCATGGTGTAGAGGTTGGTGATGTCTAGTGATAAAAGTCGACATATTTTGAAGAGATCGTAGAGTTATCTAGATTTTGGCTGCTTTTTACTGTATATTTGTCATCAATCAATGACTGGTATCCGCTGATGTAGGACAACTAGATTGGAAAAACTGACAGTTGTGTGAAGACATTTAATAGAATACGAGTATGTAAACAGTATACCAATATATACGCAAGAAGAACAATTTTTGAATAGGCAGCAAATTTTTAAGGAAGAGATTCATTAAGAGGCAGTTTTAGTCACTTAAAATATTCCTAAATTCATGTGGTTTGTTTCAAAACCATGGAAATCTGTTTCCGAGACCCATATTGACAGAAATTGTACTTCTGATTCAAAAATTCTCGAAGTGACATTTAATTGTGATATTTTCTCATAACATAGTTATATTTGACATGATAGGTAGAAAAAAGTACGTTGAGAGCATGAAAAATTAAAAATTTGATATCTAGATGCATTTTTCGCACTATAAATAGAGCATTAAACTCAGTTTTTTATCGAAAAGCGATCGGGCCTTGCTTTGTTGAGTGAGCAGACACGATTTGACTCCTTTGAGTTATGTGCAGTGTCTACAAGATGTGTGGAAGGAAATAAAAAGGCCACTGAAGTTTACTCAAAGGAATTGAAAGGCGTTTGCGCTCACTCAATAATGCAAGGCTCGAGGACTTTTCAAGAAAAAGATAAAGTTTACCTACCTTAAAATGAAATTTCATTCAATCGAAGGTTATTTCTGTGATTTTATACAGAAAAACATTAATTCTTACATTTTACTATTTTCAGCATAGTTTATTGTTTTTGTGCTTTGAGGTATTGTTGCTAATCGCCAATGATTTTTAAGGGTTTTGTACTAAAATACAAAACCCTACTGCAATCACGACCTGTGTCCGTCTGTCCGTCCGTCTGTATGTTACAGCACTTGTTTTCCAAAACTATAAAAACTACAACCATGAAAGGTCAGAAGGAATGACTTATTAAAAGTTTTGGCGTAAAAAATTTTTTTTCAGAGAGATTTAAGCGGGGGCTTCCCCATATAGGGAGGTGACCTTTCAAAAAAATTTTCCCCAAAACAGCTCTTAAAATTATCTTATCAGTACCAAGAAGGGCAGGGTAAGGGAAACGAAATTTTCGCGTATCCGCCGTAATTGGGCACCTTCCAACCGAAAAATCTGAAAAAAAAATGATGAGTACAATGACACCAAATGCGTCAGGAGCCGAAATCCGATCAAATATGTTAGGATTAGTATGATTTATCAATTTCACATTGTCTTGAATAAAACCGTACCCTTAAATACGATAAAATTTGATACACGAATTGATATTTATAAAGCTAACATGTTCTGGAAGTTTCAAAACGGTCGGATAGTATTATATTATAGTAGCTAGATTACCATGGAACAATATGTGCTATATTACACTACTATGAAACCATATGACTATGGAACATTTTGCGCTTTTTAACGATTAAGAAGCTTCAGGTTTGCTAGGATTTGCATGAAAGTTTCAGGAATGATGGGTATCATTAATATCTTTGAGAATTTGTACAACTAGTGACATCAGTAATCGTAAAACTAATTGGCGGTTGTTTTAAATGAGAAGATTGAATAAATTTGTGTTAGTTTTCCCCAACTTTAACATTTAAGATACTCGTACTTCTGTAAGAAATCATTCAAATTATCCAAAGATATAGAGTTTTGTTCATTTATATAACAGGTGCAATTTTGTTTCAGTTTAAATAATTTAACTGCATGTTCAGCCAACTGAAAATGTTCAACTTAAATACTATTACTTATATTTTCATGGAAGCCCAAAGAAAGTAAGAGTGCCTAAATCGCTTTGAAATATGTATCAACCTTCAACACGTGTGATTATTGTTATGATTCCATACAAATGAAATGGCGATAACTCACTTGATTATGATTTGATTACCAAGGAATTTCACATGCATAACGTCTTTATGTTAACATACATTATTGTAAAATTTTAAGAAATTTAAGGGCACCGTTTCGATTTTTGGGGGAAGTTGTTGAATTGTAATTTGTGAGGCATTAATTACCCTTATACTCATAAAGATCGACCTTCGTGATTTTTTTCAGATTTTTGCAAGGAGAGGGGACATAGACACTGTTCATACATTTTGCCACCCGTTGGACCCACAGATACAAATTGATAACTTTTTCTCAGATTCTGATAGTTCTAAGACCTTTTGCCCTACTTGACTACATTTGATAAGAAAGACCTGAAATTGCAAATGAAATTATCGAAAAGGAGGAGCTTACTACAATACTGAATACGCCAATAGCTCCCCATAACCAACCAAGCGGAAATTCACCTTTATTGACATCTGCTAGGTCACAAATCATCAGAAGAAGCCAAGTTCAAATACCTTCTCGTCAAATTGAGCAGTCATCAACACCTGGCATTAATTTTTCCTCTTGCGAACAACCACCTCAGCAGTTGTAGCTAATCGCGTACGCTTCACATGCTGCAACTTCTATGAATGAAGCTGATGTAGCTATTGATGGATAGGAGGCATTCCGTGCAGTCGCTCTGTGGCAGCGCTGAATCTTTATTAATTTTCCGCCAAAGGCGTTTCTTATGTTAAGTAGTTTTGAAGATGGAAAATGTCTTTCAATAAACGTTTGTCAACTGGAAAGGTTCGCATTTGAATTTCTTCGCTCTTTTAAAAGGAATATCCGTGAGCACAACGCCACAGATAATTGGTGACCCCAACGCAAGTTACACTGCGCACAACGAAATCAAGTTTACATTGAAATCATGCCGCTTGATCGTTCGCCGGAACGTGCATTAAGTGCTGCAAATCCAGTTCCCGACACACTATCCCAACAAGCCGCCACCAGTAGCCGCCATCATTCAGGAGAGCAAATCGATGCCAACCGTGTCGTAAAAGCACCCAAAGTTGCAGCCTTTTGGCCGACAGATCCGGAATTATGGTTCGTGTAGGCTGAAGCACATTTTCACGCATACGGAATATCCACTGACGTCTCGAAGTATTATACGGTTATTGCAGCGTTGGATGCAGCGACCTTGAAACAAGTCTCCGATCTCGTGCGCGCACCACCGGCAACAGGTTTGTACAATGCATTAAAAACCAAATTAGTTGAACGTCTCACGGAGTCGGAGGACAAAAAACTGCACCGCCTCCTGACAGATATAGAACTCGAAGATAGGAAACCGAGTCAGCTGTTAAGGGAAATGAGAACCCTTGCAAATGAAAATCTTGCGGACGACATCCTCCGTGCGCTTTGGATGAAACGTATGCCTATAAGCGTACGGTGCATCCTGTCTGCAAGTCACGGCATTGACCTAGACGAATTGGCAGAGATAGCTGATCGAATAATTGAAACTTCTTCATCGTCCCATGTGTCAGCTGTAGAATCCGTGGCAAGCGTGAGATCAACAGTACACAGTAGCTTTACCGAGAGATTAAAATCCCTTGAAGAAAGATTTGAGGAACTCATGACGCTTGTCAAGGAACAAAAACGTTTCAAATCAAGATCGCACCGTTCTAGCTCACGCTCTCATTCAACAAATCGTAATAAAGATATTGGTTTTTGTTACTACCACCACCGATTTGGTTCAGCGGCAACTAAATGCACCAAGCCGTGTGCGTTTAAGCCAGCGCAGGTGTGCCAAATGCCGGAAAACTAATATCGCCATCCGTACTCTGTCCGGTGTACGATGGCATACAAATGCAAAACCGGCTCCACATACAAGAACGAACAAGAGGAGTGCGTTTTCTCGTCGACTCAGGCGCCAATGCCTCTGTCATACCTCGCAAAATTGTTCAAGGACCTTTTGCAGTAAGCACTGTCAAACTTTTCGCGGCTAACAACACGCCTATTAATACTTATGGGGTTAAGTTATTAACTCTTGACCTAAATCTCCGACGTTCCTTCCCGTGGAAATTCGTGGTAGCAGACATTCCGACACCAATCCTTGGAGCGGATTTCCTTCTGAAATACGATCTCTTAATCGATCTTAAAAGACAGCGTCTCATAAACCATGCAACGGAAATCACCACAAAGGGAGACATACTCAAAACCACTGAATATGGGATCTCCACACTAGACAACAGCGTCGAATGGAGTCAATTCCTACATCAGTATCCTGATGTCACATCCACCTCACGAGCGGCCACTTCTACGTGTCATAACATCGTTCATCATATAATAACACAGGGGCCGCCCGTTGCAGCTCGGCCTCGACGCCTCGTCGGAGAAAAATTAAAAGCAGCAAAAGCTGAGTTTCAATATATGGTCGACCAAGGTATTTGCCGACCCTCACAGAGTCCCTGGGCCAGTCCGCTTCTTATGGTACCCGAAAAATCAGGGAAGTGGAGGCCTTGCGGGGACTATCGTCAGCTAAACGTGGCTACCGTACCCGATCGGTACCCTATTGCCCATATCGAAGCCTTCAGTAACATCCTCTGCGGTAAAACGATTTTTTCTACGCTAGATCTAATCAGGGCATACCACCAAATACCGGTGGCGGAGGAGGATGTGCCGAAGACAGCAGTGACAACGCCTTTTGGCTCATTCGAATTCCTGACCATGCCTTTCGGTCTGTGCAATGCTGCACAGACCTTCCAAAGGTTCATTGATACTGTGACACGTGGATTAGATTTCGTCTACTGCTACCTCGACGATATCCTGGTGGCATCAGTGGACATCAACGAGCACCAACAACACCTCAAGCAGTTAATGGAAAGACTTTCATCGTATGGCGTAACCATCAATCCAGCAAAATGCGTATTTGGCGCATCCGAAGTAAATTTTCTGGGATACACTACTTCGAGCGATGGCACAAGACCACCCCCGGAACGTCTAGAAGCAATCCTCAGCTACGCAAGACCTCAGATAATCAACGATCTTCGAAGATTCCTCGGGATTATAAATTTTTATCGTCATTTCATCAAGAACACAGCTAAAATTCAAGCACCACTCAATGCTTTCCTCAAGGATTCGAAGAAAAATGACAAACGCCCCGTACCCTGGACCGAACTTGCTATGATCGCCTTCAAAGAATGCAAAAAGAGTCTAGCAGAATCAGTGACACTGGCCCATCCTAGTGTCACAGAATCCCTCAGGCTTACAACCGACGCCTCAGATAGAGCAATAGGGGCCGTGTTGGAACAACAACAACCCGATATGCAATGGAGACCCCTGGCTTTCTATTCAAAGAAGCTTAGTTCGACCGAGCAGGGTTATAGCGCGTACGATCGCGAACTATTAGCGATTTACGAGGCCATTAAATTCTTTAAATATTTCCTTGAGGGCCGAAATTTTGTGATACGCACTGATCATAAACCACTGATTTATGCATTTGCACAGAAACCGGAGAAGGCAACACCCCGCCAGTTGCGCAATTTAGAATACATTTCACAATTCTCAACGCAAATCGTACATTTATCTGGAAGCGAGAACTTAGTCGCGGATGCGTTCTCTCGTTTGGAACAAATCGATATGCCAACAGTCGTTACAGCACAAGAATTGCGAGAGGCTCAGCAAGAAGATCAGGAGTTGCAAACCATTTTGGAATCCAACACATCTCTAAAACTCCAAGAGGTAACCGTTGATACAAGCGGATCTTTATATTGCGATGTGTCAACTGGTATTATACGACCTTTCGTTCCCCAACAGTTACGAAGAAGAATTTTCAATGCGTTTCATAACCTTTCTCACCCTAGTGGAAGGGCTACATGCCGCACCATACAGCAAAAATTCGTCTGGCCAGGGATGAGGAAAGATATTCCGGAATGGGCAAGAGCTTGTCTGCCATGCCAAAGAAGCGAAATTCATCGCCATACAAGAAACGCTCCACAACAATTTGCTGTCCCCGCTAACCGGTTCGAGCACATACACCTCGATATAGTAGGCCCGCTCCCACCGTCACAGGGATACCGATACCTTCTTACAATGATCGATCGGTTTACTCGTTGGCCGGAGGCTGTTCCCCTTAAGGAAATCACCGCTGAAGCCGTAACATCAGCATTCTATGCCAACTGGATCGCACGTTTCGGTGCACCACGGACAGTCACAACAGATCAAGGAACACAATTTGAAGCAGCGTTTTTCAAAGCGTTAGCCAATGTAGTGGGAGCAAAAAAAACCCGCACGACCCCATACCATCCGGCATCCAATGGAATTTTGGAACGCTGGCATCGCGCGTTGAAAGCAGCATTAATGTGCCACAACTCAAAATCTTGGACTGACCTTCTTCCTACAGTTCTTCTGGGACTCAGAACGGCATACAAAGAAGACTTGAACGCCACAGCAGCCGAAATGGTCTACGGTGAATCTCTCCGAGTTCCGGGTGAATTCATCACACACGATGACTGCGATCAGGACCCTCAAATTTTCGTTGACAGTTTCCGGGAACAGATGCGAGAATTGCGCCCTACACCTACGGCCCGCCACGACAAGCGAAAAATCTTCGTACACAAGGACTAACATAAGTGCCCGCACGTATTCTTGAGGGACGACACCGTGCGAAAACCGTTACAGCCACCATATCTGGGACCTTTTCCCATCGTCAGACGAATGAACGATCATCTTTTCACCATCCTCGTCAACGGCAAGGAAACCAACATATCTACAGAGCGGTTAAAACCGGCATACGAAATTAGTGAAAAACCAACTATTAGCGACGATGTTGATGACCGACGTCCCCTGCGAACATATGATCGGAAGAAAGTGACATTCACACCTCACACACTCGGAGGGGGGTAGTGTGGCAGCGCTGAATCTTTATTAATTTTCCGCCAGAGGCGTTTCTTATGTTAAGTAGTTTTGAAGATGAAAAATGTCTTTCAATAAACGTTTGTCAACTGGAAAGGTTCGCATTTGAATTCCTTCGCTCTTTTAAAAGGAATATCCGTGAGCACAACGCCACAGCTCCTCCATTGCAGGTATTTGCTTCGTGCTAGCATATAAAACTACTGTCAAAATGTTAACTTAACACGTGAAGCGTAGACTTGGTTCCTCTTTTCCTATCTTAGACAATCTTAAGTAAACAAAACACAATCTTCCTCATCGTCAGATAACCTCCTTCAAAATAAGTGTACCCGCAGAATGTAGCGCTTTGTTGAATCAAAATTTGTGGCCAGATAACACTGTAATCGCTACAATCCTCCCAGAAGGCGAAATTTTCTGAGAACTTCACATAGAAAAATCGACGCATAACAGACACTAAAACTTTAAAGAATATTAACTTATATCGTCAAAATGTAGGGGGCTTGTGGACCAAATTACATAGCCTTAGCGGTTCATACATTCTTACAAATGATAATATTATTTGCTTAACTGAGACTTGGTTGAGAAGTGAAATGCAAAGCTCGGAATTTTTCCCACATCACATTGTCTATCGGAGGGACCGTGATTTTAATCTGACAAAGAAATCTGATAATGGTGGATTACTGACTTCTGTTGTTAAAGATCTTTCCATTGAGTTTTGCGACAATTTCCATCCCCCAGAGTTAACCGAGCACGTACTTGTCAAAACCAACACTCTTTCCACCCCTTTGTTCATATTCTGCATCTATCTTCCCTGTAACTCTTCTTTTGATTTTTATGATTCACTATTTGACTCACTACCATCGTATTGTCTTTTACTACATCCCGCTTCACGTATTATTATTTGTGGTGACTTCAATTTTCCTTCTTTAGAATGGGACAACATCATCTATTGATATCTTGTCTGCCAATCGTCAGTCTGTATTACTATTGAATTTTCTTTCGCAATCTTCCCTTAACCAATTAAATTACGTACTAAATATTAACAATCGGATGCTACACATTGTACTGTCGAACCTTGATACGGGGCATATTCACGTAGCTGCTGCACCTCACTTTTATGTATCTCCTGACCCCCATCACCCCCCTCTGTTGTTGGACATCAGCATGAGCCTTCCAAAAACACTTAAATGCCATCAGCCGCTCATGTTTAACTTCTGAAAAGCCAATTACAGCGCATTGTCGGAATCTTTGAATTCACTTGATTAGTTCTCGTTTTTTGACTGCATTGATTGCGAAGAAGCTCTTACTAAATTTTATTCCCACCTCGACTCGCTTATTTGTCAATTTACACCTCAATGTAGGTCCAAAAAGAGCTCTGAGCTACCTCCGCTCAACCGTGACATCTAAGAAGCTCTGAAGACATCTAAGAAGCTCTGAAGACACACTCTCCCTCGAGGCATCAGTGGGTCCTAGCAGCAGCAAAAGAATGGCCGGTAGCCCAATTGAAGGCGACTGTGAAAAAAGGAGGAAGGACGAGACCATAAACGAAGTTGACACTCCAGGCGAGGAGTTTCATGTGGTGCGAAACAAGGCAGCGAAAAAAGCGGCCAAAAAGCTACTCCTAGGAAAAACAGACAAAGAGCTCAACCACGAAAAGAACAAAGAACCCCTCGATATACCGCAGAAAACAAAAAGCAAACCGCGGCGCAAACCCTTGCGAGAGGCACTGCTTATTAAACCCACTAAGGGCCGAACCTACGCAGATGTCCTCCGTGAAATTAAAGGAACGGTCAAGCCAGACGACACCAAAACTGCCATCCAAGCAGTTCGACCAACCCGGACCGGTGGCTTACTGGTGGAATTCGGGCCAGAGGCCACAAACAAAGATGCATTCAGTGACGCGGTTCAAAAGGTTCTTGAAGATGCGGCAACGGTTGCCTCGCTTGAACCAATGGCCACCCTGGAAATCAGGGACCTCGACTGCGTCACGGACAAAGCTGAAGTAGAGGATGCCATTAGGAGGGAGTTCCCCAGCTTAAGTGAAGTCAAGGCAAGATTGACACGTGAAAACACAAGGGGGCAACGCATGGCTATTGTCGAACTAGCTGATAAAGACGCCCAGCAAATCCTGGCGAAGGGCAAAATTAAGATAGGTTGGGTGATCTGCAGGATACGGAGAAGAGCGATCCCTATCCGCTGCTTCAGATGCCTCGAATACGGACACACCGCGTATGGCTGTAGGGGACCCGACAGGAGATCTCTGTGCTACAAATGTGGTGAAACGGGGCACAAAAGGAAGGAGTGCACGAACGAGGCAAAATGCATTCTTTGCAAGGATGCTAAGCTAGCACCCGGCGACCTCAAACATGAGCCGGGGACAGGGAGATGCCGGGTTTTCAAGGAGGCCCTAACTAAAGCCAAATCGATACTCTAATGATCCGTATCCTGCAGGTCAATTTGCACCGAAGCACAAACGCCCAGGACCTACTTGAGCAGTTTGCGAGGGATAAGAAAGCTGACCTCCTGTTGCTGAGCGAGCAACATCATAACAAGGACTCGCAAGCGTGGTACCGAACAAAACTGGTACCTCGGCCATCTGGGTTCAAGACAGCGCCCGCCTTCAGGTGCAGGGCCATGGACGCGGGGATGGTTTTCTGTGGGTGCGGTGTTCAGGGATAACATATTTCAGTGTTTATCTGACGCCTTACGAGGCAATGCGATCCTTTCGAACCGAACTCGATGCCCTGGAGGATGCTGCCTCGAACACAGAGGGCCACATGCTGGTCGGGGGAGACTTCAACGCTAGAGCCATCGAATGGGGTATGCCACAATCCGACCCAAGGGGACTTGGCGGCCAGAACAGGGCTTATTGTCCAAAATACTGGTAACACCCCTACTTTCCGCCGCTGGGGTTGCTTAGGAACCATACCCGATGTGACACTCGCTTCGGAGTCCCTGGTGCCTAGAGTACACAACTGGCGAGTACTAGAGGACTACTCGGCTAGTGATCACCAGTATATAGCTGTTGAGATTCACGACGGAGCCACTCTGCGTGCATATGCCCAAACTTCAATCCTCGGATGGAGGACTGGGAGGATGGACGTCGAGAAGTTCACTGACGCGCTTACGGCAGGCGCACCGTTGCTGGGAGCTCCACCAGGGAGTGGAGGGCCTACAGCCAAGGACTTGGTGAACTCAACTATGAGTACCATCATAGCTGCTTGCGAGTCTTCCATGCCCCGTCGGAGACCCCGACATGGTAAGCCTCCAGTATACTGGTGGTCAAACGAGATCGCCGAACAAAGAAGCGAGTGTCACAAACTTCGGCGAGAGGCCCAGCGGGCGCGAACACGGGAGGAGGCAGACACTAGGCTAGCAGCATACAAGTCCGGCAGGAAATATCTTCGCAGGCTTATTAACAAGAGCAAGGCCCGATGCTGGCAAGACCTCGTGGACGATGTAAATAGGGATCCGTGGGGCCTTGGCTACAAGCTGGTCATGGGGAAACTTGGTGCCCTACGGAAGCCTTGTATACATGACGCGGAAAAGATGGACGCGATAGTGCGGGGACTCTTCCCCGCCCATCCCGTCCGTGTTGACGCTGTCCAAGGTGAAACAGCAGTCGAGTGCCCACTCTTCACACAGCTGGAACTGGAGGAGGCAGTCCTCTCCCTGAAAGCGAGGACAGCTCTAGGTCCAGATGGTGTTCCAGCTGAGGTTTTGCAGCTCGTCTATCACCATTGTCCTGACTTGCTGCTCAGCACATTCAACGCTTGCCTACGGGACGGGGTTTTCCCGGTTCGATGGAAGGTGGCGAGGCTCGTGCTGGTCAGCAAGGGGAAGGGAAATCCCGAATTGCCGTCTGCATACCGCCCGTTATGCATGCTAGACACAGCTGGGAAAGTGCTAGAGAAACTCATCAAGGGAAGACTCACTGACGCGATTCGTGCTGCTGGGGACCTATCTCCTCGGCAGTACGGCTTTAGAGCAGGACGTTCTACCATTAATGCGATTGCAGAGGTGGTGAACGCGGTCCAAAAGGCAGAGGCATATAGTCGCACCAAGCGACGGATCGTCCTGTTGGTGACACTCAACGTCAGGAATGCCATCAACTCCGCTAGATGGGTGGATATTCTGGACACGCTGGAAAACTCTTTTCAAGTTCCAGAATATCTAATGCGGCTTTTGAGGAACTACCTTAAAGGACCGAAGCCTGCTCTACGACACGACACAGGGCCAACGAAGGATGGAAATTACATCGGGTGTTGCCCAGGGATCTATCCTTGGTCCAGACCTGTGGAACGTGTCCTACGACGGGCTACTGAGACTTGAGATGCCAGATGAGTCGCGCTTGGTCGGCTATGCGGATGATGTTGCGGCTCTGGTCGCCGGACGCACCGTTGAACAAGCGCAACTTGTGCTAGGTATGCTAATCCGCTGAGTGAGGGACTGGATGACTGCTCGCGGGCTCAGTTTAGCACTGGAGAAAACCGAAGTGGTCATCTTGACAAAAAAGAGAATCCCTAGAGTAAGGATGATCAGTATTGGAGATATACAGATCGAATCGAAGCCAGCGGTGAAGTACCTGGGGCTATAGATCGACTCGAAGATGAGTTTCTCTGAGCAAATCAGGGCAACGGCTGAGAAGGCTGCTTCGGGAATATCGGCCCTGAGTCGACTTATGGCCAACGTAGGGGGACCCAGCCCATCAAGAAGACGCCTCTTGATGAGTGCTGTAGGGTCAGTGCTACTGTATGGAGCAGAGGTATGGGGCGACGCTCTCAGCAAGGAGGTATACTGAAAACGATTGGCACAGGTACAGAGAAGAGGAGCACTGAGAATTGCAGGCGTGATACCTGTCGCCCTCCTTGCTAGAGAGCGCTGCGCTATTTACCTGCGCCGAAACGAGGATGCGAGGGAGATAGTTGTCCGCGAGGAGAGACAACGCTCGCTAAACGATTGGCAGCAGTCTTGGAGGAATTGCACGAAGGGAAGGTGGACTGCGCGCCTCATCCCGGATGTGAGGCCGTAGCTAAATCGAAGGCATGGTGAGACTGACTTCTATCTGACCCAGCTTTTGAGCGGGAACGGGTGTTTTCAGTCTTACCTGCACAAGATCGGCAAGTCACGGTCTCCCGATTGTCGGTTTTGCCCAGGAGAGGAGGACAATGCCTGTCACACATTTTTTGCGTGTACAAAATGGATCAGGCTGCGAAGGGAACTTTACAGGGGGACGGGGGAGCTCACCCCGGATAAAATAGTTGCGGTGATGCTCGAATCGGTTGACAAATGGAACCAGGTGGCACATTATGATCGGGCAGTCCTAAAATATAAAAGAGACTCACAGCAGCCGGGGGCGCTGGGGCTGGGGGATTGCTCTTCTGGCAATTCCTCTTCCCCTCTCCCCTCCCGCTATGAAAGGGACTCCCCAGTTTGAAGGCGCCCCACGGCGTAACAAAACGGGACCTGGGTCTTAAAAACTGGGTCAGATAGAAGTCAGTCTCACCATGCCTTCAATTTAGCCACGGTCTCTCATCCGGGATGAGGCGCGCAGTCCACCTTCCCTTTGTGCAATTCACGCAAGACTGCGCTGTCTCTTTTCGCGGACTCTAGCAAGGAGGGCGACAGGTATCACGCCTGCAATCACTCTCACCGCTGAGTCGGAGACTGTTGGATACGAAGATGCAATTCTCAGTGCTCCTGGTCTCTGCACCCATGCTAAACGTTTCCGGTATACCTCCTTGCTGAGAGCGTCGCCCCATACTCCGTACAGTAGCACTGACCCTACAGCACTCATCAAGAGGCGTCTTCTTGATGGACTGGGTCCCCCTACGTTGGCCATAAGTCGACTCAGAGCCGATATTCCCGAAGCAGCCTTCTCAGCCGTTGCCCTGATTTGCTCAGAGAAACTCATCTTCGAGTCGATCAGTAGCCCCAGGTACTTCACCGTTGGCTTCGATTGGATTTGTATGTCTCCAATTCTGATCATCCTTACTCTAGGGACTCTCTTTTTTGTCAAGATGACCACTTCGGTTTTCTCCAGTGCTAAACTGAGCCCGCGAGCAGTCATCCAGTCCCTCACTCGGCGCAGTAGCATACTTAGCCTAAGTTGCGCTTGTTCAACGGTGCGTCTAGCGACCAGAGCCGCAACATCATCCACATAGCCAACCAAGCGCGACTCATCTGGCATCTCAAGTCTCAGTAGCCCGTCGTAGGACACGTTCCACAGGTCCGGACCAAGGATAGATCCCTGGGCAACACCCGATGTAATTTCCATCCTTCGTTAGCCCTGTGTCGTGTCGTAGTGCAGGTTTCGGTCCTTAAGGTAGTTCCTCAAAAGCCGCATTAGATATTCTGGAACTTGAAAAGAGTTTTCCAGCGTATCCAGAATATCCACCCATCTAGCGGAGTTGATGGCATTCCTGACGTCGAGTGTCACCAACAGGACGATCCGTCTCTTGGTGCGAATATATGCCTCTGCCTTTTGGACCGCGATCACCACCTCTGCAATCGCATCAATGGTAGAACGCCTGCTCTAAAGCCGTACTGCCGAGGAGATAGGTCCCCAGCAGCACTTGATGGGTTTCTCTAGCACTTTCCCAGCAATGTCTAGCATGCATAACTGGTGGTATGCAGACGGCAATCGGGGATTTCCCTTCCCCTTGCTGATCAGCACGAGCCTTGCCACCTTCCATCGTACCGGGAAAACCCCGTCCCGTAGGCAAGCGTTGAATGTGCTGAGCAGCAAGTCAGGACAATGGTGATAGACGAGCCGCAACACCTCAGCTGGAACACCATCTGGACCTAGAGCTGTCCTCGCTTTCAAGGAGAGGACTGCCTCCTCCAGCTCCAGCTGTGTGAAGAGTGGCCACTCTACTGCTGTTTCACCATGGACAGCGTCAACACAGACGGAATGGGCGGGGAAGAGTCCCCGCACTATCGCGTCCATCTTTTCCGCGTCATGTATACAAGGCTTCCGTAGGGCACCAGGTTTCCCCATGACCAGTTTGTAGCCAAGGCCCCACAGATCCTTGTTCACATTGTCCACTAGGTCTTGCCAGCAGCGAGCCTTGCTACTGTTGATCAGTTTGCGAAGGCATTTCCTGGCCGACTTATATGCTGCCACCTGCTCGCATGCCTCATCACGGTTCCGCACCCGTTGAGCCTCACGTCGAAGCTTGTGACACTCCCTTCGCTTTTCAGCGATTCCAGTTGACCACCAGTATACTGGGGGCTTGCCGTGCCGGGGTCTTTGACGGGGCATAGAAGCGCAGCAAGCAGTCGTAATGACGCTCATAATAGAGTTCACCATGTCTTCAGCTGCCCGTTCTTCCATCCCCTCTGAAGCTCCCTGCAGCGGCTCACCTGCTGTGAGAGCCTTGACGAACCTCTTGACGTCCATCCTTCCGATGTTCCATCCAGTTGTGGAAGGCCGAGAGTACGGACGTCGGAAGACAGCATCACGTATCTCAAGCAGAATGCACTGATGATCACTGGCTGAGTAGTCCTCTCATACTTTCCAGTTGTGTATCCTTCGTACTAAGGACTCCGAGGCGAATGTCACGTCCGGTATGGTTCCCTCACAGCCAATACGGCGAAAAGTCGGCGTGTTCTCGGAGTTTAGTACAATGAGGGCCATCCTGGCTGCCATTTCCAGGATTCGTTTTCCCCGCGGATCCGTCTGAGGCATGCCCCATTTGATTGCTTTAGCATTGAAGTCGCCCCCAAAGAGGACTTTGCCCTCTACGTTCGAGACAGCGCCCTCCAAAGCATTTAGCTTGGTTTAGAAAGATGATATCGACTCGTTCGGCATGAGGTACACACTAAAGAAGGTGATCCCTGAGCACTGAACCCACACGAAACCATCCCCCCGTCCACAAATCTCCTCTTGAAAGTCACTGTCCCAAACCCAGATGGCGGCAGTACCAGTTTCATCAGAATACCATAATGCAGGACTTTTACTATGGTGTTGCTCACTCAGCAGCAAGAAGTCGGCTTTCATGTCCCTCGCAAGTTGCTCAAACAGATTTTGGGCGGTTCAAGTGCGGTGTAGGTTTAGCTGCAGGATGCGGGTCATCGAAGCTCTGATTTTGCCTTGGCTAGGGCTTTCTGGAACACCTGGCATTTTCCTGATCCCAAGACGTGTCCAAATTCAGGTTTTGGATCAGCATCCTTGCAAAGAATACAGTGTGCCTCCTTCGTACACTCTTTTCTTTTATGTCCCATTTCATCGCATTTGTAACATAGGGAACTCCTATCGGGTCCTCTGCATATTTGTGTGGTGTGACCATAACCAAGGCATTTGAAACATTGAAGAGGCGTTGCTCTTCCCCGTATCCTACAGAGAACCCACCCTATTCGTACTTTGCCCTTGTTCAGGAATTGTTCGGCGTCCTTTTCGGTCAAGTCAACTATGGCCATGCGTTGTCCCCTGTTGTTTTCTGGTGTCAGTCTCGCTTTGATCCTTCCCACGCTAGGGAACTCCCTTTTGATGGCCTCTTCTACCTCGGCCAGATCCGTCACGCAGTCAATGTCCCGTATTTCGATCGTTGCCATCGGCTCGAGTGGGGCTATAGTTGCGCTTTTGCCGAGGACTTTCTTTACTGCGTCACAGAATGCTTCTTTATTGCCGGCCTCTGCCCCAAATTCGACCAGTATGTGGCCCGACCGCGTTGGTCGTACTACTTTAATGGTAGTATTGGTGTTTTCGGGCCTTACGTTTCCCCTGATGTTCCGCAGCACCTCCGCGTAGGATCAGCCATCTTGGGGCTTTACAAGCAGTGCCTGCTGCCGGGTTCTTCGTCGGGGCTTCTGCGTCTCCTGTTTTGCATCAGGTCCTTTTTCTAATTGGGTGTCCGTGCGAATTTTACTTTCTGGCTTTTTTGAAGGAGTCTCTTTGCGGCTTTCTTCGCTCCTTTTGTAAGCACTATCTGGAACCCGTGATCTAGTGCTCCGCGCCCATCAAGTGCCTCTTCCTTCCTTCTTTTATCCCGATCTCTTTCAATGGGGCTAGACGCCATTCTTTTATTGACTTTTAATGATGGAGCTATCTGCATGTCGCCTTTAAATTTTGCCCCAAGCGCCTCTTTAGCCTTCTGTTCATCTTCGGCCCTTAACCAGCTCCTCCGATAGTGCCCTATGCGATCTAGGAGCTCCTCTAGTTCAAGGAGCCCTGCCTTTGCTACTTTGCTGATTTTTGGGGAGCCGCATGCAGCTTGTCTTCTTTTCAGAACATCTCCCTCTTTTCGAAGTAGTCTTTCTTCTTCATATCGCTGGGCGGCCATTGTACCTTGCAACCATCCCTGGGAGAGGTTTTCGTGTTCCGTTTCCGAGTACAGTACCTCCGCCACATTTTCAACGTTGGCGGTACAATCACGCGGTGTCTGGTCACTCTTTGCTTTTAGTGCCGTAATCTCCTCGTTTGCTTCTGGATTTTTCGTTGCGATGTCGGGATTTGTGACCCTTGTATCGGCCACTTTAGTAACGATCACAGCGGTGACAATCGAATTTTCGGTGCTCTTTATGTTATCTTCCACTGCTCGAACACCTGAAGCATCCTGCCGAGTCTCCCGCTTCTCCTTAATAGGACGCTCGGGCGTTCGCATAATTTTTTTGCTGCGCCCAAACGCCACAGGAATCTCAGTCTGCACCAGACTATCTGCTGTTCTCCGTTTTTCGTCTACCGTCACTGTCGTTGTGTTAGTCTTCGTTTTTTTCGTGGTTAGTACAGCTCTCGATGTACTGTTGACATCGTGGCTGCAACCGCTGGTTGCGTCGTCGTTACTTTTATTTTTTATTTCCTTTTTTGGATTTTTTTGGTCTTTTGATTGTTCCAGCTTTGTTGGTCCCCCCTCGGAGCCGCTATCTCCGTTCGTGTGTGTAGTCGCCTTTTTGGTCCCATGGTTATCTTTGCAGAGCAGGGAGGCCATGCGAGGGTTGGCACAAGCCCTTATGAGGACAAGTGCTCAGAGCCAGACCAGCGCTAATCAGGAGTCCGTCTCAACCGAACCTACACCACCAAACCCAATGGTGCGAACTTCGAACGTACTCCGAGGCCTGCTAAGGTTTTACCGGGACGGAGACGGTATGATAGTTGAATTGGAGCCGTTCACACACGAGTTTCACCTCGGCGCTACTGTGCAAAGCAACTAGGCCCAAACCATCACATCCGCCAGCCCAAAGCGTCAATTCCAGTTCGTTGTCCAAAGCATAGTCCAGATCTAATCAGAGTCGTTACCTGTCATCCCAGGAGGGAACCTCACGGCCACCCCCATATCCTTGGGTCCATGGGGGCGGAACTCCCCAAAGAATGCTAGCCTCCAAGAGTGCTCTTGTCGACCGGCATTCCCCCTGTGTCAATGTTTGTTTAAAGTCATGAAAAATTTGAGGTGCATCTATGTTGAATTCTGAGTGTTTCTCAAGTAGCTAGTTTACTGTAAACAATTGGTCTCCCCAGTAATACAGTTGGCGTATGATCTGATTTTATATTCTAATATCTTTGAAACTATTTTATATGTCCTACAAAGTAGTGGTATGCTTCCACAGTTTTAACACAGTAGCTTGTCACTATTTCTGCAGATTGGGAATATAATTGATTGGCTCCACTCGTTCAGCATATATTTTTGTTGCAAAATGTGCTGGATGGGCTTTTGAACACTGCTGCTACCATAATTTATGAGCTCTACTAGAATATCATCGATGTCCGGTGCTTTATTATTCTTTTGAGCTTTGATGGAAGAACAAACTTCATCGAGAGTTGGTGGGGCAAATGGAAGGTTTTTCGGAATATCTATAGGCTCCTTCACTTTGGAGTAGTGTGGAGGATGAGGCAGGTTTTTGAAATATTATGCCAATTTTTCCTAAATCCTGTTTCTATGAGGGAGGATGCTGTGGATGTCATCATGGCAGAGCAAGGTCTTGGGCTGATAACCTGGTGTCACGCTTTTCACTACTTTGTATGCTTGTCTTGTGTTGTTGCTCGCAAAACTTACATCGATACTTCTCAATAACCAGCTTCATTTGCAATACTTTCCCTTCTTAAAATTCCACTTCAATTTTTCCGTATAAAACTAAACTCTGTGGAGGACAAAGTGGAAAATAAAAATGAAATTGAAGGTTTTGACAAAACTATTCAAACTATGTATAGTTTTTGACATCTATTAAAGATTTCCCAATCACATACCATCATAGGCTCCATGCTATTGCATATACATATATGATCATCTGAGATGCTGGTTGTTATATAATCAAAGATAATTATCAAGTAGATAATAAATACCATTTCGATATTAATATAATTTTATTAGAAATGTTCGAGCCCGTTCAAGCTTAAGTTCAACGTTTATATCGAATAGACTATGTAAAACTTACAACTTTATTTTCATTTCATGACGATTTTATCATGTAATCTTTATGTTATGAGGAAGTATCCACAGCAAAAATTAACTGCAGTGCAAGTAAATCACACAACTCGTTCTGCAAACATTCTTAAGCCACGGCTAAAGCTCCGGAGCAGCTAGTGTTCCGAGAACTCACCGCGTATCTTAAATTCAATACCCTAAGATTGCGTTCCTCCGGAATATTTTCAACGCCTTCTCAAGTGTTATCATTCTATTTGAAGCGTAACATATCATTTCCAACTAAGACCTTAATACATAACTAAGCGTACAATTAAGTAGTTAGATTCTTACCTATTGTGCAACTTATTCAGAATAAATTCTGGCCATTGTCATTTCGGTTATGCACGGATTCGTTTGATGATACGTTTTCAAGCCCGCCTCGAATGCAATCTGTAGCTTTAAGCTAAGGCACGTTTATAGTAACGTCAAGTATATGGAATAGAGATTTGAAATGATTTAGTACTTCAGGATTAATAAAATTAAACGCTTACGTTTGTTACGAATTACCACGTTATGGATCAGCTTATAGATTCACAGAAGCTTCACATGGCTGTAGATTCTGTCGCGATTATTTGGTTGTAATCTTGAACTATTTTACAATACATGTCTTTATCTCAATACGTGAAATACCTGAATGAAATTTGAATAAACAGTGCTCTCTTATTGTTTTCAGATATAAATCTTGCAAATATTTCACCTAACATAACAATAATCAAATTAAAAGAAAATAAGATAAGTAAGTGTAAATATAAAATTATGAGCTTTCGTCAGGTACATGTGGATACATCAATACACCTATTGGACGTACTAAAGCATCTGCGGAAACTAAATGATGAATATATAAAGTGAAGAGTTGGCAGATCCAAGCAGATATAGGATTCTTCAGCCGCAAGTATCATTCATACTATCGAGGTGAAACTTGCAACAGAATAATATTACAATTATTTGTTAACTGAAAGATAATGTGCATATTAACTGGCTCTGTGTAGTGCTTTGTAGTGCAATTTTCTGTGATACTAAAAATTGTGGCTAGTTTGACTAATTGAAATTTCGACAGTTCCGTGAATTGCTGTAATGTCTTCTATGAAATCGATAGTGGTTCTATTGGTTGGGTGCTTAACATCTGGTTATGCTGCAGTTCCATATCGGGTTGAAGGTGATTTACTAATATTAGCCAAAGTTTGGAAAAATTATAATAAAATTAAAAATATAAACAAATCTTTCAAATATAGCTAAATTAAGGTTTTAAGTATTTCTGAAATTATAGTTTTCGGGAATCAAAAAGAGTATTCTGCGTAGTTGAAAAAAAAAGAGTGTAGGATAAATCTTGATATGAACAATCTAGTCGTTCTTCTAAAATGAAGTTCAAGCACTTAAATTACCAAGACGGGACTTTCAATTAATTTTGTAAAATCTTCTTTCTTTCTTTTCTAAATCATAATTTTGGTGTCAGTTTAATCTTCCTGAGTCCTGTTTACATATGTCAATCAGTTTGTGAATTCGTTTAAATCATCCATGAGATGACGCATAGATTGGATTGTAGCTTCCAAGAATAGCCATTTCCAGTCATCGGGGATTCAAAGGTCTTAAACGCCAGTTTTTTAACCTCAAGGACGCTTGAGCTTCTGCTATGTTTTCCCATCGCTCTCTTGAATTTGTATAACCTTATGATCTATCTTTAAAAGATTCCTTGGTACACTAGATTTTTAATATGCCCTACACACTCCACCTTGCAAAATATCGTATAAAGTTAGTGCTTTATTTGATTGAAAACTTTTTTTAAGATTTTGGCTTTGAGAACATTTGGAGCCTATTGAGGGTTTCGTAAAAAATAATTTTTTTATATACCCTATTCAAATGAGTTCGTGTCTCTCCTCTCATCTATCCAACTGTGCGTTGCAGCAAGTTTTGTCAGAAATGAAACAAGCTAGAGTTTGAAAATCTTCTGAACAGCTCAAAAGTTGGTAGTTAATGGAAATATGATAGTTAACAAAAATTTCATATCATTATAAGAGAGGCTTTTCGATCTCATTTCAATTGGACACCGGTGAACCGAAAAATTTGAAAAAAGTACGATGGTAGTTTTCTATGCGGGAAACACTGAAAAACACACTAGAAGTCAAAATTCGTAAAGATTTATTATTAATAGTACGATGTATTATTTTTAAGATTTTCGTAGATAAAATCATCTACGACATGAGAGCCTAAGCCGGACCTTGGCATCCAGGATTGATCTCCTCCCTTCATCACGGTTATGTGGCTTCTTTCCCTATTTAGTCACTGCCAGCAAAGATCTGCTGTCGACTTCTATTGTGTCTGAACATCTACCTTAGGCTCTACCCATTAATGCGCTTTTAAGAAGCCAGCTTTTTCCCATTTTCTGTACGTGGCCTACCCATTGCAATTTACGTAACTTCATGCAAGAGAAAGCAGGTGGATCGTGAAATAATTCATACAACCCATAGGTGTAACGTGATCTACACTCTGTTTTTTGTTTCTCTGGACCGTGGATTTTCCAGCGCACTTTGCAATCAAATATATCCACTGCCTTTCCGGATTTGCTTGTCAAGGTCCACATTTCACTTCCATATAACAGCGCAGGTTTGACGAGTCATCTGCGAATACGAATATTACAGGGTTATCCATTTCGTGGTGGGAAAGTATAACCCTGCCATTTGACATTCGTCAGAATAAAATGTCATCCAAAGCGTGTTTTTTTTTTAGCTGAAGGTTTGCCATTTAGAAATATGGATCGTATAGCAGTCGAAAAACGCGTTAAAATTATTAAATTTTCTTATAAAAATGGTGATTCTGCTGTGTCAACATTTAGGGCTTTACGAGCCGATTACAGTCGACATAATCGACCTACACAGCAAACATTTCGAACACAGTGAGAACATTTGAAGAAACTGGATCGGTTATTGATATTGTAAGGCCTGTGCATCATCGCAACGTTCGTTCTGTTGAAAATATCGCTGTCGTTGCTCAAAGTGTGGAGGAAGACCCGAATTTGTCGATTCCTCGACATTTGGGCTTGTCTTACGGCTCATTGTGGCGGATTTTGCATTTAGATTTGCATCTCCGTCCGAACAAAACCCAACTCACTCAAGAATTTAAGCCTCAAGACCATACACAACGCAGAATGTATGCGAATTGGGTGACTGAACAACAAGTCATTGATAACGATTTTCCGAACAAAATTTTCTTTAGTGATGAGGCTGGTTTCCCGCTCAATGGTTAGGTAAATAAACAGAATTGCCGCATATGGGGCTCTCAAAATCCTCAGGTGAGTGCAGAAAGGCCTTTGCATCCGGAAAAAGTGACCGTTTGGTGAGCATTATGGTCTGGTGGTGTTATTGGCCCGTATTTTTTTGAAAACGATCAAGGAAGAGCCATTCCAGTCAATTTTGACCGCTTTGGACGGATTTTAACCGACTATTTTTGGAGAAAAATTGAAGATTATGATCTGGAGAACATGTGGTTTCAACATGACGGAGCCACAAGCCACACAACACAGGCTAATCGAGCACTTTTGCAAGAGAAATTTCCAGGACGCGTAGTTTCGAGATTGAGTGATGTCAATTGGCCCGCAAGATCCTGTGACCTAACATCTTTGGATTTCTTTTTATAGGGCTATAAGAAAGATCGTATTTACGCGAACAATCCTCAAAATCTTGAGCAATTGAAAACCAATATTCGTGAAGTTATGGCCGAGGTATTGCCGGAAATGTGCCGAAAAGTCATTGAAAATTACCTCAAAAGGAATGAGACCTGTAAGAGGTCCCGTAGAGGACATTTGAATGATTTTGTGTTTGTATAATGGCAAAGTCTTTATATTGAATGAAAAATTTTGTTTCTATTTGAGCATTTTATGTGTTTTTTAAGCTTTACTTTCCCAAGCGTAAAATGGATAACCTTTTATTTTTTTTCTTCCTCTTAGCACTACAGCCCCTTTGGGGCCTTGGCTTTCTGCCAACAGCGACTCCAACTGACTCAGTCCATTGACCACGTCTTCCAATTCCGAAATCCAAGCAGCGATGAATTTTCTTCGTTGACCGAGTCAGACCAGCGTTTCCTCGGTTTCCCCACTGGTCTCCGGCCTTCAGTTCTCCCAACGAATGCCTTCTTGGGTATCCATTGTTCATCCATACGATTCCTGTGTCCAGCCCATTGCAGCTTCCGCAGTCTTTCAATCGTTGAGACCTCCGGTTCGTCAAAAATTTTATACAGCTGATGGTTGTATCGAATTTGCCATTGGTCCTCGTCAAGCTTCGCTCCGATTATTCGCCTCAGGACCCGTCGCTCAAAGGCGTTCAATATATTTGCGGATGCTTGGGTTAGGTTCCATGTTTCACACCCATAGCATGTTCTCCTGTGTATGCAGCTGGTCTTCAAGATCGTCAAAACTGAATAAAATATTTAATTTGCGAGCTGTACTCCTCGGCGTATTTTGTTACTTTCATTGCCCGTTTTCGTTATTTTGGCGCCTAAATACACGAATTCGCTAAGATTTTCGATACTGTATTTGCCAAGTGTGATATTTTATGTGTTTGAAGTATTTTTCCTCGGCTTCGTCAACTTTTATTTTACTTTCATTGATTTGTAGTAGATAGGAAAAGTTCTTTGGCAGTTGTTAATGACCGTGACAAAATGTTCATGTTAACCGCATAGGCTACTACTCGATATGTAAAGTGAAAGTATTATTTGGTACAGTACAATACGATCAATACTGTCGTATGCGATGGGCCTTCGACTGGGTTGGTCTCACGGCAACGACCTCGCAAACGAAAAAAGGACTATGGCATTAGATCCTAGAATGTCCGATTACTCAATTACCCTGGCGCTGTTAAGGACCTTTTACAACAGGCCAGTCAATATCAATTATAAATACAGGCAGTCCACAAAACGAATTGGACTGGAAACGACATTCAAGACATGAGATTGCACACAATATTCAAAAGTGGGAAGCCTACTGGAAAACGTGAATTCGGAGTGGTCTTCATTGGGGATCGGGAGTTCAAATCGCATGTTATTGATTTTAAGGCAGTCAATCAATGGTTGTGTACGATCCGTATAAAAGCGAAATTCTTTAAAATCTGACTGATTGATATTGATGCCCTGACCGAAGAAAAGGACGAAGAAACGAAGGAAGTGCTCTACAATCACCTCGAAAGACTAGTTGACTCATTGGCTAAAAATGACACAAAAATAATTTTGGGTGATTTCAACGCTAGAGTTGGCAATGAGCTTTCTCATCGAGGAGCGACTGAAGGATATAGCCTTCACGATGAAGAAAATGACAACGGCCAGCGTCTGGTTGATTTTGTATGTAGCAGAAATCTAGACATACGTTCGACTTGCTTCTCACATCGACGCATTCATAAAATGACCTGGGTATCACCGGATGGAATCACATAAAGCCAGATCGATCATGTTCTGATCCAACAACGTTGAGCCCCGAGCATACTTGTGGCCCGTACATATTGAGGAGCCAATTGTAACTCAGATCATTACTAGATCATATTAACCTTTCAATGTTGTATGTCAAAGGTATATTCGGCGAAGACCAGCCCGCTACAAAAATTTGACATTGGAAAGCTCCAAACGGCGTCTGTGGCCAAAAATTTCACTGAGACCCTCGAAAATCAGCTGGCTAGCATCTTATCAGACGCAGCTTTAAAGACGAGCAATGAGCTCTGGGTGGAAGCGAAAGCGGCTTTCAGGACCGTGACAGAACAGAGGATTGCCATCAAGTCCGGTACAAAAGAAATGATTGGTTCGATGATGAGTGCCAGAATGCGTTAGATAAAAAGAATCAGGCATACAGAGAATACGTAGGTAGAAAAATTAGGACGAAGAGAGAACATTATGAAAATCCCAGAAGAGTAGTGAATAAGATAAAAAGGATTAAGAAAAGAAAATACTATGACGACCAATTGTGATCGATAGATATAAGTTTAGCGAGCAACAACACAAGACAATCATACAAAGTAGTGAAAACCTGAAACGTGGTTACCAGCATAAGACCACGCTCTGTCGTGATGACATCGGAAATATCACCGTTGATGAAACGAAGGTTAAGGAAAGATGGGCATCAGATTTCAAGAACCTGCTTCATCCTCCGCACAGCTACAGAATATCGGGGCCTATAGATGTCTGCGGAGAGCGTTCATTGGCTCCACCAACTCTGGATGAAGTTTGTTCTGCCATCAACGCCCAAAAGAATAATAAAGCGTCGGGCATCGATTAAATTCCAGTGGAACTCATCAAATATGGTGGCAAGAGTGTTCATCAAACTATTCACAAAGTTATCGAGCACATTTGGCAACAAGAACATACATCTAAAGTGTGATGGCCAATCTATTATACTCGTATTCCCTATCCACAAAAAAGGTGACAAGCTACAGTGCGAAAATTATAGAGGCATATCGCTACTTTGTACGGCGTTCAAAATATTTTCAAAAATCTTAGAAAATAAAATTGGATCATACACCAACACTATTATTGGAAAGTATCAAGGTGGTTTTAGAGAAGGTCGATCAACAACAGACCAACTGTTCACAGTCAAGCAGGTACTTGAAAAATGCTGGGTGTTCAACATAAACGTACACCAAATTTTCGTTGACTTTAAGCAAGCATACGACAGTATTGATCGTAACGTAATGCTTTGCTTTGGCATCCCAGCCAAATTGGTTCGTCTTACCAAAATGACAATGACGTCGATGACCTCGCAAGTCCGTATCAATAACCAACTCACCGATGCCTTTGGCACAAATATCGGACTACAGCAGGGAGATGGGCTGGCTCTATTGCTATTCAATTTGACTCTAGAGTACGGCATAAGAAAGCTACCTGTTGATACGCGAGGTAAATTACTATTCGAATCGAGCCAAGTAGTAGCTTATGCGGATGGCCAAATTATTTTGTCACGGTCAAGAGCAACGGACAAAGAACTTTTCCTGAAACTCTATAGCGAAGCAGAACTAGAAGGGCTACAAATCAATGAAAATAAAACAAAACTCATGACCCAGTTGGGGAAAAATATTTTGAATACACAAAATATCACACTTGACGAATACAGCATCGGGACTGTTAGCGAATTTGTGTATTTAGGCGCCAAAATAACGAAAGCGGGTAATAAAAGAGACTAAATACGCCGAAGAAAACAGCTCGCAAATAAAATATTTTATTCAGTATTGACGATCTTGAAGACAAGCTGCATACACAGGAGATCAAAGCTCCAAGCATACAAATCTGTAATAAGACCTGTGTTATGGTATGGGTGTGAAACATGGACCCTAACCCAAGCATCCGCAAATATATTGAACGCCTTTGAGCGACGAGTTCTGCGGCGAATAATCGGAGCGATGCTAGACGGGGACCAATGGCAAAACCAATACAACCATGAGCTGTATGAAATTTTTGACGAGCCGGAGACTGCGGAAGCCGCAATGGGCTGGCCAAATGAATAGTATGGACGAACAATGTATACGAATTGAAGGCCGGAAACTAGTGGGGAAACCGAGGAAATGCTGGTCTGACTCGGTCGACGAAGACAGTTTATCGCTGCTCGGATTTCGAAATAGGAGGACACGGTCAATGGACTGAGACAGTTGGAGGTGCTATTTGCAGGTAGCAAAGCCCCGGAAGGGGCTGCTGTGCTGAGAAGAAGAAGTCTGTTATAAAGCTGTCTAGTAAATTGCCCTTTAGCTTGACCTGGGACTCTGTGTTTAGCATCGTGACCTTGAACATGCTAACTGGTTTTTTGGGACGCCAATTCAAAACATTACTTTGTACAGCGCGTTTCTCTGGATAATGTTGTATGCTTGCTTGAAGTTTACAAAGAACTAGGACGCATCGCTTATATTTATTCACAGCACTTTTGGAGCCTCCCCAATATTCTTCTATAATACTTTAACGATACGGCTTCAATTTGCTTTCTATGATTTTGAAGAACATTTTATGAGACTCGCACAGTAGAGGAATGCCTTTATAATTTTCACACCATTACTTGTACCCTGTTTGTGTACAGAAGGTACTTTTAAGGGTTTTATAAAATAATTTTACAAATCCCTACTAAAATCGCGCCTGTCTGTCCGTCTGTTCGTCCGTCCGTCCATGCGTCCGTCCGTGTGTCACAGCACTTTTTCTCGCAATCTACTTAAACTAGAAACATAAAATTTTGTATATAGGTGTAAAGTGACGCCCTCTTCAAAGTTTCACTGCAAAAAATTTTTTACTAGGTGCTATAGGGGACTTGCCCCAAAAAAAAATTTTCATCGCATGTAGGCAATATTGGTATCTTATAAAAGGTCTTAATGAGAAATTTTCAAAACTGAGCCTAAACTGGAATTTTCTTCTTCAGGGGGCGCACAGGACGAGGAAATGCACGAAAAATTTGTGTACCCCCCCTCCCTCACGATTGGACAACTGTGATCCGAAAAATCTGAAAAAAACTACGGAGGTAGATGTTTATGGGTACAACAACAACAAATACAAATTCACTAAACTTTTTTAATAATAGCTTGATTTTTGAATTTCACATTTTTCCCAATAAAATCGTATGGATACCCTTCAATTCAAGTAGTTTTACATAAGATTTTAATACTCAGCAAGTTTGATGAATATCCAATAATATTCACGGAAGTTAAAGCCATTTGAAATTTATCCAAATACAACACCAATAACACACGATTTTGGTATTTTACGGACTTTCCATTGAACCAGACACTGCAGTTTTGATTTGATCTTCTTGAAAATAAGATTAATAATATAAAGTTTTCAGGGAATTCATGATTTGAGTGATTTTTATTAGTTGGCAACAAAATGACAACCGTTGGAAGTACACAAGCAATGGATTTTCTTACATACGTGCACATCTGTTTGACATGTTTCTTGTCTTTATTCGTTACTGATGATTGCATTTCGCACGCTAAGTAGAAAACCCTTCTGTTTACCCAACTTATTTCCGGCAGTCCTCTGGTAATTGTTCCGTTGACCATATTCTGCATATTCATCGATAGAGTAGGCTGATTAGATATAGACCTCAATTTTGAGCAGCTCTGCTGGTATTCCATCTATCTCGGGAGCCTTACCTTTTCTGAGGGGACATAATACTACCTGCACTTTGTCTTTGATTGTTTGTGAAACTGGAATATCTTCCTCTTCTTCTGCAATGTTCACAACTTCAGTACTTGTTGAGACACTATGAGTAGCTTCTAGAAATATAGCAGTCATATATTTTTGATTTCAACTAGGTTACCTATGATTGATAATTGCGCACTTTTCCAAAGACATGTTTGAAGATTGAAGCCATCTCTTAGTTGTTTAATAGAGGTTTACCTTGATCTGACCATGGTTTTTTTAGGGTTTTGTAAAATAATTTTACAAAACCCTTCTAAAATCGCGTCCTGTCTGTCCGTCTGTCCGTCTGTCTGTCCGTCCGTCCGTCCGTGTGTCACAGCAGTTTTTCTCGGAAACTACTTAAGCTAGAAACATCAAATTTTGTATGTAGGTGTAAAGTGGTGATCTCTTCAAAGTTCATTTACAACAAAATTTTTGTAAGGTATTTAAGGGGGGTCTCCCCATATAGGGGAGTGACCCCCCGAAAAAAAAAATTCATTGAAGGTAGCCGATATGGGTATCAAATGAAAGGTCTTGATGAGAACTTTTCAAAACAGGTCTTAGTTTGGCAAAGTTTGCTTCGAGGGGCGCACAGGGAGGGGAAATACACGAAAAATTTGTGCCCCCCCCCCCTCGCGATTGGACACCTGTGATCCGAAAAATCTGAAAAAAATCAGGAATGTAGGTCTTGGTGAGTACAACAACAAATACATGAGAAGTCACAATTCACTCAACTTTGTTAGTAATAGTATGATTTATCGATTTTATGTTTTCTTGAATTAAATCTTAACGGTACCCTTAAATTCTATGAAATTCAGTATACAGATGACTATTTATAAGGTTGATCTATCCTGAAAGTTTCATAAAGATTGAATCATATTTAGCGAAGTTATAGCGGTTTGAAATTTCCTGTATTACTATGGAACAATATGCGCTGCATGTATTACTATGGCAACATATGGCTATGGAACAAAATGCGCTTTTTACCGACATAGACGCTACAGTTTTGCTAGGATTTGCATGAAAATTTCAGGAATGATAGGTGTCATGTATGTCTTTGAGAATCGGTTCAGCTAGTGGTATCGGTAATCGTAAAACCAAATAGTGGCTGTTTTAAATGCGAAGATTGAATAATTTTGAGTTATTTTTCCCAATTTCAACGTTTAAGGTGCATGCTTTGAACACTTGATTCAATTTAATGAATGACTGAAAATGAGTACCTACAATTGATGCTCATAAGTGAAACAAGTCAAGGAGGCGAGAGAGAGCTCCTAGCAAAAGGGTTTTGTAACCATTCTAGGATTCGAACAAATTGTGTTTCCTCCCTCGCGGATGGACATCTGAAATAATTATCAAGGGAGATATTTATGAGTATAACAAAGACAAAAACCTCAGAAGTCGAAATTCGTTCAACTTTGTTTAAAATAGTATGATCTTCGTATTTCCTATTTCCTCCAATAAAATCGTCTTTGACATGTTTCTTGATTTGATTCGATCTGGTGACTGCATTTTGTAAATTGAATACAAAACCCTTCTGACATGAGCGTAGGTCTGTTTACCCAACTTGTTTATTTATTTGAACTTGATATTAACGATCAGTAGTATCTTCTTCAGCACAGACACTTAGCTTGTCATCAAAGGGTGTCGTATTGTTGTTCTTTGGCCAAGTTGGTTGCTGGACGTATTTTTGCACATTTGGTTCTTTAAATTGCTTCTTTGAATTCTTGCCATACCAATCGTTGGTACTTTTCTTTGGCCGATGCCACTAGACCTCTTTGGTCCCTTCTGTTACCGCATTTATTACCATCTTCCACATGGCTTTGATAGCATCATGACTTTTTTCCATCTGCAGGGATATGTATGCGCGATTTTCCACCGCTGATATATGTGTATATGTGGATGGTACTGAGCTGTCAGTTAGCTTGTATATCCGGTACGTTGGACAGACTTATCTTCCTTGCTTACAGTTCTTAGAGGTGCGGCATTGGAACTTGACCCTTATAAGATAGTGGCCAAAATCACAGACAGCACCCCAGGACTTCTCCTGCCCCTCTCGATACTGATAAGTTAATTTAAAGACTTGTTTTGGAAAGATCTCATTTAGACCTTCCCAATTTTGAAGTTTTAACTCCCTATATGGAGAGATCCCCCTAAAAACTCTCTGAAAATTTTCCACCCCAAAACGTTCAAGTAGACACCACGTTTGGGCAAACTTTTATGGCTGTAGCTTGTATAGGTTCGGAAGAAAACTACTGTGACATACACATGGATGGACGGACACCAGTCGTGATTTCAATAGGGTTTTATATTTTAGTACAAAACCCTTGAAAAATGTCTGCACGCAACGAGTCTTAGAGGTAGAATTCAACACCTGCACCAAATACTGCCTTGTAGACTAAACAAATCATACCCATATTGGAAAAAAAAATTTGATAGAAACTTTTCTCATATTCTTTACTTATAATGTTGCAGTATTTCAAATTGAAATAAAATGTTCAAGTTCAAAACCGTTGTCAACGATAATAATCTGTACATGTAAACAATTTTATTACAGATTCAAATTTTTGGCGAATAATAGGAGAGAAACATCTGAAGAAAGTTTTAGCCAATTCGAATCAATCTAACGATGTTTTAGCAAAAAACGTTATTATATTCATTGGCGATGGCATGGGCATGACAACAATTACAGCTGGAAGAATTTACAAAGGACAAAAACATGGTGATCCTGGAGAGGAGAGCTCTTTGGCGTTTGATGATTTTCCAAGTGTAGGTCTAGCAAAGGTAAGTTTTAACTCAAAGTGCAACCACACTTGTTTCCGCTTACAATACCATACCCTTTTATTTCAGACTTACAACGTTGACAAACAAGTTCCTGATTCAGCTGGAACTGCAACCGCACTTTTTACGGGGGTCAAAACAAATTACGGAGTGATAGGAATGGATGAAACGACCTCTCCCAGTGATTCAGGAAAAGGTAGACTTACATCTATAATGGAATGGGCACAGAGCGTTGGGAAACGCACTGGAATCGTCACGACGACTCGTATCAGTCATGCAACTCCAGCAAGTACATACTCCAAAGTCTTCAACCGTGACTGGGAATGTGACTCGGACATTTCAGAAGAAAGCATTGGCATTTATAAGGATATCAGCAGGCAGTTAGTGGAAGATTTACCAGGAAAAAGACTGAATGTGATCATGGGTGGTGGTAAATCAACTTTGGGTGCTAATGAATATGAACCTCCAAAGAAATATTTATTTACTGGCCCCTCTGAGGAAGTTTGCTCTAGATCTGATGGCCGAAATTTAACAGAAGAATGGTTAGAAATCAGTCCCAATAGAAAATTGGCTTTGAACAGAGACGATCTTCTTTCATTTGATGGAAATTCAACTGATCATTTTATGGGCATTTTTGCCAATAATCATATTACTTTCAAAGTTGGTCGGCCGGAAGATCGCGAGCCATCTTTGCCTGAAATGGTTGATAAAGCTCTTGATGTTTTGTTAAGACCCAAATCAAAAGGTTTTGTTCTCATGGTAGAAGGAGGACGAATCGATCAAGCTCATCATCAAAACTATGCTAAGGCAGCCTTTGAGGAGGTTCTTGAGATGGATGAAGCAGTGGAAGTTGTGTTGAGGCGAACAAATCCAAGTGAAACATTAGTTATTGTAACCGCGGATCATTCGCACGCGATGACTTTGAATGGCTATCCAAAACGTGGTAACGATATATTGGGATTTGGTAATAAAAAAAATGTTACCCCATATGAAACCATCACGTACGCAAACGGTCCAGGGTTTTACTACCATAGATTGAACGAAACAGCAAAAGATTCGGCTGATCGTTTTGGAACTTGGATCAGCGTTCAAAATCTTGATCCTGTTGAAAGAGACGCTCCAAACTATCGCCACTTTGCTGGGTTTGCTTTGAAAGAGGAGACGCATGGAGGTGAAGATGTTCCAGTATATGCTACTGGCCCTGGTTCTCATTTAATTCGCGGTGTCTTTGAACAAAATTATATCCCGTATGTAATGAGCTATGCTGGCTGCTTTGGGCCTTCAATGTATCTGAATAAGATGTGTATGGATAAACCCAATTCCAAAGAAGTGCATCATCACACATCTGGTGGGGCCAGTACGATGACCATACAACAACAAATATTTTCTGTGATTCTTTTAAATTTAGTGTTTTATTTAATTTTTTAAGATATTACATTTAGTGGTAATATATGTATGTAAAGTGAATTGAACTAGTAAATTATTAATTTAATTGTTATAGTTGAATTTTCTTATCGAAAATAAACGAAGTTTATTACTTTGAACTATTGTTTTGAAAAGATTTTCTTCCGTTGAAGTGAACAAAATTAACAGAATGAAAGATTTTTTACAGTGGAAGACTTTTTGCTTTAATGGCATGGATTCATAAGATGCAATAAGATTGATGGAATGAATGCATTTTAATTCTGGCTATTCATGATTTATGCCATCCCAACTATTCTCTAAAACATATTTTTTACGCCTTTTCTTTTTTTTAAAGATTACTTTTTCGTAAGTAGGCACGCTTGCTGCCATTTTATGGAAACTCAAGCCGGTAGAGCTGAATCGACCACAGTCAAAAACAGGCCAAACATCCAGTGATTTATCCTGGTACACTATAAACACAAGTATCTCACAAATAATGGTCGGGCTGGGATGGTACTGGTAGCTGAATGATAATGGCTAAATTATTCGTTTTTTTTTGTGTGGGTCGTGTTCAATAGAAAGCCCAAATAGCAAATATTGGAGAAAACTCAAGCGGCTATAACTTTTATACATCCGATTCGGTTTCGTCAAAGCTTAGGGAATGTAAGGGCTCTTAATATGATTACTTAAGTAAATCATTAAATGTAAGGCTAATCCTATGAGTTTATTGCGGAAAATGTTCAATTTTAAAACTATGCAATTATTAACCAAGTTAAGTGAATTTCAAGTATCAAGGTGTTTTTAATCATTGCTCTCAGAAAAACCTACCCCTATAATTTTTTTTCATCCATAGAATATAGGCTTTTAGTCATTCATTAACAAATTTCATCAACTGTTAACAGCTTATACTTTGAATATTGAAGATAATGCGCTAATTTATTTCACTATTATTCTCAAAGATTTTTGCCCTAGAATGATAACTTATTCTGCAGAGTCTCCCATGAAAGCGTAATATCTCTTTCTCCTTTCAACCGTCACGCATATGCATTTGTCTTTCTCAGCCAAGTCAGTAGTAAATCAGCATTTTTAAAAGGCAACTATGCGCATGCTGAAAGTATCACAGTTTTCTAGCTACAACTGTGACCAAAAAAATCAGGTGACATTTGAATTCAAACTGCGCGCGTCGAAGGATTTGGAGAATTATTTTTTTAGGTTGTTAGTACTGTCAGTGACATCTATGTCAAATTAACATGTCAAAATATTCATTGGTGTTTGAGAAGACACCGTAGTATAACAGGTTGATTCACTCGAGAAGTGTATGGCTGCTAGCTTCCTAGACGACGAACACTATCGAAATTCGTCCACTAGACCTAACGGAACGAAAAGACATGATAAGCAAGCGGAAAGCCCCAGGATCTGACTCTTTAACATATACCATTCTAAAATGGCTACCTGACAACATACTGCAAGCCCTGACCGACATCATCAACACCATCTTTTGCCTACGCAAATTCCCCAAGTCACGGAAAATGGCAATTATACTCGCCATCCCGAAACCAGATAAGGATCTTACTTTCACGCAAAATTGGTGGCCAATAAGTCTACTGTCTTTTCTTTCTCTAAAATCATGGAAAAGGCACTTTTAACTCGGTTGTCTGAATATCTTGAGAACAAAGAGATCATACCAAATGAACAATATGGCTCTCGAGTTGAACACTCCAGCTAACAAGGCTGGTTCAATATATTAGAAATGGGTTGATTCGCAAAAAGTCCACAGGCCTAGTTATGTTTGACATAGCAAAAGCCTTTGAAAAAGTCTGGCATGCAAGGCTAATCTTTGAAATGCATGAATATTCCATTCCACTATCTTAATAAATAAGAAGGTACTCTTTTTAACCCACCTTCGGACTCATGTTTTACGTAATGCTCTTCCAGCACTGGATCATATTTTGCTATGCTTTTTCTTCTTAAAACTAAAGCCCCTTTCAGGCCTTTGCTTGCACCTCCAACTGTCTTGGTTCATTGACCGCGTCCTCCATTTGGAAATCCAAGCAGCAATGAACTGTCTTCGTCGACCGAGTCAGACCAGCATTTTCTCGGTTTCCCCACTGGTTTCCAGCTTTCAGCTCTCCCAACGAATACCTTCTTGGGTACACGTTATTCGTCGGGGAGCTTAATCCTTAAGAGGGCACTATCTTGAACGCAGATAGCAACGTGCTCATCGGGGAGACTTCAACACTAAAGCAATCAAATGGGACATGCTTTTAACAGATTCAACGAATCCAAGATATGGTGGCCAGGACGTTACTAGTTGTACTAAACGCCAGAAATACGCTGACTTAATTACATATTGGCAGTGAAGGAACAATATCCAAGTGACATTTTCCACAAAGTTTTTAGTATGGAGGATACATAATTGGAGAGAACTACTCAGCTAGCAAATTCTACTTGAGGTCCGTAATTTTTTGTCAAGGTGCTCATGTCAAGGGTATAGAAGAACTGGCAGCTCAACGTCTGGTGATCTCAACTATAAGTATCATCACGACTGCTAATAGTGTTTCTATGCCACATTAAAATCCCGCAATGCAAGCCCCATGCACTGAGGAGTGTCACAGGCCTCGATATAACGTCCAACGAGCATGAAACCATCATGAGGCATGCAATCAAATAGCAGCATAGAAGCCAGCCAGGAAATTCTTTCGCAAATTGATTAACAGCCATCAAGGGATGTATGACCTTGGCATTATAGCTTTAGAGCAGGATTCTCTAACATTAATGTGATTACAGAGGCATAAAGCGACAGATCGTTTTGTTGGTGAGACTTAGGAATGTTTTTAACTCCACCAGATGAGTGTATATTAAGGATACGCTAGAAACCCTTTTCAAGTTCCAAAAATAAATGATATGGCTTCTAAGGGGCTACCTGAAGGACCGAAGCCTGCTTTAAAATACACCACAGGGTCAACGAAAAACGGAAGTTACATCCTTAGTCCAGACCAGTGGAATTTGTTTTACGACGGCCTACTGAGACTGGAGATATCAAATGGGTTGCACTTGATCGGCTTTGTGCCTTTTAAATAGCTAGGAGGTGAATACCATTTATTTACTGAGGTTCGGGCTCCCACACTTGTGTGCAACTGGACTACTCAATACACACCTCCCCCGTCATCCTTTGAAAGTAGCCTGGAACCTTTTAACACATATTCGTTTTCCTACGCTTTGAGGTACCTTCAAGCTGGTGGATCCCTCTTCTAGAGAGTAAAATAGATGAATTGCCGGATATACAATCAACCAGCCCTGACCACTGTAAGTTTTTTTTATATTTTAGAATTGGCCAAACATAATGCGCCACATGATTCTATTTGTCAATTGATCCAAAGATCAACACAATTACACTGTACAAAATGAGTTCCCTCGTCTTTTTGTAGAGGTCCCGTCACCACCTGTCCTATTTTGTGCAGTGTGAAAAGCATCGTTTTTTTCTTCTGGGAAAATTGACAGTCACGAGACCAATTTCGTGCAGGTAAGACTGAAAACAGCCATACCTGCTCAAAAGCTGGATAGGATAGAAGTCAGTCTGATGATAGCTTCAATTAAGCTACTGTATCATATCCGGAATGAACCACGCAGTCTACCTTCTCCTTGCAAAATTCACTCAAGACTGCTGTCAATCGTATTGTGCTCACTCTATCCCCTCACAAGCAACCGTCTCCCTCATATACTGTCTTCAATGCAGGTAAATAGTGCAGCACTTCGTAGCAGGAAAGGCAACAAGTATCATCATAGCTCTCAACAAGAAACCAAAGAATGTCGGATATAAAGATATAGTTTTCAGTTATCCTTTATTCGTGGCAAGCGTTTTTGGTAGACTTACCTACTAAAATCGACACCCCGTATTACTGCTCCATATAGTAGCATCGGCCCTATATGTCATCAAGAGGCAACGTCTTGATGGGTTGAGTCCCCCTATGTTGGCCATAAATGGACTCAGAGACAATACTCCTGAAGCAGCCTTCTCAGCTGATGCCCTGATTTTCTCAGAGAATCTCAGATTCGAGTTGATCAGGTACTGCGATTGGATAAGTTTGTCTCTAATACTGATTATTTTTACCCTAAATATTCTCTTTTTTGCCAAGATGACCACTTGGGTTTGGCCAATGCTAGACAGAAGCGACGAGCAGTAATCCAGTCTCCCAGTTGGCCTATAAGCATACCTAGTCTAAATCGCTTTTTTTTAACGGTGCTTCCAGTGACTAGATCCGTAACAAAATTTGCATAGCTGATCAAGCGAAACTCAGCTAGCATCTCTAGTTTCAGTAGCCCATCATGAAGCATGTTCCACTGATTTGGATAGGATAGATCCTAGAGCAACACCCAATTTAACTTCAATCCTTCTCTGGCCCTGTTCTGTATCGTTAAGTAGACTTGGTTACTTCACGTAATCCCTCAGAACCCACATCAGACGTTTTAGGAACTTAAAAAGGGTTTTCCAGCGTATCTTGAATATTCACCCATTTAGCTGAGTTGAAGGCATTCTTAACGTTAAATGTCACTAATAGCACGATCCGTTGTTCGGCGTAGATGTGTGCCTATGCCTTTTACACCGCGCTCACCGCCACCATCAAAGAACTTTGATGCCCAGGTTATTTAGATTTCTTACATTAAAAGTTGCCAAATTAACCAGAAGAAGTGCATTGAGCGATGACTGTAGTATGTGGTACAAACAAAGTGGCTACCCTACGTATCATGCCTATACAGTACGAGAAAATACTCAGATGTATTGGACGGAGTGATACAATTTTGCGGTCTGCTCGTTCATCTGACTTAAACTTCATAGATTTAGGAACAATAATAGAAAAAGTGCACTCTAAACACATTCAAAATTTAAAAGAGCTGTGCCATAAAACTCCAGAGTTCGTGGAAGATATCAACTCAGAATAACACGCCCGTTTTATGACGCGAAGTTTTTAAGAAGGTGTTTAGCTTGCATTGCAGCTGAAGACTAACAGTTTGAACAATTGTGAAATAGCCTCGTAAATCTAATCAAATTAATATTATATATGAAGAAATTCAATAACTGAATTGTATTTTAAACTTGATCCAAAAATTAATAAATTACTTGATAACCCGTAGTATGCTTTGACCATGGTTGAGCCTCTTTCTCTTACACTCACAAGTAGCAGCACCTAAAAAAGATTTTGTTATTCTTCAGTTATGAAGTTAAGTTCTTTTAAAGTCACTTAATGAAATAGTGTGGTACATTTTTAGGGCTTTAGTAAAATTTTTTAAGCAATAACACTTTCAGTTGACTTTCACTTTTTATATTTAATTTTAAACACTACAGCTGTTTCGACACACCGTGTCTTCCTCAGATGTTAATACAACAAAACTTTTGTAGTATTATTATTGTTTTGTTAATACTACAAAACTTTTGTAGTATTAACATCTGAGGAAGACACGGTGTGTCGAAACAGCTATAGTGTTTAAAATTAAATATAAAAAGTGAAAGTTAACTGAAAAGTGTTATTACGTTGACGATGAACTTTCACCAAGTAACGGCCTCATCTATTGAACATTAAAACTTTTTACAAATACCTACTAGTTTAGCGTCTTGTCTGTCCACCCGTCTGACTTTCTATCTGTCCGTACGTCACAGCAAGCCTCCTCAGAAACTATAGCAGCCAGAAAGCTCAAACTTTGTGGAAAGGTCAGAAAAAGTCGCCTTTCAAAGGTCTAGGTCTTATCAGAAGATTTTTTAAGGGGAACTTCCCCTTATGCTGAAGTGAACCTCAAAAACATTTTTAATCAAATTACTATACTTAATACTTTTAATCAGCGGAGTGTCAAAAGTATTGCTTTAATTAGCGGTTTTAGAACCTGAAGTAAAACAGTCATTTTATGCATCAAGGGATCTAGCAAGAGGTAAAATGCACAAATAATTTGAATCCCTCCCTCGCGACTTCACACTTTTGAGCCGAAAAACCAGAAAAAAAATCATGGAGGTAGGTATTAATGAGTACAAAGTCAAATACCTTAGAAATCAAAATTTACTTAACTTTGTTAATAACAGTATGATTTGTAAATTTTACGTTTTTACTATTTTAATCGGAACGGTACGTTTAATGTTCCGAAAGATTCACACACATGTAGATCAATTACATAGAAGATTCTCACGTTCATAAAGTTTCATGAAAATCAGATCATAATCCGCTGAACTATAGCCATTTCAATTGTATGGAATAACAACAAGAATACCACATGTTGATGGTGGATACGTATTTCAAATCGACGTGGGCACTCTTATTTTCTTCGGATTTAATTGAAAATTTAAAAAAAAAGTGTTTATTTTGAATGTAGTATGTTAATTTTGCAAAGCACTCAGAAAAAACATTGAAGATGGAACAAAATGGCGTCTGTTATGTGGTTATGAAAGAAACTCAGCGTCTTTACGAATTATTTGACCGATTTCTCATATAAGTATTGAATGAATACTTCAAGTCATCGATTCATGCTTTTAAAAAATTTGTAAGAGGTAAGAACACTCCCTTGCCAACTCAACTTGTGTAAATGTACCGTCAGTTGAAGTTTAGTAACGTTATTATTTTAAATTAAATATATAAATACATATATACATATATATATATATATATATATATATATATATATATATATATATATATATATATATATATAATATATATATATATATATATATATATATATATATATATATATATATATATATATATGTGTGTGTGTAGGATCGTGCCTGGTAACACTCCACCGCAAAAGTCACCAAGCCCAACACATGCACCAATTCAGCTTGTTCCCTGCACTGAACTGTACCCATTACAATCATTCCGCCGGTTGGTTCTCTTTGTTCAGTTTTGGGCGACGAGCTTTTTCTTTTCTGTTCTAAACGTGGACGTGGACGAAGGTAAAATATCATAGCTGAAAAGAAGTCAGAGGTTCAGTAGTAGATATCACAGAAAGTATTATTAAAATAGCATCGAAGAAAGTGACTCATTAAAATATAATTATAAGTTTTATTTGAATCTTGTCTTTTCTCTTCACATTCCTCCTATTAAAACTGAAAGACCGCATATGAGGGCTCAACCGGGATGTGAAGCAAGGGTTCAAGTTGTATTCCTGTAAATTTGCAAAAGCAAAAATGTGAAGAGAAGAAATAAAACTAAAACTGGAAAAATGTTTAAATGAAAGTGAAAAAGAAAACGTGAAAGGGAAACTGAAAAATCTTATATTCTCATGAATGGTGTAACAGAGTAATGAAGTTTAATTGTTAAAAGTGAAAATGTTATATTGTTAAGAGTGACAAATTCATTAGTATCATTGCATTATATTGTTAGAAAACTTGAATCTTTTTCTATTACGGTATCGGAATTTAAAATCCCGTTGTATGCGCGCGTGTCAGTAATTACAGTGACTTAAGAAATTATTCATTTGCAGAAATTGAGAAATTGCGATTAGAATTACAGTGACTTACGAAATTATTCATCAAAAGAAATTGAAAATTTGTGAAAGAATTAAAATAACGTATAAAATTTTCCCCGATTGCATTTTTTTTTAAAATATTTTAATAAAAAAATTTTAAAAACAAAAAAAAAGAGAAGAGAACAAACGCAAGTTATTCACGATGGGTGGACGAAGAAGAAGTAATAGACAAAACAGCAACGTCGCGATTGGTTTCGAATCTGAGACTCGTGTTAATTCATCGCGAATTCCGGATTTTGAGATGAACGGGTATTCTATTAAATTCAATTTTTCGGATATTGAGACTATTCTACGAAACTTATCCGGAGATAATACTATGAGTGTACGAAATTGAATCGCCGAATTTGAACAATACGCCGATATTTTCCATTTAAATGATTTGCAAAAGTTTATGTTTTGCAAGCGTTCGCTTTGTGGTGCAGCTAAAATGTTTCTAGATTGTGAGGATAAACCGATGAATTATTATGATTTGAAAAACGCACTATACCGCGAGTTTTTGCCTAAATTAAGTAGCGCAGACGTCCACCAGCAATTAAAAGAAAGGAAAAAGAGGAGCAATGAAACGGTGCGCGAATATCTATATGCCATGATCGACATCGCATCGCAGGCAGACGTGGATGAACTTTCCGTAATAACTTACGTTGTCGACGGTTTTAAAGACTATTCAAATAATAAAGTAACTCTATATGGCGCGAAAACGATCGGCGAGCTTAAAAAAAAGTTATATATTTACGAAAAAATGAAAAACGAACAAAATAGACAAACGGGCGGAAAGAACGATAGAGTAGATCGAGTGAGAAATTTACAGAAGAATGAAAAACAGAACTGCAGATCGAGGAGATATTGTTTCAATTGTGGATCAATGGAACATAGTGGAGTTCCTGTACCCCAAAAGGAAAAGGACCGAAGTGTTTCAGATGCAATAAGTTTGGCCATTAGAGTTTTAATTGTCCGGGTGAAGGCACGACAAATGTAGGTACAGGTTCGCATGTTATAGTAAAAAGTGGTATGTAAGTTAGAACGAAAATTGACGATTTCCCAATCGATGCTCTAGTCGACACTGGAGGTGACATCTGCGTCCTAAAAGAATGCCATTTACAATCAATTAGCCCAAAATATTTCTCCAGAACGTCACAACTGAGAGTAGCAGGGCTCGAGGCAAGTGTCACAACAAAAAGATCCTATCTAGCTAGGAAACAAATCAATGAACATATTTTTGAAAATACAGAGATTTATATTGTTAATAACAACCACATGAAACAAGATTTTATTTTAGGCATGAATGTACTACAATTAGCAGTAGTGCAGATAGAAAACGGCGAGGTAAACATCAGCAAGAAGAAAACCAAGATTAGAGAGGGCAATACAGAAAAAGAAGATGAGACGGCGAAAGCATGTTTCTTATCCGAAATCGATGTTACAGCTGAGCTCTCCGACAATCTCCCCGACTTAGCATACCTAGAAAATAATGTCAAAGAAGAAGTACTTACGTTGATTCGGAATTACAAGTCTGAAACTCCTGTTGAATCGCCGATCCAGATGAAAATAGTCCCGATGGATGAAGGTCCAGTATACCAGTCGCCTAAAAGATTTCCCCCTCGCAAGCAGAAAATAATAGCAGAGCAGGTTCAAGAGTGGATCAGGAATGGTATAGTCCAGGAGAGCGCGTCTGATTATGCTAGCCCAGTTGTATTGGTGAGAAAAAAAGAATTTTCATATAGACTTTGTATCGATTACAGAGCATTCAACAGGAAGATACATAAAGATAGATACCCCTTGCCAGTGATAGAAGACCAGATCGATTGTTTACAAGGAGCTTGTTGGTTCACGATTCTGGATTTAGAAAGCGGGTTCTTCCACGTTGGTATTGAAGCAGGCAGCCGAAAGTACACCTCCTTCGTTACCTGACAAGGCAGTCCAAGTTTCTGCGCATGCCATTTGGTCTATGCAACTCCCCAAGCGTATTCCAGAAGTTCATCAACTATATTTTAAAAGATCTCATTAGCCAAGGAGTAGTGATAGTTTACATCGACGATATAGTTATACCAGCATCGTCAGTCAACGAAGGCGCGGCAAGGCTGAAGAGGGTATTAGAAGTTACTGCTAAAAATGGGTTGTGCATAAAATGGAAAAAGTGGCAGATCTTAAGAGAAGAAATCGAGTATCTCGGATACGTAATTAATCGAGGAACATTGAAACCATCACCATCTAAGGCTAAAGCAGTCATGAATTTTCCCCAGCCAGCTACTGCAAAGCAAGTCCAAAGTTTTCTTGGCCTAACTGACTATTTTCGCAAATTCATACAAAACTATTTACTGATTGCTAAGCCATTAAGCGATTTGTTGAAAAAAACGCTAAATTCAAATTCGATACTGATCAAATAAATTCTTTCAATAGGTTGAAGCAAGCTCTTACCACGGAACCAACGTTAAAGATTTTCAAGTACGGTGCTTATATAGAACTCCATACAGATGCCTGCAAATACGGCTACGGCGCAATACTTCTACAACCAGGAGATGAAGACAACTCACTTCATCGGGTGTACTACTTCAGTAAGAAGGCTTCCGAAGCTGAGCAACAGTACAGTAGTTACGAGTTCGAGGTACTCGCAATCGTGAAGGGAGTGAAGAAGTTTCGCGTATACCTATTCGGTCAACATTTTAAGCTAGTCACTGATTGCAAAGCTTTCGAAATGACTTTGAAAAAACGCGACTTGGTCACTAGTGTAGCACGCTGGACCTTACTTTTAGAAGATTATGACTACGAAGTGGAGCACCGTTCTGGGTCAAAAATGTTGCACGTAGACGCCCTCAGCAGGAATGCAAATGTACTCTGTGTAGCAGCAGAAAATGACTTCCTCAATAAAATCAAAGAATCACAGAGGAAAGATGAAAGGTTGAAAGCGATTATAGAGCTGTTGAAGCAAGAACCATATAACGATTAAGTTATACATCACGGTATTATATGTAAAAAAACTGAAAATAAATTGCTTTATGTTGTGCCAGAAAAAATAAAGAGCTCCATCATCCGAAACGCACATGAACAGGGTCATTTCCACCACAAGAAGATGTCAGAGATCATTCAGAAGGAGTTATATATCCCAGATTTGAAACGCAGGATTGATGCGTGCATAGCTGATTGCGTGATATGTATCCTGTCGGAAAGAAAAACGGGTAAAACAGAAGCTTTACTGAAACCAATTCCAAAAGGTGATCGACAACTGGAAACTTTACATTTCGATCACCTTGGTCCACTTACGATGACGAAAAATGGCTACCGTCATATCTTGGCTATAAAAGATCTCGCAGTTTCGTTCGAGGTGACCGATATACTCCTCAGGAGCTGCCACATCAGTCAGCTCGGGGCAGCTTGACTGCGGGGTTCCAGATGACCACGAACCCATATATATATATATATGTTGCAGCATGGCAGTGCTGCAAGCTCTATCGAGCAGTAATTTCCACTATTACGCAGTGGTGGCGAACTTATAAGAAATTTTGTTTGAGGAATGCTGGTTGTCCTAAGTGAAAGAACTACATTGTTCTTTCACCCGAGCATTTTAGCTATCAACTTAATAGCATTTTTCGCTCGATGGACTTCAGCTGGTTCCAGCATATGGGCTGGTTCCATTAAAAATCTCGCAGTTTCGTTCGAGGTGACCGATATACTCCTCAGGAGCTGCCACATCAGTCACCTCGCGGCAGCTCGACTGCGGGGTTCCAGATGACCACGAACCCATATATATATATATATATATATATATATATATATATATATATATATATATATATATATATATATATATATATATATGTTGCAGCATGGCAGTGCTGCAAGCTCTATCGAGCAGTAATTTCCACCACCAGCTGAAGTCCATCGAGCGAAAAATGCTATTAAGTTGATAGCTAAAATGCTCGGGTGAAAGAACAATGTAGTTCTTTCACTTAGGACAACCAGCATTCCTCAAACAAAATTTCTTATAAGTTCGCCACCACTGAGTAATAGTGGAAATTACTGCTTGATAGAGCTTGCAGCACTGCCATGCTGCAACATATATATATATATATATATATATGGGTTCGTGGTCATCTGGAACCCCGCAGTCGAGCTGCCCCGAGGTGACTGATGTGGCAGCTCCTGAGGAGTATATCGGTCACCTCGAACGAAACTGCGAGATTTTTAATGGAACCAGCACATATGCTGGAACCAGCTGAAGTCGATCGAGCGAAAAATGCTATTAAGTTGATAGCTAAAATACTCGGGTGAAAGAACAATGTAGTTCTTTCACTTAGGACAACCAGCATTCCTCAAACAAAATTTCCTATAAAAGATGCTTTTACCAAGTTCTGTTGGCTCTTTCCCACCAAAACATTGGGAGTAGAAGCAGTAATCCAAAAGTACGAAATAGTAGCTGAAACATTTGGATATCCGTCACGAATTATTACAGATAGAGGAGGGGCCTTCCAATCCAACACTTTTCTTGGTTTACCAAGAGGAAACGGCCAAGTAGAGAGGTTGCACTCAACAGTGATAGCCGCGCTCACTAAACTTTCGCTGGAAGATGCAGAGAAATGGTACCTACACGTAAAAACACTGCAGAAAATTCTCAATAGTACGTTCCAACGAGCGATACAAATGTCTCCGTATGAGCTCCTAACAGGAACTGCGATGAAAGGTATAAAGGATGTTCAACTTATGCGGATAATTGAGCAAGAATACGCGAAATGCTACTGTGAAGAACGTGAACACTTACGAGAAAAGGCCAAGCAAGATATAACAAGGATTTAGGAGGAGAACCGACAACAATTCGACAAACGATGCAGAAGAGCTTTACAATATAAGGTGGATGACGTAGTGGCAATCAAAAGGACGCAGTTCTCTCCAGCTTCGAAAATCAAACCAAAATTTCTGGGACCTTACAGAATCCTAAAAACGAACGGGTTAGTTCGAGACGTTGTTGATAAAATTGGTAACGGTGACGGCCCTAAAACTACAACAACACTTGCAGACAAAATGAAGTATTGGTGCGAAGAAGACGACGAGTTTATCGAGAATAACAGTGAAGATGAAGGCAACCTCACAGCAGGAGATAACGACAGAGACGAAGACCAAAAGGAGGATGAAGTAAGCGAAGAACGGCACCATTCTTCAGGGACTGAAGAACAGTCAGGAATGGCCGAGATGTAGGATCGTGCCTGGTAACACTCCACCGCAAATGTGACCAAGCCCAACACATGCACCAATTCAGCTTGTTCCCTGCACTGAACTGTACCCATTACAATCATTCTGCCGGTTGGTTCTCTTTGTTCAGTTGTGGGCGACGAGCTTTTTCTTTTCTTTTCTAAACGTGGACGTGGACGAAGGTAAAATATCACAGCTGAAAAGAAGTCAGAGGTTCAGTAGTAAATATCACAGAAAGTATTATTAAAATAGCATCGAAGAAAGTGTCTCATTAAAATATAATTATAAGTGTTATTTGAATCTTGTCTTTTCTCTCCACATTCCTCCTCATAACACTAAAAGACCGCATATATATATATATATATATATATATATATATATATATATATGTATATATATATATATATATATATATATATATATATATATATATATATTTATATATATATATATATATATATATATATATATATTATATATATATATATATATATATATATATATATATATATATATATATATATATATATATCTATATATATATATATATATATATATATATATATATATATATCTATTATATATATATATATATATATATATATATATATATATATATATATATATATATATATATATATATATATATATACCCGAGTAGAAATCATTTCAGGCATGCCTAAACGGGCATGAGGGCCTATGCGAAAGCAGTGGGGCGTGGCTAAGTTAGACATACCTGATGCGGGCCTAATGTGGGCCCTAATGGGACATGCCTAAGTCAGGCGTGCCTAATGTGAGCCTGATGGGGGCCTTATTAAGCATGCCTAACTTAAGTGATTTTATAAATTCCGCGTTTTATTCCAATATGGAGAGTGAAAAAATATTCAAATGAAAATTTAGCAACTGAAAGTCAGATTATGAACTATCCACATTTTATCAGTTTCGGCATGCTTAATGCGGGCCTAATTATGTATGCCCAACTTAGCAATTTTGAAAATTTCGCATGTTCGTGTAACATGGAGAACGACAAACATGGTTAAATGAAAATTTTGCAATTGAGAGTGAGATTAGCGATTTTTCGTTCGTGTTAGTTTAGGCATGCCTAATGTGGATCCTTAGTAAGGCATACCTAATTTGGGCCTAATTAGGCCTGGATAAACTTTTTCAGCTTAGGACATGTTTAGAAACACCCCATTAGGCCCTAATGCCGAACGTAACGCATTACCCCATCAATTCCTAAACACAATGTCTTTAGGCACTGATAGGGCTTTCCGCATTAGGGCTTTTTGGGATATTCCTAACCAAATACTAAACAGAAAAATCTTTGTTGTGGGAAATGTAAGCAGCACTAAAATTTCTTAGCGAGAACTTAAAAAACTCAAAAACGATAGTTTTACGAACACTCGTCAAAAGCGAAAGTTTTACTTATATTCGTCAAAAACGACAGTTGTACGAAAATTTGTCAAAAACTTTAGTTTTACGAACAGTCGTTAATAACGTTATTCTTACGAACTATCGTCAAAAACGATAGTTTTACGAACATTAGTCAAAAAGGCAACCACTTTCTTCACTTACAAATAATGTTCTAATTTAGGCTGTGAAGGCCTTGATTAAATAGTTGCTAGTATAGGTGGTAATGGCGCTTACCTAAACTATTCCTAATAATCCATTTTTTTAGTATAAAAAAAACAAACGTTAAATTCTTGCTAAAAGTTTAAATATCTACAATTTTCTTCACTACATAAAAAAATTTCAATTTAGGTTGTAATCGAGCTTGCCTAAACAATTTCTAACTTGGGCAGTGATGGAGCTTGCCTAAACAGTTTCCAAACAGAAAATTTCTTGTTGTGTAAAACAAAACAAAGTAAAATTTCTTGGTATTAAGTTACAATTGTATGCAGAAGATGAGAACGCATAGCTTTAAATACTTTTAAGTTCGAATGTGATGAGGAGTTTATCACTTTTTCCCAAGTTAGACATGACTAATGCGGGCCTAAGGGGGCCCTAGTGCGGCATGCCTAAATTGAAATGAAATATTTCACTACATATAATTTGCATCAGAGCTGTGTTGTTGGGATTATATTTATAAGTTTGTCGCAACTGGTAAGTATTTGTAAAAACTGGTAAGTATTTTTAGAAGTGAAGAGAATGGTAAGTATTATGAACAAATTTATATATTTTATGTTAATTATGCCAAGAAAATTGTTTGTGCTTACGAACTCCTTGGGCAAACCTCATCACCGCCTTCATTAGGAAGTATTTAGGCAAGCCGCATCACTGTCTAAGTTAGAAACTATTTAGGCAAGCCTAATTACTAATTACTACTAATATTTATTGCAATATTCCAATAATTATTATGTAATTATTGGAAGTCAACAACTAAAATGACCTCCGATACTGCTTATTTTTCTACCCAATGAGAAACATAAGGAATATTACTATAACACTTCTTAACTGAGCTCAACCCCTGAAATAAAAATTAGTTAAAATGGACAATACTCGAATGTCGAAAAAAATTATATTGTACTATATAATGAGGGCTTTTTGGTCCGTTGTAATTTATTTTCGATGCGAACGTTCCATACATAGCCTAATATTCATAGAGCTACATAATAAATTCATTATAGAATTACTAACCAATAATATCAAATTATTGAATAATTTAATTAAATTCGGATTGATAAAATTGATACCATCAATTTGACTTTGCGAACATCTCAATCGCCAAATCAATTCAAAAAATTTACATATTTGGCCTATTCTGAACTATTACGAATATGTAGTACATCAATATGCATCGGTCGACATGCCTGGACATTTGCATATGCGTTCCCACGTGCGTTAAAATATACGAACGACATGCACGAGTTGTTGATCCTTTCTAAAAGTTCTCTTGCAAAACTGGAATTTCGTTATCGCGGGGCAATAAATAAAATCGAATGAAGCCGGCCATGCAAAATATGCTTCAGATTCGGATGAGCTTAAGTTTTAAAATGCGTAGCTAATTGAATAAACCAATTTGGTAAAATGCACGAATCGATTTTCCATAGTATGGCAAATTTGGGAAGTCACGCATTCATTATTGACAGTTTATAGGAAGGATTCGGTGATTGCTCTTAGGGAAATTCGGGAAACACATCCAGTGTAAATGCTGATTTACATTTTAAATCTTATTGTGCCCTTTTGACTACATTTATTTCGAAATTGATTCATATTAAACGTGTAATATTATGTCACTTAGTATCTCTTTAATTTTCGATCGACTCCGTTTCATTGTTATGCGATGCAACCAAAGGCAAGAAGTTAGTCAAACTTTTGAGTTTGAAAATAAACAAGGGATTGGAAACGAATGCATAAGAGTCACAAATACATGCAGTCCACCGAGATACTTATTGAATGTAATTTTTTTAGAAATCTGCATTCAAACTCGAATACACAATGGAATGTTAATTAATACCTTCACCGTTATATTAATCGCCATTATACAAATGTGGTTTTCAGCTTGTTTGTCATTCAGATCCTAATTCGTTCCCATATAAATACCATCCTCTCCAACAGTCCACCTCACATCATGATGAATGAGTAAATATTAGTTTTAACCTGCTTGAAGAAATGAATTCATTTGAAGCGTGCACGCAGAATTAAGCAAATATTTTAGCAAGTAAAAACAAGCTAATTCCAAGCCAGAACACTAACAATAAGTACTAATTTCCATTAGCCATGCGATATGCCTATTAGGTGTGAAAATACGTTGAAGTTTATCACAAAAAATACCATCGCAAAGTACATCTTTTTGCCGTTTCCTCAACGTCCGTTTGTTGCTATCATGCAAGATGTGAACAAAATGTATCTGAACCATTTCTAGAAAAAATTATGATTATTTGTAAATGTCAAAATGAAATCACTTCCAATTAATTCCATGTCGAGGAAGAAATACTTTTTTAAGAATAAATGAGTCCAAACGGGGTGAAGAAATATTATCCTACGAAAAGGAGGTGGCAACCATTTTCACTAATTTGCTTGGACATTAGTTCAAGGAAATGAATTGATTGCTTTGCGGGAACGTATAAAACGATGAAAAATTATTTAAAGTTGATATAAGATTGTGAAAACATACATATGCAATCCTGAAAGTTTACGCTTATATGCGTTCAGTTTTCTTTAATGATTATCTCTGGATTTTTTGGATTTTCAGTACTAGTAACCTCTTTTTCTTGATAATTTTAGACGTACTCCATTAATGCTCGATTAATTTCAATTTAGATATAAATATGATTGTATAAATTCAATTAGTTTTGTCATTTTCAGGCAGCATTTCCGTTTAGTTCTTTGATTCCTGGTTTTGATCAATTTAGAAAATAATTCCTCGTAAAATTAAGTATGCACTTATAAACTATCTAATCAAAAAAACTTTTAGACAAATAAAAGAAAACTGACTCCAAAGTAAAAGTCATACGTGATTTAGTGTATCAATCATTATAAAATTTATAAATTGCGATGTCTTCATATATTTTTATGATTTTCAAAAAAGCAAGCACTACTGTCCAATAGTTTATTGTGTTCGTTCTTGATCGAAACTTACAAAAGAATGAATTTTACTTGACTTTTCTAGAGCTGTTAATAGTATGGACACTTTTATTGAAACACCGGTCATACGCATTTGCTATTGCACATATTGGTAACACTATTTATTTGGCATGAGCTATCTTCCCAATACCTTCATTATTCTTTTCCATACTGAACGATTTACTGTTAGTTTAGTTTTTGCGAATGCTTTGAACTTGATAGTAAAACCGCGATAATAAAACTGCGATAAGTGTGGAGTGCGAATTCAAGGCAATATTGATTTATTGTGAATGATTTTAGTAATAGACAGTTGGATTTTAACCCTACAGCGCATAGTGTGCCACATATGGCACATACATAAATATTGCCTATATTAAAGCGCACAATTCAATGTAACACCGTACGTTTAAAAAAATTATCACTTAGCACTATCGCATGATATAGAAGAGCGTTGCATTCGTTGACAAAGCGGTACAGTGATAAGAGAACAACTTTGAAGTTGAATTAGCGATCAGTGCACAAAAATATTTATCACGTCAGTTATATTAGTGCGAAAAAGTGTTAAAATATTGTGTTTTCGTTTAGAAATAATTACTAGAGGTAAGTTTATGTTTCTATTTTACTATGAAATTAGTTTTTGCCAATTTTAGTGACAAATCAGCAAATAGTTTGAATTTTAGAGTATGTGCCTAATATGGGACACCATGTAATATGGGTGCTATGTAGTATTTTATTTTTTTCTGATGAAACCCTACAAATCCCTTACAAAAGCAGAGATTGAGCACATTTTGAACCTACCATCGGGTAGTGAAGATGAGCTTGAGATGTCTGATGAGGATAGTGACAATGATATTATCAGAATGCGCGATTTAGTGATTGAGCCTAGCGATTCTGATGATGGAAATGCTCCAACAACTGAGAATTCAACTAGATTGCCGATATCACCGCCTAAGCCAAGTACTTCCAGAGTTCAACCTGCAAATCCCACATTAATGGCTAATAGGAAGAGAAGGTATATATGGCGAAAGTCAAATTGTCAATAACCAGCTCCATTATCCAAAGGAGATGACAAATTATGTGAGCCAATAATCAACTTTCAAACGCCTCTGCAATATTTGTCGTACTTTTTTATGACGATTTGCTGCAGCACATTGCCGAAGAGTCTACAAAATATAGTATTCAAAAGGATTCTTCGAAGCCGTTTGTTGCTACTACGAATGAGCTCAGCAAGTATATAGGAATTTATCTTCTATTTGGATTGAATTTTCAGTCAAATATACGGTCGTTTTTGAACACTGAACTAGGTATGCCACTAATTTATGACTGTATGACACTCACACATTTTCAAAAAATTCGTCTGTTCATACATTTTAACGACAACTAAAATTTTAAACCTAGTGGGGAACCAGGACATGACCGCCTTTTTCGTATCAGACCCATTCTACAAACTTTGAAGAAAAAAATGTCAGAGCATCCCGAAAAAAGAAACGCTGCTGGTAGACGAACAAATGTGTGCCACTAAGGCCTGTAACTTTTTGCGTCAATATCTCCCAAATAAGCCACATAAATGGGGATACAAACTTTTAGTTTTATGCGATGACACCGGTTTTGCGTATGATTTTGAAGTCTACTCGGGTACTGAAAATGACCCTGACCTGAGGCTGGCAGATGAGCCTGACTTAGGTGCGAGTAGTAATATAGTGGTCCGCCTTTGTCGAAGTGTTCCTAAAGAGCAAAATTACAAAGTTTTCTTTGATAACTATTACACTTCTCCTGAATTGATTGCTCATTTAGCAAAATCAGGAATATACACTCTAGGTACTATAAACAGAGGCCGCTAAGGAACAAATATTCAAATACTATCTCAGAATAAGCTATTGAAAGCCAAAACTCCACGCGGATATTCCGAAGAATGGCAGGCTATTTTAGAGGGTATACCTGTAGTTGCAGTTATGTGGTTAGACAACAAAACAGTGACACTAGCATCTTCTTTTGTCGGCGAACAACGTAAAGAGAAAGTAAAGAGATTTTGTAAGAAGAGCAAGCAGTACATCAAGGTTGATTTTCTTAGCATTATTCGCCACTATAACCGACACATGGGTGGTGTTGACTTACTTGACTCATACATTGGAAAACATAAAATAAAAATGCGCGCCAGAAAGTGGTACATGCGATTATTTTACCATTTTCTCGATGTGATGCTCATAAACAGTTGGCTACTTTATAAGAGGGTTGAGAAACAACGAGAAAATAATTCATGTGTGGTGAAATTGCGTGAATTTCGACTGGAAGTGGCAAAAGCTCTATGTCTTTCTGGAAGCTCACTAACACGCAAAAGAGGACGACCGTCGTCTTCGATTTCTGACCTGCTTGATGAAAGAAAGAAGAAAAGGCCAAATGCCATTGTATCACCGAAGGACGCCAGGACTGATGGCATCGAGCATTTTCCATTTTGGTCGTCAACTAGACAGCGTTGTAAGATGCCAGCTTGTAAGGGCAAGTTTTTCGTTATTTGCGAGAAATGTAACGTGGCACTGTGTCTAAATAAAGATAAAAATTGTTTTTCATTATTCCATAAGTAAAAGTATGTAAAAATATTTTCAAACAAGAAAAAAACGTTATTATGTTGCTGTGAATAAGTTTCTGTTTTTAATTTATTATACTGTGTTTTTGTAATACCTTAAGTTTGTCAGAATGATCATCTTATTTCTCATTAAAATATAATAAAGGAGTGTTTTGTTTCATTTTCGCTGAAGCCTATATGGCACTTTTTACAATCTCAATGCATTTTGTGACATATCTGGCACATACCAAATTAATCATCATATTTCAAGAAATATTGAACACCAATTTTTTTAAAATATTTCCCCCTAAATAACGATTAAATTTAAAGGTATAGAATTTTTTTCCTTGCCAAAAAAAAAAATTGTGCACTGTAGGGTTAAAATTTATGGACAAGTGAAAAGTAAAATTGGTGAAATAGTTAAATTAATGATTCTGCATTTTTATTAAATAAACTCTCTTCACTTAATTTAAAAGAAAGTGCATTTTCACTTTCCCCGGAACATTAAAATTATTGGCGCAAACCATAACACTTGACAGTGGTGTCGAGAAGTGAGAAAGAAAACTTTGAAAATGAAAACTTTTAAACATTCTTAAAGTGCACAATCGTGAAATTTAACGTGGTAACTGGTGGAAAAATATCTGAAACAATAAAAATGCCAGGAAACTTACATCTAAAAATTAATGAATTGACCATATCGGAACTTAAGGAGGAGTTGGAACACCGAGATCTGGCTACACAAGGTACAAATACCATAAAGATTGCACGCTTGCGTGACGCGATCGAGTCGGAAGGTGCGTATCTGTATTCGGGTGAGCCCTCAGATGCAAAAAATGGTGCGGAAGATGGAGAAGCAGAAACACCGAAACCAGAGGAACGCGAAAATGCTTTGATGCAAATGTGGATGCTGATGCAGCAAGAGCAGCGACAACAATCATCAAATCTAGACCAGAAGCTGGACCAACAAGCATTTAAAATTAAGGCAGACATCACACAGAAGCTGGTAAAACAGGCAACCGATTTGAAGACGGATTTGCAAAAACAGTCTGCCGAAATTAAAGCGGAGCTCGGTAGTCTCAAAAACCAAATTAAATGCGTCGAAGAAAAGGTGTACCAGGCCGAGGAGGGAATAAGCCATGAGATCAGCCAGGTCGACCAGAAAATCAACAAAGAGATGGAAAAAGTGAAAACGGAACTGGAAACAGCGAAGGCAGTAGTAACCACCTCACCAGCCCCACTTATAACGGCAGCGCAAAGCATATCCAGAAATGAGCAAGCACCAATCGATGGGCAAACGGTCTGGAATATTTACAAAATCCAGTTTGAAGCCGCCGCTTGGATAAATCAGTGGAATGAGCAGGAACGAGCAACTGCATTGATTTTTGCTCTAAGAGGCCCAGCTGCCGAGCTTTTGCAGACTATCTCCGTTGGTTTGCACTCAAACCTGGCTGCTATAATTAATGCGCTTAACATGCGTTATGGAGACGATCATCTGAAGCAAATTTATTGAGCACAGCTGCGGCATCGGATGCAGAAGTCTGACGAAACCTTACAGCAGCTAGCCCAAAACATTGAGCGACTGGCACTTTTGGCTTAACCAGCTTACGACCCAGAACATTGAGATGTCGCAGCAACAGAAGCATCAAAGGACCAGGAATCGCAAAAAGTCATGCGCTTACCTTAAAAGAAAACGGTTGAGGACGCATTAGCTTAAAGTCTAGATTTTGGGGCAGTGAAAAATGTGAGTCCTATACCACTGCCTGCGTTCGCGAGGTAGTGGCAGACGAGTGCAAGTTTGATCGAGACCCGCATGTAAATGGTGCACCTAGATGCTGGAATTGTGGAAAGAAGGGGCACCTGCAAAGAAACTGCAAGAAGTGAAAACACCGAGCTATTGTCCAGGGTGCGTAGCTAGGAGAAGATCTGGACCAAGTCAGGAATCCAGAATGGAAGCCCTTCAAAATGAGGGTTCGGGAAACATTTAAGAGCCAACTTCGTGGGGCAGAGGTTGGCTAGGAGGATTGACGTCCCCAGCACCACCATCACCGTGTCAAGACTACATCGTGGAGAAGCAGACTTACGCATTCCGGGTCAAGTTGATGGAGATTATTGTACCATAACAATCGACACTGGCGCAACACGATCGATTATCCAGCCAGACCCAATGAGGCAACAACTACTTCACAAGGGCAGGATATTCTCACCACGGACAGCTACGGGAGAAACTACACCTGCCCATGGAGAGGTCAACCTACAGATACAGTTGGGAGACCTTGCGTTCCGACATAATTTTCTGGTCGCGAACATTATGGATGACTGCATTCTCGGAATGGATTTTCTGCGACCACATGGAATCAGGTTGGATTTGGGCAAACGGTTATTGAAAAGGTAGAATGTCAAAGTACTGATGGAGGATTCCAGCGTCCAAATGCCCAAGATGAATGTGGTAGTATGTACCGACTGATGTACCGAATCCTTCTGGAAGCATTGTATGGTCTAAGTTTGATGGAGACCACCAATCTTATCTGATAGAGCCAACGAAGACGTCCACATTGCGCAGTTTGATTGTAGGACGAAGCCTTGTAAGATCTCTAAGGAACAGATACGTGCCGGTTCGAGACCTGAACATCGCAGACTCAACCACGAACATCAAAGCGGGAGAAGTCATCGGCAGCTGCCAGCCTATTTCCACCATCACCTCTTTGGAAGCTACTCACGACCATCGTTGAAAAAGGAGACAAAATACAGACAAAGCCCGGAATCTACGTCTGCAATATTGAAGCAGGTCAAATTGCCAGTGCAGCTATTTAAGCAAGCCTCTGATCTGGTCACCAAGTACAGTGACATCTTCTCAACAAGCCCGGATGACCAAGGCCGAATGAGTATAGTAACTCACGTCATAAATACACAGGAAGCCAAGCCAATCCGACAAGTACCAAAACGTCTTCCTATAGCTAAATATGGAGAAGTGAGCGCGCTGATCTTGGACATGGAAAAACAACGTGTTATCAAACCTTCTATCGGTCCATGAGCCGCACCAATAGTTCCAGAAAAGAAAAAGGATGGTAGCACTCGTTTTTGTGTCAACTATAGGTAGCTTAACTACGTCACTAAGAAAGATAGTTATCCACTTACGTACATCGACGACTTCATGGACACTTCAGCCGACGCAAAATGGTTTTCTACACTCGATCTCAAGAGTGGCTACTGGCAGGTAGGAATCGACAAGAAGGACCCAGATAAGACCGCATTTTCACTTGGAACCGGATTGTGGCAACTTGTGGTGATGCCATTTGGGCTTTGGAATGCTCCAGCCACCTTCGAGCACCTGATGGAATACGTGCTACGAAGCCTGACCTGGAAGACCTGCTTGGTGTACCTAGATGACATCATTCTTATTGGGAAAACGTTCGAAGAACATGTGCGAAACTTAGAAGAGGTTTTTTCTTGATTGGGACTGGCAAATCTCAAATACCTGGGACACGTTGTATCAGCAGAAGGGGTCAAAACAGACCCTGAGAAAATTGAAGCCATGCAGAGCTGGCCAACACTAAACAACAAGCGCCAACTATGAAGTTTTCTGGGTCTGGCAACCTACTATCGAAGATTTGTCAAAGATATGGAATGAGGATACTTTTTGTAGTTGACACCGATGCGAGCAACAATGGGATTGGAGCTGTACTCTCCCAGCAGATCGGTAGCGAAGAATGAGCCCTCTCGTATCACAGTCGAGTTCTCTCAAAAATTGAGAGGAACTACTGCGTGACCAGGAAGGAGCTATTGGCTATAATAGAGGCAACCAAGCAGTTCCACAAGTACCTTTATGGCCAGAAATTTGTTCTTCAAACGGACCATGCATCGCTGAGATGGCTGTTTAGTTTCTAAAACCCCGAAGGACAAGTTACGAGATGTATCGAAAGATTGCAACCATACGACTACAAAATTGTTCATCGGAAGGGTGGAGTTCATGGAAATGCTAACGCCCTATCTCGTCACCCATGCTCAGCTAACTGCAAGCATTGCCGACGGATTGAGGAAAAGGAGCCCACCGTTGATCGGCGAGTAATAACGGCCGAATTCAATGAAGGTTGGTCATTGGAGGAGATTCGAAACGCCCAGCTAGCCGATGAAGACATCGGATCGTTGTTCATTAGGAAGAAGACAACTGAGCACAATGGAACCCCCTTCAGGTGGAGGGTGGCATGCTCAAGTGGAAATGAGAAGCGGCGGATGGCAGCCCCTATAGGATGCAAACTATATTTCCTAAAAGCCGAATCCACGATGTGGCTAATCAAATGCACCTTAGCGAAGGGACACATGCAAATCTACAAAGTGGATGTACGGTTTGAAAGGATTGCTGTTGACATCGCGGGACCCTTTCCTGAATCCGAGTGGGGATATCGATACACGCTGGTTGTGGCTGATTATTTCAGCAAGTGGCCCGAGGTCTACCTCATTCCCAACCAGGAAGCAACTACTGTAGCCGAACAGCTAGTGTTAAATTGGGTCAGTAGGTACGGTGTACCTTGTGAACTACATTCAGATTAAGGCCGAAACTTTGAGATACATCCCACTTTTTTTGAAGCCGTACATAACTGCCGAACATGCATCGACGAGCCAAGCCCCAACCAAAGTCATTTTTGGAAGGACTTTTCGTCTGCCGTCTGATATAAAGTTCGGAATGCCCCCTGAGAAACCTCAAACGATCTTGAACCACGCAAGTGAGGTAAGACAACGGTTGAACCAGATACATCGGACAGTGCGAAAACGCCAGGCATGAAGACTAGGTATGATCTAAAGGCAAATTTTACTGGCTTCCAGCAAGATGACTTGTAGTGGTTGTATAACCCTCAACGGCGTAAAGGTAGGTCTCCAAAGTTGCAGCATAATTTGGAGGGACCATACCGAGTTACAAAGCGAATCAACAACGTCGTATATTGCATACAGGAACACCGTAAGCTGAGAGCAAAAATGAAAATCGTGCACCTAGACCGTCTTGCCCCATATTACACCCAGGAAGACTTAACTACAACTGGCGACACATCTTTTCGGGGCGAAAAGAACAGAGGTGAGGGGAAGTGTTACATGTCCAATTATTTCTGCGAGTTACTGTCGCAATTGTTGTCGCAACTATCAATGACATTATGATCAACAAACGAATGTACTCGAAAGCACAAGAACCCACCAAGCGTGATCAACGTCTAAAAGTAACGTCACTGCGGCCGTTCAGAATTGATCAAATATTCCAGGTAGTTTGCCTATGTACGAGAAATGGATTGAATGACTAAATAAAATAAATAAACCTGCAATAGTAAAACTGCGATAAGTGTGGAGCGTGAATTAAAGGCGATATTGATTGATTGTGAAGTGATTTTAGTAATAGACAGTCGAAATAAAGATTTATAGACAGTGAAAGTTAGATTCAAATGCGATTCGAGAAATAGTTAAATTAATGATTGTGCGTTTTCAGCAAATAAATTGTTTTAACTTAATGTGTTTTCACTTTCCCAGAACACTTAAATTATTGGCCGTGAACCATAACATGGGACAATGCTTTCATATTTTTATTTCATAAATTTTTCCTATGGTTGTAATTTATGACTGTCCTTTAAAATTTCCATTGCATAAAATTTATATTTGCTCAGTAAATGTTTGGTTTTATCACGGTTCATCTTAATATGCTACAAAAACTTAAAACTCTGATTATTGACGTCTCTTCCCGAAATTCGGGAAATTAAAAATTGCTCTAGTTGTCTTGTAATGAAAAATAGCTTAATGAATAAATTATTTCATTTGACTTTTAGTTGTAATATATTTCCGGAAACTATGAACAGAACACTTCTTCAAGACATTGGAATTCTCAAATATGCATTTTTTGTTAAATCATACATAAATGCATTTTTCTGAAGAACAATATCAAATGTTTAAATCGTGAAATGCACTTGATACATTAATTATCTTAAAATATCTTTGGTTAGCTATAATTTGCCAATTATTACAGACTTTTCAAGAACACCAGAGAAAATCGACAAAATATAGCTCCTATCATTGAAACGATTATTTTGCTTCGGCGACAAGAGTTGACTTTGCCGAACATTGCGATAGCGGTAAAATAGTCATTCAAAAGGATTATACGGGACCTAACTAAGGTAATTTTAGAGCGCTTAGAGCCAAGGGGGATCCACTTCTTTACAGCCATTTAGAAGGTCCAGGAAAACGGATAAATATACCAGTCTTTTTGTGCAAAATGAAATTGTCGATGCTTGTTATGAATTTTTGATTCAAAAAGTTGTGGCTCAAATCAAAGCTGCAATATTTTACTCTATTTTAGCCCATGGAACCCAAGACTAGGCTACAATTGACCTTTCCTGAAAGTTTCACAAAGATTGAATGGTATTTAGCGAAGTTGAAGCGATTTGAATTTGCCTGTATTACTATGGAACAATATGCGCTGTATTACTTTGGAAACATATGGCTATGGAACAATATTCACTTTTTGCGACTCAGCCACTACAGCTTTGCTAGGATTTGCAGGAAAGTTTCAGTAATGACAGGTATCATGAATATCTTTGAGCATTGGTTCAGCTAGTCGTATAGGAATAGTAAAACAAAATAGTGGCTGGTTTAAATAAGATGATTGAATAATTGAATAATTTCAACGTTTAAGGTACATGCTTTTAGCACTTGATTCAGTTTAATGAACGACTGAAGATGAGTAACTACAATTAATTTTGAGACGTGAAACAAGTTGAGGACGCAGGAGAGAGCCTCCAACAAAAGAGATTTGTAACGAATCTAGGATTCGAAAAAAATAGGTCATGAATCGATGATTACAGTACAGGGGAGTGGCCCCCGAGAAAAAAATTAATCAAAGGTAGCCGACATGAGTATCAAATGAAAGAATTTTATGAGAGCTTTTTAAAACAGTTCTAAAAATCGTAGGATGCCTTTAAACCCAACAAAACTATTTAAGTAGCCTTACACTAGATCGTAATACACTGTAAGTTTGATGCAATTCATATCATATGCACGGAAGTTATATCCATTTGAAATTTCTCCAATTACAACAACAATAACAGACTATTATGGTATTTTTTGGGCTTCCCGTTGAATTAGACACTGTGGTTTTGATGTAATCATCTTAAAACTTTCAGATAAGATCGATGACATAAATATTTTTGGGATTTCATGATTTGAGTGATTTGTGTAAGTTGAAAATGGGGAAACAATCGATTTTGCTTTAAACGAGCAAATCTCTTTGACATCTTTCTTGGTGACTGCATTTTATAAGTTGTGTACAAATTCCTTCTGACATGAGTGTAGGTCTGCCTACCCAACTTGTTTGATTTTATTTTCGGTACGGCTGAAGACAGGATCAGCGGCAAGGAAAGAGTAGCCAATGACAGGAAACGTAGTAGACATTTTTTGGCAATTGCTTGTATCATCTAGAAGATTACACAACATATACACCACAGAAATGGTTTTATACTGGCCAGGGCAGCAATCGCAGAATAATTTGATTTCATCTATGCCTGAGAGGTATCTACTTTTAAAATGGTGGTATAAGATTAAAGAGATTTCATTTAATCTTGATTGCTTGCTATAATAAGCAGCTTGGTCCGGAATTCGAGGCAGGGCTTGATTTTTCTGGCAATCAAAAAAAAATTTCGAACACAGTCGGATCCTCTTCTTGTTTCAGCAAATCTTCAAAAGCTTTTGCCTCCGTTGTATGAATTGCTGCTTTAACCATAACGTTCTTGTTTTCTCTTCCAGAGGCCATAACTGAGATCTAGGCTTTTTGCTGATACAGTCCAAACGGGAAACTGTGGCTGGCGATTTAAAGCTTATATTGCAATCGTTAATAAAAATTCTCATGAAGAACCAATATTTGGCATAGATTTCTAGATAAGTTATAAGCTTTCCAAAGTTTTTTGGCTGTGCAGTCACTACGTAGATACTTTCAGGCACTCCTCTCTCTAGTGCAATGGGACTCCCAAAAATGTAAAGACTGCAAAAGAAAACTTTCACCGATTCCCTTATTGGTCCATACTTACCGATTTTATAGTTTCCTCCTCTTCTTCCAGAAGGAAATTGGCCGTCGATGAAGTATATTTTTGAAATATTTTGGACTTGGTACTTGAAAATATCAAGAATGTCAAGAAATGCTTTAGCGCAAACCTGGATCTACCCACGGCCTCGAGTTTTCACGCAATATTTAGTTGTCACTGTATTTTTCCTCTCTTTGTCTTCATTTTTCTTGTCCTTGGCATTTTCTATGCATATCGGAAGTCGCTTGACTAGTATGCTTCAGTATGTAATTGTCTTGATCAATCTTACTGAGCGATTCGTTAAATCCCTGGTGAAAACGTCTTACATCCTGCACGGTTAATTTTTGACAGAACAAGACATTCTTTTTTGGATGAGAGCATTTGGGTAGTGAATGTAGCTCCTTTGAGACGATCCTGAAAAAAGTTAAAAAATATTAAACTTCACATTACATACAGATTTTCAAGGTAAAAGAGTACACAATCAAAATAAATTAATGTATGTCTAATCAACCTTAAAACACTGACCTTGATTTTTTGTTGATATTTCTCTTCCATTCATCTTTCTTTGTCAGCTTTTTTCTTGTTGAAGCCATTGAAAAATCAATAAATATATTGGGAGTCTAAAAAGTACTGAGCCTCCCTTTGTAATTTTTCAATTGAATATTTCTTTTATTTAAAATGGATTTTATTTAACTACATATTGTTCATTATTATCTATAACCTTTTGCAATTTTTCGGGTAGAGCCATTATTCCATCTGTGTAGAACTTCTGCGGTTTATCGGCCAAAAACTTGGCCAAGTGATTTTCACAGTCCCGTTTTCAAGTGAATTCCTTGTCATTATGGAAGTTTTGCAGAGACCGAAACAAATGATAGTCTGATGGTGCAAGTTCTGGACTATACGGAGGATGCATCAAAATTTACCAGCCAAGCTCTGTCAATTTTTGCCGGGTCATCAAAGATGTGTGTGGTTTGGTATTGTCATGATGGAAGACAACGCCGGTTTTTTTGAATTGCTTGTTACAATCTGGTTTATTACTGATAGTACTGAGCCAAATTGAGTGTTTGGCCAGATTCTAGTACCTCACGATAAAGCAATCCCCTTCCATTCCCACCATACACACAGCATAACCTTATTTGGTGTCAATCCTGGTTTGAAGTCGTTTGTGATGATTTTTCAAACGAAATTCTCGTCTCTCACCCATTTTTCATCGCCCGTAATGATTTGCTTCAAAAATGGCTCAATTTTGTTGCGTTATGTTAGCATTTTCCAAATGGGAATTCACTCGATCAAATTTTTTTGTGTTAATTCATGCGGCACCCAAATTTCGAGCTTCTTTGTGTATCCAGCCTCACGCAAATGGTTCAAAACTGTTTGGTGATGGAAATTCAGTTCCTTTGCAGTGTCATGACTGCTTATGTGTCGGTCAGATTTCATCGACATTTTCAGTGATTGGTCGATCTGAGCAAGGTCAATCGTTGACATCAAAATTTTCAAAACAAAAGCGAGCGAACCATCTCTTGGTTGTGACTTTTGATAAAGTATCTTAACCGTAGGCAGCACAAATTTTTTCACGAACCTGCGATGCATTCTCACCTTGATCGTAGTGATATTGTAAAATATAACGCATTTTTTCAGAAATTTCACTCATTATGAAATGAATACAACTTTTGACATGAATGACGAAATACAAAACGGTCCACATGTAAATTGTAGACTGGAGTGTCACCTTTCAAAAGCATGTCAGTTTGACTCAATCTAATTAGTAGTAACTATTTCCACCACTTAGTGGCTCCGACACCATCTCGAGGAAGTTTGACTTTACACATCTGGTAACCAATCAGCTAGCAACAAGAAGACTTATTATCAGCTGTGCTCTTTTGCTTTTCGCCGCGAAACAGAGAAGTTTAGTTTCAGATAACGAAATATGATATTGTTTATTTAGATTTTTGCAATAAATTGTTATTTACCACATTAAGTGAGTTTAACGGTTGCATTGTGCACGTCTTAATGCATGGGATTCAAGGCAGCTACAACTGGAGACCCTGCCATCGACGTGAGCCCCCATGTTCGTTTAACATACACAGCCACCGGCTAGGCGCGACAAAAACACGTTACTTGACACGCTATATGATCCAAGCAAGGACATGATATCTTCGCCCAACTTGTTGCCACTAGTGGATGCAGCAACAAACCGTCCACCATCTGTAGAAGTTGCTTCTGTCAAAGACGTGAAATTGCCACCATTTCAGCGTAGCAACACGACGCCTTGGTTTGTGCAAGCGTAGGCGCAATATTTCATCAATAGAATAACGTCTGACAACGCTCGTTATTTCACGATTATCACTGCTCTGGAAATCGATATCCTGCAGCAACTATCTGACACCAGTCACAAAGAAAAACGGCACGCTCAAACGGCATCTTGCCCCCAGATTCTCCGAAGAGAAATGCAAAATTTTACACCTTTGGATTTGTCTGAGGACATCCTCAAAAGATTGTGGATGAAATGACTACCAGTGAGCGTCAGGTGCGTTCTGGCTGCTAGCGAGGATTCCAAACTCTACAAACTCGCAGCTTATGTTTGGCTTCAGAGGCCACTCCACAACAAAAGGCGCACCTGTCACGTCGGAATCCAATAAACAGCTTGACAAACTCGAGCGTCAGCTTAATAACGTTGTCGTTTAGGTGTCGAAATCAACAAACAATTTCAACTCCTCTGATTTGCACGGTTCAAGAGGTGGTGCAAGAGGCCCCCACACTTCAACTAACAACGAGGCTTATTATTACAATAAAATATTTGGCTTAAAAGTGAAGCGGTGCTCGGAGCCTTGCTTGTTTTCAAGCAAATCAGCATTAGGGAAACTGAGACAGTTGCTTTCCATCGCCAGAGTGGTAGACAACGTAGACTAAATTCCGGAATTCAGACTACACATAGCCGATCAGCCGTCAAACTTAAATTTCCTAGTCGACTCCTGATCGTCTGTCTCGATTCTGCCTAAACGCTTCGCTCAACTTCACCAGGCGCAAATGCTAACACTATATGCCACCAACAACACCCCAATTACCATGTATGATAAACGACCCTTGAAGATACACAAAGGTTTCAAGCGTCTATTTGCGTGGAATCTTTTCGTAGCAAATGATTCTACACCAATTATCGGGGTAGACTTCTTGACACATAACGGGCTTTTGATCTATTCAAAAAACAGAAGACTATTAGATGACAACTTTTTCTGCTCCAGCCCAGGAAAAATCGCTCTGGTTGATGTTTTGAGGGTTTCCACGACACATGCAAAGGCAACCACAACGGTACCTACCATTAAGCCTACGACTCACGACACATCCTCAACAACAGCAACAATACAGACATCAACATCAGCTTACCAAGTAGCACATTTCATCGAAACAACTGGGACACCAGTTTTTCACCGCCTCGACATCTGACAGGTGAAAAACTGAAAACAGCACGAGTAAAATTCGATCGGATGCTTAAAATGGGTATTTGCCGTATATCGAGTAGTCCTTGGGCCAGTCCATCCATATGGTGGCCAAAAAATTCGGGGGCTAGAGAGTTTGTGGCGACTTTCGCAAACTTAACGCTCAGACAGTACCGGATCGATATCCAATTGCACATATCCACGACGTGGCTGACCGGCTTTACGGTAAAACTATATTTTCGAAGTTGGACCTAGAACGGGCTTGCCATCAGATCGCGATGTTCAAAGCTGACATAAAAAAGACAGCCGTTGAATATTTGGTCATGCCTTTTGGTCTTAGAAATGCCACGCAAACTTTTCAACGGCATATCGACAACATCCTCTATGGACTGGAATTCGTCTTCTGCTGTATAGACGATATCATCATCATGTCAGACGATGCTGACCAACATCGAGAACACCTCAACATTGTCCGTCAATGACTTAAGCAAAATAACTTGCACATTAATATTGATAAGTGAGCTTTCGGTCAAACGGACATCGAGTATTTGGGCTACACGATCGACGAAAATGGTTCACAACCATCACAACCGCGAATAAACTTCAAGCAACCTGAGACCATCGTCGAGCTGCATCGATTTTTTGTGGCCTGCAACTTCTACAGACGTTGTCTTAAACACTCACTTGAACGCACGTTGAACGCTTTCTTAAACAACAGCAAGAGAAACTATAATCGCAAAGTTCCTTGGACACCACAAACGGAATAGATTTTCAAATGTGCAAACGTGACCTTGCAACTGCAGCCTTACTTGTCCATCTGGATCACAAGGCACAACTTCAACTTGTTACTGATGCATCTGACATTACTATCGGAGCAGCCTTAGAACAGCACGATGGTGAACATTGATATCCACTCGGCTTCTTCTCTCGTAAGCTGAGCCCAACGAAAGCTAGATATAGTGCGTATGATTGCAAACTACCAGCTTTTTATGCCGCAATCAAGTTTTTTTTGGTATATTCTGGAGGGTCAGCATTTTATTATCAAAACCGACCCCAAGCTTTAATCTACGCATTCGCTCAAAGTCTTGGCAAAGCCAATCCGAGATAATAGAGACAGTTGGACTTCATCTCTCAGTTTACGATGAAGGTAGTCCACATCTCCAGCTAGGAGAATCTGGTACCCGATGCCTTCTCCAGCATTAAAACGATTAACATGCCATTCATCTTAGGCCAAACTCAACTAGCCGAGGCTTAACAAGAAGACGACGAGCTTTGTGTCCTCCTGAACAGCAGCAACAACACGCGATTACAACTAAAAAAGCTGTCAATCGATACTGCAACAGTTTACCGTGATATTTCAACGGGACACATTCGTCCTAACGTCCCACCGGGACTTCGTCAATAGGCTTTTGCTTCAGTTCACGGACTCGACCAACCAAGCGGAAAGGCCACCCTTCACCAACTGTGCCAAAAGTACGTATGGCTCAGCATTCAAAAGGACACAATACGATGGACCCGCAACTGTATCTCCTTTCAAAGCCCCAATGACACAACAGGAACCAGCCCATCTCGATAAACGTATCGAACAAAAGATTCGATCAGGTATATATCGACATCATCATTCTGCCATTGGTGAGCGGGTATCAATGCTGTCTTACCATGGTAGACAGGCTTTCACGGTGGCCAGAAGCAGCCCCCATGCAAGACATGACTGCGGACACAGTCGCCAACGCTTTTTAACACCTGGCTTGCGTGTTTTGGAACACCTAAAACGTTGACAATCGACATAGCCGCTCAATTTGAAAGCGCTCTTTTTCGAGCCCTTACCAATCCGACCGGAACGAAACGAATAAGAACAACACCCTATCATCCTGCGTCCAGTGGTGCGATTGAGCGATGGCACCGAACCTTCAAATCAGCTCTTATGTGCAGTCAACTAATATCCTGGATGGAACTACTTCCAATTGTTCTACTAAGATCGCGAACGTCTCTCAAGGAGGACTTGGGAGCTACACCCGCTGAATTACTTTACGGCGAATAGCTACGTGTTCCGGGCGATTTTTTTTACAAATGAGGATATGCTAGCCGATCCCAACTTTTTTGTTGAGAAATTTCGTAAGCACATGCGACTCCTTTGACCGACACCAACAGCTCACCACATAAAAACAAGCCTTTTTCAATACAATCTCTACACTTGCACTCATGTCTTCCTGCGAGTCGATGCCGTCAGACAGCCGTTGGAGCAACCCTATACAGGGCCACTCGAGGTGGTTAAACAAATCAACGATCTCGTCTTCATTATCAAGATAAAGGAACAAGATGCGACCGTCTCAACTGAACGACTCAAACCAGCGTATACTATACTACAAAAGATGACAAAGAACAACATCATGACATTCCCCTCAGAATGTACAGTCGGACGTCAAAGCCAACATCAACTTGACGTCAATTCCGGAAAGGGGCTACTGTGGCGATCATAAAAACTATTTTCACCACTGAGTGGCGCTGACATCATCTCAAGGAAGTTTGAATTTACACATCTGGCAAGCAATCAGCTAGCAACAAGAAGACTTATCATCAGCTCTGCTCTTTGGCTTTTGGTAACGAAGCAGACAAGTTTAGTTTCAGTTAACGAGATGTTATATATTTTGATTTTTGCAATAAAACAACGAACACCATCTAGTGGCAAAAAGGCTAAATACTTTTTAGAATATCTATCTAGCTAAGAAGAATTGACTGACGCGAGTTTAAGGAGCTTTCGATAATTTGTTCAGAAACAGAAACAAAAACTGCTGAAGTGAACGAATGCGAAGGTTTGAAAGTAAGAGTTTATTATAGGATCCAAAGGGTTTTCCTTCAAAACGAGTAACAAAACAGTTTTGAAACACAATGGACTATGGAACGAATCAGTTCTACAAGAAACCGCTATTTTATAGCTAAAATCCATATTAAATAACAAGTTTTATTCCAAGCTGATTTCATATGTTAAAATAGCATCAAAATATCTTTTAGAATCCACTGCCTTCTAATTTTTCAAACAAAAATGGAAAGAACGAGTTTTGCAACTCACCTCTTCGTACATAATATGCACGTTGTATCTAATCCAGAATTAAATTGCCTAGGCCAACATCGATAGGAAAATAATGATGGGTGAATGAACATAAAATGTATTAGTAGCAATTCAAATTATGTTCGTTAATTTCAGAACATCAACACCAACATTAAAGGTAATTGAACCAAAAAATGCAAAGTATAAGTACGAGTATATGATTTAATAATGATATGAAAGCAATGGATTTCAGGTAAGTGAACTTCTATGAAATGTGCAAAGTAGGGAGTTTATTCTTAAACTATTTGTTGTGGGCATGTGATATATGATTAAAAATTTACATTTATACGTTTAGTGTTAATAATCAAAAAGTTGGGTAGACAGGCCTTCGCTCATGTCAGAAGGGTTTTGAACCAAACTTCTCTGAAATGCAGTCACCAGCAACGAATGAAGTCAAGAAATAGAGATGTGCACGTTTAAACGAAAGATGTGCACGTTTAAACGAAAATCCATTGTTTTCCTGTTTTCAACGGTCGCTATTTTGTTGCAAACCAACAAAAATCACTCAAATCATTAATTTTCAAAAATCTTAATGTTATTGACCTTATTTGAAGATTTCAAGAAGATGAAATCAAAACTGCAGTGACTGATTCGATGGAAAGTCCATAAAATACCAAAATGATGTGTTATTGTTGTAATTGGAGAAATTTCAAATAGCTATAACTTTCGTATATATCATTCGATTTTCATGAAACTTACATATTTTATGAACCTTTTATAGGACTACTTAAGTACTGAATTTCGTTCAGTTTTAGGATACTTATACGATTTTATAGGGGAAAATGTGAAAATCGAAGATCATACTATTATTAACATAGTTGAGCGAATTTTGGCTCTTAGGGAATTTGTTGTTGTTGTACTCATAAACACCTACATCCATAACTTTTCACAAATTTTTCGGATCACAGGTGTCCAATCGCGAGGGCGGGGGGAACACAAATTGTTTGAGTATTTCCCCTCCCTGTGCACCTCTTGAAGCAAAACCTGTCAAATTAAGACCTGTTTTGAAAAGCTCTCATCAAGACCTTTCATTGGATACCCATACATACAAAATTTGACATTTCTAGCTTAAGTTGTGCGAGAAAAAGTGCTGTGACACACGGACGGACGAACAGACAGGACGCGGTTTTAGTAGGGTTTTGTAACCCTAATAAAAAGCCACCAAAATGAAATTACTTTTTGTTTTTTTAAACTGGTGTTTTTGATAAATTTCTATGTCATCAAATCCAACCTATAATTTTTCTTTGCAAATTTTTGTATAAATCTCTCTCTTTTATCATCCTCATACTAATAAAATATAGTTTGCAAAATAGAACAGGGAATGAATTAATGTAAATCGATTTTGATTCTTTCTTTTCATATACAGAAAAAGGACCCTACTATAATTGTTTGGAGAGTCACTTGTGTCCGAACGCAATGAAAACGATTTAATGTAGGAAAGTTAACGCTCCGTAAAATACTAATAATGGTTGCATTCATGCTAGAACCGATACACAGACACCATTTTCATTCCTTTTTACCCTTTAAGAAATATTTATATGTGAGTAATAACTATACCTGTCAACATGAACGGAAGAAAGTCCTTTTTGGATATAAGTTTATGTGAAAAGGATACTGGTTTTATCCCAACGACATCGTTTACTGGCTATTCCAACCCGAATGGTTTCCTTTTAAGAGAAGAACGTTGTCACTGTATTCTCAGCTGATATTTTAGCGGAAGAGGTGACTATAAAATTTTTAAAAGCGATTTAATAGTTCCCTTGCGTTTATTTAATGTTCGATTGCTTTTTGCGTTAGATCTTTTTAACCTTTTCTTTTGTCCGATTTAAAAATGGAACGGAGACTAGCTTTTACGTAATCTGATGAAGGGAAGTGATATTTGTAATCCATTCTTTTCAAATTTATATTCTTGTGCGGGTTAGTAGGATCTTCCAAATAGAGAAAAAGTTGATCCAATTTGTCTAATTGTAGAGTATGAATAATTCGCGATTACCAATGATTCGGGCTAGAAATATTTCGCCCCCTCGAATTATGCTTGGAAACTATTTCAATCACAACAGTTCAGCTAAAATTGGAAAACTATAGTTGAAAATTTGTTGACAAAGCCTTTCAGCGATTTTTTCATGTTTTTAGTCAGTACCGCCCGTATATTTATCAAAATAAGGATTTAGCTCCAAGCAGGTGCCTCAACTTCATTCATACTTGTCGTCCTAGTGTCAACATTTATTACACCATGCCCACTACGAGTGCCTGCGCTCATGTGTAACTACAACAGCATGTTGACTCGCTTGATGCTTCCTACACTGACACAAAACAAAATTCAAAAGTTCCCACGGAAACGGTTATATTTCATAAATCAAAGTGAACAATTTTATGAAATTCTTGTTGGTCTTTTGTTGGCAATCTGTGTTGCCATATGATTTTTTTTGTTGTATGATTATTAGAGATTGATAATATGCCCATATAATTGACATGAATTATTATTATTAGCTTTTGATCAAAGCTTATTGGTTTGGTGTATCAGCCCACATAGCTTATTCTTTGATTCATATAAGATTAATACTCCATAAATTTAGTAGCCATGATAATTGCGCGGATCCAAAGCAAAAAGGTAAACAACCCATATCACTTTTTTAGAATTCAAACAATAACACTGACTTTTCGTGGCTCGGAATCCTGACAAGCTTTGCTAATTTTGATAATCGACGCGGTTCGACTAGCTTGGCTCATCTTCCATGTCTACAGGATGTGTGGGAGGAAATCATTTTATATAGGTGTAAGGCGGGTTAAACAGGTAGGCCTAAGATTAGGCCAGGCAGATATTAAATTTTATATATTTATTTTTATTTTTTTGAGTGATTGAATGTCTATTTATTCTGATTCGTCTCGTTCCCGTTTTATCAAAAGGTGTGGTCTAGTACTTTGAAAACAGCATCGAGAGTTGTTTGTTGATTATGTTTTTCTACACTTATAAATTTCAAGTCTTTCTAGCATGTCCAGTCACGATCTTATGCTCTGTTTGCGTTGCACTGTCATTGATTTTTTTATAGCGTCTGGCCTGTGTACGTACTTTTGCAGGTGTGTATGGGGTTGGACTGTGTCTTGTTGTGGTCATTAGTTTTTGTGGCGTCTTACCTACGAAGTGTGACAATTAAGTAATGAGACTAATTTTATTGACGCGCTTGTAGTAAACCTGCGACATTGAAACTCCCCCTCCCTTCCCCGGCAGCCTTCCCCTCTTCATTGATATATTCACTATCGCTCTAGCTTGTTTAGATTGCCTGCTGTGTTGTGTTGAGTAGACGTGTGTTGGTGGTCCTCGTCATAAAAATGGAGAAATGAAATCAACCGCAACGCATCGCGATAAAATTTTGCACCAGATTGGGTGAAACAGCTTCGGAAACGTACTCTAAAATTGTAAAAGTGCATGGTGATAGTGCTCTTAGTCGTACCCAGGTGTTTCGATGGCATAAAGAGTTTAAAGAGGGGCGTGAAAGCGTGGAAGACGAGGCGCGGAGTGGGAGACCAGACGAGATGTGGACTGGCGTGAATGCGCAGCGCATGCGTGCCCTATTCCGTGAAGATTGGCGTTTAATAGCCCGAATTTTGGCCTCGGGACTGGGTATGAACCGTGAAACAGGCAGACAAATTTTAGCCAAAGATTTTGGGATGAAAAAGTTGTATGCGAAGATGGTTCTAAAGAACCTTTCTGAGGAGGAAAAGCAGCATCAAATATTTGGCCTCTAAAGGGATTGCTGTGTTGCCACAGCCACCTTAGTCGCCCGATATGTCACCCTGTAACGTTTTTTTTTGTTCACTAGAACAAAATCGGTGGTCAAAGGAACCCATTTTGACTCGATTACGAATATCCAGGTGGCCGTGACGATGGTTCTCGCGGACATCCCAGTTGAAGCGTTCCAGAAATATTACGAAGCATGAGAAACGCGTCGAAATCATTGTATAGCTGCCCAAGGGCACTACTTTGAAGGGAATAGCAGAGTTGTAGAATAATTTTTAAATAAACGGTTTTCGTGGAATCAGTCTCATTACTTAATTGTCTCTATGCCACAATCCTTGCATGTCAGTTTGTATATGCCACTGTTCTTGTATACTGATGTGCTATTCAGTTTTGTTTTCAGTTTGTTTCTAATGTTGTTGTTAGTTTTGAATGCAGTTTGAAGTTTGATAGTTTGTATGTCTTATTGCCTATATATACAAGTATTTACAAAATCCACTATTGGTCGTTCTTGTGCATTTCAGTCAGTTGGCATTTCTACTTTTGTTTGTACCGTGTAGTAAGTTTTTGAATGTCACATTCTTTGTAACTGTTACTACTAGCTCTTCTCTTAATATTGTTTGATTCATTGTGCTAGTTTGCAGGGTTTATGGGGATGAAGTGGAGTCTCTGCATTATTAGAACCTACGCAGGTAAATAATGTTGTGTGATATGGTAAATTCAATCGTGGTTGGAGTTATTTTGGTTAGTTTGGTTCATATCGTTGAGTTGACTGTTTGTTTCTTTTCTATAGTCGAATTCATGATTGTGTGCATTTCACTCCTATAAATAAGTAATTGGCCAAGTTTTTTGTGAGTAAAAAGTAATGAAACAGTCATTCATATATCGTTCGTAAAAAGTTCATTGAACCTCGTGACGATTTTCTGTAAGAGTATTCCCGATATTATTGATAACACCAAATGGCACAAACCCAATTTGTTCTTTGCAATGTATGTACATATGTGTTATTATTGAATTTGAATTGAAAGAACATTTTTTCTTGTAGCATGGTCAATGTTTTATCGAGGAGTATATATTGTACTTATGGAAGTTGGTGGTGGTATAAAAGTCTTAAATTGTCAGTCAATGTTAGAGAGGTAGAGGAGTTCGCTAGATTGTGGCTATTTTCTGATGTGTATTTGTTGTCAAGACACTTGATATTGATCTGTATTATAGTCAAGTACCGCGCTATTTTGTATGCATGCTTGATAGGGATATTGGGTTTGTGTAGCCTAGGTTATGCAGGTAGTGTTGTCGCATCTGAGTTTATATGGTGGTAATTAGCATATCCCTATCTGTCCTGTTGTCAATTACAACCCAGCTCCTGCATACAAAATAGTACGTTACTCAGTAACAATACTGGCAGAGACCATACACCTTGACATTATACACAAACAAAACAAACGGCAAAGAGCCTGCTTAGTTTTTGGATCCTTCGACAAAGAACATTTTAGGAGGCCCAAAGGATCCAAAGATCAAATGCAAAAAGAAAGCCATTTGCAAAGTGGACTGCCCATAATGTGACAAAGTTTATAGAGGGCAAACAAAACAACTACAAGGAGCTAGATGGCAGGAACACTCAAAAAAAGTTGATGGCGAGAAACAAGGAAAAAGAAGCAAACAGATCTAAAATTCACAGTTACGTGGCGTATAATTCAAAATAAGTATGAAATAGCAACGGATAGTATAACAGTCGTACGAGAGGAAGGTAACCACTAAAATTCAGACTCTTGTAAAAGTTTATTTATAAGTAGAGCAGGGGCAGCAAGCACAATGAATATTTTGTCAGTTAATAATTAATCAACATTGGCTAAAAGGATTGCAAAAAAAAATGACGATGTACTAAATAGACTAAACGATTCACTTTTGCAGCTCTTTTTGGGTTCACGAATATCTGATGCAGTTTTTGAGGGACCACCTGGAGGACCAAAGCCAGCTTTACGACGTGATACAGGGCCAGCGAAGAAGGGACGTTTAATTGGGTATTACTCAAAGATCTATCCTTAGTCCAGACCTGTGGAATGGGTCTTACGATAGGCTACTAAAACTGGAGATGCTAGGAAAGACGCGCTAGATTGGCTATGCGAATAATGCTGTTGCTCAAGTTACACTTGAGCTAAGTATGCTGATTTGCCGAGTGAGGGACTGGATGCCTGCTCGTAGGCTCCGTCTAGCGCTGGAGAAAATCAAAGTGGCCATCTCGACAAAAATAAAGTCCCTAGAATAAGGATGACCAGCATTGGAGACACACTAATAGAATCAAAGCCAGCGGTGAGGTACCTAGGCAGCTGATTAGCTGAAAGATGAGTTTCTCTGAGCAAATCAGGGAAACGGCTAAGAAAGCTGCTTCAAGCGTATCGGCTTTGAGTCAACTTATCACCGTTGAGAGGAACCTAACTCATGAAGAAGACGCCTCAGTGCCATACTGTCAGTGCTACTGTATGGAGGAGAAATATGAGGCAACGTTCTCAGTGAGGAGGTCTACCAAAAATTTTTGCACAGGGCTAGAAAAGAGGTGCACTTAGGATTGCATTTTCGTATGTGAAAATCTCTGACTTGGCAGTGAGAGTTATTGCAGTCATGATGCCTGTTGCTCTCCTTACTAGCCATTGTCACGTTATTTACTTAGTTTTAAACGAACACACGAGGGAGACAGTTTTCCGCGAACACAGACAGTAGCAGCAGCCTTAGGTGAATTGCACGAAGGGAAGGTAGATTGTGAAGCTAATCCCAGGCGTGGAATCTAGCTGAATTAAAGGTATGATGAGACTAACTTCTGTCAAACCCAACTTTTGAGCGGGCGTGGGTGTTATCATTCTTACCTGCACAAGATTGGTAAGTCACGGTCGCCCAATTGTTGGTGTTGCCCAGAAAAGGAAGACGATGCTTGTCATACATTTTTTGCATGAAAATAAAATAGGACAGGCTGCTATGAAACCCTTGTGAGGAGATAAGAGAGACCGTAACTAGCATAGTCGTGGTGATGCTTAGATTGGTTGGCAAATGGAAACATGTGGCACATTATCTTCGGGCAGCCCTAAAAGATAAAAGGGACTCGCAATAGCCAGGAGCATTGCAACTGGGGGATCGCTTGTCCAACAATTCCTCTGCCTCCCTCTCTTTCCGCTATAGGAGGGGTCCTAAAGCTTGAAAGTGCTTCACCGTGTAGCAGAACAAAACCTGACCCAAATTAATGTATCAAAGGTTCCAAACTAGGCTGCCAGGTTGAGAGGAGAGGTGTTTAGTGGGTAGTCCAGTCACTCGTGGGCATGAGAGCCCGACACTCACTACGTAAATGACATTCACCTCCCAACCACAACTTCAGTAGTTTATCAATGACAAGTAAAACATGTAGACATAAATACATATTTAGTATAGGTGGATTAAGATTAATAACAAAGCATTTTGGGTTGATAGTTTAAAAATCTTTAGCATGGTTGCAAAATCCAATAAACTGAATAAACTTGATGCCCTGAAAATAGATAGGGACGTTAAAGATAATGACTTAATGATCCTTTATGATCAAACAAATATTTTAAAATTTATCCTATTTCAGGCCATGCGCTTAGTGATTATAAAGGTTATGCGAGGTAATTAGCTGGTTCATTAATAAAGGCAAAATAGTGTTAGTCACACTTGACAATACTGGCAAGAACCAGCGAAACGCGGAGTGTAGATAAAGATGGGAAGAGATAGCAAAAGCAAAATTTCAATCTAATTATCATTTTAAATAAAACAAGTCAAAAAAGCAGGAGAGCACTTTTACTAAAATGGCTTTGTTATCATCCAGGGCTCGAAACAAATTTCCTGATGACATGAATCGACGACGAACTATTTTTCCAAAGCTAAAAGAAATTTATCCAAAAGGTATTGAGGCTCTTTCATATGCAGATAATAGCTGCCATTTTTTCTAATACTAAATAACTTTTCTGAATGCGCAATCAATCAATCGGATTGAACACTTTGTCTTGAATCATCATGAAAATCCGAAGGAAATAAGAGTGCCTAAGTCGGTTTGAAATATGCACCAACCATCAACATTCGTTATTGCGTTGGAACTTCATATAATTGTAATATAATTGTAATACAATTGTCACATGGTTATGATCTGATTTTTTCAAAATTGTGCAAACATAAGGATCTTATATTAGCCTACATAACCTTAAGAACTTTAAGGGAACCGTTTTGATTTTCTGAGAGAAATCTTAAAATTTACAAATCATACTACTATTAACAAAGTTGTGAGAATTTCGATTTCAGGGTTATTTGTCGACCTTTGTACGTATAGAAATCTACCTTCATGACCTTCATCAGATTTTTCGACTCAATGTTACTTTTTTCAAATTCTGAAAGTCAAGGCGTTTCATTTGATATTCCATCCGACTACATTTGATAAAAAAAATTTAAGTGGGACTGCAGCATAAAAAATTTGCAACGTGTGATAGGACATGAACTTTTGAGAGATTACAACTTCTGACTTTTTCACGAAGTTTGAGCTTTCCAGCTTCTATCGTTCCTGAGAACGCTTACTGCGATGCCCGGATATATGAATAGTTGGACGGATGGATAGACAGATGGATAGAGAAATTGCGAAGCTACTATTTCTTTACAAAATTTGCTTGTCTAAACCCTAAAAATTACCTTATAGCACTGATATTTCGAAACTATTGTGTGAACGCGATTTAACTTATAAGTTAAATAACGACAATATGCCGCAGCTTTTAGCCATTTACCAGTTAACGCGTTCTCGTACATTCTCCTTCATTTTCGGTTAATCGAGTTGTGGTAATCGGAGAAAATTTAAATGGCTAAAGTTTCTATAAAGCTTAATGAAACTTATAGGATATAAAGACGTTTTGAAAGCAAAATTGTTTAATTTATAAAATTTGCTTCCAATGTTTTGACGGCTTTGTAAAATAATTTTACAAAACCCTACTAGTTTCGCGACCTGTCTGTCCGTCTGTCTGTCCGTCCGTCCGTCCGTGTGTCACAGCACTTTTTCCCGCAAACTACTTAAGCTAGAAACATCAAATTTTATATGTAGGAGTAAAATGATGTTCTCTTTAAAGTTCAACTACAAAAAATTTTATAAGATATTTAAGGGGGGTCTCCCCATATAGGGGATTGGCCCTCGAAAAAAAAAATTTCACCAAAGGTAGCTGATATGAGTATCAACTGAAAGGTCTTGATGCGAACTTTTCAAAACAGGTCTTAAATTGATACTTTTTGCTTCGAGGGATGCGCAGGGAGGGAAAGTACACGAAAAGTTTGTGTCCCCCCTCGCGATTGGACACCTGTCATTCGAAAAATCTGAAAAAAATTATGGAAGTAGGTGTTTATGAGTACAAAAAAAGCAAATACCTTAGAAGTCGAGATTCGCTCAACTTTGTTAAAAATAGTATGATATTCGAATTTCATATTTTCCCGAATAAAATCGCATCAGTACCCTTAAACTGAACGAAATTCAATATTTACGTAGTCCTACTAAGGGTTCTTAAACTTTGTAAGTTTGATGAAAATCGAATGGTATACACGGAAGTTATAGCCGTTTGAAATTTCTCCAATTACAACAACAATAACACATGATTTTGGTATTTTATGGACTTTCAATCCAATCAGTCACTGCAGTTTTGACTTGATCTTCTTGAATGTTTCCAATAAGGTCAATAACATTAATATTTTTGCGAATTTATGATTTGAGTGATTTTCGTAGGTTTGCAACAAAATGGCGACCGTTGAAAATAGAAGAACAATGGATTTTCCTTTGAACGTGCACATCTCTTTGACATATTTCTTGACTTATTCATTGCTGGTGACTGCATTTCTGAGGATTGGGATACAAAACTCTTCTGTTTACCCAATTTGTTTGTTTATACATAGTAGATGCTTATTTTCAGTTAATTATTAATAAACTCAATCAAGTGTTAATTACTTGTACCGTAAATTTTGAAGGAAAATAATACAAATTCATTCAATATACTCATTTCAAATGGCACCCAATTGGTTTTACGATTACTGATGACATCCGTTTAATCAGTTCTCAAAGATATCCAGCCTTTGTTGGAAAAAGCGGATATTGTTCCACAACCATGACTTGTTGCATAGTAATACAGGGAAATTCAAGCCACTATAACTTCATTAAAAACATTTCGATCCATCTGGAATTTTTAGAATATATCAATCTTATATGTAGCCATACATGAATTTCATTGAATTTAAGAGTAACCGGAAATTTCATACACTTCCCCTCTCTACTGCCGTCCCCAACAATGCAAAGGTAATGTTAAGACCTGTGTTGGAAACATCTCACTAAGACGTTTCATATGACACTCCACTTGACTACCTTTGATAAAAACCAAAACTTTTAAGGATCACTCCCCTATATAGGGAGAGCCCACTTAACACTACGAAAAAAAAAATTTTTTCTGCAAAACTTCCGAGAAGTCAACACGTCTGATCATTCCACAATACTTCATGGCTGTGGTTTTTATAGTTTCGGAGAAAAACTGCTGTGCCATACAGACGGATAGATGGACGAATAGACAGACGGGAAGAGGTCAAAATTTCAATAGGTTCTTGTATTTTTGCATGCAACCCTATAATTGAGTGAGCTATTGAAAACATTTGTCAGTATTCCGTTATTCGACCGTTAAAAGTGCTTTGGAGCAGAGGTGTTTACCGAAACTTATTGGGACAGATTTTCGAACTTTGGTGGTTGGTGTAACAAGGAAAAATTAATGAAACATCATCGTTCAAAGTGTTTATGATTGTCAGTTGAAAAACATCAAAGACAAGTAATTTACTAAAGAAATGATTGATGGATTAGTGAACATTTATGTGCAAAAAAGCACTTCAAGGCAACTGGTCTTGAAGCAAGAATCGCTTCAAATGAATTATTAAACAAGTGTTGCATACGGAACTACGCTCATTTCGGAAGGGTTTTGTAGTCAACCTATGATACGCGACTCCAATAATGAGTAAAATCAAGAAAAATTTCAACGACAGTCATAAAATGGACTAGGGTATTCCAATAACTACTTAGCCTACAAAAAATACGAAAATTTTGGAAAGTGATGATTTATTTCTGAACATAATCCCTTCTTAGCTTGATACAGTTGACTCAGTGATGCTCCAACTTCTTTAATCCTTCTGAAAAATACGTTTTCTCGAGGTCTACAAAATAGGTCTCTGTGGCGGTGATGACCTCCACATTTGACTCAAATCTCTGCGCAGTGAGTGACTTTTCAAGTTTTGGTCAAACCTGCAGTATACGGTGGATGAAGTAGCAGTTTGTATGTTACTCGAAACGATTCCAGCTGGAGGCCTTGGGGTCCTGGCACACTCGTGGAGACGGGGTAGGAAGGCGCCACTTCCCAACCATTGAACTGCCCTCAGGAACCAATTGGCGAGCTTGAGGCTCTCTGGAATGGTTAGTACACTGTTTAGGTACGGACCTGTATCACACACTAATCCAACACCTTATCTTTTCCTCAGCTGATGCAATGATGAATATGAGAATTAGAAAATGGATCTCGACTGGCAAATATTCCCTTACCACTAATGACAGCAATGTCGACTTGTTTTGATTGTAATGTCATTTGCTATGTTGGTAAACTGTGAAGTATTCACTTACTGTGCGCGATTCGGATTTGTAGTTTTAATCACGTGCGACATTGCGTTATTTTACATCGTTGGGGGAACATGCAAGGCAATTTGAGAATTCATAACCATTTTTTTCATATTCAAGAAGACAAAATAGTTTCTAGCTTACTTAAATTAAAGACAGTTTTGTTGAACTTTCCTTTGTTGAAAGTCTATTCCATCATCATTTGTTATTATAGTACTTATTATTGTTCACGGTGGGGTTGCTGTTGTTGAAATATTTATTAGAAATTTGATATGGACTATATCACCTTGAAATCCGTTACGGTCATGGAACTAAATAGCCTTACAAAAAATCTCAACGCCATATTATTATCTGAAACTCATGTGTCTGGTTCGATGTCAACCCCGAATGGTAGAAAAACCGTACATTATTTTTGTTTCACTCGGAGAGCTTCTAACTGCCTATTACTTCCATGAATGTGATTTAACTATATCCGAACTTCCAGACTATAAGCACATTTCCTTGCACTAAATACATTAAAATTTAAGAGTACCCCTGTCTTGAAAAACTCGAAATTTCAAAAGCTTCTAAAAGTCACGATTAGTTTTAAAATGAAAAATAGTCAGACCTAAAGATTTTAGTGTTTTGGTGATTATCTACAATTGAGTTTCAAAATGACGGCAGTTCGAAAATCCCGAGGTGATTTGTTGCGGCAGCTCCGGAAGAGTGCTGGTCACCTCGATAAAACTGCAAATTTTTTAAAAGTACCAGCCATATGCTAGAGTCAGCCAATGTTCATCAAGCTCAACATACTATTCAGTTGATAGCCACCTTTCACTTAGGACGCCAGTATTCTCTAAACAAAATACATTTATGTTCACCACCACTGCGTCAAGTGAAAATTATAGCACGATAGAGCTGCGTAACTGCCATATATATACATATATATATATATATATATATATATATATATATATATATATATATATATATATATATATATATATATATATATATATATATATATATATATATATATGGGTTCACAGACCTCTGAAACCCACGCGATCGAACTACCCCGAGGTGATTGATTGTGCCAGCTCCTGATGAATGCTGGTCACCTCGATGAAACTGCGAATTTGTTAATGGTACCAATCATATGCTGGAATTAAGTCGTGTTTATCGAGCTCAATGTGCTAGTAAGTTGAAAGCGAAAACACTCGAGTGAAGAAAAATGCAGTTCTTTCACTTAAGGTGAAACGATCAATGTAAAGTTTAGCAAAGACAGTACTTACAGGCGGAAATTTAACTTGCACATAATTCGTAGTTACAACAAAATATTGAGTTTGCATAAGTAGGATAATTTAAAATAACACTCTCACCTCTAAGGATGGTGGTCGCCATCACCGGTGTGTATCTAATAAGAGTGATGGCCCGATGAGAATTAGTACACACGCCGAAACCACCTTCTTCTAACATTTTTCTTTTCTAATAATTAATCAGAAAAAATTTAGAAACTCAATCATGTGGCCACACAAAGAATTTTCATAAGTAGTATTCCTTAAAAAATGCCTGGGTCAATTTGAAGTATGTGTCACCCATCAACACGTATTGTTGTTGTAATACCATACAATTGAAATGGCTGTAACCCACTTGATTATGATTGGATTTCCATAAAATTTTATGAGCATGAAGATCTTATATCAATCTATATAACTGCTGAATTTCAAAAACGTATTTATAGGTGAAAACGTTAAATCTACAAATCATGCTATTATTAACAAAGTTGCGCGAATTTCAATTTCTGAGGCATTGGTTGCCCTTGTACTCACAAAGACCTACCTCTGTGATTTTTTTTCAGGTTTTCGGCTCAAAAGTGTCCAATCGTGTGGGGGACACAAAATTTTGGTACATTTTCCCTGTCTGATACACAAAGTAATTTTTCAAATCCAACTTTAAAAGTTCTAATCAAGACCTTCCATTTTATACCCGACTCGATTGCATTTGATTAAAAAAAAAATCTTAAGGGCCCAGTCGTAATAAGGGGGGACCACCCTTAAAAAATGTTGAAGGGTTTGGTAAGACCAAAACTTTTGAGACGCTATCACTTCTGACCTGTTCACAAAATTCTATAGTTTCTGAGGAAACTTGCTGTGATACAAGGACAAACAGATGGTCGAACAGACAGGTCCCGAAACTAGTATGTCTATGTTAAAATATTTTCTTACAAAGACACAAAAATAATTAATTTGGAAGGTGTGGGGATTCTGTTTCAATTGACACAAAGTGAAATAAAAATTTATTAGTGATAAAAAATATAAATCCTTCTTATCATAAACATCAAATTCACTAGTGGTATCTGCTATAGTAAACAAAAATTTCTTAAAATCTTGGGCCGAAATGGGCTTAAAAATATGAGTGACATGAGTGTCAAATAAAAGGCCAATAAAATGACTTTTTGCTTTTAAAAATAAGGGTATTTACGAGAAAATAACTTTTCCGACTGGTGGTGCCAACGAAATTTCTTTTCGACTACGGAACTTTTACTAACCCGAAACTTCTGAAAAATTTCATGAACTGTTGCTTCTATAGTTTCTGAGGAAACTTGATGTGACGTACTAACGGATGAATGGACAGGTACCAATTTTAATAGAGTATTGTAAAACAAAATTTTTACATAACCCTAAAAAGTAATGACGTGAGAGACCACTTGGTCAAGTTCGATACGAAAATTGATTCAGGCCCTGAAATTTACTTGTGTGAAAATGGAAGAAGATGACTCGGTCTTACATCATTATTTACTTTGCCAAAGGTATACAAGATGCTTTCCAAGATAAACACGGCTGAGCTAAAATAGAAAAGACAGAAGCTTTGTTCTGATAAGTTCGAGTTTATTTATTCAAAATAGTCTCCTCCGGCCTTGATACATTGTTTTGCCCGATCCAAAAGCTTTTCGAAAGAGTGTTTCATGTCATTCACTAGAGTGTCCTTCAGGATATCAGTACAAGCCTTTTGGATATCCTCTATGGGCGCAAAGCGTATTCCTTTCATGGCCAAATGGAATTTTTCGAGTAGGTAGAAGACACAGGGAGCCATATCAGGCGAATACGGTGAGTGATTGATGGTTAAAATGTGATTTCTAGTCAAAAAATCAGTCACAAAAATGTCTTTCGAATTTTAAACTCTGAGCAATTTTAGGTCACAGTTAACTTGTCCGGAACAAAACGTGCACATACCTTTCGTAAGCCCAAACGATCGGTTAAAATGCAATAAATCGATGTTTTAGAGATATTCAACTCCGATTCTATGAGCTACAACGATAATTTTAGCTCATTTTTGATAAATTCACGCACGTGGCATGTTCATCGTCATTTATGTCCTCGCGACCATCTCTGAAACGTATAAATCACTCATGAACTCTAGCACGAGATAGACAATCATCGCCATAAACTTCTTTCATCAATTCAAATGTTTCGGCAAACGTTTTACCAATTTTAAAACAAAATGTGATATGAGCTCTTTGTTCGAAACTCATTTTTGTACCAATGACATAAATATACTGTCACTTTAGACGCAATAACTTCGCTTCCACTGAACCGAATGTCAGCAACCTTTCACTGGATGTCAGGAAGGGATGAAACTTTCCAAGGCACTATCTCATTTACAGATGGTGCCACCAAAAAAATTTTATGACAAAAGTCTCGTTTATTTGTGAACACACCTTGTTTGATGATTTGAATACTGTAATAGGAATCATTGATCAAGAAAGTTATGGATGAAAACAAAAAGCATGCGGGATTATTGAGTGTTAGGACTATTTCGTTGACTATGAATGCCAATGTTACCCGCTTTGATTGTGGACAGATTGGGGAATCAATTTGCAATGCAAAGCTAATAAAACGAAAAAACAAGTTGGATAAACAGACCTACGCTCATGTCAGAAGGGTTTTGTACCAAGCTTCTCAAAAATGCAGTCACCAGCAATGAATAATGTCAACAAATATGCCAAAGAGATGCGCACGTTTAGAGGAAAATCTCATGTTTTTCTAGTTTCAACGGTCGCCATTTTGCTGCAAATCAACAAAAATCACTCAAATCATAAATTTCCAAAATATTAATGTTATTGACCTTATTGAAAAATGTCAAGAACCTCAAGTCAAAACTGTAGTGACTGATTCGATGGAAAGTCCATAAAATACTAAAATCATGTGTTATTGTTGGTGTGATTGGGGAAATTTCAAACGGCTATAATTTCCGTGCACTATACTCGTATATCATTCGATTTTCATCAAACTTAAAAAGTTTAAGAACCTTAGGTTGGACTACGTAAATATCATATTTCGTTCAGTTCAAGGGTACCGATACGATTTTATTGGGGAAAATGTGAAATTTGAATATCGCACAATTATTAACAAACTTGAGTGAATTTTGACTTCTAAGGTATTTGTTGTTGTTGAACTCATAAATACCTACCTCCATAATTTTTTTTTCAATTTTTTTGGATCACAGGTGTCCAATCGCGAAGGCGGGCGACACAAATTTTTCGTGTATTTTCCCTTCCTGCGCGCCCCTCGAAACAAAAGGTGTCAAATTAAGACATATTTTGAAAAGATGTTATCAAGACCTTTCATTTTTTTCGAGGGCCACTCCCCTGTATGGGGAGACCCCTCTTAAATATCTTATAAAATGTTTTTGTAGTTGAATTTTAAAGAGAGCACCACTTTAGCAGTTGGCGAGAAAAATTGCTGTGACACATGGATGGACAGGCGGACAGACAGGTCGCGCTTTTAGTAGGGTTTTGTAAAATTATTTTACAAAACCCTAAAAAAAAAGAAAATAATCATCCTATAAGTGCGACTCCAAGAAAAATATTATGAACGCTTTGCGATCAAAGAAGGAGGAGGTATCGATGAACGCATGCAGTTAAGTGATTAACATAAGTACAGTCAGTAAAATAACATAGTTATGTGTAGGACAAGAGCGAACACGAAAAGAGGCTGCAAAGAAGCAGCGACAATACGCATATTAATTTCGTTTTGGATTCCAGTACAACAGACCCCACGTGAAAAAAATAAAGTTTTTTTTAGGAATCAGGTGACATAGATGAAATAAATAAAACGGCTGCTAAACAAGATATAAACATCACAGCGAATGAAATAGGCAATATATTTGTGGAGCTATTTTAGAACGGGAAATTTGACCGAAGAGCTCAACAAAATGTGCTGTAAGTCACGGATTTGAAGTGCAACTTAAAGTCGATTTGCAATTTAGCTGCAAAGATTGTTCTGAAATAAACGGTACTGAGCTAAAAAAGAAATGACAGGAGCTTTGTTCTGATAAATTCGAGTTTATTTATTCAAAATAGTCTCCTCCGGCCTCGATACACTGTTTTTCGCGATCTAAAAACTTTTCGAAAGAGTGTTTCAGGTCATTGACCAGAATGTCCTTCAGGATATCGGTACAAGACTTTTTGGTAACCTTCAACGGACGCAAAGCGTTTTCCTTTCATGGCCAAATGCAATTTTTCGAATAGGTAGAAGTCACTGGGAACCATATGAGGCGAACACGGTGAGTAATTGATGGTTAAAATGTGATTTCTAGTCAAACAAGCTGGGTAAACAGATCTACGCTCATGTCAGAAGGGTTTTGTATTCAATTTTCAAAATGCAGTCACCAGATCGAATAAAATCAAGAAACATGTCAATGACGATTTTATTGGTGAAACTATGAAATTCGAAGATCATACTATTATTAACAAAGTTGAACGAATTTAGACTTCTGAGGTTTTTGTTATTGTTATACTCATAAACATCTCCCTTGATAATTATTTCAGATGTCCATTCGCAAGGGAGGAAACACATTTTTCATGTATTTCCTCCCTGTGCCCCACTGAAGCAAAAACTGAAAGTTTAACAACTGTTTTGAAAAGCTCCCATGAAAACTTTCATTTCATACTCATATCGGCTACGTTTGATGAATTTTTTTTCAGGGACCACTCTCCTGTACTGTTATCATCGATCAATGGCCAATTTTTTCGAATCGTAGAGTTGTTACAAAGCCCTTTTGCTAGGAGCTCTCTCCCGCCTCCTTGACTTGCTTCACTTATGAGTATTAATTGTAGGTACTCATTTTCAGTCATTTATTAAATTGAATCAAGTGTTCAAAGCATGCACCTTAAACGTTGAAGTTGGGAGAAAATAACTCAAAATTATTCAATCTTTCCATTTAAAACAGCCACAATTTTGTTTTACGATAACTGATACCCCTAGCTGAACCGATTCTCAAAGGTATTCATGACACCTATCATCCCTGAAATTTTCATGCAAATCCTAGCAAAACTGTGGTGTCTGAGTTGGTAAAAAGCGCATGTTGTTCCATAGCCATATGTTGCCATAGTAATACATGCAGCGTATACTGTTCCATAGTAATACAGGAAAATTCAAACCACTATAACTTCGCTAAATGTGATTAAATTTTTAAGAAACTTGCAGGGTTAATCAATTCTGTAAATAGTCATCTGTGTACTGAATTTCATTGAATTTAAGGGTACAATCAAGATTTTATTCAAGAAAACATAAAATCGATAAATCATACTATTACTAACAAAGTTGAGTGAATTGCGACTTCTCACGTATTTGTTGTTGTTGTACTCATCAAGGCCTATATTCTTGATTTTTTCAGATTTTTCGGATCACAGGTGTCCAATCGCGAGGGGGGGGGACCCAAATTTTTCGTGTATTTCTTCTCCCTGGGCGCCCCTCGAAGCAAACTTTGCCAAACTAAGATCTGTTTTGAGAAGTTCTCACCAAGACCTTTCATTTGATACCCATATCGACTACCTTCAATGAAACTTTTTTTTCGGGGGGCCACTCCCCTACATGGGGAGACCCCCTTAAATACCTTATAAAATTTCTTTGCAATCGAAATTTGAAGAAAGCACCATTTTACACCTACATACAAAATTTGATGCTTCTAGCTTAAGTAGTTTCCGAGAAAAACTGCTGTGACACACGGACGGACGGACGGACGGACGGACGGGCGGACGGACAGACAGACAGACAGACGGACAGAAAGACGCGATTTTAGAAGGGTTTTGTAAAATTATTTTACAAAACCCTAAAAATCAGTCATAAGAGTGAATCGATAAGATGGTGCATTATCATGCAATAAGCGCCAGCTTCCTCTTTCGCGGTATTCAGGCCGAATTTGGTGCATGCGATGTAACATACGCTTCAAAATGCCAAGATAGAAAGTTTCATTGACGGTTTGGCCCGTTTGCATGAATGCCTTGTGGACAATTCCTTTGGCATCGTAAAAAAATGAGTATCGACTTAATTTTTGACTTCTCCAAACTCAATTATTTGGGTGGTCTTCCATTTGGCACTTTGACATTTAGTTGCGGGTTCATATTGGAAATACTAGGTTTCATCATCATTTACATGTTGTAAAGGAAGTTCTCGTCTTTTCTTGCCTCTTTAATGATGTCTTTCGAATGTTGAATTCTGAACAATTTTAGGTCATCAGTTGACTTGTGCAGAACAAAACATGCACAGATCTTTCGCAAGCCCAAATGATCGGTTAAAATGCGATGAATCGATTTTTGATAAATTCACGCACAATTTCGATGGAGTCTTCGGTGATCACTGATCTTGGGTGGCCCGTATGTTCATCGTCATTTATGTCCTCACGACCATCTCTGAAACGTGTAAATCACTCATGAACTCTGGTAAGAGATAGACAATCATTGCCATAAACTTTTTTCATCAATTCAAATGTTTCGGTAAACATTTTACCGATTTTAAAACATAATTTGGTATTAGTTCTTTGTTCGAAACTCATATTTGTACCGATGACACAAACATACTGTCACTTTAGATAGAATAACTTCACTTCCACAGAATCAAATGTCACCAAACCTTCATTGAAAGTCAGGGAGGGATGTAACTTTCTAACGCACTATCTCATTTACAGATGGCGCCACCAAAAAATTTGCATGACAAAAGTCTCGCCTATTCTGGAACGCGCCTTGTAAGCTGGCGTATCGCATCGGCGTTGAAGGAAATGTCGCTAAGTGTCGAAGAATGACAAAGTTGTTTTTATTGTGAAACGTTCGAAAAAAACTGTATGAAGTGGAACTTGAGCTCGATCGCGGCGGTTTTGCTGAATACATGGTAAAGATGAATATTTCATTGTAATTATCTTGACTTTTTAGAATAGGTAATTTAAACATCGGTGAACTGAGGAAGCTGATTGACCGAACTATTGAATCGAAAAATTGAAAGTAAACAGAAACAACAAACTCTGCGAATCATACATACCTGGGAAACAAACTAGGCTCCCGTTTCCGCAGAGGCCAGAGCCACGTTCAAGTCAAGCTCTTCAGCTATTCCACATTATTATAGAAATGGTTTGCATCATGACTATTCAAACAATGAGGCCAACGTATTGAAAATAAAATGGCGGTGAATTCAAGGGCATACTATCCATGTTTTAATTTTTCGAATTGAATTTATGGAATCTGTATACGTGTCAAGTTTTGATGTTTAGAAAATGTTATTTAATTTCCTAATTTGTTGAAAAAACACTTCCAGCAGAAGCACCCGAACCGTTGTTTCAACTTATTATTTGATGCTCCTGAATTTTCTCCCCCAAAAATACTCATTATGTATAGCAAATTGAGTTTTTTAAAAAGCTGTTTGCGCCTGATCTTTTAACTGCATTATAGGTACCAAAAGGTGAAGTTCATTCAATGCTAATATTAAATTATGACTCCTAAATTTTATAACAAAGTTGTTTTATTCAAAGAAGTTACAGCTACTTAAATTTCCTCCGACAACAACAACAATCAAATTCCCATTATTTTATCTGAAATGCTTGCTTACTCAGGCCCACAAAAAAGCAACTAATCTACAAAACCGGCAATAGCTGTTCAACAGGTCTAAAAGTCAGGTCCCTATTTTTAAGTTATGCATCTGCTCTCTGGCGAGTCTGAGAGGGCTTAATATCAACAATACTGCAATTAAATAGCAGCGGCTTTGCTTTGAACACAATAATTTTTTTTGAAATATTACCGTCCTATTAAGTGTTATAAATTATTATCTGAATATAAGTGTCTACATTTCATAGATTGAGTACTACAAAACACTCTAATCAGAAGCAGACTTTTGTCAACCCAACTTGTTCTACCTGCAAAATTATTCGAACGCATAATATTATTTGTAAACTGTTATAAATATTTGAAAATCAATAAGATATGTGTTAAGTCAAAACATAAGGACAAAACTGCAGACTCAACTACGAAGAACGATAAGAAACGGATTGGATTTCGCTTTGAAGAAAATAATTCATGATTGTGTTTAGGTTGAAAGAAAATAATTCATGATTGTGTTAAAGTTAAGTGGAATCTTAGGGAATATCAAATTTCATAATATGCCAAGTAATATCTTCAGATCCATTTCATCAATAGGATCAATTCGCTTTTATCAACTAAAGAAAAACATAGAGTCAGCATAAATAAATTATAAAAGATTTTAAAAGATAGAAATTAAGTTAGTTAGAGTTTAATCGGGACCGAGCTTCAAGTTAATTGTAAAATAGCTGTAGTGTTGGTACAAAATATAATTACCTATATTAAAAAGTTAACCCTATGTTTGTATTAACAGAGCGCGGAAGCTCTGAAAAATTATTTTTTTGTGAACTGTGAAAATCAAAAACTTAAGTTATGGCCCGTTCTATCTAGGCAGATTAGTTTATTTCTAAAAATGCATAAATCCATCTTTATTCGTCTCTACCCGCACACTAGTTTCCGGGCTTAATCGTTGATTGAAAAATTTGCACTTTGTATACAAATCCCTCACAGAATGAAGCTCGACTATGCTTCGTATTGAAACCAAAAATTCATGGAAACCACTCACTATGGCAGCTCACAAATCCGTTCTGAATGGATCAAACCAACGTTAGCATGACTCCACTTTGAGTTGCAGGAAAACTTCACGGCAGCGATGATTGACGCTGTAGTCACACAAGGAGCAAAGTCAAGAGCTCATAACGTGAGAGAAACATTCTGAGATTATCATCAACAACGACGTTACATCCTCAGGCGGAACAGAATAGGTAGCACGAGTTTGCTCTTGATATTTAGCGTATTATTTTCCATGAAAACGCCAACAATGTGGCGTAGCTTAGTTTCTGCAAAAGACTATGCAACTAATTGAAAATTGTTATCATATCAAAAATCCATAAATAGTGCGACAGTTTCTTATTACAAACGATTTTGTTCGACATGTCTGTAACTGACGCTTCTCATTCTCCCAGCAAAATCGAGGCAGGTTCTATAATTCGCATATCGAAGACGAAGCAAATTGGTTTGTATCCTACAACCCTAATCGAAAAGCGTTCCGGCATGTGAATTCTGTGCATACAAACAAAGCTGACATTTTCAATTCGGTAGAAATTTATTATTTTTCGAATTGCTAAAGCTTCCGTTACTTTCATACTATATGGTTCTTCTGTATTTAGGGCAACACAGCACAAGCAGCATCATTTCTGTATTGAAACAAGCTTCAGGCAACGAGGTTTCCCAGATCACATGTGTTTGTTGTGAGAATGGTAAATCCTGAGAGTTGTGAAAAAATAACTTGTCGAGGAATCGTAAAAGGGTTTTATTCTGGAAACGAACGTACACAGAGCATTTAGGTGAGTTTTGAGCTGAAGGATCTTTTTGAATTTGAAAAATGTATAGTATCGATTTGTACACAAACCGTAGAATCATATCGTTTATTTCTTGACTCGCTAAAATGCACATCAATTGAAATATAGTGTCTAGACAACGCATCTATGAATTTACGTTAGAGTAGAATGTATTTCGCATTCAAGATGGTATATGAAGAGTTTACATAATACCTGCATATTGGTAAGTCTAAAAAGTATTGAGCCTTTTTTTTCATTTTTCAATTGAATATTTATTTTATTTGAAATGGATTTTATTTGAGTTCATATTATCCATTATTGACATTTCGCCATTTTTTGGGTCGAGCCATTATTCCATCTGTGTAGAACTTCTGTGGTTTATCGGCGAAAAACTTGGCCAAGTGATTTTCACAGTCCCTTTTTGAAGTGAAGTTCTTTCCATTAAGGAAGTTTTGCAGAGACCGTAACAGATGGTAGTCTGATGGTGCAAGGTCTGGACTATACGGTGGATGCATCAAAACTTCCCAGCCAGCCAGCTCTGTCAATTTTTGTTTTTTCATCAAAGATGTGATGGAAGACAACGCCCTTTTTATTGATCAATTCAGTACAGAGGTGAATTGAGTGTTTGACCAGGTTCTTGCACCTCATGATAAACAATTCCCTTCCAATCCCACAATACACACAGCATGTCTTTAATTGGTGTCAATCCTGGCTTTAAAGTCGTTTGAGATGATTCACCTTTTTAGGCTTTTGTAGTAAAATACAAAACCCTATTGCAATCACGACCTGTGTCCGTCCGTCCGTCCGTCTGTATGTCACAGCACTTTTTCTCCGAAACTATAGAAGCTACAGCAATGAAACTTTGTGGACAGGTCAGAAGTGGTGACTTCTTGAAAGTTCAAGGGTAGAAAAATTTTAACAAAAAACAATTTTCACCATTGTTAGTCGAGTAGGGTGTCATTGGAAAGGTCTCAATGAGATATTTTCAAAACAAGTCTTAAAATTGCCTTATGATTACCAAGGGGGGAGGGGAAGAAGAAATGTACGAACTTTTCGCGTACCACCCCCCCCCCCCCCCCGACCCTCGCGCTTGGACACCTTCCATCCGAAAAATCTGAAAAAAATCATGAATGTAGGCCTTAATGAGTACAACAACAACAAATACATGAGAAGTGAAAGCTCCATAAAGATCGAATAGTATTTAACAAAGTTATAGCGATTTGAACTTTCCTGTATTACCATGGAACAATATGCCTTGTATGAGTATGGAAACATATGGTTATGGAGCCATATGCGCTTTTTATCGACTTAGACACTACAGCTTTGCTAGGATTTGCATGAAAATTTCAGGAATGATAGGTATCTTGAAGATGAGTACATACAATTGAAACAAGTCGAAGAGGCAGGAGAGAGCTCCTAGCAAAAGGGCTTTGTAACCATTCTACGATTCGAAAAAATAGGCCATAAATCGATGATTACAGTACAGAAGAGTGGGCCCAGAAAAAAAATTCATGAAAGGTAGCCGATATGAATATCAACTGAAAGTTCTCTAAGAGATCTTTTCAAAACAGTTCTTAAACTGACAGTTTTTGCTTCAGTGGGGGCACAGGGGGGGAAATACATGAAAAATGTGTTTCTTAAAAAAATCTGGAAAAATTATCAAGGGAGATATCTATGGGTATAACTAAAACAAATACCTCAGAAGTCACAATTCTTTCAACTTTGCTAATAATAGTATGATCCTCGAATTTCACATTTTCTCCAATAAAATTATCTTGGACATGTTTTTTGATTTTATTCGTTGCTGGTTACTGCATTTTGTAAGTTGAGTATAAAACCCTTCTGACATGAGCATAGGTCTGTCTACCCAACTTATTTTGGCTATTTTTCATCGCCCGTAATGATTTGCTTCAAAAGTGGCTCAATTTCGTTGCGTTTTACCTGTATTAGCATTTTACAAATGGAAATTCGGTCGATCGAATTTCTTTGTGGTAATTCATGCGGCGCCCAAACGTCGAGCTTTTTTAGGTATCCAGCCTTGCGCAAATGGTTAAAAATTGTTTTTAATTATTGTAACTTTATTTAGCAATGAAACATGACAATTCATAAAAACTTAAGACTAATTTTTGCTATGACAACTCCTCAAAAGCAAGGCTTGAGAGAGGAGTTTGGTTAAACAAATTAGTTGCCTACGCAATTTTTGATTTTTTGTTTACATTATAAAACAGATTAATTCCTTATTCTAATAACGTTACTATTTAGTAGTAATAACACTATTTGAAAATTAAAATTTTCCATTGATATAATTAAATGTTCTTGGAAATTCTTCACCAGACATACTAAGAAGCCATTTGTTTATGTAAAGTTTAAATATTTCTGATGCATTAGCACATCTGATGAATTCTGGCAACAAGTTGAAGGTTCTTGGGCCAATATATTGACTATATCTTTGTGATTGTGTTTTATTACAAGTAGGTACATTGATTCTATAATAATTATATCTAGTATTATAAACATTGCTTGAAACCTGACGGGTTTGCGCTTTAAATGTGTAAATAGCTGCAGATTTGATATATATTTTTCTTATGTCAAAAACTCCTGTTAAGTCATGGATATTCAGTTCCTCAGCAATGTCATGGCTGCTTACGAGTAAAGTATGACGGTTTTCTTCAATTTTATTTAAGATTTTGACTTTTTCAGTGATTGGTCGCGCTGAGTGAGGTGCATTTTTGACATCGAAATTTCCAGAACGAAACCGAGCGAACCGTCTCTTATGTGACCATAGATACCACAAATTTTGTCACGAGCCTGCGATGCATTCTCACCTTGATCGTAGTGATATTGTAAAATATAACGATTTTTTTCAGAAATTTCACTCATTTTTAAATGCATACAACTTTTGACACGAATGACGAAATACAAAACTGTCGATAGGAAAAATGTAGACTGCTGCCATATTATATTATTTATCATTTCTTGTTGTTGGAGAAAAAACCAACCAACATTATTCAAAAATTAATTGTAATGCTAACAAAACAGTGAAGTTTTATCCTACATTTAGTATTTTGTAATGTAATTCCTATCATATTCAATCAAAAACGTTATCTTATACTAATACAATGCACATTATTCCTAATCTGAACGTTAAACCTCATTTCTAAACCTTATATAATAAACATAACGTATACTTATATTGAAACCTTTCCCTGATTTTTAATACAAACATTCCTGCCGCAGGGGAAATGTCAGCCGACAGGAATACTCTTGGGGGCTTCAGAGAGTACCGCCCCTACGTACCCAAGTGAATTCCCGCAGGGAGAATGCTGGTCGCCAGGAGTAGTCGTGGATGCTAGCATTCTTTGAGGAGCGCTACTCCCACAGACCTGAGGATATTGGGATAACAATTAACGACCCTGACTGAATCTGGACTACGCTTTGAACAACGAACTGGAATTGATGCTTTGAGCTGGAGGATGAGATGTTTGGACCTTGTTGCTTTGCACGGTAGCACCAAGATGACACTTGCACAATAACCATCATACCGTCTCCATCCCCGATATAACCTTGGCAGACCTCGGAGTTCGTTTGAAGTTCACACCATTGGGTTGGTGGTGTAGGTTCAGCTGAGACTTGTCCGCATAATTGCATGTGCCAACCCTCGCATGGCCTCCCTGATTTTCGAAGACAGCCATGAGACTAAAAAAGTGATTACACACACAAACAGAGAAAGCGATTTCGAGGGGGGACCCAATAAAGCTGGAGCAATTAAAAACACTAAACTTGATCAAAAAATTAAAAAAAAGAAACATAAATAACAACAATGACGACAATATCAGCGGCTGTAGCTACGAAATTAAGAGCACCTCGGGAGTGGTACTAAAGATTACCAAAAACGACAATGTATACAATGACAGTGAAGACGGACAATAAACTGAAATTAACAGTCAATCTTATCCAGACTGAGATTCCTGCGGAGTTCGGGTGCAGCATAAAAATTATGCGAACGCTAGAGAGTCCTTAAAAGAAACAGCGGAAAACTGCACTACCCACCAGATGTTTGCCTGGTGGGTAAAAGTATGTATAGCGACAGAAGCAAGGGTCTAAAGTCCCAAAATGATAACAAACTATCTTGAAGCCCACAAAGGGATCACGGTGGAAAAAGAAAGAAGTGACCAGGCAAATAAAGCACCATTGTGTGATTTCATTGCTACCATCAAAAATGTGGTGGAAATGCCCTACTTGGGAATGGAAGCAAATAGTCTCTATCGAGAAAGGTGGTAACAAAGTACAATTGCAACCCAGTGACTTGAAGAAGAAAAGCTAATCCGAAAAGCGGAAGATATTCTAAAAGGAATAAAATGTTCATGCGACTCGCGAAAAATCAGGGAAGAAGAAAAGATTGGGTTCTCTGAGCCAAAAGAGCTCTTGGACTACATAGGCCATTACTGAAAGAACTGACTAAAGGCCAAAATGGACCAAAAGGTCAAAGAAGAGCAGAAAGCTAAAGAAAAGCTGAGGGCTAAGCCTAAAAGGTGCCCGCAGAATTCCAGACGGAGAAGTGTGGATATGGGGATGGTTTTGTGGGCGTTTGATGCTCAGGGGCCATCTTGTTTTGTATGGCCCTAAAGCCAAATGAATCGATATCAGGTTTAATACTTTGTAGGTTGCTGTTTCTAATGCAGGTGGTAACGTCAAAGCCAAAGCAATCTTATGGGGCATGCCTTTAACAGATCCGTGGGGGGAACGGATTCTGGAAATTGGGACCAGGGTGGCACTCATCGTACTAAACACCGAAAGTATGCCGACTTTCCACGATATTGGCTGCAAACGAAACATACCAGACGTGACATTCACCTCAGTGTACTTACTATTGAGGATACACAATTAGAGAGTATTAGAGGACTACTCAACCAGTAATCATCAGTGCATTCTGCTTGAGATCAGTGATGTTGTCTCCCGATGACCATGCTCTTGACTTTCTACAATTGTGTTGAACATCAGCAGGATGAAGGTCGAGAAGTTTTTCGAAGTGCTCATGGTAGGTGTTCCGATGAAGAGAGATAGAAGAACTGGCAGCTCAAGATGTGGTGAACTCAACTATGAGCATCATCACGACTATTTGGAATACTTCTACGCCAGCATGGCAAGCCAATAGTGTAGCGAAGGGAATGTCATACGTTTCAGGTAAACGTGCGGGGAACCCTGACGAGGCATGTAACTAATTATCAGCATATAAGTTGGCCAAAAAATGCCTTTACAAATTGTTCAGCAACATCAAGGCTAGCTGCTGGCAAGATATAGTGGACAATCTAACGAGAATCTATGGAGCCTTGGCTACAAGCTGGTTATGCGGAAGCTTGGTGACCTATGAAAAAATTGCATACAAGATGCAGAAAAGTTGGACGAGATAGTGTAGGCACTCTTACCTGCCCATCCCGTCTGTGCTGACACTGTTAACGGTGTAACAGCTATTCAGTGTCCAATCTTCATACAGCCGGAACAGGAAGAGGTAATTCTTCCACTGAAAGCGAGGAAGGCTCCAGGTCCAGATGGTGTTCCAGCTGAAGTGTTGTCTATCACCATTGTCTTAACTTATTGCTGAGCATATTTAACGGTCGCTAGCGAGATGTGACTCTCCTGATACGATGGCAAGACTCATGCTTATCAGCAAGGGAATGGAAATTCTAATTGCCATCAGCATATTGCCAGTTATGTATGCTAAGCATCAAGTGAAAACTCACTGACACGAGCACAGAAGTGCATAGTTGGCCCAAGTGATGGATCGTCCTGTTGATGCCACTTGATGTTGGGAATAACTTCAACATCACTAGAAGGTCGGATATTTTAGATATGCTGGAAACCTCTTTTCAAGTTCTAGCATATCTAATGCGGCTTCTGAGGGACTAACTAAGGGACTGAAATCTGCTTTATCACACGGCACAGGGCCAAAGAAGGACGGAAGTTACATCGAGTGTTGCCTAGAGATCTAACGTTGGTCCAGACATGTGAAGCTACTGCTACTGAGACTGGAGATGACTGATGAGTCGCGCTTGATCGCCTATGTTAATGGTGTTGTGGCTCTGGTTGCTGGATGCACCGTTCAAAAAGCACAATTTAGGCTATGTAGGCTGATGTGCCAAGTGAGAAGCTGAATGACTGCTCGCGGGTTAAGTTTACTAATGGAGAAAACTGGAGGGGTCATTTTGACAATGGAAGAGGATTCCTAGGGTAAGGATGACCAGTATTGGAGACAGACAAATCGAATCGAACCTAGCGGGGAAGTACCTAGGGCTAATGACTCACTCAAAAATGAGTTTCTCTTCGAGAGTATCGGCTCTGAGTCGACTTATGGCTAACGTAGGGAGACCCAACCCATCAAAAAGACGCCTCATGATGAGCGCCGTAGGCTCAGCGCTACTTTATGGAGCAGAGGTATGGAGCAACGCTCTCAGTAAGGAGGTATACTGAAAACGCTTCTCACAGGTACAACTGAGAGGAGCACTGAGGACTACATCTTCGTATCCGAAAGTCTCTAGTTTGGTAGTGAGAGTTATTGCAGGCGTGATTTCTTTTGCTCTTATTGCTAGAGAGTACTACGCTCTTTACCTGCGTTGAAACGAAGACGCAAAAGAGATGGTTGCCCGCGTGGAGAGACAGCTTTCACTCTATGGGTAGCAGCAGTCATGTGTGAATTGCAAGAAAGGAAGGTGACTGCGCGCATTATTCCTAATGTGAGTCAGTTTTGCCCAAGAGAGGAAGACGATGCCTGCCACACAATTTTTGACTGCACAAAAAAAAATAACTACGAGTAATTCAGATGTTGTCATTCAGCCTTCAATACCCAGATTGCTCCATCCCTGCTTGATCAGCCCCAACGAATCTAGTTGAAGTTTATCTGATAGGAATTGTTCGTCTTATGAACTGAAATTTGGAGGACATCTCATCTTTTTATCTGTGGGTGGTCCCGATATGTGATATATAATTGAAACACCGGTAAAATCAACAACATGTCGATTCATGTCCAAATACATGAATGCTTCTAGGCGAACGAAGCTGCTAATGCCTGTCAAATCCAGGGGTTTTCACTCACAATTATATATCTTGCGATATGATTCCGAAGAAGCCTCAATATGAAGACATTGACTCTCGTATCTTTAGCTGCTTGATAAATTCTCCTATTAAATTTATAGTGTTTTCAACCCATCTTAGACTTTCTATACAAACCAATACATGCACAAAGACATTTTCTATCGAGTACGCTTAATCTTATCATAGTACTAGCACTCTGGTTGTACCAGACCTGACATCTACATTTCTTTTCACAGATAACTTTGAATTTTGATCAATGTATCTGGAATTAAAGAGGCATTAAAGAGACATGACTGCTTTACTGGGCATGGGTTTGACATGTTTAGCATAGTACAGATACTTATCAAGATGAACACCAAGGTGTCAAGCACAGGATTCATGTGCAACCCGTTCTGAACTACCCTTACCACACACAATTTTCTCTGCCTAACCCGTGGACTTTATTACAGTTTTAATAATATTAAAAGATCTCGTCAAAATCTCCATCCTTATATTACGAGCCCCCCCTCTAAAAGCTTTTGAAATTTTTTTGACGACCGAAATTTCACTAACCAGAAACTTCTGAACTGATTATAACATTTTATGACTGTTGCTCTTATAGTTCCTGAGAAAACTTGCTATGACGCACTGACGGACGGACAGGTACGGACAATTTTTTTTAACAAAACCCTAAAAAGAATGGTGGATTGATGATTGGGTGCATTATATTCAAAATCAAGAACTTCAACACTCATTGATGAACTAATTGGACGCTTTAACATCAATCTTGTATTCCGAGAAATAAGCTTTCAAAGAAGATAATTTACTTTTTGATCGAAAATTCATACAGCAGCATATAATTAGTATGTTCTAATTTCAACGCATCTACTTTTATGCTATTGAGGCTAGGTAAATTAAATTATAATACTTTGTGCGCTGCCTTTTCAAACGGTTGAATGCTATATTTGTTTAATTATCAGCCAGATGTAATTTTCCTCTCATTTTCCAATGATTATTATGCATTACGTTTTATCCGTCTATAAGTTTCATTACGTGTTTGCTTCCAGTAAATGTCATGCTCGAATGAAAGCCTCTCAACCGATTTCCGTTTATAAAAAATGTAACATATTTCCTGACTGTCTCTAAATCAACACATGAATGCAGTATGCCATATACGACTATTTCTAGTTGACTTTTATTACAAACCTAACAGCGCTGTCATAGGATCTATGGATGGATCCTAGGCTCTAGTTTACAGGCTCGAACTCGAGGATTGTTTGAACAACTATCCTAGATAGCTAGTCATGCCTGAAGCTCTGCGAATGAAAACTCGTAGTTTGCGATTGGGCGTCTGTAATTGTTCACCCGTCATAAATGAGAAGCATAAAACTGATGTGAGGTTGAATTTTACTCGGTGAGAGTTGCCGGTAAACAATTCCAACCCATTCCATGTCCTTTCAATACCATCATATCATCAGTCGATGTAGTTAAAGTCAGGTAAACCTCATTCTGCTTTTTATGCAAGACATATCACTAGTACCATCGCATCGGTCTCATCACGGAATATGTGCTTACTAGAGACAGATGAATTCATTTTAAGGACGAGTAAATACTCAAGCTTGAAGAAGGCAACCACTCAATGCACTCTCTCTTCCAAGTAACATAGTTGAAGTTTATCGGATGGGACAGCAGTTTTCCTTTCTAAAAACCACATAAGTTTATGTCTTCAAAACCATAAGTAGTTTAAATGCAAGCAAATAATATGTTTCAGGATTTTAAGTAACTCATATTAATAGACCAGGGCAAATCTGCTTTCAGTTGGCTGTTGAGGGAGGTATAGAGATTTTTTCAGAAACAGTTGTGGAGTACCTGTCGGTCGGGAACGTTAATAAATAAATTGGAATGTTCAAAAATTATAAAAAATTTGATTTTTTTCTACTTTTCTCACTTATAACTTTAAAACGATTCATTTTACAATAAAGTTGTGGGAAAGTAAAAGCTGTCTACTTAAATTTTCTATGAAATATTATTGGTAATAATTATTGATCCAAGCCGCAAAATATCAATAAAAAAAATGAACTTAGAGCCTTCATAATTTGTTGGAAAAATCTTTATAATATAAAAGAATAGAATATCAATTTTTAATTCAAATTGATTCAGTATTTAAAGCATAAAAATTTTGCAATCTTATATTAAAATATATTTTTTTTAAACTTGCAAGTCAAAAACTAAAGCATATAGAAGATTGATTTTTTTTTTACATATTAAAGAGCACTCCATCCATTGAACGCACTTTATAACATTAGGGTGGCATCAGGAATTTTTAAAATTATCAACATTTTTTGATAACAAGTAAATTGAATACCTCGGTAACTATTGATTCAAAATAATTACAATTGGAAAGTACTGTAAAAGATGCTTCTTACAAAAGCCAAAAAATTGAATAATATGAATTCGTTCTTGAGGAACAACCAGTCAAAATTTACCAGCATTTGCGACAAAGCTTTGAAAATAATATGGTAATGTTTGAACCATTATATATTTATTATTTATTTATTATCAAAGATAATGTTATTAAGTTTAAAATATTCCTGAAGTCGCCCCAATGCTCTCATATTTAGGTTATAAAGTGCACAACTATTTCACTAAATTGAGGAGGCTAGAGTATACATTGCCCAGGTCATCGTTGAGTCTTGTTTTGGTTAGCTGCTTCATAATCAACAATGATTCGTACACATCAACTTTTTGTATGCTCCTTACTTGCTTCAATACCGTGAGATCAACCCCATTAAATATTATGTCCTTCGCAAATATATTTAGCTACTGAAGATTTAACGTTGCTCATGTTTCCTCGTCTCATCGCCAAGTGTGCCTCCTATGTGTGCCACTCGAATCTTATTTTCACCATTCGTCTTGCTTATACAATATATTCTTTATCCCAGTGTTTGCATTTAATTTTGTAGATACCAGACTTGTCTTCCTTCTTCTTACTGTCCTTTGCATTTGCAGACCTACTCTTTAGTTGGAAATGGGTGCTGCTTGAAATTAGCTGGATGTTAATTTGCTTAAGTAATCTGTTGAAGCCTCCTGTTAGATCCAAGTGTAAGACCACTGCTCTTTGTTGTTTTCTTTGTTGTTGCCCTCTGTTTTAAGTGCAGAGTGTAGTGAAACTATGCCATGTTCTTCTTGTTTCGATTTTCTTCATCATTTCTAAGATTGTCCTAGCTTCATACCCGTTTTTCTTTGCTGTATCGAAGATGTAATTTATTTCCTTCATTCGGTTTTCCATGCTCACAGCCTGTGTATTCAGGCTCGGAAAGATGCGATTTTTTATGAGTGTGCATGTTTTGATGTCCTTGGTATGGTTCTTTGAGTGCTTGTCAATTTTTTGGTATATGCTCAGTTCTAATTTACTGCTAGCTCTCATAATTTTCAAATCGTGGAAACGTAGTTTATTGATGGTATCTTCCTAAATTGCAAAATTGATATTTTTCTGGATGTTGTTTAATTTTGGGAACAAGCAGCTGAAATTTTTTTTCGTTTAATATGGCGAAAATATCGTCTGCGTACCAAATCCGAAATTTGGGCGTTATACCTTCTTGTTCCATATTTTCTTGAATACAGCTCATGAAAACCTCACTTAAAGCGGTTACAGATAATTACCCATTGGTGCTCTAGACTTCTGCTTGTAGTGCTTTCCTTTAAAGGTGAAACCATTCTCCGATATACCCAGTGATGCCAATTTTGTGATTGCTCTTGCTTTTCTTTTTTCTTCCATTGTTGGGTCTTTTGAAATCATTTTTCTTTCCCAAAGCGAGAGAGCTACCTTCACCGGTACGCTAAGGAATAGCGCTCGAGCATCAAAAGACACCATTTTTTCTCAGTTTGTAAACAATTATAATGCATTAGCTTTTCAACTAATTCATCTTGGTTCCAAGCGAAGTATTTGTTAGTCGAAATTCGTGTATTTTCGAATCCTTGTAACAACCTCTTTGCTATTCAATATGTTTTTTTTTGTGGTAAGTAGATGAATGCTATTTATGCGCAGAGTGTGGCAATCCCATACTCACAAGGAGGCAACTAGACTACCCATTAAACACCTCCCTTGTCAACTCGAGAGCCTAGCCTGGGACCGTTTGACACATTACTTCGGGCCAGGTCTCGTTTTGTTACGCTGTGAGATGCCTTCAAGCTGGGAGATCCATCTTCTAGCAGGAGGGGACAGAGAAAGAGGAAATGCCAGACAAGTGATCCCCAAGCCCAAATGCCCCTGGCTAATGTGAGTCTCATTTCTCTTTCAGGACTGCCCGAACATCATATGCTACCTGGTTCCATTCGCCAACTAATTTGTTCATCACCGCGGCTATATTATCCGGGGTGAGCTTTCCTGGCTTCCTTGTAGAGGTCTTTTTGCAGCCTGTCCCATTTTATGCACACAAAGAATGAGTGGCAGGCATTTTCTTTCTCTTCGGAGCAAAGCCGACAATCAGGCGACCGTTACTTATGAATCTTGTGCAGGTAAGATTGAAAATATACATGCCCGCTTATAAGCTGGGTCGGATAGAAGTCAGTCTCACCATGCCTTCAATTGAGCCATGGTCTCACATCCAGGATGAGGCGCGCAGTTCACCTTCCCTTGGTGCCATTCACCCAAGACTGCTGCCAATCGTTGGTTGAGCACTGTCGCAGCTTGCGGACAGCCATCTCTAACTCATACTCGTTTCGATGCAGGTAAATAGCTCAACGCATTCTAGCAAGGGGGTCAATAGGTATCACGCCTACAATAACTCTCACCGCCAAATTAGAGACTGTCTGATACGAATATGCAATTCTAAGTGATTTCGGTATACCTCCTTACTGAGAGCGTTGCACCATATTTCTGCTCAGTGCAGGAGCACTGAGCTTAAAGCACTCATCAATAGACGTTTTTTGATGGGCTGGATCCCGCTACATTGACCATAAGTTGACGCAGAGCCAATATTCGCGAACAGCCTTCTAAGTCAGAGAAACTCATCTTCGAGTCAATCAGTAGCCCTAGGTACTTCACCGCTGGCTTCGATTTGATTTGTTTATCTTCAATAGTGATTATCCTTACTCTAGGAATTCTCTTCTTCGTCAGAATGACCACTGCCGTTTCCTCCAGTTCTTAACTGAACCCTCGAGCAATCATCCAGTCCCTCACTCGGCGTATTAGCATACCTAGCCTAAGTTGCGCTTGTCCATCGGTGTGTCCTGTGACCATAGCCACAAAATCATCCGCATAGCCGACCAAACTAGACTCATCTGGTATCTCCAGCCTCAGTAGCCCATCGTATGACACATTCCACAGGTCCGGACCAAGGATAGATCCCTGGGCAACACCCGATGTAACTTCCATCCTTCGTTGGCCCTATATCGCATCGTAGAGCAGGCTTCTGTCCTTCAGGTAGTATATCAAAAGCCGCATTAGATATTCTGGAACTTGAAAAGGATTTACCAGTGTATCCAGAATATCCACCCATCTAGTAGAGTTGAAGGCATTCCTAACGTCGAGTGTCACCAACAGGACGATCCGTCGCTTGGTGAAACTATATGCTTCTGCCTTTGGACTGCATTGACCACCTCCGCTCTATGGCTCTAAAGTCGTACTGCCAAAAAAAAAAGAGGCCCCAGGTAGCATTAATCGTGCCAGTGAGTCTTTCCTTAATGAGCTTCTCTAGCACTGTCCCAGCAATATCTAGAATGCATATTGAGCGGTGCGCAGACGGTGATCGGAGATCTCCATTCCCCTTGCTGATTAGCATGGGCCGCGCAACATACCATTGTAAATAGAAAACTTCATCTCGTAGGCAAGCATTGAATGAGTTGAACAGCAAGTCAAGATAATGGTGATAGACAAGATGCAACATCTTCTCTAGAACACCATCTGGACCTGGAGCCTTCCTCGCTTTCAGTGAAAGGACTGCCTCTTCCAGTTCCAGCTTTGTGAACTGTGGACACTCAACTGCTGATTCATCATGGACAGTGTCAACTCGGGTGGGATGTACGGGGAAGGGTGCCCACACTATCTTGTTCATTTTTTCCGCGTCATGTATGCAAGGTTTCCGTAGGGCACCAAACTTCCACATAACTAGCTTGCAGCCAAGGCCCCACGGCTCCTTGTTCACATTGTCCATTAGGCCTTGCTGTTGTTAATCAATTCGCAAAGACATTTTCTGGGTGACTTATATGCTGTCATTCGGTTGTATTTCTCCTCACGGTTCCATGCCCTTTGAGTCTCACGTCGAAGCTTATGACACTCCCTTTGCTTTTTATTGATTTTAGTTGACCACCAGTACACTGGGGCATAGAAGCGTTGCAAGTAGTCGTGATGATGCTCATAGGCGAGTTCAACAGGTCTTGAGCTGCAAGTTCTTCTGTCTCTTGCGAATCTCCCAGTGGCGGGGTTCCTGCTGTGAGCACCTCGACAAAGCTCTCGACGTCCATCCTTCCGATGATCCATCCATTTATAGAAAGCCGACAGGATGGATGTCGGGAGAAAATATCACTAATCTCAAGCAGAATGCACTAATGATCACTGGCTGAGAAGTCCTCTAATACTCTTCAATTGTTTATCCTCCGTACTAAGAGCTCCGAGGCAAATGTCACTTGCGGTATGGTTCCTTCACAACCAATACGGTAGAAAGTCGGCGTATTTCCGGGCATTTAGTACGATGAGCGCTATCTTGGTCGTGATTTCTAGGACTCGTTTTCCCCGCGGATCTGTTTGAGGAATGCCCCATTCGATTGCTTTAGCGTTGAAGTCTCTCTCAACGAGCACGTCCCCGTCTGCGTTCAAGGCGGTACCCTCCAAAGCATTTAGCTTAGCTTTGAAAGATGATATCTATTCATTTGGCGTGAGGTACACACTAAAAAAGGTGGTCCCTGAGAACCAAACCCATACAAAACCATTCCCCCGTCCACAGCTCCCCACCTGGAAATCAATATTTCGAGCCAAGATGGCGCTGGTACCAGTTTTATCAGGATACCATGATGCAGAACTTTTATCATGGTTTTGCTCACTCAGCAGCATAAAATTGGCTTTCATGTCCGTAGCAAACTGCTCAAGCAGATTTTGGGCGGTTGAACTGCGGTGAATGTTTTCAATATGTTAGAGCGTTTGTGGATGTTATATCTAATTTCCATCATCTCAATTTCTTTCTTATAGATCTTGGGTTGGCATTTGATATTTGGGATCCTGGGGTGGGTAACCCTCAAGCTTGCCTTCTCGTCAAATAAGTCCTTGCAATTTTAGGACCTTTTCCACTCGTTTAACGCTTTCCGAGAGTGGATTCACTGTTAAGTTTGTTAAGCACCAGATATATCCTTTTTTGGTGTGTATGGGATAACTCTTTTGTCAAATGAACCTTGATTTTGTTATCAACGGCACATAAAGTGTGAAACGGCGATGATATATTGCTTAAATTATTTCACTTGGATAACTACAGTACTTATAACCGTGTTAACTTTTTGCGTGGACGGTAACCAACAACGCCACTTGTAATCGTGATATTTGCGATGATGATCTTAGCTTGTTGATATAAAGAGTTCTGTTATAAGACTAATAAATTTATTTCAATTTTAATTACTTATATACATTTCACTTACTTACTAGCATAAAAACCAAAGCAAGTTCTCACGTTGTCAGCAAAAGTTTCAAAAAAATTTACCACCTTTAAACCCATTTGAATTTCCTCCGATTGCAACAATCATATACGATTTCTCTACTACATGGGCTTTCCATCGGAACTGACACTAACTTGAAGGCAACTTTGTTGAATAATAAAATCGGATTTTGTCAAAATTTTGTTTTTTTTTTTTCTTACTTACCCTATGGACTTATTAAATGACCTGTTACACAAGATGAATAACAAAGATATATGTAAGATTTAGGTCAGTCAATGATTTTAGAGATATTGGAACAAAATGTTGGCTGGTTAAAATGGAGTTCTCTCAAAGCAAGAATATATTTATTGTGTATGTCATAAAGGTTTTTCTTGAATTAAATCATTCTATTGATTCAAATATTGTAGGCTTGGTGCAAAACCCTTTTGACATGAGCGTAGTTCTGTCTACCCAACTTGTTTATGTATTTATTGCTATATTGCGGCAAGGGTAAAAGTTTTAAACAATCATAACAGGCCAATTGAAAAATCCCCGGTCGCATGGGGCCGTTTTTAAACGATTTTATCCTTTGAACAACCCAATAACGCTACATAATAATCGTTGTTGATGGTCTGGCCCAGAATACTGATGTCATAACCTTGCCAGCTGACTGTTGTGTTTTTCCTCGCTTTGGATTCGGTTTATTGTGTGCAGTAGACTCAGCTGACTGTCGATTGGACTCCGGAGTGAAATGATGGAGCCATGTTTCATCCATTGTCACATATCCACGCAAAAATTCAGGTTTATTGCGCTTAAACAGCTTCAAACACTGCTCAGAATCATTAACACGTTGTTGCTTTTGATCGATTGTAAGCTCGCGCGGCACCCATTTTGCACACAGCTTTCTCATGTACAAATATTCGTGAATGATATGATGTACACGTTCAAATGATATCTTTACAATGTCTGCTATCTCGATCAACTTCACTTTACGGTCACTCAAAATTATTTTGTGAACTTTTTTGATGTTTTCGTCGGTGACAGCCTCTTTTGGGCGGCCACTGCGTTCGCCGTTTTCGGTGCTCATTTCACCACGTTTAAACTTAGCATACCAATCAATGATGGTTGATTTCCTTGGTGCAGACCTCGAAAACTCTTCATCGAGCCAAGATTTTGCTTCAACTGTATTTTTCCCCTTCAAAAAGCAATATTTTATCAGCACACGAAATTCTTTTTTTTTCTATCTTTTTTCAAATGACAAAAGTAGCTACACTCACAACGCAATATCTCACAAACTTATGGTCAGACTGCTGTCAAATTTTGACACGTATCGTTTGAACGTTGATCCTAACTAAAAATCATATGGATTTAATACTAGCACCACCATCTGTGTACCATACCGGGAACTTTTAAATTGGCCTGTTACTTTGTAGAAAATTTGATTACACAGCTTTAACTTTCTTAAAAATTTTGCTATTAAATGAATCGTTTTGAGGTTAGAAGTGAAGAAAGTAGTTATAATTTTTCTAAAGTTTCGATTTATTTACTAATGTTCCTGACTTTTTTGACAGGGAAGATTCATTCAATGATTCCCTTCCCTGTTTACCAGTTATTCCGCAAGTATTTCTGCAAAAATCTGTGTGCTCCCTCTCAACAGCCAAAAGTAGTTGCTATTTCAAAGATCCGCCGCGGTCTGTAATGATGTGTAATTATCGTAGCCTCAAAATTACTTTTATCGAAATCAAACGTTCCTATTGGAGAACTTTAAAACCATTCTATAAAATAGATTTTTCCAGTAGTTGCTTTCATTCATATTGCAACTTAAAATTCAACCATATACAGCATAATAGTTGTGTTTGTTTCGTATTCAATAAACTTTCAACCTTAATTACGGCTTCTTACCAATAATTATTTAACTGCTATTTCCAATTATAATAGGGTAAGTTAACTTTCAATATTTGTTTAACTTTGCATAATCATCTTCAATACATTGTTCCACTGCGAAATACATCAAAAAGATCCTGGAAAAGTTCAATGTTGATTTTCTGCTTCGTTTAAATTTTGATTATCTATACTCTCCGTTCATACTTTTCTGGGTGCTTTTCTATGAATTATTGGGAAATATTCCTTTTTGTTTCGCTATCAGTTCAGCTCCCTTTCAATTTTCCCTAGAACGCAATCGACGAAGAAACTTTTGGATGTTTCTTTCTTGTAAGTTCTTTAGTACTGATACTCCCACCAATATTTTGTTGGTTTCAAAAACATTGCCGATGGAAGACAGGCTGATATTTAATTTTTAGTTAAGGGTTTCAACTCTTTACAATTGTTTAATGGAATTAATAAGTTGATGAGTGTTATTTTTTTCTTTGTTCTCTAGAAGTTTAAATTATTTTGAAAGGGAGTTAACTTTGTTATTGATTCAGAAAGTGGGCGTAAGGAAACTAAGTTATATTTAAAACAAGGTTTGCTACACTTTACTAAAAATACAACGCTCAATTAAAAATAAATAAACTGGAAAAGTGTGTTCAATTCAGGTAATCGTTTTCAATAAATTACAAGTCAAAACACAATGCTGGAATTTAGACTAGTTGAAACTTTTGTTTATCATTTGAACTCATTTAGGAGCTAAAACTTTAGTTTACAAAGGTTGCATTTTGCCGTTAACGGGAATTTTGTGTTTGGTAATGTGCAATTCTTCAAATCGCATATTATTGATTTTAAGGCAGTCAATGAATGATTGTGTGCGGTCCGCATAAAAGCGAAATCCTTCAAAATCTGGCTGATAAATGTTCACGCCCCGACCGAAGAAAAGGATGAAGAAACAAAGGAAACGTTCTACAATCACCTGGAAAGACTGGTCAACTCAATGCCTGAAAACGACACGAAAATAATTCTGCATGATTTTAACGCTACGGTTGGCAATGAGCTATCTCATCGGGGAATGACTGGAGGATATAGCCTTCACGATGAAACAAATGACAACGGCCAGCACCTGATTGACTTTGCATGTAGCAGAAATCTAGTCATACGTTCGACTTGCTTCCCACATCGACGCGTTCATAAAATGGCCTAGGTATCACCGGATGGCAACACACAACCCCAGATCGATCATGTTCTGATCCAACAACGTTGGACCTCAAGGGGCCAATTCTAACTCAGATCATTACTTGATCAAATAAACCCATCGATGTAATTTGTCAGGAACATATTTGGCGAAGACCAGCCCGCCACAAAAAATTTGACATCGGAAGGCTCCAAACGGCGTCGGTGGCCAAAAATTTCACGGAGACCCTCGACAACCAGCTGGCTCCCATCTTATCAGACGCATAGTTAAAGACAAGCAACAAGCTCTGGATGGAAGTGAAAGTGCCTATTAGGACCGCGGCAGAACACACGATTGGACATCAAGCCCGGCGCAAGAGGAATGATTGGTTCGATTATGAGTGCCACAATGCGTTAGATAAAAATAATCAGGCATACAAAGAAAACAAAGCTAGGAAAACCAGGACGAAGAGCGAAGACTTTGAAAATCTCAGAAGATAGCGAATAAGATAATTAGGATTCAGAAAAGAAAATACTTTGATGACCAATTGAGAAATATGCATGCAAGTTTAGCGAGGAACAGCACAAGATAAGCATACAAAGTATTGTAAAGCCTGAAACATGGTTACCAGCCCAAAATCACGGTCTGTCGTTATGACATCCGCAATATCATATCAGATGAAACCAAGATTAAGGAAAGATGGATATCGTACATCAAGAACCTCCTCAATCCTCCGCACAGCTCCAGAATATTGGAACCTATAGATAATTGCAGGGAGCTTTCATTGGCCCCACCAACTCTGGATGAAGTTTGCTCCCCCATCAAAACCAAAAAGAATAACAAATCGCCGGGCATTGATGAGATTCCAGTGGAGCTCATCAAATATGGTGGCAGTAGTGTTTATCAAGCTATTTACAAAGCCATCTAGCACATTTGGCAACAAGAACATATGCCAAAAGAAAGGAGCCAATCGATTATATTACCTATCCACAAACAAATTGACAAACTACAGTGCAAAAATTATAGCGGCATGTCATTACTTTTAACGGTGTAGAAAATATTTTCCAAGTTCTTGGAAAATAAAATCGAATCATATGCTAACAGTATTATGGGGTAGCATCAAGATAGTTTTAGAGCAGGTAGATCGACAAAAGACCAATTGTTCACAGTCGAGCAGGTACTTGAAAAGTCTTGGGAGTTGAACATAGACGAACACCAAATTTTCGTTGACTTTAAGACAGCATACGACAGTATTGATCGTAACGTACTATACCAAATAATGCTTTGCTTTGGCATCCCAGCCAAATTAATCTGTCTTACGAAAATGACAATGACGTCGAAGACCTCCCTAGTCCGCATCAATAACCAAATCATCGATGCCTTTGACACAAATATCGGACTAAAACAGGGAGATAGGCTTGGCTCTTTGCTATTCAATTTGGCTCTGGGGTACGTCATGATGCAGTCGAGGAGTATCGGAAATGTGAGCAAATTTGTGTATTTAGGTGCCAAAATAACGAAAACGGGCAATGATAGAGACAAAGTACGCCAAGAATACAGCTCGCAAATGAAATATTTTATTCAGTACTGACAATCTTGAAGACCAGCTGCATACACAGGAAAACAAAGCTACAAATTTGTGATGAGACCCGTTTTAGGCTATGGGTGTGAAACATGGACCCTAACCCAAGCATCCACAAATACATTGAACGCCTTTGAGTGACGGGTTCTGAGGCAAATAATCGGAGCGAAGCTAGACAGGGACCAATGGCGAATACGATAGAACCATATTTGATGGGCCGGAGGTCTCAACAATTATAAGACTGCGGAAGCTGCTATGGGCTGGCCGCATGAATCGTATGAACGAACAATGGACACCCAAAAAGGTATTCGTTGGGAGAACTGAAGGCCGGACAGCAGTGGGGAAACCGAGAAAACGCTAGTCTCACTCGGTCAACGAAGACACTTCATCGCTGCTCGGATTTCCAAATTGGAGGACGCAGTCAATGGACCAAGACAGTTGGGAGCGCTTGTTGCAGGAAGCAAAGGCCCATGAGGGGGTGTGGTGCTAATAAAAAGAAGAAGAATGTGCACTTATAACTTATTTCCTTCAAATTTATTCTTAAATTTTTTAAGTTGAAGTTGCCCTGTTTTCGATTCTTGTCATTTATGTGCATCCATTCGTTGATGACATATGTTTTGTACCGACTCCAGACCTGTCAAATTTTTGTTGACTTTAAACAGGTGTCCAGCAGTGTTCATCGTAACGTACTGTACCAAATAATGCTCGGCTTTGGTATCCCAGCTAAAAAGACCCATCTAACCAAAATGAAAATGACGTCGACAAACTCCTAAGTCCATCGATAATCAATGCATCGTTACATCAGATAGAAGTATCGAATTAAAGAAGCGCGATGGGTTGGCCCATCGCTCTTCGGCTCTAGAGTATGCCATAAGAAAGCTGTTTGTCGATACAAGAGGAACAGTACTATTCAAATTGAGCCAAGTGATATTCAATGCGCATAAGATTCATATTTTGTCATGGACATTGCCAAACCATCAAAAAACTTTTCCCGAAACTTGACAGTAAAGCAAAAAAGTAGTAGGGCTAGAAATCAATGAGAATAAAACAAAATTTATGACGCAGTCTATGGAAGTATCTCAATATCCAATATATCGCACTTGGCGAATACAGTATTAAAAATACAGGCAAATTGGTTCTTCAGAGATTGTTTCACTTAACCTTAAGGTCGTACTTATATACTAATTACTTAATTAAGAAGATCGAACAATAACGATTGAAAATCGATTTCGAAAATAAAATTAAAAAACACGCAAAATTAAAAGGAAGGTTTTATTCTTTTTTTATTTTTCAGAATTATTTTGCGAAAAATGGAATTAATTACGAATATGGTATTCTTAGTCAACAAAATAATGGAAACCAAGATACAAAATAAATACTGCTTTCAAATAAAACATTTTGTGCAATCGTGACAATCTTGAATGCCAGTGGTGAATTTGATACAAGCGTAAGCTGTATGAAGCTTCTGATGATCTAGACTTCTCAACAGCTGTTAGACCATCATATAAATTGACAGTGGATATCCAAAAAGGTAATCGTTGGGTAAAACTGAAGTTTTGAGACCAGTGGAGAATCCCAAGAAGAACTTAACTGGCTCAGTCGATGAAAGCGTTGCATTCTTCTTCTTCTTAGTACTACAGCCCCTCTTGGGCTTTCGCTTCCTGAAAATAGCGCCTCCAATTGCCTCAGTCCGTTGACCGCGTCCTCCAATTCTGAATCTGAGCAGCAATGAACTGTCTTCGTCGACCGAGCCAGACTAGCGTTTCCTCGGTTTCCCAACTGGCCAGGTCGTCTACGTCATTGTCATTTTGGTAAGACATTGCATTAGTGCTTGGATACTAAAATCAGATGTCAATAGACTGAAATAATCGAAGGTGCTTTTTGCAGGAAGCAAAGGCCTGATAGAGACTGTAGTGTTACGCAGAAGAATTGGGAATCCAAAAAGAATCATAGCATTGTAAAATCGAGTATTCAATCTTTATAAATACTAACTGCCGTGCAAAATTTGGAGCCAAATTAATTTTTGTGATCCTAAGTTAGGGTTGTCAAGGAATTTTTCTGAATTATTAGATCAAATTAATACTTAAAAGAATTTTCACTTTTTTGAAAGTGAATAGCTTATGCTTTTGATTTGAGTAAAATCACTTTGAATTTTTTTTTCGGAATAGGACATTGCCATATTTTGGCTACTTTTCATAAAATATTGGTGATTTTGTCCAGCCAACCAACGCTACACTCCTCAGGTATTATCTTTGAAGCATGTGGTCGGCTGTAAACAGCACGACCAAGTGGCGAGGTGCTGCTTCTTCTTCTATGTATGCAGGTAGAAGAATACAGAAGAATGGCAAGTTATATTCAATTTAAATGCCATTGTTGCGACGTATACAAGAATTTTGTTACCATTCCTGTTGTCCACTGCGACTTGCAAAGTACTACATACAAAGGATGTCAATATGCATGCCACTTATGAGGACATGAGGTTTGGCTCTTCATAGAAGCCACATTTAAGCTGAAAATTCTTTTGCAACAGGAGGTTACCATCTCCTGGCTATCTTTTGAAAGGTGTTATTAATTCATTATCATCTATGGTGCAATAGTCTGGGCCGGTCATCGACTAGCAAGGTTAATCTCCTCCAATCATCATAGTTCTGCTACCTCGTTCGTCAGCTGATCACTCATAGCAAGGATCTGGTGCCAGCTTGTATCGCGTTTTCACATCGCGTCTTTGGTCTTCCCACTGGATACTTACCTTGTGCTTTGCCATTTAAAATTTTTTTGGTTAGCTGGTTTTCTTCTATTCTTTCTACATAGCTCTCCTATTCCAGTTCGTGTAATTTTACGCAAGTGGTTATAAGTGGTTCGTCAAACAGTTCGTACAACTCATCTTTATAACGTTGTTTTCACTCAGCTTCTTATTTCACCGGGCTATTGACTTTCTGGAGCACTCTGGATTCAAACATGCCCACTAGTTTTTCAGATTTGCGCATTGGGATCCATGTTTCACTTCCAAACAGCAGAGGTTTGATTTGTGATTGGTAAATATAGAGCTTATTTTACGAGTGCATATCTTTGGACCTTAGAATGGGAAGTTCAAGGTAAAAGTCTTTATTTGCGGACTTATTTAGCATCCAATGTCGTCAATTTCGGTGCCTCTACTATTCAGGTTTGCTCTGAGATATACAAAATTATATGCTTACTGAACATTATGGTCTATCGATAAGTTTTGCTGAACTGACGTACTTTTCGTCGTTAGAGTCATGAAATTAGTCTGAATTTTATTAAATCGTAGGCCAATTTGGCTCATCTCAGATTCTGTGCCGAAAAATGTTTCTGTGACGTATGAGATTGATTGTGTCATAATATTGATGACATGAACATTATTGCACCAGACGTTCTTGCTGTTGTTTGTCTATTGGCGTGTCCCAGTGCAATATTTAAGAGCACTGGGGCAAGTCCATTCCCTTATTCTAAGCTTAAATCTATCTTGCAGCTGTCCATTCGTTTGCCGCTTACCTTGGCCTGGGATTTTTTATTTAATATTGTGACTTTCTTCTATATTTAGCAACGTGACTTTTCTACATACACAGTCAAGGCTCCCAGGGAGAGATCTCTCTGCACAACACTTACCTTCTACTGTACTTATCTAAACTAAATGAACAAAGGCAAGAGTTGCCTTTAAAAAATTCGTTCAATGATGCTCAATCAACGTTTAGTGTATCACTACTGACCTTGACTGTGACCCGCTGTTCATTGAGGTCGGTGGAACTTGTCGCGCTTCCCATGTGAGTGCCGCCCGTAGAGGGAATCATCTAGACAAGCTAATGGATCGGGGTGGCCACACGGCATGAAACGCCAAAAGGCCGATTGAGGTCCGCGGCTCAAGCCAACACCTCACCCCTTATCATCTATTGATCACCGGACAGCACTTTCAACTACTCGAACGTTGTACTTAATGAATGGGTAGCGGCACGCTCCCTTGCAGGCTCGGACACAGGGAGCTTTGCATGGCTTGCCCAAACACTTTAAATATCGTTCGTTCGTGAGCTTTTAACCTCAATTCTCCTGAAAAGTGCCGATTAGACAAACACGTGCGCTCTCGTTCCACGAAGCTTTTCCTCCTCACTCCGTCTCGGTCGGATGTTGAGCGTCAGTAGACCCTCAACGAATTGAGTGAAGGGGTGCTATTCGCTTAACGTTTCGGCTTTCCCACGATCTTTTGGAAGATTGAGCAAGAGAGTGTTTTCGCCTGAACTTTCAAGTTCCCCTTCAGCTTTATCCTCTTGAAAGGACACCCAAAGCTTGTCGTCCACGATACGATAGTTCGTATGAAGCACATTGCAGGATAATTTTTGAAGAGAAACTACTTTACCGGGGGGTAAAAATTTTCAGATGTTACGAAAAAGCAGAACCGTATACACTCGGTGCGGGCAGCAAAACGACATCCACGCGGCAATCTGTTTTCAGTTGGAATTCACCCATGCTCCAATATAAATTTCCCCCTAAACTATTGCATTCCACCCAAACCCCTATTGAGAATAGTAAGACAATCTGTTGGGTTGGTTGGTGGTTGCCTTGTATGAATGTTTGGTGGTGGTGGAAAGTGGCCATGCGATGGATTGTGATGAAAAGAGAATGTATGAGGGTCGGGTAGACGTTCACTTCATCTTTAGGTGCTAAACCTGATTTCCAGCGAATGCAATTGTTGATAGTGGGCCATTGTCAGTAAATTAATATTAATTCTTGGTCATAACACCGATGCCGCCGATATGCAATGTATGAAATTGGTGACGATGAATTGTCGTTGGTGGGGAATTGGGGACCATGTTGGAATGGATGATGGTAAGGCGGTACCCATGCTTGGTCCTAGCATCGGTGCCGTCGATGTGCAATGCATTGAAATTGTGACTAAGGCTGGTCGTTGGTGGATATTTGGGGACCATGAACGAATGCATGGAGGTTCGGCGGTAGCCGTGCTTGGTTATAGCACCAATGTTGCTGATTTGCAATGTATTGAAACTGGGCCGACAGATGGTCGTTGGTGGGTGTTTGGCGACCATGGGCGAATCCATGCTAGTTCATCGGTAGCCAAGTCTGCTCTTAAGATCAATTCCACCGAGGTGCTATGCATTGAAGCGGCGACGATGGGTGATGATTGGTTGGTCGGTGGTAATGATTGGCAAATGCATGGTCGCTCCAAGGTAGATGCCTTTGGTCCTACACTGATGCTTCCGCTGAGCAGTGCATCAAATTGGCGACGACGGATGAAAATTGGTGGGTAATCATGAGCGAATGTATGATGGTTCAGCTACAGCCGAGCTTGCTCTTAGCACCGATGCTGCTGATGTGCAATGAATTGAATTGGCAATGACGCACGATTGTTTGTGGATTGCTAGAGATTATGGTCGAATACATAATGGTTTGGCGGAAGCCGTCCATGATCGTAGCACTGATGCCGCCAATGTGTAATTTATTGAAGTGGTGACGACGAATGTTCGTTGGTGGGTATTGGGGGACCATAGGCGAATGGATGATGGTACAGCGGTGCCCATGCTTGGTCCGAGCATCGAGGCTGTTGATGTGCGATGCTTGTAAGTGGTAACGATGGATGGTGTTTGGTGGGTATTTGAGGATAATGGGCAAATACACGGTGGTTCCTCCTAGCACCGATGCTGCCGATGAGCAATATATTGAAGCGGTAATCGTTGGTTGATATTTGGGATCATGGGTGAATGAATAGTGATTCCGCGGTAGCCGTGCTTGCTTCTAGCATCGATACCACTCATGAGAAATGTATTGAAATAGCGACGACGAATGATGCTTTGTGGGACGTTAGAGATCATGGACAAATACATGATGGTTCTTTGTTTTAGCGCTGATGCGACTGATGTGGAATTTGCTGATGAATGGTGGTTAGTGGGCTTTTGATGAACATAAGCAAATCTGCGATGTATTGAAATGGGGATGACGGATATAGGTTTGTGAGTTGTTGGGGATCATGGACGGATGCATGGTGGCTTGGCGTTTGCCGGGCTTGCTTTTAGCAGGAATACCATCGATGTACAAAATATAGAAGTGGCCAGTACAGATGCTGGTTTGTTGTTAGTTGGTGATCATGGGAAAATTGATCGTGGTTCTGGATCCTTTAACCTAGCAATGATGCCGCTGATATACAAAGGGATAATGCGGTGATGGTAGATGAGGGTTCATAAGCGAATGTATGATGGTCCAATAGTAGCCGCCGTTTGTATTCATTCAGTTTCCAGTGATATACAATAAATTGAAGTGGCGACGGCAGATGATGTTTCGTGGGTGGTTGATCATCAAAGGAGAAAGCTCTTTGCTTACGATCTGAATATTGTTAAGTGTAACGGAACTGCTACTCGTTTATGAACACTAGATAGGTATTTTGTGGGGATGTTGCAGCGGCGGAGAGTATCTTGCGTAGGATGTTGCAAAAAATATTATAAAAATAATTGATGAGATGATAATAACTTCATAATTGTATTCAAATTGACGATACGAGCATATTATACTAATATTTGATTAATTGATGATAACACAGTTATTTGGGTAGAATTGGCAGTATCATAATACAATAGGTCGCATTTAAGCAAACACAAGCTAATCAGCGCTGTGATAGAGCCTCATAAATATTTTGAGCATAAAAACTAGTAGAAAAATGAGAATGAAAACTACAGTATCGTTAAGATTCTTACATTCTTGAAAGTCTCAGTATGTTTCTATGTAAATACATACAAATATTCATATATTTACGCATATGTTTATTTATTTTAGTTCACGGGCAGGGCCCAATATACAAGTTTTACAAATTGTGGCTTAAATTACAATGTTGTTTTACAATTCTTCATTTTGAAATAATATATTTGATCTCAAAATTCTTTTCATATCATTAAGAGTTGCAAGATTCAAATCAATTACTACCAAATCTTTCATTAACTACATTACAAGCTCTGTAATGGCAAACGTAATACTGGTAGGTCTTAAATATCTTAGTGAAACATGCCAGTTAATTTTACCTAGTAAATCTGGTGCGTCAACTAGAGAGTTTATTATTTTATACAATAATAGTACATCTTGATAAATACGACTAGATTCAAGAGTAGGTAGATGAGTTTTTTGTAACATATAAGTATAGTTATGATCACCAAACAACATGGAAGAACCGATACGAAAAAAATATGTTCTTAAGAACTTGTGTTGAGTTTATTTCTATTTCAGCTGAGAGCCATTGTGCGTTTGGTGACCATATTTCTGAACCATATGTCAACAAGGGTTTAACTAGAGTTTTGAATAAATGCAAAAATACTGATGAATCATTGAAATCTTTCCTGTATCTTGTTATAAACCCTAATTTTTTAAATGCCTTATTAACTACATTATAAATGTGATTTTCGAAGGATAAGGAACTATCAAAGAAAATACCTAAATCTTTAATTTTATCAACTCGAACCAAATTGTGGTTATTTATGGTATAATTATAATTATGAAATGTAATCTTGTAGAATGTAATGATGGCACATTTTTTAACATTAAACTCAAATCCATTCTTGCAAGCCCAAATATTAACCTCATTTGAATCATTTTGTAGTTTTAGATAATCTTCGTGACATGAAATGGACTTAAAAAGCTTAAAGTCATCCGCAAATAGCAGCAACTCTGAATATTTAGCAATATTTAAAAGATCATTGATCATGTGAATGAATAACAATGGCCCGCAATGAGAGCCTTGTGGAACGCCAAAGGTGGCTTCGAATATAAAGCTCTCATAATTTTTAATTTTTACTATTAATTTACGGTTTTTTAAAAATGATTCAAACCATTTAAAAGCATTACCTACTATTCCTAGCTTTTCCAATTTTTGCAATAGGACGTTGTGGTTGACTTTGTCAAAAGCTGCTCTCATGTCAGTATATACGGAATCAACCTGTGTTTTGCATTTTAAACTGTCATTAATGTATTGGTATATAGAGCTAAATAAGAAATTGTAGAACGTTTCGGCATAAAACCATGTTGGTTTCTAATGATGACTTTCCGTAAATATATTGAAAGTTGCTTTTCAGTTAGAGAGTCAAAAAATTTCCCAAAAATTGAACTCTTGACTATTGACCTATAATTCGCAACATTCTGCTTGTCACCCTTTTTCGGTACAGGAGTTATGAACGACGTTTTCCATGCTTTTGGGAATTCTCCTGTTATGTAAGATTTTTGATAGATTAAATATAAAGGCTTTGATAAGTAATCTGCAAACGTTCTAATAAATATAGAAGGTATTTTATCTGGGCCCATACTTAATTTATTTTCTAAAACTAGCAATGAATCTTCAACTTCTTGCTCAGTAATGTGGAAGTTATTCAAAGGCAGAAGCTTGAAACAGTTTTCTACAAGAACATCTGAATTCTGTGAATTTGTAAAAGTTAAAGGAGTAGATACATATGTTTGTTTGAAGTGATTAGCAAAGAGATTTACAATGTCTTCTCCATTTTTAGCTTCAATCTGGTTTAAATATACGGAATCAGGAATGCATCTATTTTTAGTATATTTAATGTCAACGTAGTTCCAAAAGCTTTTGGGATTATTTTTAATGTGTTTTTCCAATGTTTTCCATATATAATCGATGTTTGGATTGTGTCAATCTTTTACATATTGCCCTTCGAAACCTAAATTCAGTGTAAGTAATATTTGAAGGAGATTCCCTATATTTACAATGCAATTTTTTCTTTGAGGAAACTGCTCTTTTTAGTTCAAAATCAAACCAAAGAGGGCATTTAGGTGAATACTGGATAATTTTCTTAGGAACTTGACTATCGATTAATGAATAAATTACTTGATAGAAGACATTAGTCATAGGATCAATAGAAAAGTTTTCATGTAAAACTGAATTCCAATCAATAAGTTCAAATCTTTGCTCAATATTTACAACATTCATATTGTTAAAGTTGTATATGACTTCTTTAAAACTAATACTTTTGAATGAACTCAAGCATACCGTTGCTATAAAAGGATTTGGATGAGCTTCATTTAATACAGAAACTATGGGATCAACTGAAATTTGATAAGAAGTTTCTAATAAATCCGTAAAAAGTAAATCTCAACAATTATCCGCCTTGTTGATTTCATGAACTATTTGTTTACACTGCGATCTATTTGCTAAATTAACAAGAATTTCAACAGCTGATCGAATATACCAATTGAGATTAAATCCGTGAGTCAATGTTACTTCATCAACAGACTGCCAGCAATATCCCGGCAAATTGAAATCACCACAAATAATGCTGCTATAATTTGTCCTCTCATGCATGATTTTTTCCAATTCGAAGGTATATTTTTCCAAATTATCCAAGTAGTTTAATTTCATATTATTTTCAAAAAGAGGCACATATGTTAAAGTAAAAAATATTATACAATCAGAAATGTCAAGTGACACTGTCAGAAACTCTGCACCATATCGTTGAATTTTAAGCATGGTACATTTAAAACAACTTCTGATATAAAGCAATACTCCTCCACCACGACATTTATTAGTGTGTAAGAAATCTCTATCTGCTCTAAAAATTTGATGACCAGTTATTTCCAATTCAGAATCAGAAACTTGCTCATCTGACTAAGTCTCTGATAAGGCGATTATATCAAATTTGATTGTATTGGTGTGGACATTTAGTTTAAGTTCTTTTAACTTTTGCACATTTTTAATGCTTCGTACGTTTTGATAATAAATATTTAATGTTGATGAGGGCTGATCTGTTGGGAAGTAACACTGCCGTTTTTTATGTGAGAATTTTTCTTCTCGTTTATTTGTGGGATGCCATTAATATATTTGATTGTCAAATTACTTTCACCTTTGGCTTTCCGCTCATTGAATTCTTTTAGTATTGCTGACGTTGTAAAACTGTTCTATACGGAATACACTCCAACTTTGTGTCAACACCTTTTTTAGAATTAACGATTAGCCAGTGAGCAAATTCGCTATTTACAAAAATCACTTTCAGTAGTCGATTAACCTCTTTCTTTGGAACACCAAGTCTAAAAGCACGAACATCAGTAGCTTTGAATGGCGCGTTAGGATAGTTAGTGAGCAAATGCGAAATATCATCAGCAGCGGAGCTTTGCGCTTTAAGATTGCACACAACAACTTTACACTCTCGGCTATTTCGATCCATAATCTCGGCGAGTATGAACTCTTCAGACTCAGATTTCTAATTATCCAAATTCTTTTGAAAAGATGAAATATTTTCAATCAGATCGAGTATTTCTGTGTTATGATTCCGTACTGTTGATTCAATTTAATTGAAGCGCTCTTCATATTTAACTTCGAAGGAATCTATGCGCTTCACTAAATCATTATGATTTTCTTTTAAATCGCTACGCAAAGACTGTAGTTCCTTAATAAAAGATCATTTATCAAGGGGTTGGGATGCCTCTTTCTCAAGACAACATTTAAGCATCCCGGGTGGTATAGGTTTCTTAATACGAGCATAACAGGATGCATGGTAGTAAGCTTTACACTTATCACATTGCATAGCTTCGGCGATATTGGCGATAGGCCCTTTTGATGTATTTTTGCAAACAAAGCACTTGACGTCCGACATTGAGGTTATCTCAATCACTTATTTTTTTTTTCAATGATGAAACTTTTATTAGATTGTAACTACAAAATATGAATTGAAATTTTTAAACTAGAAGACTTATGTGACTTTCAGGATAACTTTATTTTATTTAATTAGTCTTTTATTTATTTGACTTGAAAAATTTTTAAGAGCAAATCAAACAATGCGTGTGGCGCCACAGTGTTGCCATATAATTCACCCAAAAGTAAGACGTTTCTCTTTAGTCGGGCGTGTACTCCACACGTATTTTTTTTTTTATTTTCTTTTACGGTTGCTTATTTGCTTTTCGCTTGCTTATTGGACGACCAGTACATTCTTCGATAACAAAGGGCATGTGTGCTTCCTTGCCTTATTTCATTCGCAAAGCGCGAGTATATAGGCAGTTCTTGCTCACTTGCAGCCACTTCAGTGACGAAACATAAGCATATATGCGGTATTGATTCGCTTGCAACAGCAATTCGTAGCCCAATTTGGCTGTGGCGATGGTGGAGGTGTAAGCCGGTGCGTTGTCATGTAGGAAGAGCACTTTTTTGCCAAAGGGAGCCTTTGTCTGCAATCTCGCGTTAAATCAACCCAATAATCACACACAATCACACCTTTTGAATCCCAGAAAATAGTGGCCATCACCTTTTGGCCGTAAGCGCAGTCTTTGCCTTCGTTAGAGTATGCTTACCAGGTAAAGTCCACTATTTTGACTGCTTTTTGGTCTCTGGTGTGCACCAGTGGAGCTATTTTTCATTAATGGTCACAAAATGACGCAGGAATTCCATTGGATTACATTTAAACAGTGTCATATACTACTTTGAAGTGGTCTCACGGTTGCATTTGTTGCCCGGAGTGAGCAAATGTACACCCCTCACGCCAACAGCTTTCTCATGCCCAAAATTTCATGCAGGATATAATCTACGCAATCTTTTGAAATGCTTACTGTCTCAGCTATCTTGTGCACTTTCATTCGGCGGTCTGCTAATATGAACTCGTGGATTTTTGTTACTTTGCCTTCCATGGCAGCAATTTGGGGGCATCCGGGTGTGGTTTATCAAAACTGATACGCAACCACGTTGACACCCATTAAACCAATTTTCCCGGTCACCATCGTAGGACCAGAGCCACTGCACACCTTTAATTTCGCTGTGTGATTTTCCTTCCAAAAATAAGAATCGAATCATCAACCAATGTTGCTCTTTCTACATTTTTCTAGAATGCGCCGACATATCCGCTTCCACATGTGGCCAAAACAAAATACGAGTCCGGTTCGGGTCAAATTTTGACACTAGCTGTCTGCGAAAATATACTACCACAATATCTCTCTTGCGGTAGTGGCGCCACCGGAAGGTGGAACTTATTGGACCGCCCTCTAAGCTATCATGCATACCATTGTTTATAATCTAATTTACGATCCAGTTCATATCCAAGAGCACTGAATTGTTTTACGGCTTCTCTTTTGCTTGTTCTTATTTTGTTTAAATTGTATAGAAATTGAAATTTGGTTGAATCATAAATCCAAAACTTGGCTGCTGCATCCTTTGAATGTTTTCGTATCATTTTCCCGTTCATTACACTTCTCACGGCCCCTGTCTACTTCATTATATATTTTGCTTAGAATAATAATACATTCATTCAAGCCTTTGTTACGTTAAGTTATAATTATTGGAATACAATTTAGCTCTCATTTCTGCTCATTTATCTTGAGATTCAAGTGGTTGTGGCAACAATAGTACTGCATGACAGCCCTTTAAAATTGTCTTTACCGAAGATGGTCGAATAGGGTGAAATGAAAGGTCTTGACAAGATCTTTCAATATTTATTATAAAAATTGAAACATCAATAATGGGATATGTAAGGGAAATAGGAGAATATTAAAAAATGTCATCTATTACAACAAAAGCAATGCACGGGCTTTCTATCATTGGGGTTTTCCAGCGAACCAGACACAATACTTTTGATCGAATCTTCTCAAAATGAATAACAAAACATTTTTAAGATTTCATTCATAAATAGCGGAATACCCATAGTTTATTTTGTTTAGTGAGTATGTGTTTGCTATTGATGTTAAAATTTTGTTTGAAGTTGTTCATTATTGGTGTCTGCATATCGTAGGTTGAAAACAAAATCCTTCTGACATGATCGTAGCTCTGTCTATCCAACGTATTAATATTTTGAACGTAGATATCTGAAACTTATAAATTACAACTTATAAACAGCATAAATTTTCCCAGCAATAGATGTATTAACAACGAGAATAGTTGCTAAGTACATTAAATAAACTATCACAAAATTTGAGTTTCTTTAAAATATTAGTACAAAGCTATGTTATTCCTTTCTAGCTGATACAAGGTGCCTTCCAAAATAAATGAAACTTTTGTCATAAATATTTTTTTGGTTGCGTCATCTATAAATGAGGTAGTGCGTTGCAAAGTTACATCCCTCCCTGACTTCCAGTGAAAGTTTGGTGACAGTCGGTTCAGTGGAAGCGAAGTTGACAATATGTTTGTGTCATCGTACAAAAATGAGTTTCAACAAAAAGCTCATGTCAAATTTTGTTTTAAAATCGGTAAACCGTTTCCCGAAACATTTGAATTGATAAAGAAAGTTGATGGCGATGATTGTCGATCTCTTGCCAGAGCTCATGAGTCGTTTAAACTTTTCAGAGATGGTCGTGAGGGCATAAATGACGATGAACATACGAGCCGCCAAAAGTCAGTGATCACCGAAAACTCAATCGAAATTATGCGTGAATTTATCAAAAATGAGCCGATTCCATCGTTCAAATTCATTAAATCGAGGTTAAATATCTCCAAAACATCGATTCATTGCATTTTAACCGCTCATTTGGGCTTAACAAAGGTCTGTGCACGTTTTATTCCACACAAATTAACTGATAACGTAAAATTGCTCAGAATTCAACATTCGAAAGACTGATTTTTTTGCCTGGAAATCGCATTTTAACCATCAATCACTCACCGTATTCACCTGATATGGTTCCCTGCGGCTTCTGCCTATTCGGAAAATTGGCCATGAAAGGAAAACGCTTTTCGTCCATAAAGGGCATCCAAAAGGCTTGTAACGACATCCTGAAGGACATTCCCATCAATGACCTGAAACACTCTTTCGAAAAGCTTTTGGATCGCGCAAAACAGTGTATTGAGGCCATAGGAGATTATTTTGAATAAATAAACTCGAATTCATCAGAATAAAGCCCCTGTTGTTTCTATTTTAGCTCAGTCTCGTTTATTTTAGAAAGCACCTTTTGTGTAAAGTAGTTAAAAAAAACTAGATTCAAACAAATAAGTTTTGATTAAAAAAATTCAAAACTTCATAGAAAGACCTAAAGTTAATAAAGTAATTAAAATGCAAATGAAATGAAGGCGTCAATATAAATATTTTCAATAGTTATTTGTTTACAAGTTATAAAATACTTCATCAAAAATATTTGATTTTATGCTGGAAATGCACAACCACGATATACAATACATATTATCAGCATACAACAGAAAAAAGTAAATCTTGTGAAAACCGTGTGAATTCGTCTCATCATTTGAATGAAACACGCGTTGTGTTTTATGGTTAGTTCATCTCCTTGCTTTTTACGTTTACAATATATTTATTTTTCTTACAATCACATACGCCACCAACAATTCATCTCTCCAACAGAATGTGAATACCTATATCCTTTTTCCCGAATGAACAAGTGTATGTCGTATATCGAAGGATATCTGAAAAGGAAAATAGAGGAAATTCTAGCTGGGCTGATTCAAAGGCTTTTGATGGCACGAGAAGAAAATATACATTAATCTCTAGAGAATACATTCTTAACAAGAGTTTTCCAGGAGAAAGCATGGAAACCTTTTCGAAGCATGTCAAGACTTCTGTTCTTGGTTATTTATGAACAACCAAAAAACGACAGGATAACAAAGAAACCATGTACCTCGGAATTCAGTTGGGGTATGCCCGAATGCAAAAGGATTATCTACGAAACTTGATACCATGTTTCAGCTGGATGGGTTTGCATTGTGAGTTGGGGCAGAGTGTAAAGATATATTGGAGAATCACTCAATGAGTTTGAATGGATTTGAGATTGAAACTTGCCATTATAAGTCTTTACATTTTTCTATCTGAAGATTTGGTTGATCAAGGATGCAATATTCAAACTAAGTTACCATGAGCTGACAAGATACCGCACCATAAAACGGGGAGAACACATATTCCAGAACATCTTAAGAAATTTAATTTTAAAAGAAACTATTCAATTGTTTCTTTTATAATTAAATTTTTCCTAATCATATATTTTTCGAATTTTACAGGATATTTTTACTATGTATGCATAATATATAAAGAAGACGTTCTACGTCTAGCATTCTTTGTGTACAGACATATTTTAAATCGGTCCAGTCATTAATTTTTTAAAATTTAAGTTTCTATCAACGTCAATTGAAAATTAATTTTTAAAAAGCGCAGCCTTTATGCAAGTTATAAGGGAAAAATTCAAGGATTGTAAGCGTTATCAAAAAGAAAATTTATTTTCACTAATGTCATAGATGAGCCCGATGACTTCTTATCTTTCCGAACAACTTCGCAGATGGTGAACGTAAATTACAAATAATCGCCAATAATGATGCAAAGAAGGAGGATGTGACATCAGAAGAAATTTTAGATGCTGATGTCACTAATGATGGTCAAAACTATTTTGCGGCACTGGAAGGACTGACAGAGGATATTGAAATTGAGAAAGATGGCAAAGATAGTACTGATAGAGGTACTAACGCAAAAGTTTATTCAATGCTCAATTTATAAAAATAAGGGGAAAAACCCTCGGACAAAGCGGTAAAGATATGGTTTAGATGTAGGCAGCCAAACAAAAACCAAGCAATTTTAAAGCTAAGAAGGAAATGCAGGATAATTAACAATTCAAATGAAATAATTGATTGATTTTAAGTCAGCCAAAGATGCTCTGTATTGTGGGGATATCTCAAACTTCACCCGTACCCGAAAGCGCAAAAAAACAATCAGACCTTAGGCTGTGAAGAGGACACAGCCAATCTTCTTCAAGCATGTAAAGAAGCTGTGCCAAAAATTGAATCCATTTCAACTAAAAACTTGTTAACAAGGAGATCAACTGTTGAAAATAAAAATTTACCATTTTACCTTGAGCAGATTGTTAGTACAAATAATCCTTTTGCCCTTCAATAGATAAGGTAATTGAATTTCAGCGTGATGAGGTGAGAGTGTCTCCAAAAAGGAGAGATCAACTAGTATTATCGGTGCCAAAAATTTCTCCATTCGTTTGACAACTGCGCCCTGCACTATTGGTGCGTTAAATATAACAATTTTCATGCTCCCGATAAGTTCGAATTGGCTCAGCTGGAGCAGAAAATAAATAAAATACTGTGTGAACTGCGATATACTTGGTCATCCAGCATTGTATTGAAGATATTCTCAATATCAAGATGCAAAAACTAAACCCCCTTCAAAATAAACGCAAGTACACCACAGTGTGTTACCTTTTAGCTCCGTCAAGCCTGGGAAAACATTAGCACTCACTGCTAGAGGACCTGCGGCCAATAATGTAAGTAATATGATAGTGGCAATTATGAGCTGCTTTTCAAAAGTTAGCAACAACTTGAATTTGTTTTGGAAAGACTCAATAAGCAAGCTGGGAAAATCAATTCCGTATTTCAACCTTAAAGTCAACAGAGGTCCAAATAATTAGTCCCATGGATGGGCTTTGTCTCATCTCAATCAACGTTAATTTCATTATTACTCTACCTAAACGTGATATCTCCTTGAGTTCATTGTTAAGCAAAAGCCTGACTCAATGTTTCGCCCTAGCACTCACCTTAATTCATAGCACTCTATGACATTTAAAGATTTTGAACTCGTCAGAAACGATAGGATAAAAGTTGTAGTTGCTTCCAAAACATTGATAAAGTCAAATTTAAAAGCTTTGAGTTTTTTTAAGTGCCCGTCACCAAATTTTTACTATGAGGTGGAAATAACATCTTCATTACCTCGACCTATGCAAAAGATAGAAAAAATTTCAAAGAGGAGCAAAAACACAATCTGAATGCTCGTCATTCAACATGGCACAACCCAACAATAATTCAAGATTTGTATTTCTGAATTGTGAGAACCAAACTAAACACAGATGAAATCTTTATGGGCCGGATTTTAAAACGTACCCTAGGATAAATTCATATTTGGATCTCCACATTGCTGGCACAAGATTTGAATTAACATTAAACAACCCTCAAGGGAAACTTAAGATGCTTTTTAATAACGGTGACCATTCTGCAATTGTGATTGAAGTAAATCATCAAAGGGATGGTGTTTTTCCCATTCTGATCAAAAATTATAATCATCGGTTGATTCAAAAAATAAATGGTTTGGAGTTAGTTTCAAAGGAAGTTTTATCGACAATACCGGAAGAAATGTCCATTTTCTGATGATGGTAACACTTGCTCAATGCTTTTTAATGACAGAAATCTAACAAACGAGAAGTTGGGATTGGAAACAATTGAGAAAGTAGTTCCCAAGAATAATCATATCCACATTAGAGGAAATGAAATGCTGAACATCATAAAATTGAAAAGATTGAAAAGCCTTCTTTTTACACAGTCAACGATATTTATTGACGACTCTCTTGTTGGCTTTCATACTTCCTACTTCAGGAGTAGGTTGTGTAGCCAATGATTACATAAACCTAGGAGGCCACAGTACTTAAACAGCATTTTCATTAATGAGAATAGCATATTTCGGCAGGAATCTCGAGTAAATGTGTTAAATTTCAAATTCACGAGATAATTTTTTCGATAAAGTTGATATCGGAATTAATATTACGACTCCATATGCAGTTTAAAATAGAATTATATGAGTATGTGATAGATTACACAAGCGTGCCTCAATTGGAACTCATTTTGAATTGGTCCACCTAGCAAATCCTGAGTTAGGTACACAAATGCTTTCAAAAGGCAAATGTACAAAAGTTTTCAATTTCAAATCAAGCCTGAATGGTTAATCCATTCTTCGCGTAAATTTCGCATATTCTTATTTTCAAACAAATCCTTCATTCTTAAATAAATCTTTTAGATAAGCCTGGTATCGAAATTAGTAATACGGCTTTGTATTCAGATGAAAATAGGACTATATGTAATGGAATACAGAAACTCGTTCTGATCGGAACTTGGTGTAAATCGTTTCACCAACCGAACCCTTAGAAAGAGACACAAATGCTTTCAGATGTGTTGAGGCAAAAGTTTCCATTTTCAAATCAAGCCCAAATGGTGAGTCCATTCTTCAGTTCAATGAAGTACTGACCTTCTACTTCATATCGGGCGGAAATCTCCTTGATAATTTTGCCTGCTATGTACACTTTAAGCAAATTCAAAAGTCATCGTTCGATTTTATAGATGATAATGTAGAATTCATAAAATGCACTATTATTGAAAAGTTGGTTGGATTTTGACTTTTGAGTTATTTGTTAGCCTTGTACCCATCAAGACCTACTTTCGAGAATTTTTTCAGATTTTAATGCCCAAAGATGTCCAATCGCGAGGGGGCAGGACACACATTTTTCGAAAATTTTCCTTCACTCTGCACTCCTATTTGCAAATGCCTCTTGCCTAGGATCAGTTTCGGAAAGTTCTCGCCAAGACCTTTTATTTGACACCCATATTGGCTACCTTTTGTAAAAACCAATGGTTAAAAGCCACCCCCCTGTATATGGATACATCTCAAAATATTTGTTTTTGCACTGTATCTTTTGACGGGGTACCACTTTTGACTTACGTTGAAATTTTCATCTCTCTAGTTTGTGTGGTTTGCGAGAAAATTTGCTGTGGCGCACGGACCGACCGATGGCCAAACGGACCGGCAGGATGGACAAATAGGTCAAGATTTTAGTAGGGTATTGTCACGTACTAATTCCTATCAAACCTCAGCACTTGCCTCTGCAATAAGTTTACAAGTTGTACGGAAAAAAATGATAGAATCACCCGAGCCAAGTTACTATTGGAAACTTTGTAAATAGAAATATGTTGTAATCATTATTAATACTAAGAGTAAACAACACACAAAACTAGATCGATCATGTTCTGATCCATCAACGTTGGGCCTCGAGCATACTTGACGTCCGTACATACCGAGGAGCCAATTGTAACTCAGATCATTACTTGATCAAATTTACCTAACGATGTCCTATGTCAAAGGTATATCCAGCTAATACCAGCCCGCTACAAAATACGTAGGTAGGAAAACCAGGACGAAGAGAGAACACTATGAAAATCTCAGAAGAGTAGCGAATAAGATAATTAGGATTAAGAAAAGAAAATACTATGACGACCAATTGAGAAGTATAGATGTAAGTTTAGCGAGCAATAGCACAAGACAAGCACAAGAAGTAGTGAAAAGCCCGAAACGTGGTTATCAGCCCAAAACCACGCTTTGTCGTGATGACAGCGGCAATATAATCGCTGATGAAATCAAGATTAAGGAAAGATGGGCATCATATTTCAAGAACCTTCTTAATCCTCCACACAGCTCCAGAACATCGGAGCCTATAGATGTCTGCGGAGAGTTTCTATTTGCCCCACCAACTCTGGATGAAGTTTGTTCCATCATCAAAGCCCAAAAGAATAATAAAGCGCCGGGCATTGATGAGATTCCAGTTGAGCTCATCAAATATGGTGGCAGTAGTGTTCATCAAGCTATTCACAAAGTCATCCAGTACATTTGGCAACAAGAACATATGCCAAAAGAGTCGAGCCAATCAATTATATTAACTATCCACAAAAAAGGTGACAAGTTACAGTGCGAAACTTATAGAGGCATATCACTACTTTGTACGGCGTACAAAATATTTCCAAAAGTCTTAGAAAATAAAGTCGGATCATATGCCAACAGTTTTATTGGGGAGTATCAAGGTGGTTTTAGGGCAGGCAGATCAACAACAGACCAATTGTACACGGTCAAGCAGATACTTGAAAAATGCTGGGAGTTAAACATAGACGTACACCAAATTTTCGTTGACTTCAAGCAAGCATACGACAGAATTGATCGTAACGTACTGTACCAAATCATGCTTGGTTTTGGTATCCTAGCCAAATGAATCCGGCTTACCAAAATGACAATAACGTTGACGACCTCCCAAGTCCGCATCAATAACCAACTCACCGATGCCTTTGACACAAATATCGGCCTAAAGCAGAGAGATGGACTGGCCCCATTGTTATTCAGTTTGGCCCTGGAGTACGTCACACGGAAGCTACCTGTTGATGCGCGAGGTACATTACTATACAAGTCGGGCCAGGTAGTGGCCTATGCGGACGACATCAATATTCTGTCACGGTCACTAACAACTGCCAAATAACTCTTCCTGAAACTCGACAGCGAAGCAAAACTTGTAGGGCTACAAATCAACGAAAATAAAAAAGCTCATGACGCAGTCGAGGAAAAATACCCCAAATATACAAAATATCAAACTTGGCGAATACAGTATCGAAAATATTAGCGAATTTGTGTATTTAGGCGCCAAAATAACGAAAACGGGCTATGAAAGAGACGAAATACGCCAAAGAATACAGCTCGCAAATACAATATTCTATTCAGTATTGACGATCTTGAAGACCAGCTGCATACACAGAAAAACAAAGCTCCAGGTATACAAATCTGTGATAAAACCTGTGTTATGCTATGGGTGGGACACATGGACCCTAACTCAAGCATCCGTAAATATATTGAATGCCTTTGAGCGACGGGTCCTGAAGCGAATAATCGGAGCGAAGCTAGACGGGGACCAAGAGCGAATTCCATACAACCATGAGCTGTATGAAATTTGTGACGAACCGGAGGTCTCAAGGATTGTAAGACTGCGGAAGCTGCAATGGGCTGGCCACATGAATCGTATGAACGAACAACGGATACCCAAGAAAGCATTCGTTGCGAGAACTGAAGGCCGGTGGCCAGTGGGGAAACCGAGGAAACGCTGGTCTGACTCAGTCAACGAAGACAGTTCATCGCTACTCGGATTTCGGAATCGGATGACGCGGTCAACGGACCGAGACAGTTGCAGGCACTGTTCGCAGGAAGCGAAGGCTCGAAAGGGGCTGAAGTGCTAAGAAGAAGAAGAAGGGTGGAACGACTGTGAAATCCAGGGGTTTTTGCTCCCAGTTATAGATCTGGCGATATGATTCCGAAGAAGTTTTAATATGAAGTTTTCGATTCTTGTCACTTTAGCAGTTTGATAAAGTTTTCTAATCGATTTATAGTTTCCAATAGGCCCCAACCTTTTTGAACAAACCAGTACATGCACGAAAACATTCCCTTTCAAAAACTCTTAGTCTTAATCTTAGTAAGAAGAAGAAGACTAAGAGTAAACATAGTATGTACATTAGGACGATAGTTGAACAAGAAATGCCGAGAATAATGGTTCTGTGCAAGGGCGCCTCCGAAGACGGAACGTTGAAAAATGCATGAATCGTTGGCGGTACACATATCGATGCACATACGGTAGTTTTAATCGAGACTTTGGTTGAATTCGGTGCAAGGATTCGATGGGTGGCTTGTAATATATACTCGACACAGAATGAAGTTGCTACGGCATTGGCTGAAGCAGATTATCCGATATTTGCATGGCATGGTGAGACCGAAGGAGATTTTTGGTGGTGCAACGATAAATGTGTAAATGCTGAAAATTGGCTACCAAATATGATTTTGGATGATGGAGGCGATGCAACACAATTAATGTTGAAGAAATATACAGCCATGTTTAATGGGTAAAGGCATGGTAGAGAAAAGCCTCACTGGGGTACATAGACCGTACCAGCTATCAGAATTTGAGAAGTTAACAGTCCCAGTAATGAATGTATTGGATTCCGTCACTAAAACAAAATTTGATAATTTGTATAGCTGCAAAGAGTCTATTATTGATAGGTGAAAGTGTTCAACAGATGTTTGGCGGGAAATAAGTCCTCATTTGCGGATATGGTGAAGTTGGAAAAGGATGCGCACAAGCATTGGAACGATTGGGATGCACCGTGTATATTGCTGAAATTGACTCTACCTGCGCTCTTCAGGCCAGCATGGACGGTTTTCGTGCGGCGAAACTTAATGAAGTTGTTCGAAATGTAGACATAGTTGTGACCGCCACCGGTAATAAAAATGTTGTAATTCGTGCTCACATGGAGAAATCAAGAATGGATGTATAGTCGGCAACATGGGACACTTGAATACCGAAATCGATACAAGGCCACGCCTCGAGGAATTGGTGGCGGATTTCATCGGAATACACGCGGCTAGCGGGAATCGTGCAACGGAACACGATTGAAGCGGAAAATTTACTGGGCCCCCGTCGTCGAGTTAATTAAGATAAGGTAAACATACAAAAAGAAGGAGAAAAAAAAGTGAAGTGTGAGACTTGGTTTGGGAGTGAATACGAAAATTCAGGGCGCCCATTTTCTGCCACAATATTCCGCAAGTGCTTGGGTACATTTGGTCTTTGTTTGGTTTCGAATCCCATCTCCTGGTGAAGGTAATTTCTCGTAAACTAGGAAGTCTAGGGGTTAGAGCATAAGACGCATAAGCCGAAGGTTCCAGGTTCAAATCTCGTTGGTGAACAACGTGATTCAGTTCAGGGGATTTTTCGGACAGACTACGAGTGTTCACTCAGTCGTGATATTTACTGATTTGATCTGATCATATCAAAGCTGAGCAGACACACGGGAGCATGGTCTGACCAAACCAACTTCTGAAAAAATCAATACGGTCATGAAAATGAGCTACTCTAACTATCTCTAAGCGAAGGCCCGATAGGGGCTATAATGCTAAAAATAAGAAGAAGGATTTAGGGTAGTTCGATTACTAGATTGTTTGGGAGTTAGTTAGGTGGTTTGTCCTCCTCTTCTAGGTTAGTGCGCAGATAAAGGCCGTGATCGTTTCCCCCCTAAAAGTGAAGATTCCAGCGCGAACCAAGCTCGTCTCGAGGCTTGGGGGACAAATTTACGGGTAGACGAGTGGCGCCCACGCCCGTCTCCGACGGAGCGACCCAGGACCCAAAACGCTCCCGGCCGGAGTCGGTAGGTATGGTTGAATCATCTTCTCGAGATCGTTTTTACCTCTTGTTGAATTATTTGCGAATTTCGGAAGGGTAAAGTTTAAGTCACGTTTGCGGTAATTATTGAATTTCAAGCAGTGGAAGTTTCGGTAATCGCGGGTGAGAAAAGTGCAAGTGTGAAGTATTAAAGTGCAGGTATCAAGATACAAAGGTGATTAGTGCATTTCAAGCAGTGGAAGTTTTGGTAATTGTGAGTGTGAAAAGTGCAAGTGCAAAGTATTTAAGTATAGATACCAAGATACAGAGGTGATTAGTGCGTCTCAAGCAGTGGAAGTTTAAGAAATTGCAAGTGCGAAAAGCGCAAGTGTAAAGTATTAAAGTACAGTTATCAAGATTATTAGATAATTGCGTTCGATTTGTGGGGTTTGAGTGGAGAAGACATACGATTGGATGAATGTGTGGACTGATAGTGTATTGTGTCAGTGAATTGTGTCAGTGCAAGCAGTGTGTGAATGTTAGGCTGGTTGGAGTTGTTTGTGTTTACTGTGTGGATGCTAGTGAGTGAACGCAAAAGAGTGATTCTGTACATCTAAGAATCAGAGGTGGGAAATAATTGTTGGCTGAGTAGTCAAGGGAGGTTAAACGGGCGAGATTTTGTGGGAGGTTGAATGAATGAGTCGTTGTTGGATTTATTGGGATGTTTTAGTGGAAGGGTACAGGGGTCGAATTTGAATTATTGGTGTCTCAGATTAAGTTGAAAGATTGGTCGATTGCGTATGTGATGCGGGGGTGAATACTTTATTCTAGAATAATAACCGACCGCATTTTAGTTTATGTTAATTAAATAAATAAATTGCTAAATATTTTAAGTAGCGTTTTCTTTACGCTAAGAAAAATTTTGTTTAAAGTATGATTAAGTGTAAGGACGAACTGCAGTACAAGCTTGCAATGCACGACTTAAAAGATGGAACGATGGAGGAGATGCGGAAGTCCCTTCGATTGGCGCTACGATTGGAGGAGTCCAGAGATATTTCCTTGTGTCTTAAAGGAGTATCATTTCAAGTTTGAAGAGGATTTGGCAGCGGTCACTCGGAAGGTGAAGGAAGTCCAGGCCTTGAAAGAAGCTTTTGTGGGAAGTATGAAAAGTAAGGAGTACTTAAAGTTGGTAGCTAAAGGAGAGTTTGGACTAAGGCGGATAGATTTGATGTCTCAGGTGGCAGAGCCAAGACCAAAAGTGGCGAAACTAAAACACTACTACTAATGGCTACGGGGTCAGCGCTAGACAATGCTATGTGTGACACAGACGAGGTAAACCTGGACACCATGGCGGAGGAAGGGGCTATTGGGGTGGAGAATCGGCTAACGAGTTCTACGCCTGTGGCGGAGGTGGAGGGTGCAAAAGCTCATGATGTCACGAAGTGGGATGTATGATTTTCAGGGGAAACTCCGGCCTCTGTCAGCGCATTTTTAAAAAGGGTTAAGGAGTTCGGGATGGCTAAAGGACTTTCGAAGTCGACTGTTTCAGTCGGCAACGTTTTTGTTTGAGAGAGGGGCTCTTACATGGTTCCGGGGTAATTAAAGCGAAATATGAGACTTTGAATGACGTTCAGCGGGAGCTTAGGGCTGAATTTCTTCCTTCTGACTACAATGAGCGACTGTGAGAGGAAATCCGCAACAGGACTCAGGGAGGAGGCAAGTCTATTGGAGTTCATGTTACGGCCTTTTCCGTCGCTTATCGTTGAAATGTTCAGAAGATAAGAAATTCCGGAGGATTTTGGAAAATATATCTCCGTTTTATCAACCCAACTTAGCCTAGTAGCCGTAGCATCGATTGCGTAGCTGGTCAGCCTTGACCATAACTTGGAAGGCACTCGAGTGAGAGTAGAACCGTTTGTGCCATCACATTTTTGGATAACAAGTAGGCTTTTGAAACCCGATTCCGGTTACAGTAGGAAAAGCACAGGTGCTGTCTTAATGGCGCAATCAATTGCATCAGGGACAAAATGATGAAATTGCAACGGGAACCTCGGAGTTGTTTTGGGTGTGGAAGACAGGGTGTCACTAAGGCCGTTTGTCCCTTATGTTCTCTTAATACCACGGGACGGACTTGAGAGCAAGGCAGAGGAGGAATTTTCAGGAACCAACCTAAGGCAGGAACATTTGGAAACGGGGGTCGTACTCATTATGTGGCGAAATGAGTACGAGACGGCTTGATAAGGAAGTCGCAACTATAGGAAGAATGGATTTTGCATTGAAAAAGTCAGCTAAAGATGATCGCCTTCACATAATTGGGGACATTTTTGAGAAGCAGTTGTTGGCTTTGTTGGATTCTGGGGCAACACATTCCATCCTCGGAAATAAGGGATGGAAGGCTTTGGAAGCTTCTGGGGTAGAGTTGGAAAAAACTGGGGAAGTGTCTATAAGGTTGCCCAATAACCACCAAATAGGTGTAGAAGGCGAGGTGATTGCACCGGTAAGGGTTAAGGGAGCTACATGCTGGTTGACCTTGCTAGTGGTGCCTGCTGTACTACATGCTCATCTTGGGGGTCGATTTCTTAAGACGATTCAAGATTGTTTTGGACATTAGCAGTGGGCTCCGGGACTCTGCATCAATTGCAACGTGTGAGGTATTGAGGGGAAGATCATGGTTGTCACAGGCCGCAGAGGGTTTACTTAAATCAGTGGAGGAAGAATAATTTTCATTGATGGGAGAAGGTATTGGGTGCACCACGGTAGTAGAACATGTGATAAACACATCGGCAAGCCCTATTAAAGAACGGCACTATCCGGTGTCTCCAGCAGCGCAGCAGCATACTAGCTGGGAACTGGATGAGATGCTGCAATTGGATATAGTGGAACCCTCCTCTAGCCCGTGGTCGTCGCCTATTTTACTGCTAAAAAACGACGGGAAGTTTCGCTTTTGCATTGATTTCTGGAAGTTCAAACAGGTGTCAGAGCGAAATGCATATCGAATCCCCTATGTATCAGCCACGTTGGACAAACTCCGGAACGCAAAATAATTATCAACACTGGACATTAAGTCCGCTTTTGGCAGGTTCCGTTAGCCGAGGACTCAAAGCCTTTGACAGTATTTACAATTCCTAGCCGTGGTTTATTCCAGTTTAAACGTATGCCGTGGCAACCTGGCAGCGCCTTATTGACAGAGTCTTGGGAGCAGATTTGGAGCCATATGTTTTCGTCTACTTTGTAGTGACTTCTGGCTTTCAAAAGCACTTGGAAATCTTGCGTGAGGTGTTACATAGATTGTGCGAGTTGAGCTTGCGAGTGGCAAGGGGAAAATGCAAATTTTGTGGGTCCACGCGGAAGCATCTGGGCTACGTTGTGGATGAACGAGGCTTACACGTGGACCCCGAGAAAGCAGAGTGCTTGTTGCGGATCCCTCCACTGACTAGCGTAAAGAAGGTTAGGCAATTTTTTGGGATGGTATAGGCGGTTCATCCCAGACCATACCACCCTGACCACACCACTCACAAACCTACTCAAAAAAAAAACAAGAAATTTGTTTGGTCTCAAGAGTGTGAAGTAGCGTTTGCATCACCTGCCCAGATTTTTCTCCACCATTTAACGTGCAGACAGACGCCTCAGATACCGGGTTTGGGGCAGTGTTAAGCCACTGTCACCCGGAGGTGGAAAAGGTGGTCTGTTATCTAAGCCCCAGCGTCTCGAATCCAGAGACGAAATACTCCACCACTCAAAAGGAATGCCTCACGGTGCTATAAGCAGTAGAAAAATTGAGACCGTATTTAGAGGGAGCTCGTTTCAGTGTGATTACATACCACCATTCCCTGGTATGCCTAAACAATCTCCGCGATCCTAGTGGCCGACTTTCAAGATGGGCGGTCCGTCTGCAACAGTTCTATTTCAAAGTCGTACACAGAAAGGGCAAAGAATATTTGGTACCAGGTGCGCTCTCAAGGTCTGTGCTGGAAGTCTATATGCTTCACGGCATGACAGCCCCAGAAAATAAGTGGATGAATAATATACAAGCTAAAGTGAAAGGAAGGCCCGATCAGTTTCCAGATTGGCACCTGGGGGGTAATACCTTGTGGAAAAACGTACCAGGTCGATATGCAGAACTAGGGGGAAACTTCTGGAAGCGAGTAGTACCGAAACACGTGTGACCAATAATACTTTATCAATGTCATGACGACGCCACAGCGGGGCACATGGGAGCCCGAAGAACGTACGATCGTGTAAGGCAACGATTTTTTGGCCAAAAATGAGGGCAGGTATAAAACGTTAAACGAGTTGCCAATCTATCAAAATGGAAAGGGAGCTTCCCTATGGTCCGATGGTTTCCAAAGTCAGCCATGTGAAGGAGCCCTGGGAAATGATTTGTGTTGACTTTGTTGGGCCTCTTCCCAGGTTGACGCAGGGGAAAAGCTACATTTTAACGATCGTAGACTACTTTCCTAAACTGCCTTTGATCTTCTCACTTCAGCAAGCGACTGCTTCTGAGGTAGTTCGGACTTTGGGAGAGCAAGTATTTTTGTTGTCTGGTGTACTTGCAGTCGTAGTGTGCGACAATGGGGTACAATTCCGGTCGAAAAAGCTTCAAGAGCTAGGGGAATCGTATGGAACTACCATTCAGTATACGGCACTCTACCACCTACAAGCAAACCCTGCAGAGTGCATTAATCAAAATATGAAACGAGTGCTGAGATCATATGTTGGTGAAAATCAGCGAAAGTGGAATAAATACCTGCCAAAAATCGGTTGAACGTTACGGACATTTACCCATGAGGCAATGGAAGTTACTCCATATTTTGCGAACTTTGGGTGAAACATGGTTGGTTCGCGGCAGGGGATAACTTAATTTAACGAGGGGTAGAGTCTGCAGGATACTAAGGTATGAGCCGAACTTATGGCAAAAATGTGAGCGGACATTCTATGGCGTTTGGAAAAAGTAGCACAGCAAAGCTCATAGAGATATAATCTCCGGAAGCGGGACTCTCCATTTCAAATCAATCAGATGGCATGGAGGCAGAACTTTCCTGTATCAGATGCAGCCCGATTCTTTTCAGCAAAATTGGCACCGGAGTATGTGGGGCCATTCAAAATCACCGGTAAAGAGCCTCCGTACATGTACAGGCTGCTACATTCACATGGACGCGACGCGGATGTCTGGCAATCCAAGTATTTGAAACCACACGTGGGGTGAAATGTAAAACTGTTTCGTGGTGACGAAGGAGGTGGGCAATAAATTGGGAAAGGAAGGATGGGTTCGTCTAGGAATATAAAATCTTACCATATGCGGCTCAGTACAACGTTTCAAGAGTGGCAACCTCCCTAGGTCGTACCCTCTTCGTATCTACGTGCTAACTCACCACGGCTTTAATGTACTTTCTCCCGGATGGGAGACGATATGAGAAAAAAGTTGAAAATTGGATTATACTGATTCTTTCGCTTATTTTTGTCATGCAAAAAGATTGCGTATCATAATCGAAAGGCCTCCTTCAACCGAGGTAATGTGTTCATAGGGTGCATTAAAAATGGGATAATCAACGTATAGGACGACAAAACAGACAGGGCATACGTTGATAGGTAAAAAGATTACCTCCTTAGAGTTGACGCAGAATTTGTAAGTTGCGGGCGCTGTGCTTACATCCATTTTTCTTAGCTTGTGTCCTCCTTGCCATCTTCAAACCGTGTTTTCATACCTTTAGGTTGTCGGTAGGTGCGTAAGTTTGAATAGCATAAACTTCAAGGTAGTGGTAAATTCTAAAGGAGGAAGCAGGCACGATTTTAGTTTTGTTAGGTGGTGGAAGTAGGTTAGTATAAGCTATATGGTTTACAGGTGATGGCGGGTGTTGCAGTTTTGTAGGATTCAAGGAATCACATTTTCTTGCTCGCTGAGCAAGTTTCTAGTTTGTTGACGAGATTACTAGGAAGTAGTTAGGAGTTAAGCTTGACCAACAAGTTAGTTACGAATTATATCGAGTAAATATTTGAGATACCTAGTAGGTTAAAATAAGACCTAGAGGAGTGGTCTTAAGTGGAGTACGAACAAAGGTGTAATAGTCACTAAGATAACATGGTAACTGGTTACCCTTTGTTTGAGTTACTCTGGATCCACATCTTTTTTCCTCTTGATTGAATTTAGGTTAGTTTTATTTTTGCGGTTTTTATGGTGAGGTGTGAGTGCTATTGGCCTAGTGAGCATTTGTAGATAGTGAGGGAGGGAGTTCAATTATACTTATTTTTAAGGTAGATCCCCTTGGTGATTCTCCTTCTGGAGCCCCGTTCCTTTTTTTTCAGGAGGCTAAAATTGAAAGTAGAGTAGTTGATAGTTCTCCCTTTTTGACTGAACTTAACTTTGGAAATGGGGGAAAGGCAGATTTAGGTTTAAATATTTCGATGAGTGTAAGTGGGGGTAGGAGGCACAACAGCCAGCCCAACAATAAAAGTTGGTAAGTAGATAAGATCAAGCGTTGGGTTAGTTTTTATTTTAGTATAATGGCGAGGGTTGGTAGAGTATTAGACTGAGAAGTTAATAGTTTAGAAGTGGATACAGAGAGAAGATGAACTCAAAATAAAAGAGTTCTAGGCGGTAGGGTTAGTCAAGCATTAGAACAAAGTGAGGGTTGGGGTTATTATATATTTAATGTAAGACGAAAATAAATTCGAGGTGTTCGGTAGAGTAGTCAAATGCAAAAGAGGCACAGGAGTTCTACTGGAAACGGGAGTCCCGCTGCTATACGTTAGTTACCGTTATACAACTTGGGTTGACAGACCTACGCTTGTGTAAGAAGGATTTCGTTTTGTTTAGGGGTACATATATGATTTTATCGGGGAAAATGTGAAATTTGAATATCATACTATTATTAACAAAATTGAGCGAATTTTGACTTCCAAGGAAGGACTTCTCCATTTTTTTCAGATTTTTCGGATCACAGGTGTCCAGTCGCGAGGGGGGGACACACATTTTTCGTGTATTCCCCTCCCTGTGCGCTCTTCGAAGCAAAAACTGTCAAATTAAGACCTGCTTCTCATCAAGGCCTTTCATTTGATACCTATAACAGGTATCTTTGATGAAAAGTTTTTTTTCGGGGGCCACTCCCCTATATGGGGAGACCTTCCTTAAATTACTTCTAAAATATTTTGATAGTTGAACTTTGAAGAGAGCACTACTTTACACCTGTATACAAAATTTGGTGTTTCTAGCATAGTAGTTTGCGAGAAAAAGTGCTGTGACACACGGACGGACGGACGGGTAGACGGACAGACAGGACGCGATTTTAACAGGGTTTTGTAAAATTTTAAGAATCGCTAGTGTACATTTAGGGTAGAATAGGCTTAAAAAAAAAACTGTTTGTAAGATTGAGTAAGGTACAGGCTGCAAGACAGACTAGGTTCGGACGGATTTCAAGGTAATCCTCTTCCCGTAGGGGGAATCATCACAGACAAATTCCTACCAAACCTTAGCACTTGCCTCTGCAACGAGTTTACAAGTTGTAGGGAAAAAATGATAGAATAACCCGAGCCAAGTTACTATTGGAAACTTTGTAAATATAAATATGTTGTAATCATTATTATTCCTAAGAGTAAACATAGTATGTAAATTAGGACGATAGTTGAACAAAAAATGCCCAGAATAATGGTTCTACGAAAGCGCGCCTCCGAAGACAAACCATTGAAAAATGCATGAATCATTGGCGGTACATATATCGATACCCATACGGCAGTTTCAATCGAGACTTTGGTTGAATTCGGTGCAACGATTCGATGGGCGGCCTGTAATATATACTCGACATAGAATGAAGTTGCCACGGCGTTGGCTGAAGCAGATTATCTGATATTCGCATGGCGTGGTGAGACCGAAGGAGGTTTTTGGTGGTGCAACGAGAAATGTGTAAATGCTGAAAATTGGCAACTAAATATGATTTTGGATGATGCAACACAGTTAATGTTGAAGAAATATCCAGCAATGTTTAAAATAGTTAAAGGCATGGTAGAGGAAAGCGTCACTGGGGTACATAGACTGTACCAGTTATCAGTGTCTGAAAAGTTAACAGACCCAGTAATAGGATGGATTCCGTCACTTAAACAAAATTTGATAATTTATATAGCTGCTAAGAGTTTATTATTGAAAGGTGAAAGCGTTCAACAGACGGTATGTTTCGCGCGTAGCAAGTAGTCATTTGCGAATATGGTGAAGTTGGAAAAGGATGCGCACAAGCATTGGAAGGATTCGATGCACCATGTATATATTTTACTGGAATTTATCCTCCCTGCGCTCTTCAGGCCAGCATGGATGGTTTTCGTGTGGCGAAACTTAATGAAGTTATTCGAAATGTAGACATAGTTACAAAAAATGTTGTAATTCGTGATCACATGGAGAAATCAAGAATGGATGTATAGTCGGCAACATGGGGCACTTAAATACCGAAATCGATACGAATAGTTTACGGACTTCAGTTCGATTGCAACCAGACCAAATTGGTTGGCCGGATGGTTAACGAATCATCTTGCTCGTGAAGGACGATTGGTGAATTTATCGTGCTCAAGTATCCCATCGTTCGTTGTTTCGGGAACATCTACTGTACAGGCTTTGGCATTGATAGAATCAATCAATGCATAGAGTTATTCAATGGATAGAATTATTCAATGGATGGACTTTTACGTAGCAAGCTTATATCTTCCCACATTCGATACCATTAAATGCTGGAGAAAATAAGCATAAATAAACGAAAGACACAACGTCTCAATCAGGCACGGCCACGAATATCGCAAATAAGAACAAATAAATAAAAACACAGGGAAAAAGCTTGCAGCAAAGAAGCTTGGAGCCACGGATATCTGGAGATCCGAAGGGTCAACGGTGATACTAGAATCCATGAGTCCAAGAAGTCGCGGCAAACTTCACCGCAGGTTTTTTTCAACGGGGCGAAAAATTCCATCCAAGGTGAGGATGGACCGAATACTAAGCGAAGAATGCTCTTTCTTGTTTTGGAACCCGTGTGATGTAATCACCGATAACAATTCTTGAGTTGTTTGCTGTATTTTTGTTGGAACCCGAGTGCAAAGGAAGAACGTGGCTGTACCGAATTCTTCCAGGAAGGGAAAAAAAACATCCGGCCGACAAGGACACGCCTCGAGGAATTCGTGGTGAATTTCATCGGAATACACGCGGCTAGCGGGGTCATGCAACTGGACACGATCGAAGTGGAAAATTTACCGGGGGCCCCGTCTTCGAGTTAATTGAGTTAAGATAAATATGTTAGAGTTAAGGGAAAAATTACATTGAGACTGGTTGAAATGAGTATCGTAATTTGCAATGATAGAGTTAAAGAAAAATCTCTTTGAGATTGTTTGGAATGAGTATCATAAGCTGTGAATAATAATTATTATTGGTCTTTCAGTGAATCGGATGTACTTTTATTTCTTTTCTTCCAATCGAAAAAAGGAAAAAACCGCAAGAAGTGAAGTGTGAGACTTGGTTCGGGAGTGAATACGAAAATTTTAAGGGACCCACTTTCTGCGCCAATATTCCGCCAGTACTGGGGTATATTTGGTATTTGTTTGGTTTCGAGTCCCAGGTCCCGGTAAAGGTTATTTCTCGTAAACTAGGATTTAGCGTAGTTAAATTGCGGGATTGTCACGGGAGTTAGTTAGGTGGGTTGTCCTCCTCTTCTAGGTTGGTGTACAGATTAAGACAGTGATCGTTTCCCCTAAAAGTGAAGACTGCGGCGCGAGCCAAGCTCGTCTCGAGGGTTGGGGGACAAATTTACGGGTAGACAAGTGGCACGCACGCCCGTCTCTGACAGAGCGACCCGAGACCCAAAACGCCCCGGCCGGAGTCGGTAGGTATGGTTGGATCATCTTCTCGGAATAGTTTTATCGCGTAACAGTGTTTTTAAAATATTCTAAAATACTCTTTAAAATGGTCTGTTGTATAAATACATGCAAGTTAAGCCAATGAAAAACTTTAAATGAAAAGTATTCTCAATTCCAGTTGCTATTAAAATAGTGACCTCTGACCTCTGAAAGCCACGATTTTGAATTTTGGAATGTTTTAAAATATTTATGTCTTAGGGTCTCATCAGTTAATGTGCCACATCTCGTTCAAATTGAAGTTTCACTCTTGACATGCCAAAAGTATTAAATTTTTAGTGAGAATGGCAGCCAAAAATATTTGATGTTAAATTTTAGACTGTTTTATTTTTCATCCAATTTTGATAACTATACAATAACTTAGTAGAATTATAAATAATCGCAAGTTTCATCAAAATGCGTTGAAAAATATGGCCAGTAGAGGGTGATAAAGTAGTCTACGTGGTGCAGGGGTTAGAGCACTCATCCCGTAAGCTGAAAGCCGCTTTTTTGGCTTTCGTTGGCAGTAACAAAATTTAGTTCGAGTGATTATTTGGACGGACTTTAAGCCCGTTCAGTTGTAATACGTACTGGTTTAAAATCAGAACGTATCGCAGCTGAGTGGACGGAGACACAGCCAAAGAGCGATACTGACCATATCACCTTGTAGAGTGCCGATACATTCGATACTCGATACGATACTCGATAATGAGTTACTCTTAACTATCTCTAAGTGAAGGCCCAAAAGGGGCTGTAGTGCTACAAAATAAGAGGTTCACAAAAATTTGGAAAAATCTCATGTTTGGGCCAAAACCATTTAGAAGCTTGAGCATGGATGCTCATCAAAACAATAAAATCTTTAAATTTAATTATTTTCTATCTTTAAACCAAGTTTCATATTAATCAGGTTAAAATTGCGACTTGTAACAGCCATTAAAATTTCGAGATTTAACTAGCCGCCATTTTGGTTTCTGAGACCGGACCTCTAAGTTCTTTGCGACGCTCTTTAGATACTTACAGTTTCTATCAAAGAACTCAATTTCATCAACATCAATAAAAAGGTTTGGCCACAACTACAACAACTAATTTTTGCACACTTTTCGACTTTGGATTTTTTATTGCAAGATTCATCACACAGACCAGTGGATCTCAAGCATTTAAAACACCAGTGACCAAACGGTAGCTAGTACTCTTGAGGCCAAACTTTGGGTTTTGCTGGTTCCTCATTGCTTTTGTGTTTTCTTTTGCTTTGGTACTACAGCCCCTTTCAAGCCGTCACTTAGAGATAGTAAGAGTAACTCATGATCTTGATCATACGTTTTAGCAAGATGAAGTTATCAGTAGTCCGTTCATCCGGCTGCGAAACGTCCTGATTTGAAACCAGCAAGTATCTTAACTGAAAGATCTTATAGTCCGTCTGAAGAATCACTCCAAATAAGTCTCGTTGTCACCAACTGAACTTGAACCAGGGACCTTCGGCTTACGTAGCAGGCACTCTAACAACAACACTACGTGTTTTGGGGTATGAAATGCCAAGAAAGCCAATAACAGCAAAAATACTGCGGTGATTGCCGATAACCCTTACTTTTTGTGAAAGACTGGCATAAGATGGTGAAAGTGAAACTTCTCCACTAGATAATGGAATCAAAATTAATAACCATATCACTGGAATGGAGTATGACAGACCAACTCTCCGTCTTTGGAAAGCCCTATATTGTTTTAAAACCTGCAATAGAGACCGGGAATGGATTAGATCTACCAAACAACAAGGACTAAAGCATTGGATTCTGAAACGTCAGATCACTGAATAGCCCTATCACCGTTAAGGACCTTTTGTAAGAGGCAAGTCAATATCAACTAAAGATACTGGGAATCTAGTAAGCAAACTGGGTTGGAAATGGTATTCAAGACATGAAACCGCGCACAATATTCAAAAGTGGGAGGTCTGCTGGAAAGTGAAAATTTATTGTGACTAGGGAGTTCAATTTGCATGTTATTGATTGTGGAGTATTCAATGAAAGATTGTATGCGATCTATATAAAAGTAAAATTCTTCTCAAATTGGCTCAAACGTGCACACCCCAACCAAAAAAAAAAAGATGAAGAAACGGGGAAAATGTCTTACAATTACCTTTAAAGACAATTTGACTTAATACTTACAAAGAGCAAAAAAATAATTCTAGGTGATTTTAACACCAAAGTTGTCGATCAGCGTTCTAATTGGGTAACAACTATAGGATAAAACCTCCACGATGAAACACAAGACAATGGTCAGTGCCTGATTGACTTTGCATATAGCAGAAATCAAGTCATATGTTTGACATGCTTCTGACATTGACTCATACAAAAAATGACCTGAGTATCACCAGATGGTAATACATGAAAGCAGATCAACCCAATTCTGATCCTACAAAGATGGGCCTCAAGCATACTTGACATCGGTACAAATCCAGGAGCCAACTGTAACTTGAATTATTACTTAATCAAATCAATCTATCGATATCGTATGTTAATGGTGTGTTCGGCGAAGATTAGTCCTCTAAAAGAATTTAATATCGAAATACTCCAAAATGTATCTGTAGCAAAAAATTTCGTGAAAATCACCTAGCTCTCATCTATAAGACATTTCGGCATAAACAAGCCACGAGCGTTAACACTCCAATACACGCGTGTCATCTCACAGATGACCAGTTCTGTTTTTTCGTCATACGTTTGATGGAGGGAGGGGAGCCTGGTCCCCCGCCCTAGTATTCTTCAAGCTCGCCCAGCTTGACAGTTCAATTGTCGGTGTGCGTGCGTCCAGTGCAGTTTGCGCGTGTTTTGGCTGAGAGAATCTTACAGATGACACGCGTGTAAAAATGTATGAGAGAATCTTACAGATGACACGCGTGTAAAAATGTAAGTTTTTCATAATGCCCGATTTCGGATTTCTTCCTTTCACATTTTTTTCTTACAATTTTTTGATACCTTGTGATGACAATATTTTTTAGATATGTGTATTTTCTACCTGATAGGCGCATAGTCATCTCACAGATGATACGCGTGTATTCATGCTATTCACAATGAGAACATTTTTTTTTCTTCAACCATTTTCGTTCAGATCAATGTTCTGGACTATTTTATTTTGTTTTTGGTATGTTTGTTGAATAAAACTGTGTTTTCTTTTTCATAGATTCAATATGGCAACGAAAAAACTCTTTGATTTGAATAATGCTGATGACATCTTACAAATTCATCAACTTCTTCTTGATGGCTGCGACCTGAGTGATGATGAACACTTTCAAGAAGATGACCCCGGATCTTTAGCTTCAGGGCCCTCAAACCTTGTTGCTGAAGTTCCTGAAGAGGAGTTTGACACTAATGCAGGAGAAGAGATTGAAGAACGGGAAGAGAACTCAGATACAAGTCAAAGTGATTTGGAAGCATCGACTGACTGTGATGACACTGAGCCGGTTTTTGTTTGTCACCAAGAAGGGAAAAAAGGTAATTGATTCAATTACACGGAAAAAAACTCCCTTCCCCAGTAAGAAGGCAGAGAACCAAAACTTATTGAAAAGACTCCCTGGCCCGGTCAGCCGAGGAAAGGACACAGAAACAATTTTCGAATCATGGGCTTGCTTATTTGACGACAGCATGTTGGAAATTATTGTGTCTTTCACAAACTAATATATCGAGGTCGTCTAACACAATTATTTGCGACCTAGAGACGCTAAGAAGACAGAGATTAAAGTGTTTATTGGCCTACTCTACATAGCTGAGATACATAAATCCGGGAAGCTGAACCTGGCAGACTTATTGCGCCTCACCATGGGTATCAACAGATTCCGTTTCCTACTTTTGGCTGTAAGATTCGATGACAGGCAAGCAAGAGCAGAGCAAAAAGCACAAGGTCGACGCGCCCCAATCAGAGACATCTTTGAAAAATTTGTCAAGAACTGTCAGGTGTGTTATCACGTGGGAGAAGATGTCACCATTGACGAGAAACTGGAGGGCTTTAGGGGTAGGTGCAACTTCGTTCAATACATTGCCTCTAAGCCTGCAAATATGGCATCAAAATTTTTGCAGCCGTAGATCCTGGCGTTTTTTACACGTGTATCATGGAGACCTACGCAGGCAAGCAAGCTGAGGGCCCTTTCCAAGTCAGCAATAAACCAGTGGATGTCGTTCAATGAATGGTTACCCCCTCCGTAACTCAGGCCGTAATATCACTGCCGACAATTGGTTCAGCGATACTACTCTCCTTCACACTCTGTTAAGAAAATATGGGCTATCGTCCGTGGGGACTCTAAAAAAAAACAAATGGCACATCCCAAAAGAGATGGAAGATTTGAAAAACAGAGAAGCGTACTCAAGTATTTTTGCATTCAGTAAAAATGGAACTATGGTTTCATATGTACCTCAAAATAAGAAAAAGAATGTGCTTTTGACATCTAGCATGCATACGGATGGAGCAATCGATGAAGAAATTGGAGAGAAAAGAAAACCTGAGGTGATTACGTATTATAATTACCACAAAATTGGTGTGGACATGGTGGATAAAATGCCCGGTGCCTACAATGTCCAAAGAGGTACAAGAAGGTGGCCAATGGTGGTATTTTATGCAATTTTAAATGTGGCTGGTATCAACAGCCAAGTCATCAGTCTGGGAAACGGACAAAACGTGCCAACTCGCCGACTTTACCTTCGTGAACTGAGAATAAACTCATCAGAGATCAGTTGATTATGCGAGTGCAGCTTAGCAATTTGCCACGCACCATCACCTCACGTCTTCGAGAACTCCTTCCCAATGATCAAACGCCACCACGAGCTTCAAGAAACTCAGCAGCTACTGATGCTGGTGGACGCCAGCGCTGCGGATTTTGTTTGGAAAATAAAACAAAACGATACACCAAATATTCTTGCAAGGAATGTGGCCAACATTTATATCTGCATCACTGTGCCTTTTCTTGTGCTGATGGATGTAACGTGGGTGTGCGTAATGAAAGTGATTCAGAGTGAAATTCAAGTTTAATTTTTTAAAAGCAAAGGGTTCTTGGTTGTTTTAGTATTTTTTTGTATTGGTCATTTCCATTTGTTTGAGTAACTTTCCAAGTTCTAGAAATGAGGCTCAATCGCCAATGTGTTTATACATTTTACATTATTATTATGTTCTCTCAAACTATCTTACAAGACTGATAAGAGTTGTGTTCCTAGGTTTACTAGTTAATTAACCTTCTGCAAGCCAGTAATAAGGAATAAAATTGAAACTAAGCTACCGTGGCAACTGTGTTACAAAAATATAACATTTTTAAAGATTTATATACAGATAATTTTTTTCAAATATAAATTTATGAACATTGATGAACTTTTTCATTTATCTATGCACCATTATTCCTGCAAAATTGCGAAAAAACAATTATACTTTTCACTTTTGACAAACAGTCATCTGACAGATAACACGCGTGTAATTAAGACCATGGCAGAATAGATGATTAAACATCAAGCCCGTTGCAAAAGGAATTATTGGTTTGATGATGAGGGGATGGACAAAAGGAATTGAGCATATAAATAATATTTAGATACAAAAATTAGGACGAGAAGAAATATTAGAGTTCAAAAAATTATATACTATGATAAAAAATTGAGAAGCATCGATGTAAGTCTAGCAAGCAACAACACAAGACCAGCATATAAAGTACTGAAAAGCTTGACATACTTTTATCAGCCTAATACCACGCTCTATCGCGATGCTATCCGCAACATCATTGCTGGTCAAACAGAACTGAGGAAAGATGGGCATCGTATTTCAAGAGCTCTTTTAATTTCCCGCCTACTTCTACAACAAAGCTTATAGCTTTTATTGCTAAAGCAAAAACTCTTTATGAAGTTGATTTCACCATCAAAGCCCATAAGAATAATATAGTGGCAGCAGTGTTAAGGAAGCTATCCATTAAGTTTTCCAGCTTATTTAGCAATAAGAAAACATCCAAGCAAACGGAGCCAATCAACTATATTCCCTATCTACGAAAAGGTTGACAGGCGCCACAGTGCATCAACCGGAGAGGCCTACCACTACTTTGTACGGCATACAAAATATTTTGAAAGATCATTGAAAATAAAATCAGTTCATGTACCAACAGTGTCATTGGGGAGTCTCAAAGTGGTTTCAAAGCTGAAAGATCCACAATAAGCCAATCGCATACAGTCAACCAGGTATTTGAGAAATGCTGCGAGTTTAACACAGACGTATACTCAATTTTCGTTGATTTAAAGCAAGCATTCGACAGTATTTATCGTCACGTACTGCACCAAATAATGCTTTGCTTTGGTATTTCACCGAGTTCGTCCATCTTACCAAAATAGCTTCGATGTCGATAACGTCCCCAGTCCGCATCAATAACCAACTCATCGACGACTTGGGAACAAATGTTGGGCCTGGCGGATAAGAGGGCGCATTGCTATTCAATTAGGCTCTGGAATATGTTATAAGAAAGATACCCGTCGATACAAGAGGTATATTACTATATAATGCAAGCTGAGTGGTAGCCTGTATGGATGACATCAATATTTTGTCACAGTCGTTAACAACCGCCAACATTTTTTTTCTGAAATTCGACAGTCAAGCAAAATAGTTTAGCCACAAATAAATGACCCATCGTTGACTTTGAAACATATGTCGAGCGAAAGCTGGGTGATACGCGGGCACATTTCTCTCTGGAATATGTCATAAGAAAGATACCTGTCGATGCAAGAAGAACGTTATTATATAATGCAAGCTAAGTCGTAGCCTATGTGGATGGCATCAATATTTTGCTACAGTCGTTAACAACTGCCAAAGATCTTTTTCTGAAATTCGACAATCAAGCAAAATAGTTGGGCTACAACTCTTGACGCAGTTAAGAAAAAACAACTTAAATAACCAAAATATCAACATTGACGAGGGTAATATTGGGCAAATTTCTGTATCTTGGTGCCAAAATAATGAGAGCCACTAATGAAAGAGATGAGAACCGCCAATGAAAGAGATGAAATACGCCAAAAATTGCAGCTTGCAAATAAAATTTTTTATTCAGATTTAGTGATGTTAAGAACCAGCGACATACAAAAGAGAACAAAGATTCAAGTATATAAAACTCTGATAAGACTTATGCTGTGTGATGAGTGTAAAATATGGTCCCTCAACTAAGCAGCTGCAAACATATGGAACGCATTCGAAAGACGGGTCCTGAGGCGGATGCTAGGAGTGAAACTAGACGGGAACCAATGGCGACATAACCATGAGCTGTATGTAATTTTTGACGAGCCAGAGGTGGAAGCTGCAATGGGTTAACCATATGAATCGCGTAGACGAACAATAAGGTATTTGTTGGGAGAATTGAACGGAGACCAATGCTGGTCTGACTCAGTTGACGAAAACAGTTCAGCACCTCTTGGATTTCAAAATTGAAAGATGCTGTCAATAGACCGAGACAGCTGGAGTCGCTTTTTGCAGGAAGCTAAGGCTTGAAAGGGACTGTAGTTCTACAAAGAAGTAGAACTTAAAATACCGCAAACCCAAATGTTTTAATTAAAGTGCTCAATTGTTCTAAGTAAGAGGCTTTTGGTGTTTTATTTCAATGAAACAATTTAAACTTTTTATTATTAAAGGTCTTAGCATTTTATTTGAAAAAAATTATAGTTCCAATTAAAAGTCTTAAACATTTTATCGACAAAAAGATATCAAGTATTTCCGTTAAAATGCAAAAACTTTTTAATTAGAACGCCTTTTTTGTTTTATTGGAAAAAAAAATTTTAATTAAGACCACAGGTATTTTAGTTTGATTAACAGGCATCATAACTTTGCTTCAAAATCGTTATTTTCGTATGTTAATAAATGTACAACAGCAATTTTTGCGGGAATTTTGCGAAAATGATTAGGGTTTGTTAAAAAAAAAAAAAGAGTGCTTTCTATAATCGATGAAGCAAAGAAGTACGGGTAAATATCTTGTGAGCATAGGACTGGCTAGGTTGATATACGTAAAAGTTTTTATCGACTCACACACTTCCTCAAATTATTTAGGGTTTGTTGTTGCATTTAACTTAAAGGCAATGCTACGCATTTTTTGGAAAAGAATATGTATGCGTTTTGGAAATAATTAATTTATAGGTAAGAGCATTAATAATTTACCCCATTCTGTTTGATGAAATCAATTATAGTAAATTGAACCGAATCTTAAATGCAATGTTAAGAAAGTTGAAACAATTCGTCTGGGCGTTTTAGTTAATTCTTTTCAACTGCCTTAGTTATAAAAACGCTCAAAAGATGCTATAAAATTGGTAGTGAACATAAGAAATTTTAAATACATATGTAAGAAATAATATTTTAACTTGAAATGATCAACATTAAAACAATGGCTATAAAATCTCCGCTAACATCTAGATAAAGCTAGGCTTGTTTGAGAGAAGCAAAACTTCTAGATAAATCAATTTCTGAAGCAATCACACAAATATGTATACAATAAAATTGTTTCTCATTAAAACCCTACAGAAGTTTTAATATAAACCATCAAAATCTTTGCATATTTTATTGATATTTTCATTGGATAAGGTAAATATATATATTTCTACAAAATCTTCTATTAATCACTTCAAAACACTTATTTAGTCCTTTCAGAGGAAATTATTCGAATACATATTTGAAATCATGTCCAGTTTGAAATAATTTCCTCAATCAAACTTGTTTGTCTTCTAAAGAAATTCATTTGAAATGCCAAGTTTCCAATTTGCTACTAATATGAAAACACCCAGAGCGCATATCAACCCTTTGATTGAAATAAACGTCTTCAATCTGAAGGCTACGGCAATTTAAACGATTTCCATTTTCACTTGGCCCCAGTAATTAGAATGTTTTGTTTTGAGCCAACAAGGCGAGAGAACTGAATTGAAATTTCCTTTGAATTTAGCAATTATAGAAATAAAGCTAAACATCTGAACGGAAATGACTCTTTCGATTTATTCTCTTTCATTTCAACACAAGTCAAGTTCATCTCTTGGTCTCGTTACACTTATTTAAGGGTCATTGTTAACCCTACGATATTGTGCTAACGGTGTTATGAATTCCACACAGAAATGCACAGAAAACCGCAAAATAACGAAGAGAACATCTCGATTTCAGCACTGAGTGGTTAAAATGGAACAAAGTTGAAGCCATTGACTGGCGATTTACATAATGTATCGCTTTAGCATTTATGTAACATTCATTGTTTTCTAAATTTTGTAACAACTTGCCAACCATCATTAGCTGGGGATCTTTTAGAACGAACAAATTGAACCTTTCCTTTTCAACTCAAACTTTGATACTTCCACGCTGAGACCTATTGACTGTACCTAATGGAATGGTTAATATTGCATTAAAGAAGCTTTTCTGGTATAAATTCAAAGTTAAAATGTTCGGGATTGAACCTTTGGGGTTTTTTTTTATGCACAGAGTCAGAACTTCAAAGACATTTCGTTCTTGATACAAATATAACATTTGCAAGAAATGTAATCTACAAATTCGAATGACTCGAAATTGAATTCCAAGCTAAAGGAAAGGATCGATCTTTTGAGGTCTTTTGCATCTTCAGCATTTATTTCGATACTTAGCTTCGTTTATTTCTATTGACAAAATGAAAATCAATTTACCAGCGAAATTTTCTGTGCGTTTTTTTGCGACTGAACATGGCATTGAAAATGTTAATGCATAAAATGGATGTTTGCCTGAGTATATTCTTGCTTTCATTGTAAGATAAAAGGGAAAAGTTTTGTTCAATTAGAATCTTATATGAACTTGTTCCACATATAACTTCAATTTCTAATTGAAAGTAAAGTTTTACATATTCTTCTTATGAACAATAACTAAAAAGAGATTTTTTTATGAGTGAAATTAGCCCAAAGCAAGCTTTAGCTCTTTCAAATATTTGAACAAAACAAAATGTGAGATTAGCTAGAAATATTCATAATCTTACAGTTCCACTTTAGGATGTATTTAAGATTAACAATTAAGGATAAATGGAAGAAACCACATATTAAGCACATTGTGCTGTCTGCAAGAAAGCTGATTCTAGTTGTGTTAACCGAAAGAATGTTCCAGGGACATAGAAGTGTCAGGACTTCAAAGGAACTCCAACCAAAGCCAAACGATACTACCATGATCTGTATCTTTTGCAAATAAAACTATATCATCGAACAATTGTCCAATAACTTCTGAAGGTTACAACTCCATCAGCATTAGAGTTTTGTATAAGTTTGGTGTTGCTTGTTGCCTGTTTGCTTCGTGATGAGTAAATTCTAAAAAGTATGATTTCTTACTACTGACCCCATACTTTGTGCTTCTCCCTGGACCTCTTAGTGCTCTCTTTCTACATATAACAACAAGGTATGCTTACTCACGAAAGCTTCGTCGCGATTTTAAAGTTTTGTCATGTAACTGTAAATGACTACATTGGATCGACTGCATTGCATGATTTTTGCTTGATCGAAAATTGGTCAAATGTTCAATTGCATACGAGTATCTAATATTATTGATCGCGTTCGCAGTGTGTTAAAATTTAATTAAAAATGGTTTACTGTAGTTTAAGTGATTGCAATAATAGCAATGAATGCAAATCTAAAAATAACTTTTTTGGGCGGTTTTACAACTTCCCAAAATTGGATGTTTGTAAGGAATGGATTATTGCATGTAACAAAAATACTTTGAACATAAAATATGCAAGAGTTTGTTCGATATATTTTGATGATGATAGTTAGGCTTTGAAAAGTAGACTATTGAACCAATGTGTAGCTGAAAAAACAATTAGTCGTGGATGCTGTGCCGACACTTCTTCTACCAGTTAAAAAAATTATCACAAGAAGACGATACTTGTATACAGAAATTCTAAAGAAAAAGTAGTTGAAAAAATTTTGAATGAATGAATTGTGTGAGTATATTTTTGTTAACATTTTCGGAGATTTGGTAGCTGTCCGTAAGTGGGGTTCCACCCAAATTTTGCCAAAAATAATTTCGAACGATTAGTATCCATAAAATTTCTAAAAAATAGCTGATTTCCTTCAGAAGAGTATAATTTCAATAATAGTTATTAAAACTTACCTAGATCGTAAAGTTATAAATATAAGCTTATGATTAGACTTAAGTTGATGAAGTAAAGGTCACATTTAAATTCAACGGAAATGAGGACGCATTCTTTTATAGAATTCATATATATATATATATATATATATATATATATATATATATATATATATATATATATATAGATATATCAAGAAGTGAACCCCTTCCCCCGTCTATTCCAAGCCACATTTTGATTACAAAGGTATCCTTATATACATTTTGCATATTTTCAGTTGTAAAACGTTAAGATTATGATTAACAAGAATGGAAAAATGCCTTTCTTTCTATTTTGTCCAGGTTGGTAGAAAAAAGTGGAAAAATCACATTCGAATTGAAGTAGAAGGAAGAAACTCGTTAACAATTTGACCCCAGACGCTACTTTGACCGATTGCAGTGCCTAGGCCTGCGGGAGGTGGGGGTATTATGGGCTTCTAAGTATATTTTAGTGTCTTGACTATAAGTTTACATAGTTTGTTTACCTTTCGAAGACGTTAGTTATTGTTGAGAAACCTTTGAAATCAGCCTGGGGTCAATTTGACCCCATTGTGAATTTTTTTATACTTTAAAAACGGATAGATTAATTCAAAAGGACAAAAAAAGGTTTGAAAGTATTTTTATTTTTTTTTTTGAAGCAATATAGAATATAATCTGCGATGTAGTGTGCGTAATCGTTTATTGGCTGAAGAGAACGGTGATGATTTTGGCGGCAGTGGTTCCTCCGAAGACGACCACGTCTCAGAGCAATCAGTATCTGATTATGAACTTTCTGAATGTTCAGAAAACGATGATGTGGAGGATGCAATTCTCAGTGAACGCCTTTTACAACAGCGTGAAAATTCAGCCGCACGAGGGAGACCAATATCAACATTGATCAGTAAAAATAAGACAAAGTGGAAAATGAGAGCTCGTGAAAGATTTTCAGGTTGGAATATATTTCGTACATTTTCTAATTCTCTTCATTCTTACCAACACATTTTTTGCAACAGTAATATACGTATACTTTTATCAAATTTCAATGAAACTTTTAGTATAAATATATATTGTTTTTTATGTTACAGATCGATTGTCGATTGTACCAAAAAAGAGTAACTGGACCACGAAACGGAGCAGAAACATTGTTGAATTTTGGGATATTCTTTTCGATGAGGATATAAGAAAGAAGATAGTAGAATATACTAATATTGAAATTGAAGATGTTTGTTCCATCATCTTTATCGTTGCGTTATGCCAAAATCAAGATTTGCTTTCCTTGCTTATAGCTTACGTTTTGATGCTAGAGATAATCGATCTCAGGGTGATAGATTATCACCTATTCGAGAATTGTGGGATAAATTCATTTAAAATTGTGAATTTTATTACAACCCCAGTAATGAAATTACTGTGAATGAGCAGCTTCTCTAATTCAGAGGGCGCTGCAAAATTTCAAATGTGCATAAAATAGAAGCCTGATAAATATGGCTTGAAAATTATTACAATGAACGATGTACAAACTTTTTATTTGGTAATTTTTAAGTATTTATTTGTTTTTATTTTTTCATAAATAATAAAATTATTTATCTTATTTACAGATAAACGGCATTCCTTATTTAGGAAAAACGGGTCACCCAGGTAATCAATCTTCCGGAGAATATTTTTTCAAAAAAGTAACCGAACCTATTCATGGTTCTAATAGATCTGTTACTTGCAATAATTGGCTTATAACCGTTCCTCTTCTGAAAGATATGTTGGTAGAAAAGTACAACATGTATGTAACTGGCACAATCCGGAAAAATACGCCCGACATTCCTATTGAAATGAAGTTTGCTGGCACGGAAATACCTTCCACTAAATTTTGCTACCATGGCAATATAACTTTAGCCAGTTTTGCGCCAAAAAAAATAAATTTGTACTAGTCATTAGTACAAAAATCACAACTGGAAATATTGGAGAAAGAGATAAACCAGAGGTTATCTTGTATTAGAATAAAACCAAAGGTGGAACTGATGTGTTCGATAAACTGTGCCACGCTTATACAGAGTGCGCCAGAGAAACTTACTTATATGAAAGGTCAATAAAAACAAAAGTACTTCAGTTATTGTTTTATTTTTTTTTATAATTTGAGAATACAATACCCCAATTTTTTCATGCAGTCTTTAAAATGACATCGGATAAATGGCAACCCCCATTGCGCATACACTGATGAAGTCGATTTTTTAAATTCGTATCCACCCTTTGCAACATATCAATCGGTATGTTGGCAATGGCGTCGCGAATGTTGTTTTTGAGGTGTGTTATGGTCCGTGGTCGATCAACATAAACCAGGGATTTCAAATAACCCCATAAAAAGAAATCACATGGAGTCAAATCTGGAGAGCATGCCGGCCATTGGAGATCACCTCTGAAAGAGATGAGGCGGTCGGCGAAATGTTGTCGCAACAAATTCATTGAGTCTCGGGCTGTGTGTGCTGTGGCTCCATCTTGCTGAAACCACACGTTCCTAACGTTCATTTCTTCGAGTCTTGGAAGAAAAAATTCCTTGATAATGTTCCTGTAACGAGCTCCATTCACGGTAACTGCGCGTTCGTTTCCTTCAAAAAAATAAAGACCAATTATTCCCATTACCGACATTGCACACCAGACAGTAACTCGCTCGACTGGAAGGAGAAACAAACTTGGGAACTTTCCCCTCCAGATGCGTCCCCTCTCACCCGTCTATCCGCCTAACTCACCGTGCGGAACTTTTTCAAATAAGTAAGTTTCTCTAGCACACCCTGTACAACTACCCGAGCAACAAAGCGTTGGCCAGTGCGATACTTTTTTTGGTATGCTGGATCAAGCAATTGTAAATGCCAGAATCTTATATATGTGTAAATATGCCAATGACGCTACCAAAAAGAAATCTGCTGTTGGTGCCTTAAAAGATGTTGTGGCTCACCTCGTTCACCCATACTTACGAGAAAAATTAAATACCCTTGTATGCGTACGTATATGAGAAAAGGGGTTGAAAATATTTTAGGAATAAATATCCCACCTGTCACAGTAGAGCGTGTTCAGCTGAGGAAAAGAGCAAGGTGTTCTTTGTGCACTCGTCAGTAGGACCACAAAACAAGTGATCCTGCAGCCGACCGATGTGTAACGAGCATCGAGTATACTTTTGCAACGATTGTGCTGGTTAAAATTGATTTTTTTATATTTTACTTATTTTTTCTTAATTATTATATGTTTTGAAGAATAAAAAAAGTTTTTCCTACTGAAAAAAGTTAAAAAGCATGATTTTTTATACCCTCAAAATTCCCATTACAATTATGCGTAACGAAAACCTTTTTCTTGCAACCCTATATATAGGGCTAGTTTTTTAGGGTTTTGTACTAAAATACAAAACCCTATTGCAATCACGACCTGTGTCCGTCTGTCCGTCCGTCCGTCTGTATGTCACAGCACTTTTTCTCCGAAACTATAGAAGCTATAGTCATGCAACTTTGTGGAAAGGTCAGAAGTGGTGACTTCTTGAAATTTCAATGGTGAAAAAACTTTTCAAAGGGGTTTAAGGGGGGTCTCCCCATTAAGGGAAGTAACCCCCCAAAAAAAAATTTTCACCATTGGTAGTCGAGTAGGGTGTCATTGTAAAGGTCTCAATGAGATCTTTTCAAAACAAGTCTTATAATTGCCTTATGAGTACCGAGGGGGGCAGGGGAAAGGGAAATGTACAAACTTTTCGCGTACCCCCCCCTCGCGATTGGACACCTTCCATCCGAAAAATCTGAAAAAAATCATGGATGTAGGCCTTAGTGAGTACAACAACAGCAAATACATGAGAAGTCGAAATTCACTCAACTTTGTTAGTAATAGTATGATTTATCGATTTTATGTTTTCTTGAATAAAATCTAGACGGTACCCTTAAATTCAATAACAATGCACACAGATGATTATTTATAAGATTGATCTTTTCTGAAAGTTTCATAAAGATCGAATAATATTTGACGAAGTTATAGCGATTTGAATTTTCCTGCATTACTATGGAACAATATGCCCTGTATTACTATGAAAACATATGGCTATGGAGCCATATGCGCTTTTTACCGACTTAGAAACTACAGCTTTGCTAGGATTTGCATGAAAATTTCAGGAATGATAGGTATCATGAAGATGAGTACATACAATTGAAACAAGTCGGAAAGGCAGGAGAGAGCTCCTAGCAAAACAGCTTTGTAACCGTTCTAAGATTCTAAAAAACAGGCCATGAATCGATGATTACAGTACAGAGGAGTTGCCCCTGAAAAAAAATTTCATGAAAGGTAGCCGATATGATTATCAACTGAAAGTTCTCTATGAGAGCTTTTCAAAACAGTTCTTAAACTGACATATTTTGCTTCTGTGGGGGCATAGGGGGGAGATACATGAAAAATGTGTTTCCTCCCTAGCGAATGGACACCCGTGATCTTGTGGGTATAACTATAACAAATACCTCAGAAGTCAAAATTCTTTCAACTTCGCTAATAATAGTATGATCCTCGAACATGACACGTTTCTTGATTTTATTCGTTACTGGTTACTGCATTGTGTAAGTTGAGTACAAAACCCTTCTGACATGAGCATAGGTCTGTCTACTCAGCTTATTATTGCATTTAAGCGTACCGTTTGGATTTTATTCAAGAAAACACAAAATCGATAAATCATACTATTACTAGCAAAGTTGAGTGAATTTCGACTTCTCATGTATTTGTTGTTATTGTACTTATAAAGGCCTATATTCATGATTTTTTCAGATTTTTCGGATGGAAGGTGTCCAATCGCGAGGGGGGTTACGCGAGAAGTTCGTACGTTTCCCCTTCCCCTGCCCCCCTCGTTACTCATAAGGCAATTTTAAAACTTGTTTAGAAAAGATCTCATTAAGACCTTTCCAATGATACCCTACTCGACGACCAATGGTGAATTTTTTTTTGAGGGGTCACCTCCCTATATGGGGAGACCCCCCTTAAACCCCTTTGAAAAAATTGTCCACCCTTGACGTTTCAAGAAGTCACCACTTCTGACCTTTCCACAAAGTTTCATGGCTGTGGACGGACGGACGGACGGACGGACAGACGGACACAGGTCGTGATTGCAATCGGGTTTTGTATTTTAGTAAAAAACCCTAAAAATTGAAGAAAGAATCAAAATGGATCAAATGGATCCTTGATAAAATTTCATCTTCTTTATGTTTACACTCAGCTGTATCTCGGACTTCAGATATACAGGTTTGTACAAAAAGGTTTTCCTTTACCAGAACTGCAGAATTAACGTGCAGTCAGGAGTTCTAACGGCAGTATCCAAATTAATGAAAAAATCCAACTTGGAAAGAAAGGACAGTTTATCTTTTGACGAAATGAAAATAAAATCAGAATTTGTGTACAACCATGGGAATGATAGCATTACGAGTATAAGCCCATCAAACTATGTCCAAATAGTGATGGTTACAGGGCTGATAAAAAAGTGGAAAAAGCCTATTTTCTTACAACTGTGACAGCAATATGACGGCTCCTATTTTGAATAATATAATTTCGTGGATAGGAGGGGAAGGGAAATGTACGAACTTTTCGCCTATTCCCTATCGTAATTGGACACCTTTCATCTGAAAAATCTGAATAAAATCATAAATACAGGCCCATATGAGTGTAGCAACAACAAATACGTGAGAAGTCATAATTCACTCAACTTTGTTAGTAATAGTGTGATTTATCGATTTTACGTTTTCTTGAATAAATTCTTAACGCTACCCCTAAATCCAACAAAATCCAGTGTAGACGTGACTATTTCTAATTCTGACCTTTCCTGCAACTTTTACAAAGATCAAGCAGTATTTAACGCAGTTATAGTAATGTAAATTTTCATGTATTACCATGGAACAAAATGCGCGGTATTACTATGGAAACATATGGCTATGGAACGATATGCGCTTTTTATCAACTCAGACACTACAGGTTTGTTAGGGTTTGCATGTAAGTTTCAGGCATGAATGAATATCTTTGAGGATTGGTGCAGTAGTGGTATCAGTAATCGTACAGCAAAAAAGTGGCTTTATTAAATGCGAAGATTGAATAATTTAGAGTTATTTTTTCTACAACTTCCACGTTTAAGGTTCATGTCTTTAACACTTGATTCAATTTATTGAATAACTGAAGATCAGTAGCTACAATTAATACCCATAGCGGAAACAACGCGAGGAGGCAGAAGAGAGCTCCTAGGGTTCAAAACAAAATGCTATGAATCGATGGTTATAGTATAGGGGAGTGGTCCCTGAAAAAAAATTCATAAAAGGTAGCCGGTATGAGTATCAAATGAAAGGTCTTCATAAGAGCTTTTCAAAATAGTTCTTTGACTGACAGTTTTTGCTTCCGTAGAGGCACAAGGGGGTAGGAATACACGAAAAGTGTGTTTTTCCCCTCCGGATTGGACACCTGTGATCTCAAAAATCAGAAAAAAATTATCAAAGGAGATATTAAGGAGTACAACTATAACAGATACCTCAGAAGTCAAAATTCGTTCAACTTTGTTAATAATAGTATCATCCTCGAATTTCACATTTTCTCCAATAAAATCGTATGGATGCCTTTAAACCCAACAAAATTCGATATTTGAGTAGCCTTACACAAGGTCCTAGTACTCTGTGAGTGTGATGAAATTCGTATCATATTCACGGAAGTTATATCCATTTGAAATTTCTCCAACTACAACAACAATAGCACACTATTTTAGTAATTTATGGACTTTCCATCGAATCAGACACTGCAGTTTTAATTTGATCTTCTTATAATTTACAGATGAGATTGATGACATAAATGCTTTTAGGCTTTATGATTTGGGTGATTATTGTTAGTTGAAAATGGAGAAACAATGGATTTTCTTTTAAACGAGCAAATCTCTTTGGCACGTTTCTTGATTTTATTCGTTGCTGTTGATTGCATTTTGTAAGTTGAGTACAAAACCCTTCTGACATGTGGGTCGGTCTGTCTACCCAACTTGTTTGGATACTGGATTTGTTCTGGGTAGTAAGTAAATGTTCGTGGCCTGAGGACTAAGACTACTGAATTTCGCATTTCTTCCATCCTTTTTCTGTATGATATCATCTGGCTATCGGAAACATGGCTGACAGATGACATTAGTAATAGTGAGCTACTCCCAAACCATTTAGTCTTCCGAGGAGATAGAGACCGTGATGCTACAGGTATGTCTGACGGTGGAGTCGTTCTAGTGGGTATACATATTACCCTTACCGGCAAATCGTATGATTGTTTCACTCCATCTTCACCTGTTGAGTGTATAAGTGTGCTAGTCCCTCTATCTGACTCTCTTTCCTTCCTCGTATCATCTGTGTATATCCCTTGTAACAGTCCTGCTATTGTTTACGAACGATTTTTTGCAGAATTCTCGAGCCACATTAATGCTCGTTTCCTTTCTACCCCTATATTGGTCTGTGGTGACTTTAATTTGCCCTCTATTGTTTGGAACGATTTGTATGTCTCCATCGTTTCTGTCGGTAGCGTGTCTTTTGCTCTTTCTTCTTTTATTTCCCTCTGTTCTTTCACCCAATACAACACTTTTCCCAATGCCAATAACAAATTGCTTGATCTTGTTCTTTGCAACTTGTTACCTTCTTCTCTGTCCACATCGGTGGCACTTTCATCCTTTGTCAAACCTGATCCTCACCATCTACCACTCTCTATTGAGCTTGCAATCACATCTTCTCGTTCTTTGAAGAATTCCTCAGCTTCTCGCTTTAATTTTTTAAAAGCCGATTTATCGAGCATGGAAGCTGACCTTAATGCCGGGACTCGGTATTCCTTCTTCAGCAATCTTCACATTGAAGATTGTGTTGATAAGCTTTATATGTTTCTTTCATCATTAATCTCGCAATTTTCTCCTGTGTGTCCAGGAAGAAGACCTAAAAATGCTCCTTTGTTTAATTCAGATGTTGCCACTGCAATTAAAGCTAAACATGCTGCCCGCAGAAAATTCTTATCCAGTGGTCTTCCAATTGACCTCGTTAAATTTAAAGAGCGTCATGCCGCGGCCAAGAAATTTGTCACTTCTGCTCTGCATGCATAACCACATTGAAACTTCGTTAATGTCGAATCAAACTCGTGCGTTCTGGTCCTACGTAAAACCTTTAAGGACCTCTTATCATGCCCCTGATAATTTTAGTCTAGATGGCGTGACATCGTCTTCTCTACAAGAATCTTGTGAACTCTTTGCTCCTACTTTTTTTCCTTTTTTGGTAGGGCTGAACATTCCCCCTCCTTGAACCAATCTTCTTACGCTTTTTCTTCTACTCATTTTCATACAAACCCCTTGCTGGTTGAGCAACTCTTAAATAATCTTGACAACAGCACCTGTGTGGGTCCTGATGGCATTCCAAATTTTCTAGCAAAATCTTTATCTTCTTCGCTTTGTGTTCTCCTTTCAATTATTTTTAACTTGAGTTTATCCTGTGGGGTTATCCTCGCCTAATGGAAAATTGCCCACATTTTTCCTATTTTCAAATCTGGTGATCGTAATATCGTCTCAAACTATCGTCCTATTTCCCTTCTTCCTTGTTTTAGTAAAATTCTTGAAATGGTAGTTTTTGATTTGCTGTATCTACTTGTCCTCCCATCTTTAGCAGACCAACAGCATGATTTTGTCAGAGGCAGATCTACCCTTACAAATTTACTTTCTTTCACCCATAATATTGCAGCTGCCCTCGATCTACAACAACAAGTGGACGTTATTTTTACGGATTTTTCCAAAGCCTTTGATTCAGTGGATCCTTTTCTCCCATTCGAGAAACTTTTAGGGGTCAATGTCCCTAGTTGCCTCTTTTCCTGGCTTCTCTCCTATGTCCTGAATCGTGAATGTGTAGTCACTTTAAACTCTTGCTTCTCTTTTTAATTTCATCCGAGCTCGGGAGTTCCGCAAGGTTCAATACTTGGCCCTATATTATTTTTACTTTTTATCAATGACCTACCTTCTGTTATAACATCCCCATGTCTCCTTTATGCTGATGACTCCAAGATTTTTTGAGTTATTGATTCCCTTTTAGATGTGGATATCCTTCAAACCAATCTTCAGCGTCTTAGTGACTGGTGTGAATCAAACCATCTCTCCTTTAATGTTTCCAAATGCCATCAGATGACATTCTTCTGTAAAGAATGTCCTCTTTTCTCAACATATAGGCTTGTTGGTATCCCTTTGAGCAATGTAACCTCCTTCGAGGATTTTGGTGTGCTTTTTGATTGTAAACTGAAGTTTGATCTCCACATTGCTCTAATTATTGAGAAAGCCTCTCGCTTAACTGGATTTATTTTACGATCCGCTTTGTCATTTCAACATATCACATCCTGTATGCGTCTTACTTCTCACTAGTACGTAGTCCTTTGGAGTACTGCTCCCAAATGTGGAGCCCATACCACAGGAAGCTCATCGATGCTGTTGAGTCAGTTCAACGCAGATTCACACGGTCTCTATTCTTCAAATTGAACCTTCCATACTCCCCTTATGATGACCGACTTCATACTTTGAACGACGATCTTTTCTTGAGGAATGTCTTTTTTAGGGTTTTGTAAAATAATTTTACAAAACCCTTCTAAAATCGCGTCCTGTCTGTCCGTCTGTCCGTCTGTCTGTCCGTCCGTCCGTCCGTCCGTCCGTCCGTGTGTCACAGCAGTTTTTCTCGGAAACTACTTAAGCTAGAAACATCAAATTTTGTATGTAGGTGTAAAGTGGTGATCTCTTCAAAGTTCAACTACAACAAATTTTTTGTAAGGTATTTAAGGGGGGTCTCCTCATATAGGGGAGTGACCCCCCGAAAAAAAAATTTCATTGAAGGTAGCCGATATGGATATCAAATGAAAGGTCTTGATGAGAGCTTTTCAAAACAGGTCTTAGTTTGCTTCGAGGGGCGCACAGGGAGGGGAAATACACGAAAAAATTGTGTCCCCCCCCCCTCGCGATTGGACACCTGTGATCCGAAAAATCTGAAAAAAATCAGGGATGTAGGTCTTGGTGAGTACAACAACAACAAATACATGAGAAGTCACAATTCACTCAACTTTGTTAGTAATAGTATGATTTATCGATTTTATGTTTTCTTGAATAAAATCTTAACGGTACCCTTAAATTCTACAAAATTCAGTATACAGATGATTATTTATAAGATTGATCTATCCTGAAGGTTCATAAAGATTGAATCATATTTAGCGAAGTTATAGCGGTTTGAAATTTCCTGTATTACTATGGAACAATATGCGCTGCATATATTACTATGGCAACATATGGCTATGGAACAAAATGCGCTTTTTACCGACACAGACACTACAGTTTTGCTAGAATTTGCATGAAAATTTCAGGAATGATAGGTGTCATGTATGTCTTTGAGAATCGGTTCAGCTAGTGGTATCAGTAATCGTAAAACAAAATAGTGGCTGTTTTTAATGCGAGGATTGAATAATTTTGAGTTATTTTTTCCCAACTTCAACGTTTAAGGTGCATGCTTTGGACACTTGATTCAATTTAATGAATGACTGAAAATGAGTACCTACAATTGATGCTCATAAGTGAAACAAGTCAAGGAGGCGGGAGAGAGCTCCTAGCAAAAGGGTTTTGTAACCATTCTAGGATTCGAACAAATTGTGTTTCCTCCCTCGCGGATGGACATCTGAAATAATTATCAAGGGAGATATTTATGAGTATAACAAAAACAAAAACCTCAGAAGTCGAAATTCGTTCAACTTTGTTAAAAATAGTATGATCTTCGTATTTCCTATTTCCTCCAATAAAATCGTCTTTGACATGTTTCTTGATTTGATTCGATCTGGTGACTGCATTTTGTAAATTGAATACAAAACCCTTCTGACATGAGCGTAGGTCTGTTTACCCAACTTGTTTCAAGCTTCATTATTGCCTTTTACCTCAAAATTTATGCAGGCAAATATATACATTCAACACGGCTCGCCCTCATAGATCCTCGCTTCAATTTCAGGTTCCGTATGCACGTACTAACACCTTCTTCCACTCTCCTTTGCTAAGCTCACCGCGTATGCACAACCAACAAAGTCTTGGTCCTCTGCCACAATCTCTTGGCGTTTTGTTTTGAACTTCATTGAAAAATCAAATTTATAAATATTCCTATAAATCTTAATTTTTTAATATCGTATTGTGATCTTTTTGCTTTAATTTCTGCCATTTTTTGAATTGATATGTTTGTATTTATATATTATATTAATTGACTTGTAATTTGACTACTAGTCTGTTAGTTGATTTCTGAAATAAATAAACAAATATCAACATTAATCCAGTCAAAAAAATTTAAATGCATCGAATTCATCAGGCTTAAAAATTACACATAAAATTACTTATGCACACCTGAATCCTAAAAATACTTCTAAACAAAACGTTAGACTAGTGGCATAATTTTTATCACAAAGTGTTTGTTGCTGCTTGAAATGCTTTATGCAGAGCAGTAGGCTCAAAAGCGATAACGTGATTGAATGCGCCAGCTTTATTAAGCTGTTAAATCATTGATGTATTTAATGCTAAAATTCCAGAAATAGACATGAGGGATCGAAAAAAAGCATATGGTCTGGCATTAGAACAACAGGAGCGGATATTGAAGGTAATCGATGATAGTGATGGAAAACTATGGATAGTCGGCACTATCGATAGTGCTCGATAGTTTTCAATAAAATATCGATAAAGTATCGATAGTTTCGATTATTGGTAAATAGCTCGAAAGAAAATCAATGGAATTGAATTATGTATATAGTTCCATGAAGCACAATAAGTTTTTAATATTAGAATTTATTTGACTGGTTTGATTAATTTATGATATATATAATAATACAATTTAATTTATTGACTGAATTGATTTTTTTTTATTTGTTGCATCCAGTGACCAATTGTTTGTATTCAAAAAAAACAAGCATATTTATATATTTAGGGTGAATACGGTTGCGACAATCGGTCACAATTTACCCTGTTATACTGAAAATTCGCTCCGAATCAACAAACGCAGCTGGTACTGATAAAAGCTCAACATCACATTCAGGGAGCGGTTTTAAATCCTCCGTTAAAAGCTGAAATGCATAAGAGAAATAAAATTTTATTGTGAATTTAAAAGCGATTGCATACTTTTCAAAATTGCAATGGATCTGAGTCTTGGGGTGCAAGCATTCTCTCAAGATACTGGCGTTTGATTATGATCGTATCTGCAATGCTGCTTTTTGTGTTGTTTGCCATTCTCTGTTCAAGGGAGTGGCTCTTTCAGTATAGACATTTTAGAAGTCTCGGTATCATCATTTCAAGTAAGAATATTTATGTTTTTCAATTTCACTAGCATTTCATTTTCCAAGAGTTTCGAAGGCTCATCTGCGTTAATTGATATTCTGAACCCTTCTTTCTTAAAGCAAGTATTGCGGTTCTTAGAATTGATCGACATTCATACGTAAACAGCCTACTTTTTATTCCTTGTATAAGCTTGCCACAAATGAGTCTTCCTTCAGTTGTTACCAAATGTTTTTCCAAGTTCGCTAACTTGTGGTAGAGCCCAAAAGTTATAGGAATTATCAAAGGAATTGTAACGTCTTTTACTCCAGACCGTTTTTTAGAATTTTTCCAAAATGTGAAAGTAGTTTTTCTAGATCTTTCAGGACAATGATTTCGTCTGCAGTGAGTAGTGTGGAAGATCTTGCTTTTGTCAACAATGTCTTGAATATAGCATCATTAATTTCCAGTACCCTTTTGATCATCAAGTAGGTGCTATTCCATCGGGTATAAACCCCCTGTATAAGAGTCAATACTTTTCCTGTACTTCGCATTTGCTCATTTTTAAACTTTTCAATCGAATCTGTGCTGCTTTAAATAAAAAGACACCAATTTTTTACGTTTCCCGATCACATGTATGAGCTCATCGCATTTCAATGCATCTGAAATGAGTAAATCAAATGCGTGTGCATAACATGGCAAGTTATCATTTTTAAAAATTCCACAGGCTTTAATCATTGACGACGTATTTTTGGTTGCAATACATGTAAATTTTTCAACAGTTTTCCATTCTAATAATACTTCCTGCAAACTATCAGCAATTTTATTTGCCCAATGAGTCCACAAGTTTTTTTGTCGACAAAACAGTTATTTCAAGTTTAAAATACATGGTGAAATGACAAGTTCCCGATAAATATGACCCATTAGAGCATGAAGTCCATAAATGACATGCAATCACAATATAACTGACCTCTGATATAATTACTTCAATTTTGTATGCAGTTCGGAGTACTGTATGTTTATGTAATGTTTGATGGTAGCACATATCTAGGGTTTTTGATGGAGATGAAATTTTGAAACACTTGATTTTCTATAATAGAAAATAGTTGAAAATCTAAAGCGATCATCCAAGCCAAGGCATTGTCAATCTGTTTCTTTTTTGTTGAATAAGCTTCGTAACTTTCAGTCGAGCTTAAATAAGTGCTATTTAATCGCAAACTTCTTGGGCTTCTTGAGTCCTCATCACAAACAAAGTTCAAATTTTTTGAAATCTCTTGGAACAGCGTCAGCTTCAATATCAAATTCTTTAATATAATCGTTATTACACCTCTGCAAACTATCTTTCGGATTCGATGTGCTTCCACTTGTTTTATAATCCTTCCTGCAGGTTAAATATTTGGCAAACTGTTTATCTGTAGATTTTTTTGAAAAATTTCATTCTTCCAAAAGTTGCGTTTTGTCATACTTTCTTCAGGCTTGCATAGAAGAGATGTCATTGATGAGGAGGATGGATATGACTCAGAGTGATTCTTATATTAGATTAATGATCGAGATAATATATTTGGTGCTTCTGTTGCTGCGAAATTGTCAAATTCGTTAAAACTTTAGAACAAACGCTATTTCAGTTTAGAACGAATTTCCCTAATTTCAAGAGAATAGCATCATTAAGGTAGATAAACCCAGTTCCATAGCAAAATTAAATGGAAAGCCAACCGGCCAATATGTGTTCAGAAAATTTTCGGATATCTAAGTTATGTGGTCAAAAAAGATCATTTGTTTTTTTTGTTCAAAGGGTAATATTGAAAACTATCGACAACTATCGATAGTGGGTTTTGACTGTCGATAGTGGCCTTTACTAGTCGATGAGTTGATGTTGAAGCTAAGAGTTCCAAATAAATCTCACCTGCTTCCTTTTCAAAAAGGCATCTTAATCAACAAATCCTTAAGATATATGTACGTACATTTGAGAAGTACACAATGTCTTCAATACATTTTGACAAACCGGTTGAATCAAGACGTGTTTAAAATTTTATTTAGTGCGATAAGATTCAAAGGAGGCCTAAACGATCATCCGACCGCCCTGCAATTCAAATATAGACCAAGGCCGTATTTGCTTGGTAACATACTAGAATAATTTATATCTCCGTTGTTCGTGATGTTTGAGAACCCTCCTTCATCATGTTGCTAATATTCTGCAAATTATAACACGTTTCCATGATAAAAATGTTGCTTACTTATTTTTTTGATATTTAGGAAGGAAAGAAACAATTCTTCAGTCTTCAAATCTAGAAACGGACAGCGATTTTTCTTTCAATTGAAAGAATTGAAGAGATACGAAGATATCTGAACTTCGTATCTCTTCAATTATATATCCGCATCAGATCATCTGTATAACTGAGACATGGCTGACAAATGATATTTAAAACAGTGAACTCCTTCCCAATCACCTAATTTTTCGCAGAGATAGGGATCGTGTTGCCACTGGCAAATCTGATGGTGGGGGTATTCTTGTAGGTGTACATGCCTCTCTTAATATCATCTCTTGTGAGGAATTTTTACCTTCGCTCCCAGTGGAGTGTATTATTGTGCGAGTCTCTCTTTCTGACGCTCTCTCCCTTCTCGTTTCGTATGTCTACATCCCATGTAGCAGCTCTGCTATGGTGTATGAACGTTTCTTTGTGGAATTTCCCAGCTACATCCTAACTCATTTCCCATCTTCCCCTGTATTGCTCTGTGGAGATTTCAGCCTTCCTTCCATTACTTGGGATAGTGAGTATCTTTCCATACTGTCCGGAGGTAATTTGTCGTTTGCCCATCCTCATTTCTCTCCGTATGCTCCTTCACCCAATTCAATACTAGTGCAAACTCCAATAATAAATTTCTTGACCTTCTTTTTTCCAACTTGCCAGCCTCTTTTCTTGTTGCGTCCTCCTCACTCTCATCCTTCATTAAGCCAGATCCTCACCATCCAACCCCTTTTTGGAGCTTTCTATCTCATCTCCACCTTTGCCTAGAAATACATCATCTTGCCACTATAACTTTTTAAAAGCGGATCTTCGCAGTATAGATTATCATATTAACGCAGTTAACTGGTATTCTTTTTCCAGCAACCTGAACCTTGAAGAGTGCATTGATAAGTTCTATCTGTTTCTCTCATCCTTAATCACTCAATTCACTCCTTTGTTTCCCCCAAGGAGGCCTAAAGATGCTCCTTGGTTTAACTCAGATGTTGCCAAAGCCATTAAGGTGAAGGATGCATCCCGAAGAAAACTCCTCTCCAGTGGCCTTCCTAATGACCTTGCCACTTACAAGCAGAGACGAGCTGACGCTAAAAAAATGGCAAAGCTTGCTCTTCGTGCTTACGTCAATCATGTCGAAGTTTCACTTGAATCAAATCAAACTCGCGCTTATTGGTCTTATATCAAATCTCTAAAGAGCTCTCATCATACACCAGCTAGTTTCAGCTACGATGGCATTACATTATCTACCTCTCAGGAGTCCCGTGAACTTTTTGCTTCTTTCTTTTCTTAATTTCCCGCACTGCAAATACTTCTCCTTCTTTCTACTCCTCTTCTTCTTCCTTTTTTCCTCCCGCGCTTCGTACCAATTCCTAGCAGGTTGAACTACTCTTAAGGAGTCTTGATACTAGTACCGGTGGTGGCCCAGACGGCACTCCAAACTTCCTCGCAAAATCACTATCCTCGTTTCTTTGTGTTCTTCTTTCAATTATTTATAATTTGAGCTTAGCTACTGAGATTTTCCCCTCCCAGTGGGAAATTGCCCATATTCTTCCTATCTTCAAATCTGGGGATCGCAATGCTATTTGTAAGTATCGTCCGATATCTCTCCTTCCCTGTTTGAGGAAAATCCTCAAAAAGATCGTTCTCGATACTCTGTTTCCCCTTATACTTCCATCCTTAGCAGAACAACAACATGGTTTTGTCAGAGGTAGATCCACTCTCACTAACTTGCTTTCTTTTACACACCACATTGCTGCAGCCCTTGACCGTGAGCAACAAATAGACGTTATTTTCACGGATTTCTCTAAAGCGTTTGATTCTGTAGATCATGCACTTTTATTTCAGAAATTTAAAAATTTCCAAATTCCTGATTTCCTGTACTCCTGGCTTCTATCCTATGTTTGGGATCGTTGTTGTCTTGTCACTGTTAACTGCTGCTTCTCCTCTACATTTTGCCCCAGCTCAGGTGTACCGCAAGGATCCATAATTGGCCCAATTTTATTCCTACTATTTGTCAATGATCTTCCCTCTGTTATCACTTCTCCCTGCCTGCTTTATGCTAACGACTTTAAGATCTTTCGGGTAATTGACTCACAATGTGATGTTGATACCTTGCAAAGTGACCTACTGCGTCTAAGTGATTGGTGCAAATCAAACCATCTCTCCTTGAATGTTTCCAAATGCCACCAGATGACATTCTCCTGTAAAAAAAATTCTTTTCTCTCCACCTACAGCCTTGTTGGAACCCCTTTGTGCAGTATAATTTCTTTTAAGGATCTTGGTGTGGTGTTTGAATGTAAATTAAAGTTTGACCTTCACATAGCCCAAGTCATTAACAAAGCCTCCCGCCTTTCAGGGTTCATTTTAAGAACCGCTTCCTCGTTTCAGCATATCGCCTCCTGTGTGTGCCTTTACCTTTCACTTATTCGCAGTAACCTGAAATACTGCTCCCAAATATGGAGCCCTCACCGCAGGATTCATATTGATGCTATTGAGTCGGTTCAACGCAGATTCACACGGTCTCTTTTTGTCAAATTCATCCTCCCTTATGTCCCCTATAGTGACCGTCTTCATACTTTGAAACTCCCTTCCGTTGAATCTAGACGATGCTTTCTTGATGAATGCATCTTGTACAAGCTTTATCACGGTCACTTACCCCAAACTCTATGCAGTTACATTCAAACATTGAACACTAGTTGCCCTAATAGATCTTCCGATCAATTCCTTGTTCCCTTTGCACGCACTAGCACCTTCTTCCACTCTCCCTTACTACGCTTGCCCCGTTTGCATAACCAGCTATGTCTTGGTCCTCTACCACAATCGCTTGCCGCCTTTAAAACTTGCCTTAAAAGCAAAATTTACAACTACAATTATTAATCATGGTCATCTTTATAACTGCCCTCTCTTCATATATTAGTTAGTAATTGAGTAATTGCACAATTTTCTTTTATTTCCTATTTCTTGGATTCCTTTTTTTCACTTTCCTTCATATGTATATTTCCATTAATTTCATATGTATATTTCCTTTAATATTAGCGTTAGTTCTAATTTATACAAAACATGTAATTGGACCTCGCAGTTTCGTACGAGGTGACCGATATACTCCTCAGGAGCTGCCACATCATTCACCTCGGGGCAGCTCGACTGCGGGGTTCCAGATGACCACGAACCCATATATATATATATATATATATATATATATATATATATATATATATATATATATATATATATATATATATATATATATATATATATGTTGCAGCATGGCAGTGCTGCAAGCTCTATCGAGCAGTAATTTCCACATTTACGCAGTGGTGGCGAACTTATAAGAAAATTTTGTTTTGAGGATTGCTGGTTGTCCTAAGTGAAAGAACTACATTGTTCTTTCACCCGAGCATTTTAGCTATCAACATAATAGCATTATTCGCTCGATGGACTTCAGCTGGTTCCAGCATATAGGCTGGTTCCATTAAAAATCTCGCAGTTTCGTACGAGGTGACCGATATACTCCTCAGGAGCTGCCAGAACAATGTAGTTCTTTCACTTAGGACAACCAGCAATCCTCAAAACAAAATTTTCTTATAAGTTCGCCACCACTGCGTAAATGTGGAAATTACTGCTCGATAGAGCTTGCAGCACTGCCATGCTGCAACATATATATATATATATATATATGGGTTCGTGGTCATCTGGAACCCCGCAGTCGAGCTGCCCCAAGGTGACTGATGTGGCAGCTCCTGAGGAGTATATCGGTCACCTCGTACGAAACTGCGAGATTTTTAATGGAACCAGCCTATATGCTGGAACCAGCTGAAGTCCATCGAGCGAATAATGCTATTATGTTGATAGCTAAAATGCTCGGGTGAAAGAACAATGTAGTTCTTTCACTTAGGACAACCAGCAATCCTCAAAACAAAATTTTCTTATGTAATTGGACTTCTGTCTGTTTGTTGATACTTAAATAAATAAATAAATATTCAGAGCAACATGAGGCTGTGATTACTTTTAATTACTCGAACTAATCTCTAGGAGTCAAATAGATTGCGATATGCAATTCAAGCAGTAGCCTATGCAGACGACATAAACATTTTGTCAAGGTCATTAACAACTGCCAAAGAACTTTTCCTGAAACTCGACAGCGAAGCAAAACCAGTAGGGCTACAAATCAATGAAAGTAAAACAAAGCTCATGACGCAGTCGAGGAAAAATACCTCAAATACACAAAATATTACACTTTGCGAATACAATATCGAAAATGTGAGCAAATTTGTGTATTTGGGCGCCAAAATAACAAAAACGGGCAATGAAAGGGACGAAATATGCCGAAGAATACAGCTCGCAAATAAAATATTTCGCACGCAAATAAAACATTTTATTCCGTATTGACGATCTTGAAGACCAGCTGCATACACAGGAAAACAAAGCTCCAAGTATACAAATCTGTGATAAGACCTGTGTTATGCTATGAGTGTGAAACATGGACCCTAATCCAAGCATCCGCAAATATATTGAACGCCTTGGGGCAACGGGTCCTGAGGCGAATAATCGGAGCGAAGCTAGACGGGGACCAATGGTGAACTCGATACAACCATGAGCTGTATGTAATTTCTCAACGATTGTAAGACGGTGGAAACTGCAATGGGCTGGCTACATGAATCGTATGGACAAACAATGGATACCCAAAAAGGTATTCGTTGGGAGAACTGAAGGCTGAGGGCCAGTGGAAACCGAGGAAATGCTGGTCTAACTCGGTCAACGAAAACAGTTTATCGCTGCCCAGATTTCGAAATTGGAGGACGCAGTCAATGGACCGAGACAGTTGGAGACGCTATTTGCTGGAAGCGAAGGCCTGAGAGAGGCTGTAGTGCTAAGAAGAAGTGGATGCAAGACAATAAAGACAAGGATTTTGATGAGGTACATTTGAATGCTCTTGAAAATTTGGCTTTTTATATGATAAGGAAATGTGGATACGCTAACAGAAGTGAATATTTTGATAGCAGTCAGCATTTCTTTACATAGGTTGACAAAATTTTGAAAGGTGGCTTGATAAAGCCATTTGAGCATTTTTTGAAAGAAATTAAAAAGTTATAATCAAGTTTTGTGGCTGCGTATGCAGATAGTATCACAATTTGATCTGGATTAATTCATCATTTAATAAGCTTATCTTACATAACCATTTTAAATTAACAAAAAACTAATATAAATTGCTTCAAATGAATAAAATTTATTTAAATTTGAATACATGATTTTGGAAATTTTGTAGGTCGGTGAAAGACGTATATGTTAGGAAACTTTTGGATTTAACCATTCATTTCATGTTTGTAATACAAATTTTGAGTAAAAATCCAGTGACCTGAAAAAAAATACCTCGACATATAACATACCGTAGGCAGGTGACGAAATAGCCTCATTTTTTGGTTACAACTCACTGATACTCGTAACGGGTTACTTTGATTACGTGCAGACTCAATTTTTGGTTGCTAGGTAGAAGGATCTAATACCAAAGTGCGTAGACACTAGAAGAAAATGACTTCCCTTAAAAAACCGTCAACTATTTCTAATAATTTCAAGCCTTTTTAGGTCTTCGTAAACATTTTTTTTTTACTTAGACCTATTAGTTTCGCACCCCGTCTATAAAAGCTAGAATGCTTAAACTTTGTGGAAAGGTCAGATATGATGGTCTCTCAAAAGTTGATTAGAGCTATAAGAATCTGAAAGAAAAAGGTCATTTTATGCATTTTTGACACCCCCCGTCCCCTCGTGATTGGACACCTTTGAGCCGAAGAAACTGAAAATTATCACGGAGGTGGGTCTTAACGGGTACAAGGACAACAAAAACCTCAGAAATCAAAATTCACTCAACTTTGTTAATACTCGTAATAGTACGATTTAAGGATTTTACATTTTTGCCTATAAAACCAAAACGGTCCCCTTAAGCTTTTTGAAATTTTTTAATCATATAGATTGGTATAAAATCTAAATGTTCACGTAATGTCTAATCATAATATTGAGTGAGTTATAGCCATTTAAATTGAATGGAATTACAACAACCACAACACGTGTTTATGTTTGATACATATTTCAAATTAAAATAGGCATATTCAAGTAAACCAATATTTCCTAAATTTTATTGAAAATTCGGAGAAAATAAGGGTACCTTGGTCAATTTGGAATATTTATTAACATAACTACCAACATGCGTTATTGTTTTGGTAATTCCATACAATTGAAATGGCGATAACTCAGTCATGATTTGATTTCCATGAAATTTTGTAAGCTTAAGTATCTTATATCAAACGACATAAATGTATAAACTTAAGAAGTTTAAGGGCACCATTTTGATTTTCGGGGGAAAATGTAAAGTTTACAAATCATACCATTATTAACAGATTCGAGTGAATTTGATTTCTGGGATATTTGTTGCCCTGGGACTCATAAAGACCTACAATACTTTCGTGATTTTTTTCGGATTTTCAACTCAAAGGTGTCCAATCGTGTAAGGAGGGGAAACAAATATGTTGGTGCATTTTGTCAATTCCCTCTCCCCTTTCTGGACTCCCTATGCAAAAAATTACTTATTTTTCAGATTCTGAAAGTGCTAAGACCGTTCATTTGATACTACTGCATCTAATGAAAAAAATTGATAAGGACCACTTCGTTATAAGGGGGATCCCCTTAACAAATTCTGATATATTTGATAAGACTTAAACTTTTGAGAGACCACCACTTCTGATCTTTTCACAAAGTTTGAGCCTTGTAGCTTCTATAGTTTCGGATGCACCGATAGACGGACAGATGGTCAAATAGACGGACGAACAGACAGATGGACAGACATGGGGACGGGCCGACAGGCGGATAGGTAGAACAGGAAACTGGTACGTTTTTGCAAAATTTCCTTCAGAAAGCCATAAAAATCATGGAGCTAGATCCAAAAACAAATAACTTAGAGGCTGAAATTTATTGGACTTTGCTAATAGTAGTAGGGTTTAACATTTTCGTCAGTAAAACTGTATAAGTATCATTAAAATGGATGAAATCAGCCATTTAAGTAGCTCTTCAAAATATCATTTTATTTTATAAGTTTCAATAAAGTTTACCGACTTTATAGCCATTTGAATACCCTCCGATTACAACAATCATATACGATTTTTTTACTAGATGGACTTTCCATCGAACAAGACACTACACTTTTGAATGAATCTTCTCCAAATTTTCAAATAAGATGAATAACAAAAATACATTTAAGATTCAGATCAGTCAATGTGTAATGATTTTCCGTCTACGCCCGCTTGAACGAATTCAAAACCGACCTCTCATCGGTTTTAGACGTGAGGTTTGAGTCGTGCCAACGAATGGTACCAACCGGTCAACCTGTCCGTGCACCCGTAATCCATTTCGCGGTGGCTGCTTGTCGGCAAGCTAGTTCGGAGAGGATTTCGATCGCAGCTTTTTAAATGGATTACGCTTAATTACATGTTTCAGCCACCATTAAGTGCCCGTTTCAAACGCGTCGAAAATTCAAACAAACGGAAGCGGCACCTGTCTCTTCGTTATTCCGTAAACCTTCCATTCTCTCAGTCAACAACAAAAAAAAACTAAATTCAATTTTACGTTCCCAAAGTTCATCAACGCAGTACCGAAAAATCTTATACGTTAATTCAACCCCAAAGAACTCTACGCTAAGAAAAATGCAAAGCAAACGAAGGTACCGCATACCGCAGACGACGCGCAACCGGCCATCCGCGGATTTCTAGAACCCTACCCTCTTCACGGCATACTTACCGTGCACTCTCACCCCTGCTGAAAAAGAAGGACACGCTGGAAAGGAAAGTCGTGGTGTTACTTGGCGATTATGTTATCATGTATTTCTATCCGACCTTGTAACATCCCTTCAAGATTTTATCATTTGTTCACATCAATCAAATCTTTTCATTATTTTCTTCTACAAATTTAATTACATAATTTTGGTTTGCATCTCTGATATCCATACAAAAATAGTAAATTCACTTATTTGATACAATCTCTACATATATTAATTATTTTTTTTCCATTTATTCCATATATTTCCAATTGGATACGTTTTTCCCGTTTTGTTTGTTTAATTTATTTTATTCTTTTTCCAAAATGTTATTGGACTTCTGAAAGTTATCAATTTTATTTATTCGATAAGATCATTGTCTTTAATAATTTTTATAGATTTTGTCGCTATCTTTCTTTTCCTTCATCTCTAAATTGAACATATTTACTATATATATTTTTTTTCAGTGGAAAGTGATTTTATTTAGAACCGATCATGTATTTCGTTTCAATACTACGAGTAAAATTTTTTGTTCGTTTTATAATTCCTCATTGTTATTGTTTTCACGCTTCATATTTCTTATTTTGTGATACAGATTTTGGAAAATAAAATTTTTAACATTTTTCCCTTTGCTTTTGTATTTCTTCTGCTACTTTATTGTGCTAACCTATAATTTCAAATAGTATGGACTATGTGTTTTTCGTTTTATTATATTACATTAATCTATTTTCTAGATCTTACTCCAATATTTAATCGCTATCAAAGGATATCCTTCCACTTAAGACTCCTTTCTATTTTAGTTTTACAAATCGATCTAATTACTACAATATTCACAAAATCTCGAGAAATGTGGAAATTGGCATAATTACTGAAAATATGAAACGATAATCAAATTTACGCCTGATTTGCTATAAGTTGCAGAATCCACTTTTTATTTTTGTCGATGTAGAAAAGACAATATGGTGCTCTGGTGTTCTCGAATTTTCCTGATACTGCAAATTTCAGCAAAGGCTTCCAATGAGACCAAACGAAAATATCGAAATTACACTGACTAATTTGACAAGAAAAACCGTCTGGAGCGATCAATACCATATAGAAATACTTTTAAATGCTCATAGAATGAATAAGAAACGAATTGAATTCAAACTCTCCATGTGGCTGTGTCAAACTCCCTTTGACATCCCACAACAAAACTGACATGGGATGTGAAGTCGCCACAACTGACGTGAACTGGGAAGCCATATGGCAGCAATGTGCAAGCGCATTGGTCGCCAGTGGCGTAGGTCCAATTTATTACAAATTATTTTATGTAATATTGGAAAAAAATGTTGGCTGGTTAAAATGGAATTCTTTTAAAGCAAGAACATATTTGTTGTGCATTTCGTAAAAGGTTTTCTTAAATTAAAACATTTTTTTATTCACATATTGTAGGTTAAGTACAAGACTCTTTTGACAGGAGCGTAGTTCTGTCTACTCAACTTGTTGTAGTTTGTGAAAAGAGTTACTTGACACTAAAAGAATAAAGTATTATATATTTTTGTGGTACTGATAGCTTTCCATGGATTCAAAATGCACTTCTTTTGGATGAAACCTTTTTAAACACTATAAGCAACTGAAATTTATGAATAAAGTTTGTGTATAGAAATCAAAACATTGTTATTCTTGCGTATTAAATTGAAAAATTGGGCGATTGCATAGTGTGAAAACTTATTTTTGATAGACTGTATATTTTTTCAGCGAATAAATGTTAGTCATACCTGTATATGTCAACAATTTTCAGTAGTATTGAAAGAAAAACATTCAACTTTAAAAGAATAGCGGGTGACAATTCTTCAAAATAGATAAACAAAGTTGATTAGAAGAGAAGGATTTTGATTCAAATAAAATTGAATCGCGACAACAGCCAATTGCCCGATCTAGTTATGAAGCTTCATCAGCCCAAAGTAGAAGACAAAAAAGTTACTCTTCTAAAAAACTGGGGAAAATTAACCTGTTCCAACATCAAAATGTGGCGTTATCCAATTCTCGCCTTGATTTTTTAGAGTTAAAACTATAACGAAATTGAGTGTACCGTCTAATTTGGTAGTCATAAAAATAATTGCAATGCATTCTCTTAATGGGCCCCTAAGTGTCTTCATACATAAGATATGAAAGAAATTCCCTTAGAATTTAGAGGAAAATTCTTTATTTGTGTGCGCATTGTGGAATACTGGAAATTGTAGCCAAAATATATATGGTTAATCAAAGTATTGCCTTAAGCTTTCTAATCTTAAATAAGTTCGGAAGACAGAGCTATATTCATGTCGTGACATGCACAATGAATATATTCTTGTTTAGTCGTCCATTGAGTCTTAAATTTAATTTTGTTATTCATCTTAGCCGGCTTCTTGGCATAAATCAGTGACAGTATAGCCCCATAAAAAGAAAATCAATGGCGTTAGATCGTTTGAAAGACCATTCAACCAGGCCATTTCTCGAGATAACACGTTCACCAAATTTGCCTTTCAATAAATCGAATGTGAGACATGCTGTGTGGCTATTGACACCACCTTGTTCACACCACATATCGCTGGTGTCAAGTTAATCCAATTCTGACCACAAATACTTTAACAACATAACACTGTAACGCTCTCCATTGACGAGAACATGACGGTCGTTTTCATCCACAAAAAATACGGCCAAATTACACCTCCGGCATGAAAACCCCGTAAAACAGTAATTTTTTGCAGATACAATGGTATCTCAAGAGACTTATGTGGGTCCGTTGCTGACCAATAATGCATATTTTGCTTATTAACAAAGCCATTGAGCCAGGAATTGGCTTCATCGCTGAAAATGATCCTTCGATGAAATTTTTTATTTTCTTCAAAGCTTTGCCAGAGCCCAATCAGGGAAGCTTCGGCATTTCGAATGATCTAATGGCTTAAAGCTTTAAGTCAGTTTGATCGTGTAACCATGTAGGCCAAGATATTTTCGCAAAATAAGCCACAGTGTCGTTTCAGCGGCGTTGCATCGACTGATCTAGCTCATTTTGAATCAATGCACTTACAGCTGCGATATTTCCTTCGCTCCGAGTGAGACGATATCTTTTTGGCACCAGAATTTCCAATAGAAAAAATTTGGACTAAAACTTATCCACTATAGCACGCGTAGCCTGTCGGTTGGTATGATTTTTACGGCTGTAAATTGGAGGAAGCGCTCTTAAGGTTGCGACCAACGACTCAGAATTTTGGTAATAATTTTTAATAATTTCCAAACATTGTGGGCTCGTGAACTTTATGATGATAAAAAGACTTTAATTAAGGTTTTGACATTGAAAATTTATTAAAAATATTTAAGTATGCGTTCATATGAAAATACAAAATTGTTATGTTTCTAATGGAGTACCTTATAGAGTACAAACATCTTATAAAAAATTACCTGAAGGTCTAATTTCATCAAATTTAATGATACTCATACAGTTTACTGACAAAAATGTTTAATTTTTAAACCCTACTTTTATTAACAGTGTGCAAAGAATTTGACTTCTAAGTTATTTGTTACTGGATCTTACACCATGATATTTAGGGCTTTGTAAAAGAAATTTTACAAAAACCTGCTAATAGTCATCCTTTCTGTTCATCAGTTGATCCGTCTATCTGTCTTTTTGTCCGTGCATCATAAAAAGTTTCTTCAAAAATCATAGAAGCTACAAAGCTTAATCTTTTTGAAAAGGTCAGAAATAGTGGTATGTCAAAAGTTTAGGTCTTGTCAAACAATTCAAAATTTTTTAAGGGGTCTCTTCTTATAACGATGGGACCCATAATATTTTTCCGCATCAAAAGTAGTTAGTATTAATTGAAAGGCCTTAATTTCCCCCTCGCGATTGGACATCTTCGAGCCGAAAAATCGGAAAAAATCACGAAGGTAGGCCTTTGTTAGTACAAGAGCAGTCAACTTTGTTAATAAGAGTATGGTCTGTAAATTATACATTTGTTTCCAACAATTGAAACGGTGTTCTTGAACTTCTTTTAGGATTATGTAAGTTGATATAAGGCCCTTATATTTGCAAAATTTCATCAAAATCAAATCATAATCGAGTGAGTTATCGCCTTTTCAATTATATGCTAATTCAAAAACAATAACACTCGTTGATCGTTGATATATATATTTCAAATCACCTTAAGCACTCTTATTTGCTTCCGATTTTCATGAAAATGCAAGAAATGATGTTTAATATGAACATGTGTAACTGGCCGAGCATTCAAAATATTATTTAAACTGTAACAAACTAGCACCTGTTAAGCACTTATGAACGAAACTCTGCATCTTTTGGATCAATTTGAATAATTTCTTTAACAAGTATTGGATGAATAATTAATTTAAAAACTTGTTTCGAACCTTAGGATGGTTAAAAAGCCCTCCATCTTACTCGACTTGCTTTATCTCTAAATTGTAGGTACTCATCTTCAGCCATTCTTAATAAATTCAATCAAGCATTAATAGCATGTATCTTAAATATTGTAGTTGGGCAAAATATCACGAATTTATTCATTCTTCACATTTAAAACAGTCATCATTTTGTTTTCCTATTACTGATGTCACTCATTGAACAGATATTCAAAGATATTCATGATACCTATCATTCCTGAGACTTTCATGCAAATCCTAGCAAACCCGTAATGTCTGAGTGGGTGAAAAGCGCATATTGTTTTACAGTCAAATGGTTGCATAGTAATACAATGTACTCGAATATTGTTCCATATAATACAGGACAATTCCAACTACTATTACTTCGGTAAATACTATTCGATCTTTTTGAACTTTTCAGGGCAGGTGATACTTATAAAAAGCCATCTGTGTATTTGATTAAATTTAATCCTACTGTCATGGATTTAATCAAGAAAATGTTAAAATTGATAAATCACACTATTACTAGCAAAGTTGATAGAAATTAGACTTCTGACGTATTTGTTGTTATTATACTCATAAGGGCCTACTTTCATGTTTTTTTTTCAGATTTTTTCGGATGGAAGGTATCCAATCGCGAAGAGGGGTTTCGTAAAAACCTTTCCCTTTGCCCTGCCTCCTTGGAACGGATGAGGTAATTTTAAGACTTGTTTTGAAAGTATCTCTTGAAGTCCTTTCAGATGACACCCTATTCGACCACCAATGGCAAAAAAAATTTTATTTAAAAGTCACCCCCCTTAAAACTCTCTGATGAATTTTTTCACCCAAAAACATTAAAGAAGTCATCATTTTGACCTTTTCACAAAGTTTCATGGTTATAGCTGACTGCTGTGACAGAAGACTGGCTTAAAAATAAGTAACAGGCCATTAATATTGTATTGAAAATAAAAGATTTTGCGAACCCTTATTTTTCGTAAGGAAAATTTTATTTTTAGAGTTCATCTTTGCTTTTTTGAATTGGAGTCATATTCAATTGAAATATCCAGTTCATAAGTGACATCTTGTCTCAAGTGGAGTACCAATTGTGAGATTTCATGCGAAATGATGAACGTAACTAGAATATAGATTTCATAAAAGCCAAGGATACACAATTTGAGTGCTTCCAGCACATATCAGCATGAATATTAATTTTATTTGAGTTTCAGGCTTTCATCGACAAGGTCAACATGTGAACGCGAGCTCGTAGACATATGCAGGTAAATGTCAGGATATATCAATACGGCAGTTACATGCACGTGAGATTGAGTACGTGTTGCGGCAACGACTGATTTAGTATTCACTGATAAATACTCAATCAGTTTTGGAAAATAAGGGCGTTGATGATGTTATTAACACTTCACAGCACATTTTAGCAAACAAGAAACAGTACGTAGGTTATATTTGTTGCGTAGATGGTTTTTACTTGTATTAAATAAACTGGACACGGTTCATTGTGGTGGAAATTGTGGATGCGATTCATGTATATATTAAATAAATCAAAGTTTTGAGGAAAGAATATAAATTGAGGTAATTGGTTAAATTTATTGCTTACTTCTAAAACAAAAAATCCCCGTTGGCAGCACCAGCCGGAAAGGTAAATTTCTCATATGTAGCGTAAGATTTTGGAAAATAATTTGGCTTGCGTACTACTAAACTTCTTACTGCAATTTTCATAGCAACACATGGGTATTTATTGACATATAAAGAATCTGCCGTCTTTCTTATTTAAAGACCCTTTAAACACTTTAAAATATATTCTTGCACTGCAAATTTCGGGAGGCACCACTTTTGACCTATACGTAGAAAATTTCCTCATCCTATCTCATGTGGTTTGCAAGGAAACTTACTGTGACGCACGCACGTTTTCATAATTTTTTAGGGTATTGTAAAAATATTTTCACAATATCCTTAAAATGGTCTGCTTTATAAATACTTCCAATTCAAGTCATTTAAAACGTTTCCATGAAAAATATTCATTATTTCAGTTGCTACTAAACTAGGTAATTGCGGTTGCCTTTTGACCTTTGGGGGCCGCCATTTTGAGTGCGTGCATTTGATTTTGGATTATTTTAAATCTTTGTATGCTAGGACCTCATCAATCAATGCGGCGAATCTCGTTCAAATCAGAGTTCCACTCTAGACAGGGCAAAATTATACAAATTTTAGTAAAAATGGCAGCTAAAAATATTTTCATTCGATTTGAAAAAATGTTCTGCATAATACAAGAACTTAGTATAAAGATCCAATAGTCCCAAGTTTCATCAAATCCCACTGGTAAATGTGACCGCTCGAGGGGCACGAAAACCTGAAAAAATTGTATATTTAAACCACTGCCATTTTGAAATTTGCACACGCATGATCACAAAAATGTCAAAGTTTTTAGACCTAATTAATTTCTATCTTAGAATCAAGTTTCATATACATCGAATCAAAATTGCGACTTTTAGAAGACTTTGAAATTTTGAGTTTCACCTGCCCGCCATTTTGTTTGTTGCCACCTGACCTCCAGTTTTTTTTTACATAACCCTTTAAATACTTATAGTTTCTATCAAACTACCGTGTTCTATCGACATTGGTTGAAAGCTTTGGTCAAACTACCACAACAAAATTTTGTACGTTTTTCGACCTTCAAGCGGCCGCCATTTCGTTTCAGCCGTACCAACTTTGAATTTTTTCTTAAGAGATTCATCATATACATCAGTGAACATTTGTACCAAATTTCATCCAAATCGGAGCTATACTTTGGTTAGAACAGATATAACAATTTTTCATCTAAAAATTGCCGCCATTTTGTTTTCGCGTGGCCGATATAGCTGGTTCACGAAATTTACTGAGATATCTAATTAATACACTTTTCCTGAAAATTTGGTGAAAATCGGAGATAAATTGCAACCTCTAGCTTGGTCAAAAATTTCGTTATATCCCATATATATATATATATATATATATATATATATATATATATATATATATATATATATATATATATATATATATATATATATATATATATATACATATATGTATATATTTATATATATATATATATATATATATATATATATATATATATATATATATATATATATATATAAATATATATATACATATATATATATATATATATATATATATATATATATATATATATATATGTATATATATATATTTATATATATACATATATATATATATATACATACACATATAAATATATATCTGTGTATATATATAAGTATATATCTTTATATATATATATATATATATATATATATATATATATATATATCTTTATATATATATATATATATATATATATATATATCTTTATATATATATCTGTATATATATATATATATATATATATATATATACATATATATATATATATATATATATATATATATATATATATATATATATATATATATATATATATATAAGATACTCTCCGCAATAGGTAAATTTCTCTGGAATCTATTGAAATCGGCTTTGTCTATCCGTCTGTATTTCACAGCAAATTTTCTCCTAAAATAAAACAGCTGTAATAATAACTTTATACTTGGATGATCCTGTAGAGATGACGGTTACACAGGAAGGATCGTTAATACTAAATATTGGTAAGTCTAAAAAGTATGGAGCCTCTTTTTGTCATTTTTCGATTGAATATTTCTTTTATTTAAAATGAATTTTATTTACGTACATATTGTCCATTATTATCTCTGACCTTTTGCCATTTTTTGGGTAGAGCTATTACTCCATCTGTGTAGAACTTCTGTGGTTCACAGTCCTTCGGTGATTTTCACAGTCCTTTTTGAAGTGAATTTTTTCCATTAAGGGAGTTTTGCAGAAACCAAAACTTAACTTCGTTAAATAATATTTGATCTCCGTGAAACTTCCAGGACAGTTCAATCTTGCAAATAGTCATTTGCTAACTGAATTTCATTGAATTTAAAGGTACCATTAAGATTTTATTCAGAAAAATGTAAAATCGATAAATCATACTATTACTAACAAAGTTGAGCGAATTTTGACTTCTCATCAATTTATTGTTATTGTACTCATAAAGGCCTACATTCATAATTTTTTTCTGATTTTTCGAATGAAAGGTGTCCACCCGCGAGGGGGCTACGCGAAAAGTTCGAACGTTTCGCCTTCCCTTGCCCCATGGTACTGATAGGGCCATTTCAAGACTTGTTTTGAGAAGATCTTATTAAGATCTTTCAGATGACACCCAACTCGACTACCAATGGTGAAAAAAATTTTTGAAGGGTCACCTCCCTATATGGGGAGACCTCCCTTAAACCTCTTTGAAAAATTTTACCACCTCAGAACTTTCAAGAAGTCACCACTTCTGACCTTTCTACAAAGTTTCATGGCTTTAGCCTCTATAGTTTCGGAGGAAAAGTGGTGCAACATACAAACGGACAGGCGGACACAGGTCGTGATTGCAATAGGGTTTTGTATTTTAGTACAAAACTCTAAAAGGTGACAAAAAATCAGTTACTAATTAGAGGGGAATCGTTATACTATCTACCACTCCAAAACTTTTTGAGGAGATTATGTGCATTTCTCCATTCTTTGTGCCTTATCTGCATGAAGAACAACATGGTTTTCAAAAAAATAGGTAATACTACCAAACACATGGTGATGACATTAGATTTGGTCTGGAAAAAGGTTACCAGATTGATGCTAGTTGCACCGATTTTAGCAAAGCCTTTAATTTTGTGAAACATGGAGTTCTGATAAAAAAAAACTCCACCAATTTGGTATCATCGGTTCACTTCATAGTTGGTTTTAGCCCTATCTGCAGCACCGCATACAGTTTGTCAAGTTTCAAGAATGTTCCTTAAGTTAACCATCTTGGTCCGTTGTTTTTCAATATTTTTATTTCTGTGCTTTCGCTGGCAGCACGTAATACGAGTATATCACATCGTTTTTCCGCCGACGATCTCAAGCTTTATAATGTAGTTCATTCTGAAACTGATGCGTTGTTTCTCCAGGACAAATTGAATAATTTATTCAGTGCTATAATGATAATCCATTCTCCCTGAACTTGAACAAATGCCAGGTAATTAGCTTCAATAAATGCTGTAAGTACTTGAACATGGATTGTGGTCATTACTCCCCATGCAGTTCCAAGGTCCTATTTAAATCCAAAGTATTAAATTGCCCTTTCCCGTTAGATATTTGAATATTGTGAAAATTAATTAATGCATGTTGTTAACAATACAATTGGCATTGTTAATTTTTATTATAATTGATATGCCTTGATTTGGCGAATAAATACATAAATAAAATGAATTTCGACGGTTAAGCTAAGCTGCAGCTTTTGATAAAAGCGGCAGTAGTTTTTTGCTGGGCAGATAAGTCCTCCATCTTTCTGGTGGGTTGTTTATTAGCGGGAGAATTCCACGTATGCCTGCTACTAGACCTGGTTCCGGCTCATGTGAATCATTTGTAACCATCTGAATTGGAGGTGGGCACGACATGGTCCCCAGTGCTTCAGTCGCTGTTGGTTGCTATGCTGACAGTAGTCCCTTGGTCAAAACACTCTAAACATATTGAGCAGTGTGACAGTGCACTATTTTGAGAAAGGCAGGCCTGAGCTACTCGGTGGAAACATTGGCTGTGCGTCCGTTGGTGTTGATAGTGTAAAGCGTGTCTGAAATTTTTCTATGAACTTTGTGCTGCCCCGAATATGGCTGATTAAATAGTTTTATGACTGCTGACTGACTCATAGATATTTGCGCGCAAGTCCTGAGACTTTTGTTTACAAATGGTGGGCACGTGTTTGAATGAGCTAGGTTTGAAGGACGCAGTTTGTTCATAGTTTCTCATAATTTAACCAGGAACTGTTTGCACGCTGCGAAACTATTAATTATTCGGGAAAATTAAGTATTGTTCCGTATAGAATTTCTGCACTGGATGCTGCCAGATCCTCTATGATAGTTCCGCGTAATCATAATAAAACGGTGGGCAGTATTTCCCGCCAAAACAGATTTTGCTCGTGACACATGATTGCCACTTTGATCGTGCGGTGCTAGCGTTCGATTAACTTATCAGAAGCGGAATGATAGGGTGACGTCCTGGTCCAACCGCATCCAATAGAGTGGGTAAGTACCTTAAAAAGTGAAGACTCAAACTGAGTGCGTTGATACGTTGTAATTGAGCAATGGTTCCAGCAATTTGGTCAGTCAACGGTATTGCCTCGGGCTAGTTTGAAAATCGATCAATTACCATGAGATGATATTTGCAACCTTAGAATGGTATCAAAGGTCCGATAATGACCACGTGTACATGCTGAAATCGTTCATCGGGCATCGGAGAGTTTTGTGTAGGAATTTTTTGGTGGCGACCAATTCTCGACCACTGGCACGGTATGCAATTTTGTGTCAATACTCAACCGTCTCTTTACCTGTCTATTCGTGTGAACTTGCTAGATAAAAACTGAAAATTGCTCGGCCGGTTGGATATGATGGATGATGAAAAACGTCGAATAACTTTCTATGCAATATTCATGGAAAGAACGGGCACACTTTCGAAAGTGACATTTCAGCCATCGATTCTTCATTGGTATTTTTTAAGGAGGAGTTCTTGCAGTTTTGCATCTTTTTGCTGCTCAAGCACTTATTCATTTATATCAACAACAGATGAGATCGAGATTAATTCAATCCATAACAGAGCATCTGCGATGCTGTTGATAGTTCCAGGAATGTATCTTACATTTGTAGAAAACTGGGAAATGAAGCTCAGCAGGCGAAGTTGCCGTGGTGATGCTTTGTTGGATTGCTGCGCAAACGCCTGGGTAAGTGGCTTTCGGTCCATGAGAATATGAAACTTCGAGCCTCCCAAATAGTGCCTAAGGTGATATGTGCTGCTGCACCTGGCCAGCAGTTCACTGTCATACATGCAGTAGCTTGTTTCCAGTTTGGATAACTTTTTCTGAAAAAAGCAGGTGATAGCCACTTGCCTGCTTGCAGCTGCTTGAGCACTACACTGACCACTACATCTGCCGTCTCAGTAGCAAGCCTCAGTGGCTTATTTGCCTGGACTTGCACCAGTAGAACGGCGTTGACCAGATTGTTTTTGCAACTTTGGATCGCTTTTTCTGTTGCTGGTGACCAAATGATTGGTGTTTTGTCTTTTTTTCTTTGAAGAGAAGAAGTAATTATTTAATGGTGATTGAAAATTGACTGCATTTCAAATGAAGCGTCGATAACAGTTATTGTTTTCCAGAAAATGGTGAAACCCCCGTTACTGCCATAGATTGTGCATAGTCTCAAATTATTGTACGTTGATGACCTAAATATTCTACTTCCCCATGAGCACTTGACCACATTCATTACTAGTCCATTTTCAGTGGGACGTTCAAACACCAACCGTAGATGCTTTCGATATTGGTTCTCTAATTCGAAAGTGACAAAAATGTTATCGACGTAGCAAATACAGAAAATGAGGCCTTGGAGTACCTGGTCCATCAACTGCCGGAACGATTGGGCTACGTTGCGTAGACTTAATGTCATTGCAGTCAATTTATACAGGCCAAAAAGTGTCGTCATCGCTGGTTTTGGAATGTCTTCTTCTCTAATTGGGATATGGTGAAACGTCTTGATACCTACAACCATGATCTGTATGAGGTTTCAACGATTGCAAGACTGCGGAAGCTGCAATGGGCTGGCCACATGAATCGTATGGATGAACAACGGGTACCCAAAAAGGTATTCGTTGGGAAAACTGAAGGCCGAAGATCAGTAAGGAAACCGAAGAAACGCTGGTCTGACTCGGTTGACGAAGACAGTTCATCGCTGCCCAGATTTCGGGATCGGAGGACGCGGTCAATGGACGAAGACGGTTGGTGGCGCTTTTTGTACGAAGCGAAGGCCCGAGAGGGGCAGTAGTACTAAGAAGAAGAAGAAGAAAATGCCTTGAGTAGGTCGATTTTGGAAAAGATGCGTTTTCTAAACAAATCAATAGTTATATTCTGAATGTGACCTATTGGATAACTATCGTTGGTAGTCTCTATTCGTACGCCATGAGCCATATTTCTTCCGAACGAAATGTAGAGGACTCCGGCAAGGGCTACTTGATGGGCAACACAATCTCCTGTTCTATAAAAACTGGATTTCAGTTCTAGTAATCTTGAATTTCTCTTGACTAAGCCATTGAGGGAGCTCAGCAATAGGCGAGCCTTTGGAAAGGATATATGCATATGATTGGCTTTTAGCTTTAATGGCCGGATTGGTTATACTGGGAAATATTCCGAGTATCTTGTGATATTGTGAGTTCTTTGAGATAGTCGCTAAGGATTTATTTTTCCCGCAGGGGGAATGCCGGTCGACAAGAGCACTCTTGAAGGCTAGCATTCTTTGGGGAGTTCCGCCCCCACGTACCCGAGGAAATTCCCGCAGGGAGAATGCCGGTCGACAAAAGCACTCTTGGAGGCTAGCATTCTTTGGGGAGCGCTGCCCCCACGGACCCGAGGATACGGGGGGCACCGTGAGGTTCCCTGCTGGGATGACAGGTAACGACTCTGATTGGATCTGGACTACGCTTTGGACAACGAACTTGAATTGACGCTTCGGGGCTGGCGGATGTGATGGTTTGGACCTAGTTGCTTTGCACAGTAGCGCTGAAGTGAAACTTGTGTGTGAACGGCTCCAATTCGACTATATACCGTTTCCGTCCCGGTAAAACCTTGGCAGGCCTCGGAGTACGTTCGAAGTTCACACCATTGGGTTGGTGGTGTAGGTTCGGTTGAGGCGGACTCCCGATTAGCGCTGGTCTGGCTCTGAGCACTTGTCCCCATAAGGGCTTGTGCCAACTCTCGCATGGCCTCCCTGCTCTGCAAAGATAACCATGGGACTACAAAGGCGACTACACACGAACGGAGATAGCGGCTCCGAGGGGGGACCCAACAAAACTGGAGTAAACAAAATCAAAAGATCACAAATATCCAGAACAAGAAACGAAAAATAATAACGACGATGCAACCAGCGGTCGCAGCCACGATGTCAACAGTACATTGTGAGCGGTACTAACAACGACAAAAACGAAAACTAGCACAATGACAGTGAAGACGGACGAAAAATGGAGAACAGCAGATAGTCTGGTGCAGACTGAGATTCCTGCGGCTTTCGTGTGCAGCAAAAAAATGATGCGGACACCCGAGTGGCCTATTAAGGAGTAGCGGGAAACTCTGCAGGACACTTCAGGTGTTCGAGCGGTGGGAGATAACATAAAGAGCACCGAGAATTCGATTATCACTGCTGCGATTGTTACCGAAGCGACCGATGCAAGGGTCGCAAATACCGACATTGCAACGAAAATCCAGAAGCAAACGAGGAGATTATGGCACTAAAAGCAAAGAGTGATCAGACACCGCGTGAATGCACCGCCAACGTTGAAAATGTGGCGGAAGTACTGCACTCGGAAACGGAACGCGATAACCTCTCCCAAGGATGGTTGCAAGGTACAATTGCGGCCCAGCAATACGAAGAAGAAAGACTACTCCGAAAAGCGGGAGATGTTCTGAAAAGAATACACGCTGCATGCCACTCCCCAATAATCAGCAAAGCAGCAAAGACAGGGCTCCTTGAACTAGAGGAGCTCCTTGGTTGCATAGAGCACTATCGGTGAAGCTGGTTAAGGGCCGAAGACGAATGGAAAGCTAAAGAGGCGCTTGGGGCGAAATCTAAAGGCAACACACAGATAGCTCTACCATTAAACGTCAATAAAAGAATGGCGTCTAGCCCAATCGAGAGAGATCGGGATAAAAGAAGGAAGGAAGAGGCACTTGACGGGTGTGAAGCACCAGATCACGGGTTGCGGACAGTGCTTACAAAAGGAGCGAAGAAAGCCGCAAAGAAAATCCTTCAAAAAAAGCCAGAAAGTAAAGTTCGTACGGACGCGCAATTAGAAAAAGGATCTGATGCAAAGCAGGAGAGACAGAAACCCCGGCGAAGACCCCGGCAGCAGGTACTGCTCGTTAAGCCCCAAGATGGCCGATCCTACGCGGAGGTACTGCGGGACATCAGGGGAAACGTAAGGCCCGAAGACACCAATACTACCATTAAAGTAGTACGACCAACGCGGTCGGGCCACATACTGGTCGAATTTGGAGCAGAGGCCGGCAATAAAGATGCATTCTGTGACGCAGTAAAGAAAGTCCTCGGCAAAAGCGCAACTATAGCCCCGCTCGAGCCGATGGCAACGATCGAAATACGAGACATCGACTGCGTGGCGGATCTGGCCGAGGTAGAAGAGGCCATCAAAAAGCAGTTCCCTAGCGTGGGAAGGATCAAAGCGAGACTGACACCAGAAAACAACAGGGGACAACGCATGGCCATAGTTGACTTGACCGAAAAGGACGCCGAACAATTCCTGAACAAGGGCAAAGTACGAATTGGGTGGGTTGTCTGTAGGATACGGGGAAGAGCAACGCGTCTTCAAAGTTCCAAATGCTTTGGCTATGTTCACACCACACACTTATGCAAAGGACCCGATAGGAGTTCCCTTTGTTACAAATGCGGTGAAATGGGACATAAAAGAAAAGGGTGTACGAAGGAGGCACACTATATTCTTTGCAAGGATGCTGATCCAAAACCTGATTTTGGACACGCATTGGGATCAGGAAAATGCCGGGTATTCCAGGAAGCCCTAGCCAAGGCAAAATCAAAACTCCGATGACCCGCATCCTGCAGCTAAACCTACACCGCAGTTCAACCGCCCAAAATCTGCTTGAGCAGTTTGCGAGTGACATGAAAGCCGACTTCTTGCTGCTGAGTGAGCAACACCATAATAAAAGTCCTGCATTATGGTATTCTGATGAAACTGGTACTGCCGCCATCTGGGTTCGGAACAGTGACTTTCAAGCGGAGAGTTGTGGACGGGGGGATGGTTTTGTGAGAGTTCAGTGCTCAGAGATCACCTTCTTTAGTGTGTGCCTAACGCCTAACGAGTCGATATCATCTTTCCAAGCCAAGCTTAATGCTTTGGAAGGCGCTGTCTCGAACGCAGAGGGCAAAGTGCTCGTTGGGGGTGACTTCAATGCTAAAGCAATCGAATGGGGCTTGCCTCAGATGGATCCACAGGGTAAACAAATACTGGGAATGGCGGCCAGGACAACCCTCGTCGTACTAAACTCCGGAAATACGCCGACTTTCCGCCGTATTGGCTGTGAGGGAACCATACCGGACGTGACATTCGCCTCGGAGTCCTTAGTACGGAGGATACACAATTGGAAAGTATTAGAGGACTACTCAGCCAGTGATCATTAGTGCATTCTGCTTGAAATAAGTTATACTGTCTCCCGACGTCCGCGCTCCCGGCCTTCTACAACTGAATGGAACATCAGAAAATGGACGTCGAGAGGTTCGTCAAGGTTCTCACAGCAGGTGAGCCGCTGCAGGGAGCTTTGGAGGGGACGACAGAACTGGCAGCTCAAGACGTAGTGAACTCTACTATGAGCATCATTACGACTGCTTGCTGCGCTTCTATTCCCCGTCGAATACCTCAGCACGGCAAGCCCCCAGTGTACTGGTGGTCAACCAAAATCGCTGAAAGCGAAGGGAGTGTCACAAGCTTCGGCGTGAGGCTCAACGGGCGCGGAACCGTGAGGAGGCATGCAACCAGGGGGCAGCATATAAGTCGGCCAGGAAATGCCTTTGCAAACTGATCAACTGTAGCAAGGCTCGCTGCTGGCAAGCCCTAGTGGACAGTGTGAACAAGGATCCGTGGGGCTTTGGCTACAAGCTGGTCATGGGGAAACTTGGTGCCCTACGGAAGCCTTGTATACATGACGCGGAAAAAATGGACGCGATCGTGCGGGGACTCTTCCCCACCCATCCCGTCTGTGTTGACGCTGTCCATGATGAAACAGCAGTAGAGTGCCCACTCTTCAGACAGCTGGAACTGGAGGAGGCAGTCCTCTCATTGAAAGCGAGGAAGGCTCCAGATCCAGATGGTGTTCCAGCTGAGGTGTAGCGGCTCGTCTATCACCATTGTCCTGACTTGCTGCTCAGCACATTCAACGCTTGCCTACGGGACGGGGTTTTCCCGGTACGATGGAAGGTGGCGAGGCTCGTGCTGATCAGCATGGGAAAGGGAAATCTCGGATCGCCGTCTGCATACCGCCCGTTATGCATGCTAGACACGGCTGGGAAAGTGCTAGAGAAACTCATCAAGGGAAGACTCACTGACGCGATTCGTGCTGCTGGGGACCTATCTCCTCGCAGTATGGCTTTAGAGCAGGACGTTCTACCATTAATGCGATTGCAGAGGTGGTGAATGCGGAGCACGACACAGGGCCAACGAAGGATGGAAATTACATCGGGTGTTGCCCAGGGATCTATCCTTGGTCCGGACCTGTGGAACGTGTCTTACGACTGGCTACTGAGACTTGAGATGCCAGATGAGTCACGCTTGGTCGGCTTTGCAGATGATGTTGCGGCTCTGGTCGCTGGACGCACGGTTGAACAAGCGCAACTTAGGCTAGGTATGCTAATGCGCCGAGTGAGGGACTGGATGACTGCTCGCGGGCTCAGTTTAGCACTTTATAAAACTGAAGTGGTCACCTTGACAAAAAAGAGAATCCCTAGAGTAAGGATGATCAGCATTGGAGACATACAAATCGAATCGAAGCCAGCGGTGAAGTACCTGGGGCTACTGATCGACTCGAAGATGAGTTTCTCTGAGCAAATCAGGGCAACGGCTGACAAGGCTGCTTCGGGAATATCGGCTCTGAGTCGACTTATGGCCAACGTAGGGGGACCCAGCCCATCAAGAAGACGCCTCTTGATGAGTGCTGTAGGGACAGTGCTACTGTACGGAGCAGAGGTATGGGGCAACGCTCTCAGGAAGGAGGTATACCAAAAACGTTTGGCACAGGTACAGAGAAGAGGGGCACTGAGAAATCCATCTTCATATCCAACAGTCTCCAACTCAGTGGTGAGAGTGATTGCAGGCGTGATACCTGTCGCCCTCCTTGCTAGAGAGCGCTGCGCTATTTACCTGCGCCGAAACGAGGATGCGAGGGAAATAGTTTTCCGCGAGGAGATACAGTACCCGCTAAACGATTGGCAGCAGTCTTAGGTGAATTGCACGAAGGGAAGTTGGACTGCGCACCTCATCCCGGATATGAGACTGTGGCTAAATCAAAGGGATGGTGAAACTGACTTCTATCTGACCCAGCTTTTGAGCGGGCATGAGTGTTTTCAGTCTTACCTGCACAAGATCGGTAAGTCACGGTCTCCCGATTGTCAGTTTTGCCCAGGAGAGGAGGGCAATGCCTGTCACACAGTTTTTGCGTGTACAAAATGGGTCAGGCTGCAAAGAGAACTCTACAGGGAGACGGGAGAGCTCACCCTGGGTAATATACTTGCGGTGATGCTCGAATCGGTTGACAAATGGAACCAGGTGGCACATTATGCTCGGGCAGTCCTAAAATATTAAAGGGACTCACAGCAGCCGGGGTCGCTGGGGCTGGGGGATCGCCCTTCTGGCATTTCCTCTTCCCCTCTCCCCTCCCGCTAGGAAAGGGACTCCTCAGCTTGAAGGCACCGCACGGCGTAACAAAACGAGACCTGGCCCGAAGTAATGTGTCAAACGGTTCTAGGCTGGGTTCTCATGTTGACAGGGGAGGTGTTTAGTGGGTAGTCAAGTCGCGCATGGAAGCCCCACACTCTGTGCATAAATAGCATTCACCTCCCTACCAAAAAAAAGGATTTATTTTGAACTGTGCTGATCCATTTTTTAACTGCAACCTTTGATGCAGGTTAGCATAGTGGTCACTTTTAGGTAAATTTCTCGAGAGAAATTTACCTATTGCGGAGAGCATCATATATATATATATATATATATATATATATATATATATATATATATATATATATATATATATATATATATACATATATATATATATATATATACATATATATATATATAGATATATTTATATATATATATACATATATATATATATATATATACATATATATATATATAGATATATTTATATATATGTATATATATACATATCTATATATAAATATATATATATATATATATATATATATATATATATATATATATATATATATATATATATATATATGGGATATAACGAAATTTGTGACCGCGCTAGAGGTTGCAATTTTGATTCGATTTTCACCAAATTTTCAGGAAAGATGTATTGGGTAATTATCTCGGTTAAATTCGTGAACCAGCTATATCGGCCGGGCAAAAACAAAATGGCGGCCATTTTAGACGAAAAATCGTGATTTCTGTGCTGACCAAAGTATAGCTCCGATTTGGATGAAATTTGGTGCAAAGGTTCATTGATGTATGTGATGAATCTCACAATAAAAAATCCAAAGTCGGTACGGCATAAACAAAATGGCGGCCGCTCAAATGTCGAAAAACGTGCAAAATTTTGTCGTTGTAATAGTGGTCAAAGCTTTCAACAGATTTTCATGAAATTCGGTAGTTTGATACAAATTATAAGTATCTAGAGAATTAAGTAAATAAACTGGAGGTCAGGTTGCAAAAAACAAAATGGCGGCCAGTTGAAGGTCAAAATTTCAAAGGCTTTTAAAAGTCGCAATTTTGATCCGACATGTATGAAACTTGGATTCAAGATAGACATTACTTACACCTACAGTCTTTTATATTTTGGTGATCATGCATGTGCAAATTTCAAAATGGCGGCCGTTTAAATATGCGTTTTTTTCATGTTTTTGTGGCCCTCTAGCGGTCACATTTTCCAACGGATTTTGATTAAACTTGAGATTATGAATCTCTGTACTATGTTCTTGTATTTTACAGGAAATCATTAAAATTGAATGAAAAATAAAAAAGTCGAAAATTTAAAGCCTAATATTTTTAGCTGCCATTTTCGTTAAAAATTGAATTATTTTGCCCTGTCTAGAGTGAAACTCCTATTTGAACGAGATAGTACATTGATTGATGAGGTCCTAGCATACAAAGATTTAAAATAATCCAAAATCAAATGCATGCATTCAAAATGGCGGCCCCCAAAGGTCTGAAGGCAAGCGCAATTCGCTATTTTAGTGCCAACTGAAATAATGAATATTTTTCATGGAAACGTTCTAAATGACTTTACTTGAAGGAACTTAGAAACCAGATCATTTTAAAATATTGTAAAATATTTTTAACAATACCCTAAAAGATTATAAAATCGCGACTTGTCTATCTGTCCGTCCGTCCGCCCGTTTGTTCGTGCGTCATAACAAGTTTTCTCGCAAACCACATGAGCTAGAATGAGGAAATTTTCTACGTAGGTCAAAAGTGGTGCCTCTTGAAATTTGCAGTGCAAGAAACTATTTTAAGGTATTTAAGGGGGGTCTCCCCATACAGGCGGGTCTCCCCATGCAGGGGGGTGGCATACAATGTTTTTCATTTCTGTAGCCCTCTAGCAGCCAAGGTTTTCAACAGATTCCGTTGAAACTTGAAATTATAAGTTATTAAGGCAAGTTAATTTAATTTAATTATGCAAATCGAATGACAAATAAAACAGTCGAAAATTTACAGCTTAATATTTTTAGCAGCCGATTTCAATAAAAATCGAAATGACGGCCCTCATAGTTCAGAAAAAAATTGAAAATGTATATATTAATGGCAATGCAAGTGCTGATTAAACTTTTATGGAAATCTTTTCAAATTAACTATTCGAGCTATTTGAACCTTTATGTGGTTACTACTGTGAACTGTGTAAACAGCAGATGCGAGAAGGGCGAAACCGATATTTATATGTTTACAACAATTTATGATCCGCCGATTTTCAATATGTAATCCATACGCGTGCAACTCAATTTAATTGGCAAAATATTTGCGCCCCGATAAAAGGTCTCTAAAAACGAACGTAGCCAGATTTTTTTTATGTTAATAAATACCCATGTGGTACTACGAAAATTGCAGAAAGAAGTTTAGTAGTAGGCAAGCCAAACTCTTTTTCGAAACTTTACGCTACATACGAGAAATTTACCTTTCCGGCTGGTGCTGCCAATGGGGATTTTTTTATGTTCACCAATAATCCACAATGGTTAAGGAAGTCCACTCCTAGGATAGGGCGTGCAACCTGTGCAACGTGGAATTGACAATGGGAAGAGCGTTGAAGGCCAAGTGACATGTTTAAAATTACCTCACCATAAGTATCAATCGGTGTGCCGTGTGCAGTGAATGATTTGTAGGCAACTTTTTAACGATTCGTTCACACTGAAGTCAAAGGATTAAAAAATAAAAAGTTTAATGTTGAGTTTTGATCTCGTATTTCCAGGTGATTCTAAGTAGAATCACTAGCTGAGCTATTGATTTAAGAAGTTTATTGTCGATGAAACATATAAACAGCATGGTAGGTGCCAGCATAAGATAGCCTTTCCAACGCACGTGTGATATAAACAGTAGTTCACCTCTTGCTTTCTTGGGACCATCGCGGTAAACGTTTGGGGTATTGGATGCTGACACTGACTGCAATGCAAGCCTCTGCTTCTGCCAGGTGGTTCCACTGATCTCACCTCCTAATTCAGAAGTCTATGGGGCATCGTTTTCAACGTGATAAATTGCGACAGGCTGTGTATTATTAAGAACCTGCACTTTGGCAGTAGCATTGATTACAGGACAACTTGCGATTTTATCTGCAGCCACAGTGAGCTTGCTGAATTCGTTAATATCTGCTACAGTGCGGATTAATCTTTTATGCGTGAAGAGGCGTTGAAGATGCAATGCTTTCAACATGGCGTTCGACATCAAATTTTCGGCCACTGACTATAATCAGGCCAAAAACTGAGATGGTCTCTGCTCCGCAAAATCTGTCAAACCCATTTGTGGTCCCTGAGCGCGGATAGAGCTAAGAATTTTGCTTTAAGGGCCTTATATTTTCAATAGCTAGTAGTGACTCTGTTATGTCAACCACTCGCCGAATCTTTCATAATCTTATCGCCCGAAATCACGCCTCTACACGAGCAAACTACCATTCCGGTTTGCTCTGCCAAAACTGTGCGAGATTGCATGTGGCAGCATGGATTTCTGCCCCTTTTCGGGTCATTCTTGTGCCGGCGCTCACTTGGCTGTTTGAGGTGCTGTCTCCAGTATGAAACTCATCGTTGACCACAATTACCTGTTTTGGCGGCGTCACCCAACAATATTCAAATAATGGTTACTCAATGCTGAAAGTACGTTTTCAGGCAATGTGCAAAGCATTAAGCTTGGCTTGGCAAGGTCTTGGATCAGCATCCTTGCTAAGAATCAATGTGACTCCTTCGTTTACTCTTTCCTTTAATGTCTCATTTCATCGCATTTGTAACATAGGGAACACCTATCGAGTTCTTTCCGTACTTGTGCGGTGTGACCACAGCCAAGGCATTTAAAACATTGAAGAGGTACGGCCCTTGGTTGTATCCTGCAGACAACCCAGCCTATTTGTACTTTGCCCTTATTCAGTAATTGTTCGACGTCCTTTTCGGCTAAGTCAATGATAGCCATGCGTCGTCCCCTATGGTTTTCTGGTGTCAGCCTCGCTTTGTATTGCCTACGCTGGGGAACTCCCTTTTGATGGCCTCTTGTACCTCGGCCAGATCCATGACGTGGTAAATATGTTTTATTTTGATCGTTGCCCTCGGCTAGAGCGAGGTTATAGTTGCGCTTTTGCCGAGGACTTTCTTTACCGCGTCGCAGAATGTTTCTCTATTGTCGGTTTCTGCCCGGTCGTGCTGCTTTAATGAAAGTGTTGGTGTCTTCAAGTCTCACGTTTCCCCTGATATCCCACAGCACCTCCAAGTAAGATCGACCATCTTAAGCTTTACGAGCAGTACCTGCTGCCGGGGTCTTCGTCGGGGCTTCTTTCTTTCCTGTTTCACATCAGGTCTTTTTTCTTGTTAGGCGTCCATGTGTCAGAACTCTTTTTGAAGGAGCTTCTTGGTGGGTTTCTTCGTTCCTTTTGTCAGCACTATCTTAAACCCCTGATCTGGCGTTCCACGCCCATCAAGTGCCTCTCCCTACCTTCTTTTATCCCGATCTCCCTCGATTGGGCTGTTCGCCATTCTTTTATTGATTTTAACTGTGAAGCTATCTGCACGCTTCCTTTAAATTTAGCTGCCAGCACTTCTTTATCCTTCTGCTCTTCCTAGGTCTTCTGATCTCTTCGGGTTTTGACTAGCTCCTCCGGTAATGCCCTATGCGGTCTAGGAGCTCCTTTAGTTCAAGGAGCCCAATCTTTACTGCTTCGTTGATTTTTGGCGAGTCGTAAGCAGATTGTTTTTTTTCAGAACAACGCCCACTTTTCGGAATAGCCTTTCTTCTTCATGTCGCTGGGCGGCAATTGTACTTTGCGTCCCTCGTTCTTGAGAGAAATTATCGGCTTTCTTTTCCAAATACATGGCGATGAAATCACAAAATATCCAGTGACGGGATGAATGTTCTGACGACTACAGCACGCTGACTACATATCATATAACCTAGAAGCCGAAATTCACTTAACTTTATTAATAATAGTATGATTTCTGAATTTCACAATTTCTCTAATAAAATCTTATGAATACCCTGATTTGAGTAGTTTTTAAAGGAAGGTGTTAGTACTCTATATGTTTGAAGGAAATCGAATTATATTTACGAAATTTCTATCCATTTGAAATTTTTCGGATGATAATAACCACGGCAATAAGCGATTTTTGTATTCTTTGTACTTTCCCCAGAATCAGATACTGCAATTTTGATTAGACCTTCTTAAAATTTTCATATAAGATCAATAACGTAAATATTTTTGAGAATTAATGATGTTAGTGGTTTTTTTAACAAAATGCTGACCGTTGAAAATGGAGGAACAATCGATTTTCTTTTCAACACATATTGTACCTACATTTGACATGTTTCTTCACTTTATTCGTCGTTGGTGACTGCATATCGTAAGTTGAGTTCAAAACCCTTCTGATAGGAGCGTACTAGCGTCTACCCAACTTGCTTATTTTCCTAGCTGAAATTCAAATAGATTCCAATAAAATTTAAATATCAAATCATTACGCTTCCTAGTTTTTACAAATGTAACATAAAACGATTATACTTTTCGAATCATGAATGAAAATTTAAAATATTTTTCTAAATAGTTATTCCATATGGAATGTTTGTTTCCAATTCAAAAAAATTTTAGTTTAGTCCGAACAGGTCTTATAGTGGCAAGAATTCACTTATCGGGTTACTTTGTCAGCAATAAATTTTTTACGAGTACAAACTCAATTTTTCCAGTACCCGTAATTCATGTCATCTTGCACAATATTGAAACCTATACAACAGGAAAAAGCCTAAAGTGTTTATCTCAGCAGGTGCTTTGCCCACAAGAGTGTCTGCTTACCACCATATTGAACGACTAGATAATATGCTCTGTCAGTTAAGTAGAATGTGGCTTTCGTCGAGAGAGAACGTAAAACCTTTTTATAATTTTATTGACACGAGTTATTGTTATTGGGAGAAACCAGCAATAAAAAGGTTCAAGCTACATACAAACACACTCACCCATTCTCTTAAGCTAGTCCTTGCTTGAAACCATCCATAACTTTATGAGCATAGCTAACACGCATGTGGAGACTAGCAAGATTTTCTTAAGATCTTTGGGACCGGAAGAGTTCCTTTTCGTTTTCTTTTCCTTACGTTTGTCGTTTTCCTCTCCTTATATTTACTCAACAAATATTGCAAACACTTTTTGCGTGCTGTGTAAACTCTATACAGAAAAAAATATTCAAGTAGGCTTATGCTGATTTCCTTTTCCTCGCAAAGAAAAAATAAACTATTTCTATGCATAACTAGCTTTTCTTTGAATTCGCTGAATCTCTTATTTGCATGTTTTTATCTATGTATACATATGCATAGCCAATTTTGGGAGTATTTGCAAAAAATATATTCTTATTTTGATAGTATCGCTTCGGGGGCTTTCCATTCAATGTGGTTCAAACAATTTTATTAAGGCCATTTTTGGAAGAATAAATCGTTGTTAAGTCTATTTGAGGATAATATTTATGATATAGTGGCCAGTTAAGATATTTGAATAAATCCTTTCAAACTACATTATTTTATTCAAAAACAAAACTTATGTTCTTAATAGAAATGAAAAATTAAAACCTCTATTATTTATTTGTTATAATTTAAAGTTATTATTTCTACCTGATTATGGAGCCTTTCGGTAAAATCTTAAGGCAGAAAAAAGTACATAGCCATGGAGTAGCAAGTATTTCTTTTAAGGGCTTTGAAAATTTTTTTTGCAAAAACATACTAGTTTCACTTCCTGTTTGTCCGCCCGTCTTCCCGCGAGTCCGTGCATCACATCAAATTTCCTCAGAAACTAAAATAGTTAGAAAACTCAAGCTTTGTGACAAGCTCAGAAGCAAAGCCGTAGCCAGGGAAAACTGTGGGGGGATCAGCTTGTCGGCATGGGTAAAAAAAACTTTAAATTATGGTCACATGCCCATTCTATAGGGCTCTTAATTTGATATCTTATATTAAATACGAGTAAGTATCTTATCGCTATAATTTTTTTCAAACCTTGTTGGTTGTTTTAGTTGTATGTTATTTCGAAAATATTTTTCAAACAAACTCTTTCGCCTTTCATTCAGACTTCATTAATCAAGCTCAGAAGCTTTTCTCTAACAATTTAACCTGTTAGATGACCACAATTGCGGTTGGTATTGATTAAAATTTAATAAGTTTTTCACCTTTATGGACCGCAAATAATCAAGTTTAAAAATAAAATAATAAAACTTCAGATGTTACAAATCTATTTTATTCTAAACAACACTAATGTATTTCGGTCGGTATTGCCGACAACCTTCAGTGCTAGACGCGAAACAACTATGGAAACAATTACAGCAAAGGCAAAGACATTAGCTAAAAATGGTTCATTTTAACATGTATGATTCGGTCGGATTAAATGAAAAATAAATTGCTGAGCTATTGTCAATATAACATAAAAGTTATGTTATGCTATTTCAACGTGTTATGAGTTTTGATAAATGATGCAAAAGTTAATCAAGTTAACCGTTAATATATATTATCTAGCTAAATAAGATAAATTTAAATTTATTGGGCTTTTGTCGATATTTACTAAATTGTCCGTCATATGAATGAATAGAGATTCATATGCGTCGAGTTTTGACGGATAAGCTATACTTTTTAATAATTTGAAATTATCAGCTAACGTCCCGTGTAGTGCCTTCCTTGGTTGTTCAGATCCAATACGTGTGCAGCAATACCTTTATCTAGGTCTTTGTTCTTGATGTATCTTCCGTGTTCCTTGAGACGAAATTCAACTGCACGTCTAGTTTGTCCAATATACTCCATATCATATCCTGTGCAATTGACTTGATAGACTCCAAGTTTTTGTTTTGCGCAATTTTCAGCAATCCCAAAGTTTGATTTAAACTTGCTTCCTTCACGACAGCGAAAACATCGTCTACATAACACCACTAAACCCTTGGTGAAATTCCTTCATCGTTCAGTTCATTTTCGAACTTGTACATGAAGGCTTCAGCTACGAGCGGTGACAAACTGTTCCCCATACTACATCCAACGTCGCTCGAGTAATATTTTCCCCTGAATTTGAAGTTATGTAGACGCTGTTTTCCGAAATACATTCGTGTCGTTTGGAATAAAATACATTTGTAACATCTGAAGTGTTCTAATTTTATTTTTAAACTTAATTATTTGCTCTCCATAAGAGAGAAACACTTATAAAATTGTATTCAGTTAAGTTTAATCATGCTTCTGAGTTGATTTGGAAAATCAAAAATTAAAACTATTAAAACCGATTGAAAAAAGAAATATTTAAGAATCTGTTTTAAGCACTTTTATGGCATTTTATTCAAACTAATCAATGAACAGTAAACAGTTCTATGGTGAAATGAACTTTTTCTTGAAAAACATAAAAAATTATTGACTGCACTTTTTCTGTTTGACTTTTGTTTGATAAGTTCGTAATTCTTTTGTTTGATAAATTCATAATTTTGTTTCTAGTGAAAGCAAAGATGAAAAAAATTCATTTAAATGATAATTACTGTTATTGTTGCGATAATCAAAAAATTTAAATGACCATAAATCCCTGAAAATATGACGTACACTTTAATCATATAAATAATAAAATTGGCGGGTCCAACTAGCGGAAGTTATGGCCTAGACAAAAATTTGGCATGCGAGTCTAGTATACTACGTTAAACCTGGCTTACCCCCCGCAATGGGAATGCTGGCAGACAGAAATACTCTTGGAACCTAGCATTCTTTGGGGAGTGCCGCCTCCATGTACCCAACGAAATTCCCGCAGGAGAAATATCGGTTGACAGGAGCACTTTTGAGGGCAAGCATTCTTTGAGGAACCCACCCCCATGGACCCGAGAATATGGGAAGTACCGTAAGGTTCCCTGCTTAGATGACAAGTAATAGCCCTGACTTGGAATTGATGCTTTGGGCTGGCGGATATGATGGTTTGGACCTAGTGGCTTTGCACGGTAGCGCCGAGTTGACACTCGTGCGTGAACTATCATACTGTTAAATGTCCAAACATTTCTGCGAGCTACTGTCGTAATTGTTATCGCAACTATTAACGTCATCATGATCAATATACGAATGTACTCGAAAGCACAAGAATCGACCAAACATGATCAATATCTAAGAGTGACGTCACTGCGGGGTATTCAGAATTGCTCGAATATTCCAGGTAGCTATCGCCAGAACATTCAACAATATTCGAGATATTGATTCAATGACTAGAGACCCTATATAAAGCCGAGCTGAATGAATGGGGAGGAATAGTAAAACCGCGGTAGTAAAACTGCGATAGAATGGAGTGCGAAGTAAAGGCGATATTGATAAATAAGTGAAGTGATTTTCGTGATACAGACATTTGTAATAAAAATTTATAGACAAGTAAACATCATTTTGATTATTGGTAAAATAATTAAACATATGACTGTGCATTCTTAGTAAATAAACTTTTTTAACATAATTTAGAAGACAGTGCGTTTTCACTTTTCGGGAACATTAAAATTATCGGCCGTGAACTATAACACGCGACAGTGGTGTCAAGAACTGAGAAAGAAAACTTCGAAAATGAAAACTTTTAAATATTTTTAAAGTGCTCAATAGTGAAATTTAACGTGAAAACTGGTGGAAAAATAGCCGAAATAATAAAAATGCCACGAAGCTTACACATACAAATTAATGAATCGACCATATCGGAGCTTAAGGAGGAGTTGGAACAGCAAAATCTGGCTACACAAGGTACAAAGGCCATACTAATTGCACGCTTGTGTAAGGCGATCAAGTCAAAAGCCGTGTATATGGATTCGGGTGAGCCCTCAGATGCGGAAAAAGGTGCAAAAGGTGGAGAAGCAGATACACCAAAATCAAAGGAACCAGAAAATGCGCTGATGCAAATGTTGATACTGATGCGGCAAGAGCAGCGGCAGCATCAGTAGCAGTTTAACTGCAAAGCTGGACCAACAAGCATTCGAAATCAAGGCAGACATCAAACAGAAGCTAGAGGAGCAATCAACGAAGCTAAATGAACAATTAGCAAAGCTTAATGCACAATCAACAAAAACTGGATCAACAAGCATTCGAAATTAAGACAGACATCACACAGAAGCTGGAGAAATAGTCAACTGGTTTGAAGGGAGATTTGCAAAAACAGTCTACCAAAATAAAAGCTGAGCTAAGTATTCTCAAGAACCAAATTCAATGCGTTGAGGAAAAGGTTTACGAGGTCAAAGAGAGAATCAACTATGAGATCAGCCAGGTTGAGGAGATAATCAACCATGATATCAGCCAAGTCGAGGAGAGAATCAACCATGAGATGGAAGAAATTAAAAAGGAATCGGAAGCAGCGAAGGCAGTAGTAACCACCTCACCAACCCCGCTTATAACCGCAGCGCAAAGCACATCCCGAATTGTGAAAGCACCAATATTGGACGGGCAAACGATCTGGAGTATTTACAAAACCCAGTTTGAGGCCGCCGCTCGGACAAATCACTGGAGTCAGCACGGGCAAATGCTTTAATTCTTGCTCTAAGAGGCCCAGCTGCCGAGCTTTTGCAGGCGATCCCCATTGAGTTGCACTCAAACTCGGCTGCTATAATGAATGCGCTTGATATGCATTATGAAGATGATCATCTGAAGCAAATTTACTGGTCACAGCTACGGCATTGGGTGCAGAAGTCTGGCGAAACCTTACAGCAGCTAGCCCAAACCATTGAGCGACTGGAACTTTTGGCTTACCCAGCTTACGACCCAGAACATCGAGATGACGCATCAACAGAAGTATTCATCAGCGCATTAAAGGACCAGGAATTGCAACAATCCATACGTTTAGCTCAAAAGCAGACGGTTAAGGACGCATTGGCTTATAGTATGAACTTTGAGGCAGCGAAAAATGTGACTCGTACCACTGCCCAGGTCCGCGAAGTAGTGGCAGACGAGTGCAGGTGTGAGCGCATAGAAATTTACCGAGACCCGCATGTAATTGGTGCGCCTAGATGCTGGAATTGCGGAAAAACGGGGTACTTGTTAAGAGATTGCAAGAAGTGAAGAAAATTGAGCTATTTTCCAGGATGTGCAGCTAGGAAGAGATTCAGACAGAGTCAGGAGCCCAGAATGGAAGCCCTTCAAACAGAGGGGTCGAGAAACATGTAAGAGCCAACTTCGTGGGGCAGAGGTTGGCTAGGAGGACCGACGTCCCCAGCGCCACCAGCACCATGTCAAGACTACATCGTGGAGAAGCAGACTTATGCCTTCCAGGTCAAGTTGACGGAGAACATTCCACCATAATAATCGACACTGGTGCAACCCGATCGATTATCCGACCAGACATAGTAAGGCAACAAGTGCTTCACAAGGGCAGGATTTTCTCACTATGGACATCCACGGGTGTAACTGCACCTGTCCATGGAGAAGTTGACCTTCAAATACAGTTGGGAGACCTTGCGTTCCAACATACTTTTCTGGTCGCGAACATTATGGATGACTGCATTCTTTGTATGGATTTTCTGCAACCGCATGGGATAACGTTGGATTTGGGCAAATGAATATTGAAAAAGTGGGGGCCGAAGTATTAATGGAGGATCCAAGCATCCAAATTCCCACGATGAATGTGGTAGTATGTGTCGACACTGATGTACCAAAATCTTCCGGAACATTATATGGGCTAAGCTTGATGGTGATTCTGGAGACCACCAATTTTATCTGATAGAGCCAACGAAGACGTCCGCATTGTGCAGTTCTATTGTAGGACGAAGCCTTGTAAGATCTATAAGGAACGGATATGTCCTGGTTAGAATCCCTAACACCGCAGACTCAACCACAAGCATCAAAGTGGGAAAAGTCATCGGCAACTGCCAGCCTATTTCCACCATCACCCCTATGGAAGCTACTCACGACCATCATTATAAAAGGAGGCAAGACACAGACAAAGCCTGGGAACTCACGTCTGCAATATTGAAGCAGATCAAATTTTCAGTGGATTTGTTCAAGTGAGCCTCTGTTCTGGTCACCAAGTACAGTCACATATTCTCAACAAGCCCGGATGACCAAGGCCTAACGAGTATAGTAACACACGTCAAAGATGCACAGGGGGCCAAGCCGATTCAACTAGCAAGGAGAAGTGCGCGTACTGATTTCAGACATGGAAAAACAAAGCGTTATCGAGTCTTCTGCTAGTCCATGAGCCACGCCAGTAGTTCCAGTAAAGAAAAAGGATGGTAGCACTCATTTTTGTATCGGCTATAGGCAGCTTAACGATGTTATTAAGAAAGATAGTTGCCCACTTCCACGCATCGATGACATCATGGACACTTTGGCCGACGCAAAATGGTTTTCTACACTCGATCTCAAGAGTGGCTACTGGCAGATAGAAATCGACAAGAAGGATCGAGAGAAGACCCCATTTTCAGTTGGGACCGGATTGTGGCAATTTTCGGTGATATTATTTGGGCTTTGCGACGCTGCAGCCGCCTTTGAGTGCCTGATGGAATACGCGCTACGAGGCCTGACGTGGAAGATCTGCTTGATGTACCTAGATGACATCATTTTTATCGCAAAAACGTTCGAAGAGCATGTGCGGAGCTTAATAGATGTGTTCTCTCGATTGCGACTGGCAAGTTTGAAACGTAGTCCCGACAAGTATACCCTTTTCGCAATAGAAATAAAACACCTGGGACACGTTGTATCACTTGAAGGGGTCAAAACAGACCCTGCGAAAATTGAAGCCGTAAAAAGCTGGCCAACACCAAATAACAAGTGCCAACTACAAAGTTTTCTAGGTCTGGCAACCTACTTTTGAAGATTCGTCAGAGAATTTGCCAAAATAGCTAAGTGTCTCCATCAGCTAACCGAGAAAAATCGTCCGTAAGTCTGGAATGAACAATGCCAGGTAGCCTTAGAGACCTTGAAGGAGGAGCCGTGTGAATCACCTGTGCTTGCATATCCGAAACCCGGGAAAATGTTTGTAGTTGACACCGATGCATGCAATGGCGGCATTGCAGATGTGCTCTCCCAGCAGATCGATGGTGAAGAAAGAGTCCTCTCATATTACAGTCGAGTTCTCTCAAAAAGTGAGAGGAACTACTACGTGACAAAGAAGGAGCTATTGGCTATAATAGAGGCCACCAAGCAGTTCCACAAGAACCTATATGGCCAGAAATTTGTTCTTCGAACAGACCATGCATCGCTGAGATGGCTGCTTAACTTCAAAAACTCCGAGGGACAAGTTGCGAGATGGATTGAAAGATTGCAGTCTTACGATTACAAAATTGTTCATCGGAAAGGCGGGGTTCATGGAAATGCTGACACCCTATCTCGTCGTTCATGTTCAACTTACTACAAGCATTGCCGACGGATTGAGGAAAAGGAGCCGTGCGTTGATCTGTGAGTGATAACGGCCGGATTCAATTTGGCTCATAAAGGCCCATATTCTTGATTATTTTTAAGGTTTTTTGGCTTGAAGGTATCCAATCGCGAGGGGGGGGGGAAGGGTTGACACAAATTTTTGGTAGGTTTTGCCTTCCCCAGGACCCAATAATTCATAACATTATTTTTTTTATTCCAGATTCTAAAAGTTCTAATCAAGACCTTTCATTTGATACTCCACTCGACTACCTTCGATTTAAAAATGTTTAAGGGCTAATTCGTTATTAGGGGGGACCCCCCTTAAAAATTTTTTAAATTTTTGGTAAGACCTTAACTTTTGAGAGACCATCACTTCTGACCTTTTCACTAAGTTTAAGCATACAAGCTTCGATAGTTTCTGAGGAAACTAGCTGTGACGCACGGACAGACAGGTCGCAAAACTAGTAGGTGTTTGTAAAAAAAATTTATAAAGACCTAAAAACGGCTAGTTGCCATCATTTTGTCCGCCTTCCTACATTGTAAGTAGCACACAATTGATCATTTGCTTTCAATCCTATGTTTATGCTGTTGTAGTACGCTTGTCACCTGAAGATGTGTCGATTTTAGATCCGTGATGCATTGAAAATTAGTTGCGGAATATATGAAAATATCGTAATTTTTTTGGAAACCAAAAAGTGAGCTGGATAGAGTTCTGGCCTTGTTTGGAAAAAGCCTGCAGGATATCCGGTTTTTTCAGTGTTCCTACTAAAGCGAGTTTTTAGGGTGGCTCCAAAAATTCTTAGGAAGTTTGACGCTCATATACCAATTCATCCATGGTCACATTTCAGCAACATCCTTTGATTTACTCTACAAGACGAATTTTTCGCGTACCTCCCCCTCGCGATTGGACACCTTGCATCCGAAAAATCTGAAAAAAATCATGAATGTAGGCCTTAATGAGTACAACAACAACAAATACATGAGAAGTCGAAATTCAATCAACTTTGTTAGTAATAGCATGATTTATCGATTTTGTGTTTTCTTGAATAAAATCTAAACGGTACGGTATTCAATAGCAAACAGATGACTATTTATAAGATTGATCTTTTCTGAAATTTTCATAAAGATCGAATAGTATTTAACGAAGTTATAGCGATTTGAATTTTCCTGTATTACTATGGAACAATATGCCCTGTATTACTATGGAAACATATGGCTACGGAGCCATATGCGCTTTTTACCGACTTAGACACTACATCTTTGCTAGGATTTGCATGAAAATTTCAGGAATGATAGGTATCATGAAGATGAGTACATACAATTGAAACAAGTCGACGAAGCAGGAGAGAGCTCCTAGCAAAAGGGCTTTGTAACCATTCTAGGATTCGAAAAAATAGGCCATAAATCGATGATTGCAGTACAGACGAGAGGCCCCTGAAAAAAATTTCATGAAACGTAGCTGATATGAGTATCAAATGAAAGTTCTCTATGAGAGCTTTTCGAAATAGTTCTTAAACCGACAGTTTTTGCTTCACCGGGGGCACATGGGGGGGGTTGGAAATACATGAAAAATGTGTTTCCTCCCTCGCAAATGGACACCCGTGATGTAAAAAATCTGAAAAATTATCAAGGGAGATATTTATGGGTATAACTTTAACAAATACCTCAGAAGTCAAAATTCTTTCAACTTTGTTAATAATAGTATGATCCTCAAACATGACGTGTTTCTCGATTTTATTCGTTGCTGGTTACTGCATTTTGTAAGTTGAGTACGAAACCTTTCTGACATGAGCATAGGTCTGTCTACCCAACTTGTTTTTTAGGGTTTTGTAAAATAATTTTACAAAACCCTACTAGTTTCGCGACCAGTCTGTCCGTCTGTCCGTCCGTCCGTCCGTCCGTGTGTCACAGCAGTTTTTCTCGGAAACTGCTTAAGCTAGAAGCATCAAATTTTGTGTATAGGTGTAAAGTGGGGATCTCTTCAAAGTTCAACTACAAAAAAATTTTATAAGGTATTTAAGGGGGGTCTCCCTATATAGGAGAGTGACCCCCCCAAAAAAAAATTTCATTGAAGGTAGCCGATATGGGTATCAAATGAAAGGTCTTGATGAGAACTTTCCAAAACAGGTCTTAGTTTGGCAAAATTTGCTGGGGGGGGGCGCACAGGGAGGGGAAATACACGAAAAATTTGTGTCCCCCCCCCCCTCGCGATTGGACACCTGTGATCTGAAAAAATCAGGAGTGTAGGCCTTGGTGAGTACAACAACAACAAATACGTGAGAAGTCGCAATTCACTCAACTTTGTTAGTAATAGTATGATTTATCGATTTTATGTTTTCTTGAATAAAATCTTAACGGTACCCTTAAATTCAATGAAATTCAATACGTGGATGTCTTTTTATAAGATTGATCTATCCTGAAAGTTTCATAAAGATTGAATCATATTTAGCGATGTTATAGCGGTTTGAATTTTCCTGTAATACTATGGAACAATATGCGCTGCATTTATTACTATGGCAACATATGGCTATGGAACAATATGCGCTTTTTACCGACTCAGACACTACAATCGGGCTAGGATTTGCATGAAAATTTCAGGAATGATATGTGTCATGAATATCTTTGAGAATCGGTTCAGCTAGTGGTATCAGTAATTGTAAAACAAAATGGTGGCTGTTTTAAATGCGAAGATTGAATAATTTTGAGTTATTTTTTCCCAACTTCAACATTTAAGGTGCATGCTTTGAACACTTGATTCAATTTAATGAATGACTGAAAATGAGTACCTACAATTAATGCTCATAAGTGAAACAAGTCAAGGAGGTGGGAGAGAGCTCCTAGCAAAAGGGTTTTGTAACCATTCTAGGATTCAAAAAAATTGGCCATTAATCGATGATAACAGTACAGGAGAGTGGCCCCTGAAAAAAAAGTCATCAAGCGTAGCCGATATGAGTATGAAATAAAAGTTTTCATGCGAACTTTTCAAAACAGTTGTTAAACTGTCAGTTTTTGCTTCAGTGGGGGCACAGGGGGAAAAACATGAAAAATGTGTTTCCTCCGTCGCGAATGGACATCTGAAATAATTATCAAGGCAGATATTTATGAGTATAACAATACCAAAAACCTCAGAAGTCGAAATTCGTTCAACTTCGTTAATAATAGTTTGATCTTTGTATTTCATATTTTCTCCAATAAAATCGTCTTTGACATGTTTCTTGATTTGATTCAATCTGGTGACTGCATTTTGTAAATTGAATACAAAACCCTACTGACATGAGCGTAGGTCTGTTTACCCAACTTGTTCTTGAATGCCATCAGACCTTGCTTTATGGTGTGAGTAGATGCGTATCGACTCCTTTGAGTTATCTTCAATGTCTAAAGCATGGGTTGAAAGAAATAATTTTATGTAGGTATGGGATGAGTAAAGCAGGTAGATACTAAATTAGGTCAGGTAGAGCGATATTTTGTTTTTGTTTTGGATTGTTGACTGTTCGTTTATTTTGGTTCATCTCGTTTTCATTTGCGCCGGAAAGTGTCTAGCAATGTAAAAAATTGTGTTGAGATTTCGATAAGTTGTTTGTAGACAATGTGGCTGTCTGTTTTTCTATGTTTACATTTGTATTCCAAGCTTTTCTAGGATGTCAAGTCTTGGTCTTTTGCTTTGCTTGTGTAGCAATGTCATAGAGCTTGTCATAGCACCAAGCTCACGTGCGTGGTTTTGAAGGTGCATAGGGTAGCTGGAGTCTGCCTTGTTATGTAAGAGAGCTCGGAAGTGCATTTTGTATCTTGTCGTTATTTCGAAATTGAAGATGACTCAAAGGAGTCGAAACATTCCTGTACACACAACAAAGCAAATTCCGACGGCTTTTCAAGAAAAAAAATTTGATATTGTCTTGGAAGACGACTTGCACGAAATAAATATGGCCACTAAGAAAACGGTTTGTATTCTTACTAATGCTGTAAGATGAAGCAGTCATAGGTAGCAGTTCAAGTTAAAGTTCTTCAATCCAAGAAAAGAACCATTGCCGCCAAGTTGATGAAGGGACCGCTATTTTCGGGAAATAAAGGCCCGAGACTAATAGAGGGAGAGGCTAAGGAAGAAATCAAGCGGTGATTGTTTGAGGAGTTGGAAGGCTGTAGAATCATCAGCGTATGATGGATTGGCTGACAAAGGGCTCTCACCGTAAAATCAAATGTAATTCAGAATTTTCGGGGTTTTGTATTTATATATTTTGTAAATTTTATAGAGTTTTAATGCTTTAAATAATTGAATAGAATTTTTATATTATAACGCAGGTATTTACTTTAAATAACATCATTTTATTTTCAGCCAGTAGTGTGATCACTCTTAGAGTGGTACTCGGGACCTGTAATAATAATCTCATTTTCAGCGCACCAAGAGTGGTATGAATCCTCCCAGGCGTGGTTTTTATGTGAAGTCCTATAATTATTGTATTTCTTGAGAATGTAATTTTTTATGTTGGATCCCATAATGATTTTGGGAGAAGGCGAGTTTGTATGTAAAGTTTCATATTTTTCTTAGGAGAGGGAAGTTCAAGCATCATTTTCTCGAAGATTAAGTGTCGGAGATTATTTTAAAGTACCATTTTAATTGTGGGCGAAGTAGACATACGTTTGAAGTGCTAGTAACGCAAAATTCATAGGTTTGTTTCCAGTCTATGATGCCATTGTTCCAGGGGGAATCAAATGTGCCAATAAGCTCTCAGGTAAATTTCAACAGGTAGCAAATGGCACAAACATACTCCGTCTCTATGAGTTAGCAGAGAACTCAAGGTCTTCAGTCAGAATTCTAAATCAATCACGATAATTTTAGCGGGGAAAAAGTAAAAATTGTAGCAAAATCTTGGTTTATGCTATTGGCTTCACTACAAAAGTATATCACAATATAATCACGTTAAAGCAATTTAAGAAAGAACTTTTATTAGACATTTTGATAGCCCCCACCGTTTCTTTGTAAAATAGCTGCTATACGCTCCACCCTAAAATTTACCGGAAAAAGTCAGACTATACTTTTTATTCTCTCCTTACATACTTACTTTTATTTCTCTCCTTACATCCATAATCAAAAGCCAAGAAATGAAAGGCATAAACAGAATTCGATCTTTAATTATTGTATTTAATCTTTAATTATTCTATTTTTAAACAAGCAATCAATTTGCAACATGAAAAAATTTTTAATTTTCTTTGTATTTACGAAAATAATTTTAGTTGAAAAAATACTCATTAACGATCTCCGACGTGCTATTAATTAGACTTAATTCAAATGAGGAGCTAATTCAAGTTTCAGAATTCTGTAAATTCTTTCGGTCTCATTCAAAGTGCTAAGTGACGCAAAATATCAAAATTGTCTCGTACAGAAGGCGACGAAGAACAAAGTTTCGTGAAAGAATCGAATGAACATGAAACGAATGGAAACTTTCTCTTGCTTCTCTATATTTCTGCAACTTCCAATGAACAGTTTTTTTGCAGCAAAGAAAGTTAGATTCATCCTCGAAGATAAATTGTTAATTTTGAGTTAAAAACTATTCAGGTTTCAGGTGTTTGTCGACTCTTTCTTAGTTTGCCTGTAGGAGATAAGGTCCATATAGGCAGAAGAGTAAGTAGCTATTTAACGAACTTGAACGTCTGATACTTGACTTGTGCAAAAACTCCGTAAGGGCACATATTCGTATATCTGTCTCTGGATGGGAATGGTAGAATTTTGAAAGCTGAACTTAATATTTATGTTAGCGAAACTTTTATATCCGGGGAAGTCGAAATTTTCTTCTTGTATAGTAGTGCTGGAAGGTTAGATGTCAGAATATGTAACTATAGATAAGAAAAATAAGCTTTGGAAGATATTTGAAGTATGTTAAAAGCCGGGGATAGGTCTTAAGTTAGAAGTTTGAGGGAAGAATGAATTTTAAATGCTAAACAGTTTACCTAACAGCTAATTTTAAGCATTTTAAAAATTGTAACCGAGTCTAATGAGATGGAAAAAAAATTTAGCACAGACATTTTTGCATCATTTATGTCTTTGGTTATTTTCACATTTTGAATCAAGCAGAAAAACGATCACATGCCATGAGAACTTTAAATTTTCTGGCATTTTTTGCATACAAATGTGTTGTTTAAAGCCTTGACACTCGGTTTTTAAAAATTAAATAATTTTTAAAGCCAGTTAGAAATTGAATTTATCGGAAAAAGTTTATCTTATTGTCAAAGCAATTTATCCAAGGAATTTATATCGAACATAATAATTTTACTTCCATATATTAAGAAAAGTGAAGCATCTTAAGATAATTTTGGGACGGTTGGTATGAAAGCGCCCGACGGCTTTCCAACATTGAATGATGAATAGTTTTCTGTAACATCAGCATCCAACAGCAACTTTCTAAAAATAAAATTGGAAACAAAATAATTGATGATGGAAAGAGTGAGCTTCATATAAAGTGTCAAATAATATGAAAGAAATTATTCAACAAAACCAGGAATTGAAATCTGAATTATTTCAATAAAAGAAATTAAAAAAATACTCAATAAAGACTACAACGCTCAGAAATATCAAGCAGCAAAACGAAGGTGAAATCAAAAATGCAAGGAGACGAAGCCATCATCAATGCAGGATATTGACCATAAACTGAGCGCTAGAGATCTAACCCAATGACAGTGCTGATTATTACGCTATATCTAAGGTGGTAACTGTTGCATTAGGCTGCAAAGATATTAACAACATGGATAGAGGTACCTTTTCTAACAAAAATGAATAAAAATATAGTCAAAATAATTTTATTAATTGTCATTAAAAAAATACAGAAAATGAAGCAAACCAGTGAATCTGTATATTCTGTGTTGGGTAGACAGAACTTCATTGACATTAAACATCAATAGTGGATAGACTCCAGAAAAAATTTTACCAATTCTATTCCATTTTAACCAGCCGCCATTTTATTGAAATATTATCAACAAAAATTGACTGAATTAAATCTCAATGAGGTTTTAGTTATTCATTTTATCTTAAAGCTCGTTGAGAATCTAATCAAAAGTGCACATTCTAGTTCGATGAAAAGCCTGAATGGTAAGAAACCTGTTCATTATTTTGCTGTAATCACAGAAAATTTGAACGGCTATTCTTTTCGTGAATATGCTTTGATTTTATGTATAAAAAATGCACACTAGCATAAGTAAAACAAACTTCCGCGAAGACTATCAGCTATTAAGTCACATTACGAAAAAAAACTTACAAACAACCTAATGATAGTAACAAAGGCTCACAAAAAACAAACAATTTTGATCTTAAAAACAAAAGACTACGTACAAACAACAACAGACTTTTTGAACGCTAACGCATATTAACTCTCGATTAAAGACCCCACTAATAAGATCCACGCAGATGTACTGCTATAAAGGATTCTCCATTTATCATTCCTCCGAATAATGAGTACCACTACATAAAACTCAATCTATCCACACTACCCCCCAAAGCACAATCTAAACTCCACAAACCCAATATCCCTATCCGGCCTGTTGTCAATTACCGCCCAGCTCTGGCATACCAATTATCACTGTACTTGGCAATGATATTGGCTGATTTCTGGCAACTTGATTATAAACACATATTAAAGAATAGTCACGATCTAGCAAACCCTACCACCTCTCTAACACTGACTGAAACTTGTCAACTATCAACATTATACATCACCAACCTCAACAAGTCTACGCCTATTGCAGAAACACTGACCATGCTTAAAGAAAAATTTTCATTCAATAACAGCCGGAGATTCACAGGCCAACTAATCAATCTCACAAAGATTTCAATCAAGCAGAATTATTTTAGTTTAAATAATAATACATATGTTCGGGTATGGGACATCAAATATTCGCAATAATGTCAAAAATATTCTTACAATCTCTGAAAGAGGTTGCACAGGAACAAAAACGATTTGACAACAACAACTGTTCATACCAAAGCCATATGGTAGCAATTTGCATTTGCATTAGTCGGCCTACTATTGGGCAAGCTTTCGTGAGCTGTCAGCCAACTGCGACATAAGTAAATGCTTATATCACGTAATATATTATATTTTCTTAATGAAAATGTACGAAATGCATTTTCTGCATGCTTAAACTTCACTTTGCACTGTCCATTGTACTCCCTCACTTTTCAAGACGAGCAAATGAAGAACATGATTCGCACCTTCCACTAATAGCTAAGATTTGAAAAGTAAACAAACTCCTGTTCATTCACTTTGGAAGGCGATAAAAATTAAATGGGTATAAAAACTTATATCATTTTCACTTCACTAGGAGCGCTATTGTGTTTTCCGCGGACCTATTGCATTTCACTGTAAAAATCCGTCTGAAAACCATACAAAACCTCGAATTTCCGTTGGCACCTCCACAATTCTTCATATACCGCCATGTAGGCTAGCGAGCAAAGTCGGCCTACTAATGGCCATTTGTGTAGTAGTAAGCGCTGCTGTCTTATGGCTTATTATCTTACGTGAGCTTTGGTTCATGCCATATACTTAACATTTAACTAACCCACACAACATAAACTAGCAGCATGCAGATCAATGGTGTAGAGACTCCTGCAGTAATCGAGCATTCCACTTAGGCAAACTGCTCGAGGGAACTTCACGAAAAATGTCCAGATTGGTTACTGTAACTTTAGTCCTTTAGTCCAGATTGTTTATTGTAACTTTAATCCTTTTGATATTGCTCGATAAAAGTGTCAAATCCGTAAACAATGCCATTCCTGCGAAATCAAATGTGTGCTAATTTCTATGCAGCATCGTCCATGCATCACCAAGCATCTCCAAATAATATGAATAGCTTCAATAATTTGAATAATCAATCCTTTAACGCTTTCAGGTATTGACCATTAATATCTAATTACTTATCACAATCTGCTGTGGCTTCCCGTAAGTTGCCAAGCTTTGAATTTACTAAGGCTCGATTATAATAGTTTGTTTTTGAACTTCTTGATTAGAGGGATCTATTTTTAAAGACTCACTTTATATAGCTTGAGCTCCATGATGTTTGCCCCTTTTAAAGCTACTGTTACCCGTTTCTCTCTTTCTATTAAGATCTCGTGCCTTCGCTCTATATTCGTTGCATCTATTGTGGTCTGGATCAGAATGCAAAGCACGTTCAAAATAAGCAACGCATTTATCGAGCAAAGACCTCGAAAAAAAAGGCATCGACAGACATTCAGCAGAATGATTTATTTTTATCATATTTACAGCACTTTCTGCTGTTTCCTCACTTCGACCTGTAAATGCTAAGCATTCTGGTTTTTAGTTCGACTTATAAATGTGTCTGTTTTTATAATATTATGTTTTGTTAATGCGGATGCAATTTTCAGTGCAGAGCCCAAGAAAAAACAAGTTGGGTCGACAAACCTACGCTCATGTCAGAATGGTTTTGTACTCAACTTCTCAGAAATGCAGTTACCAGCAATGAATAAAGTCAGGAAATATGTCAAAGAGGTGTGCACGTTTATAAGAAAATCCATTCGTGTATTTCTCTTCCCTGTGCTCCTCTCGAAGCAAAAAGTTACAAATTGTGTTTTGAAAAGCTCTCATCAAGGCCATTCATTTGATACTCACATTGGCTACCTTCGATGAAATTTTTTTATCGGGGTCCACTCTCCTATATGGGAAGAACCCCTTTAATACAATGTAAAATTTTTTTGTAACTAAACTTTGAAGAGAGCACCACTTTACTGCTGCATACAAAATTTGATATTTCTAGCTTAAGCAGTTTGCGAGAAAAAGTGCTGTGACACACGGACGGACGGACAGACAGAAAGACAGACAGATAGACAGGAAGCGATTTTAGTAGGATTTTTAAAAATTACTTTACAAGACCCTAAAAAGTAGCCACACAAAAAGCTCAACAAACAAAATAAGTAATATCACAAGATACGAGGAAGTTAACAATCCATGATGCTGATACCATAATAACGATACACAAATTTCTATGTTGTACTTGCTGCAATGAATGACGAAATATACATAATGATTCTAGTGATCATTTTGTAGAATACTTAAAACCAAAAAATGAGGACAAGGAGAAGAAGCCAACTGGTGTGTCTACTGGTTCTCTATTAAAAGTCATCTACTGAGAAAGTTTCTCCGATTAATCTCTTTGCGCAGCAAGGAGGGGATATTGTTCGGCTATTGGCAGCCGAACATTAGATCGATAATTTTGAAATTAAGAGAGTGTCCGCTGATAAACTTACAATTAAAACAAAAACACTGGCTGATTTAAAGCTAGCGAAAGATCCTCTTAAAAATGTACAAGCACTTCACATACACGCCAAAAGCGAAAAAAATCAGACCTCCCTGTTTAAGGGCTTGGACTGTGGGGAGAATAAAGCTGATCTCCTTGAAATGTTACAGGAAGCAGTACCAGCTGTCAAATTCATTAGCGTGAAAAATTTTGCTACAAGTAGATCAACTGTTGAATGCAAAATATACAACAACAACTTAATAACTGGAATGTCCGTACTAACAAATATCGTGAAAGCGCGAACTTTATATATATGTCATTTTGAAGGTACATTTGACAGCTATCAAAATCAGTCAACAAAACAATTAACAATTCGTGTCAAACGCAAGACGATGTTGCCAAATTGTTGAGAGTGACTCAGTAAGCCATTTTGAAACATTTGAAAGTCGCCGGATATGTTCAAAAGTGAGGCAATTGGGTCCTCTATGAGTTGAAGCCGAGAGACGTTGAACGGCGCTTCTGTATGTCTGAAATGCTGCTTGAGTGCCATAAAAAGAAATCATTTTTGCATCGGATCGTGACTGAGGATGAAAAACGGATCCATTATGACAATCCCAAGCGCAAAAAGTCAAACGTGAAGCCCGGCCAACCAGCCAAATCAACGGCGAAGCCAAATATCCATGGCACCAAGGTTATGCTGTATATTTGTTGGGATCAGAAGGGGCCGTTTTATTATGAGTTGTTGAAACCAGCCCAGACAATCACAAGTGACCTGTACCAAATACAATTAATACACTTGAAGCGTGCCATCATCGAAAAGCGCCCGGAATATGCGACCAGTCACGGGGCTATAATTTTTCATCATGACAACGCTCGGCCGCATGTTGCAAGACCCGTGAAAAACTATTTGGAAAATAGAGGATGGGAAGTTTTGGCCCACCCGCCTTATAGTCCAGACCTTGTTCTGTGTGACTTTCATTAATTTGGCTCGATGCGAAACGCCCTCACCAGAATACACTTCACTTCAGAGCAAGGCATCCATAATTGCATAGATTCGTTTTTGGCTGCCAAGCCGACGCAATTTTTTTGGGATGGAATTTATAAATTGCCTGAAAGATGGAGAAATATTGTAGCTTTTGATGGATTATACTTTGAATGAAATATATTGTAAGATTTTTCCACAATAAAGCATCAAATTTCGCTAAAAAAATCCTGGTAATTAAGCTTTACCCCATTACAATTTAATTTGGTACAAATTTCTAACGATAACAGTCCAAGTGCCCGCTAACAGGTAAGGTACTTGAACTTTAGAGTTGTGAGGTGGGAGCGTCTCTAAAAAACTGAAGTCAACCAGTGTTATAGGTGCCAAAAATTTGGTCATTCGGCTGCTAATTGTACCATGCACTATCGCTGCGTTAAATGTAAAGATATTCATGCCCCGGTGAATGCAAACTGGGTCAGATGGAACCAAAAGAAAAATTATACTGCGGTATATTCGGTCATCAAGAATTATATTGAGGATGCCTTCGGTATCAAGATGCAAGAGTCAAATTTTCTCAAAAACAAACCCGAATACATCGCAGGTAGTTACATTCTAAATTCTTCAAACCCGGAGTTTCATTTGGACTTTCTGCTAGAGGACCGGCAGACAACAATGTAAATTAAAATAAATAAGTTGGGTAGACAGACCTATGCTCATGTCCGAAGGGTTTTGTACTCAACTTACAAAATGCAGTAACCAGCAACGAATAAAATCAAGAAACACGTCATGTTCGAGGATCATACTATTATTAACAAAGTTGAAAGAGTTTTGACTTCTGAGGTATTTGTTAGAGTTATACCCATAAATATCTCCCTTGATGATTTTTTCAGATTTTTTCGATCACGGGTGCCCATTCGCGAGGGAGGAAACACATTTTTCATGTATTACCCCCACTGAAGCAAAAACTGTCAGTTTAAGAACTGTTTTGAAAAGCTCTCATAGAGAACTTTCAGTTGATACTCATATCGGCTACTTTTCATGAAATTTTTTTCAGAGGCCACTCTTCTGTACTGTAATCATCGATTCATGGCCTATTTTTTTCGAATCCTAGAATGGTTACAAAGCCCTTTTGCTAGGAGCTCTCTCCTGCCTCTTCGACTTGTTTCAATTGTATGTACTCATCTTCATGATACCTATCATTCCTGAAATTTTCATGCAAATCTTAGCAAAGCTGTAGTCTCTAAGTCGGTAAAAAGCGCATATGGCTCCATAGCCATATGTTTCCATAGTAATACAGGGTATATTGTTTCAAAGTAATACAGGAAAATTCAAATCGCTATAACTTCGTTAAATACTATTCGATCTTTATGAAATTTTATTGAATTTAGGGGTACCGTTTATGTTTTATTTAACAAAACATAAAATCGATAAATCATACTATTACTAACAAAGTTGGGCGAATTTTGACTTCTCATGTATTTGTTGTTGTTGTACCGATTAAGGCCTACATTCGTGATTTTTTTCAGCTTTTTGGGGCGGAAGGTGTCCAATCGCGAGGGGGGGATACGCGAAAAGTTCGTACATTTCCCCTTCCCTTGCTCCCCTCGGTACTCAAAAGGCAATTTTAAGACTTGTTTTGAAAAGATCTCGTTGAGGCCTTTTCAATGACATCCTACTCGACTACCAATGGTGAAATTTTTTTTTTGAGGGGTCACCTCCCTATATGGGGAGACCCCCCTTAAGCCCCTTTAAAAAAATTTTCCACCCTTGAATTTTCGAGAAGTCACCACTTCTGACCTTACCACAAAGTTTCATGGCTGTAGCCTATATGGTTTCGGAGAAAAAGTGCTGTGACATACAGACGGACGGACGGGCGGACAGACGGACACAGGTCGTGATTGCAATAGGGTTTTGTATTTTAGTACAAAACTCTCAAAAGATTGAAAAGCCTTCTTCTCACATGCGTCATTAATTTTTATCGGAGATTTTGGATTACAACTATCCTTCGTTGGCTTTGTTGAAACTACACCTGAAGAATGTCCGGAATTTAATCTGTTCATACTTCAGGAGTGAGGTCAGCAATCAATGGGTGGAAAAACAGAGGGGTATACGCTCAAAGGACCCAGATGGCGTTTTCATGATAGTGAATGGTTTATTCCGCAAGAAGTCTCGAGCAGACGTATCGAATTTTGAAGTCACTAGTGATGAGATAAATCTTCGCGATAGGGCTGTAATCTAAATTGATAGTACAACTCCGGATAAAAATCGAAACAGGATTTTATGTGATAGCTTGCATAAAATTACCCTGATTGGGTAATTGTTAGTTGGTTCATCTACCAAAACCTGAGAGAAGGAATCAAATATTTTCAGAAGTCGTTGCAGCAAAAGTTTCTGACTTCAAATCAAGCCTAAATGGCAAATCTTTTCTTCTTTTCAATGGAACATTAACATCTGACATTATACTGAGCATGAATCTTATTGATTATTTTGTCAGCTATGAAGACTTGTGTTTTATATTTGGCAAGACTAATAACAAGAAACCATGTGGTATTGACGATGTCCCAAATAAAGTTCTCCGACGCTTGCCTGAGGTTGCAATTATTCAATAACATGGTAAGCAATTTATATTTGCCAAATAAGTGGAAAAAGTAAAAGTATTTCCGATCTTGAAGAAACGAAAAGAATCTACGTGCCCTTAAAGCTATCGTCCAATCAGCCTACTGCCTAATTCCAGCAAGGTGTTTAAAGTGATACTGAACAATGCATCAAATATGAGTTGATGGCAAATTGCCCATTTGGTTTTCATGACAGGCATTCAACGATTCACGCGATTACAAAAGTAACCTCAGACATTTGTTGGAAACTGAACAACGGAGAATGTTTTGGAGCGTGTCTCATTAACATGGAGAAAGCCTTCGATACGGTGTGGTTAGGTGTACTAATTTCTGAACTCCTCAGACACCTTGTCGGCATGATGTGCAATATGTTAGACGAGAAATCATTTATTGTAACTGATGGAAATCTGACAGTGTGCGAATTCAAGGTCTTGAATGGTCTACAGCAAGAAATAGTTACTGCGCCTCTGCTCTTCTCAATATTCATTTGCAAGCTATTGAACGGCTTTGATGTTATCGTCTCACCCCTGAGATCATTGGTACCACTGGCTGATGATTTGATCACCTATACGGCAGATCGAAAAGCTACAATAGTTCAGAGGAATCTTTACAAAATGTTTAATGATGTGCAGCTCTACACTAACAATTGGCGAATGAAAATCAATGTGCAGAAGTGCGTAACAATTTTGTTTTGGACAATGTTGCAAGGGGCCAGTCAAAATCTGAAACTTCATTGGAAGGATTTCCACATCATGGCTGGTGAGGGTGGTTTAGAATGGGTTCCATATGAATCCTGTGTTTGATATCTCGGTGTTCATCTCGATCAGTATCTGTACTATACTGAACATGTCAAAATCATGCTCAGTAAAGCACAATAAATAGTCATGGTTCTTCGACGACTCTTTCATTCCAGATATATTGATCAAAATACCAAAGTTATCTGTTACAAGACCCTGGTTAGACTAGATTTGACATATGGATGTCAGATCTGGTACAACCAGAGTGCTAGAACTATGGAAATATTAAGAATATTTGAAAGGAAACGTCTTCGTTTGTGCCCTGATTTGTACAGAAAACCCGAGACGGATTGGAAGCACTATATAACGAATAGAAGAATTTATCAAAATGCTAAAGTGACAAAAGTCAATATCTTTATATTGAGACTGCTTCAAAACCATATCGCAAGATCTGTAGCTGTGAGTGAAAGCCCCTGGATTTTACAGCTGTTCCACCCGACAGACTAGTATTCTGTGATTTGTCTTACTACTGGCTTCATTCCTCCAGAAGCATTCGTGTATTTGGACATGAATTGATATGTTTTTGATTCTGATGGTATCCCAATTATATATCACATACTATATAAATGGACTACCGATAAGAAGATAAAATATCCTCTAAATTTGAGTTCACGAGACAAACAGTTAGATATGTACGCATTTGCTAGATTTGTTGAGGCTCTTTCCCTCAGTGCGATTAAAGATGCCGTGGTTTTTTTGAGAAATCGCCGCATGTTAAATTTGTGCGTGTGTTTTTTTTCAGCGAATATTAATCATCGTTATGCCCCGTTAATATATCCGCAAGAAAACAAGGGTAGTTGGATTAAGGAAGCGCTGGAAGAAGCCCGAAAAAAGATTGACGCTTGGATGTCTCTGCGAAAAGCAGAAAACCTATTTGGCGTACACGTCAGAACACTTTTGAGACGATGAAAAGAAGGGAATTTTATAAAGAAACCTCTTGGCTTTATTGGTAAGTAATTGTTTATTTAATTTATTGTAATAGTATGGGAAAAGTATCTTTAGTATTTTTTTATATAATGATTTTTGTAATGCTGAACTTATTCATTAATTTAACGAAAGGTAAAATACGATTTATTACTTTTATTCTCTTCAAGGTGTTTTTGGAATAGAAAATGAAAGCAAGCTAGCTGCGCCCATAAAAAAATTAGCGTCTGTCAGATTTGCCATTGACAGGAAGGCATTCGGAGCTTGGTATTTGGACTGGCGGAGAAATTGAATGTAAGGCATAAATTTAACACGATTACAAAAAAAGCAGGCTATGTATGGTAAGCATTTTTTTGGAAAGTAATAAAGACAATTTATTGAGGAAATCTGGCGGACCTTCGCTTTCCCAAGCCCAAGGTATGAATTGATCGGCAACCGATGGATTTTTCCAGATACTTCAGAAAGTTTTGACAGAAAACAATTTGATGGACAATCCCGGAAACATGTTTAATATGGACGAAAGCAGTTTGCAACTAAATAATAAACCCGGAAAGGTGTTGACGCAAAAAGGTGCTAAAGACGTCCATGTGGTTACTGCTAAATAGAAGGAAGAAAATGTTACGGTTGTAGCTTGTTGCAACGTGGAGGGTAACTTCTTGAAACGAGTAAACAAAAAAGGACTCGTCGATGGATTACCAAGTGGCTCTGAGGTTTACACGAGCAGAAAGTTATCCTACATCAATTCTGAACTGTTTTGTAAATTGTTAAAAAACATTTTACGATACGGAAATCTGTAGGCAAGACACTTTCAATTTTGGATGGTCACACTTCTCACAGTAATGCTTTCGAGATGCCGGAATTTACTGTAAACAACGACATCCTTTTACTTTGCTTTCCAAGTCACACTACCTAAGCGTTGCAGCCTTTGGACCAAAGTCTCTTTAAGCCATTAAAATCATATTTCCATTCGAAGCCATGATTTGGATGAATCATCATAAAAACAGAAATTTAACAAGATATCAACCCGGGCGTTTAATTGAGAATGAATGGAAGAAAGCAGTGTCCATTGGAAATGGCGCTTAAGGAGTCAGGACCTCATGCATCTACCCCTTTAATCCTCAAGCTATTCTAGACCACTTTTCCACCGTATCAGACTCATCTCAAACTGAAGTTCAACAATCAACAGCTCTCCCTTCTCCCTTCTGAAGCTACCATTTCATGTCCTGAAACAATCTTGGAACCGGCAATTCCAACCACCGTTTCATGTCCTGAAACCTTGGAGCCGGTAATTCCAACCACTAGCAATAGATCGCGTAGCTGCAATCATTCCGAAAATGAAACACACACTTCATCATGTTGCAAAAACCCAAGGCCAACAAAACTAATTCAAGCGATTTCATCACTACCAAAAATTCCAGTGCCGATTTTTTCAAGACGCAGGCAGTTAGCAGAGGTTATAACTTCTCCTAGTTCCATTGGAAAAAAAAGAAAAACACCAAGTCTCCTAAAGAAAAAAAATTTACTAAAACGAAGGTAGAGCCGACAAAAGATCCTAATATTGGTGCCGAATGTTGGGAAAATTATTTTGAAACAAAAATAAAGAACATTGGATCCAATGGACAAAATGTCAAAAATGGCTGCATGAAAACTGTACATGGTAGCAATCACTACCATCTACGCTTCGCACAGACTGTAGACGTCAGCAATAATGCAAGAAACATGTTTCACAGTCAAATTAGCTCCTGAAATTAATGAATTTATCATGCGGCATCTCTCCCACACGTGCAGGTAGAGATGGCATACTTGATATATTTTTATTTTTCATGAAAATTATTTTTTTAAAGTATTTTTTTATGGTAGAATATAAATCCATAGTTAATTTTTTTTCCATATAAAGTTTATTTTACTTAAATTAAAAAAATTACATTGATTTTTTAAAAAGCCTGGCACTTCTCCCGTAATTACCCTACATTACCCACATTATCCCTTTAATCACCAAAAAATTTGATTTTCAATGTTGAAAACTGCTGAACCCAGACTGCAATGCCCACTGAAGGGACACATTTGTACCGAAAAACAATTATTGCATCACCTTTTCTTAGTCTATTTTATGTTAGAATTTCATCGGGTAGCCCGTACAAACCTTTAAAAATAGTTTATTTTTTGGAAAACCATGTGGAAATATTGTCTTGGACATGTAAGATCATGCTCTGAACTTTCAATTTTGCCGGTATTACTTTTGAGAGGTTAAAATTAAGTCATCAAAGTTAAACCTCTGTGAACTTTCATCTTCTTGCATCACTTCTTCTCGGCACTGTACGTAATATAAACAAGTTGGGTAGACAGACCTATGCTCATGTCAGAAGGGTTTTGTACTCAACTTACAAAATGCAGTAACCAGCAACGAATAAAATCAAGAAACACGTTATGTTCGAGGATCATACTATTATTAACAAAGTTAAAAAAAATTTGATTTCGAGGTATTTGTTATAGTTATACCCATAAATATCTCCCTTGATAATTTTTTCAGATTTTTTAGATAACGGGTGCCCATTCGCGAGGGAGGAAACACATTTTTCATGTATTCCCCCCCCCCCCCCCGCGCCCCCACTGAAGCAAAAACTGTCAGTTTAAGAACTGTTTTGAAAAGCTCTCATAGAGAACTTTCAGTTGATACTTATATCGGCTACCTTTCATGAAATTTTTTTCAGGGGCCACTCCTCTGTACTGTAATCATCGATTCATGGCCGATTTTTTCGAATCCTAGAATGGTTACAAAGCCCTTTTGCTAGGACCCCTCTCCTGCCTCTTCGACTTGTTTCAATTGTATGTACTCATCTTCATGATACCTATCATTCCTGAAATTTTCATGCAAATCCTAGCAAAGCTGTAGTGTCTAAGTCGGTAAAAAGCGCATATGGTTCCATAGCCATATGTTTCCATAGTAATACAGGGTATAGTGTGCCATAGTAATACAGGAAAATTCAAATCGCTATAACTTCGTTAAATACTATTCGATCTTTATGAAACTTTCAGAAAAGATCAACCTTATAAATAGTCATCGCGATTGGACACTTTTGATCCGAAAAATCTGAAAAAAATCATGAATGTAGGCCTTTGTGAGTACAACACAACAAATACGTGAGAAGTCGAAGTTCACTCAACTTTGTTAGTAATAGTATGATTTATCGATTTTATGTTTTCTTGAATAAAATCTTAAAGGTGCCCTTAAATTTAATGAAATTCAGTACACTGATGAGGTTAATCTGTCCTTAGAAGTCAAAATTTGATCAACTTTGTTAATAATAGTTCATTTTATAAATTTTGCTTTTTTGTCTATGAAATCAAGGTAGGACCCTTAAATTTCCCAAAATCTACAATTTAAGTTTTCTGAACAATAAACAGCGAAGTTACAGCCGATTGAATATCTAACAATTACAACAACATTAACACGTGATACTAGGGAGATACACGCTTGCAACGGACCTAGACACTACAAATATGTAGGAATTTTGATAAAAATTTTAGAAATGGTTCGTAATATTCATGTGTTATTACGACTAATCAAGCAACGGAGTCAAAACACTTGGAACAAAAAAGTGGCGAGTTTAAAATCATAATAACCATAATAATTTTTCGAACTCAATTTATGGAAGCTGTATATTAGTCAAGTTTTGATATGCAGGATATATTGTTTGATTTACTAATTGTTTTACAATACCCTTCTGGCAGAAGCATCCTCCTGCTACTTCAGCTTGTTTTCTGTGTAATTATTATTTTCTACGCCACTAACTTGTTAACATGTTTGTTGGATCAGAATCCAATATAATTATGAAACATCAATTATTATTTGTAAAACTAACTAAGCTATGCACTCCAATGGACATTATTTTGAATTCGTTCACGCCAATTAATGCGCAATCCAAGCTGTACTAATTATAGTTTACAATTAGCTTATAACTTCACTTAGTATACGAAAATATAAACATGGCAACACTGTAAACATGACAGCGTGCAGTTCGTTTTGTGATTCGAGGAAGGAAGGTCGGACTCGCCGACTAAAACTTGTAACCTAAAATCCGTGTAAATTAAAACCTTTAGTAAAATAAAATAATAAATAGAAAAGCCTATTTATTTCAATTCATTTTTTGGTCCGTCGAGCCGGATACGGCAGTTTCGTTTGTAGTTCGATTTCGATAATCGATCGGGATCAAAAAAGACATTTTTTCGTCGGGAATAGTTCACTAAAAACCTAACAGTAAGATTTCGGTAATCGATCGGAATCTGAAAAGAACAGTTTTTTCGTAGTGAACAGTTCAATTAAAACTACTAGTTGATTTCGGTAATCGGTCGGAATCCGAAAGAAAAGTTATTTTTTGTGGACATTTGTATAAAAACTCAAACTGTACGTGATCGAACGTGCCCTAGTGAATTTTAGAGGTCAAATCGTGACATTAAACAGTTTGATTGTGTGAAGATGACTAGTGAGTCTGAAGACAATGGAGATGATCGGAAAGTTCTCGAATCAGTAAATAAACTGAAAAGAAAGCGGGCCGCTGCGCAAGGAAGCATCACACGCGTTAAACGGATCATTGATTCAAGGGGTGAGAAATTAAATATTCATGAGCTTAACACGAGGCTAGCGCTCTTGGAGAGTTCGTTTACGACGGCTATGGAGACCCATCTTGAAATCGAAGATCTTGATGATGATGCAGCCCAAAACGCAACTAAACTCGCGGAACTGGAAGATTTATATTGTGGAACTAAGGCAGCCATTCTTGGGTACTTAAATCGATCAAGACCAAGTAAGGATGTTTCTAATACGACAGGCACATTTTTAACACCTCGATCGCGGTCTAAAAATCTTCCGCGCCTCAAATTGCCACTTTTTAATGGTGAGCCTACGTCATACTTAGAATTTTGGAACAAGTTTAAGTCATTGGTTGATAATGATGACGAGTTAGAGGATTTCGAAAAATTCCAGCATTTAATCAGTTGCTTAGCCGAGAAGGTGCGAAAAATTATCGAACATTTAGAAGCGACTCCTGAAAATTACACTCGTGCGAAAACGTTATTGGACAAACGGTTCAATAATCCCGCATTAATACTGACGGGTCATGTTCGACAGTTATTCGACCTTCCTGCAGTAAATTCGACAGCAGCGTCTCAGCTACGACAATTATCTTATAGTGTTATGGCCCATATTCAGTCAATGTCGTCATTAGCTAAGCCCGAGCAAATATATCACGGTTTATTATTGCATCTGGCATTACAAAAAGTCGACTCGGAGACGCGACTAAAATGGGATGAGATTCGTGATTCAAAACGTTTTCCTGAATGGGATGAATTTCCGGAATTTTTAAACAATCGCTGTCAAATTCTTGAAGCTCGCGCGATGGATGGCAGTAATCATCAAAATGAATCGGCTTCGGCACCGCGGCCGTCTCGTTCTAACGCAAAAAATCGCACAGTACTCATATCGGCGTGGAGTTTGTGTATCATTTGTAGTGCAACAGACCATTACATTCAAAAATGCCCACAGTTCACAGCAAAATCACCCGTCGAACGGTATTGGGAGGTAAAACGACGATCGCTTTGCATTAACTGCTTAACAAAGGGTCATACGATCAAAAACTGCACAAGGTTGAAATGTCGAATTTGTGCAGGTGCTCACCATACCTTATTACATTGGGATCAATCGAAGCAAGTGGAAAATGCTAATTCGGACGTCAAGGTTGTGCCTTCAGAGCACGACGTTAGCACAAGTCATGCAAATAATTCATCGTTGATCATATCGTCGTCGTCATCATCGGAATTTCATGTGAGTTGCGACAATGAAATAAACCACGTAATTTTAGCAACTGCAGTAATCTATATAAAGGATAAAGTGGGATCTTCGTGCCCTGCAGAGCGCTCTTAGACTCAGCTTCGCAGTTAAACATAATATCGGAATCGCTGTCCAACCGATTGCAGATAAAGAAACAAAAAGTCAGCGAGTCTATTAGCGGGATTGGAGCTGTGAGTGCTGTTGCTAAATTTAGAACTAACACAACTATTAAATCTCGTGTTAACAACTTTGAAACTAGTTTGGAAATGATAATTTTACCCACAATAGTGGGCCCTCAACCCCACTGTTCTTATAGTATCGATAATTGGAACATTCCAAAAAATTTACCACTTGCTGATCCACATTTTTATGAAAGTCAAGGAATAGATGTTTTGATTGGAGCATCTGTCTTTTTTGATCTTCTTTGCGTTGGCCAGATCAAACTCCAAGAAACCGAGCCAACTTTACAGAAAACCTTATTGGGCTGGATAGTGTCAGGATGTTGCAAGAATATGAACAATCGAAACAGTAACATGCTTTGCAGTTTAAAGGCCGTGACTGAGGACTCAAACAATCAGTGCTGCAACTTTTGGAAAAATTTTGGGTACTGGAATCAACTGAAATGGATAATCGAAAATGGAGTTTGGACCAACAAGATTGTGAAGATCACTTTCGTCAGACCTATCGTCGAACAACAGATGGACGATTTATCGTTAAATATCCCATTAAGGACGACCTCTCGAAGTTTTCGAACCTGGAGCGCAAACTGAGAAAAGATCGAGAAATAAACGAACAGTATTCTGCATTTATGAAGGAGTATGAAGACCTAAATCATATGGAGCTCATAGACACTGAAGATCGAAACCGAGTACGTTATTGGATCCTTCATCATTGCGTTTTGAGACCGGAGTCTTTAACAACGAAACTTCGTGTAGTATTCGGTTGTAGCTGTCGCACTAGTACAAATATATCGCTAAATGAAATGATGATGGTTGGGCCGACTATACAGGCCGAGCTTTTCGATATTCTCATTCGTTTCCGTTTTCATAAATATGCTTTAACCGCGGATATATCGAAAATGTATCGTCAAATAATTATAGATGACGATGACAAATACACTCCGTGCATTATCTGGAGAAATCACTCATCAGAAGAAATACGTCATTACAAGCTAAACACAGTTACTTATGGTACAGCCACAGCCCCATTCCTAGCTACTCGTTGTCTGCAGGAACTTTCAAACTTATATGGAAAGGATTATCCAGCCGGTGCAACTACTATTCGTCGTGATTTCTACATGGATGATCTCGTAACCGGGGCTGACTCGACCGAAGAGCTTTCAAAGATTAAATCGGAGGTAAAGTATATTCTATCAAAGGCAAAATTTGATTTGAGAAAATGGTGTTCGAACGATGAATACTTGCTGAAAGGCGATCCGGTAGAGGATCTAGCAATGAGTTGCTCATTCGAAAAGTCGAATAGTATTAAAACTTTAGGAATTGTTTGGCAACCCGTACCAGACTTATTTAGTTGCTGCTATAAACACAATATCGATGGAAGAAAAATAACAAAACGCACAGTTTTATCGGATGCTGCGAAAATTTATGATCCATTGGGAATCATTAATCCTGTAACAGTCATAGCCAAAATATTCCTACAAGACCTCTGGAAATTAAAAATAAATTGGGACGAGTCATTGCCTACAAGTTATCATCAACATTGGGAAACATTTAAGGGACAGCTAAGTTTAATACAAAATATAAAAATTCCTCGTTTAGTACTTGCAGATCCGGAAAAAACAACCTTGGAGTTACATGGATTTGCCGATGCCTCGCCCAAAGCATATGGTTGCTGTATATACGTTCGTTGCATCGCATCTTCTGGAGCAATATCTGTAAAATTGTTATGCGCGAAGTCTCGAGTAGCGCCGGTGAAATCGATCACCATACCTCGATTGGAACTCTGTGGAGCTCTACTTTTGGTGGAGCTAATGGACCGAGTTCAAAAAATCATCAATAGACCTATTCAGGATGTTTTCTGCTGGACTGACTCTACGATTGTCCTGGCATGGCTTGCTGATCATCCGTCTAGTTGAAATACTTTCGTGGCGCATAGAGTCGCCAATATACAAGCGTTGTCATCCAACATGAGATGGAAATATGTACCCATAACTTCTAATCCTGCGGACATTGTTTCCAGAGGCATGCTCCCCGAATCGCTCGTAGATTCAACTCTTTGGTTCAATGGGCCTGATTTTTTAATGGAATCCTTTGATAAATGGCCTATTAGAAATCAATCGACAGCGAATGTTCCGGAATCCAGAAGAGTTAAGATCATCCTCGCCGCAACTATAGTTGATCGGGAAGACTTAACATCAAATGTAAAATTTATAAATGACTATCAAAAACTTCGTCGCGTATTTGGATTCATTTTGTGATTTGTGAACAACTCGAGACGAACAGAAGATAGGAAAATAGGTCCTCTTTCAGCGGAAGAGCTCGACACTTCGCTACATCGAATTATTTGGATCGTTCAGAATCAGGAATTCGCTAAAGAAAGGTCCTTTAAGGAGTTCTATCGCAAATTTAAACCCTTTCCTAGATAGGAATTCCAAGATAAAACTATTAAGAGTAGGAGGACGTCTACAGAATGCAGACATTATCTATGAATCGAAACACCCAATCCTTTTGCCTAAAAACCATCCATTTGTCCTTTCTCTTGTCAAACATTATCATGAACAAAATTTTCATGCAGGTCCTCAAGCGTTAGTTGCTGCCATCCGCCACAAATATTGGATCGTTAACGCCAGAAGCTTTGCAAGTCAAGTAGTGCATCAGTGCTATCGTTGTTTTCGTTCACGGCCGCAAGTCTCACATCAACTAATGGGCAATCTTTCAGCTTCTCGCTTAAAACCAACTCGGCCTTTTCTCGTTTCTGGAGTCGATTTTTGTGGTCCAATTTGCGTGCATCAAAAGGGCAGAGGAAATCGTTCGTATAAGGTTTATATTGTAGTGTTTGTTTGCTTCGCAGTCAAGGCGGTACATTTAGAGGTCGTCTCGGACTTGACATCGCAAGCCTTCATTGCGGCTTTAAAAAGATTTGTCGCTCGAAGAGGTCACTGCCGTCACCTGTACTGCGATAATGGAACCAATTTCGTTGGAGCAAAGAGAGAGATGAGAGAGCTTCATCAACGTTTCAACAGTCAGCATACTCAAGATTCGATTATCCAGCTGTGTGCCGATGACGGAATCGAGTTTCATCACATACCTCCTCGAGCACCACATTTTGGCGGACTCTAGGAGGCGGCATTTAAGATGGCTAAGACGCATTTATATCGAACTTTTGGACTTGCCTCTCTGACCTATGAAGAATTGTCGACGGCAGTAACTCAAATCGAAGCGATCCTAAATTCTCGGCCGTTAACTCCACTTTCGTCAGATCCGAATGATCTGAACCCACTAACGTCAGCACATTTTTTAATTGGCGAACCGTTGAACTCGCCAGCCGAACCCAATGTTACCAACGTTAACATTTCTCGTCTATCTCGTTGGCAGCAATTATCCTGGTTACAACAGCAGTTTTGGTTACGTTGGTCCAAAGAATATCTCTTACAACTGCAACAAAGAGGCAAATGGCATACAGAAACGAAAAACATCCAATTGGGTCGATTAGTCGTCGTCGTCGATTCCAGTCTATCACCACAACAATGGCTACTAGGTCGTATAATTGAACTCCACCCAGGTGCGGACGGGCTAGTCAGAGTGGTTTCCCTTAAAACCAAGTTGGGAACTCTGCGTCGGCCAATCGCCAAGGTATGTCCTTTACCAAGTAGCGATCTGGAGAATTGAAGGCAGTAGCCATTCAAGGTTGGCGGAATGTTGGATCAGAATCCAATATAATTATGAAACATCAATTATTATTTGTAAAACTAACTAAGCTATGCACTCCAATGGACATTATTTTGAATTCGTTCGCGCCAATAAATGCGCAATCCAAGCTGTACTAATTATAGTTTACAATTAGCTTATAACTTCACTTAGTATACGAAAATATAAACATGGCAACACTGTAAACATGACAGCGTGCAGTTCGTTTTGTGATTCGAGGAAGGAAGGTCGGACTCGCCGACTAAAACTTGTAACCTAAAATCCGTGTAAATTAAAACCTTTAGTAAAATAAAATAATAAATAGAAAAGCCTATTTATTTCAATTCAATGTTCATATCCAAAGGCGAGATGTGGTATAAAAGTGCAATATGTGTATAACCAAGAACAAGAGTGTAATACCGAATTCCTTTGGGGAATGTTGGTTTCCCTCTCAACTTACCTAAGATCAACATAAAGTTCAAAGCAGATATTCTCAGTAATTACACATAATTCTTGAAACAAACATACTCGCATGCCTTGAGTTCGCAACGGAAAACATTGATTTTATCAATCGACTTCATTTCTCGCCGGATGATAAATCATCGTATTTTCCTGTACAAATCGTAAAAGTTATATTCAATTCTGTTTCTCACGTATCAAAAATAGTAGAATTCACTTTCATCAATTTTACACCGGAAACTGTTTCCATTCGTTCAATCGTTGATGAAAACTTCCAACGATTCAGAAAAGTAACTTCAACGAAAATATGAATGTAAGGAAAATACAGAGAAAAGCCATTTGTAACTCAAATACGTTGTCAATACTATGGAGCACTGAAAATTGGCGTTCAAGATTTAGATAATGTTAGAGGTTTTGGTAAAAAAAAAGCAGGGACACATAACTTCCCGTTGATAATATGAATGGTGTTGCTGATTGCTTGCTTTTACATTGCTTTTGAAATTCCCAAGACAGGCATTTATGACTGAGGGCATTTGCATGTCGTTCGTATAAAATCATTTCATTAAGGCAGGAAATTCACAGTTTCCAATCAAAGTTTACCTGCCACATTTCATAAGAAAAGTCAAAAATTATGTGCGACTGGAAATTATGTGCGATGGAATCCAAATTCTGCGTTTTATAACTAAACAATACTAGTGCAAGTGATATTTGTATGCTAATATCTCCATTTATAAAAGTAGCGATTGAAATGAGTTTGATAAAGGCTTAAAATCGAGTTTATTGAAACTTTTTCAAATTCTAATTCACTCTTTTGATTCAATCGTTATAAATTTAATAAAATCATAAAGCAAATTTTAAAATATTAAAATATTCCAAAATTCGATAGCCCACATGGCACATCAAAGTTAAACAACATTCAATCAAAACAGTAAACAAACAATTTTAAATGTTATCATATGAAAACTATTAGGTACGAGTATTTTCAATTAATTCAAAAACAGGAAAAACAAGTTAAAGTAGCAGAAGAGTGCTCCTGCATGAAAGGCATTGCACTAAAAAAAAATTAATAACTCGAACAATGTCTTTGAATATCAAAATTGAACTTATACATATAGGATTATCCATTTTACGCTTGGGAAAGTAAAGCACATGAAATATTCAAATAGAAACAAAATTTTTTATTCAATATAAAGATTGAACCTTGCCATTATACGCGAAATACAACATTATTCAAATGTTCTCCACGGGACCTCTTTCAGGCTTCAATCCTTTTGAGGTAATTTTCCATCTTCGGCAATATCTCGGCCATAACTTCAAGAATATTGGTTTTCAATTGCTCAAGATTTTGAGGATTGTTCGCGTAAACACGATCTTTTGCATAGCCCCATGAAAAGAAATCCAAAGGTGTTAGGTCGCAGGATCTTGCGGGCCTATTGACATCACTCAATCTCGAAATCACTTCTTCTTCCTCTTTGCACTACAGCCCCTTTCGGGCCTTCGCTTCCTGCAAACAGCACCTCGAACTGTCTCGGTCCGTTGACCGCGGCATGCAATTCCGAAATCCGAGCAGCGATGAACTGTCTTCGTCAACCGAGTCAGACCAGCGTTTCCTCGGTTTCCCCACTGGCCGCCAGCCTTTAGTTCTCCCTGCGAATACCTTTTTGGGTATCCGTTGTTCGTCAATACGATTCATGCGTCTATCCCATTGCAGCTTCCGCAGTCTAACAATCGTTGAGACCCCCGTTTCGTCAAAAATTTCATACAGCTCATGGTTGTATCCAATTCACTGTATTCTTCGGCGTATTTCGTCTCTTTCATTGCCCGTTTTCGTTATTTTGACGCCCAAATACACGGACTCACTAACATTTACGATACTGTATTCGCCAAGTGTGATATTTTGTGTATTTGGGGTATTTTTCCTCGACTGCGTCATGAGCTTTGTTTTATTTTCGTTGATTTGTAGCCTTACAAGTTTTGCTTCACTGTCGAGTTTCAGGAAGAGTTCTTTAGCAGTTGTTAGTGACCGTGACAGAATGTTGATGTCGTCCGCATAGGCCACTACCTGGCTCGACTTGTATAGTAATGTACCTCGCGTATCGACAGGTAGCTTCCGTATGACGTACTCCAGAGCCAAATTGAATAGCAATGTGGCCAGCCCATCTCCCTGCTTTAGTCCAATATTTGTGTCAAAGGCATCGGTGAGTTGGTTATTGATGCGGACTTGGGAGGTCGTCGACGTCATTGTCATTTTGGTAAGATGGACTAATTTGGCTGGGATGCCAAAGCCAAGCATTATTTGGTACAGTACGTTACGATCAATACTGTCGTATGCTTGCTTGAAGTCAACAAAAAATTGGTGTACGTCTATGTTGAACTGCCGTGAAAAATTGGTCTGTTGTTGATCTACCTGCCCTAAAACCACCTTGATACTCCCCAATAATACTGTCGGGGTATGATCCAATTTGATTTTCTAAGATTTTAGAAAATATTCTGTACGCCGTACAAAGTAGAGAAGTAGTCGAAATTACGCGTCCTGGAAATTTCTCTTGCAAAAGTGCTCGATTAGCCTGTGTTATGTGGCTTGTGGCTCCGTCCTGTTGGAACCACAAGTTCTCCAGATCATAATCTTCAATTTTTCTCCGAAAATAGTCGGTTAACATCCGTCCATAGCGGTCAGAATTGCCTGTAATGGCTCTTTCTTTATCGTTTTCAAAAAACTACGTGCCACTAACACCACCAGACCCTAATGCACACCTCACTTTTTACGGATGCAAAGGCCTTTCTGCGATCCCCATATGTTGCAATTCTGTTTATTTATGTAACCACTAAGCGAAAAATCAGCATCATCACTAAATAAAATTTTGTCCGAATAATCGTTATCAATGGCTTGTTGTTCAATCACCCGATTCGTATACATTCTGCGTTGTGTATGGTCTTGAGGCTTAAGTTCTTGAGTGAGTTGGATTTTGTACGGATGGAGATGCAAATCCAAATGCAAAATCCACCACAATGAGCCGTAAGACAAGCCCAAATGTTGAGCACGTCGAAGAATCGACAACTTCGGGTCTTCCTCCACACTTTGAGCAACGACAGCGATATTTTCAGCAGAACGAATGTTACCATGATGCACAGGCCTTTCCATATCAATAAACGATCCAGTATCTTCAAATTTTCTCACAGTGTTTGAAATTGTGTGCTGTGTAGGTCAATTATGCCGACCGTAATCGGCTCGTAAAGCCCTAAATGTTGATACAGCAGAATCACCAATTTTATAGTAAAATTTAATAATTTGAACGCGTTCTTCGACTGTTAAAGGATCCATATTTCTAAATGGCAAACCTTTAACTTAAAAAACACGCGTTGGATGACATTTAATTTTGACAAATGTCCAATGGCAGGGTTATACTTTTCCACTTACGAAATGGATAACCCTGTATATTTTATAACATGAAAACGAATATACGGTTATTCTGTACTATTCATGGCCATATTTTTTCAGTGTATTGACCTCATTGTTTGAGTAATCATGAAAACATATCAATGTTATAAAACATCACTAAAATGTCCATCAAATTTCCTACACATTTGAAGCCTCTGCGTCCTTCACATACGCGTATTTCCACAATGAAGACGTGTAATTGACGTTGCAATGGATAGATTTTCAAAAGACTATAACTTGGCTTTTTATGGCTCAATTTTGAAGAAATTAAAACATGCATTTAATATTTCACAATTTAGATGCGAGTTTTTGGAAATTTTTAAAGTGATTTCATAGACTAAAACTTAAAATCACAAAATGTACTATTATTAACAAAGTTGATCGAATTTTGACTTCACCTTAATTTTTTCAGATTTTCCGGATCAAATGGGCCAAATCGCAAGGAGAGGGATACAAATTTTTCGTACGTTTCTCCTCCACCTGCAGCTCACGAAACAAAAGAGTCAATTTTAGGCATGTTTGGGAATGTTCTCAAAGAGACCTTTGATCTGATATCCATATTGACATCTTTCGGTAAAAAACTTTGCTTAAGGATCACTCCCCTATATAGAGAGCCTGCTTAAAAACCTCATAAAAATTATTATACACAGAAAATTTTATTATTTGTTATATTTTGTCCATCGTGCAAAGTAGTGTTATGCCACCATAGTTTTTGCACTGTAGCTTGTCACCTTTCTTGTTGATAGGGAACGTTCTTGCTTCCGAATGTGCTGGATAATTTTATGTATTGCTTACAAACACTGCGGCCACCATATTTCATGAGCCACACTGAAATCTCGTCGATGTCTGGCTCTGTACTATTTTGGGGAGTTGATGGTGCAACAAATTTCTTTCAGAGTTAATAGGGCCAATAAAAGCTCTCCGGCTTCGATGTTCTTGAGCTGTGCGTAGGATTAAGGAGGTTCTTGAAATATGATATCTATCTTTCAGTGGTCCTTTTTTCATCCGCGATGATATTGCGGATGTGATCACGGCCAAGCATGGTGTTGGGTTGGTAACCACGTTTCAAGCTTTTCACTACTTTGTATGCTTGTCTCGTGTTATTCCTCAATAGATTTAAATCGATACTTCTTAATTGGTCATCAAAATATTGTCTTTTATTACATCAAATTATCTTATTGTTACTCTTCTGAGATTTTCATAATGTTCTCTCTTCATCCGGGTTTCCCTGCGTAAATGTTGTTTCTACGCCTGATTCTCTTCTTCTAAGGTATTTTGACACTCATTATTGAACTAATCATTTCTTTTCCGCTGGAACCAATGTTCAATAGTCTGTCTTACCATGGTCTTAATTGTCACTTTAACTTCCACCCATAGCTCGATGTTTGTTTTCGGTGATGTGCCTGATAGGATAGGAACCAGTTAGTTGCCACGACTCTTCATGAAATTTTAGGCCACAGACGCTGTTTGGAGCCTTTTGATGTCCAGTTTGTGTAGTGGGCTGGTTTTCATTGAATATGCCTTCGACAAGCGAAATTGAAAGGTTAATTTGATCAAGTAATGCTCTAAGCTATAATTCTCTCCTCAGTATGTACGGACGTCAAGTAGGCTCGAGGCCCAACGTTGGTGGACATGGTCGATTTGGTTTTGTATGTTGCCGTCCAGTAGTATCCAGACCATTCTATGTATGTTTCGATGTGAATAAATTGATTTCTGCTACATGTAAAGTCGATCAGGCGCTGGCCATTGTCAGTTGTTTCATTGTGGAAGCTATTTTTTCCAGTCATTCCCTGGAGAGATAGCTCATTATCAACCTTAGCATTGAAATCACCCAGAATTATTTTTGTGTCGTTTTTAGGCAATAAGTGGATTAGTCCTTCAACCTGAATGTAGACCATTTCCTTCGTTTCTTTGCCCTTTTCCTTGGTTAGGGTGGGTACATTTATTAGCTGAATTTTTAAGAATTCCGCTTTTATAAGTATCACACATAATCGTCTGTTGACTGCTTTAAAGTCAATAATGTGCAATTGGAACTCCCTATCCATAATAAATGGTACTCTGAACTCTCGCTTGCCAGCACTTTTGAATATTATGTACCATCGTTTATCTTGAATATCACTTCCAGTCAAGTTCGTTTCTTGGATTGCCAGTATTTTTAATTTATATAGAGTGGACTGTTCTTGAAGGTCCTTAACAGTGCCATGCCATTTATCTAACATTCCAGGATTCAATACCGTAGTCCTTTTTTCGGTTGTGAGATTGTTGACGTAGATGAAATCTATTCTAAGGCTCTGTCACGGGGGGCTCTGTCGCCCAACCTCCATCCCAGTGGCATGGTTATTATGTTACTTCAATTCCATTACAAAGTGTGAAAGACTTACCTTCACACTGTTACATTAATACAAAAAGGTGTCAGTAGGATTTGGTACCAGAGCTGGCGGTTTATTTACAGTTATTGGCATTTCTCGGTATTTAATGTTAGATCATTGTGGGACCAGTAAGCCTAATGTACGTGTACGTAATCGAGACAATTGACCACCATTCGGTTATGGGATTAAAATGATGATCATGGAACCTGCGAGTTGGGGAAATAATTTTTTTTTATCTCAACTGGGCTTGAGACCGTCTGCTGTGGAGTTAAGCCACATGTTAATCTTGTCAAATTACAACAAAAAATAACGTAGCATCAATGAGCTGCAGCTGAAAACTAAAACGAAAATCATGCCAAATCATAACGGAGCACAATTAAATTAGTAATTGGCATTTCTCTCACCGAGACTAGCCCCAACATACCTCGCATATTGATTTTGCGGCCTCAAACTCGGAGAATATTTTATCTTATTATTGGTGGACAGCCTATATATATGATATATAATTGGGGCACCATTAGATTCAAAAATATATTGATTCATGAACAAATACACAAACACCTATAGTGAGACAAGTCTCCATGTACCCGTCTCTCTTGTGGAATGGCTGCGTTATCCAGGAATTTTCAATCACAGTAACCGACTTGTCAATATGATTTTGAACCAGCTTCAAATTCAATGTATTGACCCCCCATCGTTTCCGGTATATGAGTATAGTATCTACAATCCATCTAAGACTTTCTGTACAGACAAATACATGCGTGGAGGTATATCCTTTTGAAAACTCGTAAAGTACCTAAACATATCATAACTGGTCTAACCTGAGCCTTTTAACAGATGACTTTGGACTTTTGATCAAGTTATCTACAATGAAAGAGTTGTCACAAAGACATAAACAGACAACATCATCATGGACCCGCAGAAATCGACTCCCGCATTTATGAATGGGTAGGCTGGCCGAAGGCACGTGGTCAGCAGGTTTCCCATAATTCGAGAGAGCAGTCTAAGTCTGGCTCGGGCGCATCAAACGCACTACCACACAATTGGTCTCACGAGTTGCTTCCTCCTGATTGGTCAGAAACACTGCCTTGTAGTTGCGAGTAATATCTGCGCTCCGAGATGGCAGTTATTGCGATAGACATCCGTTATCAACAGCTTGCTAAATGGATGATTGAAATGCAGCAACATGGGATGCTTGGTGTTGAGTGAGCGCTTCAAAGCTTCCGGTCTTCCATCTAAGTGGAAAATTCTCTCTCTGGAAAGGCACCAGTCCCAACAAAAGACTTGCTAGACGCACATCATAATGATTTTCAGTGCGCTGGATAGCTTGTGACTTATGAGTGCTTGGTTCCGTAGGCTGGGAAGCTGGTTTGAGATGACCGATAAAACGTATCATGTGGGCTACTATACGTTGCAGCCTATTAGGGGTGTTTGCATGTTAAATTTTATGAAAAAAATGAAAATCGACAGCATTTTTCACCACCATCGCTGTTTTGATTTGCCTTCTCTCCACTTCGCAGGCTCCCCCCTCTGTGGTTCTTTAAATGTTCATCTAATTCCGCATGACCTAAAAAGGTTGGGCCAGGCAACCACATATTACAGCTGCTCACTTCAGTCGGTGCCATATCACGCGAGACCATGCCAGCTAGATTGTCTACGGAAGCAACACCTTGCCATTGGTTTGGCCTTGAAAGTGTTTGAATGGCTGAAACCGAATTAGCAACAAGGGTGCTTTACGAAGGTGCTGCAAAGTTGACTAATGCCAGGGTGATTTTGGTATTAGTCCAGAAGACATGGAAAAGCTCCGTCAAGTTGAGCTCAGTTTTGACACACATATTAAGCCCACTCCTAACTTTTCAGCCCAGGGTCCCAGCTTTGGAGCAGTTATCATCATGATTGAGGCTGCTCATGATTTGGCGCACAACAGAATGACAACAATTTAGCCGTTCCTTAAAGTTGGTTAGACGTACATCGTACAACTGGGCCCGCATGAATTTCTCCCCTACACTGGCATATCGCGGAAGTCTGCTGCACTGAGTGCAGGCTGCTCCAAAAACTGACCCATTGAGTGTGGACTCCTGCCGGAATGCACAATGGGTCAAACATTCTGGCAGCATTAATGGAGATCATCCGCTTGGAGAACTTCGCATTGGTTGGTTCCAGGATGATGTGCATCTGGAATTTGTCAGCTTTTGGGTGCCAGATTACTCTCAATGTTTTGATTTAGTTATCATAGAGACTATTGAAATATAGGTGGACCTGCTAGTCATCCGGTTTGATCCTTTGCAACATTCAAGGAGAGTTGGAACGCCATTTGCGCAAATGCGTGTCTCCTTTTGAAAGAACTGTACTTAGCTTGGTCTACTTACGAACTGTCTCCACCAAACTGTCTTCACCGGTCATGATATAGTCGATATAAAAGCCTTTTTGCAACATAATGCTGTCCAGGGTGCTTCTCTGTTGATTTTTTTGTGCCAGAGCCCGCAAATAGTTGGTCACTAAGTATAGGGCACACGTCGCGCCCTAGTTTACGGTGTTTAGCTGATAGTAACGCAAGGATTGTGCTGAACTATTTCTCCAGATCAGACCGTGGTATCGGTGATCTTTGGGATGACGCGCTATCTGCCAATACATTTTTAATGTCAGCGGTGAAAATAAAGTGGGGCATTCAGAAACCAAGTAAGATTGCAAATCAGTCATCCTGGATGGTGGGTCCCTTATGAAGGACGTCGTTCAAAGTAACATTTGTATTTATCTTGCCAGGTATGTCGAAGACCACTTACAATTCAGTGGTGCTGCTTTCTGATTACAGTACTCAAAGAAATGGCAGAAAATATTACAATCCTTCACAAAACTGTTGTGTCACTTCTTCCATGTGCCTAGACTGAACGTAACCATCCATGAATTCCCCGAAATGAAGCCTCAAGTCACTAAAGTGTGTTTCAAGTGTTCTTTCTGTCATCGTGAACATGTTTTGTATCTTGCACTTCCTCGAATTCTCAAAATCGTTTGATGGCTCCCCAACTTAGTGACCTCTGCTTGAACTCTGCATGTCACTGTTGAGGCTTGAGGTATGACCACCATATTTCATAAAAATGTTTAGCAGTCAGCAACAAGTCAATCCGTTCCATTTTGTGGAAGTCAGAATCCACCAGTTTCATATTCTTGGGCATGTGCCATCTTAAAACGTTTAAGAAAAGGTTGAAGGGAAATGATATTGTTATTGATGCCAGCCATCTTCTGCGTAACGTACCCATTTAATCTGGAATGAAGGCCAAGATTCACCCTATCATGTGCGTTTTTGGTGCTACCACTGATCTTTTCAATGAATGCGGTGTGCGGTATCGAAGGTAGTTCCAGGTTTTTGATTGTTTATTTTATGAACAAGTTGGTTATTGAGCCAGGATCCAGCATGGTTGGGCATTTCACTGGCTTACAACTGCTGCTAATCAGTCTGACAAAGGCTGTGCATAGAAGTATATATTCTTTAGATTGTGGTTCCACCAGATCAGTGAGAGTGAAAAATGACATGTCTGTTTGTGGCCTTTCATCTTACTTCTGCGATTCCGAGCTTAAGGGCATTACTTTGGCCTGCTTGGATTTGTGATTTTTGGTGCATGTTTTATAACTTCTCGCAGCAACGCTGGAGGCTTTATGTCCCTCTTGGAGGCAGTCTGGATATAGTTTCTTTGACTGAATAAATCTCAATATTTTCAAGGTAGTAAACTTGAGAAAATCTGAGTTGTAGTAGAGTGGGTGATATTGCGCACATAGCATACACCAAGATGCGGTAGCGATTGCCATAGTTGCCTTGATATTTTTTCTACGAATGGTTTCTAGTTCCTTTAACTTGCTGCCAAGTTTCTCAAGTACCTAGAACCGCTTTTTTTAAAGTCCAAGAATCACTGGACGCACCGTTGAACAGGCGCAACTAAGGCTAGTTATGCTAATGCGTCGAGTGAAAGACTGGATGACTGCTCGTGGGTTCAGTTTAGCACTGGAGAAAACCGAAGTGGTCTTCTTGACAAAAAAGAGAAACTCTAGAGTAAGGATGAACAGTATTGGAGACATACTAATCGTATCGAAGCCATCGGTGAAGTACCTGGGGCTACTGATCGACTCGTGGATGAGTTTGCCTGAGCAAATCAGGGAAACGGCTGGGAAGGCTGCTTCAGGAGTATCGGCTCTGAGTCGACTTTTGGCCAATCTAGAAGACGCCTCACATCTAAAGAAGGTATACCGAAAACGTTTGGCACAGGTACAGAGAAGAGGAGCACTGAGGATTGCATCTTCGTATCCAACAGTCTCTGATCCGGTGGTGAGAGTTACTGCAGGCGTGATACCTGTCACCATCCTTGCAAGAGAGCACCACACTATTTATCTGCGTCGAAACGAGGATGTGAGGGAAATGGTTGTCCGCAAGGAGAGACAGTGCTCACTCAACGATTGGCACCAGTCTTCAGTGAATTGCACAAAGGATAAGTGGACAGCGCCCCTCATCCTGGATGTGAGGCCGAGGCTAAATTGAAGGCATGGTGAGACTGACCTCTATCTGGCCCAACTTTGGTGTGGACATGGGTCTTTTCAGTCTTTTCAGTTTCTGGTAAGTCACGGGACCCCGATCGTCGGTTTTACCCAGGAGAGCAGGACAATGGCTGCCACATATTTTCTGCGTGCATAAAATAGAGCAAGCTGCAAAGGGAACTCTACAGGGAGACAGGAGAGCTCATTCCAGATAATATAGTTGCCATGATGCTCGAATCGGTTGACAAATCAAACCAGGTGGCACATCACGCTCGAACAGTCCTAAAATATAAAAGGGACTCACAGTAGCCAGGGGCGTTGAGGCTGGGAGATCACTTGTCTGGCACTTCCTTTTCCCCTCTCCCCTCCCGCTAGGAAAGGGATCCTACAGCTTGAAATTGCCTCAAAACAGGCCTAGCCCGAAGTATTGTGTCAAATGGTTCCAGGCTGGGTTGTCAGGTTGACAGGCGAGGTATTGAGCGGGTAGTCCAGTCACCTTCTTGTTTGCATGAGAGTCCCACACTCTGTGCGTAAATAACATCCACCTCCCAAACATTAAAAAAAAATCTCTTTCAGCGTGGTGGTTCCCGCGTAGTGGACAACAATTGCTCACAGTGTTCGAGGCTGGATTCGACTTCTTGATCAACGCCTGTAGTAACAGTAAGTCCCAACTGCTTGTGGACACCTGCATGTTTTTTAGACCTCCGAGGTGCTCCAAAGTGGTATCATGTAAAGCTGCTATTGATGGCTTCTTGCCTGCACAGGTAGTTGTCCTAACAACTTGTTTATAAGTGCAGCAAGCAGGATCCATCAATTGGCGTGACGCTCCTTTAAAGTCCTCCAAGCAGCGTATTAGTTGGCTTCCAAAAGCATGAAATTTCCAAAAAGTTCCTCAATCACTCCTGTGAAGCAGGCCTTAAGATACTCTAGCCTTTGGTGATTCGACATTGGTTAGCTGTGCACCATTTGCGTGCAAAGATCATGGAAATGTCAACAGTGTAGGTTGTTCCCATCAAAGGTTGGGAGTGTCATTGTAGGTACAGGCAAACTGGAGGTAATTACAATTGGAGGTAGTGGCTTGGATGTAGCGTCGAGTCCTTCTAGCCTTGTTTCCCGCTGGTTATCCCAGATTTCAGAGACTTTTTCAAACTGTTAATGCTACCCAATATCAATGTGGTGTACGCAAGGATTATTGCAGAGTTTACATAGTTGTTGGTGACACTCATCCAGCTGCCATTAGCATTGCCAGACTGAAGCGGTTCTTGCTTTATACATTTTTTGTAAAGATTCTTCTGACCAGAATACTCCATTGTTTTCAGAAGAGACTCTGCCATCGTGTTGTAGCAGCGCAGTATCCTTACGATGCCGAAATCCATCAGCGGTGGTGTATCTGTACCTTACACTCTGCCGCCGCTATACTGCTAGCAAACAAAGTTCTCATATGGTCTGGACTGGTACCTCCGTGTGCTTCATGGTCACCATTTGCTTCTTAAAATAGTTCCTCGTCAACTTGAAAGAAGTCAGAATGAAATAATAAACTTGATCACGATATTGTCATTGCAGTTGACATTAACACCCTCAATCTGCATGCGAATTTAATCTTCCATCTTAGATGCTATGATGAATATCCAACATTGAAATTTCAATTGATTACTATTGTCACAACTACAGCTCAGTGCGGAGATGACAACTATCAGGGACCATCTACTCATAGCTCGTGAGAATTTTTTGAAATTGTTCAAAATAACATCAATCAAGGTCAAGCCAACAGCAGACTTTAGCATTTTTAAGCTGAGGATTTTACTGGTTGGAAAATCGGAACTCGGACTTTACAGGTTCCATTCGATACCAACAGAAAGGCACCTCATCATGGTTTCATCAGTGATGTCTCAATATTTAATTATCAGTCCCCATCGTGACTTGGATTATTCATTGACTGAGGCAGATTACGCATCCTATAGCTAGTTCGAGCCAAATACTCAAATCTGCCAGCAAGCTCATCCGCTATTCTACAAGGAGACCAACAAAAGCACTTGCGAAGTGGTGCTATTGAAAGGGACGCCATCTGCTGCCAAGTGCCACTTAACTGAGCTACCTGCGAGTTGATCTATGCATTCACCAGTCAAATAGTAGCTCACTTCTTGTGTGCGATGGTAACAATCCCACACTAAGGTTGTAAGGCTACGGTGTTCTGCAATTGGCATCAGACTGTATAATCTATTCCAACGCAGTAACAACTCAGAGTCATTGCGTTTACGAAACCACATTATGAGTGTCACACCTGGGGGCATATTAAAGCGTGAACGCCTGAGCTTCGTGGTGCTTATTGCACTTGTCGGCTACCTTTTGTGCAAGGCGAAGAATAGATGTTTTCGACCACGAACCAGAAGACCTATTCCCCTTTGCCAAAGACACAGCTTACCTTACAACTTGGACGAGTTTCAACGCACCCTCCACCGGGGATGGAAGTTAAGACTCCCTTTTTCAACAATAAAACCAAATTGGTATCCCAAACCAAGCTACTTACAAAATCATCTGACTCTACAATCATCTCAATAACAGCGATAGTGATGGCACCGATGGTGTAATATGCAATTCCGCATTGTCATCATCTTTCACGCATATCCTTCTCATAGTTTGTTGTACTATCGACTATGCAATATAAGCATAATATGCGAAATTTATTTTTCACCGGTAAAGACGCATCATGTGTGCGTGATTACGTAAGAGATGATGATGCAGTTTCATGCATGCATTTTGCTAACATTGCGTCTGGCAATGGTGGGAACGCATCATTCCTATGATGCTATCGTGTGTGTATTTTACAAATTTGTGGTGGGTTACGTCAATTAGTCATTGAGGATCAGCAAAGAGTGTTGGATCAATAAATTCTAATGGAAAAATAAACTTTAATTCATTTTGAAGGGAAACGCGTTCAAATTCATTTGGTTTACTTCTCTACTGGAAGTAATTCGTATAAAGTTCAAGTTTTCTGGCATTTTCTGAGGAGCCACCATAGTGGGTTGTTTCTTGCTTTTATTTTTTAAATATGAAATAAAATATGCATTTTGTCCTTATCAGATTTATTCTCGACATTTCCTTCAATTTTATTTCTTCTGACAGTTTTTTTCAGCGCTGCAAAATAATTTTTACTGTCATTAGTGTCATCAGCAATTATAATTTCTACCAAAATCATTTACTTCAAATACCTTTTTCACCTTTCTTCCCAGTTGAAATTTTTTTTTGCTGATGTGGTTTTTGAATCTTGATCACTTGCTTGACTAGCTCTTCGGAAGGCTGTATCGGTAGCATCAGTTCACCGTTTTCTTTACGTAGTCTGGTCAAATCTTCATTATTTGTGATTATTTGTAATTTACATCCGCCATCGGTGGTGTTTTCTTGATTATGTATCCTATTTATGCTATTTTAACCAGCTTACTATTTGACGTTCCCCGGGTTCTCCCAACGGTGGAAAGCCATCGGTCTCCTTCACACTAACTTTTTTGTACATATTGAAGTATAATCATGATATTCGATATTAGTTGCTTGAACCGATTGCTTTGAAGATATGATAAGCATTTTCCAGTAAAAATAAAGTTCCGACTGTCGCTCTAAAATTTATTTAGTTTTTGGAAAATAGTGGAAGGTGCAACTAGGAAATTCGTTCCACGTCTGTTGTCTAACTATTTACCCAAGTACATAATTTTTTATGATAATTTTTAGCTTTGAAATGATTAATAATTTGCTTGAGCACTATTATTCCTGCTTGAGCTAATTCGGTTGAACGTTGCCATGAATTGAAAAAGATAAAAAGAGCATTAAAAATTTAGCCACGTTCCATTTTTTGTATCCCCAACAAAAAGCAATTTGAGAACCTTTTTCAATGATCTCAACTAAGTGTTGTGACTTCCATCTAATAAAATAATTTTTCTTAACGTCTTAAGCCTTAAGATCCCTATCTGATATTTAGGCCTTTTTTCATTGTTGCTCCAAGTCAGGAGGATGATTACTTTTTGATAAAGGTACCTGGATTATCATTCTTTTGTCTTGAATTGACCATCAACAAAATAAGAAGAACATTTGCTCGATTCTCTTAAGTAAATTTGCAATTAGGATTCTTTCAGACCAGATCTAATTTTATTCATTATTACGGTGAATGAAAAAAAATTTTCTTAGCACTCATTTTGAAGTTCATCAAAAGAAAGTCAATGGGTAAGTCAACTTGCTGTGAATTTTTCTTGCGATTTATCTATAAAAAATCTTACTCTGTACCTACTTGAATATCATTCAACTACACCCTATTCATTCGTTCTTCATTAATTACTTCATGAATGCATAGAAAAGCAGGAGACAGTTAACAGACTCTTTTACGATTTTTTGAATGAATTCATGCCATGAATAACAACTTAATGTGATATTAAGGATACGGCTAAGTGTGATAATTTCCCATGACTATGTTTTATAATTTCCTCTTCCATCCATTTATTGCATTCAAGACAAGGTGCGATAATGAAATTACATAAATACAGGGAAGGACTGAAATGGATGTACTCTCAGATAATATTACGACTTGAGAAACAATAACGACAATGATATGATACGAGTCAGAAAAATTAAAATGATTTTCATCATAATGAATTTTAATTGAGCAGAGGAAGACTTCATTTTATACTTTTACTTGAGCTGGAATCTCAATTATTCGAGTAAGTATTCCGCGAATGAAATTTGAGAGGAAGCAAATATTAGTCTGAAAATGTTAGCGATTACTTTAGTTTGGTACTGTTTAGTTTACTTCTGTTAAAAATATATAGATTTAGATAATTCTACGTCAAGTATTCATTGTGCTCAGATATATTTTTATTACCTCTTGTCATTAGTTTTGTATATTAGTTAGTTTGTTAAACTCATCTCCAGTAATGTTAACTCAATTGCAACGTTGTATTGATCTGTGATATCGTTCTCCTCTCTGAAACGCGGCTCAATCCTTGGCACACCTTGCCATTGAAGAATTTTGAGTTTCTAAGAAACGATAGGGTGCCGTATAATGGGAGGGACACTACAGGTATACTGGCTGGAAGACTCTTCTGTTTTCAAACCATAAATAATATTGAATTCAAAAACTTAGTATATCTTGACCTATTTGCCATTCAAATTTCAATGCAAAGTGGAAATAATATCCTCAATATCTAAGCCTATACTGCCAGCAACAATAACCTCACGTTTAAGGAGCAGTTTGATTTTTATTTAAAATACTCGAAGTGAATAGGCTGGAAACCTTTTAGAAAAAGCAGGTATTGACACCAATAGTACGAACCCAGATACGCAGGGTACTAGGACTGTAAGGGTTGGCTTACATAAACTTGCTCTAATTAGAATACATTTTTGAGTGGTTTATAGTACAAACCTTGAGAAAGGAAGACAGACTCGATTGCTTTCTGGCCCCAACGAGGTGAATGGCCAATCAATTCTTCAAATCAATGAAATATTTACCTATGACCTCAAATCCAGTTTTAATTTTCTTTACTATTTTGTAAAATATAAAGACTAATTTGTGTGCAATAAAGTAGGTAAACTTAATAAAAGCGAATATGTCGGAGAATGCTTTATTGGAAGAGAGAAAGCCTCTGATATGGTTTGGTTGGGTGGACTAATTAGGGTTTTGTACTAAAATACAAAACCCTATTGCAATCACGACCTGTGTCCGTCTGTCCGTCCGTCCGTCCGTCCGTCCGTCCGTCCGTCCGTCCGTCCGTCTGTATGTCACAGCACTTTTTCTCCGAAACTATAGAGGCTACAGCCATGAAACTTTGTAAAAAGGTCAGAAGTGGTGACCTCTTGAAAGTTCAAGGGTGGAAAAATTTTTCAAGGGGTTTAAGGGGGGTCTCCCCGTATAGGGAGGTGACCCCTCAAAAAAAAAATTTCACCATTGGTAGTCGAGTAGGGTGTCATTAGAAAGGTCTCAATGAGATCTTTTTAAAACAAGTCTTAAAATTGCCTTATCGGTACCGAGGGGGGCAGGGGAAGGGGAAATGTACGAACTTTTCGCGTACCCCCCCCTCGCGATTGGAAACCTTCCATCCGAAAAATCTGAAAAAAATCATGAATGTAGGCCTTTATGAGTACAACAACAACAAATACATGAGAAGTCGAAATTCACTCAACTTTGTTAGTAATAGTATGATTTATCGATTTTATGTTTTCTTGAATAAAATCTAAACGGTACCCTTAAATTCAATAAAATTTAGCAAACAGATGACTCTTTATAAGATTGATCTTTTCTGAAAGTTTCATAAAGATCGAATAGTATTTAACGAAGTTATAGCGGTTTGAATTTTCCCGTATTACTATGGAACAATATCCCCTGTATTACTATGGAAACATATGGCTATGGAGCCATATGCGCTTTTTATCGATTTAGACACTACAGCTTTGCTAGGATTTGCATAAACATTTCAGGAATGAAAGGTATCATGAAGATGAGTACATACAATTGAAACAAGTCGAAGAGGCAGGAGAGAGCTCCTAGCAAAAGGGCTTTGTAACCATTCTAGGATTCGAAAAAATAGGCCATGAATCGATGATTACAGTACAGAGGAGTAGGCCCTGAAAAAAATTTCATGAAAGGTAGCCGATATGAATATCAACTGAATGTTCTCTATGAGAGCTTTTCAAAAAGTTCTTAAACTGAAAGTTTTTGCTTCAGTGGGGGCACAGGGGGGGAAATACATGAAAAATGTGTTTCCAAAAAATCTGGAAAAATTATCAAGGGAGATATCTATGGGTATAACTAAAACAAATACCTCAGAATTCATAATTCTTTCAACTTTGTTAATAATAGTATGATCCTCGAATTTCATATTTTCTCCAATAAAATCGTCTTTGACATGTTTCTTCATTTTATTCGCTGCTGGTTACTGCATTTTGTAAGTTGAGTACAAAACCCTTCTGACATGAGCATAGGTCTGTCTACCCAACTTGTTTTTAAACTCCTTCAGGAAAACTTCCCCATCTTTTTCTGCCGACATGATGTACAACATGATAGAAAATTATTTTTTGTATCGAATGGCAACCTGATGACAATGAATGATTTCAAAGTGTTGAATGGTCTACAGCAAGGGACGATAATCGTGCCTCTACTTTTCTCAATCGTTACTTGAAGTCTTATGAACGACTTAGATTTCAAATTTTCGTCATTAAGATCACTAGTGATATTTGCCGATGATTTGATTATGTACTCGTATGCAGTAGAGAAACAAATTGGTTAGACAGAATTGCGCTCATTTCAAAAGGGTTTTATACTTAATCTACCATATGTGGACAAATAGAATGATTTAATTCAAGAAAAACTTTTATGACATTTACAACAAATATATTCTTGCTTTAAAAGAACTCCATTTTAACCAGCCAACAGTTTGTTCCAATATTACTATAATCATTGAATGATCTAAATCTTACATATATTTTTGTTATTCATCTTATCTGAAAATTTGGAGAAGATTCAATCAAAATTATAATGTCTGTTTCGATGGAAAGCCCATTTAGTAGAAAAATCTAATATGATTATTTTAATCGGAGGACATTCAAATGACTATAACGCCGGTGAATTTTATTGAAACTTATAGAATAAAATGATATTTTCACGAACTACTTAAATGGCTTATTTCATTTAATCTATACAAATACTGATACTGATACACTAATACTGACAAAAATATTAAGTCCTACTACCATTAGCAAAGTTAAACGGATTTCGGCCTCAAAGTTATTTGTTATTGGATTTAGCTCTGTGAGGGGCAGAACACAACTAAAACTAAAATACCGGACAAAAACAGAGAGATAGGCTGGCCCCATTGCAATTTAATTTGGCTTTGGAGTACGCTATAAGGAAGCTACATGTCGATAAACGAAGAACATTACTATGCAAGTCAAGCGAAGCAGTAGTCTATGCTGACAACATCAAAATTTTGTCGCGGTCATTAACATCTGCCAAAGAACTCTTCCTGAAACTCGACAGTTAAGGAGCTTGTACCGCTACAAGTCAATGAAAATAAAACAAAGCTCATGACGCAAATACACAAAATATCAGCCTAAGCGAATGCAATATCAAAAACGGAAGCAAATTTGTGTATATAAGTGCAAAAAAAACGAGAAACGGTAATGTAAGTGACAAAATACGCCGAAGAATACAGCTCGAAAATAATATATTTTACTCTTTTTTGACGACCTTGAAGACCAGCTGAATAAACATCTGTGATAAGGCCAGTGTTATACTGTGGGTGGAACACGGACTTTAAACCAAGTATCCGCAAAAATACTGAACGCCTTTGAACTATCGATCCTGAGGCAAATAATCGAAGCTAAGCTAGACCAATGACGAATTCGATACAACCATGCGTTGTATGGAATTTTAGATTAGACGGAGGTCTCAACGATTGTAAAACTGCAGAAGCTGCAATAGGCTGGCCACATGAATTGTATGAATGAACGAAGGATACCTAAAAAGGTATTTGTTGGGAGAACTGAAGGGCGGAGACCAGTAGAGAAACCGAGGAAATGCTGGTCTGACTCAGTCGACGAAGATAGTCCATCGCTGCTCGGATTTCGAATTTGGAGGACGCGGTTAATGGGCCAAGGCCATTAGAAGCGCTACTTGCAGGAAGCGGGGGCCCAAGAGGGGCTGCAGTGCTACTAAGAAGAAGAAGAAGGTCAATTTGAAATATGTGTAGTGTCAATATGTGTTATTGTCGTTGTAGTTCCATACAATTAAAATGGCGATAACTCACTTTATTAGGATTTGATTTCCATAAAATTTCGTGGATATAATGGTCTTGTTTCAACCAAAAGAGCAGTACAATATAAAATTCACAAATTACACTATTATTAACAATGTTGAGTTAATTTTGATTTCTGAGATATTTTTTGACCTATTACTTATAAAGACCTGCCTTCGAGATTTTTTCAGGATCTGAAAGTGCAAAAACTTTTCATATGATACCCTTATCGACTAAATTTGATGAGAAAAATTATCTAATGGCCACTTCGCTAATAAGGGAGCCACCTTAAACAATTTTGAAATATTTGATAAAACTTAAACTTTGAAGAGACTGCCCTTACCGACTTTTTCATAAAGTTTGAGCTTTTGTAGCTTCTATAGTTCCTGAAGAAATTTCTTGTGACGCACGGATAGACGGGCAGACAGACAGATAGACAGACAAATGGACGGTCGGGACATGAAACTAGTAGGATTATGTAAAATTTCTTTTACAAAGCACTTAAATTCATGAATGTATATCCAATGATAAATAATTTAGAGGTTGAAACTCGTTGAAATTTGTTAATAATATTGTAGAATTTAGCAGTTTTGTTACTAAAACTGTATAAGTATCATTACATTGGATAAAATCAGCCATTTAAGGAGTTTTTTAAAATATCCTTTTATTCTATAAGTTTTAGTAAAATTTACAAGAGTTATAGCAATTTGAATTTCCTCTAATTTCAATAATCATACACGGATTTTCTACTTAATGGGCTTTCCATCGAACCAGGCACTGCAGTTTTGATTGGGTCTTCTCCAAATTTGTAGATAAGATGAATAACAAAAATAAATTTCAGATTCAGGTCAGTAAATGATTTTAGTAATATTGGAGAAGTGTTGGCTGATTAAGATGGGGTTCTTTTAAAGCAACAATATATTTATTGCATATGTCATAAAAGTTTTTCTTGAATTAAATCATTCTACACATCCGCATATTATAGGTTAGGGTAAACCCCCTTCTGATATGAGTGTAATTCTTTCTACCCAGCTTTTTGTTGATTTCTTCGTTCAATTTAGATAGTTGATGACAGTAGATATTAGAATCAATAGTTACGTTTCTTGGAAGCAGCTCAAAATAGATTATACCCTTGTAATCCCACCACACAAAAGGCATAATCTTCTTTTGGTGGATATTGGCTTTAGGTGTCGATTGTGGGGACTCATCTTGCTTGGTCTATGACTGCGTTATCGTAGACAATCCGTCTTTCATCATCCGTTATGATTCTTTTAAGGAATATATTGTATTGGTTTCTATTCAGCAGAAATTCGCATATGTTAATGCTTTTAGTGAGGTAGATTTCCTTTGATTTGTGAGAAACCCAAACGTCCGGGTTTTTTACATAACGTAACTATTATAAGTGCAAGTAAATGACTGAATTTGATATGTCCAGCTTCTTTGCTATCTCTAAAATCGTCATACGCTGGTTATTTTCGATTAACGCCTTTATTTTGTCATCATCAGTAGTGGTTGGACGACCAGTGTGTAATACATCTTGCACATTAAAATTACCAGAACAAAAGCAAGCAAATTAACACTAATAATGGCGTTCAGTAAGGCAGTCTTTATCATAAATTTTCCACAATTTCTTTTTAGCTTGTACCGAATTTTCCACCTTCGAAAGTAAAATACTAAAATATGTCGATAATGCTCCTATGTTTGTCCATTTACAAGTTTATTTTTAACCAATTTGTTGTTTACTAATGACACTCAGTTTTTGACTCAAGATAGTGTAAGGTCTAATCTTAAAAATGAACAATAATAATATAAGCCACAGAATCACTACTACATGAAATATGCAGTTCACTTCATGAATTATCGAATAACTCAATACTTTATAGTTGATATACAAGAAAATGTGGCTTGATCAGAACCTTTATGAATATTTTTACATATATGCTTAATAGCTTTGACCGATTGACAAAACTCGGCATGACTGTGTGCATTAAAACTTCGTGACAGGACTGAACCCTCCAATTCTTTCTTAGCTTCTTCCTCGTAGCACTACAGCCCCTATCGGGCTTTAGCTTCCTGCAACAAGTACCTTCAACTCTCTTGGTCCATTGACTGCATCAGCAGTGAACTGTCCTCGTCAACAGAATCAGACCAGCGTTTCTTCAGTTTTCCCACTGGTCTCTGCATTTCAGTTTTCCTAACGAATATCTTTTTCGGTTTTCGGCCCATTGAAGCTTCCGCAGTCTTACAACCGTCGTCCAAAATTTTATTTCAGCTAACGATTGTGTTGTTTCCATCTAGCTGCGCTCCCATTATTCACATCAGGACTCATGCTTGGGTTCAGGTATGTATTTCGCACCCATAGCATAGCAAAAGTCTTATCAAAGACTCGTTTACTTGGAGCTTTATTTTCCTGTGTATGCAGCTGGTTTTCAAGGTCGTCAACACTGAAGGTTGCACAATGGTTTATGTTTCAGAAATAAAAGACCTAGGTTACTTTAAGAATAGATATTTTCTTTCGTATATGGTGACGCAGAAATATGAAATGCACAAGGACAATGTATCATGAAGATATTATTATGTATGGGATCTTGTTGTTTGTCGGGTATTTCGGCCGATATTATTTTATCTATAAAATTCGGTTGCACTTTGTTTGCCAGACACAAATGCGGTCGTGCTGTATAACTTTTTTTCCATCCAATGCTGTAAACAAAAGCTTGAGTCGGTTTAAAGATATGTTTTTAGGATTTTGTAAAATAGTAGTCCGTAGTCCGCGTGGCTTAATGGTTAGAGCACTAAGTCCGTAAGCCAAAGGTTTCTGGTTCAAGTTTCGTTGGCGTCAACGAGATTTAGTTCGATTGGTTCTTCGGACGGACTATAAGCCTGTTCAGATATGAAACGTGCTGGTTTAAAATCAGTAAGTATAGCGGCTTGGAAGGACGGACACGTCCAAAGTGTGATAATGATCATATCACCTTGTGGAGTGCCAATACGTTAAATCATGATAATGAAATTTTCTAACTATCTCTAAGCGAAGGCCCGAAAGGGGCTGTAGTGGTACGAAAAATAAACATAATTTTACAAAACCCTACTAAAATTGCATCCTGTCTGTCCATCTGTCCGTATGTCTGTCCATCGATCCATCTGTGCGTCACAGCACTTTTTCTCGCAAACTACCAAACCCACAAACATCAAATTTTCTACGTAGGTGTAAAGTGTTGCTTCCTTCAAAGTTCAACTACAAAAAAATTGTATAAGGTATTCAAGGGGTCTCTCCATATCGGGGAGTTGCCCTCGAAAAAAAAAATGTCATCGAAGGTAGCCGATATGGGTATCAAATGAAAGTTCTTGATAAGAACTTTAATTTGACAGGAGGAGAAATACACGAAAAATTTCCCCAATAAAATTGTATCGGTACCGATATTTAAATAGTTCTATAAAAGTTCCTAATACTTTGTGAGTTTGAAGGAAATCGAATAATATACACGGAAGTTATAGCCATTTGAAATTTCTCCAATTACAACAATGGTTTTTCTTTTAAACGTGCTCATCTCTTTGACATATTTCTTGACTTTATTTGTTGCTGGTGACTGCATTTCTCAGAAGTTGGGTACTTCTGATACGAGCGTAGGTCTGTCTACCAAACTTATGTGGTCAATAAGTCGGTCATTTTCTTTAGTTTTAAATGAAATACTCTAATTTTACAGAACGTTCAGCGCTTGATTCCCGTTGTTGGTTCGTCGATGTTCAAAAATTCTACAAGGCCAAGCCCTTAAAAATGTTCAACGCTTTGTTCCCTAGTATGACTTTTTTCATTGATTACTCATTGGGTAGCCAACCTTTGCACATTTTCAATGACTGCTTCATTGCTGCATAAAAGTCACAGCTATTTTACTGTAGTAGACTGCCGAGAAAGCTGAATTCTTATTCTAAGCATTTATTCGTGAAAATATGTAAAACAAAACTTATTGTTATCTTATTAGTTTAAAAAGTATTATTTTCTACAAGAAGGTATCGTAAAGACATATAAAAAATACTTACTTAGGTAAGGTATAATTGAAAAAGATTAAAAAAGTGAAAGAAACGACACTTATTGCTAACGTATTTATTTGAAAAGTATTTTTAATATGATGAGATATCGCAAAAATATATAAAACCAATTGGGTAGACAGATTATTACGTTAAAAATGTTTCGTTACACCAAGCGATTCCGGTTGGGGGCCTTGGGGTCCCAGATAGCCCGTGGAGGCGGGGTAGGAAAGCGCCACTCGCCAACAGTTGCTAACTGGTGAGCTTGGGGCTCCCCGGAATGGTCCTTCTACTAAAATGACCGCTAATGGCCTTTACCTGGCTCATCAAGCCGCCTATCAACACTTTCACTGAAGGAGAAAAACACCAACTATGCAAATTTGGGATCCCCGACAGAGAAGATTCTTATTCGCACTAATTTCCACTAAAGAAAATTGACCAAGCAGATTGAAATCCCAAACAGGAAGGATTCGTATGTACTCCAGGCGTAATCTATGCCTTACACCAACACTGCGCGCTCCATGCGCGAATACACTGGCTGAAACACTAACACAAAACACGTGAATTTCGTATGAAAAATTAAATGATACTTCAAAGATAATCACAAGTATCATGCAATGTCATTATTTATAACCTCAAATTCCTTACACTTACAAAATTTTACTAAATAACTACGTTGAAGGCCCCGTCGACGGTCGAAATCCCCACACTTCAACTCGCTCGCTGCCTGAATCAATTTTTTTCCTTACTGTCTAGAGCAAATTTCCTTTCGTTGCCTGATAAGATTCTTCGACGCTCCTTTCTTCTAATATTTGCACCTGTTGGCTCGTTGTGATCCGCACGTTCTTCCTTCTCCGCTGTCCAGGTATTCGTAAAAGAGATCCCTTCCACCGTCGCTGGCTCTTTTATCACCCTGTCGCAACGGCCCTTTCGATTAAGTTGAAGAGCCCAAGTTCAAGGCCAAAACATTCACCATGGCTGCTCAACCTTGCAGCGTTTACCTCAGACACAAACCCAGTTTTTCTAGGTAGCCATCTTTCTTTCGCACACGGTCCTGCATTTTCGATAACAACCATATTGATTTGCTTTTTTTGAAATGACATTTATTGTGTTGTGTGTTGTGGTGCCGTGTTGCCCTGTCGGGTCTCAGTAATTCTCTTCGTTACCGTTGCCATAATTATGCCTACGAAAGGATATTATGGTGTGTCGGGCGATAAGTCCGAGGACTTTGTAAGTACATATTAATTTGATTTGAAATCGTGTCTTAATAACTGCAAACTCGTCTATCGCCAAATACTCTTGTTTTCAGGAATTCTTCCATTTTGTCTTTCATACCACCATCAGTCTCCGATAAAACTTATAGTTTATCAAATCCCTAGCATGCGCTACCATCGGTGTGGCATAATGGGCGATAATTTCATCAATATCTTCAAATTCATCGTCTTCAATCGAAACTGAAGGCATTCTCCTTGCCCTTCTCATGCACATCAATGTGTTAATAAATATCCTTGCACACCTTCTACGTTACTATTAAGTGATCCGCTCCTTTACTCACAGGTCTTATATTGGCTTTACCTTGATCCATGCTCCCCATTATTTTTATTACTTCCAAATAAAATTTATTGTGGGAAGCCGGATCAAGCCTTCGTTTTCTGGCCTTCATTATCCTTTCGATTGACTTTGTCCTCCTGATCTTGATCATAGTACGGATCTTTGCGCGGACGCCATCGACTCGCTTATTTCATTGCTAACTCCATTCGTTGTCGAGTGGTAATGTTTCAGGGACGAACTTTTATTACAGGTTTCAATATTTACATATTTGCCGATCTGCATGGCATCCGACTGAGCGATGTTTCATCTCCAAACCATATCGTTCACTTGGAATGGTGAAGTCCGCTTTTGAAGGTTGTATTTTTGTGAGCTTTGTCCCGCCACCTTTCTCATGCATTCCTTAACTTCCTCACGCATTTCAGCCGTCAAACTCTCTCGAAACCTTGGATCATTTTGAATCTTCTCTACCTCTATTGGGTGAAGGTCTCCCCTCGAAGTTACCATTTCCTGTCCAAGGTATACAAAATGTGGTCTTACCTCCATTGCTTCGTGAGTATACCCACCCCCCCCCCCCCACATTGGTTGCCAAAATGTTACGTTACACCAAGCGATTTCGGTTGGGGCCTTGAGGTCCAGGCTAGCTGGTGGGGACGGGGCAGGAAAGCGCCCCTCGCCAACTCTAGTAATGCTGCAGGAACCAATTGATGGGCTTCTTTTAAGAATTTTTAAAGCGGGAAAATTTTATCCTCATTGATTTTTGCATAACTACAAACATTTACGCAGCGCAGGCAACGGAAGTTTTTAAAGGGAAACATTTTTCCATTGATGTTTTGTTACTATTGGTCATAGCGCAATGTTATTTAGCCTTTGATTTTTTTTTACTTTAGCTTTACAGCCTCTTTCGGGCCATCGCTTGGAGATGGCTAGATTATCTCAGTATCTCGATCAACTGTATTGGCACTCGAAAAGGTGATATGGTCAGTACCACACTTTGGTCGTATATCCATCCATCCAGCTATGATACGTGCTGATTTTAAACCAGTACGTATCATAACTAAACTCAGTTTATATTTCCTCCAAAGTGGAGCAAGGACTCTAACTACTGCACTACGTGGACTACATATAGCCTTTAGCCTTCCTCAACAAATGTACTATCCAACACAACAAGAATTTTTCGGTTCGAACCAGTAGTCCCTTAGATTAATGTGTTCGACCAAACAAAGCCTTCAAAATCAAAGTCAAAGTCAAAAGCGCTTTATTCAATACTAAGCGGTATAAGTTTTCAAAGAATATAAAGCAAATTCCAAACAAAAAACATACAAAATCTTAATAGCCCAAATGGCTCTCTAAATTTATACGTTAGCATTAAACATATTTCTTCAAAAAAAACTCTAGCTAATTCAATTAATTCAGATTATTACATATTTTGAAAGTCAATTGGAAAAAAGAGAAACAAGTTGGGTAAACAGACCTACGCTCATGTCAGAAGGGTTTCGTATTCAATTTTCAAAATGCAGTCACCAGATTGAATAAAGTCAAGAAGCATGTCAATGACGATTTTATTGGAGAAACTATGAAATTCGAAGACCATACTATTATTAACAAAGTTGAAAGAATTTCGACTTCTGAGGTTTTTGTTATTGTTCTACTCATAAATATCTCCCTTGATAATTATTTCAGATGTCCATTCGCGAGGGAGGAAACACATTTTTCATGTATTTCCCCCCTGTGTCCCACTGAAGCTAAAACTGACAGTTTAAGAACTGTTTTGAAAAGCTCCCATGAAATCTATCATTTCATACTCATATTGGCTACGTTTGATGAATTTTTTTTCAGGGGCCACTCTCCTGTACTGTTATCATCGATTAATAGCCAATTTTTTCGAATCCTAGAGTTGTTACAAAGCCCTTTTGTTAGAAGCTCCCTCCCGCCTCCTTGACTTGTTTCACTTATGAGTATTAATTGTAGGTACTCAGCTTCAGTCATTCATTAAATTGAATCAAGTGTTCAAAGCACGCACCTTAAACGTTGAAGTTGGGAAAAAATAACTCAAAGTTATTCAATCTTCGCATTTAAAACAGCCACTATTTTGTTTCACGATTACTGATACCACTAGCTGAACTGATTCTCAAAGTTATTCATGACACCTATCATTCCTGAAATTTTCATGCAAATACTAGCAAAGCTGTAGTGTCTGAGTCGGTAAAAAGCGCATGTTGTTCCATAGCCATATGTTGCCATAGTAATACATGCAGCGCATATTGTTCCATAGTAATACAGGAAAATTCAAACCGCTATAACTTCGCTAAGTATGATGCAATCTTTATGAAACTTGCAGGGTTGATCAATCTTATAAATAGACATCTGTGTACTGAATTTCGTTGAATTTAAGGGTAGCGTTAAGATTTTATTCAAGAAAACATAAAATCGATAAATCATACTATTACTAACAAAGTTGAGTGAATTGCGACTTCTCACGTATTTTTTTTTGTTGTACTCATCAAGGCCTACATTCTTGATTTTTTTCAGATTTTTCGAAAGGAAGGTGTCCAATCGCGAGGGGGGGACACAAATTTTTCGTGTATTTCCCCTCCCTGAGCACCCCTCGAAGCAAACTTTGCCAAACTAAGACCTGTTTTGAAAATTTCTCATCAAGACCTTTCATTTGATACCCATATCGGCTACCTTCAATGAAATTTTTTTTTCGGGGGTCACTCCCCTACATGGGGAGACCCCCCTTAAATACCTTATACAATTTTTTAGTAGTTGAACTTTGAAGATATCACCACTTTACACCTATATACAAAATTTGATGCTTCTAGCTTAAGTAGTTTCCGAGAAAAACTGCTGTCACATACGGACGGACGGACGGACGGACGGACGGACGGACAGACAGACAGACGGACAGACGGACAGACAGGACGCGATTTTAGAAGGGTTTTGTAAAATTATTTTACAAAACCCTAAAAACCAACCAAAACTATCCTAAAATTATTTATAATTTAAACACAACAGTGAACTTTGATCCTACACCTAAAATTTTTTAACCTTATTATAATTAAATTCAATCAAAAGCTTTATCTTATACTAAATAAATTCTAAAACAATGTTCCTAACCTAAGCGTTCAACCTTATCTCTAACCTAATAAAATAAACATAACATATACCTAACCTTTACCTAATTTTTAACAAAAATAAACAACAATACTAAATGTAACAATAATAAGCTGAAACTCAAAAACTAAATAACGAAAAACACAAAAACCGGAAATAAACACGAATAATTTAGACATTGTCATTCAGCCACCAATACCTGGATTGCGCCGTCTCAATTCGATCAGCTTCAACGAATCTAGCAAATGAGTATCTCCATTGGAATTGTTGGTCTCGTGAACTCAAATTCGGAGGAAATTTTATTTTTTTATCGTTGGCCTGTCGATATCTGTGATATATGACTAGGACACCTTCAGAATCAAAAACATATCGATTCATGTCCAAATACACGAATGCTTCTGGAGGAACGCAGCCAGTAGCGAGGCAAGTCACAATATACCCGTCAGTAGGGTGGAACGGCTGTGTAATCCAAGGGTTTTCACTCACAGTTTCAGATCTTGCGATCTGATTCCGAAGAAGTTTCAACATGAAGATATCGACTCTCGTCACTTCAGCAGTTTGATAAATTCTTCTATTCGATACATAATGTTTCCAATCCATCTCAGGCTTTCTGTACAAACCAGTTCATCCACGAAGACATTTCCTTTCCAAACTCTTAGTCTTGCCATAGTACTAGCACTCTGATTGTACCAGATCTGACATCCATATGTCAAAACTGGTCTAACCAGGGTCTTGCAACAGATAATTTTGACCTTTTGATCAATGTATTTGGAATGAAAGAGTTTCCGTAGGGTCATGACTACTTTCAGTGCCTTAGTGAGCATGATTTCGACATGTTCAGTATAGTACAGGTACCGATCAAGATGAACACCGAGGCATCGAACACAAAATTTATGTGGAACTCGTTCTGAACTACCCTAGCCACCCATGATGTGGAAATTCTTCCAATTACGTTTCAGGTCTTGACTGACCCCCCGCAACGTTGTCCGAAACAAAATTGTTTCACACTTCTGCGCATTGATTTTCATTCGCCAATTGTCAGTGTACAGCTGTACATCATTGAAAATTTGTTGGAGATTGCTCTGAACTATTGTAGCTCTTCGGTCTGCCGTATATATGATCAGATCATCAGCAAACGCTATCAACGATCGCGTTGGCGTGACATTAAAATCAAAGCCGAATGCGAATGAAGATTGAGAAGAGCAGAGGCACAGTAACTGTTCCCTTCTCTAGACCATTCAAGACCTTCAATTCACGCATTGTTGTCAGATTTCCATCAGTTACAACAAACGATTTCCCGTGTAACATATTGCACATCATGGCGACAAGGTGTCTGGCGAACTTGTCCTGAAGGAGTTTAAAAACTAGTCCATCTAACCACACCGTATCGAAGGCTTTCTCCATATCAATGAGAAATGCTCCGACGCATTGTCTATCATTTAATTTTCAACAGATGTTGAATGTTGCTTTCGTTATTGCATGTGTGGTCGAATGCCTGGCACGAAAACCAAATTGGCAATTGGGCATCAACTCATATTCTTCAATGTGGGCGTTTAATGCCCTGTTGAGTATCACTTCAAACACCTTGCTGATGTTAGGCAGCAAGCTGACTGGACGATTGCTTTTGGAGCATGAAGATTCTTTTCCTTTCTTCAACATCGGAAATACCTTAGCCTTTTTCCACTCATTTGGGAAATATCCATTTTCCAACATGTTGTTGAACAATATGCAATCATTCTTAATAGCAATCTCAGGCAAATTTCGGAGAACTACATTTGGAATACCATCCGTACCACATGATTTCTTGTTGTTTATCCTGCGAAATATGAAACACAAGTCTTCATAGTTGACAAAATAATCAATAAGATTCAAGCTCGATATAAGGTCAGATGTTAATGTTTCATTGAAATGAAGAATTGCTTGACCGTTCAGGCTTGATTTGAAGTCGGAAACTTTTGCTTCAACGACCTCTGAAAATATTTGATTCCCTCTCTCAGGGCTTGGTAGATGAACCAATTCTAAATGTGTTCCAATCAGGGCAAGTTTATGCATTTCCTCACGTATAATCATGTTTCCATTTCTATTCGGAGTCGTGCTATCAATTTTGATACCAGCCCTATCGAGAATATTTATCTCATCAATAGTGACTTCAAGATTCGATACGTTCACTCGAGACTTCTTGCGGAATAAGCTATTCAATTTCGCAAACACGCCGTCTGGGTCGCGTTGGCTAATACCCCTCAATTACCCCGCGCATTGATTGCTGACCTCACTCCGGAAGTATGACCGGATTAAGTTCCGGACATTCTTCAGGTGTAATTTCAACAATGCCAACGAGGGATGATTGTAGTCCAAAAATCGTCGATAAATATTGTTGACGCATGTGAGAAGAAGGCTTTTCAATATTTTCAACCTTACAATGGTTGGTGTTTCATATTCTTCCATATTGTTTCGATGTTTAGTCTTGGGAATGACTTTCCCAATCGTTTCCAACGTCAGCTTCTCTAACTTCGACAAATAGAGATCTATTTCATCGTTAGTTAGATTCCTGTAGTTAGGAACCATTGAGCAAGAGTCGCCACTATCAGAAGGGGGACATTGCTTCTGGTACTCTCGATTAAACTTCTTTTGAAACTTTCCCCAGTCTGTTTTTTGAAATTCAACCGATGATTTTCATACTGAACTGGAATTAGGAAGACATCATCCCTTTGATGATTGATTTCCGTTACGATTGCGTAATGGTCGCTATCACAAGGAAGCACCTGCAGTTTCCGTTGAGGACTATTAAAGCTGAATTCAAGTCTTGTGTCAGCAATGCAGAGGTCCAAATATGAATTTTTCCAAGGATATGTCGGGAACTCCGACCCATATAGATTGCACATGTATTCAATTTGGTTCTCTGTTATCCACGATTTCAGGAATAAACCTCTTGGATTATTGGTGGCGTTTAGCCATGATGTATGTTTGGCGTTCAGGTCACCAGCAAGAATATAATAATTATGCAGCTTGTTCAATTCGAGTGTTTCAAACAAGGAATTGAGCTCCTCCTTGAGCTTGAGAACAGTTCCACCAGTTGCATGGGCAGAGATAACGAAGAAGTTATCCCCACCTGGAAGTGAGGTTTTGATAACGGACACTTCAATAGGGTCTTCGAACCTCCCCCATCACCTTATACCCTATTGTTTCTTACGGACTCAAAATCCTTGAATGTCATGGAGTGCCATGAATTGAGGTGGGTTTCGGTGAGAAGCATGACGTCAGGCTTTTGCTTAACAATGAATTCAAGGAGATAATCACGTCGATGTATAGTAACAATGGAGTTGACGTTGATCGAGATGAGACGAAACCTATCCATGGGAATGTGGCTGGATGACAAATTATTTTGAGGCATTTGAAACCCCTAACCGATGAATAACAAGATTAATTTTTGTATCTTGTTTATCTATTCTTTCCGATAGAGAGATTAATTGCTGTAAAATTTTGAGAAGCAGCTCATTATTGCCACTTACATTATTTACACTATTTACCGCAGTTTTTGCTGGTCCTCTAGCAGCTTGTGCAAATGATACTCCGGACTTGACGAAGTTCGGAGCTAAGACACTGCGGTTTAGTTGTGTTTGCTTTGGGATAGATTTTAATCTTGCATCCTGATATCGAGAGCATTCTCGCTATGATGCCGGGTGACCAAAAACACCGCAGTTAACACAGTATAATTTCTCTTTTGGCTCCGTCTGAGCCGATTTGCACTCACCGGGAGCATGCACGTCCTTGCACTTGATGCATCGGTAATGCATGGCGCAGTTGGCAGCCGAACGCCCAAATCGTTGGCAGCGATAGCACTAGTTGATTTCTCGTTTCTGGAGGCGTTCCCACCCCACCACTTGGAAATTCAAATTTCTGATCTGTTGAAAAGCGCTTGGACTACTCTTATTTGATATTTGCACTAAATAAAGTGGTAAATTTTTTTTACCGTCGACCTTCTTGTCGCGAATGTTTTAACTGAGACAAACTCGATTTCTGGTGCTGCTTCCTTGAGCACCTGAAGAAGATCGACGGTATCTTCTCCGCAGTCCAAGCCATTCAACAAGAACATCTGGTTCTGCTCATTTTTGGGGATATATCCGAAGTGCGGAACTTCCCCAGGATTTAAAGCATTTTTTGCTGGTTTAGAATCAACCAGTAATTTCGTTCTGACAGATAACTTCTCGGAATTGATTCGTATAATTGAAAAATTTGTTAATTAGTTTTTGGGTGCCAACAGCCGAACCATGTCCTTTTCGCTTTCACCGAAGACATTAATTGGCGGAGCTTTCTCTGTATTCTTGGCTATTTTTTGCGGAGGACCAGCAGAACTATGGGCTGGTGACTTCTCCTTTTTTTTATTTTTTAAATATAGGAAAAAATTATCATTATCTTTAATATTACCTCCATTATTGTCATCAACCTCCATTTATTGTTGGAGTACGTCCGGCACTGCATAATAATTTTGGCTGTCGTTAATGCCTCCAGCACTTAATACTTCTTCTGGGACGATTGGTTTAATTGGTTTCAATCTTAATTTTAATTCTTCAATTTCAGCTTGAATTCGACTCACTTCTTGCTTGTCTTCGACTACTTGTCTTACGGCCGCCATCTGCGGAGTACTGGGTGCTCCCCGAGGCCCCCCAACGGGGGAAGCCGTCGGGCTCCTCCATACAGCAGTCCTGAGTTAGTCTTCGGTTTGTTACCCCTTTTCGATTTATTAATGCCATGAGTCGATGCCTTCGACGATAGATGCTTTCCCAACAAAATCAAAATTTGCTTTTGATTGGGTCGTAAAAAATTAATTCAATTGGCAAACTGATTTTTGTGAAAAATTAATTAATTTTTAAAATTAATGACAGGAGCGATTAAAAACACGTCTACACGCAACGAGTGCTCGGCGTTTTTATGATATTAGTATGGATTTACTTACAATTTATGAAGTCATATGGAACATGCCAATTTTTTGTCAAATTTTGTAACCAATAGAAATATTCATTACTCATTACTTTCACATCACCTTTCGTATATGGGAGTGATTCTGGTGTACATTAATAAATTCCTCCCGAGCAGTGGCGTTAAAAGTGAAAATGATTCATGTGTGAAATAAACTGTGGTAAGAAATGCTTACTTTTTCATGACTACGTGCTTGATTTAAACACTAATTGCCTAATAAATATTTTGATAATAAGGGTCATTTCACCCTCTCGATTCACCTTTTATCTCTCTTCAGTAGTTACCGCACCAAAAATTTTGAATAAATTTCTTCGTTGATGCGAGGGTACTATTTTAGATTAAATTCAGTTTTTAATCGTTTCTTTTTTGGCATACCATCATAATAAGACAATTTATATTCGCGCTTGCAACAAATTTGATATTGTGATGAGTAGTCGTATATCAGCCAATTATACTTCTATGCAAATTTATGTGAAATCAGTCATTTCCAGAAGAGAAAAAAATGTTTACTTTTGTAATAATTCTAACTCGATTCTCACATAATATTAAAAATCATTATCAAATCATCGTGAAATATAAACATGCACTGTTGGGTTATCACTTTGTTTATTTTAGATTATCAAAATAATTTATTATAATACTGGCTACACTATACTACACACTACCAAACTTCACGACATCTTCCACGCCGATCAGGAAGAGATCCAGCGCGACACGGAACGTCTATTATCTGCACACCTTTCACACCAAACATGGGCTTTTCGGATGGTTCAACCATTACATCGCCATCAGTAGTCCCTTCAACACTTGCAGGTTCTAGGTCTTCAGGAGCTGGTGTAACGATTTCCACGTACGATGGCACTTTCACCAGAACCAAACGTTTGTTACATGCTACTTTCTTCACACACCATTTGTAACAGTCCTCATCGCTACCCTTGGATGCATCACAGCAGCTATAAAAGGCAGTACAGTTTGCAGGAATTGGTTCTCCAACGAATTTTGTAGTAAACGCTCTTCCGGATTCAGTGGGCTCGGTGGAGCTAGCAGGAGCTGTAAATTCTGTTATAGGTTCCTCAGCAAGAATGCCCGAAACTAAAGCACCAACAATTAAAGTTAGGATCAGCATAATCTGTAAAAATTATAAATAACGATCGACCCGAGAATAATACTAAGATAGTCTTCACAGGATACTCACGTAAATTCAAGGTGTCTATCTTGCACAAAGTCTACTAGACGAGTAAATTGTTGATCATTTTATATTCATTCCGTAGCTTTCAAAGTTAATATACATACACAAATTTTTACTTTCTTAGAAGCTGATCAACTAAAAGACAAAATATGGTTGATTTAGCCCCAGATATTGATCTTGACCCAAGTAACCCTGAACAATTCATTGCATTTATAATGTAGATGTAAGCTGAAAAGCATACTTGAAATATGATTTTGTTTATTGTTGCTCCTTAATCAAATGGAAAGATAATAATTTTATTGTCTTTCAATTTCAATCTAACAATATTATTTTTTATTAATACGGTTTGCGTATGAACAAGTCATAATGCATTCAACCAGAGTATTAACATCGATGATTTGTGTGGCTTTAGACCACACGACTTAATTAGTTCCAAATTTTCAAAAGAAATCCGCAAATTTAAATTGCAAATACTTTGCTTATTTGTTGAGTAAATATGCATTAAAGAGTGTCCGTACATATGTGGAATTACTCAAGCAAATGCACTTGAAAATTTTAAATTTTCCTCATATCAAATTATATACTTTTGAGCTGCGAACTTTCTATCAACAATTTGAATTAAGTGACTGGAATTCAATTGACTACCGATGAAATATATGTCTTTGTGTTATTTGTAACTTTCTTCCCTATGCAACTACATTTTCGGAAGGAAAGGTTAACTGGAGTCGAATGCAAACCAAGAAGAATGTAATGCTCCTCTTGTTCCAGAGCAAGTACTAAAATGAAAGCTTTGAAATAGAAATATTTGAAATTGATTCAAATCAAACTAAACCATCCTGACAAAGAATAGTTGGTGTGCACATTTTCATTAATTCAGTCAGTCATATCTGATACCAATTTATTGAACATTTATATCAGTGTTCCACATGTTATTGCTTTTATTCTACTTTAGAAAAAAATTCAATTAGCGCCTTCCCTATAAAATGTAGGTTTAAACACTTGTAATTGGGAATCACCAATTATCAGTTAACAATGTTTATACTTAAAATGGCTTCATTTTGATAAAACAAAAATTTCGTTGGAAAAAATAAATAAATAAATAACCAAATCTTTTAATATTTAAAGATTTTTAGAAATTCCCAGAAATTTGATTATAATATGAAATATCTTTGGGTTTCCAGAATGAAAAAACTAAGAAATTTATAATTGTATGAAAGTTCATTAAAACATCCATCATAATCATTAAAATTGCATTACTATTTCTTTTAAGAAATTTTGGTTTTGCTACTGAGATATGACGAGGCAATTTCGATATCAATATCAAGGTCTTGTGGTCTTACTTCTACATTCTTCAGTTTTGGGTGGAAATTCGTCTAGTTTTAAAATTTTCCTACAAAAAATGCTGGGCTTATATATTATTAGAGGGCGAAAGTCGACATAAAAGCTTGATAATTTCTTTTAAGAGATCAGCTTCAAGGACATCTACCAATTAAAGCCAACAGATGAGATGTAACAGAGAGAAAATTAAATGCTGAGTTTTTGAAATGTAAATTGACGGTTTTGGCTTTAACATGATGAAAATCGAAAGTTATTTTTATATTACGAAGACACTGAGTTATGTTGAACCTTCATTTTTAGGTCTTTGTAAGACCTAAACTTTTGAGAGACTATCACTTCTGACTTTTTCACAAAGTTTGAGCATTCTAGCTTCTATAGTTTCTGAAGAAATTATCTGTGACGCACGGACAGACGGACAGACAGGTCGCGAAACTAGTGTCTTTGTAAAAATTTTTTTTACAAAGACCTGAAAATCGTTCAAAAGAGGCAAAGTTTCGTTCAGAGACACATAATAGCCGCGATTTTGTTCCATGTTAAATAATGAATGCTTGGCTCATTTTGCATATTAAAGAAACCACTCTTCCTTAAATAGTTGGGAAAATTCGAAGAAAATAAGAATGCATTGATCGGTTTGGAATATATATTAACTACCAACAAGTGTTTTCAGGGTTTTGTACTAAAATACAAAACCCTATTGCAATCACGACCTGTGTCCGTCTGTATGTCACAGCACTTTTTCTCCGAAATTATAAAGGCTACATTATGACTGAAGATGAGTACCTACAATTAATACTCATAGGTAAAACAAGTAGGAGAGGCAGGAGAGAGCTCATAGCAAAAGGCCTTTGTAATCATTCTAGGATTTGAAAAAATAGGCCATGAATCGATGATTACAGTACAGGAGAGTGGCCCCTGGAATAGAAATTTCATCAAAGGTAGCCAATATGAGTATCAAATGAAAGTCCTTTATGAGAGCTTTTCAAAACAGTCCTTAAACTGACTGATTTTGCTTCAGTGGGGGCACAGGGGGGGAGGAATACATGAAAAATGTGTTTCCTCCCTCACGAATGGACACCTGTGATCTATAAAATCTTAAAAAATATCAAGGGATATATTTATGGGTATAACAATAACAAACACCTCTGAAGTCAAAATTCGTTCAACTTTGTTAATAATAGTATGATCCTCGAATTTAAAATCGTTTTTGACATGTTTCTTGATTTTATTCGTTGCTGGTTACTGCATTTTGTAAGTTGAGTACAAAACCCTTCTGACATGAGCGTCGGTCTATCTACCCAACTTGTTTAAATTTCATACAATCGAAATGGCGATAACTCACTTAGTTATGGTTCGATTCCATGAAATTTTTTAGTCATAAGGGTTTTATATTAACCTACATAAATGTAAAACCTTAAGAAGGTTAAGGCTACCGTTCCAATTTTTAAGGGAAAAGTAATAATTTAAAAATCATACCATTATTAACAGAATTGACTGAATTTTGATTTCTGAGGTATTCCTTGCCCTTGGACTTATAAAGAACTACCTTCGTTATTTTTTTTGGATTTTTGGCTCAAAGGTGTCCAATCGTGTAGGTACGGGAAACAAATATTGTTCGTGCATTTTGCCTCCCCTTGACTTCTAATGCAAAAAAAAAAATTAATTTTGTGTCAGATTCTGAAAGTGCTAAGATCTTTCATTTGATACTTGACACATTTAATGAAAAAAATTGTTAAGGGCCATTTCGATATGAGGGGGGACCCCCTTAAAATACTTGATACATTTGATGAAATCTAAACTTCTAAGAGACCACCACTTCTGACCTTTTCACAAAGTTTGAGCTTTGTAGCTTCCATAGTTTCAGACGAAATTTCTTATGACGCACGGATAGATGGACAGATGAACAGGCGGACGGACAAAAAGACCGACGGCTCAAGAGGACGAGTAATTTGTAGGTTTTTGCTAAATTTCTTTCAGAAAGCCCTAAAAATCTATCCGCCAGATCCAATAACAAATAACTTAGAGGCTGAAATTCGTTGAACTCTGCTAATAGCAGAAGGATTTAACATTTTTACCAGTAAAACTTTATTACTATCATTAAATGAAATGAATTCAGCCATTTAAGTAGTTCTTCAAAATATCATTTATTTTATAAGTTTCAATAAAATTCACTGACATTATAGCCATTTGAATTACCTCCGATTACAACAATCATATACGAACTTTCTACTACATAGGCTTTCTATCGAACCAGACACTACACTTTTGGTTGAATCTTCTCCAAATTTTCAGATAAGATGAATAACCAAATCGCATTTAAGATTTAGATGAGTCAATGATTTTAGTAATATTGGAACAAAGTATAGCTGGTTAAAATGCAGTTCTTTTAAAGTAAGAGTAGATACATTTGTTGAGCGAGAATGGATCGTAGTAGTCTTTGCGTATAGACGTCTTTTAAATCGCTCCTGTAAAAAGTTTTCAATGATTAAAATAATTTTTTGAAAAGCATCAGTCCGAAGTTAATTTTTATCGGAAAAAAAACTTATATTGTCGAAGTCATTGACTCAGGAAATTTCTATCGAATATTTTTTACCTCGATTGGTAACGAAAAACAAATTACCAAAGAAAACTTCGCCGCTGGTATGGAGGAGCCCGATGGCTTCCCACCGTTGGGGCAACCTGAGAAAACGACGAGAAAACATAACGAAGAAAAGCGGACAATCAACAAATGTCCAAATTGCAAAAAGAAAATGATGAACTAAGGCTAGAGATACAGTCCCTCAAGGATCTCTTCAAGAAAGGGATGAAGCCTCAAAAGACCCAGCCGCAAAATCAATGGCAACGGGTAACAAAGCCAAAGAAAAGTGCAAAGCAAGCAATTCCGGAAGAAGTTCTAAGTGCTGGTAGCACCAACGAGAGCCAAAACTATTTTGCAGCGCTGGAGGGATTAACTGAAGGAATGAAAATTGAAGAAAACATCGCAGGTAATTCTAATCAAGATAATGACTTAAATTTTATTCAATATTTAACGAACAAAAATAAGGAGAAAAAACCAGCCCGCAGTTCTGCTGGTTCCTCTGAAAAAGCTTCCAACACGACAGAAAAAGTTTCGCCAATCAACGCGTTCGGACAAAGCGGGAAAGATATGGTTCGGCTATTGGCAGCCGAAAATAAACTGGCGAATTTCCAAATCAAAAGAGTGAATGCCGAAAAATTAACTATAAGGACGAAATCACTGGTTGATTTCAAGTCAGCCAAAGATGCGCTGAATTCTGGAGAGGTTCCACACTTCTCACTACCCCAAAAAGTGAAAAGAATCAACCTTCTTGTTGAAGGGTTTGGACTGCGGAGAGGATACGGTCAATCTTCTTCAGGTGCTCAAGGAAGCTGCACCAGATATTGATTTTGTTTCAGTCAAAGCCTTTGCGACAAGAAGGTCGAACATAGAAGGGAAAAATTTACCACTTTACCTGGTACAAATTGCAAATAAGAGCAGTCCAAGTGCCCTTCAACAAATAAGGTACTTGAAATTCAGAGTGGTGAGGTGGGAACGCCTCCAGAAAAGAGGAGTCAACCAGTGTTACCGGCCGTCAATTGTGCCATTCACTACCAGTGCGTTAAATGCAAAGACGTTCATGCTCCTGATGAGTACGAGTTGGCTCAGACGAAGCCTAATGAAAAATTATACTGCGTTAACTGCGGTATTTTTGGTCACCCAGCATCATATTGAGAATGCTCCTGATATCAAGATGCAAAAGTTAAACTTGCTCCAAAGAAAACACAAGTACATCGTAATATCATACCTTCCAACTTCGTCAAGCCCGCAGTATCATTTGCACTCGCCACCAGAGGACCAGCAGAAAAAGCTGGAAATAATGTAAACAATGTAAGTGGCAATAAGGAGCTGCTTCTCAAAATTTACCTGCGACTTAATTCTTTATCGGAGAGAATCGGCAAACAAGATTCAAAAATTAACTTTGCTTTTCAGCGTTTAGGTCTTTCAAATGCCTAATAATAACTTGTCATCCAGTCATATTCCCATTGATAGGCTTCGCCTCATATCGATCAACGTCAACTCTATCGTCGCTATACATCGACGTGATTATCTCCTTGAATTTATTGTTAAGCAAAAGCTTGACATCATACTCCTCACAGAAACCCACCTCAATTCATGGCATTCCATGGAATTCAAAGAATTCGCATTCGTATGGAACGATAGGGTAATAGGTGATGGGAGAGGTGGCACCGGGATATTGGTTCGAAGACCCTATTGTTTACAAAATATTGAAGAAGTCAAATTCAAAAGCTTTGAATTTCTTGAAGTGTCCGTCATAAAAATTTCACTGCCAGGTAGGGATAACTTCTTCGTTACCTCTAGCTATAAAACTGGTCAAAATGCTCGCAAGTTCAAGGAGGAACTCAATTCCTTGTTTGAAATACTCGAATTGAACAGGCTGCATAGTTATTATATTTTTGCCGGTGACCTGAATGCCAAGCATACATCATGGCTAAACGCCGCTAATAATCCATGAGGTGTATTGCTGAAATCATGGATAACAGAGAACCAAATTGAATACAGGTGCAACCTATATGGGTCGGAGTTCCCAACATAACCTAGGACAAATTCATATTTGCGCCTCTGCATTACTGACGCGAGACATAAATTCAGCTTTAATAGTCCTCAACGGAAACTGCAGGTGCTTCCTTACGATAGCGACCATAACGCAATCGTAATGGAAATCAGTCATCAAAGGTATGATTTCTTCCTCATTCCAGTTTAGTATGAAAATCATCGGTAGAATTTCAAAAAAACAGACTGGGGAAAGTTTCAAAAGAAGTTTAATCGAGAGTACCAGAAGCAATGTCCCCCTTCTGATGGTGGCGACTCTTGCTCAATGGTTCCTAATGACAGGAATCTAACTAACGGTGAAATATATCTCTATTTGTCGAAGTTATAGAAGCTGACGTTGGAAACGATTGGGAAAGTCGTTCCCAAGATTAAACATTGAAACAATATGGAAAGATATGAAACACCAACCATCACAAGGTTGATAAGATTGAAAAGCCTTCTTCTCACACGCGTCAACAATATTTATCGACGATTTTTGGACTACAATTATCCCTCGTTGGCTTTGTTGAAATTACACCTGAAGAATGTCCGGAACTTAATCCGTTCATACTTCAGGAGTGAGGTCAGCAATCAATGGGCGGAAAAACTGAGGGGTGTTTAGCCACAGAACCCAGATGGCGTTTTCGCGAAAGTAAATAGCATATTCCGCAAGAAGTCTCGAGTGAAGTTATCGAATCTTGAAGTCACTAGTGATGACATAAATCTTCTAGATAGGGCTGGTATCGAAATTGATAGTACGACTCTGGATAGAAATGGAAACATGATTATATGTGATAGATTGCAGAAACTTACCTTGATCGGAACACATTTTGAATTGGTTCATCTGCTAAACCCAGAGAGAGGGAATGAAATATTTTCAGAGGTCGTTGAAGCAAAAGTTTGTGTCTTCAAATCAAGCCTGAACGGCCAATTAATTGTTCATTTCGATGAAACATTAACATCTGACCTCATACCGAGCTCGAATCTTATTGATTATTTTGTCAGCTATGAAGACTTGTGTTTCATATTTCGCAGAATAAACAACAAAAATCATGTGGTACAGATGGTATTCCAAATATAGTTCTCCGACATTTGCCTGAGGTTGCTATTAGGAGTCATTGCATATTATTCAACAACATGTTGAGCAATTCATATTTCCCAAATGAGTGGAAAAAGGCTAAAGTATTTCCGATCTTCAAGAAAGGAAAAGAATCTTCATGCCCCAAAAGCTATCGTCCAATCAGCTTGCTGCCTAACATGAGCAAGGTGTTTGAAATGATACACAACAAAGCATTAAACGCCCACATTGAGAAATATGAGTTGATTCCGAATTGCCAACTTGGTTTTCATGCCAGGCATTTGACCATACATGCAAGAACGAAAGTGACCTCAGACATCTGTTGGAAACTAAAAAACAAAGAATGTGTTGGAGCATGTCTCATTGATATGGAGAAAGCCCTCGATACGGTGTGGTTAGATGGACTAGGTTTCAAACTTCTTCAGGAGAGGTTCCCCAGACACCTTGTCGCCATGATGTGCAATATGTTGTACGGGAAATCATTTGTTGTAACTGATAGAAATCTGACAACAATGCACGAATTCAAGTTCTTGAATGGTCTACAGCAGGGAACAGTTACTGCACCCCTGCTTTTCTCAATATTCATTCGTAGGCTATTGAACAGCTTTGGTTTTAACGTCTCGCCAACGCAATCATTGATAGCGTTTGCTGATGATCTGATCATCTATACGGCTGACCGAAAAGCTACAATAGTTCAGAGCAATCTCCAAAAATTTTAATGATGTGCAGGTCTACACCAACAATTGGCGAATGAAAATCAATGCGCCTGACCTGAAACGTAATTGGAAGGATTTCCACATCATGGCTGGCGAGGGTAGTTCAGAACGGGTTCCACATAAATCCTGTGTTTCATACCTCGGTGCTCATCTCGGTCAGTATCTGTATTATACTGAACATGTCAAAATCATGCTCAGAAAGGCACTTAAAGTAGTCACTGCTCTTCGGCGACTCTTTCATTCCAGATACATTGATCAAAAAGGCAAAGTTATTTGTTACAAGACCCTAGTTAGACCAGTTTTGACATATGGATACCAGATCTGGTACAACCAGAGTGCTAGTACAATGGAAAGATTAAAAGTTTTCGAAAGGAAATGTCTTCGTGCATGAACTGGTTTGTACAGAAAGCCTGAGATGGATTGGAAGCACTATATATTGAATAAAAAAATTTATCAAACCGCTCAAGTGTCAAGAGTCGATATCTTCATATTGAAACTTCTTCGGAATAATATCGTAAGCTCCGTAACTGTGAGTGAAAGCCCTTGGATTTCACAGCCGTTCTACCCTACAGACGGGTATATTGTGACTTGCCTCACTATTGGCTTCGTTCCTCCAGAAGCATTCGTGTATTTGGACATGAATGGATATGTTTTTGATTCTGACGGCGTGCCAATCATATATCACATATATAGACGGGCTACCGATAAGAAGATGAGATATCCTCCGAATCTGAGTCCACAAGACCAACAATTGCAATGGCGATACTCATTTGCTAGATTCGTTGAGGCTGGTCGAGCTGAGATGGAGCAATCTAGGTATTGGCGGCTGAATGACAATGTCTAAATTATTCGTGTTTATTTTCTGTTTTTATGTTTTTTTCTCGTTACTTAGTTTTTAGTTTCATCTCATTATTGCTACATCTAATGTTGTTGTTTATTTGTATTATAAATTTCGTGTAGGTTTCGATATAAGGTAACATTTTTTTTGGATTGAACTTATTTAGAATTAGGGAGTAACATATTAGGTTTAGGATATAAGTTCACTATTGTGTTATTAATATAAGCAATTTTTGAATAATGCTGGTTGGTTTTTTCTCCTTTTTCCAATTGAATCAAGAAATATGTAATAATCTTAATTAATCTAAATTTGCAAGTGTATTTTTTTCATTAAATGTGTTTAACTGATAACGTATAACTTTAGAGAGCCATTCGGGCCATTAAGATTTTCATAGATTTATTGTTTGGAATTTGCTTTATGTTCTTTTAAAAATTTATAACTATTTGTATTAAATAAAACGCTTTTGACTTCGACTTTGTGACTTTACATTTTATTGGGTAAGCAGATGCATTTTGACCCTTTTGAGTCATCTTTTGTGTCTGAAGGGAGTGTGGAAGGAAATGACTTTATATGGGTGTAAGATGGATTAAGCAGAACGTTCCTAGGTTAGGACAGGTAGAGGGATATTCAGTTTTTATTTTAATGTTAACAATGCATCGACTTAGCAAACAAACTGCACAATCACTGATATAGAATCTAACCATATTGTTCATATTACTTCAGAAGTATCGTTATTTTAATTTTAACATAGTCCTGCAAATCCCTAAATGTCCTCCGTATCGAGGGTTGTGGAACTCTTCTATTAGTACACTGTGTGCGATGTGTATATTTTCCAATGTTTAGCGCTTCCAATTTATCCTTGATTTGTATTTTATATATTTGAACCTCTAAACAAAAGAATATTCAAACAAGTATTTAACTTGTTCGAACAAAATGAATATGATTGTATAAAGTCAAAAATACTAAAGCAACTGGAAATTCAGACTAGAGAAAACTGATAGAAGATTATTCTTGATTTGTATTATTTCCATCAAAACACTATTTGCTTTTCTTTGACTTATATATATTTCGGGATTAGGTTGCTCCCTCCTTCAGTGTCAATTGTTTTCTGATTCTGAATCACGCACGCACAATTTTAAATTTACCTTCTCTGTGCGGGCTGAATTTCAAATTCATTACACCAGTGATGTCTGACAAGTTGATGAAATAGAGTTGATCAGGTTCTATTGGTGCCTGGGTGCCTTTATTGTAGACTAATATAAAATTATATTGGCGCAATTTTCGTAATACTTTACAGGGGTTTTCATTGTGCTGCAGGCAAAGACAAGAATGTGATTGACAGTAAAGAACGCCTCATGGCTAAGTTCACTAAGAACTATTGTCAGCATCCTTTCAAGCTGCTGAATGAAATTTTCAATCCAAACAGTAATTTCTTGGACTGTTACTGTTCATCACTGGTTGAAAAGACTATTTATACTCTAAACTTTTTCTGAAATTCAATTTGAACTGGTCATGGCCAGCGCCAAAAAATACTTTGCTTAGCCTAGTTTATCGAAAAAACTTTAAGTCTCACTGAAGGAAACTTTTGCAGACGATGTTATCGTTTAACTTTCAAAAATCTACGATAAGTCCTGATTTCGCTTTTCCATATGTACCCTTCTTTGATACAATCAAAAGACGTGATACCAGTAGATGGTGCAATAAAAGCATTGGCTTCTAGATCTTCGAATTGCTGTAGAATGTCCTCATTCTGTGATTGTGGTAATTTATAATTTGGTCAATTTCTCAGCAAAAATTTACCTATTGCGGAGAGTACTTTATCTATTGGATAGTCTAAAAAGCATTGAGCCATTCTTGTCACTAGATGGTGTTCGATGTCTTATATCGGGCAATACTAATCAGATTGACACAAACTAATATGCGTTTGAAAGGGGATATTCCAGTCTACAATTTTCTTATAGACAGCTTTGTATTTCTTGATGCGCTTCAAAAATTGTATTCGTTTAAATACGAGTGAATTTTCTGAAAAAATTCGCTATATTTTACAATATCATTACGATCAAGGTGAGAATGCATTGCAGGCTCATGAAAAACTTTGTAGTATCTACGGTCAAGGTATTTTATCAAAACCCACTGCCAAGAGATGGTTCGCTCGCTTTCGTTCTGAAAATTTGATGTCAAAAATGCACCTCGCTCAGGTCGACCAATCACCGAAAAAGTCGATGAAATCTTACAAAGAATTGGAGAAAATCGACACACAAGCAGCCATGACATTGCTGAGGAACTGAATATCTATCACCAAACAATTTTGAACCATTTGCGTAAGACTGGATACGCAAAGAAGCTCGAAGTTTGAGTGCCATATGAATTAACAAAAAAAAAATTAGATCGACCGAATTTCCATTTGTGAAATGCTAATAAAACGCAAAGAAATTGAGCAATTTTTGAAGCAAATCATTACAGGCAATGAAAAATGGGTAATGTCATTCGAAAAGTATCGTGGTCAAAAAAAGGTGAAACGTCACAAACGACTTCAAAGCCAGGATTGACACCAAATAAGGTTATGCTGTGTGTATGGTGGGATTGGAAGGGAATCGCTTATCATGAGGTTCTAGAACCTGGCCAAACACTCAATTTGGCTCTGTACTGTCAGTAATTCAGCAGATTGCAACAAGCAATTCAAAAAAACTGGCCAGAATTGATCGAAAGAAAGGGCGTTGTCTTCCACCATGACAATGCCAGACCACACACATCTTTGATGATCCGGCAAAAATTGACAGTGCTTGGCTGGGAAGTTTCGATGCATCCACCGTATAGTCCAGAACTTGCACCATCAGACTACCATTTGTTTCGGTCTCTGCAAAACTTCCTTAATGAAAAGAAATTCACTTTAAAAAGGGACTGTCAAAATCATTTTGGCCAAGTTTTTTTGGAATAAGAGCTCTACCCAAAAAATGGCTATATATATATATATATATATATATATATATATATATATATATATATATATATATATATATATATATATATATATATAGTATTCTCACCAATAGGCAAACTTCTTTCGAGATATTTACCTAAAAATAGATTTCGAAAGTTTTAAAAGAAGTTTAATTGGGATTATCAAAAGCAATGACCTCTTTTTGCCGATGACAACTCCTGCTCATTGGTTCCTTATGATGAAAATTTGACTAAAGATGCAATAAGTCTTTATTTTTCGAAGTTAGACAAGAAGTTGCTATTAAGAATAATTGCATAGTATTCAGCAACATGTTGCGCAATTCATATTTCTAAAATGTATCGAAAAATATCAAAATATTTTCCCTTGAAGTAAGAAAAAGAATCTTTGTGCCCTAAAAACGATAGCGAATCAGTAAAGCGTTTGGAGTGTTACAAATCAAAGCATTAAATGCCCTCATTGAAAAATATGAGTTGATGCAGAATTGGCAATCACTCGACTATACATGCAATTCTGAAAGTTCTTCTTCTCATAGACAGTTCAAAATGAGTTGGAGCGTGTCCCATTGATATAGAGAGAGAACTTTCTTAAGCACCTTGTCGCTATGATGTGCAATATGTTGTACAGGAAATCATTTGAGGAAAATACACGGCTTTAAAGTCTTGAATGATCTTCACCAAGGAACAGTTACTGCGCCTCTGTTTTTCTCAATATTAATTCGAAGGCTGCCTGACGGCTTTGATTTAAATTTCTCGCCAAGGCGATCATCAATAGCGTATGCCAATGATCTAGTTATTTAAAGGGCAAAGAGACAAGCTTCAATCATTCAGAGCAATCTACAAAAAATGTTTAATAATGTACAGCCCTATACCGCCAATCGGTGAATGAATATCAATACGTAGAAGTGCCAAACAATTTGGTTTCGGACAACTTTGCGGTTGACTATTCAAGACCGTACATGCAACTGTAAGGATGGCCACATTATGGCTGGTGAGGATAGTTTGAAGCGCATTCCAGATAAGTCCTGTGTTTGATACCTCAAAGGTCATCCCGATCAGTATCTTTACTACACTGAACACATCAAAATGATGCTTAGCAAAGCACAAGAACTGTTCACGGCCTTTCAACGACCCTTTCATTATAGAAACATTGATAAAGAGGTCAAAGTTATCTGTCACAAGACCCTTATTAAACCAGTTTTGGCATATGGGTGTTAGATCTGGTACAACAAAAGTGCTGGTAATGTGGAAAAATTAAAGAATTTTTGAAAGGAAATGTCTTGAAACACTATGTATCAAATAGAAAATTTATATCAAGCTGCTAAATTGACGATAGTTGATGTCTTCATATAGAAACTTCTTTGAAATCACATCGAAAAGTCTGCAGTTATGAGCGAAAGTCCCTGTGTTTCACAGCCGTTCCACCCTACTGACAAGTAAGAGTATATATTATCTCACTACTGCCTTCGTTCCTCTAGAAGACATGCATCAATTTGTTTTTGATTCTGATGGTGTCCCAATTATACACCTCATATATAGATGAGTCACTGATAAGAAGATAAAATATTCTCCAAATTTGAGTTCCAGAGACTGACAATTCCAATAATAATACTCATTTACTAGATTTGTTCAGTCTGGTCGAAATGGAATGGAGTAGTCTAGATATTTGTGGCTGAATGACGATATCTAAATTATTCCTGGTTATTGTTGCTTTTTGCATTTTTCATTACAAGTTTTGATTTTCAGCTCATTGTTGTTGTTGTTGTTTATGTTGAAAATAAGGGTTAGGTTTCAATATTTAGGATAGGTATATGTGATGTTTATTTTATTAGCTTTGGAGATAAGTTTTGACGTCAGGTTCGCATAATGTGATTAGTATAAGATATATTGTTAAATTGAATTTTATTAGTATTAGATTATAACATATTAGATGTAGGATAAAAGTTCACTGTTATGTTGTGTGACTATCATAATTTGTTTTTCATTCTTGAAAAGCTGTCAGGCCTTGCTTTGCTGTGTGTCTGCTCACACAACAAAGCGAGGCCCGACGGCCTTTCAAGAAAAAAGAGCATTGACTTGCGGATATCAGATAAACAAAATAATTGACTATAATTAATTCTTGGGAAGGGTTGGTTGATTTTTTCTCTTTTTTCAAATCAATCATAAAATATATAATAAATTCAATTAAATTGAATCTAATAAGTTTTTTGAGCATATGTTTTTGATTCTTAATGAATGAATTTAGACCACCATTTGGACAATTAAGTTTTAGTTTTTTATACATGGAATCTGCTTTATATTCTTTGAAAATTTATAATGATTACATATCCTTACAATAAATCTTAATACCAAGGTTCGAATTATGAATGCTGTGCGATGGATTTTATTATTATTATTATTATGAAATATTTTAATTGCACTAAAGTTTTTATATTTCTATTAGCAAAGCTACCTGACCTTTATAAATAGATCGTCACCAATTTTTTCGGATTAAACCGTTGCTTAAACGATGTTCCCGGGAAAAAATTACAGATTTTTCAATGGTATATATGTCCAACCCAAATACGCTGATTTTTGCATATGGAATTAAGTACGCATTTTGGTTACTTCTACTGTATTATTGGTGTGGCTTCCAATTTAGTTGCCCCCTTTATTGAGATTGGCATGACATTTAAAGAATCGTTTATTAATATTTCAAAATATTTTCATTAATTATGAAACTTCAATTGATGTTCAAACAAGTTGGGTAGACAGATCTTCGCTGATGTCAGAAGGGTTTTATACTCAACTTACATAATTCACTCACCAGCAGCGAATAAAATCAAGAAACATGTCAAAGACGATTTTATTGGAGAAAATGTGAAATTCAAGGATCATACTATTATTAACAAAGTTGAACGAATTTTGACTTCTGAGGTATTTGTTATAGTTATACCCATAAATACCTCCCTTGATAACTTTTTCAGATTTTTTAGATCACGGGTGTCCATTCGCGAGGGAGGAAACACATTTTTCATGTTTTTCCCCCCTGTGCCCCCACTGAAGCAAAAACTGTCAGTTTAAGAACTGTTTTGAAAAGCTCTCATAAAAAACTTTCATTTGATACCCATATGGGCCACGTTTAATGAAATGTTTTTTTTCAGGGTCCACTCCTTTGTACTTTAATCATCGATTCATGACCAATTTTCTCGAATGGTTATGAAGGCCTTCTGTAAGGAGCTCTCTCCTACCTCCTCAACTTGTTTAACCTATGGGTATTAATTGTAAGTACTCATCTTCAGTCATTCATTAAATTGAATGAAGTGTTCAAAGCATGCACCTTAAACGTTGGAGTTGGAGAAAAATAACTCAAAATTATTCAATCTTCGCATTTAAAACAGCTAATATTTTGTTTTACGATTACTGATACCACTAGCTGAACCAATTCTCAAAGATGTTCATAATACCTATCATTCCTGGAACTTTCATGCAAATCCTAGCAAAGCTGTAGTGTCTGAGTTGGTAAAAAGCGCATATTGTTCTACAGCGATATGTTTTCATAGTAATACAGCGCATATTGTTCCATAATAATACAGAACAAGTTGGGTAAACAGACCTACGCTCATGTCAGAAGGGTTTGGTATTCAATTTACAAAATGCAGTCACCAGATCGAATCAAATCAAGAAACATGTCAAAGACGATTTTATTGGAGAAAATATGAAATTCGAAGATCATACTATTATTCACAAAGTTGAACGAATTTCGACTTCTGAGATCTTTGTTATTGTTATACTCATAAAAATCTCCCTTGATAATTATTTCAGATTTTTTAGATCACAGGTGTCCATTCGCGAGGGAGGAAACATACTTTTCATGTATTTCCCCCCTGTGCCCCCACTGAAGCAAAAACTGACAGTTTAACAACTGTTTTGAAAAGCTCCCATGAAAACTATCATTTCATACTAATATCGGCTACCTTGGATGAATTTTTTTTTTCAGGGGCCACTCTCCTGTAGTGTTATCATCGATTCATGGCCAATTTTTTCGAATCCTAGAATGGTCACAAAGTCCTTTTGTTAGGAGCTCTCTCCCGCCTCCTCGACTTGTTTCACCTATGAGTATTAATTGTAGGTACTCATCTTCAGGCATTCATTAAATTGAACCATGTGTTCGAAGCATGCACCTTAAACGTTGAAGTTGGGACAAATTAACTCAAAATTATTCAATCTTCGCATTTAAAACAGCCACTATTTTGTTTTACGAATACTGATACCACTAGCTGAACCGATTCTCAAAGGTATTCATGGTACCTATCATTCCTGAAATTTTCATGCAAATCCTAGCAAAACTGTAGTGTCTGAGTCGGTAAAAAGCGCATGTTGTTCCATAACCATATTTTTCATAGCAATACATGCAGCGCATATTGTTCCATAATAATACAGGAAAATTCAAACCGCTATAACTTCGCTAAATATTATTCAATCTTTATGAAACTTTCAGGGTAAATTAACCTTATAAATAGTCATCATTTTATTGAATTCAAGGGTACCGTTCAGATTTCATTCAAGAAAATGTTAAATCGATAAATCATACTATTACTAACAAAGTTGAGTGAAATTTGACTTCTCACGTATTTGTTGTTGTTGTACTCATTAAGGTCTACATCCTTGATTTTTTTCAGATTGTTCGGATCACAGGTGTCCAATCGCGAGGGGGGATACAAATTTTTCGTGTATTTCCCCTCCGTGTGCACCCCTCGAGGCAAACTTTCCCAAACTAAGACCTGTTTTGAAAAGTTCTCATCAAGGCTTTTCATTTGATACCCATATCGGCTACCTTTGAGGAAATCTGTTTTTGGGTGGTCACTCCCCTATATCGGGAGACCCCCCTTAAATACCTTATAACATATTTTTGTAAATGAACTTTGAAGAGAGCACCACTTTACACCTACATAAAAAATTTGACGTTTCTACCTTAAGTAGTTTCCGAGAAAAACTGCTGTGACACACGGACACACGGACTGGCGGACAGACAGGACGCGATTTTAGTTGGGTTTTGTAAAATTATTTTACAAAACTCTAAAAACTCTATTCAATTCAATTCAATTTACTAACAAAGTGTAGTGAATTTCATCTTCTCATGTTTTTGTTATTGTTGTACTCATAAAGGTCTATACTCGTGTTTTTTTTCAGGGGTATCTAATCGGGGGTGTACTTGAAAAGTTCGTACATTTTCCCTCCTTCCGCACGCTTTGTATAGATAAGGCAATTTCAAGATTAGTTTTCAAAAGATCTCATTAAGACCTTTGCAATGACACCCTACCCGACTACCAATAGTGAAACATTTTTTTTAAAGGGTCACCTCCCTATATGGAGAGACTCCCCTTAAATTCCTTTGAAAGTTTTTCCACCCCTAGACTTTCAAGAAGTCACCACCTCTGACCTTCCCACAAAGTCTCATTGCTGCAGCTTCTATAGTTTTGGAGGAGAAGCGCTGTGACATTCAGACGGACAGACGGACACAGGTCGTGATTGCAATAGGGTTTTGTATTTTAGTACAAAACCCTAAAAAGCATTTGGTTTAAAAAAAAAATATGACAAAAGACAATAAAAACATGTCCAACGCTTATAACTAACAGACATTGTTTCGTAGTGTAGAGGAAATTAGTCTACACAAAATCAGCCTTATCTTGGACAAAGGGCCTCAAAGAATCAAAATTGAGGATCAATAAAACACAAAATGTTGCACATTACTCGTATTTATTTTTTCGGATTTTGTACTATAATACGAAAGTCTATTGAGACCATGACCTATGTGTATTTGTTCGTTCATCCGTCTATTCGTCCGACCATCCATCTGCATGTTACCGCAGTTTTTTTTTTCAAAACCATTGAGTCTACAGCTATCGAACTTTGTGGAGAGGTCAAAAGTGATGACTTATTGCAAACTATGTATTGTAAGGGAGTCTCACTATATAGGAGGATGGCCCTTGATAATTTGTTTCTCGTCAAATATATCTGAGTGGGGCGTTATATAAAAGGCCTTAATGAGATCTAATTAGAACAGGTCCTTAAATTGCCTAATCTGTGTCAACTTCGTTAACAATAATATGATCCATCAATTTTACATTTTCTTGAATATTAAATTGCGGATGCTCTAAAATTCAATGAAATTCGATACATTCTGAAAATTTCATGCAGGTCAATTGCTATTTAACGAAGTCATTATGTTGTCAATAATTTTGTTTATTTGATATCCACAGGTCAATTCTCTTTTTTACTAAAAAACCGTCAGGCCTTGTTTGTTGTATGAGCTGACGCACTTCGACACTGAAGATGACTCTAAAAACTTAAAATGCGTCTGCTTATACAACAAAGTAAGGCCCGACGGTTTTTCCAAAAAAAAACCGTTATAGAGGCTTAAGATTTTCTATGTTCCAACAATAACAAATCTGGCTATGGAACAATATGTGCTTTTTATCGACTCAAGCACAACGAGTTTATTGGAATTTGGACGAATATTTCAGAAATAATGTGTAAATAAATATTTTTAACAATTTGATCATAGAGTGACATGAATGATCGTAAAAAAAAAATAAATTTGCTTTATTTTCCACAAACTTCCAAATTTTATGTGGATGCTTTTTAACACTTAAATGAATTTATTATTATAAATCTGAAGATAAATACCTACAATATGTACTATATATGAAAGAATAATGGAGGTGTATTCAATGACAAATAACTCAGTGATATTGAAATTCGTTGAACTTTGCTTATAATAAAGGGTGGTCCAACCATCATGCACGATGTTGATTGCGACTCATACCTTAATGTTTTTTTGTTTCAGTGTTTGACAAATTCAACCATGGCCAGGTTCGTAATTGAGCAGCGCGTTAAGGTCATTGAAGTCTTTTACGAAAACGGACGTTCAAATCAAAATGCATTTTATGCACTTCGTGATTTTTTTGGTCAGCATAATCGACCAAATGTTTCCACAATCTGGAGAATTGTGCGCAAATTTCAGCAAACTGGGTCTGTAGGAATTGTGAAACCACCTGTGCATGCTCGCCCAGTTCGTTCTGCGGAAAACATTGCTGATGTTCGCGATAGCGTGGCAGAAGAACCGTCAACCTCGACTCGTTGTCGTGTCCATCAATTATACATCTCACGAACATCACCGATGCAAATTTTGAATAAAAATTTTAATTTACACGTTTACAAGGTTTAAATGATTCAAGAACTGAAGCGTACTCATCATTACAAGCGTCGGCAATACGCCGAATGGCTGGTTGAACAGACAAAAGGGAACAGTGACTTTACAAAGAGTATCATATTCAGCGACGAGGCACACTTTCACCTCAGTGGATTCGATAACAAGCAGAGTTGCCGCATTTGGGCAAATGAGAATCCACGAGTGATTGTTGAAAAGTTGATGCATCCACAAAGAGTGACTGTTTGGTAGGGTTTATGAGTTGGTGGCGTCATCGGGTTGTACTTCTTCGAAAATGCGGACGGCCAAGCAGTGACCGTGAATGATGTTCGCTATTGTGAGATGATAACGGAACTCTTGTGGCCGGGAACTGAGGTTATGGACCTGGATGATATGTAGTTCCAACAGGATGGTGCCACTTGCAATGGCTCATTTGCGCGAAAAATTCAATGGCCGTGCTATCTCACGTTGTGCCGATGTTAATTGGCTGTCACCATCATATGATTTGACACGGTTGGACTTCTTTCTCTGCCGATATTTAAAAGAAAAAGTGTCCGTCAATAAGCCAAGAACAATTTAATAGCTGAAGGATGAGCACATTAACGACATTGAACCTCAATTATGTCTCAATGGCATCGAAAATATGGACCATCAGATAGAAGTATGCCACCGCAGCCGTGGCGAGTATTTGGGTGATGTTTTATTTTACGCGTTATTGTCGTAGATTTTTCTATTATAATAAAAAATATGAACATATGGGATATAAGAAGACAAGTTATCTTTCCTTATAAAAAAATTTATTTAAAAAATGGTTTTGTAAATTTTCGATGTGTTGACGTTGAGTGAATGAATGACTTAATATGACGATTTGAGACTAAGAGAGATTGCTGTGTGTTGTTCGCTTATATTTATTGAAATCGCCAACGATAGCTCTACGGCTGCTTATTGCGTTGGTTACAACATCTGCTGACGAGCATCCGTTCCATCGTCGCATATCGTCAGCGCAACGCCATTCAGGTGCAACATAGATGCACCCATTTACCGCGTGGACATGGGATCGCGAAATTTCCCAGTCAGCGATATTTCAATCAAGCGCAACAAAGTCGCGCATGTTGATAGCACTGTAGCGAACTTCGCGATTGATGTTGCCTAACCCAGGGCGCACACGTATGCACATTGGGTGTGTTGGTGGCCCGCCACAGTACTCCCCCTGCAGTGGCGGAGCCGCGGTCTGGTTAGTTTAGGCCGCAAATCGTACCGGCATACGGACTTCTTGCCCAATCCTCGTTGTCGTCGTGTGCGTGGTGGTTGGTTGCTTGTCCGTTGAGAAGAATGCGGGTTTTAACCTGTCGATGGATATGGCTGTTGCTCGTCCATTCACGTCAACCTTGAAGTACTTGTCCTTCCGTTTTAGTACCGGGTACGGACCGTCGTAAGGTGGCGTGAGTGGGGCCTTGACCTTGCCATTCCTGACAAAGACGTGCGTGCTCTTAGGTAGATCCTTGTTAACGAAGACGTATTGCACGGGATTAACTTTGACATCCTCGCCCGCAGATCCTTTAGGAAGCCTAAATCATTCGTGCCAACATGAGAGGTGCCGAAAAATTCTCCGAGTAGGCAAAGTGTCGTTCCGTAGACCATATCGGCTGGCGTCAAACTAATGTCTTCCTTCAGCGTTGATCGTAGTCCGAGTAGCCCGATTGGTAGCGCCTTGGTCCATTGAGATGAGTCGTGGCAGTGGATCGCGGTTTTGACCGTGCGATGCCACCGCTCTATTATTCCGTTGGACGCTGGGTGATGTGGGATTGTTCGCAAGTGCGTAATTCCGAGTATTTTCGTCAGTTCCTTGAATATTTGGCTTTCAAACTTTCTACCCAAGTCGGTTGTGATGTGTGTAGGGACTCCGAAACGGCTGATCCATATGTTAATCAGAGTTTCCGTCACCACCATTGCCGTGATTGTCACGATTTGAATTGCTTCGGGCTAACAGGAAAACCTATCCACAACAGTGAGGCAGTATCGAAATACTTCGCCTGGAGGCATCGGCCCGATGAGGTCAATGTTGATGTGCTCGAACCTAGCATCGGGCAAGCTGTATCTCTGCAACGGTGATTTGTTGTGACGAGTGATTTTGTTGGACTAGCATGGTAGACAAGTTTGAACGAACTTGTTGATTCATTGAAGGCCAGAAGTATCGCTCGGTAATCAACTTCCTGGCTGCTCAGTTGCCTGGATATGAGAGCCCGTGGATGTTTTGCATTACCTTCGCTCGGAACCTCTGCGGGATGAAACGGCGTATCCTCTCTGAGGTCACAACGCAGTGCAGAGTCAGGGACGAGACATCTTGTCTCTACTGTCTCCATTCAAGTGGCTGGTCGCGGGTATTTATTAGCGCTTGAAGCTCGGGATCATCCTTCTGTGCCAGGGCGATAGTGTTAAAGTCGATCTTTTGAATTATATTTACCCTCGAAAGATAATCAGCGACGGTGTTCTCTCGGCCTGGGACGCGCCGTATATCCGTAGTGAACTGGGATATGAAGTCCAGCTGGCGTTGTTGTCTCGGCAATGCTTTTGCCGAGCGTTTGTGGAGTGCAAACTGCAACGGCTTGTGATCGGTGAAGACAGTGAACACTCTGCCTTTGACCACGTGTCGGAAGTGCTTAATTGCTTCGTAAATGGCCAAAAGTCCCCTGTCGTACGTACTGTACTTTTGTTGGGCGTCAGTCAGCTTCCTTGAGAAAAACTAAAGTGGCGTTGCACTTCCTTCTTTTGTTTGTTGCAGTACGACTCCGATACCGTTGTCTGAAGCATCGACAGAAAGAGAGCATATAGCGTTGGAGTCCGGGTGAGCGAGGGTTAGTGCTTTCCCTAAATCCGTCTTTGATTGCTCGAATGCAGCTACCGCTTCTTCCGTCCAGTTGAGAGGCGTTTGATCACGTTTGCAGTTGCCTGTGATTAGCCACAACTGGGCGCGCTGGTGTTGAACTGCATGTGGGAGAAAACGATGGTAGAAGGTGACACTTCAGCTGGTGTACGTTTTTCGGCCTCGGTGTTGTGGGAATTCCTTCCGTTTTCTCAGGCAGAGGCTTCAATCCGTGGTTGCCGATGGCGTGTCCCAAGAACCTGACCTCCTGCTTTTCGAACTGGCACTTAGGAATGTTGACAACCTGACCGAACTTGACAAGCCGATCCAGCACTTGCTGGGACAGAAGATCAGTATATCATTGAGGTAAACAAATACGTTGCCCAAGCCACGAAGCACTTCGTGCATGAAGCGCTGATACATCTGACCTGCGTTGCAAAGTCCGAATGTCATGTACATGAATTCGTACAATCCGAAAGGCGTAATGATGGCAGTCTTCGGAATGTCGCTTGGTTCCATGGGGACTTGGTGGTACGCCTTCGGTAAATCGACCACGGAAAGAAACGTCATTCCGTGGAAGGCTGCAGTACAATCCTGAAGAATTCCGATGAGATAGCGGTCCGCGAGTGTATGGTTCTTGAGCGTGCGGTAGTCTCCACATGGTCGCCAATCTCCATTCGACTTGTTCACCATATGCAAAGCGCTACTCCATGCGCTTTTTGATGGGCGGCAAATTCCGAGTTGGATGAGGTGATCAAATTCGGCTTTAGCGGCGGCCAGCTTGTCAGGTGGAAGTCTCCTTGCCTTAGCGTTGACCGGTGGTCCCTTGGTTAGGATGTGATGCGTAGTTGAGTACTTGGTGTTTGGTTGTTGGTTGTCCTCCGAGAGGTTAATTTATTCCAACAGGAGTGATCGCAGCTCGTCACTAACATTATCATTTTTTGTCGAAGTGCGCTTTCAATAAGCCATATACCCTTCAAGTCAACGAGGAGGCCATAGTGTTCGATGAAGTCGGCCCCGATGATTGGAGAACTTACATCGGCTATTGTTTAAGTCCACATAAACGGCGTTGAAAATCCCAAGTTCAGTTTCACTGATCTTTTGCCGAATGTTCGAATCCTTGAACCGTTGGCTCCCACTAATTTGGATGAGGCGTCGGGAGAACAAAGATCTTGGATGGTGGGTGGTATTACAGAGACATCTGTGCCATTGTGGATAAGGAAAGCACTTTTGTTAATGTTGTCGTGGATTGTCAAGCGTTCGATTTTGCGATGGAGGGTCGCTACATGTAGACGGTCGGACCTTATTTTTTTGAGTGGGAGCAGGGTTGTTGGCAATTTTTGGCGCTCGGTCCATAAGGCTGGTGATACCAACAAAGCTGATCGTTGGACTCTCTGGAATGGCGTGGGGGTGATGCCGGCTGCTGCGTAGGCCACGTGCGATGTGCTTCATGTCGTGAAGTTGATCGCTGCCTGTTACGCAAAGCTTGAGGTGCATCCTAGATCTTCGTCATCCTGTGGCTGAGGTCGTGTACTGCGGAGGTGAGATTGCTCAGCTCGCTTGTGATTCACAGCGTTGGTGGGATGCTATGCCGTGGCTCATCTTCCTTTGTGACTGCGGCGACTGACTGTCGGGTGACTTTGTGCACACAATCAGCGATCGTTGCGAGATCTGAGAGTGGGGTGTCGTTAGCTGATAGGATGCTCCTCAGTGTGACATGGAGGCAGTTGAGCCACACCTGTTGGAGCAAGGTGTCCGTTACGTTTCCGTTGGCGAGCGTATGTATCTGGTTGAGGAGCTGTGACGGGCGCTGGTCTCTAAGCTCGATTTCAGAAAGTAGCTTCTGAATACCCTATTGGGCTGAGTCAGCGTAGACGGCCAACAGGGCGATTTTCAGGGCACTGTATTTGTTGTCAGATGGGGGGCTCATGACTACGTTACGCACCTGTTGCATCGCCTTCGTGTCCAGGTTTGCCACGAGAAGGTTGAACTTGGTGGTGTCGTCTGTTACTCGGCTGGAATTTTCATCCACCTTGGCAAACCAAAGCTTCACGTCCTCCTGCCACGAGGGTGGAACTCTGAACGCAACCCATGCCATCCCTTCCGTGTCGTGAACTTCTTCCTTGGGTACGTTCCTGGCTTGTGGAACGAGCGTGGGCGTTGCTGTCGCTGGTGAAACCATTTCAGGCGTTGGTCGTGACTGCGCACCGTTTCACACCGTAGACGTGGCTCTTGTATAGCTTGTAGGCGAGGCTGATGGAGTTGATGGTTAGCGCGAGCACTAGCAGCAACTCGATTTTTGTGCTCTGAATTTGCGGCTCCAAGTTCACTACCAGCGTGTTGGTGACGTCTCCCTTGATGGCCGGTGGTTTTGTATTGCCCATTCGTTGCTTTTGTGGAGCGTAAACGTAGAGCGTGGCGCAGGTCCAATGTCGATGGTGACACGTAGCTCCTGGCAGGATCGCCAATATGGGATATAAGAAGACAAGTTTCCTTTCCCTGTAAAAAATTTATTTAAAAACCTTTTTACAAAAAATGGTTTTATAAATTTTGGATGTGTTGAAGTCGAGTGAATGAATGATTTAATGTGACGATTTGAGACTGTGAGAGATTGCTGTGTATTGTTTGCTTATATTTCTTGAAATTGCTGATACGGTATCGCCAACGATAGCTCCACGGCTACTTATCGCGTTGGTTATAGCATCTGCTGACGAGCATCCGTTCCATCGTCACATATCGTTAGCGCAACGCTATCCAGGCGCAACATAGTTGCACCCATTTACCGCGTGGACATGGGATCGCGGAATTTCCCAGTCAGCGATATTTCAATCAAGCGCAACATAGTCGTGCATGTTGATAGCACTGCAACGGAATTCGTGATTGATGTTGCCCAACCTAGGGAGCACACATATGCACGCTGGGTGCGTTGGTGGTCCGCCACAAACATAATTCTCTGAAAACTTTTTGTTTTATCTACAATTAACAAAGTGCATTTTGGCTGGACCACCCATTAGTAGGATATGTAAATATAACATTTTCGTCAGTGAAACTGTATTTCTATTATTTTATTATATAAAATCAAATATTGAATCACTTCATTAAAATATTTGTATGTTCTTCTTCTTCGTAGCGCTAGAGCCCCTCTCGTGCTGTTGTTTCCTGCAAAGAGCGCCTACAACTGTCTCGGTCCGTTGATCGCGTCCTTTAATTTCAAAATCTGAGCAGCGATGAACTGTATTTATCGACCGAGTCAGACCAGCGCTTTCTTGATTTCCCCACTGGTCTCAACCCTTATTGGGTATCCGTTGTTCATCCCTATGGTTCACATGGCCGGCCCATAGCAGCTTCTGTAGTCTTACAATCGTTGAGATGCCCTGCTCGTCAAAAATTTCATTCACCTTAGAATCTGTCTTTCTTTATTCAATGTATCAATAAAATTTAATCCCATTTACAGGAAAGATAGCTGTTTGAAGTTTCCCCAATTACAACAATCATATACTATACATGATTTTTCAATTACATGGGCTTCCTATTAAACCAGACACTATACTTTTGATTGTATCTTTTCCAAATATTCAATGATAAAATATATTCAAGCTTCTTAGTACTATTGCCACAAAATGGTGGCTGATTAGAATCGAGTAACACTGGTTTTCTGCTAAGGCAAGAATATAATTGTTGTGCATATCATTAATGTTTTTCTGGAGTTAAATTATTCTTTGTGTATGTACATCGTAGGTTAAGTACAAAACCCTTCTGATTTAGGCGTATTTCTGTTTACCCAACTGATGAATATGTATTTCCAAATTTATCGATAGGAAATATTTTACATAATATAAAGACGTTTAACATAGTGCCTGGTTTGGTGTTTTTTGCTGCAAAACCACAGAAACACTTGTGTCGCATATTTGGTTAGTTCCTTTAAAATAATAATAATTTTCAACAAAAATTCACAGTACCTTGAATTGAAAATAAAATATAAATATCCAAGTACAAAACTGATAAGCATTGGCGATAGAAATATCATTTATTTTGTTGACAATTTTAAATTAATTATATGCCTCTGGACTTTACGATTCATTGAATAAATTCAAAATGCTGCTAAGTCTTAATAGAAAATGAATTTAAAAGTTTCTTCGCCATTCAAGTCAATTTTTCACGCCAAACTTTGGCGCAATCTTACAACAAATGGACGTGGAATTGAAATTTTCCAATTGTTTGCCTAACAAACCATCGACTTTTTCTTTTAGCTTCAAACGCTACCATCTAGCATCGTAGCATTCTGCAAATTAAGGAAGCTTCCAAAATTATACCAGACAGGAAAAGAACGGTAGCATCGTGGACTTATTACAAATGAAGCTATTCACGAAATTTGTGTCAACTTGGACAGGAATATAAATCAATTGAAAAGTTCATAAAACTTTTGCCTTCTTTATTAAGGCATTTTTTGAATTCTGTGCAGAACAGTTGTATTTTTAGACTCATTTTTTCATTGGATGCTTGAAAATTCTTTTTTTTTCATTTGCTTCTTAATTTGATTGCTGAATATTCAGCAGAGGTTGAAGAAATTATTACAAGGAACGTACACGTGAACTAATAATTGCATTGTGATTATAATGAACCCTCATTATTTTTTATAAGATCAGGGAAGCTTTTGCTCTTTAAAAGGAAATAAGTAATAAATGAGATTCTAGAGCTGATTTCTCAGGTATTTTTATTTGCGACATATAAATAAGATTAAATTATAATTTGGACTCAAATAAATTTTGTAGATCTACAAATTTTTTGGTCTTATAGGCATTTGTTCGACGGATTTCATTCGTTTCTTATTGTTCATCATTGAAAACAACCTCCAACATCTATCAACTTAATTTTATTTTCAATGGGGAAGATATTAAGAGTAAGTCCTAGTTGTCTGGGTTGAGCATGTATTCTCTTCAAAAATAATTTCTTGGAAACCAACTCCAACTTTCTGGTCTCCATTCAAATTTACCGGATGAAAAGACGAGCGAAGATAACGGGAAAGTTTCACTCTCAACATAGCCATTGCTATGACGTGCTTCATCATTCAGCACTGTTTAGGAGTGCCGGCAAAACTTTTTCGTATAGGGACAAAAGGAGCCGAATAAGAGAAGCGGCTTCTTAAAGTGATCATTTTGTAAAAAAAAAAATACTCGATGAAATAAAAGAGGAAACCTACTTCAAAAAATCACAGCAACTTACACGCAAGGGACTTTATGATAGTATTCACTAGTAAGGATTTTCCTTTCCGAAGAAATATTCGAATCCTTTGTAGGCCTATTATATGAGTCATTGATTAAATGTACTTCTTCGTAGATGATGGCAGCCCACGTAAAAGCTCAACATAGGTTGAGTGCAGGATTAAACGAATGATAAATTGTTGTTTGTGACACCATTAATCTTTTCTTTGTTGAGTGTCCTGATCGGCTTTGTATTTAGTTAACAATCAATTTTCGAACTTACTTGTCCATTTTACGGACAATGCAATGGAATAAAGACGGATTGTCCAATTGATGCTTTATAAGGAAAGGAGTGTTAATATTGGTTAAGTGGTCAAATTTATTAGAAAATCGATATTTATATAGGTGAGCAAACGCTGGAAAGACTGGCGATAGTAGTTGGCATGAAAAGTTTATTTTACCTTCGCTTACAAGTAATTATGGTTTCCCTGATTGAACAAAGCTCATAAAGTTTCGTTGAAAATAAAGAAAGATATTTGGTATTAGGTCTTACCCTTACATAAATTTTATTAAAACAATCTCCTTGACTCAACTTTGAAACATCATTAAGAAACGGAAAATTCTAATTTATCTAATTTATTAATTTATTTACTTTATTATTATGAAACTAGGAAAGATGAAATATATTTACCCATCAAATCTAAGGCAACTTTCACAGAAAATGGGTATGGTTTTTTTTTCTTCTTGGTACCATTGGAACTTATGTCTGAGTATTGTTGTGACCGCGAGTCCTTGATTATAAGGATTCCGGGAACCCTTGATTGAATTTTAATGTCTGCGTTAGTGAGCTAACATTCAACTTACTCAAAAATTTAGGCCATTGAAATTTTGTTTAGAAATTCAATAAATTCTTACACCCTCTTACTGATTCAAGTGTCAACTGGACTAATGTGCAGAACTATGAGGTGCATGAAAGAATTTATGCATTATAATAATAAAAAACTTTTAGAAAAAAAAAAAACGGACTTCAAAATGCCCTAAAAAGGATGAAATAAATTTTATGGAAGCGGTGCCATATCATATTTTCCCCCATTCTTTTGTGATGGTGCAGATGTTGGAAGTATTTATGTTGAAATGGGGAAATTGATTTGGCACCGCTTCCATAAAATTTATTTCATCCTTTTTAGGGCATTTCGAAGTCTGTTTACTTTTTTTCTAAAAGTTTTTTGTTTCACCCTTTTTAGTGGCAAGTTTTTTCATTTCAAACCTATCAATACTCAGTTTCTTGAATACATTGTATCATATACTCGTATAGTAAAATATATTTTTTTACTGCAATGCAAAAACCACTACGACTAAAATCAGCAGCGTTCATAGGAATCGAATTTAATCTGGCACATTTAATACATGATCTCGTCGACGTTTACCTTTATCTTAGATTTCACAAAAATCCAATATGGATTGTAGCTTTGAGAAATTTTCGAATTTCGAACTTGGCGTAGCTGGTATTTTTATATTCTGACCTGACTTTGAAGCGCTTTTTTATCCTTCAACTTTTTTCGACCTTTGAGCGGCCGCCATTTTGTTTCAAATTGTTCCACCTTGGGATTTTTTATTTTGAACTTTATCACACAATTGAATAAATTCTTTTGGTACAATCCGGAGCTATACAATGGTCAGAACAGAAATATTTCTGAAAATTTGTCGAAAATCGAAGCAAAGTTGCGGCCTTCAGGCACAAATTTTTTTATATTCTATAACCATACAACCAAAGACACACAACCACACACACACACACACACATTTCTCAAGAAATTTACTTAAAAAGATCCTACTTAACCGCATCACTCGTTCACTTTTATTCGATACCCATCGCCTTCATTTTCAGTTAAATATGGCACCTAATTTTCATGAAAATTTCAAGATAATTATACCCTATAGTTCAATGAAAACTCGGCTATGCATTTTCATCTTCATCTGTAAAGTTATCTATCTCCTTTCCGGTTGCTATTCTCGCCGGTCTTTAGTATGGAAATTACTAATTTTATGTTTCTGGGCATATGTTATAATGTATAATATTAACTGGAAAGTAACGCATCAACTCTATAATTTGCAATCACTCAATCCTTATTATTTCATCGGGGAATTTTATAAACCCTATGTGTAACGTTTACATCTAAGGATGTTAGAAGGATCCTTTAGTAAGCTCATCGGCTAGCAAAGGATGAATTTGCAAGAGAAAAGCATTCTGAAATGCTCCCTCTAACTAGTTTTGAATTGTATTTATGCCACATTTAGAAGTAATTTATTGGTTAATTCCGGTAGAAATGATTTACTAAAATGTACTGGCTATGCAGAAAACTAAGCATACTGATTATTTTTATCATCCATTACCAAAAGGCTCGGTATCTCCATCAACTAATTGGCACTTTTCGTGCGAAAAATTATTTAAATTCAATTTCTCGACATCGATGTATCAATTTGAACTGTTAATATCTACAGAGTCCTTGAAAGGATTACAATTCTGTTCCGAAACGTTTTAAATCAATATGTCTACCTTCATCTGAAACCTCTATAATAAAAATCCTTATACCCGTCGATCAGTTATGCTGAAAAATCGGGGTGAAAGTCGGAAATTTTTTAGTTTTAACGGTAAAAGTCCTTTACCGTTATTTGAATTTCTTATCCTTTAAACGGGACCTAACTGAAAGAAATACGTATCATTTACCAAAACATGAGTCTTCTATCTATCTCCGTTCAAAAGTTGTGCGTGAACTTACAAAAAAGCAAAAAATATATACGTGATGAATTCATAACCTTCTTTCCTTAGGAAGTCGGTTAAAAATCAATTCTTTATCACTAGCTATTACAATACCTAAACTACTATCTTTTTAATAATCGTTCAAACATTTTTTAGGTAAAATTCTCGAGAGATTTACCTATTGCGGAGAATATCTTAGATATATATATATATATATATATATATATATATATATATATATATATATATATATATATATATATATATATGTATATATATATATATATATACTCACATATATATATATATATATATATATATATATATATATATATATATACATATATATATATATACATATATATATATATATATATATATATATATATATATATATATATACATATATATATTATATATATATATATATATATATATATATATATATATATATATATATATATATATATATATATATTCAACTGAGTTGAATGATTAGAGACCCTATATAAAGGCGAGCTGAATGAACGGGGGGAATCAATCATTCAACCGCGATAGTAAACACGGCGATAGTGTGTGGAGTGTGAATAGCGATCAAGTAATAGTGAAGTAATTTTAAAAGACAATTGCGATAGCAATTTTTGGACAAGTGGAAGTTTTAATTTTGAAAGTGAAAATTAAAATTGTGAAATAATTAATAAGTGATTGTGAAATAAACTCTTTTAACTTAAATTAAAAGACATTGCGTTTTCACTCCCCCGGAACATGAAAATCATTGGCCAAGAACCAAAAACACGCGACAATGGTGTCGAGAAGTGAGAAAGAATATTTCGAAAAGTGAATACATTTAAACATTTTTAAACTGCACAATAGTGAAGTTGAACGTGGAAACTGGTGGAAAAATAACCGAAACAATAAAAATACCAGGAAACTTTCATCTAAAAATTGATGAATTGACCATATCGGAGCTCAAGGAGGAGTTGAAACAACGGAATCTGGCGACACAAGGTACAAAGGCCATACTGATTGGACGCTTGCGTGACGCGATCGAGTCGGAAGGCGTGAATCTGGATTTGGGCGAGCTCTAAGATGCGGAAAAAGGCACAGAAGGTGGAGAAGTTGAAACACCAAAATCAAAGGAGCCAGAAAATGCACTAATGCAAATGTTAATGCTGATGTCATCCAGTCTGACTGCGAAGCTAGATGAACATTCATCCAGTTTAACTGCGAAGCTAAGTGAACAGTCATCCAATTTAACTACGAAGCTAGATGAACAATCAGCGAAGTTAAATGAACAATCAGCGAAGTTAAATGAACAATCAGCAAAGTTAAATGAACAATCAGTGAAGCTGGACCAACAAGCGATCGAAATCAAGGCAGACATCGCACAGAAGCTGGAGAAACAGTCAACCGAAATAAAAGCGGAGCTCGGTCATCTGAACAAACAAATTAAAGGCATCGAGGAAAAGGTTGACCAGGTCGAGGAAAAGGTTTACCAGGTCGAGGAAAAGGTTTACCAGGTACCAGTGAAAAAAGAATTGGAAGCAGCGAAGGCAGTAGTAACCACTTCACCAGCTCCGCTTATAACCGCAGCGCAAGGCACATCCAGAAATGTGCAAGCACCAATATTCGATGGGCAAATGGTCTAGAGCATTTACAAGGCCCAGTTTGAAGCCGCCGCAAGGGCAAATCACTGGAATGGGCAGAAACGAGCAACTGCACTGATTCTTGCTCTAAAAGGCCCAGCTGCCGAGCTTTTGCAGACGATCCCCGATGAATTGCACTCAAATCCGAATGCTATAATGAGTGCGCTCGACATGCGTTATGGAGACGATCATCTGAAGCAGATTTATCGGTCACAGCTAAGGCATCGGGTGCAAAAGTCTGGTGAAACCCTACAGCAGCTAGCCCAAGACATTGAGAGACTAGCACTTTTGGCTTACCCAGCCTACGACCCAGGACATCGAGATGATGCAGTGACAGAAGCATTCATCAGCGCACTAAAGGACCCGGAATTGCAACAAGCCGTGCGTTTAGCTCAAAAGCAAACGGTTAAGGACGCATTGGCTTACAGTCTGAACTTTGAGGCAGCGAAAAATGTGACTCGTACCACTGCCCGGGTTCGTGAGGTAGTGACAGACGAGTGCAGGTGTGAGCGCGTCGAAATTGAGCGAGACTCGCATGTAAATGGTGCGCCTAGATGCTGGGATTGCGGAGAGAAGGGGCACCTGCAAAGAGACTGCAAGAAGCGATGTAGACCGAGCTATTGTCCAGGGTGTGCAGCTAGAAGGAGATCCACACCAAGTCAGGAGCCCAGAATGGAAGCCCTTCAAACTGAGGGGTCGGGAAACATGTAAGAGCCAACTTCGTGGGGCAGAGGTTGGCTAGGAGGATTGACGTCCCCAGCACCCCCATCACCGTGTCAAGACTACATCGTGGAGAAGCAGACTTATGCCTTCCGGGTCAAGTTGACGGAGAACACTGCACCATAACAATCGACACTGGTGCAACCCGATCGATTATCCGACCAGACCTACTTAGACAGCAACAACTTCACAAGGGCAGAATTTTCTCACTGCGAACAGCTACGGGAGAAACTGCACCTGTTCATGGAAGGGTCAACCACCAGATACAGTTGGGAGACCTTGCGTTCCGACGTAATTTTCTGGTCGCGAAAATTATGGATGAATGCATTCTCGGAATGGATTTTATGCGACCACATGGAATCACATTGGATTTGGGCAAACGTGTATTGAAATGGCAAAATGTCGAAGTACTGATGGAGGATCCCAGCGTCCAAATTCCCAAGATGAATGTAGTGGTATGTACTGACACTGATGTACCGAATTCTTCCGAAAGCATTGTATGGGCCAAGCTTGATGGTGATTCTGGAGACCACCGATCTTATCTGATAGAGCCAACGAAGACGTCCGCATTGCGCAGTTTGATTGTAGGACGAAGCCTTGTAAGATCTTTAAGGAACGGATATGTGCCGGTTATAGTCCTTAACACCGCAGACTCAACCACGAGCATCAAAGCGGGAGAAGTCATCAGCAGCTGCCAGCCTGTTTAAACTATCACCTCTTTGGAAGCTACTCACGACCATCATTGGAAAAGGAGGCCCGGGAATCCACGTCTGCAATATTGAAGCAGGTCAAATTGCCAGTGCAGCTATTCAAACGAGCCTCTGATCTGGTCACCAAGTACAGTGACATCTTTACAACAAGCCCGGACGACCAAGACCGAACGAGTCTAGTAACTCACGTCATAGATACACAGGGAGCCAAGCCGATTTGACAAGCACCGAGACACCTCCCTATCGCCAAACAAGGAGAAGTGAGCGCGCTGATCTCGGACATGGAAAAACAAGGCGTCATTGAACCTTCTGTCAGTCCATGGGCCACGCCTGTAGTTCTAGTAAAGAAAAACGATGGTAGCACTCGTTTTTATGTCGACTATAGGCAGCTGAATGACGTCACTAAGAAAGATAGTTACCCGCTCCCACGCATCGATGACATCATGGACACTTTAGCCGACGCCAAACGGTTTTCTACACTCGATCTCAAGAGTGGCTACTGGCAGGTAGAAATCGACAAGAAGGACCAAGAGAAGACCGCATTTTCAGTTGGGACCGGATCGTGGCAGTTTGTGGTGACGCTATTTGAGCTTTGCAATGCTCCAGCCACTTTCGAACGCCTGATGGAGTACGTGCTACGTGGCCTCACCTGGAAGACCTGCTTGGTGAACGTAGATGACATCATTGTCATCGGGAGAACGTTTTGTGTGGAACTTAGAAGAGGTTTTTCCCGATTGCGACTGGCAAATTTGAAACTTAGTCCCGACAAGTGTACCCTTTTCGAAGCTGAAGTAAAATACCTGGGACACGTCGTATCAGCAGAAGGGGTCAAAACAGACCCTGAGAAAATTGAAGCCGTGAAAAGCTGGCCAACACCAAACAACAAGCGCCAATTACGAAGTTTTCTGGGTCTGGCAACCTACTATCGAAGATTCATCAAAAACTTTGCCAAAATAGCTAAGTGTCTCCATCAGTTAACCGAGAAAAATCCTCCGTATGTCTGGAATGAACAATGCCAGGTAGCCTTTGAGACTTTGAAGGAGAAGCTGTGTGAATCACCCGTGCTGGCATATCCGAAACCCGGAAAAATGTTTGTAGTTGACACCGATGCCAGCAACGGCGGTATTGGAGCTGTACTCTCCCAGCAGATCGATGGCGAAGAAAGAGTCCTCTCGTATTCCAGTCGAGTTCTTTCAAAAAGTGAGAGGAACTACTGCGTGACCAGGAAGAAACTATTGGCTATAATAGAGGCCACCAAGTAGTTCCACAAGTACCTATATGGCCAGAAATTTGTTCTTCGAACGGACCATGCATCACTGAGATGGCAGCTCAACTTCAAAAACCCCGAGGGACAAGTTGCGAGATGGATCGAAAGATTACAGTCATACGACTACGAAATTGTTCATCGGAAGGGCGGAGTTCATGGAAATGCTGACGCACTATCCCGCCGTCCATATCCAGCTAACTGCAAGCATTGCCGACGGATTGAGGAAAAATAGCCGCCCGTTGATCTGCGATTGATAACGGCCGAATTCGATGAAGGTTGGTCATCGGAGGAGATTCGAAACGTCCAGTTAGCCGATGAAGACATCGGACCATTGCTTGTATGGAAGGAGACGACTGGGCAACCTGAGTGGAAAGACGTTTCAATGCATGGCACAACCCTGAAAAGCTATTGGGCACAATGGAACTCCCTTCAGGTGGAGGGTCGCGTACTCAAGCGGGAATGGGAAACGGCGGATGGCAGCTCCTACAGGATGCAAACTATACTACCCAAAAGCCGAATCCACGATGTGGTGAAGGAAATGCATGAAATATCCTCGGGAGGCGACCTTGGTGTTAACAAGACCTTAGCGAAATTGCGGGAAAGGTTCTACTAGCTCCACGCTCGAGAAGACGTAGAGAGCTGGTGTCGCAGATGCACAATTTGCGCTTACGTCAAAGGCCCAAAGTGACGACTGAGAGGACAAATGCGAACCTATGACGTGGGGGTACCATTTAAAAGGATTGCTGTTGACATCGCAGGACCCTTTCCTGGATCCGAACGGGGAAATCGATACACGCTGGTTGTAGCTAATTATTTCAGCAAGTGGCCCGAGGTCTACCCCATTCCCAAACAGGAAGCAACTACCGTAGCCAAACAGCTAGTGGTAAATTGGGTCAGTAGGTACGGCGTACCTTGCGAATTACCTTCGGATCAAGGCCGAAACTTTGAGTCACTAGTTTTTGGCGAAATGTGTGAACTACTGAAATACGGAAAACGAGGACAACACCGCTGCATCCCCAATCCGATGGAATGGTCGAACGTTTCAATGGCATGCTAAATAAACATCTGGCCAAGATGGTTGACGAGAACCAAAGGGACTGGGACCGATAGATCCCACTATTTTTGATGGTGTACAGAGCTGCCGAACATGCACCGACGGGCCAAGCCCCTGCCAAAGTAATTTTTGGAAAGACTGTTCGTCTGCCAGCCGATATAAAGTTCGGAACACCCCCTGAGAAACCCCAAACCATCTCGGAGTACGCAAGTGAGCTAAGACAACGGTTGAACCAAATACATCGGACAGTGCGAAAACACCTCGAATCGGCTACTGACCGCATGAAGACCAGGTTTGATCTCAAGGCAAATTCTACTGGCTTCCAGCAAGATGACTTGGTGTGGCTATATAACCCAGAACGGCGAAACGGTAGGTCTCCAAAGTTGCAACATAATTGGGAGAGACCATACCGGGTCACAAAGCGAATCAACGACGTCGTACATCGCATCCAGGAACACCGTAAGCCGAGAGCCAAAATGAAAACCGTGCATCTGGACCCTCTTGCCCCATATTACACCCAGGGAGAATTGACTACAAATGGCGACATATCTTTTCGGGGCGAAAAGAACTGAGGTGGGGGCAGTGTTACATGTACAAATAATTCTGCGAGCTACTGTCGCAATTGTTTTCACAACCATTAAGAACATCAAAACGAATTTACTCGAAACCACGAGAACCCAACAAGCATGATCAACATCTGAAAGTGAGTCACTGCTCCATTCATTACGCTGCTGGAATGTTCCCGCTAATTCACAAATGTACGAGAACTGAGTTGAATGATTAGAGACCCTATATAAAGGCGAGCTGAATGAACGGGGGGAATCATTCATTCAACCGCGATAGTAAACACGGCGATAGTGTGTGGAGTGTGAATAGCAATCAAGTAATAGTGAAGTAATTTTAAAAGACAATTGCGATAGGAATTTTTGGACAAGTGGAAGTTTTAATTTTGAAAGTGAAAATTAAAATTGTGAAATAATTAATAAGTGATTGTGCACTTTTAAGTACTGAAATAAACTCTTTTAACTTATTAAAAGACATTGCGTTTTCACTTCCCCGGAACATTAAAATTATTGGCCGCGAACCAAAAACACGCGACAATATATATATATATATATATATATATATATATATATATATATATATAGATATACATATATAGATATATATATATATATATATATATATATATATATATATATATATATATAAATATATATATAGATATATATATCTATATATATATATATATATAAATATATATATATAGATATATATATCTATATATATTTATATATATATATATATTGTTACATGTACAAATAATTTTGCGAGCTACTGTCGCAATTGTTTTCACAACAATGAAGAACACGAATTCACTCGAAGACACGAGAACCCAACAAGCATGATCAACATCTGCAAGTGACGTCACTCCATTCATTAAATTTTCTCGAATCTACCAGCTACCTCTCGGTAGAACATTCGCCAATAAACGAGAAATGGGTGAATAGGTAGAGACCCTATATAAAGGCGAGCTGAATGAATGGGGAGATGATCATTTCATTCGACCGCGATAGAAAACTGCGATATAGTGGATATAGTAAAGACAATTGATTGTTTGAGTGCAAAGTGATTTTCGTAATAGTGAAGTGATTTAGAAGACAATTGCGATAAGAAATTTATGGACAAGTGTTAGAATTTTAATAGTGAAAATTAAAATTAGTGAAAGTGTTAACTGATTATTGTGCATTTTATTTAATTAAATAAACACTTTTAACTTAAATTAAAAGACATTGCGTTCTCACTTTCCCGGAACGTTAAAATTATTTCCGCGAACCATAACACGCGACAGTGGTGTCGAGAAGTGCGATTGAAATTTTGAAGTGAAAACGTTTAAACAATTTTAAAGTGCACAATTGTGAAAAGTAACTTAAAAAATAGCCAAAACAATAAAAATGCCAGGAAATTTACATCTTAAAATTAATCAATTGAGCATATCGGAGCTCAAAGAGGAGTTGGAACAACGAAATCTGGCTACACAAGGTACAAAGGCCATACTGATTGCACGCTTGCGTGATGCGATCGAGTCAGAAGGCGTGAATCTGGATTTGGGTGAGCTCTCAGATGCAGAAAAAGGCGCAGAAGGTGGTGAAGCCGGAACACCAAAACCAAAGGAACCAGAAAATGCGCTGATGCAGATGTTGATGCTGATGCAGCAAGAGCAGCGACAACAGTCATCCAATTTAACAGCGAAGTTAAATGAACAATCAGCGAAGCTAAGCGAACAATCAGCGCAGCTAAATGAACAGACATCCAGTTTAGCTGCGAAGTTAAATGAACAATCAACGAAGCTAAACGAACAATCAACGAAGCTAAACGAACAATCAGCGAAGCTGGACCAACAAGCGATCGAAATCAAGGCAGACATCGCACAGAAGCTGGAGAAACAGTCAACCGAAATAAAAGCGGAGCTCGGTCATCTGAACAAACAAATTAAAGGCGTCGAGGAAAAGGTTGACCAGGTCGAGGAAAAGGTTTACCAGGTCGAGGAGAGAATTAACCATGATATCAGCCAGGTAGAGGAGCGAATCAACCATGAGATGGGAAAAATGAAAAAGGAATTGGAAGCAGCGAAGGCAGTAGTAACCTCTTCACCAGCCTCGCTTATAACCGCAGCGCAGAGCACATCCAGAAATGTCCAAGCACCAATATTCGATGGGCAAACGGTCTGGAGTATTTACAAAACCCAGTTCGAAGCAGCCGCTCGCATAAATCACTGGAATGAACAGGAACGAGCAACTGCATTGATTCTTGCTCTAAGAGGCCCAGCTGCCGAGCTGTTGCAGACGATCCCCGTTGAATTGCACTCAAACCCGAATGCTATAATGAATGCGCTCGACATGCGTTATAGAGACGATCATCTGAAGCAGATTTATCGGTCACAGCTAAGGCATCGAATGCAGAAGTCTGCCGAAACCCTACAGCAGCTAGCCCAAGACATTGAGCGACTGGCACTTTTGGCTTATCCAGCCTACGACCCAGAACATCGAGATGATGCAGCGACAGAGGCATTCATCAGCGCACTAAAAGACCCGGAATTGCAACAAGCCGTGCGTTTAGCTCAAAAGCAAACGGTTAAGGACGCAGTGGCTTATAGTCTGAACTTTGAGGCAGCGAAAAATGTGACTCGTACCACTGCCCGGGTTCGTGAGGTAGTGACAGACGAGTGCAGGTGTGAGCGCGTCGAAATTGAGCGAGACCCGCATGTAAATGGTGCGCCTAGATGCTGGAATTGCGGAGAGAAGGGGCACCTGCAAAGAGACTGCAAGAAGCGAAGAAAACCGAGCTATTGTCCAGGGTGTGCAGCTAGGAGGAGATCCAGACCGAGTCAGGAGCCCAGAATGGAAGCCCTTCAAACAGAGGGGTCGGGAAACATGTAAGAGCCAACTTCGTGGGGCAGAGGTTGGCTAGGAGGATCGACGTCCCCAGCACCACCATCACCGTGTCAAGACTACATCGTGGAGAAGCGGACTTATGCCTTCCGGGTCAAGTTGACGGAGAACACTGCACCATAACAATCGACACTGGTGCAACCCGATCGATTATCCGACCAGACCTAGTTAGACAGCAACAACTTCACAAGGGCAGAATTTTCTCACTACGGACAGCTACGGGAGAAACTGCACCTGTTCACGGAGAGGTCAACCTCCAGATACAGTTGGGAGACCTTGTGTTCCGACATAATTTTCTGGTCGCGAACATTATGGATGACTGCATTCTCGGAATGGATTTTCTGCGACCACATGGAATCACGTTGGACTTGGGAAAACGTGTCTTGAAATGGCAGAATGTCGAAGTACTGATGGAGGATCCCAGCGTCCAAATCCCCAAGATGAATGCAGTGGTATGTACTGACACTGATGTACCGAATTCTTCCGAAAGCATTGTATGGGCCAAGCTTGATGGTGATTCTGGAGACCACCGATCTTATCTGATAGAGCCAACGAAGACATCCGCATTGCGCAGTTTGATTGTAGGACGAAGCCTTGTAAAATCTTTAAGAAACGGATATGTGCCGGTTAGAGTCCTTAACACCGCAGATTCAACCACGAGCATCAAAGCGGGAGAAGTCATCGGCAGCTGCCAGCCTGTTTCCACCATCACCTCTTTGGAAGCTACTCACAACCATCATTGGAAAAGGAGGCAAGACACAGACAAAGCCCGGGAATCCACGTCTGCAATATTGAAGCAAGTCAAATTGCCGGTACAGCTATTCAAACGAGCCTCTGATCTGGTCACCAAGTACAGTGACATCTTCTCAACAAGCCCGGATGACCAAGGCCGAACGAGTTTGGTAACTCACGTCATAGACACACAGGGAGCCAAGCCGATTCGACAAGCACCAAGACGTCTCCCTATAGCCAAACAAGGAGAAGTGAGCGCGCTGATCTCGGACATGGAAAAGCAAGGCATTATCGAACCTTCTGTAAGTCCATGGGCCGCGCCTGTAGTTCTAGTAAAGAAAAATGATGGTAGCACTCGCTTTTGTGTCGACTATAGGCAGCTTAACGACGTCACTAAGAAAGATAGTTACCCGCTCCCACGCATCGATGACATCATGGACACTTTAGCCGACGCAAAATGGTTTTCTACACTCGATCTCAAGAGTGGCTACTGGCAGATAGAAATTGACAAGAAGGACCGAGAGAAGACCGCATTTTCAGTTGGGACCGGATTGTGGCAATTTGTGGTGATGCCGTTTGGGCTTTGCAATGCTCCAGCCACTTTCGAACGCTTGATGGAATACGTGCTACGTGGTCTAACCTGGAAAACCTGCTTGGTGTACCTAGATGACATCATCGTCATCGGGAGAACGTTCGAAGAGCATGTGCGGAACTTAGAAGAGGTCTTCTCCCGACTGCGACTGGCAAATTTGAAACTTAGTCCCGACAAGTGTACCCTTTTCGCAGCTGAAGTAAAATACCTGGGACATGTCGTATCAGCTGAAGGGGTCAAAACAGACCCTGATAAAATTGAAGCCGTGAAAAGCTGGCCAACACCAAACAACAAGCGCCAACTACGAAGTTTCCTGGGCCTGGCAACCTACTATCGAAGATTCGTCAAAGACTTTGCCAAAATAGCTAAGTGTCTTCATCAGCTAACCGAGAAAAATCGTCCGTATGTCTGGAATGAACAATGCCAGACAGCCTTTGAGACCCTGAAGGAAAAGCTATGTGAATCACCCGTACTGGCGTATCCGAAACCCGGAAAAATGTTTGTGGTTGACACCGATGCAAGCAACGGCGGTATTGGAGCTGTACTCTCCCAGCAGATCAATGGCGAAGAAAGAGTCCTCTCGTATTACAGTCGAGTTCTTTCAAAAAGTGAGAGGAACTACTGTGTGACCAGGAAGGAGCTATTGGCTATAATAGAGGCCACCAAGCAGTTCCACAAGTACCTATATGGCCAGAAATTTGTTCTTCGAACGGACCATGCATCATTGAGATGGCTACTTAACTTCAAAAACCCCGAGGGACAAGTTGCGAGATGGATCGAAAGATTGCAGTCATACGACTACGAAATTGTTCATCGAAAGGGCGGAGTTCATGGAAATGCTGACGCCCTATCTCGTCGCCCATGTCCAGCTAACTGCAAGCATTGCCGACGGATTGAGGAAAAGGAACCGCCCGTTGATCTGCGACTGATAACGGCCGAATTCGATGAAGGTTGGTCATCGGAGGAGATTCGAAATGCCCAGCTAGCCGATGAAGACATCGGACCATTGCTCGTATGGAAGGAGACGACTGGGCGACCTGAGTGGAAGGACGTTTCAACGCATGGCGCAACCCTGAAAAGCTATTGGGCACAATGGAACTCCCTTCAGGTGGAGGGTGGTGTACTCAAGCGGAAATGGGAAACGGCGGATGGCAGCTCCTATAGGATGCAAACTATACTACCCAAAAGCCGAATCCACGATGTGGTACAGGAAATGCATGAAGGATCCTCGGGAGGCCATCTTGGTGTTAACAAAACCTTAGCGAAATTGCGGGAAAGATTCTACTGGCTCCACGCTCGAGAAGACGTAGAGGACTGGTGTCGCAGATGCACCATTTGCGCTTCCGTCAAAGGCCCAAAACGACGACTGAGAGGACAAATGCAAACCTATAACGTGGGCGTGCCATTCGAAAGGATTGCTGTTGACATCGCTGGACCCTTTCCTGAATCTGAATGGGGAAATCGATACACGCTGGTTGTAGCTGATTATTTCAGCAAGTGGCCCGAGGTCTACCCCATTCCCAACCAGGAAGCAACTACGGTAGCCGAACAGCTAGTGTTAAATTGGGTCAGCAGGTACGGCGTGCCTTGTGAACTACATTCGGATCAAGGCCGAAACTTTGAGTCACTAGTTTTTAGCGAAATGTGCGAGCAGCTGGGAATACGGAAAACGAGGACAACACCGCTGCATCCCCAATCCGATGGAATGGTCGAACGTTTCAACGGCACGCTCAATAAACACCTTGCCAAGATGGTTGACGAGAACCAAAGGGACTGGGACCGACATATCCCACTATTTTTAATGGCATATAGAGCCGCTGAACATGCGTCGACGGGCCAAGCCCCAGCCAAAGTCATTTTTGGAAAGACTATTCGTTTGCCAGCCGATATAAAGTTCGGAACACCCCCTGAGAAACCCCAAACGGTCTCGGAGTACGCAAGTGATCTAAGACAACGGTTGAACCAGATACATCGGACAGTGCGAAAACACCTCGGATCGGCTACTGACCGCATGAAGACCAGGTATGATCTAAAGGCTAATTCTACTGGCTTCCAGCAAGATGACTTGGTGTGGCTTTATAACCCGCAACGGCGAAAGGGTAGGTCTCCAAAGTTGCAACATAATTGGGAGGGACCATACCGAGTTACAAAGCGAATCAACGACGTCGTATACCGAATACAGGAACATCGTAAGCCGAGAGCTAAAATGAAAATCGTGCATCTGGACCGTCTTGCCCCATATTACACCCAGGGAGAATTGACTACAACTGGCGACACATCTTTTCGGGGCGAAAAGAACTGAGGTGGGGGCAGTGTTACATGTACAAATAATTTTGCGAGCTACTGTCGCAATTGTTTTCACAACAATGAAGAACACGAATTCACTCGAAGACACGAGAACCCAACAAGCATGATCAACATCTGCAAGTGACGTCACTCCATTCATTAAATTTTCTCGAATCTACCAGCTACCTCTCGGTAGAACATTCGCCAATAAACGAGAAATGGGTGAATAGGTAGAGACCCTATATAAAGGCGAGCTGAATGAATGGGGAGATGATCATTTCATTCGACCGCGATAGAAAACTGCGATATAGTGGATATAGTAAAGACAATTGATTGTTTGAGTGCAAAGTGATTTTCGTAATAGTGAAGTGATTTAGAAGACAATTGCGATAAGAAATTTATGGACAAGTGTTAGAATTTTAATAGTGAAAATTAAAATTAGTGAAAGTGTTAACTGATTATTGTGCATTTTATTTAATTAAATAAACACTTTTAACTTAAATTAAAAGACATTGCGTTCTCACTTTCCCGGAACGTTAAAATTATTTCCGCGAACCATAACACGCGACAATATATATATATATATATATATATATATATATATATATATATATATATATATATATATATATATATATATAGATATATATATATATATATATAGATATATATATATATATATATATATATATATATATATATATATATATATATATATATATATATATATATATACAGTCTTCCACAAAAGTCAAGGTACAGTGATAAATATCATGAAAATTGTTTGATATTTTTATTTAAAAAACCTATAGTGATAAAATTTTTTTAGTATTACTTCAACTATAATCATAACACTTTAAATTCATGTAAAACAAAACGAAAATTCTGTCGTATTAATATATTATTACATATGATGTGTTGGAAAGTCAATGAATGAAGTCCACAAAAGTCATGGTACACCTAAAGAAAAATGATACAAATTGTAATTATAGTCTTGCATAGTTATTTGAATTATACTTTTCTTAATATTTTGTCGGATATCCTTTCATCTGAATTACTGACTTCAGTCTTTTAGGCATAGAATATACCAATTTTTTAGTAAATTCGCTGCTGATTCTGGCCCACTCCTCCAATATAGCATCCTTAAGCTGCGCCTTGCTTGATATCACTCTTTTTCGGATTTTTGTCTCAAGCTCATTCCAAAGATGCTCTATAGGGTTCAAATCAGGGCTTTGAGGCGGTGTAGCAAGCATGCGAGTATTGTACAATAGCCACATTCGAACTTTATGCGCAGTGTGCTTAGGGTCATTGTCCTGTTGAAACAAGAAATCTTCTCGCATACCTAATTTGGCTGCACTTTGTTTCATGTTGTTTCGTAGAATCTCTAAATAAGAGTTCTGATCCATAGTATTTTCGATGAATGTCAGATTTCCAACTCCAGCAGCAGCCATGCAACCCCAAACCATAACACCACCGCCTCCATGTTTTACTGTTTTAAAAGTGTTCCTTGGGATTAAATGCTTCTCCTACTTTTCGCCAGACCCTCTTATGCCCATTTACACCAAATATACAAAATTTAGACTCATCCGAAAATAAAACATTATCCCAAAACGTTATTGGTTATGCTTTTGCAAATGTTATTCTTTTTTGTTTGTTTATGGAACTTACAAGAGGTTTTCTTCTAGGCGTACGAGATGAAAATCCAGCTACTACGACAGCTCTACGCACAGTTTCTGCGCTAACCTCCTTCTTACATTAATTCCAAGAACATCGCAGATTTTTCTACAGCTTAGAAATGGATCTTGTTTTACCATTCGCGAAATTTTTCTCTTATCCTTTGCACTTAGTTTAGATGGACGACCTGTTCGGGGCACATTTTCCACTCTATTTTCCTTCTTAAATCGATTTATCACTTTTTGAATGGTTGACCGACTTTGCAACACTAGTTCAGCTATTTCAGAATATGATTTGCTCTGATTTGAAAGCAGATTAAAAATTATTTCACGCTTCTTAATACTCAACTCCTTTCGACTCATTTTTTAAAAATTTTATTAAATAAAAGATACACCACGAATACGGACGCGATATTAAAGACAGCGGCCTACTGTTGTTAACTCACTCTGATAATATGAACTTGGGGGATTCCCCTTTTTACAAATAACAGGGCATTTTCTGCAACTGTACCAAGACTTTTGTGGAGTAGAAAAGAGACATTGCCAACAAAAAATTATTGTCTTCAATGATCATTATTGCCGAATCCCTTTAAATTTATGAAAACTTAAATTCAACAGAACTCGTATTATTACCATTTCATAACTTTTGGTTTTCAAATAAAAATATTGATTCAGTAATACAATTTTCAGTTACCGATTCTCTGTACCTTGACTTTTGTGGAAGACTGTAGATATATATATATATATGTATATATATATATATATATATATATATATATATATATATATATATATATATACATATATATATATATATATATATATATATATATATATATACATATATATATATATATATATATATATATATATATATATATATATATATATATATACATATATATATATGAGAATATATATTTATTTATTTATTTCAGAAATTAACTTACAGATTAGTAGTCCAATTACAAGTCAATTAATACAAAATTTAAATACCAACATATGAATACAAAATATGGCAGAAATTAAAGAAAAAAGATCACAATACGATATTAACAAGTTGGGTAAACAGACCTACGCTCATGTCAGAAGGGTTTTGTATTCAATTTTCAAAATGCAGTCACCAGATTGAATAAAGTCAAGAAGCATGTCAATGACGATTTTATTGGAGAAACTATGAAATTCGAAGATCATACTATTATTAACAAAGTTGAAAGAATTTAGACTTCTGAGGTTTTTGTTATTGTTATGCTCATAAATATCTCCCTTGATAATTATTTCAGATGTCCATTCGCGAGGGAGGAAACACATTTTTCATGTATTTCCCCCCTGTGCCCCACTGTAGCAAAAACTGACAGTTTAGAACTGTTTCGAAAAGCTCCCATGAAAACTTTCATTTCATACTCATATCGGCTAGGTTTGATGAATTTGTTTTTGAGGGGCCACTCTCCTGTACTGTTATCATCGATTAATAGCCAATTTGTTCGAATCTTAGAGCTGTTACAAAGCCCTTATGTTAGAAGCTCCCTCCCGCCTCCTTGACTTGTTTCACTTATGAGTATTAGTCATTCAGTCATTCATTAAATTGAATCAAGTGTTCAAAGCATGCACCTTAAACGTTGAAGTTGGGAAAAAATAACTCAACATTATTCAATCTTCGCATTTAAAACAGCCACTATTTTGTTTTACGATTACTGATACCACTAGCTGAACTGATTCTCAAAGTTATTCATGGCACCTATCATTCCTGAAATTTTCATGCAAATCCTAGCAAAACTGTAGTGTCTGAGTCGGTAAAAAGCGCATGTTGTTCCATAGCCATATGTTGCCATAGTAATACATGCAGCGCATATTGTTCCATAGTAATACAGGAAAATTCAAACCGCTATAACTTCGCTAAATATGATGCAATTTTTGTGAAACTTGCAGGGTTAATCAATCTTATCAATAGACATCTGTGTATTGAATTTCATTGAATTTAAGGGTACCGTTAAGATTTTATTCAAGAAAACATAAAATCGATAAATCATACTATTACTAACAAAGTTGAGTGAATTGCGACTTCTCACGTATTTGTTGTTGTTGTACTCATCAAGGCCTACATTTTTTATTTTTTTCAGATTTTTCGGATGAAAGGTGTCCAATCGCGAGGGGGGGGGACACAAATTTTTCGTGTATTTCCCCTCCCTGTGCGCCCCGCGGAGCAAACTTTGCCAAATTAAGACCTGTTTTGTAGAGCTCTCATCAAGACCTTTCATTTGATACCCATATCGGCTACCTTCAATGAAATTTTTTTTTCGGGGGGTCACTCCCCTACATGGGGAGACCCCCCTTAAATACCTTATAAAAATTTTTAGTAGTTGAACTTTGAAGAGATCACCACTTTACACCTACATACAAAATTTGATGCTTCTAGCTTAAGTAGTTTCCGAGAAAAACTGCTGTGACACACGGACGGACGGACGGACGGACGGACGGACGGACGGACGGACGGACGGACAGACAGACAGACGGACAGACGGACAGACAGGACGCGATTTTAGAAGGGTTTTGTAAAATTATTTTACAAAACCCTAAAAATTAAGATTTATAGGAATATTTATAAATTTGATTTTTCAAAGAAGTTTTGAATACGCCAAGAGATTGTGGTAGAGGACCAAGACTTTGCTGGTTGTACATACGAGGTAAGCGTAGCAAAGGAGAGTGGAAGAAGATGTTAGTACGTGCATACGGAACCTGAAATTGAAGCGAGAATCTATTAGGGCGAGCCGCGTCGAATGTTTTTATTTGCCTGCATAAATTTTGGGGTAAAAAGCAATAATGAAGCTTGAAAAAAAGACATTCGTCAAGGAAAGATCGTCTGGACCCAAGGGTAGGAAGGTTCAAAGTAAGAAGTCGGTCATCATAAGGGGAGAAAGGAAGGTTGAATTTGAAGAATAGAGACCGTGTGATATGGTTGAACTGACTCAAGAGCATCATCGATGCTCAACAGCATCGATGAGCTTCCTGTGGTATGGACTCCAAATTTGGGAGCAGTACTCCAAATGACTACGTATTAGTGAGAAGTATAGACACATACAGGATGTGATATGTTGAAATGACGAAGCGGATCGTAAAATAAATCCAGTTAAGCGATAGGCTTTCTTAATAATTAGAGCAATGTGGAGATCGAACTTCAGTTTACAATCGAAAAGCACACCAGGATCCTTGAAGGAGGTTACATTGCTCAAAGGGATACCAACAAGCCTACACGTTGAGAGAAGGGGACATTTTTCACAGGAGAATGTCATCTGGTGGCATTTGGAAACATTTAGGGAGAGATGGTTTGATTCACACCAGTCACTAAGACGCTGAAGATCGGTTTGAAGGATACCCACATCTAAAAGGGAATGAATAGCTCGAAAAATCTTGAAGTCATCAGCATAAAGGAGACGGAGGGATGTGATAACAGAAGGTAGATCATTGATAAAAAGTAAAAATAGTATGGGGACAAGTATTGAACCTTGCGGAGCTCCCGAGCTTGGGTGAAATGAAGAAGAGAAGCAAGAGTTTAAAGTGACTACACATTGACAATTCAGGACAAAAGAGAGAAGCCAGGAATAGAGGCAACTAGAGACATAGAACCCTAAAAGTTTCTCAAATAGGAGAGAGTGATCCACTGAATCGAAGGCTTTGGAAAAATACGTAAAAATAACGTGCACTCGTTGTTGTTGATCGAGGGCAGCTGCAATATTATGGGTAAAAGAAAGTAAATTTGTAAGGGTAGTTCTGCCTCTGACAAAACTATGCTGTTGATCCGCTAAAGATGGGAGGACAAGTGGATACAGCAAATCAAAAACTATCTTTTCAAGAACTTTACTAAAACAAGGAAGAAGGGAAATAGGACGATAGTTTGAGACGATATTACGATCACCAGATTGGAAAATAGGAAAAATGTGGGCAATTTTCCATTGGGCGGGGAAAACCCTACAGGATAAACTCAAGTTAAAAATAATTGAAAGGGGAACACAAAGCGAAGAAAATAAAGGTCTTGCTAGAGAATTTGGAATGCTATCAGGGCCCACACACATGCTGTTGTCAAGATTATTTAAGCGTTGCGCAACCTGCAAGGGGTTTGTACGAAAATTAGTAGAGGAAAAAGTGCAAGAAGATTGGTTGAAGGAGGGGGAATGTTTAGCCCTACCGAAAAAGGAAGAAAAGTAAGAAGCAAAGAGTTCACAAAATTCTTGTGGAGAAGACGATGTTACGCCATCTAGACTAAAATAATCAGGGGCATGATGAGAGGTCCTTAACGATTTTACATACGACCGGAACGCACGAGATTGATTCGATATTAACGAAGTTTCAATGTGGTTAACATATGCATGAAGTGCAGAAGTGGCAATTTTCTTAAATTTAACGAGGTCAATTGGAAGACCACTGGATAAGAATTTTCTGCGGGCAGCATCTTTAGATTTATTTGCAGTGGCAACATCTGAATTAAACCAAGGAGCATCTTTAGGTCTTCTTGCTGGACACACAGGAGTAAATTGGGAGGTTAAGGATGAACGAAACATATAGAGCTTATCAACACAATCTTCAATGTGGCGGTTGCTGAAGAAGGAATACCAATTCACGGCATTAAGGTTAGATTCCATGCTCAACAAATCGGCTTTTAAAAAATTAAAGCGGGAAGCTGAGGAATTCTTCAAAGAATGCAAAGATGAGATTGCAAGCTCAATAGAGAGTGGTGGATGGTGAGGATCAGGTTAGACAAACGATGAGAGTGCCACCGATGCGGACAGAGAAGAAGGTAACAAGTTGGAAAGAACAAGATCAAGCAATTTGTTATTGGCATTGGGAAAAGTGTTGTATTGGGTTAAAGAACAGAGGGAAATAAAAGAAGAAAGAGCAAAAGACACGCTACCGCCAGAAACTATGGAGACATACAAATCATTCCAAACAATAGAGGGCAAATTGAAGTCACCACAGACCAATATAGGGTAGAAGGGAAACGAGCATTTATGTAGCTCGAGAATTCTGCAAAGAATCGTTCGTGAATAATAACAGGACTGTTACAAGGGATATATACAGATGGTACGAGCAAGGAAAGAGAGTCAGATAGAGAGAATAGCATAATTATACCCTCAACAGGTGAAGATGGAGTGAAATCATCACAGCATTTGCTGGTAAGGGAAACATATATACCCACTAGAACGCCTCCACCATCAGACTTATCAGTAGCATCACGGTGTCTATCTCTGCAGAAGACTAAATGGTTCGGAAGTAGCTCACTATTACTAATGTCATCCGTCAGCCATGTTTCCGTTAGACAGATGATATTATAGGGAAAAAGGATGGAAGAAATGCGAAATTCAGTAGTCTTAGTACTCAGGCCACGAAAATTTTGGTAATAGCAACTTAAGAATGAATTCCTAGGTCTAAGAGATGTTTCTTCTGGAGCGAAAGGACATAGGATGGTTCCACTAACGAATCGGAAAGAACTTTTTGACGAATACGCCAGATGGCCAAAATTACTTATCAAGCAAGATACCTAGGTCAGCTGGAACAGTAATTTTAAAAGATGCAATCAATCTGTTCGTCTTTCCATCAGGCATAAGTTTGGTACACTGGAGCAACTCAGGACTAAAGTTCAATTTGTACTTTATATGAGCGATGATGTCTTTGACTGGCGTGCTATATTCTAATCTCGAGAGAAATATTTGTAGCAGTGGGAATAAAGCACGCAGGGGGCGCCAGTTTTCATCGCAGTAATGTTTGTCGTCATATCGCCTCCAAGTGAGGTTCCCCGGCTGGCAGATGTAGATCCTGGTGAGCCTACATTTCTTATCAACAATTCGCTTTCAGCATTACCTTGAGTTACAAATCTTGTAACAGAGTTTTCAGGCTGGCATGAAGACTTTGGGTTTGTCCCGATACCAACTTACCGTTGCGGTGTTATAGAAACCGGCTGCAGAAGTTGAGGTTGCTGCTGATTAGATGTATATTGTGGATGTTTCGGCTATGCTTGTTGCTGTAGTTGTCGTACATGATGTTGAGAAAGAGGTGATAGTTGCTGGTGAAATTTCTTTGGAATGGCTCCCTTGCTGGCATCAACCACAGCACACACATCAGAGCTCTTGGCAGCAGAAGTTGGCGAGAGTGCAGGAGGATTGTTCACTGGGCAATCCTCATCGTTGATGGAAGGAGCACATAGTTTGCTGCGAATTTCTTATATATATGGGATATAGCGAAACTTGTGACCACGCTAGAGGTAATTTTGCTCCGATTTTCACCAAGTTTTCAGGAAAGGTGTATTAATAATAATAATAATTAATATTTCAGTTAAGTTCGTGAACCAGCTAGGTCGGCCAGGCGAAAACAAAATGATGGCCATTTTGGACGAAAACTCGTTATTTCTGTTCTAACTAAAGTATAGCTCCGATTTGGATGCAGTTTGGTACAAAGATTCACTAATATATTTGATTAATTTCACAATAAAAAATCCAAAGGCGATACTGCTGAAACGAAACGGTGGTCGCTCGTTTTCGCCAAAGTTTTGACCAAAGCTTTCAACTAATGTTAATTAAATTCGGCAGTTTGATAGAAACTATAATTATCTAAAGAGTTATGTAAAAAAACTGTAGGTCAGGTTCCAAAAAACAAAATGGCGGCCAGTTGGAGCTCAAAACTCTAAAGGCAGTCGCAATTTTGATCTGATGTATATGAAACTTGGTTTTAAGATAGAAATTAATTAGATCTAGAAACTTTGATATTTTGGTGATCATGCATGTGTAGTTTTCAAAATGGAGGAGGGTTAAATATGAGATTTTTTCCAGGTTTTCGTAGCCCTCTAGCGTTCACATTTTCCAACGGATTTTGATGAAATTTCAGATTATGGATCTCTGTACTAAGTTGTGTTTCTGGTATTTTTTAAATCGAATAAAAAACAAAAAAGTCGAAATTTTAAAACCTTATATTTTTAGCTGCCATTTTCACTAAAAATTGAATAATTTTGACTTGTCTTGTGTGAAACTCTCATTTGAACGAGATTCGGCACATTGATTGATGAGGTCCTAGCATATAGAGATTGAAAATAATCCAAAATCAAATGCATGCACTCAAAATGGCGGCCCCCAAAGGTCAGAAGGCAAGCGCGATTCGCTATTTTAGTAGCAACTGAAATAATGAATATTGTTCATGGAAATGGTTTAAATTACTTAACTTGGAAGTATTTATAAAGCAGACCATTTTTAGGATCTTGTTAAAATATTTTTACATTAAAATATATATAAAATTGTGATTTGTTTGTCCGTCCGTCTATCCGTCCGTTTGTTCGTGCGTCACAGTAAGTTTCTTTGCAAACCACATGAGCTAGAATGAGAAAATTTTCTACGTAGGTCAAAAGTAGTGCCTCTCGCAATTTGCAGAGCAAGAAAATATTTTAAAGTGTTTAAGAGGGACCTCCGCATACTGGGGGGTGACTTAAATTTTTTTTTTTATTTTTGTATCCCTCTAGCAGCCAAGTTTATCAACAGATTCCGATGAAATTTGAAATTATAAGGTATTTAAGCAAGTTAATTTAACCTGCAAAAAATTATGTAAATCGGATCACAAATGAAAAAGTCGAAAATTTACAGCTTAATATTTTTAGTAGCCATTTTCAATAAAAATTCAAAATGTGGCCCCTGATGGTTCAGAAAAGAATTGAAAATATTTATATTAAAAGCATCACAAATGCTGTTTAAACTTTTATGGAAATCTTTTGAAATTATCTATTGGAGCGATTTAAGCCGACAAGTTATCACCTTTGTGTGTTAACCACTGTGTAAACAGCAAATGTGAGAAGGACAGCACCTGTATTTATATGTTTATAATAATTTACTATCTACCGATTTTCAACATGTGATCCATAAATATGCAACTCAAATGAATGAGCAAAATATTTGCGCCTCTATAGAGGGTCTTTAAATACGAACCTCGACAGAATCTTTTTATATCAATAAATACCCATGTAGTGCTATGAAAATTACAATAAGAAGTTTAGTAGTACGCAAGCAAAATTTTTTTCCGAAATCTTACGCTACATACGAGAAATTTACCTTTCCGGCTGGTGCAGCCAACGGGGATTTTTTTGGATTTACGAGTGGTCATGATGAATATTATTAATATATCACATGGTAAATGTGATACTTTATCTGTTGCTATGATTGATGCTTTTAATTTATTTATATTGTATTAAAAATTATATATAACAGATTTGCTAATTCAATTACAATATAAGGCCGGAAAGTTCAAAAAACAAACACAAATCAAATTAAAATAATAAGTAATGTTAAGAGTACTATGTAGTTGTAGAGCTTTGAAGATACAGATAGAACGCGGTGAAGGACCAAGCAGAAGATTATTGTAGCTTCTTGCAGATCGCACTATATAAAGTAAAGATATGTTAAGTATCCATTCTTGCATTTATAAATAAGATCACCAAGTGCGTGTGATTAAGGCATTGCGTAGTTCCGATAATAAGAAGCTATTGAATATTTTGAAAAAGCAACATAAATATCGAAACTGTCTTCTATCTCAAGAGCTAGACGATCCCTGCAAGGGCGATAGGATATGTTATATTTAATTAAAAGAATACGTGTGAATTTCCGTTGGACTGATTCAAATTTTTTAGATATATATTTAAACCGGGGTGATGTTCCATAGGTTACATCAGCTGTACCTACGCATGTCAAACTTTAAGCATTTCAAAAATTATAACCAGTTCTTTATAGTTATCCACTGTTCATACATCATACATCAATTCAATGCATGCCATGGAAGCACGCTTATTAGTGAAACATATGCGCAGGCATTAGATACATTAAGGGAAAGATGATTCACAGATAACCATCTAAAAAGGCGTTCAGGGCAGATTGAAAGTACTTACAGTCATTTTGGGAACTAACCACTTTAAAAAATGTTCATAAAGAAGGCAATATAGTTAAAAGGCCATTTATAAATAGGGCTTAGAATCAAACCCTAAGGAAATCCAGAAGAAAAATAGAAGAGGCTAGTTAAAAACCCACACCAGATCATGAATAAACAATTATACAGCGATTAGGATAGCCAGGCAGGAATTTGCTAGAGAGGCAAACGCCTACAGTTTATTTTGTAATTTACTATGGTCTACCATATCGAAGGCTTTGACAAAGCTCGTATAGATTAAGACTACTTACTGGCCTTGATGGAGCGCGAGAGAAATCAGATTTGTTAGTTCTACCAAATAAGTTACTATTGACCGTCATTTCATTAAAATCTGCTGCCCCTAGAAAAATAACAGCTAATTTTATCATAGAATTGGTTACATACAATTCTCTCAAAAAGTATACTGAAGCACGAGAGAAGGTTACTCCGTCGATAGCTAAGTGCCAAAGTACGACTTCCTGACTTGTGAACTGGAAAAATGATGGATTCTTTTTCAAATCGCTGTAAACCTCCCTGAAGTTAGGCTGACATTGTATAAAAGGGATAAAGAAAGACTTAAGGAAAAACGAGTCATGAATAAGTTCACAACACCACCTGGGGCCCAGCTTAGGGAACCAATTATACTCTTGACTTCTGGAGTTGTTTTCAATGGTTTTCAAGCAAGGAGAGAAGACAGTTGAAAGAATGGGTGAGGATGATGAAGGTGATAGCAAAGCAAATGAAAAACGATTGGTAAAAATACCATATATGGCTGGCTTATCAGATGCTTGTTTTCCATTCAGGCTAACAGGGTCAAGGATATTTGAAGTAGGTCTGAGGAGTCCCCAAACAATCAGATAAATGCGAGATCGAAGGAGAGAAGAGTAGTTGGTTGTATGCAGAGAGATACTCCTCAGACCCAGATCACTAGTATTTTTCGTTCGCAATGCCTTTGTTCCAACTGGAACAAATTAATAATGACGTTTACTCAGAATTTGTCACACTAAGCAATTAGCAATTGTAAATTCTTTCAGTGCATTCACACATTCCTTCCCGCAAGTTACGAACTAACACTTTTTAACTTTAATTGTTCATATCCTAAAGTACATTGATATTTTACGGATATAGTCAGCAATTTTACTTTTCATGGTTCTTACTGGCATTTTACGATCAGCAATTTTGTTTGTAATTATTCATAGCTAAAAGTACATTGGCATTTTATGATCAGCAATTTTATTTGTAATTTTTCATAACTTAAAGTACATTGACATTTTCATGCCCAGCACTTTTATCTTTAATGTTTCATTGAACGTTTGTTAACTAAATTTAATATGTCAGCTTAATTCTGTTACAAATTAAATGCGAATTGGGTTAATAAATCAGATTGAATTCCGAAAAGTAAAAGAGGAATTTAATTTCATTCCTTTCATACCAAATTCAACATACTGTTGAATTTTGTGTAGCCTTTAAACAACCTACACTTCAGTTCAATCGCCCAAAATCTGCTTGAGCAGTTTGCGAGGGACGTGAAAGCCGACGTCTTGCTGCTGAGTGAGCAACACCGTGATAAACGTCAGCATCATGGTATTCTGATGAAACTGGTACTGCCACCATCTGGGTTCGAAACAGTGATTTCCAAGCGGTGAGTTGTGGAGGGGGGATGGTTTCGTGTGGGTTCAGTGCGCAGGGACCACCTTCTTTAGGGTGTATCTAACACCTAAGGAATCGAAATAATCTTTCTAAGCCAAGCTTAATGCTCTGGAGGGTGTTGTCTTGAACGCAGAGGGCAAAGTGCTCGTTGGGGGCGACTACAACGCCAAAGCAATCGAATAGAGCATGCCTCAAACGGATCCGCGGGGAAAACGAATCCTGGAAATGGCAGCCAGGATGGCGCTCATCGTACTAAACTCTGGAAATATGCCGACTTTCCGCCGTATTGGCTGTGAGGGAACCATACCGGACGTGACATCTACCTCGGAGCACTTAGTACGGAGGATACACAATTGGAAAGTATTAAAGGACTACTCAGCCAGTGATCATCAGTGCATTCTGCTTGAGATCTAAGATGTTGTCTCCCGATGTCCGTGCTCTCGGCCTTCTATAACTGGATGGAACATCAGAATGATGGACGTCGAGAGGTTTGTGTAGGTGCTCACAGCAGGTGAGCCGCTGCAGGGAGCTTCGGAAGGAACGGCAGAACTGGCAGCTCAAGATGTGGTGAACTCTACTATGAGCATTATTACGACTGCTTGCTGCGCTTCTATGCCCCGTCGAAGACCCTGGCACGGCAAGCCCCCAGTGTACTGGTGGTCAACTGAAATCACTGAAAAGCGAAGGGAGTGTCACAAGCTTCGACGTGAGGCTCAACGGTCGTGAAACCGTGACGAGGCATGCAACCAGGTGGCAGCATATAATTCGGCCAGGAAATGCCTTCGCGAATTGATCAACAATAGCAAGTCCTACTGCTAACAAGACCTAGTGGACAATGTGAATAAGAATCCGTGGGGCCTTGGCTACAAGCTAGTTATGCGGAAGCTTGGTGTCCTACGGAAGCCTTGTGTACATAACGCGGAAAAGATGGACGCGACAGTGCGGGGACTCTTCCCCGCCCATTCCGTTCGTGCTGACGCTGTCCATGACGAAACAGCAGTCAGGTGTCCACTCTTTACACAGCCAGAACTGGAGGAAACTGTCCTCTCATTGAAAGCGAGGAAGGCTCAAGGTCCAGACGGTGTTCCGACTGAGGGGTTGCAGCTCATCTATCACCATTGTCCTGACTTGCTGCTCAGCACATTCAACGCTTGCCTACAGGACGGGGATTTCCATCCAATCAGCTCGTGCTGATCAGCAAGGGGAAGGGAAATCCCGAATCGTTGCCTGCATACCGCCCGTTATGCACGCTAGACATGGCTCGGAATGTGCTAGGAAAACTCATCAAAGGAAGACTCACTGACACGAATCGTGCTGCTGGAGGCCTATCTCCTCGGCAGTACGGTTTTAAAGCAGGACGTTCTACCATTGGTACGATTCAGGAGGCACCAAGCGACGGATCATCCTGTTGGTGACGCTCAACGTCAGGATCGCCTTCAACTCCACTAGATGGTTGGATATCCTGGATACGCTGGAAAACTCTTTTCAAGTTCCAGAATATCTAATGCGGCTTTTGAGGAACTACCTAAAGGACGGAAGCCTGCTCGACGACACGAAACAGGGCCAATGAAGGATGGAAATTACATCGGGTGTTACCCATGGATCTATCCTTGGTCCGAACCTGTGGAACGTGTCTTATGACGGGCTAATAAGACTTGAGGTGCCAGATGAGTCGCGTTTGGTTGGCTTTGCGGATGATGTTGTGGATCTGGTCACTGGACGCACCGTTGAACAGGCGCAACTTAGGCTAGGTAGGCTTATGCGCCGAGTGAGGGACTGGATGACTGCTCGCAGGCTCAGTTTAGCACTGGAGAAAACCGAAGTGGTCATCTTGACAAAAACGAGAATCCCTAGAGTGAGGATGATTAGTATTGGAGATACCCAAATCAAATCGAAGCCAGCGGTGAAGTACCTGGGGCTACCGATCGACTCGAAGATGAGTTTCTCTGAGCGAATCAGGGCAACGGCTGAGAAGGCTGCTTTGGGAATATCGGCCCTGAGTCGACTTATGGCCAACGTAGCGGGACTCAGCCCATCAAGAAGACGCCTCTTGATGAGCGCTGTAGGGTTCTGTGCTACTGTACGGAGTAGAAGTATGCAGCGGCACTCTCAGTAATGAGATATATCGAAAACGTTTGGCACAGGTACAGAGAAGAGGAGCACTGAGAACTGCATCTTCGTATCCGACAGTCTCTGATCCGGCGGTGAGGGTGATTGCAGGCGTCATGCCTGTTGGCCTCCTTTCTAGAGAGTGCCGTGCTATTTACCTGCACCGAAACGAGGATACGAGGGAGATGGTTATCCACGAGGAGAGCCAGCGGTCGCTCAATGATTGGCAGCAGTCTTGGGTGAATTGCACGAAGGGAAGGTTAACTGCACGCTTCTTCTCGGATGTGAGACCAAGGCTAAATCGAAAGCATGGTGAGACTGACTTCAATTTGAACGAGTATGGGTGTTTTCAGTCTTACCTACTCAAGATTAGTAAATAAATGTCTCCCGATTGCCGGTTTTGCCCAGGAGAGGAAGACAATAAATGCCACATATTTTTTGCGTGTACAAAATGCAGGGAACTCTACAGGGAGATGGGAGAGCTCACCCCGGATAATAAAGTTGCGGGGATGTTCGAATCGGTTGACAAATGGAACCAGGTGGCACATTATGCTCGGGCAGTCCTAAAATTTAAAAGGGACTCACAACAGCCGGGGGCGCTGGGGCTGGAAGATCACTTTTCTGGCACTTCCTCTTCCCCTCTCCCCTTTCGCTAGAATCCCCTAGGTTGAAGGCGCCTCACGGCATAACAAAACGAGACCTGGCCCGAAGTAATGTGTCAAACGGTCCAGGCTAGGTTCTCAGGTTGACAGAGGAGGTGTTTAGTGGGTAGTCCAGTTGCCTTCTTGCGAGCATGGGAGTCCCTTACTCTGTGCCTAAATGGCATTCACCTTCCTACCACAAAAAAAAAATTAAATCTTCTGTAACTTCAGCCGTGAACTAAGTGTTTTTCTTGACTACAAAAAATTTAATTCAATATAATATGTAAGTCTGTCATAAAACATTGCAACAAAATTATTCATGCCATTGAAATAGAAAAGTAACTCTAGTTAACTTTGGGTGGCTTTGATTGAGTGGCTTTATGATTTGCTTTGTAAAAGTTGTTTCCAGGGATGGTTTCGTTATTCATGTAATGTCAGGAACAAAATGAAACATTCGTTTCAAGGATAAGGTTATGAGAAACTGGTTTTACATAGAGGTTTGGGGATAGTGAAACGAAGGCTGAAAACCAATGAATTTGTGTGTACAAAGTAAAGATCCGAGTTTAGTGGGGATTGAAATTCCTCACGACACAAAATTTTTACCTCGCTTGCGAATAATGTTGACATTGGAACGAATAAGCTTACAAATGTAATAATCAAACTGCAGCAGTATCATTATTTATTATTGTTAGTCCTGTACTGAATTGCTTGTATGTATCATAAGTAAAGATAAATCAACAGCCACCACCTCATATCGCATACTGATAATATTCTCATTTGGTGCTAACTGAAGTCTGTCTTTTTGACCAACATGACGATGACCACTGGGCAAGATAAATCTCAGCAGCTGTTAAATTTGCTATTATTGACAAATAACGACACTGAAGATCGAAGATATCTATAGGGTATTTTTTAGAGGCACAGAACCTCAAATGAAATAAAATACGGATAAATTGTTTTGATTGCCATGAAATTGATTTTGTTGGAAAGATAATCCCCTGCATTTTCATTTAGTCAAATTTTGGGCATGTGAATGCTATGACTAGCGCGGGGAAGGTCCAAATAAGGGATCCAGTTTTCGTCGACTCTAACCAATAATTGGGGCCGTATATATCAAGTAATGCGGCGAATGCTATCTGCCATTCCATCCTATTCATGATAAAATGGCAAACCAAACTAACAGGAAAATGCATAACAGTTGTTACATCATACGTAGCATTACAAAGTGTTGCTAACTTAAAGTTTAACGTTTAACATATACCTCTAAAAAAGCCCTTTACAACCATTTGCCATGCAAGTTAGAGTCATGCATCTATTTGCAGTGACTCACAATACCCAGAGGTTGCAGGAAGCATGCCGTAGAGCCGCTGTTATTCTTCACTTGCAAGTTTTTGTTGTTTCGTAAGGATAAATCTCAAGTAACAAAAAGTCAACTATGTCAACAAGAAGTTTCGAGTACTCAACAGGATATTACATCAAATTTGACATGAAAAAAGTTGGGTAGACAGACCTACGCTCATGTCAGAAGGATTTTGTACTCAACTTTCCAGAAATGGAGTCACCAGCAATTAATAAATTCAAAAAATATGTCAAAGAAATGTGAATGTTTAATAGAAAATCCATTGTTTTTCTACCCTCAAAATGGTCGCCATTTTGTTGCAAACCACCAAAAATCAATCAAATCATGAATTCCTCAAAATATTAATGTTATTGACCTTAGTCAAAAATTTCAACAAGATCAAATCAAAACTGCAGTGACTGATTCGATGAAAAGTCCATAAAATACCAAAATCATGTGTTATTGTTGTTGTAATTGGAGAAATTTCAAATGGCTATAACTTCCGTGTATGTCATTTGATTTTCATTAAACTTACATTATATAAGGAAATTTTGCAGGACTACTCTAATATTGAATTTGAGTTGAGTTTAACGGTACGTATATGATTTTATTGGGGAAAATGTGAAACTCGAATATCATACTATTATTAACAAAGTTGAGTGAATTTTGACTTATAAGGCATTTGTTGTTGTTGTACTCATAAACACCTACACAAATTTTTCCTGTACAAGTATTTCTCCTCCCTGTTCGCCCCTCGAAGCAAAAAGTGTCAAATTAAGACATGTTTTGTAAAATTCTCATCAAGACCTTTCATTTGATATCCATATTGGCTACCTTTGATGATTTTTCGGGGGTCACTCCCCTTTACGGGGAGACCCCCCTTAAATAACCTTATAAATTTTTTTCGTAGTTGAACTTTAAAGAGAGCACCACTTTACACTTGCATACCAAATTTGATGTTTCTAGCTTAAGTAGTTTGCGAGAAAAAGTGCTGTGACACACGGACAAAAACCTAAACAAAAACCTAAAAAATTGGTGAAGTAGTAGCTAAAATTGACTGTAATTTGATGAATGAGGAAGGAAACAATCAATGGCCACAATTCCTGTAATTCATTTTCCAATGTGCAAGTTCTTGTGCTCTACAACTTATTTATTTATTTATATTCTACAGAATAAATGCAATTACAAAATAGATTAAATAATAGCGCAGCCTGGAGAAAGAAGAAAAAAACATGGAAATTGCAAGATATAAGTAATAAAAACTGCAAAACCAAGGAAAAAAAAAATACTAAGAAACAAAAAGAAGAGAGTTGACATAATTTTTATAAACTAAACATGAGAGGAAAAAAGGCTCCAGCTGAAGGTCATCATTGTTACTTGTTGTTCTGAGCATGGATGAGTGTAAATATACCAAGCTACCTAAGAATGGAACATCAAGGATATTAGATGATCTTGTAGAACGCACCGCGCCTCACTGGAACATGGTTGACTAGGCGACTATCGAGCGAACCACGGCAAAGTCTGTGAGGGAAACATTCATCAAGTTAGAGTCGACGCTTTTCCAGCGAAGGAACATTGAGAAAAGATAAGCGTGATTCATAAAAAATGTAGGGAATCCGGAACTTCAAGAAGACGATCCGGGTAAATATTTTCTGTTCAGCTTCTAGCGTGAACTTCAAACACTTCAAATGAGGCAACCAAACTGGCGAAAATAATTTAACACACGATAAACGATCGGAAAAATATAGGGATTTCTAAAGATCAAGCCAGAAATGCGAGAGGCTTTAGAAGTAATTTCAGAAATATGAACATCGAACTTCAACTTAGAGTCGAAAGTGACACCTAAGTCCCTGAAATGTGTCTCCGTACTTAGTTACGAATTATTTAACTAAAATTGAAGGCTTTGAGGACTAGCGTTGTTAGAAAATGAAAGCACTTCGAAACATTTAATGCATGCTGCTTAAAAAAACTCTGAAATAAAACGGCATCCAAGTCTTCTTGAAGCAAGGCAAAGTCATCGTTAGACGACACTACTTTGAAAACTTCCACGTCATCTGCATATAAAAGACATGAGGAGTTGATGACAATAGATGGCAAGTCATTAATACACAGAGTGCACAATAGTGGGCCAACAGGTGAGGAACACCTGAAGACGGATGTAAGGGGGTGGAATGACAGCATTGAAAAGATGCTTGACTTACACGATTGGATAAGTAAGAGGATAATCAGGAACGTTAAGAAATTTAAGCTTGCTCTTCAGAATATTTTGATTTAATGAGTCGACGGCTTTAGAGAAATCCAAATACAAGGTTTCGACTTTTAAATGGCTTTTGAAGCAACACATGAATTTCAACAAATTTGTTAAAGTTGATCGCTCTTTGATAAAGCAATGTTATTCAGGAACTAACATATAGACTGTCAGTTCAACATAGGCTGTCAATATTGATTGTCAGTGAGATCTTCCGTACTTACTTTGTCAGCTTCTTTACCTTTCAAATTCGTGATTTAGAACATTTTAAGCATTCCGGCCTTGTTCGGAAGCGATATTTTTCTACTAACCTAAGGCGATGTGCGATTATTTATTGTGCAACTAGTTTTTTCATCATTTTTAAATCTCTTCATGAAATTTTTGTCTTCTAAATAATAAAAATATAAACAAACGGAGTGTAGTGATAGCTAGATGTCTAAGCAACTCATATTTAGTTAGTAGTGAACTAAACCTTTACCCTTTTTTCTCCTATTAATCACCACATGTCAAATTATTCTTATCAAATACATAAACTATCAGCGGTTCTTAACTCGATTAGAATCATTATATTGTATACACAGTTTTTGTGTGTCATAGTGCAAAATTATAATTTTTTTTCTTGTGAAACATAAAAGTTTTAACTTAATACGATCATTCTTACTATTTAAACTAATATATAATAAAGTCTTAAATCCTCTGGTGCATTAACAAGCAGTAAATTACAATTTTGTTTATCTTCATCTTAACTTAAAATGCAGTTATTATGTCGTTTTGTACTGCCTCAAATTGCTTGGATAAAGCTAATAAATCCAAAATTGTCACGTGTTTTGGATTTTGTGGTTTAACTTTCCACGCGAAATGTGTATTTTTATCTCGCCCAGTGGCTGACAGTATTGCTAATAGCGATACGGGCCTTTATTAGTATTGTGTTTCTTGCCGCCGGTATACTATATCCACGTTTATTGATCGGGTTCATAATGCCAATGCTTCAATTGATTTGGTTACAAAAAATGCAAGAAAAACTCAATGAGATAAAGACATCACTTGCGGCTCCCGTTAAGATCGCGTAAACGGAACTGCCCTCTACATCTCCTAAGTGCAACAATGCTGTGAAAAGAGATAAGCTTCAGCAGCATCAAAGTCAAAATCTAAATTTGGCCCAATATGATGTAGTTCAATTTATAGCCGCTTACATTAGCGAAATCACCAATTATTTTTCAATAACATCTAGCACAGTGGTTCCAACAGTATCCTCATTCTTTGCCTTCTCCATTAATATCACCTTGTGTGCCAGATGAGTATGTGTCTCAAAACCTACCCAGCGATCAACAATCATCAATCGATCATCGAGGACCTCAAGATCTGCCGGTTCGTTGTCTCACGCGTAGTATGCTTGCTGTTCAACAGCAACAGATCGTTCAACCATAGATTCAAAATGATAGTCATGCACAAAATACCTTACTCAACCCACAAGTAAGCGTCACGACAGTTAATCCACTCCAAGTTTTCATATCAAGACTAGCCTATGAGACTTTGAACGAGGATATGACCAAGTACGTTACTTCTAAACTTGGTTATGTACCCTAAATTATTTAAGTCCGTCAAATTAACTAAGAACAATCTTCCGGACCAACTCATAAGGTCTTTTAAACGAACGGTACCTAAAAGTTAATCAATTATGCCACAACCAGAATTCTGGCCTAGAAAATTTGTGGTTAAATCCTTCAACAAGCTGCAATCCAAGAGTGGATTTCGGACCGAAATGGGACCTCAATGAACCTTTTGAAATCATCAATCAAAAATGGACCTCATGTTACTACTAAAATGTGCGTGGTTTGAGGACCAAGGCAAATGGCTTGCGAGTAGCTTCTACTATTTATAGTGATCATATTATATGCCTAACAGAAACTTGGTTGAGTGTTGATACATTTTCATTCCCCTGCCCCCTTGGTACCGATAAGGCAATTTTAAGACTTGTTTTGAAAAGATTTCATTAAGACCTTTCCAATGACACCCTACTCGACTACCAATGGTGAAAAAAATGTTTAAAGGGTCACCTCCCTATATGTAAAAAACCCCCCTTAAACCCCTTTGAAAAAATTTTCCACCCCTAAACTTTCAAGAAGTCACCGCTTTTAAACTTCCCACAAAATTTCTTTGCTGTAGCTTATGTAGTTTTGGAGAAAAAGTACTGTGTCAAACAGACGAACAGACGGACCGACGGAGAAAGGTCATGATTGCAATAGGATTTTGTATTTTAGTACAAAACCCCTCAGATGAATAAGAACTGGATGGGCTAAGCACATATAAAATGCATGAGAGAGCATGCGACCGGTTTCTGCTCTCTTCCAAGCGATCTGTCTGTCATTTCCTCCCCGTCTGCCTCTTCCTGGTCACTTTCTTGTTCTAAAAGCTGACTAGATGCGTACTGTCTGTCAAGTTGACTGATGCGAATTGGGCACCAAATTGGCCAATATGCAAGTTTCGTCCTGAATTTCATCCGATATTAAAACTGTGGAAAGCGTTCGCGATCTAAATTCGTTCCAAGGACTTAAAGATTCGATTGTGGTTTGTGATTCAAGTAACTTTAACGTGTGACACTGTGAAATTACTTGACTATTTCAAAGTGAAATGTATAGTGCCTTCGTGTAAAAATTATAGTCGAAAAGGATCTGTAGATGCTTCCTTTCACAGATAAATTAAGTATATGTTAATATTTTGCATGTTTTCCTCATAATGGTGAAGGTTTTTCAAATAGAAAACAAATTTTTCGGATAGCATGAAAATTTGTTTACATTGAGCAGCAGCCATGTTTGCTCGTGCAATTTGGCTCTCTATAACGTTGTAAACAAGAGCGTAGCAGTAGGAAAAGCGGTCGCAACCACATTGTGTCGTGGTTATCCACTGCAGTATTATTTAATTACTCAATGCAAAACCTTAAAAATAAAAACCTCATTCAAGATGAGTCAGAATCAACTTGATTGCAATCCGATGAGAGCTTATGAAGGTTAAAATTTCCGCATAAAATAAGGTGACAATTGGAAAACCGCGATAAGAAAACACTAGATATTTCGGTGAGGAAGATATTGGAGACCAAAAAAGGAATTTTACAGAGTATAAAAGGGCAAAAAAAAACAAGAAGAAAAAGGAAAGACAAAATAACTTTTTCTGCCCTCACACATTCTACAGGAGCAGTGAAAAGTAGATTTGTTAGAGGGACATCAGTTAAGGTATTTTTGTAGGCGACTAGGACTACTCCTCCGTCTAACTTGTTGTAAGTTGACTTATTACGATCACACCCTATAATTGTAAGATTAGGAAAAATTTCAGGATCAAATTTATTATGAGTCAACCAGGATTCAGTAATACAGATGATATCATGGTCAGAGATTGAATTGGGTAAAGCTAGACCGTTCAGCTTGGATCTTAAGCCCCGAGCATTTAGATAATAAACAGAAGATTGACTGTTAAGAGTGCTTTTATGAAAATTTTTAGGAAGAACCGATGTTACAGTTTTGGCAGGGAGCTCCGTAGAGAATGACAATTTTCTTTACTTCAAGTTATGAATAATCTAACAAGCACTTCAGGCGGCCAGCAGTCAGGGTTTAAGATGCAATCACAAGATGCCAGAACAGTCAGTTAGAAAGAAGCTATGACTGTTGATCTGGTTGTCCCTTGTCCGTTTCGAAACCAATTATTTTCAGAGGTGAGCCAAGTTTCTTATCTACTTACATAATCTAAAATGTTTTCAGTAGATGTATATTATTATACGTAAGCTTTAATATGAAGATTTGGTTCGGTGACGCCACAATTTGGAGGGACGGTAGTCCCTCAGGAACTTGCCGAATTTCGAAATTGTTTTTGAATAGCTCCCCGATAAGTTGAAGATCTCTAAGCCATAATTCTTGCAATGATAGACGAAGCAGGCTGTGATGTAGGTAAAGCATCTGAATCTCCGCTGACCATTAGCATTGCGTTGCTTGATGATGATCAGGGTATACTCTGCAGCCAACATTCTATCGTGATGGACAGATTCACACCTCTTGACATTAAATTCTCGTTCTTTGATGATGACTTATTCAAGCTATCTGTTGTAAAGGATGAGTTTTCAGATTAAATTATGGATGGAGGCTGATAGCAGGAGAGAGAAAGCTTCAATTTCTCGGAAGAAAATGCTTCAGTAGGCCACAACAATGAATCGATATCAGAAAACATGCTTGAGCAATATGCATAGAGAAAATTAATTCCAGTGGCAGAGATTGTTCATAATCAAGAAATGCAATATCTGGAGTTGATCAATTAAATATTGGAGTAGCGTTTGCATCCTAGTGCCGATATGGATGTATGATATCAAGTTGGGCCAGCTTTTGATGCGCTACTTGAATTACATCTATTTAAGTTTCTTTTTCTTCTTGAAAAGCTTTGTTGTGTGAGCAGATGCATTTCGACTCATTTGAGCCAACTTCAGTGTCTAAAGGATGTGTTGAAGGGAATGACTATATATAGTTGTAAGAGGAGTTAATCGTGTATTACCCAATAAGGTCAGGTACTAAATTAGGTCAGGCAGAGGAATATTAGGTATTCGTTTTTGGATTGTTGAATGTCGGTTAGTTCCATTTCATCTCATTTACGTTTTCATCATAGAGTATGGTATGGTACAGAGAAAATTGAATCAGAATATGTAATAAGTTGTTCGTTGATAATGTTACCGTCTGTTTCTATTGTGTTTATATATTTCAAGCCCTTCTAGGATGTCAAGTCTCAGTCCTTTGTTTTGTTTGTGTAGCAACGTCATAGAGGGTTTTTTTGTAGGGGCATCGCATAATTGAAGTCTGCCTTGTTGTGCAAGAAAGATCGTAAGTGCTCTTTGTATCTTGTCGTTAGTTTCCGTGTTTCCTTTCTATGTATACTATGACGCAGTCCTTGCATGTTATTTTGTATATGCCGCAATTCTCTTGTATTGCTATGTCATTCAGTTTTGGTTTCAGTTTATTTCCAAAATTGCTGTTGGTTTTTATGTAGTTTGTTTTTCCTAAATAATTTCGATAGTTTGTATGCCTGTTTGCCTACGCATGTTAACAAAATACACTGTTGGTCATTCTTATGGGTTTCAGTCAGTTGGCCTTCCTGTTTTTGTTCGTAGTGTAACAAGTTTGTCAATGCCACGTTGTTTGTATCCGTTATTACTAGCTATTATGTTAACGTTGTTTAGTTCCTTGGAGTTGTTATTAAGATTCATGGAGACAGAGCAGAGTCTCTGAACCATTGATCTGTATGCTTCTAGTTTGTTGTGCGAAGTGATTAGATGTTATATGTATGGTATAATCAGTTGCTGTTGGTTTTCTGTATATTTTGTAGTCTCAGCCTGTTTGTTTGTTTGTCACGGTTGGGTCCATACAGTTGAGTTGTCCGTTTGTTTTTGTTTTTCTCTAGTCAAATTTGGGTTTGTTTCATTCATATATGTGAATAGTTCGTCTTGTTAATTTTCTTGGAGTCAGTAATGATGAAATAGTCATGCACATATTGACTGCAAAGTATAACATTGAATCTATTGACAATTTTGCATAAAAAGATTTCTTCCAAAGATTGTGAGAATATTTTTGACATTATTGAGGACATTGGATGTCTCATACCCAGACCATCCTTAGCAATGTATGAGTTGTGATTGAGCCCTAAAATAGTTCAGCTTGACTGTGTTCTTTACAATATTGTGTAGTTGATCTGCAAATTGAATTTTATTGAACGGAAGTTTTCTTTCAGCAAGGTCAGTGTATTATAGATAGGTATAGATGTATAGAGGTTCGTGATTTCTAGTGATAAAAGTCGACAAGAATCAGTCAATGTTAAAGAGGTGGTAGAGTTCTTCAATGTGTATTTGTCGTCAAGGTGCACGACATCAGCCATTATCGTTACCATGCACCATACTAATTGGTATGCAGGAGCTAGGCAGTAATTGACGCCAGGCCAGATAAGGATATTGGGTTTGTGGAGCTTCGGTTGCGCTATTAGAGGTGGTGTGAATGAATTTGGGTTTATGTAGCATTGCTTAGTATTAGGAGGAATGATTAGTGGGGATTGTATTACAGGAGTACGTTAGTCTGCTAGGAATTTATTAGTGAGGTCTTTATTTACTAGTTTGTATCCGTTGGCATTAATGAAATCTTTTGTTCTTTGTGCATATTCCATTCTTTTTAGGAACACCGTTGTATGCCTTTTGTCAGCCTTTGTCAATGTTAATAATAGTATCTGTAAATTTTTTCTGAATGTTCGTTAAATTTCTTTTTGCTAATGCTTGTGCGTATTTTTTGTGTATTCTATCTTTTATAGTATATCCAATGCATGTGTCTTTTTTTTATAGGTAGTTCAGTGTCGATTACTAGTTGTTCTATGTGTTTGTTGGGGTTTGTGTTAAAGAAGTTGTTTTTCAGTCCCTTATCTAACATCTCAATTTCTCGTGTTGTTAAAGGTATATTTGACAGATTTTACAGTCCGTGGATAGAAAGTTCTGTCTACTGGTTTGGTCGTTGTATATAGTTTTTTCAACAATTTGCCAAGCTTCTCTGTCATTGTCTCATATTTAATTTTAAGCTGAGTATCAATGTATTATCTCACGTCATTGTAGAGTTGTAGAAAGTTTTCAGTTTGTATAGTATTTGATAATTTTAAGTGTGAATGTAAAAGTTGTCGGTTGATTTCGTACAGTGCTCTTATTTGATTTTTAATGTGAAGTCTTTGTGTTTCGTGCAGCGATTGTATTTTGCTTTATTACGATATTAGCGAATGCAATATATATATATATATATATATATATATATATATATATATATATATATATATATATATATGTTTACATATACACATATATATATATATATATATATATATATATATATATATATATATATATATAAATATGGGTATACAATATGTGTATATATATATATATATATATATATATATATATATATATATACAATATATATATATATATATATATATTTATATATATATATATATATATATATATATATATATATATATATATATATGGGTACACAATATGTGTATATATATATATATATATATATATATATATATATATATATATATATATATATAGATCACGCGTGACTCCTGTTAAACTGTAATATAACTTTTATTCAGTTTTGTTTAATAAATCATCAAAAAAGACTTACACGGCAGCAACGTATCCATTTTTTTCAGCTGTATTAAGAAAAGCTGCATTCTGTGAGAAAGCAACTTATGGTGTGCATCGACGGCCTACCAAAACCAATATAGCCAATACCATCCACAAATTTGAAACCCAGCCTGCATTATTGGATGATACTTAATCAATTAGACCACATTTAGCACGTAGTGAAGAGAAAATAGCGGCTGCAGCTGAAAGTATGGCTGAAGACCGTGACAAACCAAACGCATTGTCCAAAATTGCACCCTCTAGTTGGACTATTTACGGCGTAGTCGCTGTTAAAATTTAAATAAGATAATCTTTCAAAAGTAAATGTCATAAATTGTTACTTTAATTCAGGATAAAATTTTTACTATAAAGTTCAACTTTCTGCTTTTTATTTCAGATTAATAACGAAATCTCATAATGAATCACCGTATATTTTGCGAAATGAAGAAGATCAAAAAATTTAAATCGATAATTATTTTTGTTTATGAACATTTTTGGCAAGCCTCATCACCGCTTAAATTAATATGTGTTCGGGCAAGCCGTATTGTCACTTAGTATTAATAGTGATGCAGTAATGCGGTATGTTCAGCATTAGGGCTTAATGTGGCATACGCATTAGACCTTAATGCCCATTTCGGCATGCCCAATTAAGGCCTATTCACTATTTAAATTGAAATCGTATTCAGGCTGAAGACAGAGATAACGTTTTTTTTTCTGGATAACATTAACAATTATTACCAGAGGCTACAAAAGACCTTTTTGAAACTTAATCCCAATCAAATTTCCTGTATACTTTGGGTTCTAAACAACTTTGCTGATAGTATGAATAAACTAGATGACTAGAACTATAAATCTGTTGTATATACAACAAGTTGGGTAAAAAACGCTCATGTCAGAAGGGTTTTGGACCCGACTTTGCAGAAATGCAGTCACCAGCATTGAATAACGTCAAGAAATATGTCAAAGAGATGTGCACGTTTAGAAGAAAATCCATTATTTTTCTACTTTCAACGGTCGCCATTTTGTTGCAAACCGACAAAAATCACTCAAATTATGAATTCTCAGAAATATTTATGTTATTGACCTTATTGGAAAATTTCGAGAAGATCAAGTCAAAACTGCAGTGACTAATTCGATGGAAAGTACATAAAATACCAAAATCATGTGTGATAGTTGTTGTAATTGGCGAAATTTCAAACAGCTACAACTTCCGTGTATATCATTCGATTTTCATCAAACTTACAAAGTTTAAGAACCCTTAGTAGGACTACGTAAATATTGAATTTCGTTCAATTTAAGGGTCCCGATGCGATTTAATTGGGGTGAAATTGTGAAATTCGAATATCATACTATTATTAACAAAGTTGAGTAAATTTCGACTTCTAAGGTATTTGTTGTTGCTGTACTCTAAATATCTACCACCGTAATTTTTTTCAGATTTTTCGGATCACAGGTGTCTAATCGCGAGGGGGGAACACAAAATTTCCGTGTATTTCCCCTCCCTGCGCGTCTCTTGAATCAAAAAGTATCAAATTAAGACCTGTTTTGAAAAATTCTCATCAAGGCCTTTCATTTGATACCCATATCGGCTACCTTTGATGAATTTTTTTCGGGGGCCACTCACCTATATGGGGGGACCCCCCTTAAATACTTTATAAATTTTTTTGCAGTTGAACTTTGAGAAAGCACCGTTTTACACTTGCGTACAAAATTTGATGCTTCTAACTTAAGTAGTTTGCGAGAAAAAGTGCTGTGACGCACGGACGGACGGACAGACAGGTCGCGAAACTAGTAGGGTTTTGGAGTATTAATGTAGAAACGCTAAAAAATCGTTCAATTAAATAAGAAAGGTCAAGGGTTCTTTTCTTAAACAGAAAACTATTCTTGAACTTTTCATAAAAATCTGAAGAATATTGTAGTACCTCCGTCGGTTGGAAATGTGTACTATCCACCACTTCATGTTGTTGTTATGTTTTTATATGACTGAAATGGCTATGGCTCACTTAATTCCAATTCAATGCACTTTAAGGATACCATTCTCATTTTATGGAGCTAAACGTGAAATGAACAAATCATACTATTATTAACAAAGCTGAGTAAATTTCGATGTCAGAGGTATTTATTGCCTAAGTATTCATAAAAGAACAAGCTCCGGTGATTTTTTTTCAAAATTTTTGACTGATACGTGTCCAATCGTGAGGAGAGCCAACCAATTTGGCCGTACATTTTACCTTTCCACGGGTCCTTTGATGCAAAAAATGGCTTTTTTGTTTCAGATTCTAAAAGTCCAAATCAACACTTTTCATTCGACCAACTTTGTTAAACAATTTTTATGGCTCGCGTCGGAATAATAGAGTACCCCTTTCAAAATTTTTGAAAGACTAAACTTTTGAGATATCTGAGCTTTTGACCTTTCCACAAAGTTTGAGTTTTGTGAGTTAAACAGTTTCTGAAGAAATCCGGAGAAAAATGATGCAAAACTAGTGGACTTTGCAAAATTTGTTTGACAAAGCCTTAAAAACTCAACTTAAGTCACTCGTTGCAATGGGCGTGAATATTGCATTTGGATTTTAATGGGTTGGTGTTGCTTGTATTATACTTTCGTAGCTCTTTCTTTCAAGTAATGCTTAACTTAAATAAATTGTGAACCACTTAAAGTTATCTTTCTGAAATAGGCAATAAACTTCCCAACAATTTGGCCTGTGGGCGCTTAGCTTATGGTTGCAATCGGTAATCTCTCTTTAATTTTTGTTTTTTTTTTTGTTTTTTAAAAGGGGCAAAGGCAAAGTGTGGGTTTCTTTTTTCGATAAAATTTAGAGAGAAAAAAGCCTCCTCATCAAGATCACATTGTTGAAGCCGTTTGATGCACTTCTCAGTAATTTTCAAGAAAATTTTTGTAAGTTTACGGGTCATCTACACTTTAGTTTCATAGGTACTATCTTGAAGCTTGTCCATATTTACATGCAAAAAATCTCATCAGTAATGTACATAAGTCTGCGAAATATCACAAGTGCAAACGAAAGTGAATTACAATGGCAGGATTAGATGGTAATGCTTAACAAACGAAAATGGCTCCAGGATTAGTGATAACTGGAAGAAAATGTATGTTGTCTGAAAAGTTTGCGAGTGCATTAGAGAATCTGCACTAACGTGCATATACCACATCCTATGCACAAATAAAGATTAATATGCATTAATAAAAGTTTCCCAATTCAATTCCTAAATCCATAAAAGAAGAGTCTCTATCCTTCACATATTAAAATCACCGTGACAAACCACCTTCGTCAATGAATAATAATTGACATCGCACGATGAATGATGTTGAGTTAAATTTTTGGCTCAATTTGTTGATTGCCTCCGATAAATAATTGAAATTTTAGCTTAAAAGCCAAACAGTTTTCAACCCCTTTGAATGAAATGAAACGTATCGAATAGTGGCTCCACACATATGTGTGTTTTTCAAAAAGGCGTTATCAATGGGAAGGATATAAATAAAAGGTAATCAGTAAAATGATATATCATGCTGGTACGAGTAGTTCGATTGAATTGATGAAGCATTTTATTCATCGAAAGAACCCTTTGCAAACACCTCTGATATTTGCAGACAGATTTTTAATTGAATAATTAATGTAATAATAAATGCTGACTGAATTATTGGAATTACCGTCGAGTAAATTTCATTTCTCAATGATAAGTGGATGAATGTTTTAATTTTTACTCAACAAAATTCATCGAAAATTCCAACTATGAGTTCGGTTTTACATAGGGATAGCAAAATTTTCGCCTATTGGCAATGTAGTGATTATAGCCCAATCTATTGTTTTCCGTTTTGCAAAATATTTTTCCACCACCCTACTGAAATTTTGACCTTTCTGTCGGTCTGTCCGTTCGTGCGCCATAGCAAGTTTTCTCACAAATCACATAAGCTAGAGTAATGAAATTTTCTACGTACGTCTAAAGTGGTGTCCTCTCAAAAGTTGTAGTGCAAAAATAATATTTTAAGGTGTTTAAGGGGGCCTCCCTAAATAAAGGGGGTGACTCTTAAACAATATGAATGACAAAGAAAAGATTATGATAAGAACTTTTCAAAACAGGTCTTGAGTAAGAGGCATTTGCAAAGAGGGGCGCAGAAGGAAGGGGAAATGGCCAAAAAATTGTGCCACCTTCACTCGCGATTGGATATTTTCGGACAGAAAAATGCGAAAATAATCACAAAAGCAGGTATTTATATGTGGAAGGCCAACAAATACCTCGGAAGTGAAAATTCGATCAACTTTGTGATTAATAATACATTTTATGAATTTTACATGTTCGTCTATAAAATCAAAGGGTGGCTCTTAAATTTGACAAAAATGTGTAGGTATCTAAATTTTCTGATGTAAATTGCGCGTATTTTGAAAGTTTAATAAAAATTGAGTAGTAAACAGCTAAGTTACAGACGATTGAAACTTATCGATTTTAACAACAATTGCACGTGATACTGTGTACACGTTCGCAAAGGACCCAAACACAAGAGATGTGTAAGGGTTTTTATGAATATTTTTGAAATGTTTTAAAACATTAATATGTTACTCACATACAGAAAATAAAATTGCAGCAAATTAAAATTCGAGTATATAATAACCATATATTATTATTCTGAGCTCAATCCATGGAAAATGCGAATATGTGTGAGTTAAGTTTTGATATTCAGGAGACATTGTTTGACTTACTGATTATTTGACAAAATCTTCTGATAGGAGGGCTCTTCTGCTACATTTACTTGTCCTTTAAAATTGTTTGATTTTTAAAGTCTGGTCCTTAAAACGATTATTTGTTTTTGAAAATAAGGGTACCTACGAGGAACTTGTCTTTCGAGCTGGTGACGCTGACTGGATTTTTTTAATGCACAGTGCTCTTATCTCATATTTCATGTAAAGTATTTGCGCACTTCATTGTGCTTCATGCAGCAATTGTGTTATGCTTTATTGCGATTCTTGTAAACACTTATGTAATTTACTTTTTAAATACAGTTGGTTAAACCATATGATTGCTTTGGTTCGATAAAGTTTTAGAGGTTATGTTCGAGAATGGTTGCAACATTTTTGCCTGGCTGGCATTGTTGTAGTCAATAAAACCATCGGACCTTGATTCGTAAGGGTACTTTCTTTTTACAATTCTACAGCGACATGAGACAAAACATTCGTACTCAGCTCAAAACTATAAACCAGACTATGACAAAAAAGCTTGAAAAATTGATGAAAAAATAAAACACCACGACCACAACGAACATAAGCTTTCAAGCCACCGACGGTAAAGCTGTCGGGCAAACCTTTTACGGCACAGGAAATGGACCTGTGGGATGGAGGACTGAATCACAGCTTATATGACACAAAGCAAAACAAAGGCCTAGAACAACTAGTAATAGTCACTGAACTTGCCATTTGCAAACTGCCGCATCAACAACACACACATGCATGACACAAGCAAGTAGATATATTACAAAAAATATATACTAGCATAAGCAAAACGAATTCCCACGAAGACCATAAGGTAGTTAAGTACATTCACAAGAAATTACGAAAAACCTAATAACAGTGAGAAAGGATGACAAGGAACATATAACAGTGATCCTAAAAACCATGGCCTGCGCACAAAAATAACAATTTTCATTACACCAGCGGAAACAAACTAGTTGACAAAGACCCCACTAATAAGTTTCTAGCAAACTTACGCATTGCTATAATACAATCCCAACTAATCATTCGTTCTAATACTCAGCACCGCAAAATAAAAAAAACCTGTCCACACCACCCTTAAAGCACAACCTAGACTCCACAAACCAATATCCCTATCCGGCCTGTCGTCATTTACCGGCCAGCTCCTGTATACCAATTATAACGGTACCTGTAAACGAGAATGACCGATGCTATGCACTTTGACAACAAGTACACATTAAAAAGTAGCCACGATCTAGCAAACTCTACCACCTCTTTAAAGTTGACAGTTACTTGTCGACTTGTATCTCTTGCTATCACCAACTTCTATGCATCTATACCCATCGATGAAACACTGACAATGTTCAAAGAAAAACGTTCATTCAATAACAGCCGAAGATTCACAGATCAACAGCTCATTGTCATTCTCAAAACGACCACAATCAAGCAAACTATTTTAAGTTTAATAATAACATAATAACATATACATTGCCAAGGACGATTTGGGCATAAGACATCCAATACCGTCAATAATATCAGAAATATTCTTACAATCTTTGAATGAAGTTTTTTTGTCCAAAATTATCAAAAAATTCAACGTAGTATTTTACAAACGATATCTGGATTACTGTTTCATTGTTGTTGTTGGGTACTTTCTTGTGAGTCATTGACGCACAAGAAAGTACACAAGGTGAACTATTTTCCTTTATGATTGAAATACATCTGAATATATATTTCCCTATAGAAAAAGAAACAAACGCACAACTTAACTATATGAAACTAAACTTGACACGTGAACAAACACGATTACACTAAAAAACCAGAAAATTAATCACAATAGATCATGCTATACACGTAACATCTAACCCACACAACATAAACCAGCAACGTACAGTTCAATGATGCAGAGACTCCACTCCATCTCCATGACTTGTACTAACTACTTCAACGAAGAAAACAACCTTTGCAAAATAGCTAGCATTAACCGATGCAAACAATTTGGCATTGACAAACAAGTTACACTGTGCAAACAAAAATGGGAACGCCAACTGACTGGAATGCATTAAAATGACCTGAACTAGTCATTTAATCATGCGACATACCTACGAAACGACGCACACAAGCCTGACACTATGACAAACTCTATGATATTGCTACACAAACAAAACAAAGGACCGACACTTGACATCCCAGAAAGGCTTGGATTATATAGACATAAAAAAAATAGGCAGTAACATTTTCGACGAACAACTTATTACAAATTCGGACACAATTTGCTCAATACTAGACCATCCTCTCAAACAAAAACGGAAACGAGATGAAACAGAACGAACGGACAACCAACAATCCAAAAAAAACACATACGCCTCTACTTGAACTAATTTTGTACTCACCTGCTTAACCCATTCTACACTTATATAGAGTCATTTCCTTCCACACATCCTTTTAATACTGCAGATAAGTTAAAGGAGTCCAAACGCGTCTGCTCACACAACGAAACAAGGTACGACGGCTTTTCAAGAAAAAGATAACTAATCTGCGGATATCAAACAAAAATAATAACTTGTAATGCATCAACCCGCGAACGATATACAACCGCATAGTTAATTTATTGATTTAAGATTCACCTATGCATGAATTATGTAAAAACATGAAAATCTGTAACACTTAAAACTCGCTACCAATTTAAAAAACTCATTTTGCCAAGCTGGCAAGGAATGACTTTGCGTGTTTCAAAGCTTGATAGCATAAGGTCGCAAGAAGGGAACCACGCTTGCTTACAAATAAACACTATATCTTGCTACTCCTTCACGAGAGCATACAGGGAGAACGAATATGATTTCCATAAAAAGCCCAAAGAAAGCATTGTATGCTGCAATCCGCAGTTTTTGTGGTAAAATACGTTTTAATGAAACCTTTTCAGAGAGAAAAATACTTTTAGTTGGTAAGTTTTTTGTCATCATTCGATCGAATATTTCTTTTATTTAAAATGAATTTTATTTAAGTATATGTCGTCCATTATTATTTATAACCTTTTGTCATTTTTGGAGTAGAGCCATTATTCCATCTGTGTAGAACTGCTGTGCTTTATCGGCGAAAAACTTGGCCAAGTGATTTTCTCAGTCCTTTTTTGAAGTGAATTTCTTTCCATTAAGGAAGTCTTGCAAAGACCGAAACAAATGGTAGTCTGATGGTGCAAGGTCTGGACTATACGGTGGATGCATCAAAACTTCCCAGCTAAGCTCTGTCAATTTTTGGCGGATCATCAAAGATATGTGTAGTCTGGTATTGTCATGATGGAAGACAATACCCTTTCTATCGATTAATTCTAGCCAGTTTTTTAAATTGCTTGTTGCCATCTGGTCAATCGCTGACAGTACAGAGCCGGATTGAGTGTTTGGCCAAGTTCTAGCACCTCATGATATACATAACCTTATTTGGTGTCAATCCTGGCTATGAAGTCGTTTGTGACGATTCACCTTTTTTTGACCAGGATCTTTTTTGAACGACATTCTCGTATCTTACCCATTTTCAATCGCCCGTAATGGTTTGCTTCAAAAATGGCTCAATTTCGTTGCGTTTTATTAGTATTTCTCAAATGGAAATCCGGCCGACCAAATTTCTTTGTGCTAATTCATGTGGCACCCAAACGTCGAGCTTCTTTGTATATCCAGCCTTACGTAAATGAGTCAAAACTGTTTGGTGATGAATATTCAGTTTCTTGGCAATGTCATGGCTGCTTATGTGTCACTCTTCTTCAATTTTTAGGGTTTCGTAAAATAATTTTACAAAAACCTTCTAGTTTCGCGACCTGTCTGTCCGTCTGCCCGTCCGTCCGTGTGTCACAGCACTTTTCCTCGCAAACTACTTAAGCTAGAAACATCAAAGTTTGTATACAGGTGTAAAGTGGTGCTCTCTTCAAAGTTCAACTACAAAAAATTGTATAAGGTATTTAAGGGGAGGTCTCCCCATACAGGGGAGTGGCCCCCCGAAAAAAAAATTGCATCAAAGGTAGCCGATATGGGTATCAAATGAAAGGTCTTGATGAGAACTTTTCAAAACAGGTCTTAATTTGATACTTTTTGCTTCGACTGACACGCAGGGAGGGGAAATACATGAAAAATCAGTGTCCCCCCCCCCTCGCGATTGGACACCCGTGATCGGAAAAATCTGAAAAAAATATGGTGGTAGGTGTTTATGAGTACAACAACAACAAATACCTTAGAAGTCGAAATTCGCTCAACTTTGATAATAATAGTATGATATTCGAATTTCACGTTCTTCCCAATAAAATCGCGGCGGTACCCTTAAATTGAACGTAATTGGATATTTATGTAGTCCTGTTGAGGATTCTTAATCTTTGTAAGTTTGATGAAAATCGAATGATATACACGGAAGTCATAGCCGTTTGAAATTTCTCCAATTACAATAACAATAACACATGATTTTCGTATTTTATAGAATTTCCATCCAATCAGTCACTGCAGTTTTCACTTGATCTTCTTGAAATTTTCCAATAAGATCAATAACATTAATATTTTTGAGAATTCATGATTTGAGTAATTTTCGTTGGTTGGCAACAAAATGGCGACCATTGAAAGTAGAAAAACCTCGGATTTTCTTCTAAACGTGCACATCTCTTTGACATATTTCTTGAGGTTATTCATTGCTGGTGACTGCATTTATGAGAAGTTGGATACAAAACCCTTCTGACATGAGCGTAGGTCTGTTTACCCAACTTGATTGTAAGATTTTATCGAGTTTTTCAGTGATTGGTCGACCAAAAGGAGGTGCATCTTTGACATCAAAATTTCCAGAACGAAAGCGAGCGAACCATGGCTGTGGCTTTTGATAAAGTATCTTCACCGTAGACCCGACAAGTATTTTCACGAGCCTGCGATGCAATCTCACATAGATCGTAGTGATATTGTAAAATATAACGAATTTTTTAGAAATTTCACTCATTTTTAAATGAATAGAACTTTTGACACGAATGACGAAATACCAAACTGTCGATATGAAAATTGTAGACTGGAATGTCACCTTTCAAACGCATGTCAGTTTGACTCAAACTGAGTAGTATTACCCAATATATGACAAGGAACACTATCTAGTGACAAAAAAGGCTCAGTTCTTATCTAATATTTAGTAGCCTGAACAAACACTGCATGCGAAATTCCCAGAAAAAAACACCAAAATCTTTCAGCTCCCCTTGGAAATCTATTTTGCTATACTCATAAATGCGTTTAGCATTTTAGTACGAATCCAAAAACTTGATAGCATGAGATTGTGGAATTGGAACTGCTCAAATTCAGTACTGAAAGAAAGCGTTCGCTTGCATAAGCTTGTATGCTGTGTAAAAAAGGGTGCAACCGATTTCTTTTGAAAAACCTGAGATAGTACTGCAGTTTTGAATTTCCATTTTTTCTGCCATATTCGGTTTTAAGTGTAGTCTTTTTAGTCCCGAAAATTCTTTGATTAATCGCATTAAAAGTGACATCCAACAATGCGAAAACTTTAGAGGCAAATCATTACTTTGTACAGCGTATAAAATATTTTCAGTCGGACCATGCACCAACAGCGTTATTTGGAAGTATTAAGGTGGTTGTAGAGCAGGTATATCGACGATACACCAATTATTTGCAGTCAAGCCGGCGCTTAAGGAATTTTGGGAGTTCAACATAGACATACACCAAATTTTCGGTGACTTTAAGCAAGCATACGATAGTATTGATCGTCGCATACTGTACGAAATAATGCTTTGCTTTTCTCTCCCAGCCAAATCAGCCCATCCTACAAAAAATACAATGACGTTGACAACCTTCCAAGTCTACAACGATAACCAACTCACGGATGCCTTTGACACGAATATTGGACTAAAACAAGGAGATAGGCAGTCCCCATTACTATTAAATTTGGTTCTAGAATACGTCGTCATTAGAAGGCTACATGTCGGTAAAAGAGGTACGTCATCATACAAGTTGAGCCTAGTGGTAAAGTATGCAGATGATATCAACATTTTGTCCTGGTTGCTAATAATCGCCAAAGAAGTTTTCTTGAAACTCGAAAGCCTGTCTGGCCTCTTCCAAAATTTATTTCACTGGCCTCACAAAAATATGAAACGCATTACGCTGTAGATTAGAAAACTTGAGATTGCAAAGTTGCCACTCCTGCCTAATTTTTATTTATTTTTTCAATGCGCAAGTCTTATTCTATCCTCCATTTTCAATATTGGCTGCAATAAATATGTCCTCATAGAGTCGTATGTTGCTTTATGGATACTTTTATAAAAACAAATCGTTTTAAAATGGTACTTTCATCAAGTTTTATGTATTTTCTAAGATTTGTGGTAGATACACAGTTAAATAAAATAGAAAACCGTTAGCTGGTTTCGAAAAAAGTTTTTGTTCACTTCAAACTTGAGCTTATAACAAGTTGAAGTAGCAGGAGAGTGCTCCTGTCAGAAGGGTTTTGTAAAACGATTAGAAAATCAAACAATATATTATGCATATCAAAACTTGACTTATATACCGATTCCATAAATTGAGTTTGAAAAATTATTATAGCTTTTATTTTTTTAAGTTAACCGCTATTTTGTTTCAAACGTTTTAACCCTGTCGCTTGGTCAGGCATGACAACACATCAATATTACAAACGATTTGTAAATTTTTTTCAAAATTACTACATATTTGTAGTGTCTAGGTCCGTTTCAAACGTGTATCTCCCTAGTGTCATGTGTTAATGTTGTTGTGATTGTTAAATATTCAATTGGTTGTAACCTAGCTGTTTATTGTTCGAGTGTTGTGAAATTTTCAGAGTATATACAATTACTTTCAAAAACTTAAATTGTAGCTTTTGGGGAATTAAAGCGTTCCATTTTCATTTTGTAGGCAAAAATGTAAAATTTATAAAATGTATTACTATAAACAAAGTTGATCGAATTTCGACTTCCGAGGTATTAGTTGCCCTTGTATTCCTAAAATCTCACCTCTCTGTTTTTTTCAGATTTTTCGGGTGAAAGTTTTCACGAGGGGGGGGAACACAAAATTTTCATGCATTTCCTCTTCCCCTGCACCCCTCAAAGCAAAACTTGCCATTTTAAGGCCTGTTTAAACAAGTTCTCATTACGATCTTTCGTTTGATATGCAACGCAATTTCTTTTTCATGGCCACTCCCCTATATGGGGAAACACCGTACTAATTTCTTTTCGTGGTGAAAATTTAAAGAGGGCGTCACTTTGCACCTACTAACAAAGTCTTATGTTTTCAGCTTATGCAGTTCGCGAGAAAAGGAGGTGTGACACACGGAGGGACGGACGGACGGACAAACAGGACGCGCTTATAGTAGGGTATTGTAAAATGATTTTACAAAACCCTAGAAAAGTCCAAGAATACTTAAAACAGTATGTCAGTGTTGAAAAAGTCGATTATTTTGTTTATTGATATCCCTAGGCCAATTCTCTTTTTTCCTGAAAAGACGTCGGGCCTTGCTTTCTTGTATGAACAGACCCGTTTCGACTTCTTTGAGTCATCTATAGTGTTAAAAGATATGTGGAAGTAAATGACTTTATATAGGTGATGGATGGCTTGCGGGGTTAAGTACTGAATTAGGTAAATACTTAATCAGGTCGTTGGATATCCGATTGTTCTGTTTTATCTCGTTCCCGTTTTCGTCGGAAAGTATGCTCTAGTAGTGGAAGGAAGGAATTTAAACTGCGCGTGTCGAAGGATTTGCAGAATTATTTTTTTTTAGGTTGGTAGTACTGTCAGTGATATCTATGTCAAATTTAAATGTCAAAATATTCATTAGTGTTTGAGATACGTGTCGTTTCCGGGATGGCCTTCAGTTCCGTCTTCGCTGCTGCTTGAATCTCCTCTATCGTATCAAAACGGTGTCCCCGGAGCAGTCTCTTGAGCTTGCTGAACAGCCAGAAGTCAGGTGAATACGGTCGTTGCCAGATTAGGTGAATACGGTGGTTGCGGAACGATATGGGTTGAGTTTTTTGCGAAATGATCACGAATTGCAAGTGCAGTATGGGGTGGTGCATTATCGTGGTGTAAAACCCAAGAATTGTATATCCACAATTGCAAATGACGCATAACGTTCAAATAATATTCCTTGTTGACTGTTTGACCCGGCGGAAGGAATTCATAATACACAACACCACGATAATCGAAGAAGAGAAGAGGTCGATGGTTGCCCAAGACGCTCTTTGTCTTCGACACGTTCACAGTTGGCTTGGAACTCACTATACCACTTGTGAACATTTTTTTAAGACATAGCCTGATCACCAAAGACATTCCGCACCATCCTCAATGTATCCGCAGGAGAAAATTGATTCCGCAAATAAAATTCAATGCCAATTCAACAAATTTCGACATTGCAAAAAACGAAAAACTCACTTTTAGCACTAATGCACACTAATGAATATTTCGACTACCAACCTTTAAAAAAATACTCCAAATACTTCGACGCGCACAGTTTAAATTCAAATGTCACCTTATTTTTTGGACACAGTAGTATTTCAAGCTTTTCTAAGATGTCGAGTGTTGGTTCCTTGCCTTGCTTGTGTAGCAATGTCATAAAGTTTATCGTAAAGTTAGTTTTGTGTGCGTGTTTTCGCAGCTGCGTCACATAATTGGAGTCTGTTTTGTTGTGTAAGAAAGATTGTAAGTGCTCTTTGTATCTTGTTAGGGTTTTGTAAAATAATTTTACAAAACCCTTCTGAAATCGCGTCCTGTCTGTCCGTCTGTCCGTCTGTCTGTCTGTCCGTCCGTCCGTGTGTCACAGCAGTTTTTCTCGGAAACTACTTAAGCTAGAAACATCAAATTTTGTATGTAGGTGTAAAGTGGTGATTTCTTCAAAGTTCAAATATAAAAAAATGTTATAAGGCATTTAAGGGGGGGTCTCCCGATATAGGGATGTGACCCCCCGAAAAAAAAATTTCATTGAAGGTGGCCGATATGGGTATCAAATGAAAGGTCTCGATGAGAACTTTACAAAACAGGTCTTCGTTTGGCAAAGTTTGCTTCGAGGGGCGCACATGGAGGGGAAATACACGAAAAATTTGTGCCCCCCCCCCTCGCGATTGGACACCTGTGATCCGAAAAATCTGAAAAAAATCAAGAATGTAGGTCTTGATGAGTACAACAACAACAAATACGTTAGAAGTCGCAATTCACTCAACTTTGTTAGTAATAGTATGATTTATCGATTTTATGTTTTCTTGAATAAAATCTTAACGGTGCCCTAAAATTCGATAAAATTCAGTACACAGATGACTATTTATAAGATTGATCTATTCTGAAAGTTTCATAAAGATTGAATTATATTTAGCGAAGTTAGAGCGGTTTGAATTTTCCCGTATTACTATGGAACAATATGCGCTGCATTTATTACTATGGCAACATATGGCTATAGAACAACACGCGCTTTTTACCGACTCAGACACTACAGTTTTGCTAGGATTTGCATGAAAATTTCAGGAATGATAGGTGTCATGTATATCTTTGAGAATCGGTTGAGTTGGTGGTATCAGTAATCGTAAAACAAGGAAGTGGCTGTTTTAAATGCGAAAATTGAATAATTTTGAGTTATTTTTTCCCAACTTCAACATTTAAGGTGCATGCTTTGAACACTTGATTCAATTTAATGAATGACTGAAGATGAGTACCCATAATTAATAACCATAAGTGAAACAAGTCAAGGAGGCGGGAGAGACCTCCTAGCAAAAGGGTTTTGTAACCATTCTAGGATTCGAAAAAATTGGACATTAATCGATGATAACAGTACAGGAGAGTGGCCCCTGAAAAAAAATTCATCAAACGTAGCTGATATGAGTATGAAATAAAAGTTTACATGGGAGCTTTTCAAAACAGTTGTTAAACTGCCAGTTTTTGCTTCACTGGGGCACAGGGGGTAAATACATGAAAAATGTGTTTCCTCCGTCGCGGCTGGACATGTGAAATAATTATCAAGGGAGATATTTATGAGTATACCAATACCAAAAAACCTCAGAAGTCGAAATTCGTTCAACTTTGTTAATAAAAGTATGATCTTCGTATTTCATATTTTCTCCAATAAAATCGTCTTTGACCTGTTTCTTGATGTGATTCGATCTGGTGACTGCATTTTGTAAATTGAATACAAAACCCTTCTGACATGAGCGTAGGTCTGTTTACCCAGCTTGTTTTTAGTTTCCGTGTTGTCTTTTCTATGTAGACTATGCCTTTGATGTCACTTTGTACATGCCACTGTACTTGTACGTTGATGTGTCATACTCGTACAGTTAGGCTTCAGTTTGTCTCCAATGTTGTTGTTAGTTTTGAATGCAGTGTGCAGCTTGTATTTCCTAAAGAAGTTTGATGGTTTGTAATTGGCTACGCATGTTAACATAATTCACTGCTGGTCAGTTTTATGCGTTCCAGTGTCGTCAAGGTGCCTGGCACCTTACCAAGTATCGTGCTGATTGGTATGCAGGAGCTAGCTGGTAATTGACGACTGGCTAAAAAGGGATATTGGTTTTGCGGAGCTTAGGTAGTTGTGCTTTAAGGGATAGTGTGGATTGATTTCGGTTTATGTAGTGGCACTTAGTATTAGGAAGAATGATGTGGGTGGATTCTGTTTTAGCAGTACTTACATTTGTATCCGTTGGCGTACATCAAATCAAATGTACGCAGTCTGTTATTTTTACGATCACCGTTGAATTTTCTTGTTCAGCCTTCCTCACTGTAAGTAGGTTATCGTTAAGCTTATTCTGAATGTGTCTGAGTATCTTATAGTCTTCTTTCAACCTCATTTCGCTTTTGCTAGTGCAAATTATTTGTAATATTTCTACTGCAGTGTATCTTGCATGTATCTCCTGTTCATGCGGTAGTTTGTTAATGCAAGTTCAGCGTCGATTATTAGTTTTTCTAGATCTTTGATGCGGTTTGTAACATATAAGCTGTGCTTCAGTCCCTCATATGACAGTTCCATTTTCTCTGCCGTAAAGCAAGGAGACGGACGTACTGCTTTTATGCAATTCCCACTTATCATCCCTCTAGATACTAAGCGCCACTAAATAAACCTAAATCCATCCACACCACCCCTTAAAGCACAACATAAGCTCCACGAACTCAATATGCCTATCTGACTTGTCGTCAATTACCGCTATCATTACTTTTCTGGTTTGGGTGAAATCCATGAAACTTATATTGAAATTTCATCATCGAAGTCATTAATCATCGAAGGGCTGACTTTGACTTCGGTGGATTAGCATAATCTTGACTACATGTTATTTAATGCAATTTTTAATTTTTTTCTTTTTCGTAGCACTACACCTCCTCTTGGGGCATCGCTTTCCGCAACAAACGCCTCCAACGGTAACGATCCAGTGTCCGTGTCCTACAATTTGAAATCTGAGTAGAGATGAACTGTCTTCGTCGACCAAGTCAGACCAGCATTTTCTCGATTTGCTCACAAGCTTCCGGTCTTAAGTTCTCCCAACGAATACCTTTTTGGGTACCCATTGCAGCTCCCACAGTCTTACAATCGTTGAAACTAGGCTCAGGCATCGATGTTGACTCGTTAGCACTGGCGCACTGACTAAACTTTCTCGGCGATGGCGGCGCAAGATGGTGTGCCGACCTTATTTCCGTCTTTTGAATGTTCTTTAGATAATAATGAATATACGCTTGACATGATTGGGAAAATGCTCATAAAAAATTAATGATTAAGGTGTAGTCAACTGAATGTTTTCTTTTAAAATCTATTTTAAGCTCAAAAAATAAATTTAAGTTGGTAGTTAAAGTATTTACTACCATGAAAGCAAAATGAAAATTTATCAATTAATGAACATATTGCTGTAACCGGTAAGTACAAGACATGAGTAACTTACAGTCAATAGGACAATAGTATACTATGTAGTATACATGCACGTGCATATTGCATTCTAATTTACGACATAATTTTTACAAATTTTGTAATTTCTATGGACAAAAATGTATTTCTGCCTATGCACTAGAGAAACAGACGAGTTCGGGATCCATAGTTCTGGTAGCCACTGAAAAGGCCCTTTCGCTTGATGTGCTAGATATGGACTGACTCAGTACTGCTTGCGCAAACATGGCAATGTTTGGGTGCTGCTGTTCATTCGTCTTCCGAAACCCAAGCAAGTCTACTCCTTGCACTACCAGTAGGGTGCTAGTTGCAATGAACCGGCTAGACTCCAACAGCACATCCTTTGTTTCTTTCGTTGTAGTTCAAGGAGCTGCTGGTGTACTTGCACTTAGTCCAGAAGCTCTATCGGACAAAGATGATAAGTAGGAATGTTTCTTTATGAGTTTGCTTACCGAGTCTATGGACTTCATCTCCTCTGCATTAGCATTTGATCGAGATTCCGAAACAGTATGTGAAACTATTTCTTTCGTGGGAATCAGATTCAGAATATCTTCAGCTGAAAAAGATGCCTCTGACTTCCCAACATCTTGAAGGTAGGTATGTATAGCGGTTCGTTTGTAACACTGAGGGTCCAGTACAGCACCAGAGGTCATTGTAGGATGAATTGAAAATCGATGATCAAATTTGTTTTGCATAACTTTTTTCATCTCTTTAATTACAATAATCTCTGCCCTTAATGACATTGCTGCTTGAATACTGGGTGAATTCTCTGTTGAAAGTATCTTGGTTTCTGAGCAGACATATCATCTTACCAAACAACAACGTTTTTCGTGGAGTAAAGACCAGCTTCACGCTTTCAAAATTTTGGAAAACACTGTTTACTTGTACTTTATTATCCAAAACACTTGCCATTGTTCTCAATAGACCATCCCATCGTGTTTTGGAAAGCTGTTTCATGGTTTGTATTTTGTTATTTTTCCAGTTGAGGTCAATACATGGTCAGAGCTTGCGGGCTCTGAATCTGGAATAAGGTCAAAATGTAGGAGGTCTTCATCATCTGAGTTAGATTTAGAAGCAAATGAGCCTTCCTTTGCAACAGTATCCGAGTCATCAAGGTCTCTGATGAATTAGTCTCCTTTGTCATCTTCCACCACATCATCTAAGGCATCCATTTCCTTAGACTCCTCAGAAGATTGTTCATCTTCTAGACCTGCAAATCTGTACCTTAAGGCCTGAATGATTTTACGTATCTTTCCGAGAAGTTCTTTTAGGATTAAGGCATTGCTCAGGCCATCAGTTATGATGAGATTATGGAGCCCATGATTTGAACAACCCATGTTATATATTTATGTCCAAGTATTCATGAGTTTCACTCACCTGTATGGCTACCCTAGATTGCATGAAGTGAGAGAAGGAAATTCTGAAGCTCTCATTTACGGGAAATCTGATGATATACGAAGACTATATAGATGCGATGGCGCTAACTGCATATCGATATATCAAAGGTTATCGCTCCCCAGAGTGGGCCCTCCTAGACGATACTCTTCATATGCGCCAACCGGTACACATTAGCGAGCGCTCCGTGAGCTACAGTGCTACGATTTGGCAACTCCTCATCTGAACCAATAATCTTGTAATTTTAAAATACAAATATAATTCACTTGCTGTTGGTAGTGCGGGAGTTCTAGTCTAGTGTGAATCCGCTGATAGTCATTTTCATTTGTATTTCTTATAAAGCTGTAAACCACAACATAATAAGAGAACAAATAACTGAGGTGCATAATAAAAGACAGTAAGGTGAGGTGAGGGCAGAAGCACAATAAGTCATGAAATAATACTCACCCTAAGAAAGTCTCTTAAGGTCATGCACCGAAGCCAGTGCCAGATCTCTTGCAAGATAGTATCTCTTCGTTTTTTTAACTGGACCAAGCACCCGTCTGTATAGAGGACTGAATATATCTGCTATGCTCATTTGTTTCTTACTGCTTCATGTGGCTGCAGTGTCACGCTGAACGTGCACGTCATGCTGATCCGCAAGGTGCCGTGCAAGATTAGTGGTCGAAAAACTCTTTGCACAGGAGTGAATGGCACAGCCACGATTAATTTTCAAAATAAAAATATCTAAACACAAAATATTAAAAGCACTGAAAAATCGGTTCAGAAATCGAATTTAAATGAGTGTGGGTTCGGAGGCATTTCAGTCTGTCCAGAAAACGACTTATCAGTTCGCTTGTACGTGCAGGATAAGCTTCAAGATTAAAATCTAGAAAACAGTCTTCAAACTCAAAAATGCCCGGTCTTACTTAACCTCAATTTCAAAAACTCATAAGTCAGAAACACACTTTTCTTAACAAAATATCAATTGGTGATTCGAAAGTTAAATGCGGTGAGTACTTACTCCGAAAACTATTCCGGCGCATTTTCTTCACTTCCTTCCTGGGTCGTTTTCCATTTTGTTCTATATGTGACGGACCAAAAAGCCTCCAAACAACACTTGGCTCCTTTGTTGCGCTAAATATATGCACAATGTTAAAAAAAGTTGATTGGCTTATCGTTGATGGATTCCTTCATTATTGGATAGCGTAATGATAGGAGAATCCGAAGGGTAAAATCACAGAGAATCAACAGTTTGAACATACGCGGATGATTCACCAACGGCCTGCACGGAAAAGTGTGAAATTCAAGAACAGTTCAAAAGGACGGCGCGTCGGCCGTCATACTCGACTGTGGTGGTATACGATTAAGACTTGGTGGTTGCAGCGCGGTGGTTCCTGGGTCTAGTTGAGTCCTTCCGCTAGTCAAAAATTTCATGCAGGTCATGATTGTATCGAATAGCTTTCTTTTATGGGAGACATCCAAGGAGGGCTAATTAAGTCATCATAGCTAATACACAAACTACATGAAAAAGAATCCCATGTGAAGATGGAAAAAACACTTTTTTTTTTGTTTTGGGAGAATTAAATGAAAAAATATATTGAGATAAAAACTAAAAAGTTGAACGCATATTACGAAACATCTTATTGAGATCATATTAATCAACCGAAGTCAAGGTTAGCATCTGATAAGTGACTTTGATGATGAAATCTCGATGTAATTGGTCATGCATTTCTCCCAAAACAAATAAATATTTCTTTCATCTTCTCATAGAACTCCTTTCAGGTAATTTGTGTATTAGCTATGCTGGCTTAGTAAGCCCAGCTAGTGACCTCCCGTCCAATAAGAGCTGAATGACTCTTACATAAAAACAATCGAATAATTTTCAATCGATAAAAATAAATACAATTGATAGAAATAAAAAATAAAAAAATATGCGCATTACTTAACATCTAATTAATATCATGCTAATTGACCCAAGTCAGAGCTACCATCTGATGAGTGACTTCGATAAAGAAATCTCAATATTATTTTTCAAAAATCCCCAAAAACGAATCACTATACATAGCTCACCTCACGAATATAAAGGTAGAATATGAAAATATATTAGTTGTGCTTGACAAAATATAATGAACACCGATGGAGTTTTTGTGTTTATTTAAAAATGGTTATTATGAAGGCAGCAAAGTGAGTACGCTATTCATCGATGCTTTTAGAGCTCATGTTACAACCCAAAAAGGTTAGGTGCTCCGACGGGGCTCGTGGACGCGGGTAATCCCGTCCGGAGATGGGCATGGGATTGCTACTTGCTTGCCCAGCAGAGCCCCAATAAGCCACCAAGAACTCGGCTTGCCGGTAAAAATTTAGGAGGAAGCTCTTCCTACCAACATCACTTTCTTACACACCGGTGAAAACCCTACACTTCTTTTCTTTTTCCCTCTCATTTTCATGACCGTATTGATTTTTTCGGAAGTTGGTTTGGTCAGTACCATGCTCCCGTGTGCTTGCTCAGCTATAATATGATCTGATTAAATCAGTACTTATCACCACTGAGTGAACACTCGTAGTCTGTCCGAAAAATCCCCTGAACTAAATCACGTTGGTCCCAACGAGATTTGAACCTGGGACTTTCGGCTTATGCGTTCATGCTCTAACCACCAGACTACACAGACTAAGCACCACCTAACACACTATTAATCACCTCCCCTGCTTGAGTAGCTGGTCCAACCTTCCGAACACTACCTTACTTTTATTCGACACGGGGATTTACCATCCGAACCGACCTGTACAGGATTTGTTCTAAGTGAGTTAAAAAATTATTCAATATCCATAACGTTAAAGCTTAAATAATGAAATCACAGTCATTTTCAACTAAGCTCACAACAAAATTTCGTAATCGTATCAAGTTAAGCTAAAATTCCATCCAAACGCAAATCTACTCAAAATCAGTACAAATCCACGACCCCTGCTGGTTTGATCGCAAGGCAACTTTTGGGTGATTACCATTCCAGTTTCCGATGTCTCCGATTCTTGCTGACTTCTCGTAGATGATGATCACCATCGAAAATATCCTTTTTGGATACCGTCTTCGGATGTTACGCTGTCTTCTCCTGTTCACTGCTCTACTTATTCTTACTGGAATACTTCCGACGGCGTCTTGTAAATTTCCCGCGATTTGCCTGTGTTTCAAGCTTGAACACTTTTCTTTTGTTGTCTTCACTCTACATAACCTGCCGTAACGTTCGTCTGCCAAATTGTTGCCATTTGCTGTCGCAGTCAAAGCATCTTTGAGGCTCGCTACAGGGCTTTGAAGTGTGGCCCATTTCCCTAAAATTCCAGCAATGGATGATACTGGCAGTCCCTTAGCGTGCAGTAACTGCCCCTTCCCTTGTGGCTTCCCAGTAAGCCAAGTCCGGTTCTAGCAGCTGCTGAGACCAACGGTTAGGCGGTAGTACAAAGGACCCAACTATTGCTTTTCTTGCTTCCAGCTACCTCCCAAGATCAACGAGTTATGCTATTGAAGAGACCGATACTAGACTTAGTTGCACGTAGTAAAATGGTGAGATGTTTCGTCTGATCTGGCGAATTGTCTCCACCTCCATGCACTGGTTGGTGAGTCAATTGAAGAGACCCTCCATCGCAGCCACATATAATTCTTTGGATACTTCTTTTTCTTGGGTTCAGTCATAATCTCTTCCCACAGATGATCATCGTAATCTGGCGTCTGGCGTCTTCCAGTTGCTGCATATGTGCTTTATTACCCTGAACCAGGTCAAAGCTGTAGGACCACTGCTGACATAAATAAGTGTTCCTTCAACACCCCTTTTGCCGCCCGAAGTTCTTTCACTCTTAAACGAAGTGTGCTTGCGCAACAACAGCAAGCATGTAGTCAGGAGTCAATGCCGGTTCCAATTAATAAAGCTTCGGTTCTGCAACATAATAGTCGCATGCAGCAGTCTATCTTGCCAATTCAGCAGCAACAAAAAATTCAGCCTCAATCCGAGCTGTGCCCAACACAATCAACGAATCTTCAGCAAAATATCGTTATGTCTTCAGGACCACAAAACTTTACAGATAGTGTGTTAGCTGATAACGGAGTATTACGAGCAGTCTCCCCACCTCTCCAGTTGTTCATATCAAGGCTCGCCTACAACACAACCAAGGATACACTTACCAACTACGTAACATCAAAGCTTGGTTACACGCCTAGTATTTTCAGGTGCGTAAACTTAACAAAAGACCACCTTCCTGACCAGGTTATAAGTTCTTTCAAGCTGACAGTTCCGGCTGAACTTTCTAGCCTACTTAGTTCTGATTTTTGGCCAAAGGGAACACTCATTAAAACTTTCGATACAAGGCAACCTAAGCGGCGATTTCGTCCCGAAAAAGGTTCCGAATTGCCTCAACAACCTTCAAGGATCATCTAACTCTGAAAGTAATTCTTCTCCTCCTAATCGTTCATCTATTTCTATTTACTATCAGAATGTTCGTGGCTTGAGAACCAAACTTGAGGATTTACTACTCGTGTCCTAATTAACTAACGATTCAGTTATCTGTTTAACTGAAACGTGGTTAAATGAAAATATTTCAAAATTTAGTTTACCGATGTGACCGTGACCTTTACGTCACTAATAAATCTGATGGTGGGGGAGTCTTGGTTGCAGTCTGCAAAACCCTAAATAGTTCACTTTGTGCTGACTTCAATTTTGCTCGTGCTGCTTCCTCATAACTCCTCATTATTAATTACCTCTGTGTATATTCCCTGTAATTCTCCCTTAACTGTGTACGAAGCCTTCTTCGATGAACTCTCCGCCTATCTTCACGCTCGTCATCCACATTCCAAAATCATAATTTGTGGGAACTTCAATCTACCGGCAGTGGAATGGGACCACTTAACAACACCTGGCATTTCCTCAACAAATAATCCTTCTTTGTTACTTTCTTCCTTTCTTTCTCTTTGTTCTTTTTCACAGTTTAATCATATCCGTAACCTTAATGGTCGTCTTCTGGACCTTGTCATGTCAAATTTTCAAACTGGGTGTCTAGCTATTGCTCCCGTTTTATATCCTTATGTTCAACCTGATCTCCATCATCCACCTTTGTCGCTAGCACTTACCGTTGATACCCTTAAGCCCCAGAGAACTGCCTCAGTTTGTCGTTACAATTTCTTTGAAGCAAACTATGAGGCAATTAAAACCAATCTGAACTCGGTCAACTGGTGTACCTTCTTCACTCGTCTTGACTGCGATAGTTCCTTGAACTAATCCTACGATTACCTTAATAATCTGATTGCTCTTTATACTCCACTCCAAGCTCCTCGCAAAGCGAAAATGAAGCCTTGGCCTACTCAAAGTGTTCTTCGTGCCTTAAGAGCCAAAGATAAGGGGCATAGGCACTATAAATTGACCGGAAGTGATGATGCTAAACAAAATTTCTGCAGACTGTGCTTTTTGGCTAAAAAAGGGCTCAAAACGGCCATGAAAAACTACTTTAGCAGCTTAGAGAGTTTCCTCCTGACAAATAACCCTAAACCCTTTTGGTCATACATCCGATCCCTTAAATCTTCCTCTTCCATCCCACATACTGTCAAAAGGAATAACACTGAAGCCTTCTCCCCTCAGGATATTTCTAACCTATTTGCCGAATAGTTTTCCTCTACTTTTTCCTCTTCTGACATACTACACTCCCCCATAAATTCAATTCAAATTTATCCAGCATCAAGTACATCCTATTCCACTGATCCTTCGGAAATTGAATCCCTTATTAACTTGCTCGATCCGAATTTTAGTCCCGGTCCCGATGGATTACCTAATATATTTGTAAAGTCACTTTGTTCCTTTTTGTGTTTTCCTCTATCCCTTATATTCAATCTCAGTCTTTTGTCACACCACAGCAACATGGATTCTTGAAGGGTCTTTCAACTTCTACGAACTTGGCTGAGTTCGAAGATTATATTGCAAGAGGTTTAGATAAACAGCTTCAAGTAGATGCAATATTCACGGACTTCTCCAAAGCTTTTGACTCCGTGAACCATGTTCTCGTCTGTCAAAAGTTAGCTTTGCTCGGCATATCTGGTTCCCTTCATTCTTGGATTTCATCACATTTATCCTCCCGTTCGTGTCGTGTTAATCTCTATGGCACAATTTCCCTTCCATTCAATCCTACATCTGGTGATCCTCAAGGGTCAATCCTTGGACCTCTTATTTTCGTACTGTTTATCAATGATCTTCCCTCTGTAAATTCCTCTTCTTGTCTCTTGTATGCTGATGATTTCAAGGTATTCCGGACAATTAGATCCCTTGAATATTGTCAGCAACCCCAGATTGATCTTTTTAACCTGTATAACTGGTGTAATGTAAACTCCCTTCGTATCAATGTTTCCAAATGTTTTAAAATGACTTTTGCTTTGAAAATTGTCCCTTTAACTTTTAATTACACCATGTGTGATGTTGTTCTCTCCTCTGCAGACTCATGTTAAGATCATGGTGTAATATTTGACCCCAAGCTTAAATTTGATGTCCACATTTTTAGCTTAATTACCAAGGCATCAAAAGTTTCGGGTTTTCTTATGCGGCATTTGCATAAGTTTGCAAATATTGCTACCGCTGTTTGCTTGTTCACATGTCTTGTCCACCTGCTTCTTGAGTACTGCTCAATAGTGTGGTCTCCTAGTCGTTTATATCTTGTGAACTCACTAGAAGCTGTTAAGCGTAAGTTTACTCGTATTGTGTTTTTCAAATTCAACGTAGCTTATGAGTCTTATGACCGTCGTCTATCCATACTTCGTCTCCCTTCTTTGTCGTCCCGTAGAACCTTCTTAGATCAATGTTTCCTTTATAAGTTGTACCACCAACAAATTGCCTCCACTCTAAGCGCAGACTTGCACTACAGACTGTATGCACGTCCTAGTCGGTCTAATCACATTCTCGAGGTTCCGTACGCCCGGACAGATTTATATTTGCGCTCAATTATGCCGCGAATCATCAGAATGCATAACAGCCTCTATCCACGTCCTACTTTGTTTTTAAAATTAAACTAAAGAGGTTACTTTTTGCGAATAGTGATTGATGTTCCTTATCACTAAATTTTTTCAAACTTTGATCTAGACTCTAACTTTATTTCTTACATGTTTTAATTAACTTTTTGCTGCTTGATTTTTTGTATTAATTTGTCTTACTCTAAATTATATTTAACTCTATTTAATTGTCTAAGTCTATTTTGTAATTGGATTTCTGTCTGTTAAATGGATTTGAATAAATAAATAACTAAAATAAATAAGAATAAACTCACTGTATTCCCCAATTAGTGATATCCTGTTGCTTCCTCTTGGGCTCATCCATCTGTGGTATTTAGCATAGTGGTATCGCAACAGGTTTCAGTTCTGTCAGAGCTAAAACCTCTGGCTCTTCTTCATCTGGTCCTGCCTAAATCAACAACTCACCCATTGCAATCCTCAAGACAGACCTTAACCTGGTCACTTCCTTTGTGAAGTCCACTTCATCTGAAGGTATGTTGCCCAGTTGCCTCGGTCCATTATCAATTTATGATTTAATTTTTAAAAAGTGGTCATAATCTTTTCTTCCTTCAAAATCTTCAAGAAAATTCTTGACCTCCTCAATCTTATCCTGAACAGCTTCTGTGTCATGCTGTTACTGAAGTTTGTACGGGCAGTCGGATAAGAATAGTTCCTATTGCTCGGCAACATCTAAAGTTTACCGTGGTTGAACCATGTTAGCTCATAGTCATCTGCGACCGTTGTCCGATTGTGAAAGCATGGAGACGCCATTGCAAACTCATGACACATTGTTTGTTGGGTCGTAGCTCCAAGTATCATGCTAGTAGTTGAGAAGCCTAATTGATACGGTATTGAGGACTCGATCCAACAGTGTTTCCCTTGTCTATGTAAGCGCGACGTTTTTAGTTCCATTTGTTTAACCGAGAGACAGTCGTCAATTTCTTAAGTCTCCCTACACTATTTCCTGTCTTGTTTACAATATTTAGTTGAAATGTTGTAGTTTAAAGTAATTGTAAAGTTAATTAATTAATTAAAATTACTATAGCTCGGCTCGATGATCTTTGATTCTAAGAACGCTTAATTACTTGGTAGTTTTCGGTTGAGCTAACTCTCGCTCCCTGTTACTACTCTCTCTAACAGTCATTGCAATTTGTGTGATTTCATCCAAGTGGACAAAAGTGATTGATTAAATAGTTCGTACAACTCATTATTGTAGCGTGGTCTTCACTCTTTCCATTGTTTTGTTGGGTCACAAATTTTTGGGAGCAATTTGCGTTCAAATCTGTACCCTGCTTTTTTGAATTCGCTCATAAGGGTCCATATTTTACTTGTATGTAACAGCACAGGTTCGACGTTATTTTTCCTGTGCACAACTCCGAACGTCAAAATGGGAACTACGAAGTAATAGGCTTTATTTTGGCGTTTATATGGCGTCCAATTTTGTTCCTTTGAGGCGCTGATTCTATTCAAGCTGGCTCCAAGATAAACAAGCCTATTCACATACTCAAGGTTATAGTCTCATATGGTCGTATTTTGTTGGATTGGAATGTTCCTCCTTGTTTGAGTCATAAATTTTATTTTTGTTTCAATATTTCGTTGGCTGATTTCATTGGCTTCAGATAGAAGGCTCAGAAACTCTCCTTTCGCTTTGAGATTAAATGTGCCATAATAGTAATATCATCAGTGTATGCTATAATTGGATCAATAGTTGTTGTCCTTTAAACGTTTGATTTAACATAAGTACATATAAACAAGTATTTCTTGACTTTATATATTAATTATGTAACAGAAAGATCTGCATTTTATAAGATCTGTACAAACCCTTCTGTCATGAGTGTGCCTTTATCTACTCGGTATATTTCTGTTTCTTCATGATTGATCTCTGAATTTCTCATTTTCGAGCCTTGAATATTTCATTTGAAAATTGGGCTACTAGTCTTCTAGATTGATTGAAAATAATTAAATACCCCTCACGACTGCCATTGAAAAGCAATTTTAAGGGTTGTCTCCGTAATTCATCTATTAAGTTTGGAGTGTCGGAGAAAAACTGCTGTGACCGGAGGACTGATAGGTGGCAATTTTAACGCAATAGCTTTGGCCAAGTTTTAACAAAACCTTAATGTTCTCAAATGCTAAATCTTAAATTTTACGCTTCTATTGTTTAGTGTAATAGAATAGCTTCCCGTGAACTTCATCATATTTTAAGAGACAAACTGCAAACTCTTGAATTGCATGGCTGGATATTTTGTAGTAATATTCAATTTTTAAATAATTTGGACTTTCATTTTCTTCAAACGTATCTTAAATCAATATATTATCGTGAGTTCCACCTAAGACGACTGAATACTATCAACCACTGTCGCAAGAGTATTAGTATAAAGCCACCTAAAGCTGTTACGTTAGCATCCAGTTGACTATCAACATCTATGCAAATATGTACAAGCTATTGAAACTTCATCCTATTAATAATCGGGCAAGATCAAATTTTCCATTCGTACACGGCCACCACTCACATCCGCAATTAGAAACATTTGTGCCTAATTCTTGTTTGCAATGAGGACGATGGGAGACAGAAACCAACATATTCCGAAAGTCGTCCTGGTAGTTCGTAGAATTGCCAACTTCCTGTGTTCTCAACAATATGTCGCCGCAGTGGTTCTGGCCTATTAGACAAACCATTCGGCAACTGGTTCAACTATTGCTTCTCTCTGATTTGAATTCATGGCCTCGAACCCGAAATAGAATGGCACTGCGATGGAATCTGCACGTTGCGTATGGAAAATTGTCGGGATGGCATGAGTACGTTGAGCATAATCTATTGTAGAGTCCTGAGTGCTGTGGAAAACTTATATCGGTTGGTTTCGGAAAACTTATATCGGCTGGTTATGAACATGAAACTATGCACCATACATACGAGTACAAAACGGTAGGCGAAAGGTTTGGTACAAAGCATCCAGCGACTCCTTTTCTAGGATACCAAATCCACATCCTGTTTTCAGTACGTTAAGCGGAAGCGGAACAATTCCTGTTTATGTAGTGTGAATCATGTAATTTAACCTTTGTCGTTGCATTGAATTTGTACCGAAACTTTTGCATGCAATGCTCCATTTGCAAAATTCAAACAAAAGCTTATGCGGACTTCGCACCATGCATCGTTATGATCGGTATATGCAAATTTCCTCAAAGTCGCACTATTTGAACTGTAGAGTTTTAGTTTGAAAAAGTTCTCAATGTTTCGCCGAAATGATCAACTCAACATCTCGCTGTTGTTTGAATGTATAAATTATTGAACAATGAACCATATAGTGTTGGACATGATAAGTTAGATGTTTGTAGGAGTAATACAAGAAAAATTTATTTAAGTTTTAACTTTGTTCTCTTAATGGGATTACTTACCATAAATTGGCAGGGAAAGTGTAACTTAACGTTTAAAAAAATAATAATCTTTAGGAAATTTTTTGTACTTTCACATTTTGAAGATTGTGTTTAAGGAGTATGGTCCTTATAGGAGCTCAACTATGCTAAAGGTTCATACTTACATTAAACTTAATACTCTGTAAATGTAAATAAATATTTGCAAAAATTAAGCAGGCTTTTAAGCTTACCTTTTTCCAGCCCCATAATGTTCTTTTGATCGATTCACATAACTAGAATGATCCCAACCTTATCGTTATTAAACTCGATTATGGTGTTATTGAGTCTCAGATTTTATTGGGGATTATTAGAAGAACTTTTTAAGCCCCAATTAACTTGACATACTGTAGCTTAAATTTTGACAATCATTGTATTTTATTTTGATTATTGCTGATATACAATATTAATGTCAACTCGTGCTGAATACGACTTGAATTTTCCTAATAATACAATTGTTAGGTGTGGTCGTGATAAATCGATCTCCTACAAGTTAGACGGAGGAGGTGTCCTAGTTGCCTGCAAGAATACCTTTACTGGGGTCCCTCTAACAAATTTACTTTTCACTTCTCCTGTAAAATGTGTGGGGGCAAAAATAGTTATTTTGTCTTCCCTTTCTCTTCTTGTCTTTTGCACTTATATAACTTGTAAGTCTCCTACAATACCTTCCTCACCAAAATCTACAATACGTTCCTCACCGAAATATCTAGTATTTTTTATCGCGTTTTTCAAATTGTTACCTAATTTCATGTGGAGATTTTAACCTTCTGAAAATCTCATGGGATGGCAATCAGGTTGATTCTGACTCATGTCAAATTTGATCTTTCATTTATTCTTTTATGTCCATGTGCAGCAGCGTTCGTACTACAGCCGGATTGCTGCAATTATGTAGAAACAGTGGAACCTGATCAATCAATTGTCACTAGGAGCAGCTCGCTGTTGAGGTCGTTTTCTATTAATCAACAATCTGATTAACTTATCATCAGCCCACCTGGTTCCTTGCCCAACAACCGGGAAACGATTCCAAAGAAATACCTCCTCCAATTCAACGTTTCCACAACGGATCTCGATTTTTCTGTCATTGTGCTTCTATATCTTTGAAGAACATCTTCATCTCTAGAGTAGCCTACGAAACTTCTGTTGAAGACTTAAAGCGTCATGTGAACAAAAATTTTGGATCATCCGTTAAAGTTTTTAGTTGTTTTAGTTGACTAAGGAAAATTTATCGGAAAAAGTAGTTGCCTCATTTAAATTGGTGATTTCTGCAAAGACTAATATTGTCCTGAATTCAAATTACTGGCCTGCTGGTGTACTTATTAAGCCATTTGAAATGAGACGAAAAAGTTTTCGTCGGTCAATAAACGAAATCCCAAAGCTCTAGTCACAAGTAATCTTGATGAATATTCTGATAATCATAATTTATATTGCACCTTATCCTCTTTAAACCTCAATGCATCTCTTTGAAACCTTAATACTATTCAGTGTAACTTCTTTTCCCTTATAAAATGTGTTTCTCTATTTTTTTACCGAAATATACGAGAATTAAGGAACAAGCTTGAGGAACTCTTTATCTCCTTTCAACTTAGTAATGATTCTATTATTTGCTTCTCCAAGACCTGGCTGAATGGAAAAATTTTGAGCAGTGAAATGTTTCCTGAACATTTTGTATATACAGTGTAGATGTGATCGCGACCATATTGTTACTAACAAGGCTGATGGTGGTGGAGTTTGGCTGCAGTAAGCAAAACTCTACCTAGTTCTCTTTGCTCTGATTTCTTTTTTTCTCATACTTTAGAATGTGTTATTGTCAAAATATCTCTCTATATCTCTCTCTCTCTCTCTCTCTCTCTCTCTCTCTCTCATAATGCAGAGTTCTTAATTTCGTCTAGTTATACTCCCTGTAATTCACCGTTAACTGTTTATGAGATGTTTCTTGATGATCTATCCTCTTAATTAGTTTCGCGACACCCTCACGCCAAAATTTTGGTTTGCGGGGATTTTAACTTACCAAACATAAGGTGGAAGAACTATCTTACTCCTTTTATCTCGTCAGTTGATGTTTTTCTATAACCATGTCATCTTTTCTATCTCATTGCTCCTTTTCTCAATTTAATCATATTCGCTATCCGAATGGTCGTCTCCTTGACCCTGTTCTATCAAATGTTCCAGTTAGCTACTTATCTATATCTCAACCCGTACACCCGTATATTTCTCCTGATTGGCACCATCCTCCTTTATCTATAGATCTTATAGTCGATGAAATTTAATTTAACAAACCTCATGAAGCTACTAATATGGAATTACTTTCAGTCAACTGCCTAAATTTCTTTAGGGGCCTAAATTGTGAGGCTGCTTTAGATAAATTTTACATATATATATTTAATCTTATTTACTGTTTTACGCCTCTTCAGACATCCCGTGAAGTAAATCAAAAACCTTCGTTTACAAAGCAAGTGCTTAGTGCCCTATGAGCAAAAGATAAAGCATGTGTCTTTAAAACACTCGATACTATTGAAGCTAGATCTAATTTTGACAGCGTGCGTGCTTTAACCAAAAAGATATCAAATATGCTCTGAAACCTTACTTCAGTAGTCCTTTTTGGTCTTATATTAGGTCGCTGAAATCCTCTTCTTCCAGTCCTAGTAAGGTGCGTTGGAATGGTGCAGATGTTATTTCTCCTCAAGAAGTTACTGACTCATTTGCCCAATTTTTCTCTTCGACTTTTTTTCCTCCCATTGCAGTTGTGCATCCTGTTGTCTTACCTTATCGTCTTCTCTTCCCAATTTCCTTTATTTGTACAGATGTATCTGAAGTCAACTCTTTGCTCAATGCTTTTGATCCTAAGATTAGCCCTGGGTCGGATGGTATGCCAAAAATATTTGTAAAGTCGTTAGCCTCATCGTTTAATTTTCATTTATATCTCCTCTTCAATCTACGTTTGAGTACTGGTACTTTCCCTCATCCTTGGAAAACAGCTAATATTGTGCCTATTTTTAAAAGCTGTGATCCTACGTCACTAAGCACGTAAGCCAAAGGTCTCTGGTTCAAGTCTCGTTGGTTGTTCAGTTATCATACGTGCTGGTTTAAAATCAGAACGTATCGCAGCTGGGTGGACGGACACACGGCCAAAGCGTGATAATGATCTTTTCACCTTGTGGAGTGCCGATACATTCGATCATGACAATGAGATACTCTAACTATCTCTAAGCGAAGGCCCGAAAGGAGCTGTAGGGCTAAGAAGAAGAAGAAGAAGAAGATCCTACGTCAGTTTCAATTATTGCCCTATGGCCTTACTTTCCTGCTTTCCAAAGTTAATTGAACGACTGGTTCATAACTGACTCTCAAACTCATTAGCTCCTTTGTTTGCTCAAGAGTAGCATGATTTTCTCAAAAGATAGTCCTCTACTTCTAATTTAATGGAGTTCACAAACAGTATTGCAAGAATTTTGGATAACCAACTGCAAGTTGATGTGATCTTCACAGATTTTTCCAAGGCCCTTGACACTGTATATCATTTGTAGTTCTTGGTATCTCGGGTACTTTTCTATCGTGAATGTCATCTTATCTATCGTGTTGTCCCTGTCAACACAGTCTCTCTAGTACTACGTCTAATTCTTTTTATCTTTCATCTGATATTTGACAAGAATCAATTCTTAGGCTTCTTCTCTTTCTGTTGTTCTCCTCATTGTAATTAATTCCTCATGCCTTTTGTATGCTGACGACTTCAAACTATTTCGAGCAGTCAAATCCCTTTTAGACTGTTAGCTCCTCTAAACTGATCTGAATGCTCTAAATAACTGGTGTGCTTCAAACTATTTATGTCTTAACATTACTAAATGTCATAAAATGACTTTTTCTCTCAAGGACTCTTCTATTAATTTTAATTATATATTAAATGATACTTTTCTCTCTGAAGTGTTCAGTCATAAAGGCTATGGAATAACTTTTGATCCAAAAATCAATTTGATGCACATATTTTAAATGTGATCACTAAGGCGTCTAGAGTTTCCAGGTTTATCCTTAGGCATGTACATAAATTCAATAGCATCTCTTCTTCTATCTGCCTATTTGTTTGTCTTGTTCACCCTTTGCTTGAAAACTGTTCTGTTATTTGATCCCCCGATATTTCCATCTCACGACTTCTTTAGAAACTGCCGAAAGAAAGTTTACGCGTTTTCTTTTCCTTAAGTTTAATTCACCGCATCAGCCCTACGAAAGTCGTTCATCCTTCCTATCTCTTCCATCTCTAATATCCTGACGAGCTTATTTAGATCAATGTTTTTTGTATAAACTCTGCTACCGTTAAGTCCCGTTAAATATTTTTTTTAAGCTGCGTTCCCGACAAATATCTCATTCATCTCGGATGAGCTCTTATTTCGCTATCCTATATGCTAGAATTGATTTATATTTCCGTTCACCAATTTTAAGAATCGAACGAAATCAAGATGATCTCGAACTTCGTCCTTTCCCCTCTTCTTACATAGCACTTAAGAAAAAACTAAGAGACTTACTACTAGTTTGACTTTGAATTATCGTCATTTTATTATTTTTCTCATTTAATTATTGCTGTATTCATTATTTGCGTTAAATTTTGTTATTGAATTATTCAGTCTGTTAAATGGAATAAATAAATATGTTAAATATATTTCCTGGTTCAATTTAATAATTTTCTTAACGTTAATAATCATATCCTTGGCTTCTTCTTCTCAAGTATGGAATAACTATTGTTATGCTCACTTCCAGTTCTTTTTCCTGATCCCCATCATCCCCCCTTTCGTTTTGATATATCCTATATTGCTCTGTCCGTTCTCATCCAAAAGAGCGTCAACGCTATAACTTTTATAAAACTAATTATGAACAACTTTCCGAAACAACTCGCTCTTGTGGTTGGTCCTCCTTCTTTTGCAGTCTTGACTCGGATACTTGTTGCATCAATTTTTATGACCTCTTAAACGCTGCTATTTCCAATTTGGCTCCACTTGTCAGTATTAAGAACACTTCTGACTGTTTCTAGTTAACTCCCGATGTGAGACGAGCCTTGAAAGTCAAAGATCGACCACGTCAACATTTTTCACGTGACAGATCCCCTGAGTCATGTAATGTTTTTTGTCCACTGTCAGTAGCTAAAAAAGAGATCGCTAAGGCTTCTTATTTTCATAATATTGAAGGCTCTCTAAACTCAAGTTGTTCAAACCCATTTTGGAAATATATACGGTCCCTCTAACCCTCTCGCAGTTTTCCATCCTCTCTTTATTTGAATGACTGCTTAGCATCGTCACCTCTTGAGATTTGTGAACTTTTGAGAATTTAGTTTCCTTCTATTTCTAATGCTACTCCCAGCAATAGCCATAGACAACAGTTAAATGTATGCGGCTGCAAGTTAGAACAATGGTGGTAAATAAGTTGCAATACCTCACCTGGAATACACACAACTAGATAATTCCTTGTATTCAATAAAATGAATGCTTCTTGCAGTTCCGGTGATGTGTAGAGTTGATACTCGATTCCTGTTTCCTCGTAAACAGCTTCAATCCCAATGGAATGGACCGGTAGAAGAGCTCGCTCCATCTCGTTAATCTTTCTCGTTTTATGTATGGAAGGCGTGCGTAGGACACCAAGTTTCCGCATAACTAGCTTGTAGTCCAACGGGTTTTTGTCCACATTGTCCACTTAATTTTGCCAGCAGCGCTCCTTGCAGTTGTCAACTAATTTACGAAGGCATTTTCTGGCTGGCTTGTATGTATACTGCTATCAAGTTGCTTGTCTCGTTACAGCTCTCTACTCGTTGAGCCTCATGCCAAGGCTTGAGAGACTTCTTACACTTTTCAGCGATTTTAGTCAACCACCAGTACACTGGGGGCTTGCTGTTCCGGGGGTTTTGATGGAATATAGAAGCATTGCAAGCAGCCGTGATGATGCTCATAGTTAAGTTCATCACCTCTTGAGCTGCCGAATCTTCTGTCTTCTGCGAATCAACCTATAGTCGAGGACCTGTCGTGAGCAACTTGATGAACCACTTGACGTCCATGCTTCCAATGTTCCACCCAACTGTAGAAGTTTGAGAGCAAGAACGTTGGGAGATAACATCGCTAATCTCCAGTAGAATGCATGGAAGATCACTGGCTTAGTAGTCCTCTAAGACCAACCTATAGTATGTGCTCCGGGCTAAGAAGTCCGAGACGAATGTCACGTCCTTCACAGCCAACAACCAGCAAAGGTCAGTCTACTTCCGGCATTTTGTAAGGCAAGTGCTGTCCTCACCACCATTCCTAAGATTCGTTCACCCTGCGGATCTGTTAAAGGCATGCTCAATTCGATTCCTTCAGCGTTGAAGTCTCCCCCAGTGTGCACGTCACCAACTGCATTTTAGACAGTGCCCTCCAAAGCATTGACCTTGGCTTGAGAAGATGATTCCGGCACGCTCGACGTTAGATTCTTACTAAAGAAAGTGGTCCCTCAGCTTTGAGCCCGCTCGAAAACATCCCCCCCCGTTCACAGCTCTCCGCCTAGAAATCAATCTTCCAGTCCCAGATATTGGTAGTACCAGTTTCATCAGGATACCATGATGCAGAACTTTTATCGTGGTGTAGCTCACTCAGCAGCAAAAAGTTGGATTTTATGCCCCAAAATCTGGTTTTGAATCAACATTCTTGCAAAAGATACAGTGTGTCTTTTTTGTACACTCTTTTCTCTTATATTCCATTTAACCGCATTTGTAACATATAATAATCCATCACACAACAGTCCGAATCCAAACGGCATTGAGATTTTATTGTTAGGGTATTTAATTCCATGATCGTAACCGAATCCGAGGTGATATAGTCAATGTCACACTCAACCATGTGATTACCATCTAATTTTTCAATTAATACCCATCACAGTTGGATGGACTGATAGTCTGACAGGAGCATCGGAAGCCCAAACTCTATGCCGCGACTAAGGTTTGAACTTGAGAGCTGCTACGCAATCAGGGTCTCCACATGGACTACGCATTTGTAACAAAGGGAACTCCAATCGGGTCTTATGCATACTTGTATGGTGTGACCATAGCCAAGGCATTTGAAGTATTAAGGTAGCGCTAATCGTTGCCCTATCACGCGAACACCCCACCCTATTCTTACTTTGCCCTTATTCAAAAATTCTTCGGCGTCCTTTTTGTTCAAGTCAATGATGGTTTGTGGATTTCCCACGATAGTGAGCTCTCTTTTGATAGCCTCTTCTACCTTTGCCAGGTCTCTTATTTTGGTCTGACTGAGGCTACAGTTGAGCTTTTTGCTGATAAGTTTCCTTACTGCATCGCTGAATGCTTCATTGGCGGCCGGGTCGGTCGTACTGCATTAATAGCAGTGTCTGCGTAGGATCAGCCACCATGGGGTTTTACGAGAAGTGCCTGTTGGCGGACGTTCACCATGGTTTTTTCTCTCCCGTCTCAATCAGTTCTTGTTTCCTGCAGTGCGTTCATCTAAACATTATTTTCTGGCACCTTTTGAAGCAGTTTCTTTGCGGTTTCCTTCAACTTCTTTTAGTAGCATCATCTGAAATCCCTGATCTAGCGTTCCACGTCCATCAAGTGCCTTTTTTTTCTTCTTTCATCCCGATCTCCTCCAATTAAGCTAGGTACTATTCTTTAATTGATGTTTGGTGGCGGAGCCTTTATGCTAATCTCTGAGCGTTCATTTAGCCTTCTGCTCCTTTTATGCCTTCTGGTCTTCTTTGTCCTTTATACAGCATCTCCAGGAATGCCCCATGCGGTCTAAGAGCTCTTTAAGTTCAAGGAGTCATTCTTTACAAGTTTGCTATTTTTTGTGAGTTGCATGCTTATTTGATTCTTATTTGAAAAGCTCAAACTTTTCGGATTAGTCTTTCTTCTAAGTGTCGTGAAACGGCAATTACACTTTGTGACTTCATTTCCTGTGAGAGATTATCGGAATCCGTTTGTGAGTACGGTACGTCAGCCACATTTTTGGCGATGGCGGTGAAATTGTACAACAGCGTTTCGTTTGTCTGGTCATTCTTTTAATTTTTTTAAATACCTTCATTCCCTACCACTCTCACCATCGCACTTTCTTCCTCGCACAACACTAGTGAGATCTGCATTCGCATCTCGTCAGTATAAGTGGGCATACAAAATAATGTGAATTAATCCGTTCATGAATATCTAGTCCAGATTTATGACCAGCTATCAGAGGAACAAAATAATAAAATTAAAATTAAAAAATTGCAGTATAATACGACGCATCATGAAAAATTCTAGGTAGCTGTCTCTTCAAGTATCTCGCTGATAGGGTCAAAAATGCCCTAAGATACTCAGCTTGAAAAACAAATTTTCAGGTCCACGCTTCGCAAAATTTTCGCAAAATAATTTGGCAAAACCCTACTAAATCACGTCCTGTCTCTCCGTCTGTGTGTAACGGCAATTTTTTTCGCAAACTACTTAAGCTAAAGACATCAAATTTTGTACGTAGGCGTAAAGTGGTGCTCTCTTCAAAGTTCAACTATAAAAAAATTTTTTCTAAGGTATATAGGGGAGTGGCCCCGGAAAAAAGTATAGGTGTCAAACGAAAGGCTCTTGATGAGAGCTTTTCAAAATAGCTCCTAAACTGACATTTTTCACTTCGAGGGGCGCACAGGGAGAGGAAATACATGGCAGATTCAGAATGTTATTATATACTTTGGTCAGCAGTCTGGATATACTATTAAGATGTTGCTTTGCCGATTGACTCTAAATAACTACTTCATAATGGGATTTCGTCAGCACAAATGCATTTAGAACAAATTTCTTGATATACATAGGAAAAAGCCGTTATCATATTGTGGACCTCAAGATGGTAAAAAATAGTACCTTGAAAGCCATGATTATAGAGCTTGGTGCCTACGCAGACATACATAGTTTTGCTGACGTTAGATAGATATCCTACAACTTTTGTATTTACTTGAAATGCATCAGAAAAATTCAGAAATTAGACAACTTAAAAGGGAATCAGTATGATTCTTCTGACCATTTGTTTGCCAATTAATGCGTGGTCCAACCATAATACACGATGTTAATTGTGAGTCATAACTTAACGTCAAGGTTTTTGCCCAACTTTATTCAACATTTCTTTCTTTCAGTGTTTGACAAATTCAACTATGGCCTTTTACGAAAATGGGCGTTCAAATCAAAATGCATTTCATGCACTTCGCGATTTTTTTGGTCAGCATGATCGACCAAATATTTCCACAACCAGGAGAATTGTGTGCAAATTTCAGCAAACCGGGTATGTAGGAAATGTGATATCACCTGTGCATGCTCGCCTAGTTCGTTCTGCGGAAAACATTGCTGTTGTTCGCGATAGTGTGGCAGATGAGCCGTCAACCTCGACTTGTCGTCGTGCCCAACAATTGAACATCTCACGAACATCACTGATATGAATTTTGAACAAAATATTTGAATTTACACGCTTACAAGGTTCAATTGACTCAAGAGCTGAAGCCTACTGACCATTTCAAGCGTCGGCAATATGCTGAATGGTTGATTGAGAAAACAGAAGGGAATGGTGACTTTACAAAGAAAATCGTCTTGAGCGACGAGGCATACTTTTACCTCAGTGGATTCATTAACAAGCAGAATTGCCGAATTCGGGCCTATGAGGATCCACGAGTGGTTGTTGAAAAGCCAGTGCATCCACAAAGAGTGACTGTTTGGTGCGGTTTATGGGCTGGCGGTATCATCGGGCCGTACTTCTTCGAAAATGAGGACGGCCAAGTAGTTACCGTGAATGGTGTTCGCTATCGTGAGATGATAACCGACTTCTTGTGCCCAGAAATTGATATTATCGACCTAGACAATATGTGATTCCAACAGGATGGCGCTATTTGCCACACAGTTCTTTGTACATTGTTTCCTTTAAAGATGTCTGCATAAGTTTTTGAATGGTAGAAATTGACAAGAAGTTTTCAAAATATAGCCTAGTAAATGTATTAAAGTAAGAAAAACACAAATGCATTGGTTTAGAATATTTTCAGAAAATTTTTCCCATCATCTACTGTGATGATAACAACAATAACATACTTCAACTTGACACCCCAAACCCATTTACCTTCATGGACGTATATTCACCAAATGTTTTCCATCCACAAGTGCATAGAAACATATCCATATGAGCAACTACTGCATTGTTCATACACTTGCAAAACTCGTCCTATGACTAATGAAAGGCAGTTGGGATGTGTGGATTATGCATGAGTTCACATTACCAACTTTTGTCGTGAATAAATTTCGACTGATTTTTTATGAGCCTGGAGTAGTACTTCCTGGACAACTAGAGCCTTTTTTTTTGGACAGAGCATAGGGAATGAATAAAATCCTTCATGGCTGGGAAAGGAGATAGTTTCATAGGTGTGTACATTTATATATGGAATGGTACAGAATTGTAGGACGTTTTGCATGTAGAACTGGTTGCAATCACAAATTTGAATCTGAAATAGAAAGGCCGTACTCGTTGAAATATTTAATAGTTAAATCTTTTATTTAAGAACCCTATTGGTGAGTAAACTGATTTTAAAGGATAATTTGCATCTATTAAATTCGAGAAAAATTTTGATATACGAACTAAACATTCCAAGATTTCTGGTTCTTTAGGAAACGGACTTGGTTATTACGTTAAAACTAGTTTATAAGAGCTGAATGTATAACTCGTATGATTTCAATCACACTGTACGCCTTTCAAAGGATATTAAATTACGAATATTTAAAATTATTTGTGTTTTCTCTAAATAAATTATTCTTAATTGCACCGAGCAATCCTGGTTTGGTTCTATTCCACTTGAATTTAATGTATCGAATTTCGAATGTTCAATTCACAAGAAACCTAATCACGCTTACTCCTGAGGTTGATTACAATATTCATTGAACTTATACAAGACGCCCATTCATTTAGGCTTCCACGCAAAAACTTATTCGATAGATTGCCCCATTTGGATGTTCTTTTCACGTTGAAGAAGAGCGTACTGAAGAAGAAAAATAAGAAAGTTTTTCATCAACGAAGCAACTTGATCAGAAGTGAACTAAAAAGTACTCAACACTCGAACAATATTATTTTTCTGACGAAACTCCGCCACGCTCATTAACGCTGCTCTATAGCAATCTACTTGTACTGTTTAGCCACCCTAGCGCCATATAATGCAATATACAGACTGAGCGTTCTTTGGCCCAAGTAGAGAGATTCGTCTTAGTGTGATGGTGGTTGGTCTTATTTGAAATGAAAGCATACCATAATGAATTCAGGATTCATTCTGAAACTTCTAATCACTTTCTATTTCATTCCATTGCTCCACGACCCTAATCTCTATTGCCCTTGTATAATCCAGGCTGATAGACTATAGTGATTATCGAGGTTATTAAGTTACGTAGCATTAGTCGAGGAAGAGAGTAAGTTTTTCGTAAGTTGAGACATTATCATACCTACGTCACTTAAATCAGCAATATACGAGTAGCTAAAACTTTTGCTAAGGATTCAAATGGTTGAAGCTTTTAAGGTTACTATTCGAAGTAAATTAGCACTTGAAATATGGAATTAATTTATCATTCAGCAAATTCCCAGAGGGGAGAGAATTCTCCGAAGAAATTCTCGTTGATATGATTTTCATGCCAAGGTTATGAATTCTTATATTATTTAAATCCTACCTTTACAACAAACCAAAGGCGGAGACACGCATTTTAGAGTACACTAAAGGAAGAAATATTCAGAAGCGGCCAAGATTGCGTTTGAAGCCGATTACGTAATAATTTTTTTAAAGTTTTCGGGCGTTCAAGATTTTCCAAAGGAAGTCTAAACCGACCTCTCATTGGTTGAAGACATGAAGTTTCGGTAAGTGCCAACGAACTGTACCCAACAGGTCAATTAGTCCGGGCCCCCTTAGTCAACTCCGAGGTGGCTGCTGGAAGGCTAGCTAGGTGTGGAAAAAATTTTCGTCATAGGTCTTACGCAAGTAAACTAAGCCCGGATGGATTTATTTCAGCCGCGGAGTCAAATGACCGTTTAAAACGCAATCAAACAATATTCCGAAGAAAATTCTACGTTATTACTTCACATCGGCATTCGCGAGGCTTCTGATCAATCGTCAACAACTACTAGCGAATCCTTGCGTCCCCAATCTCCATACCGACGCTGTGCTAGAAATAATCTACTCGAATTCTCATTGATATACTCTACGCTGATAAAAAAAATCCCGTTGGCACCACCGGCCAGAAGGGCATATTTCTCATAGGTACTAAGGGTAAAAGTAAATAATCATTTTATTGGACCCCACTTTGAAATTCAAACACTTTTTATAGGCAAGTAAAAGCAACAGGAGAGTCCTCCTACCAGAAGAGCGTTGTAAAATAATTAGTAAATCAAACACCGTCTTCTGAATTTCAAAACTTAACTCACACGTATATTTCACAAATTGAGCTCGGAAAAATAATGTATGGTTACTGTGATGATGGTCGATGCTACTCGCAGGTGCTATGGGACACCAGGGAAAACGTAAAGTCTGAAGATAGTAACACTGCCACAACGTGGTCGGGCCACATACTGGTCGAATTTGGGGTGGAAGCCAAGAACAGGGAAGCATTCTGCAACGCAGCAAAGAAAGTCCACGGCTAAAGCGCAGCTATATCCTCGCTCGTGCCGATGGCAACGAGCAAAATGAGAGACAGATCTGGCCGAGTTCCTTAGCGTGGGCAGCATCAAAGCGAGGCTGACACCAGAAACCCCTAGGGGACAACGCATGACCATAATTGACTTGACCGAAAAGGAAGCCGAACAATTTCTGAATAAGGGCAAAGTACGAATAGGGGGGGTTACCTGAAGGGTAACGGCAAAGAACAACGCCTCTTCAGTGTTTCAAATTCCTTGGCTATGGGCACACCGCACAAGTACGAGGGTCATTCAACTAGTACTTAGCCTCACCGCCCTATGGCGCTGCTATTACAAAAGAGTTTTGCAATCGGGCAGTACATTCTTTTAGTAGCTGTCCGAAATTTCCGTCAATTCCCTTCATTAGTTTTGTTTTGATAGCATTTGGAAGCGAGCGTGTTGGTCGGTTTTACAAAAACGGAAAAAGAACAATATCGTTCAGTGACTAGATTCTTGTTTTTGGAAGGGAAAACGTGCAGCGAAATCAAAGATCGCTTAGATGCTGTATACGGTAACTCTTCTCCTTCGATGGCGACCGTCAAGAATTGGTTCAACGAGTTTGTTCATGGCCGCACGTCGGGTTTTGATGAGCCACGCCCAGGTGCCCCAAAAACGGCTGCTACGGAGGAAAACGTTAAAAAAATAAACGAGCTCGTGTTGTCAGACCGTCGATTGAAGGTTCGCGAGATAGCTGAGACTGTGAGCATCGCAGAAGGAATGGCGAATCATAATCTACATGAAGAACTGGTCATGAAAAAGCTGTCGGCGTGATGGGTGCTACGTTTGCTCACACCGGAAAACAAACGCAACCGTGAGACCACATCGGCGACCTATTTGGCGCTGTTTCAGCGCAATCCGGCGGGGTTTTTGTGTCGTTTCGTGACCGTCGACGAAACATGGATTCACTGGTACACACCAGAGACCAAAGAACAGTCGAAACAGTGAACTTCACCCGGCGAACGTGCTCCGAAGAAGGCGAAGACGATTCGATCGGCCGGAAAGGTGATGGCCACGGTTTTCTGGGATTCACAAGGTGTGACCCACATCGATTACCTTGAGAAGGATAAATCAATCACGGGGCGCTACTATGCAGATTTATTGGGCTGATTTGACGTCAAATTGAAGAAAAAGTGGCCCCGCTTGGCAAAGAAAAATGTTCTATTCCACCACGACAACGCGCCGGCTCACACCTCCGCCATCGCCATGGCCAAATTGGTCGAATCGCACTACAGATTGCTGCCCCATCCACCTTACTCTCCAGATTTTGCCCCTTGTGGCTATTTTTTGTTTCCGAATCTGAAAAAATCACTCGCCGGGAATAGATTTGGGTCGAATGAGGAGGTCATTGCCGTCACGGAGGCCTGTTTTGCAGCCCTCGAGAAAATGTATTTTTTGGACGGATTGAAAAAGTCAGAGCATCGCTGGGCCAAGTGTATCGAGCTTGAAGGAGATTATGTGGAAAAATAAATTGCCACCTTTCCAAAATTTTCGCTTTTCTTCTGTAGGCAAAAAACTTGTTGAATGACCCCCGTATGCAAAGGACCCGATAGGAGTTCTCTATGTCACAAATGCGGTAAAATGGGACATAAAAGAAAGCGTGTACGATGGTGACACACTGTATTCTTTGCAAGGATGCTGATCTAAGACATGATTTTGGACACGTCTTGGGATCAGGAAAATGCCGGGTTTTCCAGAAAGCCCTATCCAACCTATCCAGAACTAAAATCACCCGCATCCTGCAGATAAATCTACACCGCAGTTCAACCGCACAAAATTTACTTGAGCAATTTGCGAGGGGCATGAAAGCCGACTTTTTGCTGTTGAGTTAGCAACACCCTGATAAAAGTTCTGCATCATGGAATCCTGATGAAACTGGTACTGCTACCATCTGGGTTCAAAACAGTGATTTTCGGGTGGAGAGCTATGGACGTGGGGATGGTTTTGTGTGGGTTCGGTGCTCAGGAATCACCTTCCTTAGCGTGTACCGAACGCCGAACGAATCGATATCATCTTTCCAAGCTAAGCTTAATGTTTTGAGGGCACTACCTCAAACGCAGAGGGGAACGAGCTCGTCGGGGGAGACTTCAATGCTACAGTAATCGCATGAATCATGCTTCAAATAGATCCACAGGGAAAACCGGTCCAAGGAATGGTGGCCAGGACGGCGTTTGTCGTACTAAACACCAAAAATATGCCGATTTTCCATCGTATTGGCTGTGAAGGAACCATACCAGACGAGACATTCGCTTCGGAGTCCTTAGTTCGAAGAATACACAAAAGGAGAGTATCAGAGGACTACTCAGCCAGTGATCTTCAGTGTATTCTGCTTGAGATCAGTGATGTTGTCTCCCGATGTCCATGCTCTCAGCTTTCTACAATTAGATGGAACATTGAAAGGATGGGCGTCGAGAGGTTTGTCGAGGTACTCATAGCGGGTGCACCACTGCAGGGAGATTCAAAGGAGACGGAAGAATTGGCAGCTCAAGGCGTGGTGGACTCAACTATGAGCGTCATTGTGACTGCTTACAAAGCTTCTATGTCCCGTCGAAAACTCCGGCACGGCAAGCCCCTAGTGGACTGGTGGTCAACTGAAATCGCTGAAAAACGAAGGGAGTGTCACAAGTTTCGTGAGGTTCAATGGACATGGAACCATTTGGTGGACAATTTGAAAAAAGATCCGTAGGGCCTTGACTACAATCTAGTTATGTGGAAGCTTGGTGCCCTAGGGTAACCTTGTATACATGATGCGGAAAAGATTAACGAGATAGTGCGAGCACTCTTCCCCGTGCATCCCGTCGGTGTTGATGCTGTCCATGGTGAAACAACAGTCGAGTGTCCACTCTTCGAGGCTTGTGCTGATCAGCAAGGGGAAGGGAAATCCCGAATCGCCGTCTGCATACCACTCCTTATGCGTGCTAGATAAGGCTGGGAAAGTGCTAGAGAAACTCATCAAGGGAAGACCCACTGACGCGATACGTGCTGCTAAGGACCTATCTCCTCGGCAGTACGGCTTTAGAGCAGAACGTTCTACCATCGATGCGATTGCAGAGATGGTGAGCGCGGTCCAGAAGAGAGAGGCATATAGTCGCACGAAGCGATGGATTGTCCTGCTGGTGACACCTAACGTCAGGAACACGTTCAACTCCACTAGATGCGTAGATATTCTGGATACGCTGAAAACCCCTTTCAAGTTCCAGAATATCTAATGCGGCTTTTGAGGAACTACCTAAAGGACCGAAAATCGCCTCTACGACACGACACAGGGCCAACAAAGGATAAAAATTAAATCGGGTGCTGCCCAGGGATCTATTCTTGGTCCGAACCTGGGAAATGTGTCTTACGATGGGCTACTAGGACTGAAAATGCCAGATGAGTCGCGCTTGGTTGGCTATGCGGATGATGTTGCGGCTCTGGTCACTGGACGCACTGTTGAATAAGCGCAACTTAGGCTAAGTATGCTGATGCGCCGAGTGAGGGACTGGATGACTGCTGATGGATTCAGTTTAGCGCTGGAGAAAACTGAAATGGTCATCTTGACAAAAAAGAGAATCCCTAGAGTAAAGACGATCAGTGTTGGAGACTATCGAGTCGAAGCCATCGGTGAAGTACTTGGGGCTACTGGTCGACTCGAAGATGAGTTAATCTGAGCAAATCCGGGCAACAGCTGAAAAGGCTGCATCGGAAGTATTGGACTTATGCCCAGTGTAGAGGGACCCAGCCCACCAAGAAAACGCCTCTTGATGAATGCTGTAGGGTCAGGGCTACTATACGGAGCAGAAGCATGGGGCAACCCTCTCAGTAAGGAGGTATACCGAAATAGTTTGGCACAGGTACAGTGAAGAGAAGCACTTAGGATTGTATCTTCGTATCTGACAGTCTCTGATTCAGGGGTGAGAATTGATGTAGGCGTGATATCTGTTGACATCCTTTCTAGAGAGTGCCGCGCTATTTACCTGCGCCGAAAAGAGGATGTGAGAGAGATGGTTGTCCGCAAGGAGAGATAGCGGTCGCTCAATGATTGGCAGCAGTCGTGGGTAAATTGCACGAAGGGAAGGTGGACTGAGTGCCTCATCCCGGATGTGAGACCGTAACTAAATTGAAGGAATGGTGAGACTGACTTCTATCCGACGCAGTTTTTCAGCAGAAATGGGTGTTTTCAGTCTTATCTGCACAAGATTGGTAAGTCACGGTCCCCTAATTTGTCAGTTTTGCCCAGGAGAGGGAGAAAATGCCTGCCTCGCATTTTTGCGTGCACAAAATGGGTCAGGCTGCGAAGAGCCCTCTACAAGGAGACGGAAGGGCTCACTCCGGATAGTATAGTCGTGGTGATGCTTGAATCGGTTGACAAATAGAGCCAGGTGGCATATTATATTCGGACAGTCCTAAAAGATAAAAGAGACCCACTGCAACCGGTGACGTTGGGGCTAGGGGATCGCTTTTCTGGCAGGTAATCTTCCCTTCTCGCTAGAAGAGGAATCCCCCAGCTTGAAAGCGCCATCACGGTATAACGAAACGAGACTTGGCCCGAAGTAATATGTCAAACGGTCCCAGGCTATGTTCTCAGGTTAACAGGGGAGGTGTATAATACGTTCTCCAATCGCCTTCTTAACAGCATGGGAGTCCCATACTCTGTGCATAAATAGGATTCACCTCCCAACACAAAAACAAATGTATTTTAATTTGCCGTGATTTTATTTTCCTTAAGGGTTGGGTAGCCATGATAACATATCAAAGTTTTAAAATATTTCAAAAATGTTCATCAAAACCCTTACACATCTATGGCATTTGGGTCCTTTGCGAACGTGTGTTTACATGGTATTATATGTAATTGTTGTTGTAATCGATAAATTTCAATCGCTTATAACTTAGCTGTTTACGGTTCGACTTATATGAAACTTTCAAAAAACTGTACATTGGATCGAAAAATCTGCGTTTTTATTTTTAAAGCGAATTTAAAGGTCACCCCTCATTCATAAAATGTACCGTTATTAACAAAGTTCATCGAATTTTAACTTTTGAGTTATTTGCGGCCTTGAACTTACAAAGAACTACTTTCGCGATTTTTTTCAGATTTTCTTATGCAAAAGTGTTCAATCATGAGGAGGACACACAAGTTTTAGCATACTTCCCTCTCACTGAAGCTCTGCTTTCAAAAAACTCCTGCTGTTTTGAAAAGTTCTCGACAAAACCTTTTATTTGATACCCATATTGGCTACCATGGGCAAATAAAATGTTTCTAAGGGCCACCCTCTGTATTGGGAGGCCGCACCGAACATCTTTAAATACTTTTTTTGTTCTGCAACTTTTGCAAGGGCACCACTTTTGACCTGCGTAGAAAATTTCGTCACTCTAGCTAATGTGGCTTGCGAGAAAACTTGCTATGACGCATGGACGAATGGACGGACGGGCGGCCAGAAAGACAGGTGGTGATTTTAGTAGGGTGTTGGAAAAACATTTTAACGATCTCCTTAAAATTCATCTATTGTGAAAGGATATACAAAATTTATTTTTCCAATGACACAAATTAAAAACAAACAAATACGTTTTGCAGAGTTAAGACATATATAGATTTCGGTGGTAAGTATTCCCTCTTCATCAGTGTCCTACATACTATGGCCTAGCAAAAAAACAATCCCCCTTGGCAGCACCAGCCGGAATGTTAAATTTCTCAAATGTAGCGTAAGATTTCGAAAAAGATTTGGCTTGTCTGCTACTAGAGTTTTCACTGCGATTTTTGTAGCACCAGATCCGTATTTATTAACATAAAATGAATCTGCCGATGTTCGTATTTAGAGACCCTTTGAAGAGGCGCAAATATTTTGCTAATTAAATTGAGTTGCACACTTATGGATTATTAATTGAAAATCTGCAGAAAAAACATTGGTGTAAACATATAAATATAGTTTTTGCCCTTCTCACATTTGCTGTTTACACATTACTTAGTGGTTACCACACAAAGGTGATAACTTGTCGGCTTAAAAGCTCAAATAGTTACTTTTAAAAGATGTCAATAAAAGTTTAGTCAACATTTGCGTTACCATAAATATATACATTTTGAATTCTTTTCTGGACCAACAGGGGCCACAATTTTGAACTTCAGCGTTTGCTATTTGATCATTTTCACAGATATCAGTTGTTTAGTCGCAACTGCCGCATGCTCTGAGTAGCATGCAAATTTTTGATTTTTCTTGAAAACGGCTGCTAAAAATATTAAGCTATAAATTTTGACTTGTTTATTTGTCATGTGATTTGCATAATTTTTTGCAGTTTAAATTAGCTTGCCTTAATAACCTATAATTTCAAATTTCATAGGAATCGGTGGAGAAACTTGGCAGCTAGAGGGCTACAAAAATAAATAAAAATTTTTGAAAGTCACTCTTCCCCTGTATACAGAGCCCCTCGTTAATCCTCTTAAAATATTTGTTTGCACTGCAAATTTTAAGAGGCATACATAGACATAAATAGAAAATTTCATCGTTCTAGCTCATGTGGTTTGTGAGAAAACTTGCTGTGACAGGACTTAATCAATCAATATCCCAAATATCATTCAAATCGGAGTTTCACTCTAGACAGAACAAACGAATTCAATTTTTAGTGAAAATGGCAGCTAAAAATATTTAGATTGAAAGTTTCGACTTCTTTATTTTTAATCCGAGTTTAACAATTTTTTTTTCAATACAAGAACTTAGTACAAACATTCTTAACCCAAGTTTCGTCAAAATGGCCGCTGGAGAGCCTCAAATATTTGAAAAAATCGAAGATTTAAACCGCCACCGTTTTGAAGCTTCCACATGCATAACAAAGTCTCACACAATTTTGATCTTTTGAATTCATCTCTTTTATAAGCTAATGTGACTGGTACTGTGAATGGGCTATATGATTCTTCCATTAAGTTTTTTTCCAATAATTTTGCAATTTGATCTTCAATCTCTTTCTTATCTTCCATTGTTCAAAGACATGGCCTTCTGAAGCAATATTTTTCTATTAGTAGATCAATGTGTGCTTCATAATCCGTTACCTGTCCTATGTCATATTTGTCCCTTGCAAACACAGACTTATTTTTCGAAATTAATTCATCAATCACTGCTTATTTTTGATAGTCTAGATAATTTCTAAAAATTTTGAATTTTTTTGTCATGTAATATATGTCTTCATTGAAGTTTATTAAATTATTATATTTAATCTCCTTAGAGACTACAGGGTCTGAATAATAAGTAACCGGACTGACCTCAGGAAATTTTTTATTGGCAAAATATGCATAATTTTTCTTTAGAAATCTTCAAAGTAGTCCCCATTAGAGTCGATAACTTGCTGATACCGGATTTTCCAATCCCCGAACGCTTCCTTGAAGTCGGCAACCTCGATGCTGTCTAGAGCCTTCGTCGTAGCACGTTGACCGTTTTCCAGAGTCCCGAACCGCGTCCCCTTTAGGTGTCTCTTGATCTTGGGGAGCAGAAAGAAGTCCGCTGGTGCCATATCCGGGCTGTAAGGAGGCTGTGGCAACGTTGCCTTCGACTGTTTGGCCAACTGCTCGGTCACGAGCAGGCAGGTGTGCGACGGAGCATTGTCGTGATGGAGGATCCACGAATCGGCAATCTCCGGACGGACTCAGCAAACCCGGGCGGTTTGTCGACGGAGCACCTCTCTGTAGTACTGGCCGTTTACAGTTTGGCCGGGTGGCACAAACTCTTTGTGAACAATGCCTTTCACGTCAAAGAAAGCAATGAGCATCGACTTCACCTTCGATTTGCTCATGCGCGCTTTTTTCGGTCGTGGTGACGCCAGTGTGTGCCACTCCAAACTCTGCCGCTTTGTCTCAGGATCGTATTCGAAAACCCACGTCTCGTCTCCTGTAATTACGTGGTTAAAAAACTTTGGTTCAGTTGCCCGATCGTTCGCTCCATTTTGAACACGCACTCCGCTCTCGTTCGATGCTATCCCTCCAAGCGCTTAGAGCAACTGCTGCAGCCCGGTTTCCTTCACCTAGACCCCCACCACCACTACAGCACCAGATACCGGTTAGCAGACGCTTTGACGGCACGGGGCAGGCTAAGTCCGGTTACTTATTATACAAACCCTGTATATCTATTTTGTCTGTTTCCTTGGAAACTTTTTCACTTCTTTTTGTATGTAATTTCTGCGTAATTTTTAAGTTTTTGTTTGAACAAAGTAAAACTCTTTCATAAAATCCAGTTCCATTGAAAAATCATAATCGAAATTTTCCTGGTCTATTACGAAAACATTCATTTTTTTTCCAAATTAAAGATGGCTGTATCAAGTGTTATTATGCCATTCGCCTTTTCAATGCCATTAATCGTTTTTAAATTAGTATTGTTGCAATGACTGGCTTTCTTATTATTTATTTTTAACAATTTCGAATTTATTAATGAGATATTCGACCCAGAGTCATAGATCCCAGAAACTTCAACATTTTTATTCAGTACTAATTTCACTTTGATCAATGGTGGCATTATTAGTTTTTTCTATCTTCACACTGCAATTCACATTCCAATTCTGAATTGTTGATGAGCTTTATTTGCTTTTTATCTTTTTCAGTATTTAAATTTGTTTTAAGCCAGCAGAAATCTTCTGAATGATAGCGTACACCTTTCTTTAATCGTTCACAAATGCTACTTTTTTCCTCTTTGGCTTAGTATCTTCTTTATTCTTGATAAATTTTTTTCTTGAAACTATATGTTCTAATTTTCCAAGTTCACTAAACAGCTTCTCTGAATCTACAATTTGGTCTTTGCTAATTCTGTCTGTTATAAATTCTGTTAAGCCGGCAGCAATGATTACAATAAGAGTCCCTTCATCTATTATTTTTCTTACTTCGAGTAAAAGTTTTTCATTCTTTACTGCATATTCTAATAAAGGTCCTGATTGATACTTGTAAGATAAAGCATACTTGCTAGCAATCTAACCTTTATTAGCATAGGTTTGCAAAAAACTTGATTTCTATTTTGACCGTTCCGAGTGCAGGCTAAGTTTGATCATCATGGAAGAATCAGTGCATGGTTTTTCAAGAGATAATCTGAAGGTTTCAATTTTTTTCCTTCATTTACTATACCAAACCTTAAATGTTCTTTTTCAAATACTTCTATCCACTGGTGTGCACTTGAACTTTTACCATCAATTTTTTCAATTACAAACTTGTCAGCTAACTCTTTAATATTTTGTTTTTCTTTGTCTTATTGACTTTTAACTAATGTTTCCAAAATTTTCACTATAGGATCTTCTGAACACTTTTTACTACCAATAGCCATTTGTTCTTGGGTAGTTTCCTCTAAAAATTGGTTCTGAAATATCATGTTTTCATTCTCATCAACATATGCTTGTAATATATCCTGTGTTTTTTTTATCCAAACACTTCGAGTTTGATATCTTTTCTTCAATGTTTTTTCACGGTAAAGGAAGTTTTCGAGGTTTGGATATGTTTGTGAAGTGATACTGCTTGATATTCTTCAGGCATAAGGAAAACTTTTCCATCTTTTGTGGCAATTGCGGTTATGGCGCTATAATTCGACTTTCCGTCTATTGATGTTTTATTTTCAAACGCAAACTTCAACCTCTCCATTTTCTGACAATAATTGTCGTTTTAAAAGATAATTTCTAATATTTTCGTGATTAGGACGGCACAGTAAGTCAAACACAACTGAGTTTCTCTGTAAGAAAAGTTTTATTGGTTTTTATATAACATGAAATAAATATGTGTATTCACTTAGTGCTTTTCAAAAACTTGCCTACCTGTAAGAAAAGAAACGACATTTAATGTTATTATTAACGACGTCAGTTCCTAAATCACGATCAGAATACCTAACAATGGAATTCGTATTATAAATTATTGTTATCTCATAACAATCACGAAATGCTTATAGGCTATCTTTTTCATAGCTCACAAACTTCATTTTGTCATGTCACTGCGCGTTCAATGACGTTTGATGCGCGGGAAAATTCAAACTAAAGAAAATTACATTTTTTCTTTACTTATATAAACATATAGATATCATACTACTGCTAATATAGTTTAGCGGATTTAAACTTCGTTGTTGTGCTCATAGAGAACTACATCTATAATTCACTAGCGGGGGTAAGCATTTGTTCATGTTCTTCCGCTGCTCCTGCCTGCGGCTTCATATATGTTGCAATTTGCAAACAGATATTAGAAGATCCTCTCAAGACCTTTTATTTAATACCATACTTGATTATCTGTGGTGAAAAAATGTTTTAGAGTTCATATCCTCATGAGGGCAGACCCCCCTTAAAACTTTTGTATTTTTTTGGCTACGGAACTTTCATTATCCAAAGATTTCTGAGCCGTTCACAAAATTGATGACTGTAGCTTCTACAGTTCATGAAAAAACCTGTTGTGATGCATTTAAAGACAGACGAACAGACGGTCAGGTACCGTTTTTAATAGTTTATTCTAAAAATTTTTTACAAACTCTGAAAAATAACTTTCGATTTAGATTTTACCTAATTTAACTTCATATAAGGCCACGAAAATTTCATTTTATATACTGGTTCGTACGATAATAAATGTCGTTTTTAATGTTTTGCAAAATAGCCTCACTAAATTGCAACCTGTCTGTCCGTCCGTCCATCCGTATATCACAGAAATTTTTCTTACAAACCGTATAAGCTTGAAACATTAAATTTTGTATGTAAGTGTAAAGTGGTGCCCTCTTCAAAGCTCAAGTAAAAAATGTTTATAAAGTATTTAATGGGGGTCTTCCCATATAGGAGAGTAGCTCCTGAAAAATAATATTCATCAAAGGTAGCCGTTATAGAAATTAAATGACAGATATTGATGGGATCTTTCTAAAACAGGTTTTAAATTGACGTTTTTACTTCGAGGGGGGCACAGGGAGCGAACATACACAAAGAATGTGTGCCTCCCCCTCGCGATAGGACATCTGTGATGCGAAATATTTGAAAATATTATGAAGGTAGGTGCTTATGAGTACAAAAACAATAAATACCATAAAAGTCGAAAATCGCTCAGCTTTGTTAATATTTGTATGATCTCGAATTTCACATTTTGAGCAATAAAACCGTATAGGTGCCCTTAAATTCACCGAAATTTAACAATTGAGTGGTCTTACAAAGTATCCTAGCGCTCTGTAGTTTGATGAAAATCAAATCATATTCACGGAAGTTATAGCCATTTGAAATTTCTCCAATCACAACAACAATAACATACGAGTATGGTATTCCAGGGATTTTCCATCGAATCAGACACTTCAGTTTTGATTTGATCTTCTTAAAATGTTCAGAGAAGAAACATATTTTTAGGAATTCATGACTTGAGTGATTGTTGTTTGTATACAACAAAATGGCGACCGTTGAAAATGGAGAAACAATGGATTGTCTTCTTAACGTGCACAACTCTTTGATATGTTCCTTGACTTTATTCGTTGCTGGTGACTGCATTTCTTAAGCTGAGTACAAAACCCTTCCGACATGAGCGTTGCTCTACCAACACAACTTGTTCTTCATGTTCTTCAAAGTAAATTTATTTCTGTTCTTCTTTTGCTTCTTCTTATTTTTAACACTACTCTCGTGCCGTCCTAGAACCTCCAACTGTCTCGGTCCATTGACCGTCTTCCATTATCAAAATCCATGCAGCAATGAACTGTTTTCAACGACCGAGTCAGACCAGCGTCAAAACTAAAAGAAATATTGTATTTGGGATTTGTACTCTTCAGCATATTTCGTCTATTTCATTTTGGCAGCTAGATACAGGAATTTGCTCATATTTTCAATACTGTATTCGCCAAGTGTGATTTTTTGCGTACTTGGGTTTTTCCGACTGCATCATGAGCTTTGTTTCATTTTCATTGATTTGTAGCCCTACTAGTTTTGCTTCGCTGTTGAGTTTCAGGAAGAGTTCTTTGCCAGTTATTAATGACCGTGCCAAAATGTTGATGTCGTGCGCATAGGCTACCACTTGGCTCGACTTGTATGGTTATGTACCTCGTGTATCTATAGCTAGCCTTATAACGTACTACAGAGCCAAATTGATTAGAAATCGGGCCAGCCCATCACCCTGCTTCGGTCTAATATTTGTGTTAGAGGGCTTGGGAGATCGTCGACGTCATTGTCATTTTAGTTAGATAGACCAATTTGGCCGGGATGCCAAAGCAAAGCATTATTTGGTACAGTACGTTACGATCAATACTGTTGTATGCTTGCTTAAAGTCAACGAAAATTTGGTGTACGTCTCTGTTGAACTTTCAGCATTTTTTAAGTACCAGCCTGACAGTGAACAATTGGTCTTTTGTCGAACTACCTGCTCTAAAACCATCTTGATACTTCCGAATAATACTGTTGGCGTATTATCCGATTTTATTTTCGAAGATTTTGGAAAATATTTTGTACGCCGTAAAAAGTAGTGATATGCCTCTATCGCTTTTCCACTGTTGCTTGTCAACTTTCCTGTGGAAAGAGAATATAATTGATTGGCTTCACTATTTCGACATATGTTCTGGTTGTAAATTATGCTGGATGACTTTGTGAATAACTTTGTCAACACTGCTTCACTGAAATGTCATCAATATCCAGCGTTTTATTATTTTTGTGGGCTTTGGTGGGGAAACAAATTTCACCCATTGTTGGCGGGCTAATGAAAACTCTCCGCAGACATCTGTAGAGTTCGATATTTTGGAGCTGTATGGAAGATTAAGAGGTTTTTAAAATATGATGCCCATCTTTCCTTAATTTTATATTAACAGCAAACATTTATTAATGATATATTGACCATTTGGTTGGATGACCTTTTGCCATCTTTCGGTTTGTTGAAAAATTCTACATTTGATGAAGCCTTGAATTAATCCAAAGAACTGGTCCGACTCATTTTTAACAGCGTTATCGAAATTGAATGTTTTACCATATAAATGGTTTATTAAGTGCGAAACAAATGATAGTCTGCTGTTGCAAGGTCAGGGCTAAAGGGTGAATGCGGCATCAGTTCCCAATTGAGTTCCATTAATTTTTGACGGGTTATCAATGAGGTGTGAGGTTTGATGTTATCATTATGGAACATCACGCCTTTGCGTTTGGCAAGTTCAGGGTGGTTTTTCTTGATTCATTTATTCAATTTCGATAGATGGCGGCAGCTGACATTTGAATCAATAGTTTGACTTCGTGAAAGCTGCTCAAAATAGACAAAATCCTTGCGATCCCACCACACACAAGCATAATCTTCTTTTGGTGAATATAGGCATTGTATGTCGATTCTGGGGGCTCTTTTTGCTTGGTCCATGATCGTTTTTGAACTACGTTATCGTAAACAGTCCATTTTTAGGTCTTTGTAAAATATTTTTTTACAAAGATTTACTAGTATCGCAAGCTGTCTGTCCGTGCGTCACAGCTAATTTTAAATATCTTGAAATTTTGCAATTATATAGATTGATATAAGATATTAACGCTTACAAAATTTAATTGAGATCGAGTTATAATCAAGTGAGTTATAGCCATTTCAATTATATGGAATTACAACAACAATAACACGTGTTTATGGTTGATACATATTTCAAATTGACCTAGGCACTTTTGTTTTCTTTCAATGTTCATGAAAATTTAAGGAATAGTGATTAACTTGAATATGTTCAATCGGCCGAGCATTCAGAAAAATAATTTAAGCTAGATCAAAATGGCGGCTGCACTGTGCTTATGAAAGAAACTGTGCATTTTTTGCATAAATTTGAACAATACCATATCCAAGTATTGGATGAATAGTTCAAGTTATCGATTCACGAAAACTTGTTTCTAACCCTAGGATGTTTACAAAGGCCTTCTGGTAGGAGCACTCTCCTGCTTACTCAACTTGTTCTTCACCCGTTATGATTTTTTATGGCAAGGGATCATTTTGTTTACGATTCAGCAAAGAATCACGTATGTTAATGCGTCTGTTGAGGTGGATTTCCTCTAGTTTGTGCGGAAGCCAAACGTCAAGTTTGTTTAAGTAACGAAGTTGTTTTCAGTGCAAGCAAACGGTTGAATTTTTTTATGTCGAGCTTCTCTGCTATCTTTTGAGTTGTCATACGCTGATTACCTTCGATTAACGCCTTTATTTTTCATCATCAGTAGTGGTTGGGTGAACAGTATGTGCTGCATCTTGCACATTGAAGTTAACAGAACGAAAGCAAACAAACCAACGCTTATACTGGCACTCAGTAAGGCAGTCCTCGTCTTAAACTTCACAGAATTTATTTCGAGCTTGCACCGCATTTTTGCCCTTACAGAAGTAAAACAATAAAAGAAGCCGGTAATGCTCCCTTTTATTATCCATTTTGAAGTGTTTTTGTTTACTAATCATGGTTAACTTTTGATTGAAGATAGTCTAAAGTTTAATCTTTAGAATAGTATATAACAATATAAGCCACGCAATCACTACTACATGAAGTATGCAGTTCTACTAAATGAAATATACAGTTTACGGCATGAATTATCGAATAACCCAATATTTTTGGCATATGTTAGTATTAACATCTGCAAAGCCTGTAAATAAATCACCACCAAAGTGTATCATACTACAATATGCTACCTTTTATATGCAACCTCTACCAGTAACTAGAGCTTGGTGAAGAAAAACCGTTACCAAAGTCGGAAACTTGGACTTCACCAAACGAATCGTTGCCAAAGTCGAAAAATTGAACTTCACCTAAGGAATTTTGTCGTTTGTCGTAAACATCCTTTAAGTAGGACCCAATGACAAGAAAGCTTAGGAATTTGGTGAAAACTGAATCTTATTACCTATCTGTTCTCAAGAGTTACGCATGAACATACATACTTATAACACTTATAATATTTTTTCTATGGAAATCGGTTTAAAATTAGCAACTAAATGACTGATTTTTTTTAATTTCGAGATAAAACTTTAAAAACCAAATGCAAATTTACAAATTTTCAATACTGCCCCGAATAAGCGTTGACTTCATTTATGTCCACAACAGAACAGACCGTCCATCTACGAATAAGTTTATGCACAAGTTTTCGGACTAGACATGAAGCGTGTATAAGTAGATTGAACACAACAAAGGATAAGCGAATTGCCATAAAACTTTCATTGTTTAGCAACTAAACTAATTGCGATTCTGTGAAGTTCTTTAAGGGCAGAAAATTAAGTTAAATTTGAACCTAAGGCTTCAGATATTAGTGCTGGTACTTAGAGAGTTTTGAGGCCACGACTTCTGATAGAGTAGAACATTTTTTTTATTTTTGAATTTATTAAAATCCATAATTTATAATAATTAGAATCAATTTTCATTAGTTTTGTTAGAATCTCTACATTCCGAAAATGTATCCAAATTTGGCACTTTCTGTCAGGTAAACCTTCAAGAATAGTTCAAAAATTGCCCCTTCCTACCCTAAACGAGAACATGGATCCGCGTCTGTGCCAACAAATGTTTGCTAGAAGAAAAAACATAATTTGAAGTAATTTATATCACATATACTTACGCGATTATGAATGAACTAATTATTCTCAACTGTGAATAAAGCGCAACGTACCTCAATGCAAAAGCTAATATTAATATCAAGTTCCATTTTAACACAATTACCAAGATCTATGTGAATGCCTTATGAAAATAGAATACACACTTATCTGAATGCCCTGTATAAAAATCCGAAGATTTAAGCACACAAGCTATTTTAAGCGACGTCATTTCATATGTTACTGTGAATTTTTCTCCCCCGTCTGAAATCGAAACCAAATTAAACTAAACTAATGCAATTATGGGTGTAATAAGATATTATTAATTTAATTCAGAGCAGTTGGTGCACAAATGATTATGGGTATCATTTAAAACCACCATACGAAGATTGTGTATGATAGTCGGGATAATGATGGCACTTGGGATTAAGATGTGGGTTTGAAAGCATCAGTGGATTGTGAAGCACATGCTCATACTAATGGATGGTTAGATTGCTATTTCAAAAGGTTTATTGTTGGCATCCGAATATCTTCTCTGTGCAAATATTTCAAGTTCTAGGATGGATCCATTCAAGTCCTTCATGATTTACTCATCAACATTCCGTAATGCAACGGTATGTCCCAAACTATACAAACAATCTAATTTAATTCGTTGCCATCAAAATCTGTGTTGCCCCAGGCCTTCCCATTGAATCGAAATTGAAAATATCGATTTATCATTGCGTTCGAAAGTGGACACTTGTTTAAAAATAAAAACCCCCATGGAGGAATGCAAAAACTGAACTGAATGAATTACATGAAAACTCTCTTAATACAATCAAGTTTAATTCTACATCACATGGAACATACCAAAAACATTTCACATGAAATTACAAACAAGATTCATACGCTACATGCAAAACTATTTGAGAATGTTGTAAAAAATCGTTAAAAAATAGCAGAAACTTATTTAACTCCGATCACAATATCGAAAAAATTTGCAACATCGAATTCCAATTCGAGAAATTCCTTCTGGCATCGAATTGAATTCCATGTCTTCGTCAGCGGATGAATAAACCCATTCCATTTGCTGGTAACGGTGGCAGTAGTAGTACTCGTAGTTGAACTTTTGCATTCGATCACAGCCTGGTATTTTTTTACATTTTCCTCGCTACCACAATACCAGATGAAAATTGCACATCTTTCATTGCCTCCGGCGATAGCATTGCCATCACTTTTCCGTACTTCCCCATGCTGCACCGGCTCCAGCTCTGACACCGCCGTCGACCTCGCCACAGTTGACATTCTTACGACAAAGAACATCTCCACCTCCGATTTTTTATCGTTAGTCCTGTCGATGGCATTGGCACAAACTTCATCACCTGAAACCGTCGAAGTCCTTCGACTTGATAAAACGCTTCTTTCTTCATCGCTCTCCGACCGACGTTCGTCTAAGGACATTAATACCTGATTCATAGCCGGTGAAATTTCGATATCGCATAACTCAGATGAAGTTTTCAAAAGTATAGGTTGAGTGGACACATTTAGAAGCGTCGTTTCTTTGCCGGAAACTCTGCCAGGGACGAGGGAAATGCAGGAAATTGATTTATTCATGAGCTGGACTTCGATCCGTTCACCATACGTGCCGTAGTGTTGTGTCACTGATAGTTGATGGACTCGACGTAAATGGGTTAAGACATCCCATTGGCTGCATAGTAGTCGGGGACGGTCTAGTTCACTTGAATTGGGGCTTACACATGATTTCCCAGTGGGGCAATGATAACTTCTATTCAGGATGGTGGAAGCATCCACCAAGGCAGCACCCGATTGCTTTTCCTCTTCGGTTACTTCGGAGCTTACTTTTATCATAACAATTTGTTTACTCTTGCGTTTAATATATCTTATAGCAGCGTTTGGTTGGGCGGGAATAATGGTTTTCTGATCTTTGGCAAATGATTCCTTAGTTTGTGTATTGCCTGTGAAAGAGATAAAAGAAATTTTGTATTATTCGTCAGATTATTCATATACGGGTACGATGTAAATTTTTCTTGTAAACAGACAGGTTGTTACTTTTATTTTTTAAAGATAAAAGCATATTCCCGCAAATAGCATTTGAAGGAATGAGTAGCTATCCTAGCCAATATTTAAACTTTTTATGTATTACGAGTATTGAAAAGTGTTAAATATAGATCTTATTATATACTGCAAAACTATTAACATTCAGTTGTGACACATTTTTGCAAACTATGGACATGAACATAGTATATCGATACTATGTTCACTACATTTCTTTTTAAGTGTAAAAACCCGTGTAAAGTTGCTTCAAGGAAGTAATGAAGAGTCTTTATCAAAATAGTAGTCAGTAAACCTTATTTGTAATCTGTACAAATAAGGCTCCAAACGGCGTCTGTGGCCGAACATTTCACAGAGACCCTCGACAACCAGCTGGCTCCCATCTTGTCAGACGCATAGTTAAAGACGAGCAACGAGCTCTGGATGGAAGTGAAAGTGGCTATCAGGACCGTGGCAGAACAGACGATCGGACATCAAACCCGGCGCAAGAGAAATGATTGGTTCGATGGTGAGTGCTAGAATACGTTAGATAAAAAGAATCAGGCGTACAAACAACACGTAGGTAGGAAAATCAGGACAAAGAGAGAACACTATGGAAATCTCAGAAGAGTAGCGAATAAGATAATTAGGGTTAAGAAAAGAATGATGAACAATTGAGAAGTATAGATGTAAGTTTAGCGAGCAATAACACAAGACATACAAAGTAGTGAAAAGCCTGAAACGTGGTTATCAGCCCAAAACCAAGCTCTGTCGTGATGACAGCGGCAATATAATCGCTGATGAATTCAAGATTAAGGAGAGATGGGCATCATTTTTCAAGAATCTCCTTAATCCTCCGCACAGCTCCAGAACATCATAGCCTATAGATGGCTGCGGAGAGCTTCCATTGGTTTTACCAACTCCGGACGAAGTTGGTTCCATCATGAAAGCCCAAAAGAATAATAAAGCGCCAGGCACTGATGAGATTCCAGTGGAGCTCATCAAATATGGTGGCAGTAGTGTTCATCAAACTATTCATAAATATCAGAACATTTGGCAACAAGAACATATGCCGAAAGAGTGGAGCCAAGAAATGATGGTCCCTATCCACAAAAAGGTGAGAAGCTACAGTGTAGCTTTGTACGGCGTACAAAATATTTGCTAAAATCTTCGAAAATAAAATCGGATCATACGCCAACAGTATTATTGGGGAGTATCAAGGTAGTTTAAGGGCAGGTACATCAACAACAGACCAATTGTTCACAGTCAAGCAGGTACTTGAAAAATGCTGGGAGTTCAACATAGACGCACACCAAATTTTCGTTGACTTCAAGCAAGCATACGACAGTGTTGATCGTAACGTACTGTGCCAAATAATGCTGGGTTTGGGCATCTCAGCCAAATTAGTCCATCTTACCAAAATGACAACGACGTCAAGAACCTCCCAAGTCCGCATCAATAACCAACTCACCGATGCCTTTGACACAAATATCGGACTAAAGCAGGGAGATGGGCTGGCCCCATTGCTATTCAATTTGGCGCTGGAGTACGTCATACGGAAGCTACCTGTCGATGCGCGAGATACATTACTATACAAGTCGAACCAAGTAGTGGTCTATGCAGATGACATCAACATTCTGTCACGGTCAACAACAACTGCCAAAGAAATTTCCCTGAAACTCGACACTGAAGCAAAACTAGTAGGGCTACAAATCAACGAAAATAAAACAAAGCTCATGACGCAGTCGAGAAAAAATACCTCAAACACCCAGAATATTACAATTGGCGAATATAGTATCAAAAATGTTAGCGAATTTGTGCATTTAGGCACCAAAATAACGAAAACAGGCAATGAAAGAGACGAAATACGCCGAAGAATACAGCTCCCAAATAAAATATTCTATTCAGTATTGACAATCTTGAAGAGCAGCTGCTTACACAGCAAAATAAGGCTCCAAGTATGCAAATCTGTGATGAGATCTGTGTTATGCTTTGGGTGAGAAACATGGACTCCAAACCAAGCATCCGCAAATATATTGAACGCAATTGAGCGACGGGTCCTATGGCGTATAATCGGAGTGAAGCTAGACGGGGACCAATGGCAAATTCGATACAACCATGAGCTGCATGAAATGTCTAACACCGCTCTTCAATCGAAGATTCCCGCAGCATTTGATAGTTCAGAAAAAATGGTTGGTAGTAATATACTATAAAGATTGCTGCTATCTTTTTTCATGATATAGCTTATCTATTTTGTGAATACTAGGGACAAGTCTTGATTGGCACCAATTTGCAATTAAATGAAGATAGCTCATTTGCGTCTCGCGAACGGAAAAAAGACGATGGCATGGGATCCTGGAATGTCAGATTATTCAATTACCCCGGCGGTGTTAAGCACCGTTTACGACAGGGCAGTCAATATCAATTCAAAACACTGTTAATCCAGGAAATGAACTGGACTGGAAATTATATTCTATATATAAGAGCGCAAACAATGTTCAAAAGTGGGAAGGCAACAGGAAAACAAGAATTCAGACGTGCCTTTATTGTGAATAGGGAGTTCCAATCACACGTTATTGATTTTAAGGCAGTCAATGAATAGTTGTGTGCGATCCGTATAAAAGCAAAATTCTTCAAAATCTGGCTAATTAATGTTCAATTCCCGGCTGAAGAAAAGGACGAAGAAACGAAGGAAATGTTCTACAATTACCTAGAAAGACTAGTTAACTCATTGCCTACAAACGGCACAAAAAATATTCTGGGTAATTCCAATGCTGAGGTCGGCAATGAGCTTTCTCATTGGGGAACGACTGGAAGATATAGCCTCCACGATGAAACAAATGACAACTGCCAGCGCCTGATTGACTTTGCATGAAGCAGAAAGCTAGTCTTATGTTAAACTTGCTTCCCTCATCGACACATTCATAAATGAACTGGGTATCACCGGATGGCAATACTAAAAGTAGATCGATCATTTTCTGATCCAACAACGTTGGGCCTCGAGCATACTTGACGTCTGTACATACCAATTGTAACTCAGATGATTACTTGATCAAATTAAACTATCGATATCGTATGTTAAAGGCATATTTGGAAAAAACCAGGCCGCTACACAAATTTGAAATCGAAAGGCTCCAAACGGCGTCTATGGACTAAAATTTCACGGATACCCTAAACAACCAGACGCATCGTTAAAGACAAGTAACAAGCTCTGGATGGAAGTTAAAGCGGCTATTAAGACCGTGGCAGAACAGACGATTGGACATCAAGCCGGGCGCAAGAGGAATGATTGGTTCAATGATTAGTGCCAGAATGCGTTAGCCAAAAAGAATCAAACGTACAAAGAATTCGTAGGTAGGAAAGCGAGGACAAAGAGAGAACACTATGACAATCTCAGAAGAGTAGCGAATAAGATAATTAGAACTAAGCAGGTTGAATAGGCAGGAGGGTTAGAAACCTAGGTTAGAAACAAGTTTTCTGACAGCTTGAATCGATAACTTGAATGATTCATCCAATACTTGGATATGAAATCGTTCAAATTTATGCAAAAGATGCACAGAAACATAAGCACAGTCCAGCCGCCATTTAGATCTAGCTTAAACGATTTTTCTGAATGCTCGGCCGGTTGAACATATTCAAATTCAACACTATCCCTTAAATTTTTAAAAATTGAAAGAAAATAAAAGTCTCCAGGTCAATTTGAAATATGTATCAACCATAAACACGTGTTGTTGTAATTTCATACAATTGAAATGGCTATAACTCACTTGATTGTAATTCCATCTCAATTAAATTTTGTGAACGTTAATATTCTATTCATTCTATATAACTGCAAAATTTCAAGAAGTTTAAAGGTACCGTTTTGATTTTATGGGTGAAAATGTAAAATCTATAAATCATACTAGTGATAACAAAGTTGAGTGAATTTCAATTTGTGAGACGCACATTCGTGATATTTATCAGATTTTTCGGCTCAAAGGTGTCCAATCGCGAAGGGGGTGGTACACAAACTCAATTTTGCCTTTCCCTGGACCCCCTCATTAATAAAATGATTTTTTTTATTTCAGATTCTAAAAGTTCTAATCAAGACCTTTTATTTGATACCCTACTCGACTACCTTTGATTAAAACAAATTGTTAAGGGCTAATTTGTCATAAGGGGGGATCCCCCTTAAAAAAATTTTAAATTTTTAGTAATGCCTTAACTTTTGAGAGACCGTCACTTCTGACCTTTTCATAAAGTTTGAGCATTCTAGCTTCTATAGTTTCTGAGGAAACTAGCCGTGATGCACGGACATACGGACAAAGACCTAAAAAAGAAAATACGATGACGAATAATTGAAAAGTAAAAATGCAAGCCTAGCGAGCAACAAGACAAGACAAGCATACAAAGTAGTGAAAAGTCTGAAACGTGGTTATCAGCCCAAAATCACACTCTGTCGTGATGAAATGGCAATATCATCGCTGATGAAACCAAGAACCCCGCATGCCTTCAGAACATCAGAGCCTATAGATGTCTGCAGAGAGCTTCCATTGGCCCCATCAACTTTGGACGAAGTTTGTTCCTTGATCAAAGCCCAAAAGAATAATAAAACGCCGCGCATCGATGGGATTCCAGTGGAGCTCATCAAATATGGTGGCAGTGGTTTTCATCAACCTATTCACAAAGTCATCCAGCATATTTGGCAACAAGAACATATGTCAAAAGAGTGGAGCCAATAAATTATATTCCCTATCCCGAAATAGGTGACAAGCTACAGTGCGAAAAATATAGAGGCATATCACTCCTTTGTATGGCGTACAAAATATTTTTTTTATTATAGGGGAGCATCAAGGTGGTTTTAAAGCAGGTAGATCAACGATAGACCAATTCAGAAACTTTTTCTAACACTTTAATCTGTTAGATATGAACACTTTGAGGTCGTTTTAGATTAATGAAATAACGTTGAAATTCCCTTATGGACCACAATGTTCACAGTCAAGCAGGTACTTGAAAAGTGCTGGGAGTTCAGCATAGGTGTACACCAAATATTTGTTGGCTTTAAGCAAGCATACGACAGTATTGATCGTAACGTACTGTACCAAATGATGCTTTCCTTTGGCATCTGAGCCAAATTAGACTGTCTTACCAAAATGACAATGACGTTGACGACCTCCCAAATTCGCATCAAGAACCAACACAATAATACCTTTGACACAAATATCGGACTAAAGCAGGTAGATGGACTGGCCCCTTTGCTATTAATTTGGCTCTGGAGTACGTCATTAGGAAGCTACCTATCAAGACACGAGGTACATTACTATGCAAGTCGAGCCAAGTAGTAGCCTAAGCGAATGACATCAGCATTTTGTCAGGTCATTAACAACTGCCAAAAAACTCTTCCTGAAACCCGACAGCAATGGAAAAATAGTAGGGCGATAAGTCAATGAGAATAAAACAAAGCTCATGACACAGTCGAGGAAATACACAAAATATCACACTTGGCGAATACAGTATCAAAATTTGTGCATTTAGGCACCATAATAACGAAAACGGGAAATGAAAGAAACGAAATACGCCGAAGAATGCAGCTTGTAAATAAAATACTTTATTCAGTTTTGACGATCTTGAAGATAAGATAAGGTCTGTGTTATACTATTGGTGTGAAACATGGACCCTAACCCAAGCATCCGCAAATATATTGAACGCCTTTGAGCGACATGTCATGAGGCGAATAATCGTAGCGAAGCTAGACGAGGGCCAATGGCAAATTCGATATAACCATGAGGTATATGAAGTTTTTGACGAACCGGAGGTCTCAACGATTATAAGACTACGGAAGCTGCAATGGGCTAGCCACATGAATCGTATGGATGAACAACGGATACCTTAAAAGGTATTCGCTGGGAGAACTGAAGACCGAAGACCAGTGAGGAAGCTGAGGAAACGCTGGTCTGACTCGGTCGACGAAGAAAATTCATCGCTACTTGGGTTTCAAAATTGGAGGACGTGGTCAATGGACCGAGACAGATGGAGGCGCTATTTGCAGGAAGCAAAGGCTTGAGACGGGCTGTAGGGCTAAGAATAAGAAGAAGATGAAGAATAAAATTTCTAGATGTTTCAAGGAACCATTTTGATTTTATGGGCAAAAATGTAATATCTAAAAATCATACTATTATGAACAAAATTGAATGATTTTCAATTTTTAAGGTATTTGTTGCCCTTGTACTCACGAATACCCACTTTTGTGACCATTTTCAGATTTTTAATCATCAACATTTTGTTCTTTTTCTATCAACACGAAAAGCCCTTCAACTGTTCAGCGCTGCACCAAATGATTCAAATGGTGTGTTGGTACGTTTTGCCTCCCCCTGGATCCGCTTATACATGAAATGACTTTTTTTCAGATTTTAAGAGTACTAATCAAGACCTTTCAATTGAAACCCCGTTCATCTACCTTTGATTAGAATGTTTTTTTAAAGACTACTTCGTTATAAAAATAAAATTTTTAAATTTTTTGGTAAGGCTTAAAGTTTTGAGAGACCATCAATTCTGACCTTTCAACAAAGTTTGACTATTCTAGCTTCCATAGTTTCTGCTGCGACGCACGGACAGACGGACAGACAGGTTTCAAAACTAGTGGGTCTTTGTAAAAATTTTTACAAGGACCAAAAAAGGGATATTGTATTGCTCAGTCTTTAAAGCTCCATTTTTTAGGGTTTTGAAAAATAATTTTACAAAACACTACTCAAATTGCGTCCTGTCTGTCCGTCCGTCCGTCCATCCGTGTGTCACAGCACTTTTTCTCGTAAACTAATTAAGCTAGAAACATCAAATTTTGTATGCAGATGTCAAATGGTGCTTTCTTCAAAGTTCAACTACAAAAAAAATTTTATAAGGTATTCAAGGGGGTCTCCCCATGTAGGGGAGTGGCCAAAAAAAAAAAAAATTCATCAAAGGTAGCCGATATGGGTATCAAATGAAAGGTCTTGATGAGAACTTTTCAAAACAGTCTTATATTGGCACTTTTTGCTTCGGGGGCACACAGGGAGGGGAAATTCACGACAAATATGTGTGTCTCGCTATTGGACACCTGTGATCCGAAAAATCTGCAAAAAAAATTATGGCGGTAGGCGTTAATGAGTACATCAACAACAAATACCTTAGAAGTCAAAATTCACTCAGCTTTGTTAATAATAGTATGATATTCGAGTTTAACATTTTCTCCAACAAAATCGTATAGGCACCCATAAACTGAACGAAGTTCAATATTTAGGTAGTCCTGTAATAGATCCTTAAACTTTTTAAGTTTGATGGAAATTGAATGATATACACGGAAGTTATAGCCATTTGAAATTTCTCAAATTACAACATCAATAACACATGGTTTTGATATTTTATGGACTTTCCATCGAATCAGTCATTGCAGTTTTGATTTAATCTTCTTGAAATTTTCAAATAAGGTCAATAATATTAATATTTTTGGAAATTCAGGATTTGAGTGATTTTTATTGGTTTACAACATAATGGCGACCGTTGGAAATAGAAAAACAATGGATTTTCTTCTAAACGTACACATCTCGTTGACATATTTCTTGACTTTATTCGTTGCTGGTGACTGCATTACTCAAAAGTTTAGTACAAAACCCTTCTATCATGAGCTTAGGTCTATCTCAACGATTGTAAGACTGCAGAAGCTGCAACGGGCTGGCTATCGTATGGACGAACAATGGATACCCAAAAAGCTATTGCTTGGGAGAACTGAAGGCGAGAAACCAGTGGGATCGCCGAGGAAACGCTGGTCTGACTCGGTGGACGAAGACAGTTCATCGCTGCTCGGGTTTCGAAATTGAAGAACGTGGCCAATGGACCAAGACAGTTGGAGGCGCTATTTGCAGGAAGCGAAGGGGCTGTGGTGGTACAAAGAAGAAGGAAAGATTCCCATACTTTGGAAGTTGCAATAAAGTCAAATCGTATTTCCGTAAGTATAAGCCATTTGAAAGTTCTTCGATAGCAATAAAAACAATGTGCGGTTTTTCTACCATCCGGGCACACTTTACATTTAATATGATGTTCACCAAATATTGAGATAAAATGAAAATGAAAAACATTTTTAAAGTATTGTTCATTCAATAGTTGTTATTGATATTGGAACAAAACGACAGCTGTTTAAAATGGAGTAGCAAGGGTCTCTTTTAAAGCGAGTATGCATTTGTTATAGATGTGGTTAAAGATTTTCTGGAGTTTATTCATATTTGATGTATGCACATCGTACGTTGAGTACAAAACCCTTCTAATACGAGCGCAGTTCTGTCTACCCAACTTGTTCCCTTTAAAATTGTGTGCCTCAAAGAGTTAGATATCTATCACTTTACTAAATAAGATTCAATTATATTGAATTTAAGGGTACATATCCAATTTAAATAGCGAAAATGTGAAAGCTAGTAGTGACAACGCTGAGCAAATTTTGACTTCTGAGTTATGTGCCATTGTTGTACTCATAGAAAACTTCCTCTTTGATTTGCTTCAGATTTTTAGTCTAAATATATCTAATCGCCAAGGGAGGTGGGATGCTAAACTTCTTTATTTTTTTCCATTCCCCCGCGTACCCCATTACCGATATTGGAATTTTAAAAATTGAGATTAAAGATGATCTCATTCGAATCTTCCATTTGATTCTCTGCTCAACTATCTAAGGGTGAAATTTTTTTTTAAAGGTTGTTGTTCTTAAAGCGCTTTGGAATTTTTCTTGGCTATCAAACTTTCATTAACCAACAACTTCTGAGCTTATAACTCCCAATGACTCCCAATTCTCTAGTTTTGAGAAAACTGGTGTGAGGTACTGACAGACACAAACAGACGAATGGATGGACAGGACTGATTTTGATAGGGCTTTGTAAAAATTAGTTTTTTTTTGTTTTTAAACGCTTTTTGATGCATTCTATCCCAGCTTTTGTTGATGACGAAATTATTTTTAAACACACATGCTTGGAGGGGCCAAGCATTGGATTCCGTTTATCTTTTTACTGTCGTTATAGGTAAGCAAGAACATTACTTTTTGAAAACTTCAAATAAATTCAGTCATAACGAATCAGTGCCAGACATGGTAAATAAAATAAAAGACATACTAATTGAATCGAGGGCAGTGGTAAAGTACATGGGGCTACTGATCGACTCAAAGATGAGTTTTTCTGAGCAAATCAGGGCAACGGCTGAGAGGGCTGCTTCGGGAGTATCGGCTCTGAGTAAACTTATGGCCAATGTAAGGAGACCCAACCCATCAAAAAGATGACTCTTGATAAGTGCTGTAGGGTCAGTAAGACTGTACAGAGCAAGAATATGGGGCAACACTCTCAGTAAGGAGGTATACCAAAACCTTAGCACAGTTACAGAGAAGAGGATTATTGAGGATTGCATCTTCATACCCGACAGTCTTCGGCTTGGCGGTTAGAAATATTGCAGTGGTGGTACCTGTTGCCCTCGTTGATAGAGAGCGCAACCTCATTTACTTACGTTGAAGCGAGGACGGGAGGGAGAAGTTGTCGTGAGGAGTGACATCGCTCACTCAACTATTGACAGCAGTTGTGGGTAGATTGCATGAAATGAGGGTAGACTGCGCATCTCATTCGAGTTCTAAGACCGTGGCAAAATCGAAGGCATGGTGAGACTGGTTTCCATCTTTCTTGGCTTTTAAGTGCCCATGAGTGTTTTTAGTCTTACCGGGACAAGATTGGTAAGTCACGGATCTTCGAATATCGGTTTTACTTAGGAGAGGAAGACGATGCCTCCCACACAGTTTTTGCACGCAAAAAATGGGACAAGCTACGACTGAACATGTACAGGTAGATGGGAGAGCTCACCCGGATAGTATAGTTGCGGTGATGCTTGGATCGGATGACAACTGGAACCAGGTGGCACATTACGTTCGGGTATTCTTGTAAGATGAAAGGGACTTACAACAGTCAACTAAGTTTGACCATTGTGGCTTCTATAGTTTGTAAAAAAACAGGCCTTCACACTCGAAATGGTGAAAAGATGGACAGACAAACCAACAAACGGTGGGATAAGATGCAAATCTAGTAGATTTTCTGAAAATGAATTTTATGAAGCCCCAAAATGAGTTTAATTTATCATATAAAAATCAATAAAGTTCAAACAAAAGCAAATGTTACAAAAACTTAATAATAATGACCTAGTTCTCCATTAATTGGATAAAGTTTGATAAATATTTAAAGTTCCACATCGCAATGAAGCATATCAAATAATTCATTCAACAGCGTAATACTTCTACACATATCCAAATCTCTCAAAATCACACTTGAAAATTTTTGCTCTTCAGCATCAACAAGCTGCACCAAAGCGAGTGGAATCCCGGTTGGTCGTATTAGAGAACATAAAATGTGTAATCAGTAACATTAAAGTTTTACGTGTTAAAAGCCAGTTAAATGCTTCTTACAAAAGTATTACGAATCAAATAGACGTGTGAAGCAAGAATGTTAAAGATTGAACACTTACCGTTACAAGGAAATGATTCAGCCAACAATGTGAAAAGCTTATCAGAGAGCAAACATCTTCCCTTTGGTCCCAAGGTAACACGACAAATAGAACACTTGGTTGTACGAAGTCGACAGCTATTGCAAAGTACGTGACCATTACAGCATTGCCATCCTGGTGGTTTCACAATCTATAAGTGAACATAGATATATAGTCTTAGTCGTATATGCATGAACATATTCATAAAGCACATATGTATTATCATGGGAAATATATCATTTTCTGTTTGGTATAACTCAGTACAAGCTACACACTCTAAGCTATGTCCATTCTCACTTACAATCCATGACATTATCTGCAACTTTTCACATTCATATTCACATTCATATTCACATATGGACTATCACTGAAAAGATGATACCATTCACACATCACATTTTGCCAAAATACAATCATATCATATCCTGCTCTTAGTATGGAAGATTTGTCGTATAAAAACGAGGCATGGGGTGAGGAATCGTGTAATGAATTTGCCCACTTAACAAGTTGGAGTAAAGTTCTAGGTTTCTTAGGAATCTAGGACAGGACAAATTTACCACACGTAGTTGGAAAGTATGTCACACACAAGTTAAAAGCGAAAATAGGAATAGTAGAATATGAGCTTCATGGTTTTTTTTTCGATAAAGTCAATGCAACTTTTGTCAGGAAGAGTAACTGAATCAATTTATTTCCGAGTTTATTGAGATAACTTGCATTCAAGGAAAATTTTGATATTCTATCAGATATACTAATATACCTTTCCTATGCCGAGATAAGGAATGACATATTCTGTATCGTATGGGATTTGAAACCTCTTAGTCAGAATTGCTTGTTATTTTGTCTCAAACACCATTCTTTAAAAAACTAAGGTACTTCCACAATACATTTGATATCAACTCCATAACATCAAATGTTCATACTAACCTCAAGGCAAATCGGACACTCGAGTAACTGAGCAATATTCTGCAAGCATGTAGCGTACTTCTGCAATGATTGCTGGTTTATCGCCTGCGAAAATAAAGTGACGAAACATTCAAGATTTTATTAGTTTGAAATATGCAATAAATTTTTTAAAGATAGCGTATTTGGTTGTTTGTATTACTCAAATAGGTAGCATTTAACAAAATATTAGCTTGACAATTTACAAAAGGTCAACACTGTTGACCACAGGACAAAAGTATGCCATTTTTCTCCGCTCTTTTTTCTCAATTGTATAATTATTAACATAAAATAGACCTAATAATGGTTGAGAATCCTATGTTTTGCAAGATATATGTAAAAAATAATTTTACTCAACAAAATCATTTCAACTTGCTCAATAGTTTAAAAGTTTTTAGGTCTTTGTAAAAAAATTTGCAAAAATCTTCTAGATTCACGTCCTGTCTGTCCGTGCGTCACAGCAAGTTTCTTCAGAAACTATGGAAGCTAGAAAACTCAAACTTTGTGAAAAGGTCAAAAGTAGTGGTTTTTCAAAAGTTAAAGTCTTATAAAACATTTCAAAAATTTTTAAGGGTGCCACCTTTGTAGCGAAGTAGCCCTCGATATTTGTTTTTCAATCAGTAGTCGAGTGGGGTATCAAATGAAAGGTCTTGATTAGAAATTTTTGAATATGAAGTAAAAAAGTACTTTTATGCATCAGGGGATCCTTCCGATCGGACACAATTGAGCCGCAAAATTTGAAAAAAATCACGAAGTAGGTATTTTTGAGTAAACGAGCAACAAATGCCTCAGAAATTGAAATTCATCCAAGATTGTTAATAATAGTGTCAACACTGGAAAAACTGGACAACTAGCAAAAACGGATGCCAGCCGTACCTCCTCGGATAGCACGATGATGGCTGAAGATGTCCGAGTATGATTTTAAACTGATTCACCGGGACAACCGCAGGATCCAGCATGTGGATGTCTTAAGTCGTGCACCTACCGAAAACACCACTGAAGTTTTTAAGAGGATTTTAACAGTTAACATTACCGACGAAGGCTGGCTCGTTAAAATGCAACAACAGGATGAGGCACTATAAAATATCACGCGGATAATTGGAGGCGAACAGTGTTCCGACCAGCTGTTGCAGGTACGGGATGATTACGTACTGGAAACCAACCGACCATATCAGAAAGTGCGGGGAAAGCTTTGATGGGTCGTGCGAGAAGCTGTACGCTGGTGAGTTGTGAAGAAAGCTCATGATGACCGAGGACACTTTGGGGTGGACAAAACGTTAGAACAGATACGCCCCTATTATTGGCTCAAGCGAATACGAAATTACGTTAAGGGATATATCGCTACGTGTACCGAATGCTGTTATTTTAAAAGCGCTGCAGGGAAGTCAGTTGGGAAATTGTATGTTAGCCCGGTTGTCCCTATCTCGTTCGAAATGATACACATAGACCACCTGGGACCCTCTCCTAAAAGTACCGAAATATATTTTGGTAAAAGCTGAAAAGCCGGCGAGTATGCTCCCAGTAATTCATGCCCTAAATGATCTAACAACCTTTTTTTGGCTTCCGCGACGAATCATATCAGACCAGGGCGCAGCCTTCACTTTCAAAAAGTTTGAAAGTTATTGTACTGATCACGATATGAGCCATGTTTTAAATGCGGCTAGGACCCTCAGGGCTAATGGCCAAATCGAGAGAGTACATCAATCTGTTCTTCTATATTTGTGAACTTCAACAGATAACAAACGCAAATGGGATCGAAATCTTAAAAGGTTTCAATTTGTTTTAAACTCCCAAGCAAACTTGACTACTGGTCACATGCCGAATGCGATTTTATTCCGATACGAGCTACGTGACATTCTTCCGAATAAGCTGCTCAAAGCGCTACACGAATCAGACGGGACTAAATCCACGGAAATTTGCTATAACGAAATCGCGAAACGAATTAACATCGGTAAGCAAAATGGAAAGAACGTTTCGGGAAACAACACGGGCAACCAAAACAGTTTGCGGTTAACGATCTGGTTGTGGCCGATAGCGTGCCTTCTGCGCCCGGAGAATCTCGAAAATTATAGCCACTCTACAAGGGACCGTATGTAATTAATCGGGTATTGGATTGCGACCGATACCTCATTGGAGATTTAGAAGATTGCCAACAGAATCAACGATCGTTCCAATCTATATTTCATGCGGAACGGTTGAAACCTTAGTGTTCCTTGGGACCAGAAGCGGACAGCGGCGATAAATCAGTGGATGACGAATCAGAAGTTAGTTCTGATCCCACCTTGGGTCAAGATCTGTCTCGGGACGAGTCACTCCAGGATGACCGGGCTGTCAACACTGGAGAAACTGGACAACTAGTAACAACGGATGTCAGTCGTGAAAGCAGTCAGAGGGGAACGCCAGTGAAGTTGAGTAGACGTGTGTTGCTTATGGAGAGAAATTATTTAAGAAAAAAGCTAAATTATTTGAACTCGATTGGTTTTATTCTTTACCCATTCTGCCAACCTGACAAGAGTATGCTTTACAGATTTTACGTTTTGGCCCACAAACTTAAAATGGCACCATTAAACATATTGATGATCTTGATATAGATTGATATAAGATCTTTAAGCTCACAAAATTTTATGGAAATTAAATCATAACCAAGTGAGTTATAGGGATTTCAATTGTATGCAATTACGAAAACAATAACACGTATTGATGGTTGACACATATTTCAAATCCGCCCAGGCACTTTTATTTTCTTCCAAATCAAGGAATAGTGTTTAATTTGAATATGTTAAATTGGCCGAGCATTCAGAAAAATTATTTAAGCTGGAACGAAATTGCAGTTGCAATGAAGGAAACACTGCACGATTTTTTATCCAAATATTAAATGAATAATTCAAGGCATCGATTGTTAGAAAACTTGTTTCGAGCCCTACGATTATTGCAAAGACTTTCTGGTAGGAGCACTCTCTTGCTTAGTCAACTTGTTTTATTGTTGATTCTATAGCTGGGAGCATTTTCGTTTCCTGGCTATAAGCGCTTTTAGAAGTGAATTGACATCAAAGTAAATTAAAATTCTAGTCGGCCTCTTTTCTGAATTTTGTTGAGTTTGTAAAGTGAATTTTACGAAGGTTGTCCAAAATGTAACAGACGTTTTGAAATAAAAAATAAACAAAGTGAAAAAAAATTTTTTTAATCATATACATTTTAGGGGCAAATTCTCAAGCTATTTTTCTGCATAGTTGCTATTAAAATTAAGGCATTTATCATAATGTGGCACAACCTTTCAAAATACTCTTTTGGAAATCTGCCGCTGGTGATTCCAAACAATGGTACATACCTGCATTTAGTTCAACGTCAGTGTCAAAGTGTTGCGTAGCGACCCGCGTTTTCATCGCCAAGAACAGGAGTTAGTTGCTTGGCACCAAACCCTAGCTGTACGGTATATGATTGAAAACGTCCATCGAAAAGTATCTAAGAGCTCATGATTGAAGGGTTATCCATTTTACGCTTGAAAAAGTAAAGCTTAAGAAAACACATAAAATATTCAGATGGAAACAAAATTTTGTATTCAGTATAAAGATCGAACTTTGTCATTGTACGTGAAGTTCAACACTATACAAATGTCTTCCACAGCACTTCTTACAGGCCTCAATTCTTTTGAGGTCATTTTCAATGACTTTTGGGCACATTTTCACGAATATTGGTTTTCAATTGCTCAAAATTTTGACGCGTTCTGGAAATTTCTCTTGCAAAAGTGCTCGATTAGCCTGTGGCTTGTGGCTACGTCTTGTTCGAACCACATGTTCTCCAGATCATAATCTTCAATTTCTCTCCAAAAATAATCGGTTAACATCCTTCATAGCGGTCAGAATTGACTGTGATGGCTCTTTCTTGATCGTTTTTAAAAAAATACGGGCTAATAACACCACCACACCATAATGCACTCCAAACGGTCACTTTTTCCGGATGCAAAGGCCTTTTTGCGATCACCTAAGGATTTTGAGAGCCCTTTATGTGGCAATTCTGTTTATTTACGTAACCACTGACCGAAAATTGAGCCTCATCACTACAGAAAATTTTGTTCGGAAAATCGTTATCAATGGCTTGTTGTTCAATCACCCAATCCGCATACATTCTACGTTGTGTATGGTCTTGAAGCTTAAGTTCTTGAGTAAGTTGGATTTTGTACGGATGGAGATGCAAATCCAAATGCAAAATCCGCAACAATGAGCCGTAAGACAAGCCCAAATGTTGAGCACGTCGAAGAATCGACGAATTCGGGTCTTTCTCCACACATTGAGCAACGACAGCAATATTTTCAGCAGAATGAATCTTGCGATGTTGCACAGACCTTGCAATATCAATAACTGATCCAGTCTCTTCAAGTTTTCCCACTGTGTTCGAAATTGTTTGCTGTGTAGGTCGATTATGTCGACCGTAATCGGCTCGTAAAGCCCTAAATGTTGATACAGCAGAATCACCATTTTTATAATAAAATTTAATAATTTGAACACGTTCTTCGACTGTTAAACGATCCATATTTTTAAACATGCTATGGATGATATTTAATTCTGAAAGATGTCAAATGGCAGGGTTATACTTTCCTACCACGTAATGGATAACCTTGTACGATTGGTTGTGTGTGAACAAACGTTGTCGTGGGGTAACAAAACTTTTTTACTGGGTCCCGCAATGGTTTTTTGTATCGCCGGTCTTAATTTTCACAGTGTTTTTGCCATCGAAACCTTTATTAAAGCTCGCACTTCACAACTGGTAGGATTCGCAAATGTAGCGCTCAGTTTAATCCCCCACTGTATGCAAAGTACGATAGGCATAGTACGCAAACTACCACGACCGGCTGCGTACTGAGTATAAAAACACTCTGACGTGAAGATAGTGGTCCTGACCCCACCTACTGCCGCACCAGATTAAAATAGATGTTACTTTCATGGCAGCCCTTGGACAAAGTGATATTTGTCCGTTTATCTATATATCACAGCAAGTTTTCTTAGAAACCATAATATATAGTTACAAACATCGAAAGGCCTTAATTAGTAGTCTCCCAAAAAATTTGGCCTTATTCAAAATTTAAAGGTCCACACGATAAACTTAAATGACCCTTTAGAAATATTTTTCCATTCTAGGCAGTAAAAGGGGGCATAAAAGGAAAGGACTGCAATCACGCTTTTAGAATCTGTTTGAGAATCAAGGGGCTCAGAGGGTGGCAAAAAATACGCACAATTTGTATTCCCTCTTAACTATTGAACATTTTTGCGCCTAAAAACTCAAAAACAAGTTGGGTAGACAGACGGACGCTCATGTGAGAAGGGTTTTGTAATCAACTTACGATATGCAGGCACCAGCAACGAATCAAATCAAGAAACATATCAAAGACGATTTTATTGGAGAAAATATGAAATTTGAAGATCATACTATTATAAACAAAGCTGAACGAACTTTGACTTCTGAGGTATTTGCTGTTGTTATAATCATAAACGTGTTCATTCGCGAGAGACTAAAACACATTTTTCATCCATTTCCCACCCCCTGTGCCCACACTGAAGCAAAAGCTGTCAGTTTAAGAACTGTTTTGAAAAGCTCATATAAAGAACTTTCATTTGATACTCATATCGGCTACCTTTGATGAATTTTTTTTCAGGGGCCACTCCCCTGTACTGTAATCATCGATTCATGGTATCAGAAAGTTTTTTTCGAATCCTAGAATGGTTACAAAGGCCTTCTGTTAGGAGCTCTCTCCTGTCTCCTCGACTTGTTTCATCTATGAGTATTAATTATAGGTACTCATCTTCAGTCATTCATTAAATTGAATCAAGTATTAAGAGCATGTACCTTAAACGTTAAAGTTGAGGAAAAATAACTCAAAATTTTTCAATCTTCGCATTTAAAACAGCAGCCATTTTGTTTTACGATTACTGATACCACTAGCTGAACCAATTTGCAAAGATATTCATGATACCTATCATTCCTGAAGTTTTCATGCAAATCCTAGCAAGCTTGTAGTGTCTGAGTCGGTAAAAAGCGCATATTGTTCCATAGCAGCACATATTGTTCCATAGTAATATAGGAAAATTCAAACCGCTATAGCTTCATTAAATACATTTGATCTTTGTGAAACTAGCAGGACAAATGAATCTTATAAATAGCCATTTGTATATTGAATTTCCACGTGACTTAGTGGTTAGAGCATTAAGCCCGTAAGCCGAAGGCCTCTGGTTTGAGTTTCGTTGGCGTCAACGAGATTTAGTTCAAGTGATTCTGCGGACGGACTATAAGCCTGTACAGTTATGATACGCGCTGGTTTAAAATCAGAACGTATCACAACTGGGTGGACGATCACACGGCCAAAACGTGATAATGATCATATCACCTTGTGGAGTGTCGATACGAGTACATCATGACAATAATATACTCTAAATATCTCTAAGCGAAGGCCCGAAAAAGGCTGTAGTGCTACGGGAATATTGAACTTCATTGAATTTAAAGATACCGTTAAAATTTTATTCAAGAAAATGTAAAATCGATAAATTATACTATTACTAACAAAGTTGAGTGAATCTCGACTCCTCACGCATTCGTTGTTATTGTACTCATTAAGGCCTACACTTATGATTTTTTTCAGATTTTACGGATGAAAGGTGTCCAATCGCGAGGGAGGGTACGCGAAAAGTTCGTATATTTCCCATTTTAAGACTTGTTATGAAAAGATCTCATTGAGACCTTTCCAACTACACTTTACTCGACTACCAATGGTGAAAAAAAAAATTTGAAGGGTTACCTCCCTATATGGGGAGACCCCTCTTGAACCCCTTTGAACATTTTTCCCACCCCAATAGGGTGTTGTATTTTAGTACGAACCACTAAAAAAGGGGAAATATGTATCTTAAAAGAATATTCTTAAGATAAAAAGCTCTTTTATTAGAGAATTAACCAATTATCGGTTAGAATTTCCAGAAACAAAAATCATGCACTTTCGGGGGCTTATCACTGTGGAAATTTCTGCTGAACCGCATCGAAAAAAATTATCTACTTATGAGACATAGAAGCCCCAGAATTGACAATTAAAGCTGTGAATTTACGAAAGAGGCAAATAAAATAGATCATGCGGGGTATGAGTTGAGGAATTATGTGAAAAATATTCAAACCAAAAAACTTCCTGAGAAATTGACAGCTGATGATGTAATTGAAGAAGAGTGGCCATACTTACCCGAAGCAAGAATCGTTTATTGAAAGCATGGCAGCCTCTGCTTGCGGCCATTTTTTGACAGACAACCATAGAATATCGTAAACAATCAATATAAAACTTTAATTTTGTATTAAGATTAAAAAAAAAAATAGGTGACTGTAAATAATTAACAATAATATACCTGTTTAAACTGGCAGCCCTAATGTTGTTGCTGACTGCGAGCTGGCAAACATTTTTTTTCAATTTTTTACATCATATACTTTCAATTATTTACATCATATACTTGCAGTTATTATCAGCAAATTAAATATACAAAAAATAATTACAGGTACGAGAGTGGTTTAAATATGATGGAGACAAACGCTGTAGATGGCACGCATGTATGTTTTGAAGGTCGTGGCCTGAGTATGTGATAGCTAGGTGCCGAACGAACAGTGTGGGATTATATGTTTCAACGCTCGTGCTATGACTATGAGTGAACGTCAAGGGCCGACCGCCGTTGCGCAACATATGGTCATTCATTTTTTAGTGTGGGAAGGCGTTAAAATACGGAAACTTTTCTGCGTTTGCAAAATCAGTTTGGTAGTGAGTGCCTGAGTAAGACTGCAGCGTTTAAATGGGTCAAAGCATTCAAGGATGGTCACGAATCTGTCGAAAATGACCCGCATGACCGTCGACCACGAACCGGCATCACACCAGACAACATTTGCCGGGTAGAACAACTCATTTTGGAGGATCGCAGGACGAATGTTCGAGATGTTTCGGTGGAGCTCGGCATCAGTATTAGTAGTGTAGAGTATATCATCAACGAATACCTTCAATATCGCAAAATAACGCTCAAAACGGAGGAGCATTCCAGCGCAAAGTGCGATTCTTCTCCAGGATAACGCACGCCCTCATACCGCGTGTTTCACGACCGGAATTGAGGTGGGAGGCACTGCAACACCCCACCTGCAGTCCGGATTTATCACCCTGCGACTACCATATATTTGGACCACTGAAAGAAGCCCTCGAAGGTTAACGATTCAACACCGACGACGAGGAATTCTTTGATACCGGCATCAAAAAGCGTCCGGAAAGGTGGAAAAAATGCATAAGTTGTAAGGGGGAGTACCCAGAAATTTTTTTTTTTAATTTTTTGGATAATAAGTAAACGTGTTAGAGCATTTGTCTTGATCTCGTGATTACGGCTAATTTTTGATAGGCAACCTATCGCCAATCCATTGAATACTCCCTAAACATTCATTCAAAATTAGCTTTATCAAAAAAACGGATAGCTGCAGAATCAAGCAGTGGGATCTTAGACTATTATGAAGGCTCATACCCTTGATTTTTGCCGGGTGCAAAGAAGGAAGATACGTTAAAATTGTGTACATTTCCTCTGCCACTACCGCTTTCTATACTAATGAAGTAATTTTAAGACATTTCTTGAAAACATACCACTGACATTTTGTATGCAACCCCACTCGACTGCCTTTGATGAAAAAATATGTTTAAGGGTCACCTCTCATATAGAGAGACCCCATTTAAAATTCTCCGAAGAATTTTTCACCCCAAACCTTTCAAAAAGTCGTCACTTCTGACCTTTCCACAGGGTTTCATGGCTGTAGCTTGTATAGTTTCCGAGAAAAACTGCAGTGGCATATACGAGTAGATGGGCGGAACAGGTGTCCGCTGCGATTTCAATAGGGTTTTGCATTTTAGTAGAAAACCCTTAAAAATATTCTTAAATAATAGATTGATCAGTTAAATGTTACATCATAGCTGAAGAAAGAGTAAAGTATTGATTTTTGAATGCAAAATTTTGCACATATGTAGTTCAAAACTTTAATTTGCTATAAGCAAAGATAATCAAAATTTTTTTTTAAATATTACTAAGAAACAAACTACGAGTAAAATTCTATTAAGGCCGAAAGTCCAATAAATTTGCCTCCCGTGACCTTTTCATTGGCATTAAAAATTAAGTATAAAAAACAATAAATACCATATGCAAATTAATTGTTCCCAAAGGCAAAGAAACTATAATATTGCAGACTGCCAAGGTTAGTGTATTCACCGATATTCCGTTCTTTAACGCTATAAAAATTATTAATTCATTATTGATATACTTGCATTTTGTTCCGTTTTGTTTCGCCAAATAAGAAATTGAATTTCACTAGCGCCACTTTTCCAATGTCCTCTGATAAGTGCAGCCAATTCTGAGATTTTTTGCCCAATTATATCGAATCCGTTTATTTCGAGAACTGTATCACCAATACGTATACCAGCCATGTATGCATTGGACGTGTCTTGGATTCCACTTACCCAAGGATATGGATCCCATGGGACACGACTCAAGTGTAACCCTAACATACCATCCGAGCAAGCATTAATTTTGCACAATTTCAACATGTCCTTCCTTTAGCACCCGTCTTGCGGCGTGTAGTGTGTATCACATGTGTATTGATTGGGGAATGTTGATTCACGTTCAATTGATGCACAATGTCCAAAAAGTATTTTAAGTGTAGCTTGCAAGTATTCCATTTGAATTGTAACACAAATATATGCACCAGATCATGATTTTTTATTGATGTCGCGACTGCAAAAGGAAGTAAAAAATAAACAATATAAAATTTTTATTTCTAAAATTAATTGATAGTTTGAACTTTTTAAAAATGTTGATAAAAATAATAGATGTAATTTTTTTAGAAATTAAATAGACATAAAAAGAAATTTCATTGAGCAGAATTTAAATTCCACAATTTTTGTTTCTTCCGGAATATAAAAATCATATCAAAGCGAATTTATTAGCACTTAATTGGTGATTCTTCTGCTAGTGGTAATGGAAATGAACGCCACAAGCCGTAATAACAAATAAACCACAGGACATGATTGATAATTAGTTTGCTTTAATATAATCACATCCGTTCAACAAAATAATCCTATTATAGTATTATTGCCATGCGTTAATAATGACTTTGGTTTGCCTAAACATGTAATCTGAAGCTCATATTTATTTATAATTATTTTTTTGTTTTGGTAAAAACGATACCATCCAAAATTGTAGGTTTCATGTTAACTTTGGAATGATTTTTAAGTTTATATTTCAAAATAATGATTAAAAATCATCTGGGTGGACTTAAGTTTAATTAAATAATTTTGATTCAAGTAATTAAATGTACTGGGAGTTTATTGAATACTGGCTGTTTATTATTATTTAGTTGATTTAAACAAGCATCGCTGTAATGGCTCAAATTTGATTGAATTTTGTGTGACCAATGAAATTGCATTTAACATAATAAAATGGTTCTTAAATGGATTAATATGCATTTATGCTTCATGTGCTGCACTTCTTATTTCGGCACGTTTCATTTCAAATGCTTTAAAATATCTCACTAGTTCAAATTAAGTGCTTTCGAAATGATTTTGTATTATTTCCTCCTTGAAAATAATTGCAATTTATGCAGTTGTGAAAATTCACTGATCCCACTTCTACACTTTACCCACCACATAGCGGGCACTTGTTAGTTGAGCAATTTGCAACTATCAGGCATTTAGATAAAATATTTCCGAATGTTTTCTTTAAATATGCAAATAATTCAATGAGTTTGGATTCTTCTACAAACCATTACAAAATTAATGGGGAAATGCAAAGCTGCAATCTTAATGAATTCAAATTACAGAGACATAGAAGGCTTATTAAGAATTTAGTCAATGCACCACGAATGAGAATAGATAATTTTCAGAATTCTCAAAATCACACTATTCATTTAGGAGCTGTCAATATACAGACATCTTCAAAAAATTGTGGAGATCGGAGCTAGACATGTCACACATCACATTAAATTTAATTCAAAGCATATACCAGCAAGTATGCCGCTAACTCACCATCCTTATATTATGTAAACAGTACATTAAAGCTCAACTTTGATGCCTAGATGGTACATTTATCTTCAACTTTCACTTCACTCGTTCAATTTTTAAGTGTCCGTACGTAATAACAAGTAAAGTAAATATTTCACAAACCGATTACAACAAACTATATTGTCACACAACTAGCCGCTGGCACTGAAGATACAAAAAAGGTGTTGGCGAGCGGCAACCTCTTCGCGTACACAACTTGGATACAATGCGCTTGCAAATAGTAGTCCGAAAGATATTCAACTCCCCTAACTGGTCTTAATCTCAGCATAAATCAAATACAATTATTACTTAATCAAACTCATTTACGTTAGTAGGTTAGTCAGTTAGTTGACCGCAACAACGGTTTTCCACTTCGCGTACATATCAAAGAAAAACTGGAAGAAAACTTCGGAGCCGTCTTAACGTTGGTATGTACTTGCTGAGACGAATTGAAGACAGTAACACTCACGTCTACCTGTATTTCAGCGACTTGTTTACGTTTCTTCTTGAAGAGAGGCCACCACCGCAAGCACGTAAGCTTCATGTGCACTTCACTTGTGGGGGATTCTATCAAATGTGGAAATTGTTAGCTTATCGCAGTGTACTAAAACTCCCACAATCTTAGTCGGTCTATATGAGTCTTGAGTCGCCTGAGAACACGTTGTACCCCGTTAGGTATGGAAGAATTAACATGAGACTTACTTGAAGATCCGCGTTAGCACACGCGATCATACACACGACAATCACGGATGCAAGATAATGATTCAAAATTAGTTTTTTAGTGGTTAATCACTTTAGAAATGTGTCGTATCCATGATCCACTTATCTATTGTACCACGAACGACAAAACTTTGCGAAATAATTAAATTATTGCATTCCATGTAAATTTACGGTGTGTTAGCAGTAATTTCCAATCTCAGCTTGCAGCATTTAAATTCAACAAACGCCTCCTGGATCTATCTAAACATTTCTGATTAAATTTTTTCGTCGCAATTTTTTGAATTAGTAATGAAGTCTCTTTTTTATTGCTTTTTGTTAATAAAGAAGATAGATAGGAAAAATCCTAAATATGCTTTAAAAATACGCATTAGCCCTTTTTGTGATCCAAAGTGCAACAATTAGTGTAAATTGGTTAATACACGTGCATACCGCTAAGGTTGCAGAAGTATACCTTGGTATGTGCTTTCGATATAATACATTTGAATATTTCAACCAACGCAACCAACAGTTTATTGTAACACCAAAAGAAACAAATTGTGTAGACAGACCTACGCTCATGTCAGAAGGGTATTGTACCCAACTTACGAAATGCAGTCACCAGCAACGAATAAAGTCAAGAAATATGTCAAACAGATGTGCACGTTTCAAAGAAAATCCTTTTTAGGGTTTTGTAAAATAATTTTACAAAACCCTTCTAAAATCGCGTCCTATCTGTCCGTCTGTCTGTCCGTCCGTCCGTCCGTCCGTCCGTCCGTCCGTCCGTGTGTCACAGCAGTTTTTCTCGGAAACTACTTAAGCTAGAAACATCAAATTTTGTATATAGGTGTAAAGTGGTGTTCTCTTCAAAGTTCGAATACAAAAAAAATTTTATAAGGTATTTAAGGGGGGTCTCCCGATATAGGGGAGTGACCCCCCGAAAAAAAAATTTCATTGAAGGTGGCCGATATGGGTATCAAATGAAAGGTCTTGATGAGCACTTTTCAAAACAGGTCTTTGTTTGGCAAAATTTGCTTCGATGGGCGCACAGGGAAGGGAAATACACGAAAAATTTGTGTCCCCCCCCCTCGCGATTGGACACCTGTGATCCGAAAAATCTGAAAAAAATCACGAATGTAGGCCTTGGTGAGTACAACAACAACAAATACGTGAGAAGTCGCAATTCACTCAACTTTGTTAGTAATAGTATGATTTATCGATTTTATGTTTTCTTGAATAAAATCTTAAATTCTATGAAATTCAGTACATAGATGACTATTCATAAGGTTGATCTATCCTGAAAGTTTCATAAAGATTGAATCATATTTAGCAAAGTTATAGCGGTTTGAATTTTCCTGTATTACTATGGAACAATATGCGCTGCATTTATTACTATGGCAACATATGGCTATGGAACAACATGCGCTTTTTACCGACTCAGACACTACAGTTTTGCTAGGATTTGCATGAAAATTTCAGGAATGATAAGTGTCATGAATATCTTTGCGAATCGGTTCAGCTAGTGGTATCAGTAATCGTAAAACAAAATGGTGAATGTTTTAAGTGCGAAGATTGAATAATTTTGAGTTATTTTTTCCCAACTTCAACGTTTAAGGTGCATGCTTTGAACACTTGATTCAATTTAATGAATGACTGAAGATGAGTACCTACAATTAATACTCATAAGCGAAGCAAGTCAAGGAGGCGGGAGAGAGCTCCTAGCAAAAGGGCTTTGTAACCATTCTAGGATTCGAAAAAATTGGCCATTAATCGATGATAACAGTACAGGAAAGTGGCTCCTGAAAATAAAAATTCATCAAACGTAGCCGGTATGAGTATGAAATGAAAGTTTTCATGGGAGCTTTTCAAAACAGTTGTTAAACTGTCAGTTTTTGCTTCAGTGGGGGCACAGGGGGGAAATACATGAAAAATGTGTTTCCTCCCTAGCGAATGGATATCTGAAATAATTATCAAGGGAGATATTTATGAGTATAACAACAACAAAAATCTCAGAACACGAAATTCGTTCAACTTTGTTAATAATAGTATGATCTTCGAATTTCATATTTTCTCCAATAAAATCGTTTCTTGATTTTATTCGATCTGGTGACTGCATTTTGTAAATTGAATACAAAACCCTTCTGACATGACAGGTCTGTTTACCCAACTTGTTTTCTCTAAATTCAACGGTCGTCATTTTGTTTCGAATCCATGAATTCTCAAAAACATTTATGTTATTGATCCTATTTAAAAATTTCAAGAAGATCAAATCAAAACTGCAGTGTCTGATTCGATGGAAAGCCGATAAAATACCAAAATCGTGTGTTATCGTTGTTGTATTTGGAGAAATTTCAAATGGCTTTACTTTCAAGGTATTCGGACCTTTTATAAGACTACTTAAATATCGGATTTAATGAAGTTTAAAGGTATCCATACGATTTTATTGGAGAAAATGTGAAATTCGAAATTTATACTATTTTTAACGAAGTTGAGCGAATTTTGACTTCTAAGGTATTTATTGTTGTTGTACTCACAAACACCTACCTTTATAATTTTTTTCAGGTCACAGGTGTCCAATCGCGAGGAGGGTAGACACAAATTTTTTGTATACAAGTATACCTCCTACAACATGGTAGATACGTTCCTGAAAAGTCTCTTGTTGTGCGAAACCGTGTTATACGAAACTAGAAGCCAGCACAAAATAAGAGTAACTTTCTAGTAGGTTAAAGAAAGATTCATTTCTTCTTCTTTATAGCACTACAGCCCCTCCTCTCGCGCCTTCGCTTAGAGACAGTTAGAGTATCTCATTTTCATGACCGTATTGATTTTTTTCGTTGCTCCCAACGAGATTTGAACCTGGGACCTTCAGCTTATGGGTTTATGCTTTAACCACTAGGCCACACAGACTACTGAAAGATTCATTTATTTTACTTCAAATTTTATTTTTAAACTCCAAATTAATCACATAATAATGCAAACAAAAGCATATTAGCAAACAAAATAAAAACATTAATTGATTGATTTTAATCATCATCGCTGCTCAGCATTATGGATCGGGACCGTTTGTGTGGCGAAGAAATATTTTCTGTTGTTTTAGAGCTTTCTCCTTGATGTGGAGTAACTCCTGCCTTTTAAAAAAAATCCCTGTTGGCAGCACCAGCCGGAAAGGTAAATTTCTCGTATGTAGCGTAAAATTTCGGAACAGAATTTGGCTTGCGTACTACTAAACTTCTTACTGCAATTTTCGTAACACCACATGGGTATTTATTGACATGAAAAGAATCTGCGGCAGATACTAAATTGTTATAAACATATAAATACAGGTGTTGTCCTTCCCACATTTACTGTTAATACATTTCACAGTGGTTACCACACAAAGGTGATAACTTGTCGGCTTAAATCGCTCAAATAGATAATTTCAAAAGATTTTCATAAAAGTTTAAACAGCACTTGCGTTGCTATTGATATAAATATTTTCAATTCTTTCAATTCTTTTCTGAACTATCAGGGGCCACCATTTTGAATGTTTATTAAAAACGGGTGCTAAAAATATTAAGCTGCAAATTTTCGACTTTTTCATTTGTCATCCGACTTGCACAATTTTTTGGTGGTTAAATCAACTTGCCTTGATAACTTATAATTTCAAATTTTATGGGAATCTGTTGAGAAGCTTGACTGCTCGAGGGCTACAGAAATAAAAAAAAATTTAAGTCGCCCCCCTGTATGGGGAGGCCCCCTTAAACACTTTAAAATATTTTCTTACACTGCAAATTTCAAGAGGCACTACTTTTGACCTACGTAGAAAATTTCCTCATTCTAGCTCATGTGGTTTGTAAGGAAACTTACTGTGACGCAGGAACAAACAGACGGATGGACGGACAGACAGACAAGTCACGATTTCATAATTTTTTAGGGTATGTTGAAAATATTTTAACTAGATCCTAAAAACGGTCTGCTTTATAAATACTTCCAAGTAAAGTAATTTAAAATGTTTCCATGAAAATTATTCATTATTTCAGTTGCTATTAAAATAGCGAATTGCGCTTGCCTTCTGACCTTTGGGGGCCGCCATTTTGAATGCATGTATTTGATTTTGGATTATTTTAAATCTTTGTATGCTAGGACCTCATCAATCAATGTGCCAAATCTCGTTCAAACCAGAGTGTCACTCTAGAAAGGGCAAAATTATTCAAATTTTAGTGAAAATGGCAGCTAAAAATATTACGTTTTAAATTTTGACTTGTCAAAAGCGTTGTGGTATGTGAGATTCATCACATACATCAGTGAACCTTTGTACCAAATGTCATCCAAATCGGAGCTACACTTTGGTCAGAACAGAAATCACGATCTTTCGTCTAAAATGACCACCATTTTGTTTTTGCCCGAACGATATAGCTGGTTCACGAACATGACCGACATATTTAATCAATACACCTTTCCTGAAAATTTGGTGAAAATCGGCACAAAATTGCAACCTCTAGCGTGGTCTTAGATTTCGTTATATCCCATATATATATATATATATATATATATATATATATATATATATATATATATATATATATATATATATATATATATATATATATATATATATATATATATATATATATATATACATATATATATATATATATATATACATATATATATATATATATATATATATATATATATATATATATATATATATATATATATGGGATATAACGAAATCTAAGACCACGCTATATATATATATATATATATATATATATATATATATATATATATATATATATATATATATATATATATATTACTCTCCTTAATAGGTAAATTTCTCTCGATAAATTTACCTAAAAGTCGATAACCTTGCTTTGTTTACTTGCCCTAACAAAGTCGTGGTAAATTGCGCTATATGGTGATAAGCAATTTTGCAGCTCCCTTTGGAATTATGAACTTCTTTCTGGAGAAGGGTCCAAATTTAAGAAAATTAATTCCAAATTTTTTGCTACACCAAGACCTTTCTGTTAGGCTAGGTATGCTAATGCGCCGAGTGAGGGACTGGATGACTGCTCGCGGGCTCAGTTTATCACTGGAGAAAACCGAAGCGGTCATTTTGAAAAAAATGAGAAACACTAGGGTAAGTGTGATTAGTATTGGAGACATATTAATCGAATCGAAGCCATCGGTGAAGTACCTGGGGCTACTGATCGACTCGAAGATGAGTTTCTCTGACCAAATCAGGGCAACGGCTGAGAGGGCTGCTTCGGGAATATCGGCTCTGAGTCGACTTCTGGCCAACGTAGGGGGACCCTGCCCATCGAGAAGACGCCTCTTGATGAGTGCTGCAGGGTCACTGCTACTGTACGGAGCAGAAGTTTGGGGCGACGCTCTCAGCAAGGAGGTATACCGAAAACGTTTGGCACAGGTACAGAGAAGAGGAGCACTGAGAATTGCATCTTCGTATCCAACAGTCTCTGATTCGGTGGTGACAGTTATTGCAGACGTGATAACTGTCACCCTCCTTGCTAGAGAGCGCTGCGCTATTTACCTGTGCCGAAACAGGGATTCGAGGGAGATGGTTGTCCGCGAGGAGAGACAGCGCTCACTCAACGATTGGCAGCAGTGTTGGGTTAATTGCACGAACGGAAGATGGACTACGCTCCTCATCCCGGATGTGAGACCATGGCTGAATCGAAGGCATGGTGAGACTGACTTCTATTGGACCCAGCTTTTGAGCGGACATAGGTGTTTCCAGTCTTACCTTCACAAGATTGGTAAGTCACCGTACCCCGATTGTCGGTTTTGCCCAGGAGAGGATGACAATGTCTGCCATACATTTTTTACGTGTACACAATGGGTTAGGCTGCGATGAAAACTCTACAGGGAGACGGGAGAGCTCACTCCGGATAATATAGTTGCGGTGATGCTCGAATCGGTTGACAAATGGAACCAGATGACATATTATGCTTGGGCAGTCCTAAATTATAAAAGGGACCCACAGTAGCCGGGGGCATTGAGGCTGGGGGATTGCTCGTCTGGCACTTCCTCTTCCCCTTTCCCCTCCCGCTAGGAAAGGGATCCCCCAGCACGAAGGCGCCTCCCGGCGTAACAAAACGAGACACAACCCGAAGTAATGAGTCAAGCGGTTCCAGGCTGGTTTCTCAGGTTGACAGGGGAGGCATTTAGTGGGTAGTCCAGTTGCATTCTTGCAAGCATGGGAGTTTCACACTCTGTGCTTAAATGGGCATTCACCTCCCTATCACAAAAAAGGACCTGCCGTTATTTGTTTAATTGTAAAACTCTTAATTTCACATTCTTCTCAGAGTCATCGTTTTCAGAATCAATTGGTTTTGTTTCGGATACCATTTGGACAAAATCTGCTTCGATAATTTTATCTCCGACCAACAATTCTGGAACATCTTTAACTGTCATACCCACAAATGCTTTTTCTCCAATTGATCTAGAAAGTTCTATTATGCCGCCTTTTTCACTTCCTGTCGATTCAATTACATTTTTCACTTCAACTGCAGCTGACTACACATTTTTCCAGTACGCATTTAATGTCGATGGTTTCAATTCTTTTAACGATACAAAAATTGTTTCTACAAATTTCTTAATCGAAAATTGCTTCCAAGCTTCCTTTACATCAACAGCACCTGAATATGTTTTCTCGAAAATCCATTGTAATGATCTTCTTATGTGATATGTTTTAAAGGTATAAATTATGCCTTGATCTAACGGTTGCAGCAATGCAATAGTGTTTGGAGGTAGAAACTCGACTCCCACATCAGGATGATGTACATCTTGTGGGTGACCTGATGCATTATCGATTAATAAAAGCGCCTTGCAGTCCAAATTTTTTTCGCTTCAAATAATGTTCAACCTCTCGTTCAAAAATATTTAGAAACCAACCTCGAAGTGAATCTCCAGTAACCCTAGCTTTTGAATTTGATTTCCAATATAATTGTAGCGTATTTTTGTTTACACCTTTAAGTGCACGGGTGTTTAGTTATTTATAAATTAGCATGGGTTTTGGGACAAAATCTTTTGACGCATTGCTGCACAAAAGCAATGTAACTTGATCTTTTGAAACTTTGAATTCCGGCGCAGTTTTTTCATATTTTGATATGAAAATTCGATTTGGCACTTTTTTTCAATTAATCCCTGTTTCATCGGCATTGGATATTTGATGTGCTGTGTATCCGAGCTCTTGAATGTATTTTCGCTGGATAAAAATTTGCAGCCTCATGATCAGCAGATGCAGTTTCACCTTGTACTTTTATGTTGTGAAGTAAGAACCATTTCTTGAGTTTCTTGAACCAACCCTTACTTGCAACGAAGTCTGTGTTGAGTGAAGGTTCTCCATTCTCGTTCAGATATTGATATATAGCTAACGCGTTCTGTTAAATTATGTTACTACTCAATGGAATCTGTTTTTAAGGGTTTTGTACTGCAATAAAAAAACCCTATTGTAATCACGACCTGTGTCCGGCTATCCGTCCGTCTGTATGTCACAGCACTTTTTCTCCGAAAATATAGAGGCAACAGCCATGAAATTTTGTGGAAAGGTCAGAAGTGGTGACTTCTGGAAAATTTTGGGGATGGAAAAATTTGTCAAAGGAGTTTAAGGGGGGCTTCCAAATACAGGGAGGTTGAGTACAAACTCGTTTGTTGTACTTTGAATACTGAATTTTATTTTAATACAAGTGACTTTAATTACATAATTTATGCTTACATAGCTAATTTAGACTAATCGTGGGAACGTACAGGAATGTATGAAATGTGGTGAGAACCAACATTGTTTTGGCTAGACTATCGTGTGACATTAATTTTACGTTAGGAATTTATGAGAACATGAAGATGTACGTTTTATGTTACAGTTATGCGTTCTATGAGGTAAATTGGAAGTAGAATAATAAAGCTAGGATTTTAATTACAGATATGGAATGTGGGAAACTTGAAATGCAATTTGAATAGTAAACACTCCCGCGCCTTGAAATTTATCAAGTTTCAACATTTGTAGATCGCTTAAGTCTAAAATTTGCTCTTCTAGGAGCGGGTTCTGGCGCACATCTTTCCTTGTTGTTTAGTTTTCGTATTGCATATATTAAAACAAAAGTTATCACTAAGGCTAGAGCTAAGTAACTAACTGTATAGTGGTGGATGCTTTCGTTTACATTAAATGGAACAATTTCATCATTTTTAAGCTTTTGTAGTGATACATTTAGATTCTTAATGTCGTCTAAGTTTTGCTTAATAATAATGTTTTGTGTTGCTCTAATCTGTTGAGTTTTGAGTAGGTGGCCCTCAATGTCGGTTATGTTCATTGTTGTGGAAGCCGTAAAAGAAGCATTGCGATTATTAGAAATGTGAGCATGCGCAGAGATGATCGTTGCGTCTTGTCTAATCATGCATTTTGATTTAAATCGTATTAAACCGACCCCTTTTAGTACATTCTGTATAGATTGGAAACCACAGACGATGTTTATTGTTACGCCAGCCTCAAAATTGTAGATTGTAGAGCCATATATTGGGATCATGAAGTTGAGTCCAATTATTTGGTTGTGGAATTGGCTCTAAGTGACAGTTAGATGGAAGTTTCCCGGGTTGGTTCATAATATTTAGCTCACACATTGCGGGTCCAACTGTTTTGTGGTATAACTTGTGCCTCTTATCGCAAATATGATCTGTACCATCCACTGTCATACAGAGCCGTAGCTCGTCATTAACAAATGGATAGTAATAATTTCGATGAAGACTTACTGCAATGAGGTCATAAGATGTGGCTATCCTTATGTCTTTGTGTTGAACTCGAATAGGCACTTGTACTATATTGAAGATTTGAAATAAGTCTTTACTTACTAGGGGTAAATGCATACAGAAGAGGAGATAGCTAGTAGTTAGTCTAGCCTTGATGGTCATCATATTGTATAATTGTAAGAGATCTGTATGGCTATTTCCACCAGGAATTGAAAGCGATGAATCGAGATGTTCTCTGATGATGGCTCAGACCGCAATTGTGTTGGGGAAAGTAAGAGAGGATTTACCTTTTTATTATGGCAAGCTGTGAGAACGTGGACTATATTTGATTGATTTTGTTCGTAATTGGTTAGCATTGAAGAGAAGTGTAGTGAGAGAGTTGTGAATACTTGAATTATTTTTTCTTCATCAACTATTTTGTTAGTTGCTGCAAGAGATTCAAGAATCAGTTTTAAATTGTTGTTAATCCTGAAAGACTGTTTCTCAAAGGTTTCCCTGTCATGCTTGATGACATTTAAAGTTGCATCTATTATTGATGTTTGGTTTTTAATGAGTTGTAACAAATGGTTTTCGTTGCCTTTCACATGTTCTATTGTCTCTGCCATTCCATTTGCATATTCCTGGTCCAGTATTCCGAATAGTTTGTTGGAAATAGTACCAATGATGTCAAAAGGTGATCGGCGAACTCGAGCAGGACTGCCGTTTCTGCTGCGCAATATTTCATTATTGGCATATATTGATGCCATACGCCTTTCAAATTGTTTTAGGGTAGGAGTACAATATTCGGTTTTATTGATTGTGGTAGCCTTCTTGCACCATTCTTTTAATTGAGCTGTATACGCTGTCATAATATTTATTTCCTCCCAGTAACTTTGGAGGTCAAAATATGTTATAATTGTCCATTTATCTACTGCCATTGTCATACGACCGACTTCTTCGAAGTACAGTAATGGCTGAGAATCCCATGGAGTAATTTCCACCTTATCTTGTAAGGTGAATGAGTGAGCGGGAGGGAAAATTGTAATAAATACAATTAAAAGTGTACTTAAAAGTGTGTTACCACAGTACGTGCGTCGCGTTTGACGCTTGGTCATTGGTTGGGACACTTCGTTGTTGGTCCCGTTGGGGAGTGAATGCTGCTGAAACTGTTGCAAAGAAGTGCATGGTTTAAAGGGGACATCTTTCCAGTGAGGACCTTTTGGAAGAAATCGGGTTCCTTTTCGTTTTTTTGCTATGCGGGTTGTTGGTTTGAGAGATGGATTATGGCTGCGGAGAGTTGGGGTAAACGTTGTCTTGATTTTGTTTGATGTTTCATGTGGGCTTGGTGCAGTTTTCTGGATATTTGTTGGTAATGTGCTTAGAAGAGATGCAGTAGAAGAGAGCTGGTTCTGCTTTGTGATGTTAGAAGAATCAGGAGCAGATGCCTCCTTGTTTTCATCTACTGTAGTGGTCTCTACCGGCAATGGTGCTAGGTTATGGATGGCTCGATCAGTTATACCCCTTTCGTCTCTATCTTTTGTTGCACTTACGACCTTGCCTAATGGCCACTTAAGTGGCGCTGTAGATTCATCTTTCAATAGAACAAGACTACCTGGCTTTAAGCCCTCGATCGGAGTCCTCCATTTATTTCTTTGTTGTAACTCGTGAAGAAACTCCTTGCTCCACTTTCTCCAAAATTCAAGTTGTTTTTGGGTAACGAGCTCCCATCTTTGGCAAAGTTTTATGTCCTTCTCCTTCATTAGAGGGTTAGGTAGGGCTGTTAACTGTTCGCTAATTAGAAAATGAGATGGAATTAGTGCCTGAATGTCATTAGGGTTGCTGGAAAGCTTTGTAAGAGGTCGAGAGTTAAGTATTGCTTCAATTTCGGTGATGAGAGTGTTGAGTTCCTCATACGTCAGTGAAGCACTACCTATAGTTCTTCGCAGATGATATTTAGCTGACTTAACAGCCGCCTCCCAAAGACCCCCAAAGTGTGGAGTTCTTGGAGGTATAAAATGCCACTCTATCATTTGATCTGCGCAGTGCTGTATCAATTCATCATGGAAATCCGATTTGAAAAACAAATCATAAATTTCTTTGAATTCATTTTTTGCCCCGACAAAATTAGTGCCATTGTCGCAATGAATGTGAGTGGGCCTTCCTCGTCTTGCGATGAAGCGTTTTAATGCTCCAATAAAGGCGTCTTTTGTGAGGTCAGATGCAAGTTCTAAATGAACTGCCTTAGTTGCGGAACATATAAATACGGCTATATACGCCTTAGTAGGTTTCTTGCCTCGAACTTTGTAATGAATATGAATTGGGCCACAGAAATCTATTCCAACATTTGTAAATGGCCGAGAGGGTTGCACTCGTGCGAGTGGCAAAGTTGCCATGATTTGGTTGATTGTCTTTGGTTGAAATCTCGCGCATCGAACACACTTGTGTACAATAGATTGTGCGAGTTTTCTCCCATTCAGAGGCCAAAATCTTTGCCTAGCTCCTGCCAAAAGGGCTTGTGGTCCCGCGTGAAGATTGGTACTATGTAGTTCTTTCATTAAAATGTATACATATTCATCTTTTTCAGGAAGAACCATCGGATGCTTGCTATCATAAGACAGTTTGGCTTCCTTTAACCTTCGTCCCACCCTTATAAGTCCTATTTCGTCTAAAAATGGGGATAAGGGTGATAGCCTGCTCCTGGGGGATAGTAGTTTTCCCTTCTTCAGCTCTTTAAGTTCTTCTGTGAAATGCTCTTCTTGAATGGTTTTTACTACCCAGAGTAAAGCCTCATGAATTTCAATGGAACACAGAATTACAGTATTAGGAGGTTTCTCATTTGGACCATATCTATTGCAAATTCGCCTGATGTAAGCTATAACATGTAGTAGTGTCTTAAACGAGTTCCGATGATTTATAGTCTTTAACATATTATATGTTGGTTTAATCGAGTCGACCGAACATGGTAGTGCAACGGGACTTTCTGGGCTTGTGTCTATTGTAGGTGGTGTGGCAGTTGGTCAATTTATTGGATCAGATCGCAGAAATTGAGGGCCGTTAAACCACAAATTCGAAGTTAATAACTGGGTTGCACTCAGGCCTCTAGAGATCAAGTCTGCCGGATTTTCTTTGGAAGGGACATGTAGCCATTGTTTTTTCTCAGAATTTTGTTGAATATATGACACCCGGTTAGCAATGAATTTACTTTGCGCAGACGATTCAGAAGTAATCCAAGCTAGGGCAATAGTAGAGTCACTCGATAGGAATGCTGCGTCTGGCCTTGGAGCTAGCACTGTCTTGACTCGGCATACTAATTTTGTTAGTATGTAAGTCGCTGAAAGCTCGAGTCGTGGGAGCGTTGTTTCTTTGAGAGGAGCCACCTTTGATTTTGTACAGAGAAGCCATACTATTGGTTGACCCTCAGAAATGATAGTTCGTAGGTACACGGCTGCTCCGTAAGCCTTTTCGCTTGCGTCGGCAAAACCATGAATTTCTAGGCACCTTTGACGCTTTCTGGCTAGTGCATGCCTTGGTATGGACAGTTCTTTCATCTTTTCTAAGTCCTGACGAAATGATATATATTTGTTTTGGAGTTCCTGGGGAAGTGCTTCATCCCATTCCAGTTTAAGCTTCCACAAACTTTGCACAAATATTTTTCCGTATGTGACGACTGGGTTTATGAGCCCTAGCGGATCGTAAATTTTGCCACGTCTGCTAAAATCGTTCTTTTTGTGAAGCGGCGTATTATCGGCAAATTTGTTTGAATTGAAAACTGATCAGCGCTAGGTGACCAGGATAGGCCTAAAGTTTTGACGTGAGTATCTTTGGTTTCTCCAATATTGATCTTGGCTTCAATATCTTCTTTAGGAATTGATTCTAACAATTTTGGATGATTTGCGCTCCATTTACGGAGTTGGAAACCTCCCTCACGAAGAAGACTTGTTAGCTCATTCTGGAGATTACAAGTCTGCTTTAAGCTATCTGATCCCGTCATTATATCATCTACATAAAAGTCACGTTTAAGTATTTGACTGCCAAGTGGATACTTCTTGCCCTCTTCCTCTGCCAATTGATGAAGACATTTAGTAGCTAGATATGGAGCTGAAGCGGTACCATAGGTTACTGTGCGCAGACGGTAGTATTTTAGGTCTTGATCTGGAGATTCACGCCTAACCAGAAGTTGAAAGTCTCTGTCCCTTTCATCAACCAATATTTGTCTATACATTTTAGTAATATCGGCTGCAAAAACATATTTGTGCAGTCGAAAACGGAGTAAAATTACAAATAGGTCGTCTTGGATTGTTAGATCTACCATCAGTATGTCATTTAAAGATAGGTTACTTGATGTTTTGCAAGATCCATCAAACACTACTCTTAATTTAGTGCTCGTGCTTTCTGGTTTGAGCACGCTATGATGAGGCAAAAAATAGTTTTGTTCTGGTATTTGGGACATCAACTCCATGTGATTCAAAAAGAGAAGTTCTCTCATGAATGCAATGTATTGTTGTTTCAACTCTGGGTTCTTTTTAAAACGGGCTTCAAGACTAAAGAACCTTCGTTCCGCAATCTCTTGAGAATTTCCTAGTGCGCTTGGGGGCTGTATGAAAGGGAGACGAACTATGAAACGGCCTTGAACGTTGCGTTTTGTATTTATGCTGAAATGATCTTCACACATTTTTTCAGCCTTTGTCATTTATTTGGTGTCTGAATTGCATTGTTCCAATTCCCAAAATTCTTTGAGTTGTGCCTCTAATGATAGACTGGCTACTCCACTGAAAGTTGCTAGGTTTGTAGTCGGTTGACGACCTGTCGCCAAGACAATCCACCCAAGTATCGAATTCTGTAAGGTAGGCAAGTCGGCAGATATTCTGATTTGACCAACTGACATTAGATTAGCATATATGTCAGCACCGAGAAGTAAATCGATCTTTCTGGGCTCACTGAAATCTGGGTCAGCTAATCTTATATTTTTCGGAATTGGCCAATCACTTGTATTTAAAGTAACCCTAGGTTGATCGGAAGTTATGTCCGACAAAATAAACGCTTCAACGTAAGCTTTAAATCTATTGAGCCTTGATTTGATTGCAATATTAATTCGACCCTTAGCTTGAAGTTTGAAATCACCTATACCATTTATGTCGATTTTTCTTCGATTAACTTGCATTCCTAGGCGCTTTACTAAAGCCTCCGTTACAAATTTCAATTGCGATCCAGAATCCAACAATGCTCTACAGGTTACGTCTTGTCCCAGACAATTTTCAATATTTAGCATTGCCGTTCCCAGGAACGTATAACCTGACAGTAGATGATCTTTTTCAGCGACAGTATGAACCGAGACTTGCATTTCATTATTTTTATTTTTATTCGTGGTGCGAGTTTTTTGCGAAGTTGCTTGTGCAGAAGTATTACCAGGCTTTTCAATGTGAAGTAAGGTACTATGTCGCCCATTGCATTTTAAGCAACTTCTAGAAGGACAAGTGGAAGTTTTATGACCTTTCCTCAAACAATTGATACACATTTGCAGTTTTTTTGCTGCGTTAATTCGTTCTGAAGGAGAGAACTTCAGAAATTTTGAACAAAATTTCAACTGGTGGGTTTGATTCTTGCATAACTCGCAAGAACTTATTTGGCTTGTTGTCAAGGACGTATTTGATTTCTTCGTTTCTTTTTCTTTACACTGATTCTTTTCCAGTTTATCTCCAAGAGTTTCTAATAATTTAAATCTAGCTTCAATAAAGTTTAAAAATGATGCTAGAGTCGGAATTTCTTTCGGTGATTTAAGGCTTTCTTCAAAGAGCCTGTGAGTTTCACGGCCTACTTTCTTTAAAAGTAGCTGAACGATTAATGGATCCCAGTTGGACGTGTCAATTCCTTGATTTTCGATACCCAATAGTGCTTCATTAACTATATCGTGAAGCTGTTTGATTCCTATTGAAGACTCAGCTGACATACTATTAAATGTCAATAATCTATCAATGAAGGCTGATACGATTAGACGCTTGTTATCATAGCGTTTTTTAAGTATTCCCCAAGCAATATCGTAGTTTTGTTCTGAAATTTGTAGATGTTGAATGAGTCTGCTTGGCTCACCAGAGAGATTAGATTTAAGGTAGAACATTTTTTGAGAGTTAGACATTGGTTGTTGATGAATCAAATTTGTAAACAGATCATAAAACTGTTGCCACTTGGCATAATCTCCCATGAAAGTGGGGATTGTTATTTTCGGAAGTCGGACCATACTTTGGGAGGACGTATTTTGTTGAGAGCTGGAATGGTTTTCAGGAGATGGACTACTTAATTCTAACAATTTGATTGCTATATCATTATATTTTCCCTGCAGATCTGAGTATTGGTTATTATCGTAAAGGGCCGTATCTTCTGCCAGAAGCTCGTAATGGTTAGTAGTTATTAATTGCCAACAGTTGGATATGTTGGAGGAATGTTGCATATAAAATGCTTTTGAACGAGGAGTTTTCAAAAAGTCTTCTAGGGCGTCTAGACAGTTTCCAAGGGAGCTCATCATAGATTCTTGAGTTCTAATTTTCTTCTGCACATAATCAGTGTGTGTTGATCCCATTTCGTCAACAGAAGTGGAGTTTTTAATTTGATGCTCAAGTTCAGCCTTGAGCTCTGAGTATGCATCCAGTACACCCCTGAAGAAATCTTCTTCAAAATAAGGGTGGCTGGGGTTCATATCTTCAAACTTTGATAATTCTGAATGGTGTCCACTGAAATCGGCCCACTCAGATTCCAATAAATCAAGTTGCGTTTGTAAATATCGCAACGTTCTTCTCGTAGTGGAAGTTTAGAGATGAGCAACGCAAAACGTGTTCTTATATATAAATATATATATCTGAGAAAATTAAATCTAATAATAATTAGTTCAATAACTTGCGTGTGAAACCGTTGTTAAACTTCCTGTTGTTCGTCGACGGGAAGATGCTGATCCCTCGTGGTGTTGAAGAGAGTTGCAAATATCGTTGGCTTCCTTCCTGGTGCTCACCTGAGCGAGTTGAAGATATCGTTGGCTTCCTTCCTGGTGCTCACCTGAGCGTCGTCGGAAGGTGCAATCCATCGTGGCGCTGAAGCGAGTTGCAAATATCGTTGGCTTCCTTCCTGGTGCTCACCTGAGCGTCGTCGGAAGGTGCAATCCCTCGTGGCGTTGAAACGAGGTGCAGATATCGTTGGCTTCCTTCCTGGTGCTCACCTGAGCGTCGTCGGAAGGTGCAGTCCCTCGTGGCGTTGAAACGAGATGCAGATATCGACCAACTCAAAGTTCACCCTGCGGACTTGAGCTCAACTATTACAACGCTAGGATAATAGAGCACCCTAGTGCAGCCTCGCACTAGGTCCTGATTATGGCTTGGAAATGCTCTTGGGTCGGGGTCACCAAAATGAGTACAAACTCGTTTGTTGTACTTTGAATACTGAATTTTATTTTAATACAAGTGACTTTATATACATAATTTATGCTAACATAGCTAATTTAGACTAATCGTGGGAACGTACAGGAATGTATGAAATGTGGTGAGAACCAACATTGTTTTGGCTAGACTATCGTGTGACATTAATTTTACGTTAGGAATTTATGAGAACATGAAGATGTACGTTTTATGTTACAGTTATGAGTTCTATGAGGTAAATTGGAAGTAGAATAATAAAGCTAGGATTTTAATTACAGATATGGAATGTGGGAAACTTGAAATGCAATTTGAATAGTAAACAGAGGTGATTCTTAAAAAAAAAATTCGGCATTGGAAGTCAACAACAAATATGTGAGAAGTCGAAATTCAACCAACTTTGTTAGCAAGAGTGTGATTTATCGATTTCACATTTTCTTGAATAAAATCCTCTAAACCTTTAAGTTTAATAAAATCCAGTACAGATTGTGTATAAGAATGACCTGTCCTGCAAGTTTCATAAAAATCTAATAGTATTGAACGAAGTTCAGCGGTTTAAATTTTTTTGTATTACTATGAAACAATATGCACTGTATTACTATGGAAACATAACATATGGCTATGGAACAATATGCGCTTAATACTGACTCAGACCTACAGGTTTGCTAGAATTTGCATGAAATGGTAGGTATCATGAATATCTATGAGAATTGGTTCAGGTAGTACTAGCAGTAGTCGGAAAACCAAATATTGGCTGTTTTAAATGAGAAGGTTAGATAATTTTGTGTTATTTTTCCCCGACTTCAACGTTTAAGGTGCATGCTTTTAACACTTGATGCAATTTAATGATTGACTCAAGATTCATACCTACAATTAGTACTCATAGGTAAAACAAGAGAGAGCTCCTAACCGAAGGGCTTTGTAGCCATTCTAGGGTTGCAACAAAATTTTCTGATGCCATGAATCGATGATTATAGTTCAAAGGAGTTGTCCCCGAAAAAATCATCAAAGCTAACCGATATGAGTGTCAAATGAAAGGTCTTTATGAGAGCCTTTGTTCTAAAAAATCCGAGAAAGTAATTATTATTATGAGTACAACAATAACAAATACCTCCGAAGTCAAAGTTCGTTCAACTTTGTTAATGATAGTATGAACTTCGAGTTTCACATTTTCTCTAATAAAATCGTATGCATACTTTTACACCCAACAAAAAATCCATGTAAAATTTCTCCAATTACAACAAGAATAACAAACTATTTTGGTATTTTATGGACTTTCCATCGAACCAGACGCTGCAGTCAGATCTTGTTTAACACAAGCAATTCCCTTTGAGATGTTTCTTGATTTCATTTGTTCTGATGACTGCATTTTGTAAGTTGAGTACAAAACTCTTCTCACATGAGGGTAGATCTGTCTACCAAAGTTGTTTGCAATGATCGTCAATCCAATTGTTCTAGGCTTTTTCCATTTTCTCTATTATTGATACACGTGGACGAGCTGCATATTTCGCTGATATTGAAGATCCTGCAGCAACATTCCCCCTATTTTCTTTTTCGTTTTTCTTTAGGGTTCGAATGTTTGCATCATTTAAATTTAGTACTTTTGCGATGTGCGATGCTTTTTCTCCTTTTGAAAGACGGTCCAAAATTTGCAGTTTCACTGCTGGAGGTATGAATCTCCTCTTCAGCATTTTTTTCCCCTTTATCAGACATAACTCAGAACTGAAAGGTAATTTCCCAAAATTAGGCCTACAGGAAAACTCCTCACTTATTAGTGCTTACCAATAAATTAAAACAATCCTTATTGCAACACTATCAATATCAACATATTAAGAGTAATAAAAAAAACTGTTTGAAATGTTTCCCAGATAAAAATGCTCCAAAAATTTCCTCAAAAAAAGTTTACTAGCAACTAAGTAAACTTCTACTGAACATAACGCAAAATGACCTCAAGCTCAATATGAAAAGCATATTTGTGATTTGTATATACAAAAAAGGATCAGGAAATCTTTTAATTATTCCTCAATACGCCCATGCCTAATTTGTTTTCCTGCACGCTCCCTAATACTAATTTCAAAGTAAATTGCTGCTACCTGCTGCTGAGGACATGAGGTCCACCGTTTGGTTTTTATCCGAAGATTCTTGTCACTTTGCTGCTTTTTTCCATGCACGTTGTTGATTGGAAAATTTCCTTTTTTAATGCAAACAAACAATAAGATATATTGGCTGATATTTGTCGCTCAGCATGACTCTGAACTCTTTATCTATGGAATCATAAACAAAAAAAATCATGAATGTAGACCTTAATGAGATTTTCTTGAATAAAATCTTGAGGACCTTTAAATTTAGTAAAACCCAGTAGAGATTATTTATAAGATTGACCTGTCCTGCAAGTTTCATAAAGATCTACTAGTATTGAACGAAGTTGAGCGGTTTGAATTTTCTTGTATTACTATGGAACAATATGCACTGTATTAATATGGAAACATATGGCTATGGAACAATATGCGCTTTTTACCGACTCGGACACTACAGGTTTGCTAGAATTTGCATGAAATGGTAGGTATCATGAATATCTTTGAGAATCGGTTCAGGTAGTATTATCAGTAGTCGTAAAATGAAATAGTGGCTGTTTTAAATGAGAAGATTGAATACTTTTGGGTTATTTTTACCCGATTTCAACGTTTAATGTAAATGCTTTTAACACTTAATTCAATTTAATGAATGACTGAACACGAATACCTTTAATTAATACTCATAGGTAAAACAAGTCAAGAGCTCCTAGCAAAAGGGCTTTGTGACCATTCTGGGGTTCGAGCAAAATTTTCTGATGCCAATGTTCAATGGAGTGGTCCCTGAAAAAATCATCAAAACCAGCCGATATGAGTGTCGAAGAGCCTGTGTTCTAAAAAATCTGAAAAAAAGTGATTATTATTATGAGTACAACAATAACAAATACCTGAGAAGTCAAAGTTCGTTCAACTTTGTTAATGATAGTATGAACCTCAAATTTCACATTTTCTCTAATAGAATCGTATGGATAGCATACCTTTACACCCAAAGAATCAATATTCAAGTAGCGCTACATGAGATTATACTACTCTGTAAGTTTGATGAAATTCAGTTCATATTCAAGGAAGTTATATCCATTTGAAATTTCTCCAATTACAATAAAAATAACACATTATTTTGGTATTTCATGGACTTCCCATCGAACCAGATGCTGCAGTTTTAATTTGATCTTGAAAAAATTTTCAGATAAAATCTTCTTTAAAACAACCAATTCCCTTTGACATGTATCTTGATTTTATTCGTTGCTGGTGATTGCATTTTCTACTCAACTGTCTACCAAACTTGTTTGCAATTATCGTCAGTCCAAATGTTCTAGGCTTTTTTTCATTTTCTCTATTATTGAAGCACGTGGACGAGCTGCATATTTCGCTGATATTGAAGATCCTGCAGCAACAGCACCCCAGTTTTCTTTTTTGTTTTTCTTTATGTTTCGAATGGTTGCCTGATTTAAATTTAGTACTTTTGCGATGTGCGATGCTTTTTCTCCTTTTGAAAGACGGTCCAAAATTTGCAGTTTCACTTCTGGAGGTATGAATCTCCTCTTCAGCATTTTTTCCCCTTTATCAGACATAACTCAGGACTGAAAGGTAATTTTCCAAAATAAGGCCTATACGAAAACTCCTCACTTATTAATACTTACCAATTAATTAAAACAATCCTTATTCAAACACTATTAATATCAACACAATTAGAGTAATAAAAAAAAACTGTTTGAAATGTTTCCCAGGTAAAAATACTCCAAAAATTTCCTCAAAAAACGTTTTCTAGCAACTAAGTAAACTTCTACTGAACATAACGCAAAATGACCTCAAGCTCAATATGAAAAGCATATTTGCGATTTGTATAGAGAAAAAAAGGATCAGGAAATTTTTTAACTATTTCTCAATATGCACATGCCTAATTTGTTTTCCTGCACGCTCCCTAATACTAATTTCAAAGCGAATTGCTGCTACCTGCTGTTGAGGACATGAGGTCCACCGTTTGGTTTTTATCCGAAGTTTCTTGTCACTTTGCTGCTTTTTTCCATGCACGTTGTTGATTGGAAAATTTTCTTTTTTAATGCAAACAAACAATTTATATTGGCTGATATTTGTCGCTCAGCATGACTCTGAACTCTTTATCTATGGAATCATAAACAAAAATTGCTTCTAGGACTCTTATTTTGTGAGTTCTTACTCTAAATTTGAAAAAGTGCAAATTTGTAATTCAATTTTGAAATTTTCTTATAAACCATAATGCAACTCTCTAAAGTGATATCCTTTTATCGTGTTCTAGAAGTACCGTGTTATACGAGGAAGGTATCAATTTTCATTTCGTCTAAGAGCGAAACCGTGTGTCAGGATACCGTGCTGTAGGAGGGATACCTGTATTTCCCCTTCCTATGCTTCACCTTCAGATGCAAACAGCCGGCAGCAGAATAATTTCTTCGTTGATGCTGAATAAAGCATCCATTTTCTCAAATATTGAATTTCCTTTAATTGTGAGTAAAACCACGAGGAAGCTAAATAACGATGTGTTCCCTCAGTGTGGTCACGTGATTTTTTTATAGATTCGAATGGTCCCTCTTGATTCTGATGTACTTCACTAGCCTTTTTAGTAATCGAAATTCTCATATGCTCTGGAACAGGTATTGGCAATATGCAGTATCATTGGATGATAAGAAATCTAAGCTGAAAACACTTTAGGCATGTTCTTCTTCGGCAGGTTTCTGATCATTAGTAGTTTTACCATTTTGCTTTTCAGTATCACTTACGCCAAAGACTTCATTAAAATCACGTGCAACGGTCTTTTACAGCTACATTTGTAGCCTGAACATCATTCATTTTTACACTAGAGCCAGATTTAACAGTTTGATCAATTGCTTCGGAAAATTTGATTTGTTTACCTTCGGTAAGGTATTTAGATAAATATCCAGCAAGTAATTTAGCATCTTCAGCCTTTAATTTCATTAGCTTTATTTTCTGAGACACTTGGATTCTTTTCACTGAAAACTAAATTAAAACTCAAATCAGGCCAATTTAGAATAAAAAGGTCAAAAAACCATTTTCTTGTGTTATCAGCCAAATTTTGCTCCTGATGAACAACAAACATTTTACTAATAACTTAAATTGAATTATTACAAACGGGTCAATAACAAAAGGCTCTAACATGATATTCGTTGTACATATATAGCCAGATTTGCAATTAAAAACAAGTTGGGTTAAACAGACCTACGCTCATGTCAGAAGGGTTTTGTACCCAACTTCTCAGAAATGCAGTCACCAGCAATGAATAACGTCAAGAAATATGTCAAAGAGATGTGCACGTTTAGAAGAAAATCCATTGTTTTTCTTCTTTCAACGGTCGCCATTTTGTTGCAGCCGACAAAAATCACTCAAATCATGGATTCTCAAAAATATTAATGTTATAGACCTTATTGGAAAATTTCAAGAAAATCAAGTCAAAACTGAAGTGACTAATTCGATGGAAAGTCCATAAAATACCAAAATCATGTGTTATTGTTGTTGTAATTGGAGGAATTTCAAATGGCTATAACTTCCGCGTATATCATTGGATTTTTATAAAACTTACAAAGTTTAAGAACCCTTAATAGAACTACGTAAATATCCAATATCGTTTAGTTTAAGGGTACGGTTGCGATTTTATTGGGGAAAATGTAAAATTCGAAGATCATACTATTATTAACAAAGTTAAGCGAATTTCGACTTCTAAGGTGTTTGTTGTAGTTGTTCTCATAAATACCTACCACTATAACTTTTTTCAGATTTTTCTGACCACAGGTGTTCAATCGCGAGGGGGGGGGGGGGGGGGGGGGGAGGGGGCACACATTTTTCGTGTATTCCTCTCCCTGTGCGTCTTTCGAAGCAAAAAGTATCAAATTGTTTTTTGAAAAGTTTTCATCAAGACCTTTCTTTCCTGAACAACTCTCAACACTAATTGATTTGCCAAATCAGTTTAACTGTAGAAATATACAATTTTAAACTGTTGAACTGGCCTGGAATCAAATCAAATCAATTAGTGTTCTTTATTATATGTAGTTAAGAAATGACATATCCGAATTTCAGCTTTTATAAATACCTTCTTAAGTTTGAAATCAGCGTCTGGCAAGGTTTTAACAACCATGAAAACGTTTTATCATGATGAATAAATATTACCAGTTATCTCAGAAACATTATGACATCATCTAACACGATTCTATTTTTAGGGTTTTGTACTAAAATACAAAACCCTATTGCAATCACGACCTGTGTCTGTCTGTCCGTCCGTCTATCCGTCTGTATGTCACAGCAGTTTTTCTCCAAAACTATAGAAGCTACAGTCATCAAACTTTGTCATTGGGAAGGTCTGAATGAGATATTTTCAAAACAAGTCTTAAAATTGCCTTATCGGTAGCGAGGGGGGCAGGGGAAGGGGAAATGTACGAACCTTTCTCGTACCCCCTCGCGATAGACACCTTTCATCCGAAAAATGTGATAAAATGCATGAATGTCGGCCTTAACGAGTACAACAACAGCAAATACATGAGAAGTCGAGATTCACTCAACTTTGTTGGTAATAGTATCATTTATCGATTTTACATTTTCTTGAATAAAATCTTAACGGTACCATTGAATTCAATAAAATTTAGCAGACATATGACTATTTGTAAGGTTGATTTTTTCTAAAATTATCATAAAGATCGAATGGTATTTGACTAAGTTAGAGCAATTTGAATTTTCCTGCCTTACTATAGAACAATATGCGCTGTAGTACAATGGAAACATATGCGTATGGAACCATGTGCGCTTTTTACCGAGTTAGACACTACAGGTTTGCTGGGATTTGCATGAAAATTTCAGGAATGATACGTATCATAAATACCTTTGAGAACCGGTTCAGTTAATGGTATCAGTAATCGTAAAACAAAATGGTGGCTATTTTAATTGCGAAGATTGAATAATTTTGAGTTATTTTCCCAAACGTCAACGTTTAAGGTGCATGCTTTGAACACTTGATTCAATTCAATGAATGACTGAAGATGAGTCCCTACAATTAATACTCATACGTGAAGCAAGTCGAGGAGGCAGGAGGGAGCTTCTAGCAAAAGGGCTTTGTAACCATTCTAGGATTCGAAAAAATAGGCCAGGAATCGATGATTACAGTACAGGGGAGTGGCCATGGGAAAAAAATTTCATCAAAGGTAGCTGATATGAGTATCAAATGAAAGTTTTTATAGGAGCTTTTCAAAACAGCTCTTAACCTGACAGTTTTTGCTTCAGTAGGGCCACAGGGGGGGAAATACATGAAAAATGTGTTTCCTCCTTCGCGATTGGATACCTGTGATCTAAAATATCTGAAAAAATTATCAAGGGAGATATTTATGGGTATAACAATAACAAATACCTCGGAAGTCAAAATTCGTTCAAATTTGTTAATAATAGTATGATCCTCGAATTTCACATTTTCTCCAATAAAATCGTATTTGACATGTCTCTTGATTTTATTCGTTGCTGGTTACTGCATTTTGTAAGTTGAGTACAAAACCCTTCTGACATGAGCGTAGGTCTGTTTACCCAACTTGTTACTGACTTACTGCACTGTTCACTGACTACAGATAATAATCATACTGGTGAACGCAATGTTTTTGACTTGCCAGACTGCAAGCATCCTTGTTACAGCTTAGAAAGGAAAGCGATAAGTCAACACGAATTTCACTTTGATGCTCTTCTTTTAGCGTACATTTGCTGTTTTCATGCTCACAACTACATATAGTGCATCTTATGGGAAAATGGCAGTAAGATGTCCCATACCCAAAGCGCAGACAATTCCTACATTGCTCCATCGCACAATAGTGTACATGATCGTCTTAATTTTGTTTAACTCGATCATTTTCGTACCCCTTTGTAGATATAAGAGATAGTAATTGATTTCGTGATCTCTTAAGTTGGGATTGAATACTTTAATATCAGTAGCATTAATATTATGCTCTGTTTTGAGAAGCTTTTTTAGATCTTCTGGGGAAATTTTATGCAACCCTGTTAAAATGACTTTTATTGGGTCGTAAATCTGCCTGTTGGAATCGGAAATAGTTCACTTTCTTTGCTTTTAAATGCCTTTCGAATCTTCCAGATTGGTAAGAAAAAACCTTATACCAATTGACAATATTTGAATTGAAAAATTCGTAATATTCAATTCTTTAAGAATGGCGTCTATCGTAACGCAAGGTGAATCCGTAAATGCTATTGGAGGTATTCTCACCTAAGTTTTCACTTCAACGTTGGTTGTTGATCGCTTTCATTGCTATCCGGACGGTACAATGAACTGGATGCGGGAATTTGCGCCATTTTAAACTTGTCACGGAGAAAAACATTCCCGGCTTCTTTTCCTGCTTTGAGTTGGCTAGAAGATTTTTGGTGCACAAGAACTAAATATGAATTAACACTAATAGTAACATGCAGTAACTTTTTCTATGTTGGGTACATTACCCAGCATAGAAAAAATTACTGTGAAACTCGGAATAATAAACATTACTTAGTCACTATGTAAATCGAACATCTGTTTAGCTCAAAGATTTTAAATACTCCAAGAGACTGAGGAAGCGGACCGAGGCTTCACTGGTTGTGCATACGATGTAAGCGTAGTAATGGAGAGTTGAAAAAGCTGTAAGTACGTGCATACGGAACATGAAATTGAAGCAAGGATCTATTAGGGCAAGCAGCGTAGAATGTATTAATTTGCCTGCGTACATTTTGAGGTAAAAGACTATGATGAAGCTTGAACAAAAGACATTCGTCAAGGAAAGACCGTCTGGACTCGAGGACTTCAAAATATGTAGTCGGTTATCATAAAGGGAGTAAGGAAGATTGAATTTGAAGAATAGAGACCGAATGAATCTGCGTTGAACTGACTCATAAGCAACGATGTGCTTCCTGCGGTACGGACTACAAATTTGGGAGCAGTACTCCAAATTTCTACGTACTAGTGAAAAGTGAAGACACTTACAGGAAATGATATGTTGAAATGACGAAGCAGATTGTAAAATAAGCCCAGATAAGTGGGAGACTTTCTTAATAATTAGAGCAATGTGGAGATTAAACTTCAGTTTAAAATTGAAAAGCACACCAATATACTTAAAGGAGGTTACATTGCTCGAAGGGATGCCAACAAGCCTATACGTTGAGAGGAGAGGAAATTTTTTTATAGGAAAATGTCATCTGATGGTATTTGGAAACATTTAAGGAGATATGGTTTGATTCACACCAGTCACTAAGACACTGGAGACCACTTTGAAGGATATACACGTCTAAAAGGGAATCAATACCTCGAAAAATCTTGGAGTCATCAGCATAAAGGCAGTTCCCGCTCCAAGGACAGACAATCCGGACATTTGTCCGGGGTGGCAAATTTTAAAGGGTGGTATTTTGGCTGCTAATGAGGCAAAATTAAACGAAATCGACAATTAATGCAAATATATACTTGTCGACTTATTCTTTGGCAAAATTCAATATGCAAAATAGATTCGAATGTACTTTTTTTCTTAAAACCTTAAAAAGTATTGTTAACCCGTAATTTCTCCTCTCTGTCTCTTTGTAAACAACCATAAGAAAAAAGCTCGTTTAACTTAATAACGAAACAAGTTGAGTAAGCAGGAGAGTGCTCCTACCAGAAGGTCTTTGTAAACATCCTAGGGTTAGAAACAAGTTTTCTAATGGCGTGAATCGATAACATGAATTATTCATCCAATACTTAGATATGAAATTGTTCAAATTTATACAAAAGATGCACAGTTTCTTTCAAAAATACAGTGCAGCCGCCGTTTTAATCTAGCTTAAATGATTTTTTTGAATGCTCGGCCGATTGAACATGTTCAAGTTAAACACTATTCCTTAAATTTTCATGAAAATTGAAAGAAAATAAAAGTGCCTAAGTCAATTTTAAATATATATAGGGTTTTCCAATAAGAGGTGTTATTTTGAATAGATCTTCAGGTTTAACACCTTGCGACTTCTTCCTTTGGAGCCACGTGATAGAGAAGGCCTATGCCAAAAGCCCAGCGTCGATTCAAGATCTCAAAGATGAAATTCGTGAGGCTATCGAGGACAGAGGGCAACCACTTTGCGATTTGGTTATGGAAAATTTTATGAAGAGGATATGGTCCTGTAAGCGTGTCGTAGTAGTTATTTGCTCAATGTTAATTATTGCTATTAACGGCATATCTTCTTCTTTATAATGAATTAAACATTCGATCATTTATTTTGAAAAATGGCATTTTTCTTTTAATATCAAAATAACACCTCTTAGTGGAAAACCCTATATCAACCATAAACACGTGTTATTGTTGGTATAATTCCATATAATTGAAATGGCTATAACTCACTTGACAATGATTCGATCTCAATTAAATTTTGTGAACATATATATCTTATGTCAGTCTATATAATTGCAAAATTTCAAGAAGTTTAAAGGTACCGTTTTGATTTTATGGGCAAAAATGTAAAATCTACTAATCATACTATTATTAACAAAGTTGAGCGAATTTCGATTTTTAAGGTATTTGTTGCCCTTGTACTCATAAAGATCCACGTTCGTGATAATTTTCAGATTTTTCGGCTGAAAGGTGTCCAATCGCGAGGGGGGGGACACAAATTTTGCGTACATTTTGCCTTCCCCTAGACCCCCTAATTCATAAAATGATTTTTTTATTTCAGATTCTAAAAGTTCTAATCAAAACCTTTCATTTGATACCCCACTCGACTACCTTTGATGAAAAAAAATTTTTAAGGGCCAATTCGTTATTAGGGGGGACCCCCCCTTAAAATTTTTTTTAAATTTTTGTTAAGGCCTTAACTTTTGAGAGATCGTCACTTCTGACCTTTTCACAAAGTTTGAGCATTCTAGCTTCTATAGTTTCTGAGGAAATCAGCTGTGATGCACGGACAGACGGACAGACGGACGGACGGACAGACGGACAGACAGGTCGCGAAACTAGTAGGTCTTTGTAAAAAAAATTTTTACAAAGACCTAAAAATGGCTAGGTACACAAAGACGCCACCCCACGTAGGAGCATGCTTCACTTGAATAGAAAAGAATATCATACATGATCATTTGTTTTTTATCCACATCATAAAAGGGCATAGAGAACATCATCAGTTTCGATGAGATCCGGTTACGAAAAAACTACTAGCAAGTGAGAGAGATTTGCTTGCTTGTTGGTTTTCGAGGAAGTGAGAAAAACAGAAGGAGTGTACTTGATGAGAGCCCGTATCGTTTTTATGTGATAAATTTAAAAAGGCTTCTTCGCCACACAATTGCATTATTCTCCCTCTTAATAACAAATGCAAGTTTGTACTTGAGTGTCCAGTGAAATATTTGGCAGTATATTAAAAATATTTGGCCATTTTCTAAAGGCAAGTGCAACTGTAAATATGAAGTTTTTTAATTCAAAACCCCGTGAGCAGGTACGCTATAAAAAGTTACACGGACAGGCGCGCGAGCAAAATGCTCACGTCATTTCAGATGCAGTTTTTCAATCGAGCGTGTTATTGTTTTGAGCAAAAACTTGATTTAAATAAATATCAGAGTATCTTATATCTTATTTCCTCAAAAATTTGAATGAATTAAATTTTTAAGCCACCACTTTTTTGTAACCCACTGCTAATGAGTATCAAAACTGCAACATCATTAGACCTTAATAACATCTCAGCATCTATGGCGTGACAGCCCAAGTCGGGCCTTGGCCTGCAAGATTCAATTCCTACAATCATCACGGTTCTGCGACCTCGTTTGCCAGGTGTTCACTCCCAGCGAGGTACTGCAATCAGCTTCTATCGTGTCTCCCCATTGAATTCTTATTGCCGGGTGTCTACCTTGATAATATCGACCTAAATATAAAGTTTTTTGTAAATCCGCTTAAAAAATGTGTCTTTTAAATAAAAACCAGATAAAAACTGTGTCTTTAAAAACTGTGTCTTTCTCTTAAGAAATTAACCTTAAAATTTATTTTTCCATGGTATCTCGAGAAGTGTATTTTTCATGGTATTTATAGCACGTGAATGTCACGTACTCAGTGAAGAGTAGTTTACTGTATGAAATAACATGCTTTTTTAGAGCATTTATATGGTGCACAGAAACCGCTAGGTCTATTCTCAATTTTAGCTTCAGGATAAAATACTAACGGGGATAGGTGCTTGATAGGCAAAATGCCGCACTTGAGGACACTGCTCAAACAAATACTCCACTGCAAGGATACAGTGGCTTTAAGTAATGCCTGAATTAGATCAGATGAAAGTTCATAAACATACAGGAAGGTTAGGAAAGAAGGAAGGAATTATGTCGCTAACATTAAAAAACCGCAAGTAAAATGCTCAAAGCGCGCCTTCTTACGGTTTAACACGGATTGTATTGCGTCTCACATATGACTAATTATTTCAAAAGTCTGCAAGTGATTTCAAATAAAATTAACGATTTCTCTTTGTAAATCGCAGGATCTTTCTGTGCCTGAATTGTGTTACTTCTATAAATTATTTATTTCTTGATTTGTTCAGCTTTGCCTATTTTGAATGATACTTGTGGTTTTTGCTTTTTTGGGAGGGTAAATCTTCATTTGCAATGCTCATTTTATATCTTCAATTGTTTAATTTAAGAAACTGTCTGTTTCAGATTGTCAAACGGACTTAAAAAAAACTATCTGGTTGCCATTTAAAAAGACAGAGGCTGAAAAAAGAAGCCCAAAGGCAGAAACAAGCTGCGCTTCAAAGAGTTTTTTTAAGAAGCAGTAGACCTCTGTTAGTATCGATGCAAATGACGATTCAGAGTGTCCAGTACCAAATCCAGGAATGAACCAAAACACGGAATCGCCAGAAAGAATACATGAGCTTCAAATTGTCGATATATCCAAAGTGGCAGGAACTAGCACTATTCCGTCACCGAACGAAAGTACAATAAAAAATTGACACCAATCCGGCACTTATGAAAGGCAGTCAATTAGCTTTAAGTACAGATCCAGCTTTATGACCAAGAATTTTAGGAGATGCCGAAAGAAGTTTTTTGGTTAGACATGGTGCACCTCAGCCACTGTATAACTTTAAATTTCCTTCCAATGAAACTGGCCGAAAATTTAGTTCTAATTATTACAAATGAATTTTAAGCAATGGAGAGCAAGTTGTGAGGGACTGGCTAGTGTACTCTATTTCAAAAACTGTGTATATTGGTTTTACTGCAAAATTTTTGGTTATGTGGTCAGTTCGCTTTCAAAAGATGGCTTTAAAAGTTGAAAGCATCCAGTCGAAACTTTAAAAGACCGTGAAATTCACAAAAATCATATTAAAGTTATAAGAATGTTAAAATTAATAGCAATGTTAAATTTTGCCTCAGACCTGAGTGTTGCCCTGAGAATATTGCTGACTTTATCAATAACTGTTCCAAATAGGGAAAGTAGTTTCTCTAAAATAAAATTAATAAAAAGTTTTTTACGTTCTGCTACTACGCAAAATCGTCTTCTGGTTTGGCTATTTTAGCGATTGAGCATTAAATTGCTGATCAAATAAACTTAAAAGAGGTAGCAAAAAAGTTTGCAGAAATAAAAGTGAGAAAGTAAAATTTGTTTTGACTTTAGCATATAGTTGATGTTACTTTTGTTTTGCTGTTGTAAATTCGTTTTAATTTTTACTGTTTTGTTCTACTTATAATGTAAAATGTTTTTTTCTAAATATACGTTTTGATTAGAACTGAATTATTTGATTTTTATCTGTAAGAAAATCAAAATTTTAGTTTTCACATATTTAAGGGGCGGCAATCGGTCGGAGCGGGCGCTGATGAGGAGACAGGGCAAAGTGATAACAGAAGGTAGATCATTGGCAAAAAGTAAAAATAATATAGGGCCAAGTATTGAACCTTGCGGAACTCTCGAGCTTGGGTGAAAAGAAGAAGAGAAGCAAGAATTAAAAGTGAGTGTACATGAACGATTCAGGACATAGGAGAGACACCAGGAGTAGAGACAAATAGGGACATTAAACCCAAAAAGTTTCTCAAATAGGAGAGAGTGATCCACTGACTCCAAGGCTTTAGAGAAATCCGTAATATATCCATAATTCATCTTGGACTATTCAAAAGCCTTATTAAACAGTTTTGCGGTTCAGATTAGTATTTTTCCAGGCAATGATTTGAATGGGCTGAATTTTAAAATGATTTAACTCTCGAAATTTTGCTAGGTAAAATTGATATTTATATTTCTAGTTTGAAACGTACAAACTGAAACAACCCTGATAAATTCATAATAAAATTATATATAAATCTAAAAATTTCAAAAGAATGAATTATGTTTACTCAACACAATTGAAGACTTTTGAAACAATTTACCGCAAAAATGATAGTCATTGTGCTGCTTTTCCTGTTAGAAAAAACTGCATAGATATTGAAATTTTCTAGCCAAATATTGAAATTTCCAATTTATTGAATAAATATTCAATTGTAATAATATTTATTAATTCATGCAAACCATGACTACTGCCAATCTTTTAGGCAAATAAATATTTCTCAAACTGAAGCGAGTCATGACCCTGCTTAATTTTACTCTTGGTAATTCTAAACCATGTAAAAACGCGGAACCATTCAAGAAAATATCAGCCACGATCATACAGAAATATTCACAGCAATGCCATTCTCTTTTCCTTACCATAAATTATTCCATTTTATTCTTTTCATTAAACTGTAAGTAATAACGGGCCATAATTTACCAAATCACTGTGGTAATTATTTTCACACAATTACGAAAAATTTACTTGCAATTCACTGTTGTGTCTTTAGGTGTACTCGTATATGGACGTACCGCTAAGCTAAAATAGGAAGACTTAAATCTTGCTGGAAGCGATAAACAATTATTATTGGTCTAAGTACTCGCTTATTAACTTCTATTCATTGAATAACTAGTTCATGCCGCTAAGGTGTGAGTGGTTTTGTTTCAAGATTGGTATAAGTTGCATATAAACTACACTACATCAAAGAAAATCTACCACCATTCACTTTCTTTGAAGCTTGTAATGTGGTCATTTAAAAACGCCGAGGGCCGTGTTTCTTTGTTTTGTACAACAAATCAAGATGCAAATAGAATTATTGTTTTAGATGCGTGCATCATAAAATTTATAGTTGCTTGCATGTGTGAAGCAGTAGCTGCAAACATTTTGAGCGTAAACATTTTAATAAATAGGTTTATGAAATCAAATTCAGAGAAAAATATACTCCGTTTGGTTTCATTCGACGATTTAACCAGGCTTTGATATAACTTTATTAATTTATCAAAGAGAATTTCTTACTGAAACCGTTCAACGTACACAAATGAAGTTTGAGTACCACTACCGTAAAAACTTATGGTTAATTGGACTTTTGTTATGTTGCATCATCGTCCTGATGGAGGTTGTTTTCGCTGTGTAATAAAGCAATGCTCGCAAAATTTCAAAGCAACGTTATATGTTTATTTCTAATTAACTCTTCACTTTTGCAACCAGGCGTGCATTTATCTTTTGAAAGTCAGCGAATAAATGTACGCATAAATTTCATGGATTACTGGTCTTAAAAGTTTCAATTGAATAGTCTCAATGTTTTTGTTCAAAGTCGGTTCGGATAACACTATCGTGGTAAGAACTTTTGAAGCTTTTTTCTAGATGACCACGTCCGAAAAACTAATACCAGACGGAAAGGAAAATTTCTCCCAAGTACTCTCATTTCAAAACAATTAATCATTTCACTGGCTGCTACCTTCAAAATTAAGCAATGTTTAAGGAAAATGTTCTTTTGTGTAATTAGTTCCAATTTAAGCCGTTTCAAGCTTTTCTATGAAAAATATTCATTTTATCCAGTTGCTACTAAAATAGCGAATTTCCCTTATTTTCTGAACTTTAGGGGCCGCCATTTGGAATTAATGCATTTGATCCTAGTTTTTTAAAAATTTATATGTCTTAGATTCTCATTAATCACTGTGCTAAGTTTCGTTTAGATCGGAGTTTTACTCTAGACAGAGTGAAAGTAATCAGTTTTAGTGGAAATAGCAGTTAAAAATATTAGGTGTAAAATATTCGATGATTTTATTTTTCACTTGATTTTGTTTATTTCTGTGCAAAAGACATGATCTTAATATGATCAATAATAATCTCAAGTTTCGTGAAAATCCGTTGTAAATGCGGGCGCTAGAGGGCTATGAAAATTTGAAAAATACGCATATTTAGGCCGCCGTCATTTTGAAACATGCTTATTAAAAAGCCTTTAGATATGATTATTTTCGACTTTGAAATTAAGTTTTATACAAATCAAATCAAAATTGTGACTTTTATAAGTCTTTGAAGTTTGAGGATTCAGCCAGCGGTCGTTTTGTTCTTGAGACCTGACCTTTAGGTTTTTTACATTGTTCTCTGGAAACTAATAGTTTTCACCAAGACATCACGTTTCATCAAAACCGGTTGAAAGGTTTGGTCGCAACTACAACAACAAATTGTGCTTGTTTTTCGACTTTTGAATGGCCGCCATTTTTTTTCAGAGGGTTCAACTTTGGAGTTTTTATTGTGAACGTATGTACCAAATTTCATTCAAATTGGAGCTTCGCTTTGTTCGGAAAAGATAAGCTAATGGGTTCATAATCCATATATAAAGGTTATGATCATTTTTAATAATACTGATAAAATTTCATTTAATAACTTTAGTAAGAGGAACTATAATTACAATTTCATCCTCTTCTTGACTAAGTGCTTGAATAGGATTAGAAATTAATCTATTATCATTCATCCCCCTGATTAATAATAGAAATAATATAATATCTTCTGAAACAGTATTAAAATATTTTTTAACGCAAGCAAACAAAACTGCACAAGAAACAACTTGGGTAGACACACCCGTATTCATGTCAGATGGGTTTTGTACCCAACTTCTCAGAAATGCAGTCACCAGCAACGAATAAAGCAAGGAAACATGTCAAACAGATCTGCACGTTTCGAAGAAAATCCATCGTTTCTCTATATTTCTGTTATTGATCTTATTTGGAAATTTCTAGAAGATCAAATCAAAACTGCAGTGTCTGATTCGATGGAAAATACCATAAAATACCAAAACAGTGTGGTATTGTTGTTGTATTTGGAGAAATTTCAAATGACCATAACTTCCGTGAATTCCATTGAGTTTAAAGGTGTCCATGCAATTTTATTGGGAAAAATGTGAAATTCAAAGATCATACTGTTATTAACAAAGTTGAGTGAACTTCGACATTTAAGACATTTGTTTTTGTATTCATAAACACCTACCTTCAAATTTTTTTAGATTTTTTGGATCACATGCGTCCTATTGCGAGGGGGGACATGGATTTTTTATGTGTTTCCCCCTCCAACTGTCCCATGCGTCCCTAAAGCGATAAATTCCAGTTTAAGAACTGGTTTGAAAAGGTATCATAAAGGCCTTTCATTTGATACCCACATCGGCTATCTTTGATAAAACTTTTAATTTCGGGGACCACTCCCCTATATGGGAAGACCCCCCTTTAAATAGCTTACAAATAATTTTTTTTTTTTGCAATTGAAGTTTGAAGAAGGCACCACTGTTCACATACGTACAAAATTTTATGTTTCTAGCTTATATCGTTTGCGAGAAAATGAGGTGTGACACACGGACGGACAGACGGATGGGCAAGATGCAATTTTAGTAGCGCTTTGTAAAAATTTTTTTCAAACCCAAAAAATGATTTCTGATGCATCTAGTTAGAAATCGAGGGGGAAATTTGGAGACTAAAATTAAGGACTTCGATTTCAGGCATACCGTATGTCTTCTGACTATTGCCTGAAGAACTGAACAAGGAAATCATTAACGCAGATATTGTTGACTCTAACCCCATGCTTAGCATAGATTCTAAATAACCCAGCCAAAATAGTGAGAGCGAAAACCAGAGCCAAGAGGTTAAAGAGCACAGGATGACTATCTAATTACTCTAACTCATCTTTGATGGATCTGAAGCTGTTAAGCCAAATTTACATAATGGCTAGTGAAATAAAAACCGTTTTTAGGTCTTTGTAAAAAATTTGTTACATAGACCTACTAGTTTCGCGACTTAGTTGCTCGTCTACCCGTCCGTCCGTCCGTCCGTCCGTCTGTCCGTGCGTCACAGCTAGTTTCCTGAGAAACTATAGAAGCACGAATGCTCAAACTTTGTGAAAAGGGTCAAAAGTGATGGTCTCTTAAGAGTTTAGGTGTTACTAAAAATTTAAAATTTTTTTTTAGGCGGTCCCCCCTACAATGAATTAGTCTTTAACAATTTTTTTTAATCAAAGGTAGTTGAAATAAAAGGTCTTGATTAGAACTTAGAGAATCTGAAATAAAAATAATCATTTAATGAATTAGGGAGTCCAGGGGAAAGCAAACTGTACCAAAAATTTGTGTCACCCCCTCGCGGTTGGACATCTTTGATCCAAAAAATCTGAAAATAACCACGAATATAGGCCGTTGTGAGAACAAGGGCAACAAATACCTCAGAAACCGAAATTCACTCAACTTTGTTAAAAATCGTATGATTTGTACATTTTACATTTTCGACCATAACATCAAAACAGTACCTTTAAACTCCTTGAAATTATATATATTATATAGAATAATATAAGATATTTACTTTCACAAAATTTAATTAAGATCAAATCATAATCAAGTGAGTTACAGTCATTTCAATTGTATGGTTTGTGGTTGATACATATTTCAAATTGACTAGGAACTTTTATTTTCTTTCAATTTTCATGAAAATTTCAGGAAGAGTGTTTAACTTGAATATGTTCAATCGGCCAAGCATTCAGAAAAATCATTTAAGCTAGATGAAAATGGCGGCTGCAATGTGCTTATGAAAGAAACTGTGCATCTTTTGCATAAATTTGAATGATTTTATATCCAAGTATTGGATGAATAATTCAAATTATCGATTCACGTTTTTCGAAAACTTGTTTCTAACCCTAGAATGTTTATTTATTTATTTATCAAACCTAACAAGGTGTTCACACAAAAATAAATACAAATACATTTCCTTATGAATAAAATATAACATATAGTATGTCTTAATAGTTTCTTAAAAATATATAACTATCATAACATCACATTTTTATTGCTTTAACGTTACGAAAAAGGATAGGGACGAGTAGGAATTAGGACGAAATTAACTTAGAAACGGCTATTTTAAATTGGGATCTTGAGATGGTTTGAGAATAAAGGTGACCTACACTGTTCAAAATTTTGCAACATCTATTTATCGGCTCGTTCTCACCATAGATCGTGGAATGTTTGGTTTCCACCAGTAAACGAGAATGTCGTGTAAATCTTGCTTGTTCGTTCAAGATTATCCTGTCGGCGAGGTACTGAACTTTAATAGTACCCCTGAGGACGTCAAATGCAAAGCAAGAGCCTATCATAGTCCTACGGGAGGCAAGTGAATTCATATTAAGAATAGATAGCCGATTTTCATATGATGGCAAATTATGAAAATTTTGTGGGGCGTACAGGGATCTCAAAGCAAATAGCAAGAACTGTTTTTGAACGGACTCCAATCTCGCTGTATGAATACCGAAAATCGGATTCCAAACGACACTAGCGTATTCGAGAATGGGGCGCACTAGTGATGTGTATAAAGTTTTTGTCACCCACAGATTTTTAAATTCTTTAGCACGCCGTTTGATGAAGCCTAGAACTTTATTAGCCCTGCTCTGAACTTCATCGTAATGTAAATTAAAGCGGAGTTTCTTATCTAAGAGGACACCAGGATCTACTATACTCTCAACTCTGGCAAGCTTTATATTGTTGAGGTGATAATCATTGACCAAAATTATATTTTTCCGAGAAAAGCTAATCACCTGGCATTTCTCAAGGTTCAGATATAGACAGTTATTATTAGACCACTCCAGGAGGGAATTCATTTTTTCTTGTAAGAACAGTGAATCCTTTTGGGATGCTATAACGTGGTATAATTTTAGATCATCCGCATAAAATAAATGTGGTATGTCAGATAACACTTCAGACAGGTCCGATATAAATATGTTGAAAAGAAGCGGACCTAGATGACTGCCTTGAGGTACACCGGAATAGACTTGAATTTCGTTGGATAAGTATCCCTGAAATTTAACGTTTTGAGTTCGATTTGATGGATAGGAATCTAGCCAATCAAGCAGGGGGGCGGTGATTCCAAATTTACGTAGTTTAAGTGATAAAATCGTATGATTGACACGGTCAAACGCTTTACTAAAGTCAGTGTAAATTGCGTCGACTTGGTGTCCGTTTTCCATTGCACAGAGGATATTAGATACCATAATTGTGAGGTTTGTGATTGTGGATAGATTTTTTCTGAACCCATGTTGTTGGTCATTGAGACGTTGCTCAATAATGGGGGATATTTTAGAACACACTATTTTTTCAAATAATTTTGGGGTTGCTGATAATATGGCAATTCCTCTGTAATTTTCAACTGCCCGTTTACTTTTGTTTTTATATATAGGTGTCAAATGAGAAGATTTCCAGTATGCTGGAGAGACGCCGCTCAATAGGGATTTATTAAAAAGTATATGGAGAGGTGAAGCTAAATGATCTTTACATTGAAACAGAAAGGATGGTGGAAGTAAATCAGGGCCAGGACCATGGTTCAAGTCAAGTGTTTCAATTGCTTTAAAAATATCTTCTTCTGAAACTGAAACTTCTTGAAGCAATGTTGTAAAATTTGGTTCTAGGTCATGTAGATGAGCTGGAGTGTTTGGCAAACAATACACAGATTGAAAGTGATTTCAAGTTCTCAGGTTCATCAGTGGAGGTATGGTCTATCTGAATAAAACTATCATTATTTTCTCTTGAACCACCATCTAAACAGGATTCTTTTTCGGTCAAAGAGTTTTTGGATGAGCACGGTAGTTGAATTGAGCCTTCTTTTGATGGAACCTGAACTCCATTACTTGCGAAATTTTGGTGTTTAGAGGGACGTGTCATGTTCTCAGGTTCAAGAGCGGAGGTCTGGTCTTTCTGTTTGATACTATTAATGTTTGTTGGTAGATTACCATCTGAAGGATTTACTGAGTTTACAATATTATTAGTATTTAAAGGAAGAATGTTGTCAGTAGTATTAGTATTGATAGTATTGAGATTTTTGTTAGTTGTGAGAGCTTTTATTATATTATTTTTTTTTATTATATTATTTTTATATTTAATCGATACATCCTTACTGAAAACGGCTTCACTTGATTTCCACTTCTTGAAGCTCATCCCATTCCAAAAAACACTACCATTTTTTGACTGATGGTTTGTAAATAGCCATGCATACTTTTGCGAGATAAAAACTTTAAAAGAGCGGCTGCGCTTATTTCCTTGTGAAAGGTCCTGAACTCTGCAACCTTGAAGCAATAAGTTGTTTTCCAAGAATTTTCGCACTATAGTTGCATTGGTATTTTTCGGTGATTTTTTTTAGAAAAAATATGCTATAGTCTTTGTCTTCGCTATGGCGATTGCTTATGACATTAGCGGCCTTCAACTTCCTGAGCCTACCATTCCACTCATCCTCTGACCAAAACGTGCCTAATTTGAAGATGGGTCTTAAGACTTCTGGGCCTAGCTTTGAAGCTGTTTGATTTGAAGATGTTGGAGGTATTTCTGATGACTCCAGATTAACTGTATTATATTGATCGGAAGAAGCACATTGTGTACAATACTGCTGGAGTAGTCTCTGCTCCAATGAATCGCATTTATTTTCGATGCACTGCAATTTTCTTAACACTTCCGGTTGTTGCGGTTGTTGAAGCAAGTTATTTCGGTCTAACAGCATTTTAGTGATGTTTCTAACCATATCACATATCTTTTTTCCTCACTAAAGTCTTCCCTTACAGATGGTGGCTGGATGTTGGATATCTGCTCATTCATTGAAATTAAACGAGTGTTAAAAATTTCGAGGGCTTTATATATTTTTTTATCACTATTTGATAGGCTCGTTGCTAACTCGTCAAAGCTGCTAGCCATCTCTATAAAGCTCTCGTCGTTTGCACGAGAATTCAATCTTTGCCTGTCAATCATTTGGTCTTTCTCTTCCATAAGATCATTTATGTGACCAATGATTCTTTCATACATGTTCCGCATTTTTTGCTCAATGTTTTGGCAGTCAGAGCATATAAAATGTTCCTCTAAGTTAGGATGGAACCAATCCCTCGGTGCATCCATGCAGGCGCCATGCAGCTTCCGGTTGCAAAATCCCTTACATAACACGTATTTAAATATGTTATCGAATGCAATGCAATTCACTAGGCTGCACCTTACGCTCATTATGAAGAAGATTTTTAGTAGACAATGACGAAACCAATGGGGTAGGTCAGCAACAAAACAAACACACTACAGAGTTCGAAAAAAGCACACTTAGTACAAACTGCTGCGATCACCAATTTGTTAGAATCAATTATCAGAGTCAAGGTATTTAATTGGGTTACAATCATGCGAATATCAGAATTGCAAGAATAAATTTACTGCGGCGTGGATATTTATTTATTAATTACTTATTGAAGTCACTTTGAGAAATTGATTATTATCGCACATTCAAAAATTATAGCAGGGTTAATGTTTAATTGTACTCGTACGCGGTTTCATTTTTGTCGATAAATTGCTATGGGCTTTTAATGGGTCACTGGGTAGGTTCACGGTTATAAACAATTAAACACTTTTGTCAGTAGAAAAAAAATATTTGCGGAGCTATATTGAATATACGTCCGTACGTGACGACGGTTGGTTTAATTTTGACCTTTGACCAAAGACCTTCTGGTAGGAGCATTCTCCTGCTTACCTGACTTGTTTTTTTTTTGCAATACAGATCTAGCGAGACAAGAAAGTGAGCTGAAAAGCTAGGTTGACAGAAAAAACAAAACGACACGTGAGGCGGTTAAGGAGCATTTGGTGACCAGCATAACTCAAAAAGGCTTTGGCGACCAGCATAACTCAGGAAATGTTTGTCGAACAGGATAAGTTAAGGATTATTCGAAGCCAAACGGGGCCTCGCTGTGAACAGTTATTTGATTATTTTAATAATGTCATGTTTATGAATTTCATTTATTATATAATTTTCATTTTGTAATTTGGCTTTATGATTCTAAAAACGAAAATCAAGAAAGTGTTCTTAGTTGTGCTATAACCGACTCGGGTGGTCATTGCATCTGGCGGCTAAATTTCTTTGTAGGAATTTTATTTATAGTGTAGTACACCTACTTGAATTTAATACCTACTTAATCAATGTCATCTAAATTCAATCGATTTCATAATATTTCAAGTTCATACGCTTCTTTCTTTTATCTTCTATTCATTTACTCTAACCATTCACGAAACCAAATACACATGTTACGTTAAAAACTATGCTCTGCAAACTACATGTTTGTTTTTCCAATACATTAACCAAAACTAGTCATTGACCATGAGTTAACGCAGCTACCTAATAGAAAATGGACCATTCTCGTTTTTCCGCATGTGAAACATGAAGCAAAGAGCTCATACATTGACTCACAATCAATACAAAATGGTATGAAGTACTGAGAAAAAAGAGCCACAAGTAAAATTGAGATATGCAAGAAAATGCATTTGGAAAAATGCAATGTTTGTACATAATTGCATTGAGAATAAGTACAAATAGGAAGTAAAAAGTAAGAAAACTTGTCATTTGCTTGCTAGTAATTACAAAGCATTGAAGCATCACGCTGTAAATTTTTCGAACGGCAATTTTATCAAGTCTTTTCCTTCTTTGTAGCACTACAACCCCTCTCAAGCCTTCTCTTCCTGCAAATAGCACCTCCAACCGTCTTGGTCGATTAACCATGTCCTCCGATTTCGAAATCCGAGCAGCGGATGAACTGTCCTCGTCGAACGAGTCAGACCAGAATTTCCTCGGTCTCCCCACTGGTCTCCAGTCTTTAGTTATCCGAACGAATACCTCTTTGGATATCCGTCGTCCATCCATACAATTCGTGTGGCCAGCTCATTGCAGCTTCCACAGTCTTACAATCGTTGAGACCTCCGGGTTGTTCAAAATTTCATACAGTTCAGGGTTGTATCGAATTCACTATTGGTCCCCGTGCAGGTTCGCTCCAATAATTCGCCTCAGCACCCATCGCTGAAAAGCGTTCAGCTTATTTGTAAATACTTGGGTAAGGGTCCATGTTTCATATTCATAGCATAGCACAGGTCTTATCACAGATTAACATACTTGGAGCATTGTTTTCCTGTGTATGCAACTAGTGTTCAAGATCATCCAAACTAAATAAAGTATTTTATTTGCGAGCTGTACTCTTCGGCGTATTTCGTCGGTTTTATTATTAGTTCTCGTTATTTGCCGCCATAATACACAAATTCGCTCACATTTTCGATACTGTGTTCGCCAAGTGTGGTATATTGGTAAGTCTAAAAAGTATTTAGCCTCTTTTTATCATTTTTCGATTGAATATATCTTTTATTTAAAATGAATTTTATTTAAATACATATTGCTCATTATTATCTATGACATATTGCCATTTTTTGGGTAGAGTCATTATTCCATCTGTGTAGAGCATTTGTGATTTATCGGCGAAGAACTTGGCCAAGTGATTTCCACAGTCCCTTTTTGAAGTGAATTTCCTTTGATTAAGGAAGTTTTCAAGAGACCAAAACAAATGGCAGTCTGATGGTGCAAGGTCTGGACTATACGGTGGATGCATCAAAACTTCCCCGTCAAGCTCTGTCAATTTTTGCCGGGTCATCAAAGATGTATGTGGTCTGTCATTGTCATGATGGAAGACAACGCCCTTTCTATTGATCAATTCTGGCCGGTTTTTTTTAAATTGCTTATTATAATCTGGTTAATTGTTGACAGTACAGAGCCAAATTGAGTGTTTGGCCGGGTTCTAGCACCTCATGATAAACAATTCCCAAACCTTATTTGTTGTCAATTCTTTCTTTGAAATCGTTTGTGACGATTCACCTTTTTTTGACCATGATCTTTCTCGAGCGACATTCTCGTATCTCAGTACTTTTTAAACCATCCAATATTTATATTTGAGGTATTTTTTCATGACTGCGTCATGAGCTTTGGTTTATTTTTATTGATTTGTAGCCTTGCTAGTTTTGCTTCGATGTCGAGTTTCAGGAAGAGTTCTTTGCCAGTTGTTAATGGCCGAGGTAAAATGTTGATGTTGCCCACATAGGCTACTACATGGCTCAATTTGTATAGTAGTTTATCTCGTGTTTCAACAGGTAGCTTCCTTATGATGTACTCCAGAGCCAAATAGAATAGCGATGGGGCTAGCCCATCTCCCTGGTGTAGTCCAATATTTTTGTCGAAGGCATCGATGATTTTGTTATTGATGCGGATGTTACGGGAGCTGCAGTCCAAATATTACTCAGTCCGTGTTCCGTCGTTCCTCTCTGTGTACTGTGAACAATAACATACACATACGAAAAGCTTCAAATTCTAACCAAAGCATCTGTGGGTGCGGTGCCATAACATGCATTAGCAGGAGTGGGTGTGTATCCATACTCGTATTAAGTATGTAACATGTACACACAATACTTCGCAATTGAGTGTACCGCCTCAGTAAAACAAATTGGTTACATGCATGTGCAATTAGGCAAATCGAGCAAAAGCTTGAGCTTTGTGGTTGCACCAGCCACAGTGAGATGGCAGTAAAAAAAACATTACAGTTGAACTTTGATTAATGACAATTTGAAGGTGCCTTCTTTATTTTAGTTGGTAAGCAATTACGTCAGCATAGTTATGCTATAAAATAAAATTATAGAAGCAAGAAAATCGTTAAGTATTTCTCCAGTCAGTGGCTTAAGGCGATTTGTGTTATCCACGTAGTGACTAGTGGTAGCGTGTGCAAACCATTTTAGTTCAACAGCACAGAGGCCTCAACTGGTTGGTAAATCGGTGTCTATTTTGATCATATGCATACGACTCATTACTAAATGTAGCCTGTCTGTCGGCAGTTGAAGTCGTGCAGCACAGAGGCTTTTTTAGGATATTGCAAAATGATTTTAAAATACCGTACTAGTTTCGCGTCCTGTCTGTCCGTCCGCCCGTCCGTCCGTCCGTGTGGTACACCACTTTTTCTCGCAAACCACATAAGCTAGAAACATAAGATTTTGTAGGTAGGTGCGAAGTGACGCCCTCTTCAAAGTTTCAACACGAAAAAAATTCGATCAACTTTGTTAGTAATAGTACATTTTATAAATTTTGCTTTTTTGTCTATAAAATCAAGATGGGACCCTTAAATTTCCCAAAATCTATAATTTAAGTTTTCTGAAAGTAATTGTATATGGTTCGAAAATTTCACAATAATTGAACAATAAACAGCTAAGTTACAGCCGATTGAATATTTAACAATTACAACAACATTAACACGTGATACTAGGGAGATACACATTTGCAACGGACCTAGACACTACAAATATGTAGGAATTTGGATAAAAAATTTAGAAATGGTTTGTAATATCCATGTTCTATCATGACTAATCAAGCGACGGGGTCAAACCACTTGAAACAAAATGGTAGCGAGTTTAAAATCATAATAACCATAATAAATTTTCGAACTCAATTTATAGAATCTATATACTAGTCAAGTTTTGATATGCAGAATATATTGTTTGATTTACTAATTGTTTTACAATACCCTTCTGGCAGGAGCATCCTCCTGCTACTTCAACTTGTTTTATTTGTAAGGTGACTTACAACTAAAAAAGCGGTCCACGGCTCAGAGGCTATTGTCGCTTTCCTTACCAACTTGTAATTAAAAATAGCGTGTCCACTGACAGTTTTGGTTGCCGGCTCAGAGGCTATTGTCGGTTTCCTTACCGACTTGTAACTGAAAATAGTGTGTCCACCGACAGCTTCGGTCGATGGTTCAGAGGCTATTGTAATAATGTAACTTAGACGTCAGAATAGCGTGTATGCTGATGGTTTCCGATTAACAGCTCAGAGACTATCTTTTCTTTTCGCTTAGACTAAAGGCTGAGTGGCTTCCGACAGATGGTTTTTGGGGAACCACTCAACTTCTTAGTTTTTCCCATTAATTTATAAAATCTTGCTATGATTGATTGGCTTGACTGCCACTAGTTTCCATACTATTACTGGTAATACTATGAAAGCAAATTGAGCAAATTGTGGGCTGAATTCATATTTTGTCATTCACAGGCAAAAAAACGGGAGATAATTCGTTTAATTTAATTGCATTAAAAATTATTGTCCAAATGTCTACTCGTTAGTTTACTTAATCACAGGCATATTTTTGTATGTAATCAATTTATGTAACATAAGTGTGAAGTGACTAGGGATTGTACTGATCACTTGATTTCATTAAACGCTCTCAGCAAATTATTCGAATGCTAGATCAACTTAAAAGATAAGACCTTCATGTGGGTGCGCGTCATTGTTATTATTATTGTTTCAGTTGTTTGTGCGACAAAAGGTGTTATGTTGACATAACGATGGACACGCGTATGTTTACTTGTTAATTATGTTTTCATTATACTTGCTTGTGTTTATTGTTTACTTGTACTGTTTATTGTTTTGCATGTTAGTCAACTGAAACTTTATATCTTTGATAAGTTGTACCTTAAATTATGTTTGGATCGTTTGGAAGTTTATTTGAATAATTTTAAAACAGACAATATTCTCATGCTTGCAAGAAGGCCACTGAACTACCCACTAAATACCTCCCTTGTCAACCTGAGAACCCAGCCTGGAACCGTTTGACACATTACTTCAGGCTATGTCCCGTTTTGTTACGCCGTGAGGCGCCTTCAAGCTAGGGGATCCTTTTCCTAGCGGGGGGGAGAGGAGAAGAGGAAGTGCAAGAAGAACGATCCCCCAGCCCCAACACCCCCGGCTGCTGTGAGTTCCTTTTATCTTTTAGGACTGCCCGAGCATAATGTGCCACCTGGTCCCATTTGTCAACCGATTCAGGCATCACCGCAACTATATTATCCGGGGTGAGCTCTCCCGTCTCCCTGTAGAGTTTCCTTCGCAGCCTGACCCATTTTGTATACGCAAAAAATGTGTGGCAGGCATTGTCCTCCTCTACTGGGCAAAACCGATAATCGGGGGATCTTGTGCAGGTAAGACTGAAAAGACCCATGCCCGCTCAAAAGCTGATTCAGATAGAAGTCAGTCTCACCATGCCTTCGATTTAGCCACGGTCTCACATCTGCGATGAGGCACCTAGTCCAACTTCCATTCGTGAAATCGACCCAAGACTGCTGCCAATCGTTGAGCGGTTGCTGTCTCTCCTCGCGGACAACCATCTCCCTTGCATCCTCGTTTCGGCGCAGGTAAATAGCGTGGTGCTCTCTAGGAAGGAGGGCGACAGGTATCACGTCTGCAATAACTCTCACCACTGAATCAGAGGCTGTCGGGTACGAAGATGCAATCCTCAGTGCTCCTCTTCTCTTTACCTGTGCCAGAAGTTTTCGGTATACCTCCTTACTGAGAGCGTCACCCCATACTTCTGCTCGGTACAGTAGCACTGAGCCTACAGCACTCATCAAGAGGCGTCTTTTTGATGGGCAGGGTCCCCCTACGCTGGATATACGTTGACCCAGAGCCGATATTCCCGAAGCAGCCTTCTCTGCCACAGCCCTGATTTGCGCAGAGAAACTCATCTTCGAGTCGATCAGGAGCCCCAGGTACTTCACCGATGGCTTTAATTCGATTCGTACATCTCCAATTATGATTAACCTTCACCTAGAAATTCTCTTTTTTGTCAAGATGACCACTTCGGCTTTCTCCAGTGCTAAACTGGACCCGCGAGCACTCATTCAGTCTCTCACCCAGCGCTTTAACATACCTAACCTAAGTTGCGCTTGTTCAACGGTGTGTCCAGTAACCAGAGCTACAACATCATCCACATAGCCGACCAAGCGTGACTCATCTGGCATCTCGAGTCTCAGTAGCTCGTCGTAAGACACGTTCTAAAGGTTTGGACCAAGGATAGAACCCTTCGTAACACCCGATGTAACCGCCATCCTTTGTTAGCCCTATGTCGTGTCGTAGAGCAGGCTTCGATCCGTCAAGCAGTTCCTCAAAAGCTCCATTAGATATTCGGAAACTTGAAAAGGGGTTTCCAGCATATCCAGAACATCCACCCATCTAGCGGAATGATCCGTCACTTGGTGCGACTATATGCCTCTGCCTTTTGGACCGCGTTCACCACCTCTGCAATCGCATCAATGGTAGAACCTCCTGCTCTAAAGCCATACTACCGAGGAGATAGGTCCCCAGTAGCATGAATCGCGTCAGTGAGCCCTTCCTTGATGAGTTTCTCTAGCACTTTCCCAGCCGTGTCTAGCATGCATAACGGGCGGTACGCAGACGGCGATTCTTGATTTTCCTTACGCTTGCTGATCAGCGTGAGCCCTTGCGCCTTCCATCGTACCTGAAAAACCCCGTCCCGTAGGCAAGCGTTGCATGCGCTGAGCAGCAAGTCAGGACAATGGTGATAGACAAGCCGCAACACCTCAGCCGGAATGCCATCTGGACTTGGAGCCGTCTTCGCTTTCAATGAAAGGACCGCCTCTTCCAGTTCTGGTTGTATGAAAAGTGGAGACTCGACTGCTGTTTCACCATAGACAGCGCCTATACGTCCATCTTTTGAGCATCATGTATGCAAGGTTTCCGTGGTGCACCAAGCTTCCGCATGACTAGCTTGTAGCCAAGGCCCCACGGATCCTTGCTCACACTGTCCACGAGATTTTGCCAGCAGCCAGTCTTGCTGTTGTAGATCAATTCGCAAAGGCATTTCCTGGCCAAATTATATGCTGCTGCGAGATTACTTGCCTCGTCACTGTTCCATGCCCGTTGAGCCTCAACCCGAAGCTTGTGACACTCCCTTTGTTTTTCAGCGATTTTCGATGGGGCATAAAAGCTTTGCAGAGTTCACCACAGCTTGAGCTGCCAATTTTTCCATCACTTCCAGATCCCTTGAAGCGGTGCACTTGCTGCGAGCACCTCGACGAACCTCTCGACATCCATCGTTGCGATGTTCCACCTAATTGTAGAAAGCCGAGAGCCGAGAGCACGAACGTCGGGAGACAACATCGCTTATCTCAAGCAGAATGAACTGATGATCACTGGCTAGGTAGTCCTCTAATACCCTCCAGTTGTGTATACTCCATATTAAGGACTCCGAGGTGAATGTCACGTCAAGTATGGTTCCTTCCCAATCAATACGGCGGAAAGTCAGCGTATTTCCGGTGTTTAGTACAACGAGCGCCGCCCTGGCCACTATTTCTAGAATTTGTTTCCCCCGCAGATCTGTTTTAGGCATGCCCCATTCGATTGCTTTCGCGTTGTAATCTCATCCAACGAGTAGCTTTCCGTCTGCGTTCGAGACAGCGCTCTCCAATGCCTGAAGCTACCAGTTTCATCAGAATACCATGATGCTGAACTTTTATCCTGATGTTGCTCACTCGGCAGTAAAACGTCGGCTTTCATATCCCTCGCAAACTGCTCAAGCAGATTTTGGGCGGTTGAACTGCGGTGTAGGTTAGCAGCATGATTTGGGTCATCGAAATTCTAATTTTGCCTTGGCTAGGGCTTCCTGGAAAACCCGGCATTTTCCTGATCCCAACGTGTCCAAAATTCCACCTCGGCCAAATCTTTGACGCAGTTAATGTCTCTTATCTCGATTGTTGCCACCAGCTTAAGTGAGCCATAGCTGTGCTTTTGCCGAGGACTTTCTTTGCTGCGTCACAAAATACTCCCCTATTCTCGGCCTCTGCACCAAATTCGACCAGTATGTGACGCGACCGCGTTGGTCGTACTGCTTAAATGGCAGTGTAAGTATCTTCGGGCCTTAAATTCCCCCTAATGTCCCGTAGGATCTGTGCGTAGGATCGATAATTTTAATGTTTTACGAGCAATGCTTGGTGCCGGGATCTTGGTTGGGGCTTCTTTTTGTCCTGTTTTGCATCAGGTCTTTTTTCTTCTTGGGTATCCGTGCGAACTTTACTTTCTGGAGCTTTTTGAAGGAGTTATTTGGCGGCTTTCTTCGCACCTTTTGTATGCACTGTCTGGAACTCCTGATCTGGTGTTCCGAGCCCATCAAGTGCCTCTTCTTTCCTTCTTTTATCCCGATCTCTTTCAATTGGGCTGGACGCTATTCTTTTATTAATTTCTAATTGCGGATCTGTTTGCACGTGCCCTCTTTATTTCGCCCCCAGCGCTTCTTTCGCCTTTTGCTCTTCTTGGGCCTTCTGGTCCTCTTTGGCCTTTAACCAGCTCCTCCAATAATGCCCTATGTGGCCTAGAAGCTCCTCTAGTTCAAGTAGCCCAACCGTTACTGCTTTGGTGATTTTTGGCTAGTCGCATGCAGATTGTATCCTTTTTAGAACAACTCCCACTTTTCGGAATATCCTTTCTTCTTTATGTCGCTGGGCGGTAATTGTACTTTGTGGCCATCGTCCTTAGAAGAAGTTATCGGCTTCTGTTTCCTAATACAGTACTTCCACCACCTTTTTGACGTTGGCGATGAAATCACACATCGTCGCTTTAATTTCCTGGTCACTCTTTTCTTTTCCTGCCGTAATCTCCTCGTTGACTTCAGGATGGTTCTTTACTTATTCAGGATTTACAAATCTTACTTCAATCACTGCGGTAGCGATCGCAGCAGTGACTATCGAATCCTCAAGTTTCTTTATATTTTCTTCGCCGCTCGAACATCTGGCGCGTCCTGCAGAATCTCCCGCTTTTCCCTCATAGGACGCTTGGGCATTCACATCATTTTTTGCTGCGCTCGAATCTCAGTCTGAACCAGACTGTCTGTTAATCTCTTTTTTTGTCCGTCTTCACTGTCATTGTATTTATCGTCGTTTTTGTCGTCGTTAGTACCGCCCCCGATGTGCTGTTAACATAGTGAGTGCAGCTGCTGGTTGCGTCATTGTTATTGTTATTTTTGCATTTTTTTATCTTTTTTAAGGGTTTTTGGTTTTCGCAGGGGGAATGCTGGCTGACAGGAATACTCTTGGCGAATAGCATTCTATGGGGAGTTTCGCCCCCACGTACCCGAGAAAATCCCCGCAGGGGGAATGCCAGTCGACATGAGCACTATTGGAGGCTAGCATTCTTTGGGGAGCGTCGCTCCCATGGACCCAAGGAGATGGGGGTGCCGTGAGGCTCCCTTCTGGAATGACAGGTAACGACCCTGATTGGGTCTGGACGACGCCTTGGACAACAAACTGGAATTCATGCTTTGGGCTGGCGGGATATGGGACCTAGTTGCTTTGGTCGGTAGCGCCGAGATAACACTCGTGTGTGAACGGCTCCAATCCAACTATCATACCATCTCCATCCCGGTAAAACCTTGGCAGGCCTCGGAGAACGTTCGAAGTTCACACTATTGGGTTGGTGGTGTATGTTCGGTTGAGACGGATTAGCGCTGGTCTGGCTCTGAGCACTTGTCCCCATAGGGGCTTGTGCCAACCCTCGCATGGCCTCCCTGCTCTGCAAAGATAACGATGGGACCAAAAAGGTGACTATACATATGAACGAAGATAGCGGCTCCGAGGGGGGACCCAACAAAACTGGAGAAACTAAAAACCCTTAAAAAAGATTAAAAAAAATAGATAAAAATCAATTTTGGAATGTTATTGAATTTCCCTGCATAAATTCTTGGATATGAATATTATATTTTTATTATTTCGATGATCAATGTGATTAATTTTTTTTTAATTTGGAAATACTGATCTAGTTTCAGCGTAAGTGGCAGTAGTATCTTACAGAAATTGAGTGGTTTTAGGTATGGGCTTAGTGGAAAGATTTACAGCCCTTTTAATTTTGCTGCACAATGCGCTACATTAATTAATTAATTTATTACAGAGACAAATAATGAGGTTTTATGTTTGCATACGTATAAAGTTGGAGCATTAATGGAGCTTGTAAAATTTTTGCGATTTATATTTACTTTAATTATACTTATTAGTCATTCCCAGAGAAAAGGAAGTTCGAATAAACCAATCTTTTAAGACTTTAATTGCGGGTCCCGGGCGTTATTGCCTTAGGACGCTATTACTCGGGCTGATGCTATGAGTATGCAGTCAGATTGATAAATCAATCAATTATTAGTTCAATTGCAGGCCCCGAGCTAACTGCCTTGGGGCGCTTATACTCGGGCAGATGCCTTGAGTATGCAGTTGAACATATTCTTAATTCGCTTATCCCGAGGATAGAATAAGCTCAGGCGCACGCCTTGAGCTAGCGAATGGAAAAATATTTTAACGATTTATTGCTTCTATAATTTTATTTTATAGCATAACTATGCTGACTTAATTGCTTACCTACTAAAATAATGAAGAAAATTTCAAATAATCAATGATCAAACTTCAACTGTAATGTTTTTTTTACCGCCATCTCTCTGTGACTTGTGCAACCACAAAATTCAAGCTTTCGCTCGATTAACCTCATAGCACATGAATGTAACTAATTCGTTTCACTGAGGTGGTACGTTCAATTACGAAGACTTGTGTGTATATGTTTGATACATAATACGAGTATGGATACACACCCACTTCTACTAACGCATGTTATGACGCCGAACCCACAGATGCTTTGGTTACAATTCGAAGCTTTTTGCATGTGTATGTTGTCATCCACAGTACACAGAGAGGAACGAAGGAACACGGATCGAGTAATATTTGGACTGTGGCTCCCGTAACACGGACTTGGGAGGTCGTCAATGTCATTGTCATTTTATAAGATGGACTAATTTGGCTGAGATGCCAAAGCAAAGTATTATTTGGTAGAAAACGTTACGTTGACATATGATCCAATTTTATTTTCTAAGATCTTTGAAAATATTTTTTACACCGTACGAACTAGTGATATGCCTCTATAATTTTCGCACTGTAGCTTGTCACCTGTTTTGTGGATAGGGAATATCATTGATTGGCTCCACTCCCGGCAGTTTATTATTCTTTTGGGCTTTGATGATGGAACAAACTTCATCCGGAGATGGTGAGTCCAATTGAAGCCCTCCGGAAACATATATAGCAATTTTTCAAAATATAAGATAGAAATGAGCTCTTTCATTCGACCAACTACCCTGTCTTTTCAGCACACAGAAATTGCGGCATAGGCGTAAGCTGGTGGGATTACTTTAGCCAAGTACCAACTTGCCTGGCTACAGCTAATTTTCTTGCTCATTCCCCAAATATTGAAACTCTTATTTCATGGCGATTCAAGCTTATTTCATAGGCGAATATAGGAGTCACAGCATCTCATGAGCCCTAATATCGATTTGGAGACCAAAAGTTCGTTTGTCGGTCAAGAGGGGCCCAGTTGTAGAGAAGATGAGTGGCAGCTACGGCCCATCTTCCTGAGAAACTTGGGACTGCGGCATTACGTTGACATAATCTTTAGTGGTGTACACTCCTTATTTTAGGGGTAACAAATTCCACATTTTAAGCTTTAGTAACCTCATCCTCACTAATTTTACAGAGACTAAAAACAATTAAACCCTTCTTTCCTAACCAGCTTTTTAATGATCGATTGCCGTCTTAAAATCAAAGATTGATCATTTGTAACAACTAAAGAGTGCACCACTCATGTATTGGTATGAATTCTGTGTCAACTTGCTATATAAGATAACTTATTGAATTGCTCGCTAAATGAAATTAATTTTATGGAGGGTAATTGTGTGGCTTAAGGCGCAGCCCCCAGTAAGACTGCAAATTTGGGTAAACTTTACAGCCGTTCACCTCTAAAAGTTACAAATATTTGCAAAAATTTTTTAAGGTAGAAGTTAGAATGAACCTTTGGCTATTGAATCAATTCATTACATTTTGCAAAAAGTTTGTTGCAAAGTTATTAAATTCAAACAAGTTAGCATGTTTTCTTTAAAAATGTAGTAAATCTCTGAAACTACTTAACGTACCGAGTTGATTTAAGCGACGTTTGTTAGATTTAATTTATTTACATTGAATTAACTCATCAAAAATTTAAAAAAGTTTTTTGGAAAAAATGTCCTGGAACAAAATGTGGAAATTTGATGCAAATCAATGTGCATGCATATTTGTTCAGTGTGTGCAAATTTCACATTTTTTACTAAAAATTTGTTTGCAAAAATCTTTTTAGAATTTTGTTGAGCTTAAATCAACTCGGTACGTAAAGTAGTTTCCCAGATTTATTACTTTTTTTTTAACGAAAACATGCTATTTTCTTTGAATTTTGTAATTTTCGCAACAACTTTTTGCAAAATGTAATGAGTTGATTCAATAGCCAAAGGTTCATTCTAATTTTTACGTAAAACATTTTGAAAATTTTCGTAAGGTTTTTGAGATGGACAGCTGTAAAGTTTACCCAAATTGGCAGTTCTACTGGGGGCTGCGCCTTAACATTAAATTCATCAGAAAATATTTAATCAATCAATTATTAGTTAGTTCTTATTTTTATGTTTGGCTAGATTAAAACTACACAAGCTGTAAAAAAGCATCCACGAAGCAACCAGAATGAATAGATAGCCCACAAGAATCTCTTGGAGTTAAAGAACTAAAGTTCCCTAAGCAAGGGCAGAAAAGGTTTGGCAATTTAAACTCGCGAATGAGTTTAAATTTACGAAGCTTGAATAATATTTTTAATTCAGAATCAAAGAATCAAATTAAAAAGTGGGTTATTCTTTCCAGAAAGAACTGGAAAATATAAGCAAAATCAGTGAAAAATGTACTTTAAATGTGAAGAGCACCATAAACTGTCAGCATAAGAAAAGCTTAGGATGACTAATTATTACTCCTTTATAAAACTTTTAATTACATCAAAACCTTCCTGTGAAAAATTGAAGCTTAATGATTCCTGACGAGCTAGAACATAAAAAAGTAAATATTTTAATAAACTTGAGCAACTCACCATTATTTCAAATCCATTCATCTTGCAGAAGGAATTATTTATTAATTAGTAATTGAAGTAAAGTCTGGATTCTATTTTCTCCCAATATTTGCGATACCAACAAACATTTCACTCTATATTAATGACCATTAATATTCTTATAAACTTAAAGTGAAAATAATTCCTTCGGTGGTAAACACATTAATCTTTTTATTTCATTTCAGTCCAATATACACTCCAACTATGAAATGTTAATTTGTTTACAGAAAAGTTAATTCAAGCAGTCATGTCTCAACCTTCGTGCAACAAAGATTCAAAGTTCAATGGCGCTCGTTACCACTTTTTTCTAAAGTTCAACAATTTGATTGATTCCTTCTTCCTTGGATTTTTTCTGCTTTCCCAGTTGACAGGACGATGGTACTGACGACAACAACGATGGCAAGTGCACTGCAGTTTTAAAAATAGGAAAAAGATCTTCTCATTATTCATCATGCCGCCGCTTAACATCTATTCTTAGTAATAATTCAGCTTGACTGCTACCGGTTGTGGCGGCGGAGGCAAATGTTGTCCTTATGGCATCCCCGTCATAAGAAACTCCAAGCTTTTTATCAAGCGCATCACTCCACGATGTTCTTGTCAATGAGTGTACAATTGACCTCGTTATGAGTTCCCGCTCGAGTAGTTTATCCCGCATTTTGTTCCTGATTTTAACTTCGATCATGTACTTACTGCTCTCGCTCTCGTATCCTTCAAGCAGGCCCGTCGTGAAAATTCCTGCTTCGCTGTGGGCGGTTGAATGGAGCAAAAGCAGAATGCAAGCAAAACGCAAGTTATCGTGAAAAGAAAGGAAACGAAGGAAAAAACGAAATCAGTACAGAACGGTTCAACAGATAAATTGAAGTGCTTGACAAAGCATGATGGCATGGCTGAGCAACTGGAAAGTCACCCAACAGCCATTACAATACAATATCTATCATTTTATTTTATTTTACTTATCGACTTTCAGCTTCAACCAGAATTGCTTGTTGTCGAGTTGAAGAATTAGAGATGCATCTTCAATGGGTGTCCTTGGTGGTAATGCTATTTCTGCACTTGATGTTCCGAACGATACAATTGGCGTATTGTGATGTCTGTTGATGTGATGGACTAGTGATTGTGCTGTGAAGAAAAGCAGAAGAAAACAGAAATAAGAAGGGATTATGATAGTTCTTTTGAATTGTGTCTGAAGCGGTTCACTTTTAAAGAGTACCAAATCAAAACCATTTGTGAACAATCATTCCATAATTCTTAAATCTATAAACGAGTACTAATTTAATGAAAAAATAATTCAGTTAACATTACACATACTAATTTGGGGTGATATTTAAAAAAATAATGATTCTAGAGTCCAAATAAGAGTTTTTAGACTTTGATTTTGTATCGAATGTCAATTTGCTTGGATTTGGTTTACCGCCAGGCTATCAGAAATCAACAATTCATCAGATTGGAACTCATTTATCAATATTGCTTTAGAAAATATTAAACTAGGTTGGTAAATTCGTAACTTTAAGGGTTCAGGTTGAGTATTTTGTGAAGCTTAGGTCTATCGTAGTCTGTGTGGTCTAGTGGTTAGAGCATGAACACATAAGCCGAAGTTCCCAGGTTCAAATCTCGTTGGGAGCAACGTGATTTAGTTCAGCGGATTTTTCGGACACACTAGGAGTGTTCATTCAGTGGTTATATGCACTGATTTAATCAGATCATATCATAGCTGAGCAGGCACACGGGAGCATGGTACTGACCAAACCAACTTCCGAAAAAATCAATTCGGCCATGAAAATGAGATACTCTAACTATCTCTAAGCGAAGCCTCGAGAGGGGCTGTAGTGCTACAAAGAAGAAGAAGGTCTATCGTGAGCATTTTTCTTTATTACATGACTGCTCGATGCTATACATCATAATTTTTGAAAACTTTTATGTTTGCTAATTTTTATGTTGTTTAATTTTAATGTTTGTTCGATTATAAGAAAGTCAATCGCAAAAAAAATTTTCAAAAATTTGTTAAGCTCAAAACCTACATCCAGTACAAAAAGATCCCGTTGGTGCCACCAGCCCGAAATCAAATTTCTCGTAAGTACCCTTATTTACAAAAGCAAATAATAATTTTATCGGCTCCCACTTTGAACGTCAAGTATTGTTTAAGGACAAGTAAAAGTAGCAGGAGATTCCTTCTACCAGAAGGTTTTTGTAAACTAATGAGTAAATCAAACAACGTTTTCTGAACATCAAAGCATAGCTCACACATATACAAGGTGTGACAATTAAGTAATGAGACTGATTTTATTGCCACGCTTGTGATAAACCTGCGACCTTGAAATTCCTTGGCATCGTTCCTTTCTCCATTGATATATTTACCATCGCTCTCGCTTGTTTAGTTCGCCAGCTGTGTCGTGTTGCGTAGACGTGTGTTGGTGGTGCTCGTCACAAAAATGGAGAAAAGAAATCAAGAGCAACGCGTCGCGATAAAATTTTGCGCCAGATTGGGTGAAACAGCTTCGGAAACGTGCGCTAAAATTGTTGGTTTTTCCAATACGATCCGGAAACCATACGCCAAAGCTCACAATGGTTGTCTTCGCCAAGGGGACTACTTTGAAGGGGATGGCAAAGTTGTAGAATAATTTTTAAATATACGGTTTTCATGGAATCAGTCTCATTACTTAATTGTTACACTTCGTATTCCATGGACTGAGCTCAGAAAAAAAATATTGCTACGAAGTATGTTAATTTACCTCCAGTTTATTTTCAGCTTGTTGACCTCTACGTTTGAGTAGTCATGATAACATATTAATGTTTTAAAATACCTCTTAAATTTTCATCAAAAGTTGTACACATCTGTACTGTTTGAGCCCTTTACGAACGTGTATTTACACAGTATCCCATGTAATTGTTGTAATTAATAAATTTCAGTTGTTCATAATTAAGCTGTTTACTGCTTGATTTTTCCGAATCTTTCAGAAAGCTTTATACATCAGAAAATTAAAATACATTTTTTAAGCGAATTTAAGGATCATCCTACGATTTTATAGATGTACTATCATTAACAAAGTTGATCGAATTTTAACTTCTGAGGTATTTGTTAGTCTTGTACTCATTAAGACCTACTCTCGTGATTAATTTCAGATTTTTCTGCCCAAAGATGTCCAATCGCCAGGGAGCAGGAGACAATTTTTGTGTATATTTCCTCTCACTATGCACCCCTCCTCGAAAAGGCATATTGGTTAGAACCTGCTTTAAAAAGTTCTCACCAAAACCTCTTACTAAACACACATATGCGCTTCCTTGGGAAAAAAAAGTATAAGTGTCACCCCCTTTATATAGGGAGAGCCTCCTTAAATATCTTAAAATATTTTGTTTAGCACTGCATATTTTGAGAGGGCACCACTTTTGACCTACCTAGAAATTTTCACCACTTTAGCTAACGTTGGCTGTGACGCTGGGTCGGACTGACGGATGGACGGACGGATGGACGGACGGATGGACGGACGGATGGGACGGACAGACGAGTCTGGATTTTAGTTGAGTATGTAAAAATATTAGTCAATACAATAACATTGGTCTATTGTATAAAAACTTCCAAGTTTACTAGTTCAAATCGGAGTTTCGCCGTAGACAGGGCAAAAATATAAAATTTTTAGTGAAAATGGCACGCAAGGTTTTAAATTAAAATGGCATATAAGGATTAAATTCTCAACTATTTGATTTTTTATCCGATTCTAATAATTTTTTGTACACTAGAAGAACTTGGTGCAGTGACGTACATCTTTTTTTTTAACATAGTTCTTTAGATGCTTATAGTCTTTACCAAACTGCCGTATTTCAACAACATCATTTGAAAGATGTGTTCGCTAAAGCAAGTGAAAACTTTTACATGCTTTTGAACCTTTGAGCGGCCGCTATTTAATTTTAACGATATGACGCTGAATTTTCCATTCTAAGATTCATCGCATAGTTTAAAAATCTTCTGTACCAAATTTCATGCACATAGGAGCTATACTTTGGTCAAAACAGAAATCACGATTTTTCGTCTTGACTGGCCGTCATTTTGTTTTCGCTCGACTGATTTAGCTGGTTAAAAACATCAGCCGAAATATTTGTCCCGAAAATTTGGTGAAAATGGGAGTTAAATTGCGAACTCGAGCGTGCTCAAGAATTTCGTTATATTCCATATACATATATAGATATAGATATATATATACATATATATATATATACATATATATATATATATATATATATATATATATATATATATATATATATATACATCCACATAAATATACATATATATATATATATATATATATATATATATATATATATATATATATATATATATATATATATATATATTTATTTATATATATATTTATATATATATATATATATATATATATATATATATATATATATATGTATATATATATATATATATATATATATATATATATATATATATATATATATATATATATATATATATATCTACGAGGGCCGTTCAAATATGATGAAGACAAACACTGTAGATGGTGTGCATGTATGTTTTAAAGGTCGTGGCTTGATTATGTGATAGTTGGATCCCTTACAAATAGTGTGGCATAGTTTTCGTCAGGAGTGTATGTTTGACGCCCTTGCTACGACCATGAGTGAACGTCAAGTGCCGACCGCCGTTGCGCAACGTATTGTCATTGGTTTTTTAGTTTGGGAAGGTGTTAAAAACACGGAAGTTTTTCTGCGTTTGCGAAGTCAGTTCGATAGTGAGTACCTGAGTAGAATAGCAGTGTTTAAATGGGCCAAAGCATTCAAGGGTGGTCACGAAACCGTCGAGAATGAGCCGAATGATCGTCGACCGTGAACCAGCATCACACCAGACAACATTTGCCGCGTAGAACTTTCCATTTTGGAGGAACGTAGGATGAATGTTCGAGACATTTCGGCTGAACTCGGCATCAACATTGGTAGTGTAGAGCCCACCATCCACGAACACCTTTAATATCGCAAAATTACGGCGCTTATCGCTCGAAATGGAGGAGCATTCCAGTACGAAATGCAATTCTTCTCTAGGATAACGCTCGCCCCCATACGACGTTTCCTACGCTCGATACAATATCGGGATTGGGGTGGGAGGTACTGGTACACCCCCTACAGTCCAAAGTTATCACCCTGCGACTACCACGTGTTTGAAGCACTGAACGAAGCCCTCGGAGGTCAAAGATTCAACACCGATGACGAGATAGGGAGAATCTTGCGCACATGGCCGTCCGAGCTGCCCAAGGATTCTTCGATACCGGCATCAAAAAGCATCCGCAAAGATGGATAAAATGCGAAACTTGTAAGGGGGAGTAGCTAGAAAAACTGTAAATTTTTTCGATATTAAAGAACCGTTTCTGAGCATTTGTCTAGATCATATTTGAACCACCCTCGTATATTTGGATACATTTATATAAACGTATATATATATTTATATATATATATATATATATATATATAAATATATATATATATATATATATATATATATATATATATATATATATATATATATATATATAAAAATATATATATACATATATATATATATATATATATATATATATATATATATATATACATATATATATATATATATATATATATATATATATATATATATATATATATATATATATATATATATGTACATATATCCATATGTATATATATATAAATATAAATATATATATATATATATATATATATATATATACATATATATATATATATATATATATATATATATATATATATATATATATATATATATATATATATATATACACATATATACATATATATATATATATATATATATATATATATATATATATATATATATATATACGAGTATATATATATATATATATATATATATATACGAGTATATATATATATATATATATATATATATATATATATATATCTTTATGTGCAAATATACACACAAATATCTATATACATACAAATATATTTATATATATATAAACGCACACACATATATATATATATATATATATATATATATATATATATACATATATATATATATATATATATATATATACATATATATATATATATATATATATATATATATATATATATATGTATATATATGTATATATACATATATATATATATATATATATATATATATATATATATATATATATATATATATATATATGTGTGTGTATACACATATAAACATGTGCATATATATATGTATATATATATATATATATGTATATATATATATATGTGTATATATATATATATATATATATATATATATATATATATATATATATATATATATATATATGTATACATATATATGTGTGTGTGTGTATTATATATATATATATATATATATATATATATATATATATATATATATATCTTCTTCGTAGCACAACAGCCCCTCTCGGGCCCTCGCTTCCTGCAAAAAGTACCTCTAACTTTCTCAGTCCATTAACCACATTCTTTCGAAATCCTAGCAGCGATGAACTGTCTTCGTCGACCGAGACAGACCAGCTTCGTCGACCGAGACAGACCAGCATTTCCTCAGTTTTCCCACTGGTTTCCAGCCTTCAGATCTCTCAACGAATACCTTTTTGGGTATCCGTGCTTCGTCCATACGATTCATGTGTCCAGCGCATTGCAGCTTCTGCAGTCTTACAATCTCCAGTTCGTCAAAAATTTCATACAGCTCATGGTTGTATCTAATTCACCATTGGTCCCCGTCTAGCTTCCCTTCGATTGTTTGGCTCAGAACCCGTTGCTGAAAGACTTTCAATATATTTGCGGATGCTTGAATTAGGGTGCATGTTTCACACCCATAGCATAACACAGGTCTTATCACAGATTTGTATACTTGCAGCTTTGTTTTGCTGTAAATGCAGCTGGTCTCCGGCGTATTTTATCTCTTTTACTACCCGTTTTCGTTATTTTGGCGCCTAGATTCACAAATTTGCCTACAATTTTGTTACTGTATTCGCCAGTTTTCTTCAACTACGTCATGCGTTTTGTTTTATTTTCATTGATTTGTAGTCTTACTAGTTTTGCTACGCTGTCGAGTTTCAGGAAGAGTTCTTTGGCAGTTGTTAATGACCGTGACAAAATGTTGATTTTGTCCACATAGCCTACTGATTGGCTCAACTTGTATAGTAATGTACCTTGCGTATCGACAGGTAGCTTCATTATGACGTATTCCAGAGCGAAATTGAATAGAAATGGAGCCAGCCCATCCCCCTGCTTTAGTCCTGCCAAAGGATATCATTATTCGGTGCAGTACGTTACAATCAATACTATCGTATGCTTACTTAAAGTCAACAAAAATCTGATGTATGTATATGATGAACTCCTTGTATTTTTCAAATACCTTCTTGACAGTGAACAATTGGTCTATTGTTAATCTATCTGCTCTAAAACCACCTTGATACTCCCCAATATTCCGATTTTATCTTCCTTTCTTTGAAAATACTTTTTGCACCGTGCGAAGTCGTGATATGCCTCTATAATTTTCACACTGTAGCTTGTAACTGTGGCTAGGGAATATGATTGATACGCTCCGCTCTTTCGGCATACGTTCTTGATGTCAAATGTGCTGGATGACTTTGCGAATAGCTTCATGAACACTGCTGTCATCATATTCGACGAGGTGCACTGGAATATCATCGATGCCCGGCGCTTTATTATTCTTTTGGGCTTTAATAGTGGAACAAACTTCATCCGGAGTTGGTGGGGCCAATGGAAGTTCTCTGCAGATGTCTATAGACTCCGATGTTCTGGAGCTGTGCGGAGGACTTAGGAGGTTATCGAAATATGATGCCCAGATTTCCTTAAGCTTGGTTTCATCAGCGATTTATATACTTACATATATATATATATATATATATATATATATATATATATATATATATATATATATATATATATATATATATATATATATACATTATATATATATTTATATATATATATATATATATAAACATATATAAATATATATATCTCACATACCAATGAATATTTTGACATATAAGTTTGACATAGATGTTACTGACAGTACTACCAACATAAAAATAATAATTCGTCAAATCCTTCGATGCGCGCAGTTTGAATTCAAGCGTCACCTTATTTTTTGGACACAGGAGTATATATACATATATATATATACATATATATATATATATATATATATATATATATATATATATATATAATATTGAATAGTCTATATTAATATAAACTGCTATAAAATAGATAAATTGATATTATGTAACTATTCGCGTAGCGGCTTTAGCGACAACAGAGTGACGAACGATGGGTTGAACGGCTTACTGTACAACGGCTTGCACACGACGGACGACGGACGACGGCTGTGACACGACCTTTCGACTGCTCCGTACAACGGGTGAAACACGACCCTCCTATCGACTGACACGACTAACTCGTAGAGCGGCTGACTGACGACGAGTGCTCACACACACACACAATAGCAACATACTTTACATTCGGCCATTTTGATTCAGTCATCGGCCTCCGATGACCAAGGATCCGCTCTGTTGACCACGTATCGCCATAGCTTCATATTATCGCAACTCCTGGCTGTTGTGTTAGGCCCTTCGACACTTGCAGCTTTTCGAACGTCATAACGATCATCACGCTTTATTTTCGTGATCTCATATGGGCCTAAATACTCGCTTGCCAGTTTTCTACCCGTTACAAATTGAGTTCGGCGAATTGCCATCAAATCACCGACTTTATACCCATATTCTGCATTTCGCTTCTTGTTGAATTGTTCACTATGGGCGGCTTGTGCTTGATGAATTTCAGCCTTAGCGTTTTGCCGTAACTGCTGCCTCTCAACATCGAAATTATCAAACATTTCCACTTGAAGCACCTGTATAATGTGATCCTCTATGACATTCTTCATATTGACTCCAAACATCAACTCAAATGGTGATCTTTTAGTCGATACGTTAATCGTGCTGTTCATTGCTTTCTGTGCCTTTGGAACAAATTTATATCATTTAGTAGGCTCTTCCGATGAAAGCTTCGAAATAATGGACAAGATCGATCTATTCACACGCTCAATTTGACCGTTCCCTCGTGGAACACCTGTAGTGGTCCATACTTGCCCGATGCCATTTTCACGCCTAAACTGCTCAAATGCCTGTGCCGTAAATGCAGCGCCTCGATCACTAACAATTCGAGTCAGATTTCCAAAAATCGTGGTCCATTCCTCCAACTTCCTAAGGACTTCTTCGCAGTTTGTGGTTTTCGTTGCGTACAACCAAACGAATTTGGTAAATCCATCCACCAATGCGAAAATATATTTATACTGCTTTACAGTGGCATCCATTGGGCCCAGATGGTCAATATGTATTGTGCGTAGCGGCGTATCTCCTTCTTCTATTGGAGTCAAAAATCCCTCTTTCTTCCCCAGCTTTTTGTTGTACATGATACATTTCACGCAGTTATTAATAACATGTGCGACTTTGCCTTTCAGATGCGGTATCCAATATTTCTGCTGAATTGAATGCATCGTTTTTTGAACAGCAAAATGACCAGTGTTATGAGCTTCTGTGATAATTTCTCTTTCCATTTGTCGCCACACCACTAGAAGATCCGCTCCGTCTACCACTTTAAACAGAAGACTCCCTTATAATTTGAAATTCTCGTACGGCTGGGTAGTTAGAATTTCAGTGATTGGTGTTATCATGGGATCATTTTGCTGTGCCCTCTTAATTCGCGCGGTCAATTCTGATGAGACAAACATTATTTGTTGCGGATAGCAGTTTAAACAATCGACGTGCTTTAGGCGTTCTCCTTTACGGTGTTCAAGCTGGTAATCAAAATCCTGCAGGTAAATCACCCATTGTGCCACCTCTCGGGGGACGTCCTTTTTGTTAATGGTCTGTTTGAAAGCCGCGCAATTCGTTACCAGCTTAAATGGTATTGCCAAGAAATATTGTCGAAACTTCTTTAATGCCAAGAAAATAGCTTTAGCTTCTTGGATATAGCTGTGTTGCTTCGCTTCCGCCTCAGAGGTTTTCTTACTCCAAAAATATACAGAATGTAACTGATTGTCAAACCATTGCAACAACTTCGCCTCAAATCCATCTTTCGATGCATCTGTGTGTAACTTGGTTTTCGCATTTGTATCGTAAATCTTCAAGACTGGTTCTTCAACTAAATCAGCTTTTAACGACTGGAGTGCTTGCATATATGACATTCACCACTGCATTGTTTGTGCATTGCTTTGACATGTGTCCGGTTTTGTTGCGGTGAAAGCATTTCATCTCCTCCTTGCAGTCTTTCCGCAGGTGATCCGCCGACCCGCAATTATAACAATGTTGCTTTTTCGGCTTGGTTCCACTTCCAATGGCTTGCACACGACGGACGACGGCTGAGACACGACCTTTCGACTGCTCCGTAGAACGGTTGAAACACGACTTTCCTATTAACTGACACGACTAACTCGTAGAGCTGCTGACTGACGACGACTGCTCAGACACACACAATAGCTACATACTTTACATATATGTATAGGATATAAAGAAATTTATGACCACCCTAGAGAGGTTGCAATTTTCGCCAACTTTTTAGGAAAAGTGTATTGAGTAAATATCTCGGTTAAGTTCGTGCACCAGCTATATCGGCCAGGCGAAAACAAAATTGCGGCCATTTTAAACGAAAAATCGTGATTTCTGTTCTAACCAAAGCATAGTACTGATTTGGATGAAATTTGGTACAAAGGTTCACTAATCTATGCAATGAATCTCACAATAAAAAATCCACAGTCGGTATGGCTGAAGCAAAATGGTGGCCGCTCAAAAGTCAAAAAACTTACAAAATTTTTTGTAGTAGTTGTGACCAAAGCGTTCTACAAATGTTCATGAAAATCAGTGGTTTGATAAAGACTATAAGTATCAAAGGAATTATGTAAAAAAACTGGAGGTCAGCTCGCAAAAAACAAAATGGCGGCCAGTTGAAGCTCACAATTTCCAGACTTCTAAGAGACACAATTTTGATCAAACGTGTATGAAACTTTGTTTTCAGATATAAATTGCTAAGATCTAAAGACTTTGATATTTTCGTGATGATACATTTGCAAATTTCAAAATGGCGGTGGTTTAAATATGCGTTTTCCAGATTTTTGTGGTCCTTTAGTGGTTACATTTTTCAACGCATTTCGATGAAACTCGAGATTATAAATTTCTATACTAAGTTCTTGTATTATGCAAATTATCATTAAAATCGAATGAAAGATAAAAAAGTCAAAAATTTAAAACCTAATATTTTTAGCTGCCATTTTCGCTAAAAATTGAATACTTTTGCCCTGTCTAGATTGAAACTCCGATTTGAACGAGATTTGGCACATTGATGTGCTGCTACAAAAATTGCAGTAAGAAGTCTAGTAGCAGGCAAGCCAAATTCTTTTTCGAAACCTTACGCTACATACAAGAAATCTACCTTTCCGGCAGGTGCTGCCAACGGGGATTTTTTTTTTGTTATTCGTTTCATTCAAAAATTTGGGGAATGTTCAATCAAAAGTGTAGTGTCTGGTTCGATGGAAAGCCCATGTAATAGAAGAAATATTATATAATTGTTGCATTCGGAGTAAAATCACATGTATATAACGTTGGTTCAATTTTATTGAAATTTATAGAATAAAATTATATTTTGAAGAACGACTTAAATGGCTAATTTCATCTGATTTAATGATACTGATACAGGTTTACGGGCAAAAATGTTAAATCCCCCGACTAATAGCAAAGTAAAACGAATCTATATGTTATTGGATCTAGCTCCATGATTTTGCAAAAACTTAGTTGTTTCCAATTCTATCTGTCAGTTTGTCCGCCCGTCCGTCCATCTGTCCATTCCTCCGTTCATCTGTCCACCTGTCCGTCTATCCGAGCGTCATAAAAAATTGCTCCCAAAACTGTAGAAGCTACAAAGCTCAAACTTAGTGCAAAAGTCAGAAGTGGTATTCTCTCAAAAGTTTAGGTCTTATCAAATATACCAAATTTTTTTGAGGAGGTCCCTTCACAATTTTTAATCATTAAATGTAGTCGAGTCGGGTATCAAATGAAAGATCTTAGCACATTCTGAATCTGAAAAATAAGTCATTTTTTGCATTAGGGGTCCAGGGGGAGTGCACCAACAATATTTGTGTGCCCTCCCTATGCGATTGGACACATTTGAGCCAAAAATCCGCAAAAATCACGAAAGTAGATCTTTATGAGTCCAAGGGCAACAAATACCTCAGAAATCGAAATTCACTCAACTCTGTTAATAATGGTATATGTAAATTTTACATTTTCCCCCAAAAATCGAAACGGTGCGCTTAAACTTCTAAAGGTCTTACATACGTTGATAAAGTTTGATATAAAACCCTTACACCTACCAAATTTCATGGATTTCAAATCATAATCAAGTGAGTTATCGTCATTCCAATTGTATGAAATTACAAAAACAATAACAAATGTTGATAGTTACATACGAGTATATTTCAAACCGAACAAGGCACTCTTATTTTCTTCGGATTTTCATGAAAATTTTAGAAATAGTGGTTTACTTGAATATGTTCAATGAGCCGAGCATTTAGAAAAATTATTTAAAAACAAGTTGGGTAGACAGACCTGTGCTCATGTCAGAAGGGTTTTGTACTCAACTTACAAAATGCAGTAACCAGCAACGAATAAAATCAAGAAACATGTCAAAGACGATTTAATTGGAGAAAATGTGAAATTCGAGGATCATACTATTATTAACAAAGTTGAACGAATTTTGACTTCTGGGATATTTGTTAAAGTTATACCCATAAATATCTCCTTTGATAATTTTTTCAGAATTTTTAGATCCCGGGTGTCCATTCGCGAGGGAGGAAACACATTTTTCATGTATTTCCCCTCCTGTGCTCCCACTGAAGCAAAAACTGTCAGTTTAAGAACTGTTTTGAAAAGCTCTCATAGAGAACTTTCAGTTGATACTCATATCCGCTACCTTTCATGAATTTTTTTTCAGGGGCCACTCCTCTGTACTGTAATCATCGATTCATAGCCTATTTTTTCGAATCCTAGAATGGTTACAAAGCCCTTTTGCTAGGAGCTCTCTCCTGCCTCTTCGACTTGTTTCAATTGTATGTACTCATCTTCATGATACCTATCACTCCTGAAATTTTCATGCAAATTCTAGCAAAGCTGTAGTGTCTAAGTCGGTAAAAAGCGCATATGGCTCCATAGCCATATGTTTCCATAGTAATACAGGGCATATTGCTCCATAGTAATACACGAAAATTCAAATCGCTATAACTTCGGTAAATACTATTCGATCTTTATGAAACTTTCCGAAAGTACAATCTTATAGATATTCATCTCTTTGCTAAATTTTGTTGAGTTTAAAGGTACCGTTTAGATTTTATTCAAGAAAACACAAAATCGATAAATCATACTATTACTAACAAAGTTGAGTGAATTTCGACTTCCCATGTATTTGTTGTTGTTGTACTCATTAAGGCCTACATTCAGGTTTTTTTTCAGATTTTTCGGATGGAAGGTGTCCAATCGCGAGGGGGGGGTACGCGAAAAGTTCGTACGATTCCCCTTCCCCTGCCCCCCTCGGTAGTTATAAGACAATTTTAAGACTTGTTTTGAAAAGATCTCATTGAGACCTTTCCAATGACACCCTACTCGACTACCAATGGTGAAAATTTTTTTTTGAGGGGTCACCCCCCTATATGGGGAGACCCCCCTTAAACGCCTTTGAAAAAATTTTTCCACCCTTGAACTTTCAAGAGGTCACCACTTCTGACCTTTCCACAAAGTTTCATGGCTGTAGCCCTTATAGTTTCCGAGAAAAAGTGCTGTGACATACAGACGGACGGACGGACGGACGGACGGACGGACGGACAGACGGACACAGGTCGTGATTGCAATAGGGTTTTGTATTTTAGTACAAAACCCTAAAAAACTAAATCGCGGCTGTTATGTGGTTTAGAACGAGACTGAGACTTTTAAACAAGTATCGGGTGACAAATTCAAATCATCGATTCATGGCATCAGAAAATTTTTATCGAACGCTAGAGTGGTTTCAAAGCCCTTTTGTTAGGAGCTCTCTCCTGCCTCCTCATTTCAACTATGAGTATTAATTGTAGGTACCCATCTTCAGTCTTTCATTAAATTGAATCAAGTGTTAATAGCATGTACGAGTACCTTAAACAACAACTCAAAATTATTCAATCTTCGCATTTAAAACAGCCACTATTTTGTTTTATGATTACTGATACCACTAGCTGAGCTAAATTTAAAAGATATTCATGATACCTATAATTCTTGAAACTTTCATGCTAATCCTCGCAAACTTGTAGGATCTGAGTCGGCAAAAAAGCGCGTCTTGTTCCATAGCCGTATGTTTCCATTGTAATAAAGCGCATATCGTTCCATAGTAATGCAGGAAAATTCAAACCACTACAACTTCGTTCAATTTGCGTATCAAATTTCATTGAATTTAAGGGTACGGTTCTGGTTTTACTCAAGAAAATTTAAAATTGATATATCAGACTGTTACTAGCAAATTTGATCGAATTTGAACTTCTCGCGTACTTGTTGTTGTTGTTCTCATAAAGGTCTGCATTGATGATTTTATCCGATTTTCCAGATTAAATATGTCCAATCACGAGGGGGGTACTTGAAAATTTAGTACATTTCCCCTTCTCCTGACCCCCTCATTACGGATAAGGTGATATTAAGACTTGTTTTGAAAACATCTGACTAAGACTTTTCCAATGATACCCTACTCGACCATCAATGGTGGAAATTTGTTTTTTTAAACGTTACCTCTCTAAACGGGGAGATCCCCCTTACAACTCTCCGGAAAATTGTTCACCCTAAAACTTTCAGTAAATCATAGCTTCTGACCTTTCCACAAAATTTTAACGGCTGTCCCTTCCATATTTTACAGACGGACGGACGGACGGGCTAATGGATAGACGGGCGAATGAATGGACGAGCAGATAGACGAGTTGATGGACACAAGCCGTGATTTCAAAAGCGGTTGTATTTTTGTACAAAACCCTAAAAATGATAAGCCTGAATGTAATGAAAACTCGATCACCAAACAATCAAACAAAAATATTCATAAAGTGAAAGTAACAAAAACCCTATCGCCTCGCGATCGTAAAAACCTTCATCAACGTTGTTCCTAATTGTTCCAAAGTAATGCATAGCACCCTGGAAAACTCAGTGAAAGTAAGATTCTAAAGTAACGATACCGAAGGCAACTCAAATTCATACTCGTAATTAACAAATAAACCTGGCACAACGATACCATATATGATGTCACTACTAGAAATCTCGTCTTGAGCCTATACTAAGGAAGCCTTTAAGAATTAATGACACAAAACTGAAGTTCGCTTTTCATAGATTGCATACAGTACCCTCACGGCTCAACTTATCTGACGTGAATGATTTAGTGCTAATTTTTCTCAAATACTAATAACAATAAATAATCTGAAACTTACTTCAATACCCTTTTAGCATGGAAATTATCTGATGACATACTTCATGCATTATATGGCGGCAGGAAATTATTGGTAGCTCTGCTTCCTTAAAAGAGATTCTTCGAGAGAAATAAGCCCAGGAAAAGCATACCGAACAATAAAACCAACGGAAGTGCCATCAATGACATCTATACTCTAGCTCTCTAACCTGGTTGATGTCTACACTCAGCTCACGGTAGACTACAATACTCTAGCCCTCTAACCCGATTGGTGTCTAGACTCAGCTTATGGTAGACTACAAAGAAATTGGATGTTCATTCATTGAGAAGCTTTTTATGTCATTTGCACATTGAGTATAAAATAATGCTAAATGTTTAGTTAAATTCAGACCAATAACTTGTGTGTTACTAAGAAAATGGGTTAGAAAATATAGTCAAATCCCATTAATGGATACAATTATATAAAAGTCTATTTAGAAAATTTGCGTGGCTATTAAAACAATCGACCCAAGACCCAGCTTTTGGTGTTGTTGAATAGCTTATACATTCATTTAACCGCATTATTAAATATTAACAAGGGGATCAAATGGGCCCATCAAAATCAGGGAATTTGAAAAAAACGAATTTTACAAAGATTTAGTAATTTCACGGCCAGCAGTTATTCAGATGAAAAATTGGTGAAAACTATTGAAACGGTAAACGATTGAAAAGTGATTGAAACTACTGCAATTCTTCATGAAACAAAATCGAGGTAAATTTAATGACTACTATTTATGAGTAAATTTGCACAACTTTAGGAAGTTTAACTTGAATAAGCAATGAAAATATTTCATATTTTGTCTTATCATATGCATCCTAGATTTTTGAGTATGTCACATTAATTCTCGTACATACAACTTTTTCACCTTTACATAATTATTTGCGAAACGAAGCTAAACTTCCAACCGGACCCTCCCAGAGTGCCGTACTGCTGTTTTTCAGATTCTAAAAGGAAAATCCTATATTTTTCCTTCCTTAAAACGTTATTGAAGATGTTTATCATTCGTTTTCTATCTTTACTACAATTGTTCTACATCACTTCGCTCCAATCGGTGTAGGAAGGTCAACTAGAACCCTGCAAATTTAACTTTGCATCTTCAAATATGATTATGTAATTATCATCCCCTGTTAACAGTTGCAGCACTCCAAAGACCTATCATCAGCAAATATTGATTGGGTGAAACGTTCACTTCATTTGTTTGACCTGCATCAACACACTGTTAACTTCAACCCCCAAAGCTTTATATCCAGCGTTCGAAGTACAAAAACACATTCTACAGGACGACAGAAGTTTAGTAGTTGGAATTTCAAAGTACTTACCGTTGAATTTCTCACCACAACCCTCACCGGATGGACAATAGAATATTTTATCTTCAATTCTCTTGTGTGTGGAAATGGCAAACGATGAATTCTCACCATCACTATTACCGATCCCATTATTGTACTCGGCTGATGCATTTAACGACGATGTCGGACGCTTGGTGAATATTTGCCCTTTTAGTAATTCTGCAACGTTTCCTTCGCCACTAAGACGATTATTGGAAGGGCAACGTGGAATTGCAATGAGTCCCGATGCAACCTGCTGCGCTATATCATTTGTAGATAGTGATTTGGTCTCGGCGATATCGTGGACCTCAAGCAAGTTTGCAGGGAATTTTTTGAAGCTTAAATTTTCCAAGGATGTTGCTTTGCCCATTATTTTTGCAAGAAATTTATTTGTGGGATTTTGAATCCGGGTATGCTTATTGACATCCGACAGTGATCGGGATATGCTTGGCTTCCGCTTGGCTCCAAATAATCTCTCCCGTAATTTCCCTTGTGAGTTTCTTAAGCAAAATGCATCCATTACTGAATTGTAAACTTGTTCAGCAATTAATGAACGTCCGTGACTGTAACGCTCTCGACAAACAGGACATCGCTCTGACCGCATACGGCATTTAGCACAGAGTAAATGTCCATTATGGCATTGAATAGCAGGCGGTGGGATTGTATCCATGCAAACAGGACACTCGATTCCGGAGAGGATTGCCTGCATGCAAGCTGAAAGCCTTTCAAGATTTAAAGGCATCGGACCGCAACAAATACTCTGTAAATCACAAGTGTGCAAAATGTATGAATGAAAGCATATGAAATGCGTATACGTACTCGTATGTTACTTGAATTAATTTGTTTTAGTAGAGTTATTCTAACGTAAGGCTATGTCTTTGCTTGTGAAATTAATCATGTACGAATTTCTTTATCGAGAGATTTCAATTACCATTTCAGATTTTATGATTTGCTTTGATAAAGCCAAAGTTGGATGTCTATCTAGAAAACAATCAAACGACGACGGGGGGAATACTTTATCCGTAAAAATAATATCCCAAAACACCAAATCTAACAGTTTGGAAAAATCCGAAATCAAATTATCCACTTCTACCAAATAAGACTTGATAAAATTCATATACCTATACAAAATCTACTTGTATAAAACAGTATCCATAAGAAAGAATTTACAAGAATAAATCACATTCATTTATTTTTACTGGGAGTAAGTCTTAAAGTGAATTTAATCCAATTATAATTATAGCAAACAAGATGAATTTGTGTTTCGGTCAAATAAAGGAATTAAAAATTATTTATCGATGAACATGATGATTGTATACACAAAAATAAGAAATTTGCTTTGTAGCCAAAGAAAATCGTTATTGTATAAGAGTAGCGTAATCACCGTAAAAAATGGCAACAAACACCTAATACCGATAATACCGAAACAGCATTATTTGAAAAGAATCGCTCTTACCACTGGAGGGCTTTAATAAAACTTAACAAATTTCATAAACTTTTTTTTTGACAAATAAGCTTACAGATAAATAACAAAAGTAAATAAGAATCACAAAACCTTTTTATTGTTCATAATTTTTTGCGTATGCGTGAAATATTTTGTAGCGCTCCGGAATATTTCACGCTTATGCTAAAATCCTGGACATCTTATGATTAAGAATTTTGTGATTATGAATTTTAGGTTGTAGACTTATTTGCGAAAAAAGGCATTTTATATCTATGAATTTTGCTTTTGTGGATTTCAAGGTCTTGACTTTGTGTTTTAGGATACATGGGTGGCCGCGATAAAGTAAAGTAAAAGAGTAATCTTAGCATCAGAAGTTACTTGAGATGACACCTTTCGTTAAAATGTTATCAAATTGTAAGATTTTCTTTACAGAATTGTATTATTTTTATTCTATTTAAACTTAAACTATTTACCTCTGGATTGCAGTTGGCATCAGTGCCATTACTCCACACAAGAAGGCTGACATTATCAGGTTTGTATTTAACAAGACTAGCCACCTCACTGATTCGTAATCCAACGACATCTTCACCGTTTACCTGAAAAATTGATAACACTAAATTTATAGAATAATCAACACATATCTTACAAATACATGAAATCAAGAACAAAACCGTTTATCTAAATTTGTATTTATCAAGCCAAATAGCGTATTGAACTTATTTTTAAAACTTTGATTAACTTAACACTTTCAATATGGGATGGCCAGATGCAGGTATACATTTGCAGTACAAACGTGAGCCACGAGAATGCATTCGATTGCGAGCATGGAGTTGAGTCGTCGACTGTTAAAACCTGTTAAACGACATTTTCGGATAAACTGAGTTGTATACACTGTTTAAAAGGTCTGAGAGTCGTTTACACAGATCTGAAGCAATCAAATTGCAAAACCCACTAAAAAAGCTTTAAAAGTCAGCAAGAAAGTCACGTCTACTTACAAAACCTGTTATAATACTTGTAGTAATGGTGGCTCTTTCAAAACCTGTTACAATCAGTCCACTTGTAAAACCCGCATAATCTCATAAGCATCATGGCCAATCCATGCGACAGACTAGCAAAACTTGTTAAAACCTCAGAAGGTTGAAGCTGTGGGATTTCAAAAGCTACTTCTTCTCTTACTACTTTGTCTCTGGCTTCTTTTTAAAAAGGATGATAATTATTGCAGTACTTGTAAAGGCAATAAGCCAGGCGTGAACTATGGTATTGATTTTGAAAATAACAATATTAAAAGGAATGAGTGACAGCGAGAGCTTTTCGAACACTGTGGAAGTTCTATCTATTAAGGATTTTTCAGAAGAGAATGAATTTGCGTCGGCAAATGAACCTCAAGTAAATCTGAATTCGGAAAGAAGTTGTACAAAGATTGGCAAGCTGCGTGAAAAGCAACATAGACCAGAATCTTGGAGAAGAAATTCAAAAAACAGGAATTTAAGAAGAGCGCAAGTAAAAGATTTTTAAAATGAGTTCGAAAATAGAAATGATATAAATGGGCATACCAACCCAACCTAACCAAATTTGATACTCCCCTAGAAGATTTCCAAAAATGCTGATGTGTTCACACGATGGGAAGAGTTTTTGCTGCATGCAGCTTTATTTTCAAGAACTTCGAAAAATTCCTCAAGCGTACGACAAAGATAAATGCTACTAGCTTAGAACGATTTCATTTTACGGTATCTAAAAGCTTCCATGCCAAAAAGGAATTACGATGGCAATAAAAGGAAACTCAGAGCGGAGACCTATGCTCACGTCAGAAGGGTTTTGTACTCAACTTAAAAAATGTAGTAACCAGCAACGAATAAAATCAAGAAACATGTCAAAGACGATTTTATTGCAGAAAATGTGAAATTCGAGGATCATACTATTATTAACAAAGTTGAAAGAATTTTGACTTCTGAGGTATTTGTTATAGTTATACCCATAAATATATCCCTTGATAATTTTTTCAGATTTTTTAGATCACGGGTTTCCATTCGTGAGGGAGGAAACACATTTTTCACGTATTTCCCCCCCTGTGCCCCCACTGAAGCAAAAACTGTCATTTAAGAACTGGTTTGAAAAGCTCTCATAGTGAACTTTCAGTTGATACTCATATCGGCTACCTTTCATGAAATTTTTTTTCAGGGGCCACTCCCCTGTACTGTAATCAACGATTCATGGCCTATTTTTTCGAATCCTAGAATGGTTACAAAGCCCTTTTGCTAGGAGCTCTCTCCAGCCTCTTCGACTTGTTTCAATTGGGTGTATTCATCTTCATGATACTTATCATTCCTGAAATTTTCATGCAAACCCTAGCAAAGCGGTAGTGTCTAAGTCGGTAAAAAGCGCATATGGCTCCATAGGCATATGTTTCCATAGTAATATAGGGCATACAGGGCCTGAATACTAAGTAACCGGACTGACCTCAGGAAATTTTTTATTGGCAAAATATGTACAATTTTTCTTTAGAAATCTTCAAAGTGGTCCCCATTGGAGTCGATAAAATGCTGATACCGGACTTTCCAATCCCCGATCGCTCCCTGGAAGTCGGCAACCTCGATGCTGTCTAGAGCCCTCGTCGTAGTACGTTGACCATTTTCTAGAGTCCTGAACCGCGTCCCCTTAATGTGTCTCTTGATCTTGGGGAACAGAAAGAAGTCCGCTGGTGCCACATCCGGGCTGTAAGGAGGCTGTGGCAACGTTGCCCTCGACTGTTTGGCCAACTGCTCGGTGACGAGCAGGCAGGTGTGCGACGGAGCATTGTCGTGATGGAGGATCCACGAATCGGCAATCTCCGGACGGACTCGGCGAACCCGGGCGGTTAGTCGACGGAGCACCTCTCTGTAGTACTGGCCGTTTACAGTTTGGCCGGGTGGCACAAACTCTTTGTGAACAATGCCTTTCACGTCAAAGAAAGCAATGAGCATCGACTTCACCTTCGGTTTGCTCATGCGCGCTTTTTTCGGTCGTGGTGATGCCGGGGTGTGCCACTCTGAACTCTGCCGCTTTGTCTCAGGATCGTATTCGAAAATCCACGTCTCGTCTCCTGTAATAACGTGGTTAAAAAACTCTGGTTCGGTTGCTCGATCGTACGCTCCATTTTCACTCCGACGACGTAACTGAACACGCACTCCGCTCTCGCTCGATGCTATCTCTCCAAGCACTTGTAGGCAACTGCTGCAGCCTGGTTCCCTTTACCTAGACTCCCACCACCACTACAGCACCAGATACCGGTTAGCAGACGCTTTGACGGCGCGGGGCAGGCTCAGCCCGGTTACTTATTATACAGATCCTGTATTGTTCCAAAGCAATACAGGCTATAACTTAGTTAAATACTATTCGATCTTAATGAAACTTTCAGAAAAGATCAATCTGCTAAATTTCATTGAATTTATGGGTACCGTTTAGATTTTATTCAAGAAAACATAAAATCAATAAATCATACTATTACTAACAAAGTTGAGTGAATTTTGACTTCTCATGTATTTGTTGTTGTTGTACTCATTAAGGTCGACATTTATGATTTTTTTCAGAGGGGGGGGGGGGGGTACACGAAAAGTTCGTACGTTTCCCCTTCCCATGCCCCCCTCGGTGAAGATAAGGCAATTTAAAACTTGTTTTGAAAGGATCTCATTGAGACCTTTCCAATGACACCCTTGTAATAAACATAAGCAGTCGAGCAGCCCCGTGGTGATCAGGAGTGGCTGCTCCTGAAGAGATAAGGTGGTCACCCCGTCAAAACTGCTTAGTTTGTTGTTTTACTAGTGTAAAGTACACTGCATCCGTCAAGTTTCCATCCTTTAGGCAGAGATGAGTGGTTCACTTCAGCCACTTTAACATCTTTAGGTTTGACATTCCCTTTGTGATGCAACGACCTTCTTCTGTGAAAGTAACGGTTGCTTTTTGTATAATGTTTGCGTTTGTCTCAAGCCTCCGTGTCCGCTAACTTTAACGAGGCAAAAAAATATTGAATTACGGTAGAGTAGCTTAACTGACACCTAATAGAACTTTTCTAAAGACAATAAAAATTGATCGGTGCGTCTTGTAGAGTAGAGTATGCGTGATAAATATTTTGTAGTGTAGCTTCGTGGCTCGACAAAAACCCGCCTCATATGATCCCGCAAATGCTAGTCGTCAAGCACGCGTACGCGTTCGTTAAGCGAAGCTAGTTAGCTGAGCTGGGTGTTGTTTCTAGCTCGCTGACACTTATGCCAGATCATCGGCACCCGTGTCCTAGACGGGCATTAAAAAAAATCATTACAATGGCGCCCAACGTGGGGCCCGAAGGGGAAACAACATCACTCACCTTCGAGTTCTCACATTTTTAATTTTGCTGTCGGCAGATGAACCGATTCAATTTTTATTGTCGCCCTCACCATTTGATATTAACGTAGCATACTTTGGAGGGTTCCGTAAAGTAAAGATAGAGTCACCGATAAACTTTCTTTTGGTGTTGTTTGTCTTGTCTTCGGTATAATAAGGTCTATAGCATCTTCTGGAGTTCTTCGTTCATGGTGGCTCTGCCGCCTGAACATGCCGATTATGTTATAGAGTAGTTCGTCCCTTAATGTTACCAAAAGAAAGGTTTGCACATTTTTATAAAGTTTGTAGTCGGACAGTTCTAATTTTAAACAAACTGATGGTGCCCGGGGTTTTCGAATACACTGCTTGGAGTTGCGTCAGTTTTTGCTGGGAGCTATTCTGATGACCGGCAGTGATAAAATCCGCATCATCAATTAGTCCTGACCGACACCCGATTTGTTCTTATGATTGGTTAGCGGTTTTTATTAGCATACTTTCGTTGAAGACACTTGTATTCAAGGAGAGGGGCATAAAATTATAACAACCATCTCTCCACTTCGGAAACAATTGTTTCTTTACTAGTGAAGAGCGAAACCCTTCAGTCTCTCTATGTCTGGGTCGGCATCAAAGAGACTGTCCTGTAATAAACATAAGCAGTTGAGCAGCCCCGTGGTAATCAGGAGTGGCTGCTCCTGAAGAGATAAGGTGGTCACCCCGTCAAAACTGCTTAGTTTGTTGTTTTACTAGTGTAAAGTAAACTGCATCCGTCAAGTTTCCATCATTTGGGCAGAGATGAGTGGTTCACTTCAGCCACTTTAACATCTTTAGGTTTGACATTTCCCTTGTGATGCAACGACCTTCTTCTGTGAAAGTAACGGTTGCTTTTTGTATAATGTTTGCGTTTGTCTCAAGCCTCCGTGTCCGCTAACTTTAACGAGGCAAAAAAATATTGAATTACGGTAGAGTAGCTAAATTGACACCTAATAGAACTTTTCTAAAGACAATAAAAATTGATCGGTGCGTCTTGTAGAGTAAACTACGCGTGATAAATATTTTGTAGCGTAGCTTCGTGGCTCGACAAAAACCCGCCTCATATGATCCCGCAAATGCTAGTCGTCAAGCGCGCGTACGCGTTCGTTAAGCGAAGCTAGTTAGCTGAGCTCGGTGTTGTTTATAGCTCGCTGACACTTATGCCAGATTATTGGCACCTGTGTCCTACACGGGCATTAAAAAAAATCATTACACCCTACTCTATTACCAATTATGAAAAACAAATTTTGAAGGGTCACCTACCTATATGGAGGGACACCCCTTAAACCCCTTTGAAAAATTTTTCCGGCCTTGAACTTTCAAGAAGTCACAACTTCTGACCTTTCCACAAAGTTTCCTCTATAGTTTCGGAGAAAAAGTGCTGTGACATACAGACGGGCGGACGGACAGACGGACACAGGCCTTGATTGCAATAGGGTTTTGTATTTTAGTACAAAACCCTTAAAAAAGATGTGTCACTGGAAATATACCTATCTGCCGTCAAACGCTCATGTCTATTTTGCAAGTTGGAAGAGACAGGCTACGACGATTATGTTTGGAGACTTTGCAATCTCCAGGAACTTCGCAGGAAAAACGAGGAGATCTAACAACAGCACTATTTTCTGAGGGAAGGAAAAAAGTTAAAGATCGCATTAACAAATTTATTCTACTTGACGCTCACAACTCAAGAGCTAAGAGGTGTCACCGACCGTATCTCAGCTCGGATCTTTCGATTACAAAGATGCATGAGATGTTTAACAAAGAAAACCCCGATATCTTTACGGAAGAATTTTTGTGATAACTTCAACATTGGTTTCAGCTCATCCTGAACGGACACTTGCTCACCGTGCTCCAGGCTACGACGGTCGAAAAGAAGGCATATCTAAGGCTTCAGCTGAGGGCACACAAACAGAAATCAGACACCATATACGAAAAATCGAAACAGGGCGATGACGATACGCTTACACTAAGCTATAATTCCGTAAAAAAAATTTTGTTGCCTAAGCTCTACTTTCAAGCTGCATATCTTCTGTGTCAAATGTACCGGTACCACTTTGCAGTTTGTTAAGGAAATTTGACTCGTCTCAAACAAAGAAAATGTTTCTTCTACGTATGGCGTGAAATCGATTTTGCCCAGGCATCTAACCAAATTGCTTCTGTCTTTCACCAAAACTTATCTCAGTAAGTGAATTTGGAAGGCATCAAGAAAATCTGCTTATTTGGAGATGGGTGTGGAGGACGAAATAAGGACAAAACTTGAATTGGCATGTTCCTGCACTGGTTTCTAAACGAGGCCATACCAACAGTAACAAAAACCAAATGTGGTTCCCAGTTGTCCCCCATTCGTTTTTTCCCCCGACTGAGTTTTAGGAAATTAAGAGCGAGTATTTAAGAAACTCAGCGTGATTGAAAAACCTAATATCAACATGGATATCATGAAGAAGCAAGCAACGGATTTTCCTATCAGGGGAGAAGATTGTCTTGTCCGCGTGTGGAAGACTTATGCAGAAGAAATGGTTAAAGAACCTGGAAATCGGCACTTCCAATTACAGAAAGTCAAAGAAGTAATCATCACGCAAACCAAAACCAAGACTGCTTGTCTAGTTCAAGGTGAGCCGTTCTACAACTTTGAAAGTGGGAACCCTAAATCCATAATCAAAAGGCGGAAAAGCTTCAAAACGCAGAATCCTCCAAATTTCATCACCAAAGGAGTCCTGCTGAAACCAAAGAAAGCTGAAGATGCGAAAACCCTTTTGAAAAAACACTACCGAGATCAATGTGAAGAATCCGGAAAACTGATCTTCTTCTCGAACGTCTCAGAGAACAAGATCGACATGGAGTCCACGATGGTAATCAGACTAATGATGTTAAAAATCATTTTGAGCTAATGGATGAAGTTGAAGCTGAAAATTTGTAACTTCCAATTCATTTTTATATAATGCCATTTTTACTGAAGTATAAGTAAAAGCATCGCTAATTTTGCAAACAAGTTGACCGTAAAATTTTATTTTTAATTCTGCTTCTTTTTCTAAGAGTAATTCTATCAAAGATGATTTATTTCTTCAATTTTTAGCCACCACTTGAGCAATTTGCGAGGGACATTAAAGTCAACTTTATCCTGTTCAACATAGACGTACAACAAATTTTCGTTGGTTTCAAGCAAGCATACAACAGTATTGTTCGTAACGTACTGTACCAAATAATGCTTGGTTTTGGCATCCCAGCCAAATTAGTCCGTCTTACCAAAATGACAATGACGTCGACAACCTCCCAAGTCCGCATCAATAACCAACTCACCGATGCCTTTGACACAAATATCGGACTAAAGCAGGGAGATGGGCTGGCCCCATTGCTATTCAATTTGGCTCTGGAGTACGTCATACGGAAGCTACCTGTCGCTACGCGAGGTACATTACTATACAAGTTGAGCCAGGTAGTGTCACGATCACTAACAACTGCCAAAGAAGTCTTCCTGAAATTCGACAGCGAAGCAAAACTAGTAGGGCTACAAATCAACGAAAATAAAACAAACCTCATGACGCAGTCGAGGAAAAGTACCCCAAATACACAAAATATCACACTTGGCGGATACAGTATCGAAAATGTTAGCAAATTTGTGTATTTAGGCGCCAAAATAATGAAAACAGGCAATGAAAGAGACAAAATACGAAGAAGAATACAGCTCGTAAATAAAATATTTTATTCAGTATTGACGATCTTGAAGACCAGCTGCATACACTGGAGAACAAAGCTCCAAGTATATAAATCTGTGATAAGACCTGTGTTATGCTATGGGTGTGGAAAATGGACCCTAACCCAAGCATCCGCAAATTTATGAACGCCTTTGAGCGACGGGTCCTGAGGCGAATAATTGGGGCGAAGCTAGACGGGGACCAATGGCGAATTTGATACAACGAGGAGCTGTATGAAATTTTTGACGAACTGGAGGTCTCAAGGATTGTAAGACTGCTGAAGCTACAATGGGCTGGACACATGAATCGTTTGGACTAACAACGGATACCCAAGAAGGTATTCGTTGGGAGAACTGAAGGCCGGAGACCAGTTGGGAAACCGAGGATACGCTGGTCTGACTCGGTCAACGAAGACAGTTCATTGCTGCTTGGATTTGGCAATTGAATGACGCGGTCAACGGACCGAGACAATCGGAGGCGCTGTTTGCAGGAAGGGAAGGCCAAAAGGGGCTGAAGTGCTAAAAGAAGAAGAATCATGGTATCTTGATGAACCTGGTACTGCCGCAATCTGGTTTCGAAACAGTAATTTCCCGGCCAAGAGTTGTAGGGGGGAGAATGGTTTCGTGTGGATCGGGTACTCAGTGGCCACTCTTTTTTTTGTGGCAAGGTGGTGAATGCTATTTATGCACAGAGTGTGGGACTCCCATGCGCGACTGGACTACGCATTTATCACCTCCCCTGTCAACCTGAGGACCCAGCCTGGAACCGTTTGACACATTACTCCGGGCCAGGTCTCGTTTTGTTACGCCGTGGAGCGCCTTCAAGCTGGGGAATCCCTTTCCTAGCGGGAGGGGAGTGGGGAAGAGGAACTGCCAGAAGAGCAATCCCCTAGCCCCAGCGCCCCCGGCTGCTGTGCCAGCGCTATTGGCTGCTGTGCCAGCGCCCCTGCTGCCGTGAGTGGCCACTCTTTAGAGTGCACTTAACGCCGAACAAATCGATATCATCTTTCCATGCCAAACTTAATGCTTTGGAGATTGCTGTCTCGAACGCAGACGGGAATGTGTCATTTGGAGGAGACTTTTACGCTAAAGCAATTGACCGAGGCATGCCTCAAACAGATTTGCGGGGAAAACGATTGCTAGAAATGGTGGCCAAGATGACACTTTTTGCACTAAATACCGAAAACACGCCGACATTCTACCCTAATAGCTGTAAAAGAACTATACTATATACTATACAATTGGAGAAGTTTAGAGGACTATTAAGATAGTGATCATCAGTGCATTCTGCTTGAGATCAGTTATATTGCCCCTCGACGTCTGTGTGCTCAACTTTCTACAATTGGGTGGAGTTTTGGAAGGATAGACGTTGAGAGATTCATCAGCAGTAGGTCCTCCACTGCAGGGAGATTCGCAAGAGATGGAAGAACTGGCAGCTCAAGATGTGGTGAACTCAACTGTGAGCATCATCACAATTGCTTGCAATACTTCCCTGTCTCGTCAAAAACCTTGGAACGACAAGTCCCTAGTCTATTGAATTCGCTGAAAACCGGAGGGAGTGTCACAAGCTTCGGTGTGAGGTTCAATGGATACGGAACCATGACAAGGCGTACAGCCGGATAGCAGCATATAAGTCGGATAGAAAATGCATTTGCAAATTGATTAACAACAGCAAGACTTGCAGCTGGATAATGTGAACAAAGATTTGTCGGGGCTTGGCTACAAGCTAGGTAGGCGAAAGCTTGCTGCCATACGGTTATCTTGCATATATGATGCAGAACAGATGGACAAGTTATTGCGGGCACTCTTCTCCGCCCATCTCATCCACGTTGACGCTGTCAAAGGTGAAACGGCAGTCGATTGCCCACTCTACACACCGCCAGAACTGGAAGAGGCGGTTCTTTCACTGAAAGTGAGCAAGGCTCCAGGTCCTGATGGTACTCCAGCGGAGGTGTTGCAGCTTGTCTATTACCATCATCCTGACTTGCTACTCAGCACATTCAACGCTTGCCTACGAGACGGGGTTTTCCCGGTACGATGGAAGGTGTCAAGGCTCGTGCTGACCAGCAAGGGCAAGGAAAATCGCGGGTCGCTGTCTGCATATTGCCCATTATGCATGCTAGATACTGCAGGGAAAGTTCTAGAGAAACTCATCAAGGGAACACTCACTGACGTGATTCGTACTACTGGGGACCTATCTTCACGGCAGTACGCTTTTAGATCAGGACGCTTCACCATTGATGCGATTGCAGAGTTATTCAACGTGGTCCAAAAGGTAGAGGCATATGTCCGCATCAAGCGACGGATCGTCCCGTTCGTAAAACTCAATGCTGGGAATGCCTTCAACTCCGCTAGATGGGCGGATATTCTGGGTACGCTGAAAAAATTTCTTCTAGTTCCAGAATATCTAACGCGTCTCTTAAGGGACTACCTAAAGGACCGAAGCCTGCTATATGGCACAAAAAAAGGGTCAACGAAGGATAGAAGTTACATCGAGTGTTTTCCGGGTATCTATCCTTGGTCCAGACCTGGGAAGCGTATCTCACGATGGACTACTGGAGATGGAGATGCCAGATGAGTCGCGCATGATCAGATATGCGGAGGATATTGCGGCTCTGTTCGCTGGAAGCAACGCTGAATAAGCGCAATGTAGGCTATGTCCGCTAATGTGCCAAATGAGAGACTAGATGACTGCTCTTGCGCTCATTTTAGCATTGAAGAAAACCAAAGTGGTCATCTTGCAAAAAAGAGAAACTTTAGAGAAAGGATGATCAGTATTCGAGACAAACTAATCTAATCAAAACAAGCAGTAAAGTACCTAGGGCCATGATCGACTTGAAGATGAGTTTCTCTGAGCTTATTAGGGCAACGGCTGAGAAGGCCATCAAGAAGACGCCTCTTGATTAGTACTGTAGGGTTAGTGCTACTGTACGGAGCAGAAATATAGGGCAAAACTTTCAGTAAGGAGGTATACCGAAAACACTTGGCACAAATACAGAGAAGAGGAGCACTGAGTACTTCATTTGGCGGTGAGAGTTATTACAGGCGTGATACCTGTTGCCCTCTTTGCTAGAGAGCGCCACGCTATTGACCTACATCGAAAAGAAGATGCAAGGGAGACATCTACCTGCGAGGAGAGACAGCGCTCATTCAACGATTGGTAGCAATCTTGGGTCAATTTCATGAAGGGTTTTGCCCAGGACAGGAAGACAATGGCTGCCACTCATTTTTTACGTGCAAATAATGGGACAGCCTTCGAAAGAAACTCTACAGGTAGACGGGAGAGTTCATCTTGGATAGTATAGTCACGGTGATGCTCGAATTGGTTGACAAATGGAACCGGGGGCACAATACATTGGGGCAGTCCTAAAAGATAAGGCGTTGGTGCTAGAAGATCGCTTGTCTGGCAATTCCTCTTCCCCTCTTGCCATCTGCTAGAGGAGGGATCCCTCAGCTTGAAGGCACCTCACTGCGTAATAAAATGAGACTTGGCCCGAAGTAATGTGTTAAACGGTTCTAGGCTGGGTTCTTATGTTGACAGTGGAGATGTTTAGTGAGTAGTCCAGTTGCTTGCAAGCATGATAGTCCCACCTCTGTTCATAAATGACATTCACCTCCCAACCACAAAAAAAGTTGTTTTAACTGCCATAATTTATCTTAATGTAAGAACATATTTCAAATCTTAATAAAAAATGTGTACTTAAATAGTTTGAGTATACTTTGCGAACTTCTTATTTTAGTGAACAATATCCCTGACTATAAAAAAACTGGCTTTTGAATGCGATGAGCTGATTTTGTAAGTGTAAATGCACTTGGGCTATATTCGTAAATGGGGGATTTCGGAAGATGGACGCGCATCCACTTGCAAAACCTGTCATGTGTAAACTTTCATTTTAAATACAAAAATATTGGTTTGAGTGAGATTTTATAGATTTTCCAAGTTACATAAGGTTTTTCCCGCATTTTTTGATACTAAAACCATTTATCTACGTTGTAGGAGGTTTTTGATGATATGTGCCGTTCCGTTCATGATGATTTTAATAGTTTTAGAAAGTGGGCGACTCAGGTATGCTTCAGTTCAAGAACCGCCTGCTACTGGTCAGCAAAAATGGAAAGAAAATTTCGGGATTATGACTCAAGATGGCACTAGGACTAAAAGGAATGCGTTTGTTTTGGTCACAGGGAGGCAAAGACTAAGAGCCCCTAAGGACTTCTAGCAGCGTTAATCTTGTGATCTACGAAGTAAAGTGTCTCCTTTCAATCTGAGAATCAAAGCTGGAATGACTTCAAATTAGGCCTCTAGCTTCCCACAGGGAAGCAAGAAGCAGAAAAAATTGCTGGGGTAAGGGGCGCTATACCCTAAACTTCTGCAGGGAATCAAACAAATGGTTATGACACCCGGTGCTATGTTTGCGAAATTTGACAATTTGTTAAGGATTCTTGTTATGTTTTCCCCAATTTAGTTGAAGCAAAGATCATCAAATGATGCGAAAAAGATGGTGCGGGCACTCTTCCTCGCCCATCTCGTCCATGTTGACGCTGTCCACGTTGAAACAGCAATCAAACACTCACACAACTGAAACTGAAAGAAGCTGTCCTTTCATTGAAAGTGAGGAAGGCTCTAGGTGAAGTGTTACAACTTCTCAATCACCATTGTCCTGATGGAGCTTTCCCGGTTCGATGGAAGGTGGCGAGGCTCGTGGTGACCAGCAAGGAGAAAGAAAATTCCGCATCGCCATCTGCACACCACACATTATGCATGCAAGGCACGGCTGGAAAAGTGCAAGAGATATTTTGGATAAGTTGAAAGCCCCTTTTCAATTTCAAGAATATCTGATGCAGCTCCTGGAAGACTACCTGAAAGAAAGAGGTCTGCTTTATGACATGACCCAGGGCCAACGAAGGATGGAAGCAACATCAGGTGTTGCTCAGGGATCTACCGTTGGTCCAGATCTATGGAATATGTTTTACTAAGGGCTATTGAGACTTTAGATGGCGGGTGTATCGGAACTTATCTACTCAGAGGATGATCTTGTAACTCTAGTCGCTGTACACATCGTTGAAGAAACGCAACTTAGGCTGGGTATGCAAATGCGCTGAGTGAGAGACTGGACGGCTGCTAGTGGACTCACGCTAGTGCTGGAGAAAACCGAACCGGTTGTCATGACAAAGAAAAAAATCTCTAAAATAAAGACAATCCGTGTTGGAGAAATACTAATTGTGTCAAAGCCAGCGGTTAATAAAGACAATGGCTGAGAAAGCTGCTTGGGGCGCATTGGCTCTGAGTTGACTTATGGCCAATGTACACCCATCAACAAGTTGCCTCTCGATGAGTGCCATAGGGTCAGCGCTACTGTACAAAGTGGAAATATGGGGTGACGGTCTCAGTAAAAAGGTGTTTCAAAAATGTTTAGAACAGGTACGGGGAATAAGAACACTGAGAACTACATATTCATACCCGCGAGTCTCTGATTTGGTAGTGAAAATTATTAGAGGCATGATACCAGTTATCCGTCTTGCTAGGGGTGATATGCTATTTACCTGCCTTGAAACGAGAATGAGGGAACAATTGCCCACGAGGAGAAACAGTACTCACTCAACGATTGGTAGCAATCTTGGGTGAATCACACGAAGGGAAAGTGGACTGCGGGGTTCATCCCAGATCTAAGACCATGACTAAATTGAACGTGTGGGGAGACCAACTTTTATCTGACCCAGCTTGTATGTTTTCAGGTATGTTTTCAGTTTAACAGGTATGTTTTCAGTTTAACCTGGAAAAATCGTTAAGTATGAAGAAACAAGAAGAACGATGATTTTTACATATGTTTTGCATGCAATAATGGGACAGGCTTTGACGAAACCTCTGCAAGGAAACAGGAGAGTTTACTCCGGATAGTGTAGTCGTAGTGATGCTTCAATCGATTGACAAATGGAACCATGTGGCAAATTATATTCGGGCAGTTGGATAAAAGGAACTCACAGCAGTCGGGAACTTTGAGGCTGAAGGATCAGTTATCTAGCAACTCCTCTTTCTCCTTTCAGCTTAAAGGCAACTTATGACATATCGAAATGAGACCTTGGCCGAAGTAATGTTTCAAACGGTGACAAGGGAGCAAATTCATTTTCTGAATATCTTTATAACATATATTAAAAATGTCAAACGATACCTCAGCTCAAGCGTGACATCATTTAAGCAGGAATGAGGATCCTTTTGGTATGAATATAATTTACTACTTGCCCTACTCAAAAGAAACTGTCTGAGGTTCAAAAGTTATATAATTGTAGAGTCTAAGCCTATAAAGATACTTTTCAATTAGCACAATCCCCTATAAGTCAATCATAGGTCGCAAACATAAAGCTCCAAATAGACAAAACTGTGATAAGATCTTGCTATACTATGGGTTCCTAACCCAATTATCTGCAAATATTGTGAACAGCTTCACTAGAAGAGCCTTGAAGTAAATTATTGGAGCAAGGCTATGAATTTTATACACCTTTCGTATATCCTGCATGAAATTTTTGATGAACAAAAAGTTTTAATGATTTTGAGACTGCAAAATCTGTGAAGAATCAGCCTCGTCAGTCGTACGGATTGACAAGGCGCGCCCGAAAAGTTATTCATTGAGAGAACTGAAGGTCAAAACTCAGTGAGAAAACCGAGGAAACGCTGGTCTGACTTTGTCGACGAAAACAGTTCATCGCTGCTCAGATTTCATAATTAAAGAACGCGTTCGATGGATTGGAGTAGTTGTAGTTGCTTGTTGTAGAAAGCAGAGGCCCAAGAGGGGCTGTATTAATACGAAGAAGAAAATTATTTGATCTTAGAGGTTTAAGCATGAAGACGGAAAAAAACTAAAGCCCTTACAGACTCACTAGAGTTTTTGTTAAAAGAAAATTCATTCGACGAGGAGGAATTCCTTGAAGAAAAATTTATCATGCGAAAGATCAATAGGCTCCTGAGAACTAACAATTTCCAGCTATGTCAAAGATAGAAGAAAGGGTGCTGTCGAATTAAATGAACCTTTCAAAAAGAAAATAGTACAGGAGAAATTACTGTACTCCTCTTCATGGAGCTCTTGCATTCTACATTTCAATCGCAAAAAATCGACGAGGATGGTTTTGATTGAGAGACTCAAAGCCTTTGACAAAATCTGGCATAGAACACTCGAAATTGAGAAATACTATAAAGTCACTAAATACTATATATACAATAATATAAAGTTTCTCGAAATAAAAATTGATCGGAATACCTTTGAGAGTAAAAGATGCGTTATAAATGTTTTATAGTGCAGCATTGAAGCACAGTAAAGAATTCGCTCCACATGATCCCACAAAAAGCTTCCCAAAAAACACACGCTGTAGACTGCAAAGCAAAGCTAGTCAGCTGAGCTTGGTTTTCTTTTATAGCTCGTTAACCCTTATGCCAGATAATCAGCACTTCAGTCCTATATAGACGTGCAAGCTCTATTTGATTACAAGCAGTATTACAGCCATTGCTGGACCTGGCTTCCCAAAGGTTTTTCCTTTAGTTTTCTTGGCTCATTGTCCTCAGCTAACAGTTCTAAAATCTGAGAAGTGATCTACTATTTAATTGATCCTCCTTTAACCGTTTTGACAGCGATTAAGTATTTGCTAATCTGTTGTAGCATTCGTAGATAATTCACAGTGGAGACTTATGACTTAACAAACAAATCATATATCCCGTAGTTTTATCGGACTTACCATAAATCCCTTTAATTTTGCATCCTCAACGCACCTCAACCCAACTTTTGGAAACGTTCAAAACATTTGTGAATATCAAAGTGAAGTTCCATGTATGACATCCACAGCAAAACATGAGTCTCATAATCGATTTCTATGTTTAGAGTTGTTTACTTTTCTATGCAACTGCCTTTGAAGATACCCAAAATTGAGTAAATTTTTTTTTGCATGTAGTATTCTAGTATTTATAGTCATCTAAAATCGCTGAACAACAAAGTAAATGTCAAAAGGTACACACTTATCAACAAAAGCAAGGCTACCTTCTGAGAAGATCTGGTGGACTACCTGAACAGGAATCCATCAGATCTGGACTATAAGTTAGTCATGCGGTCACACTTGCACAAGATTGGTAAGTCACGATCTCTCAGCTTTGTTTTTTGCACTAAGAAATTAGATGACATCTGCCACACATTTGTTACCTGTAAAATACAGAACATGCAGCGTGGTGAACTATTCACTGAAATTCGTGTTTTGAGAACATGGCGCATTTAGGAGCCCTCAATTTCAAAAAATTGCTACTCCAATGTAGAATTCATCTTTGCAGGATATCTTCATGATATTACTTCAAAAAGTTGATCTTCAATTCTATATATCGCTCATCTGCACTAGCACACACTTCTTGCAGGATTTTGACTGATCAAAAAAGGGCTGACCATTAATCTCTCTCAGTTTGTTGAGTTAAGCTGTAAAAGTTGACACTATCAATGCCAAGGTCTAATTAATTGATGGCTTAATGTACTTTCATAACTCTGCTGTAGTTGGTGTCAAGCGCATTTTAGAAAGGAGGAGAAATCAATTTGTTTCTCAACCTACAGTTTCTATGATTCCATATCCTAAATCCAACAACCAAATGATAGTCTCGAGGCTACGCATTTGGTTTAATGGTTCTCCATACATGGGCATTAAGTACAGAGAAATGCGAATAACTGCAAATACAAGTCAACCTATAGCTTTGGTACTAAATGCTACTTATCCCTACTTTGCGGTGACGTAAAAAGTGAAAGCGAGTCTTTCGCAACTAATGATAGAACCGAAAGTAATAATCATACAACCAGAATGGAGATTAGAAACCGGGCCAACTTTCCGTGTTCCTGGGAAAACGTACATTGTTTCAAAACTTGCACCAAAGCCTCGGAATGGACTGGACGTGCGGCAATGACCTCGCAAGTGAAAAAAAATGCGGCATTGGATCCAGGAACGTTAGAACATTAAACAAACCTGTCACTGTTAAGGACCTTTTACAACAGGCTAGTCAATATCCATTAAACATACCGACAATCCAGGAAACGAACTGGACTGGGAGTGATATTAAAGGTATAAGATCGGACACAATATTCAAAAGTGGGAAGCCTGCTAGAAAGTGAGACTGCAGAGGTGCCTCTATTGTGGATTGGGACTTAAAATTGCGCGTTGTTCATTCTAAGGTTGTATGTGACCTGTATAAAAGCAAAGTTCTTTAAATTTTGGCTGATAAACGTACACACCCTGGCCAAAAACTAGGACGAAGAAACGCAGGAAATGCTCACCCATCACCTAAAATGACTAATCGACTCACTGCTATATTCAAACTGCAATAATTTCTGTTCATTCTATTAAAACTTACAGATTATAAGGACCTTTTAACGGACACCCAAACATCTACTTTCATCCAATTTAATCATACTAATACAGTTTTACTGGCAAAAACATTTAATTTACAGATTCTTCTATTATTAGCCAGTTGAACGAATTTCAGCTATCAAGTTATTTGTTATTGGATCTACCTTCACAACTTTTTCACTGATTATTTTTAGCTACTCATCTTCAGCTATTCATAAATAAATTCAATCAAATGTTAATAGCATGTACAATACCTTAAATTTTGAAGTTCGCGAAAAATAACAAAATTTTATGCAATATTCTCATTTAAAACTGCCGCCATTTTGTTTTACGATTTCGGATGTCACCTGTTGGAGAAATTCTCAAAGATATCCATCATGAGTATAATTCCTGAAACTTTCATGCAAATCCTAGCAAACCTGTAGCGTCTGAGTCGATTGGAAGTGCATATTGTCCCATATTCATGTATAGTTGCTGTTGTAATACAGGAAAACTTAAACCCCTATAACTCTGTTGAATGCGATTCGATCTTTCTGGAATTTTCAGAACTGATTAAAGCGGTAAATAGACATTTGTTAATCAAATTTCACTGAATTTGAGGATGCCCTTACGATCTTATCAAGAATGTGTAAAATCGATAAATCATACTATTTCGACTTCTGGCGTATTTGACGTTGTAGTGCTCATAAAGGTCTATACTCATGATTTTTTTCAAGCTTTTCAGATGTATGTTTAACAAGAGGGGTACGCCTTTATCCTGTACATATCCCCTGATAAATTAATTTTAGGACCTGTTCCGAAAAGATCTCATTAAGGTCTTTTATATGATACCCCACTTGATTACCCTTGACGAAAAAAACATTTTTTCAAGGTTCACTCCTCTATCTGGGGGGACCCTCTTAAAAATCTTTAAACATTTTTTCGCCCCAAAACTTTCTAGAAGTCATAACTTCCGACCGTTTCACAAAATTCCATGGCTGGAGCTCTTATGCGACATTTTAATAGGGGCTTGCATTTTAGTGCAAAACCCTAAAAATGTGGCCGCATTTGTATATTTAACTGCCAACATTTTGAGAATCACTAATAAAAGATATGAAATACGCCCAAGAACACAGCTCGTGAATAAAATATTCTATTCAGTGGGACCAATGACGAATTCGATACAACCAGGAGCTGTATGAAATTTTTGACGAGCCGGAGGTCTCAATGATTGTTAGACTGCGGAAACTGCAATGTACTGGACACACAAATCGTATGGATAGCCAACGGATACCCAAAAAGGTATTCGTTGGGAGAACTGAAGGCCGGAAACCAGTAGGGAAACCAAGGAAACGCTGCTCTGACTCGGTGGACGAAGATAGTTCACCGCTGCTCAGATTTCAAAATTGGAGGACGTGGTCAATAGGCTGGGACAGTTGGAGACGCTATTTGTAGGAAGCGAAGGCCCGAGTGGGGCTGTAGTGCTACGAAGAAGAAGATGACAACTTACGAGGTGTGTACAAAAAGTAAGGTGACTTTTCTCATTTCGCGGGCGACGTACATTCGATTATCGAATTTTTTATATATACGTATATAGTCAGTTTTTTTCTAATGTTATCAAAATTATAATAAAACTAATTTTTCATTATACATTAGATATTTTATTTATTTTGTATAACAGCTGTTTTCGACTACTATTTGCAGTCTTCTTCAGTCTGAAGAAGACTGCAAATAGTAGTCGAAAACAGCTGTAATATAAAATAAATAAAAGATCTAATGTATAATGAAAAATTAGTTTTATTAGAATTTTTTATGTTGGTACACTCATCACGAGCATATACAATATTTCCAGCTGTTTGTGAAAGGCATAACGGTTGGAAGTATTTTGCGTGCTCAGCGATTTTTTGCTATCGAAAATAAATGGATCAAAGATCAATAATTTTTTGCCCAAAAGCAACCCCACAATTATGCCTCAGCCAGCATATTCACCAGATTAGGCCCCAGGTGACTTTTTCTTGTTCCTAAAACTGAAGGTACCTATGAAAGAACGGAGATATTCAATGATTGAGGAGATAAAACACTGCATCGCTGACAGAGCTCAACGCTTTACCGAAAAATGCTTATGAGAAGTGCTTCGAAGATTGCAGAAAGCATTGGCAAAAGTATATTGGCACAAGTGTTTTGATGACTTTGAAGAGGAGAACATAAATATTGACGAATAAATAAATATTTTTTCCTAAAAATACTGTCACGTTACTTTTTGAACACACCTCGTACATACATGTCATATTTACCTGTAATGAAGCAAGTAGAGTAATTTTTCTTAATACCATGGGCGTCATTTATCTACAGGAGTATTATTTCATAAAAAGAAGAAGAAATAGAACGATAGCTGAATTGGCGTCATTCCAAACTGAACGATTTTATTATTGCAACAAGCAATTTGACAAAACTTTAAATTTTACTCCAAAATTGATACTTAAACCAGATGAACAGATCACTGACTTTGTAACCTTTCTAAAATTGTCGTCTAAATTCACGTTTTGAAGCTGTTCTGGCAACATACAACAAATAATGACGTTCTTCTCGGAACTAGATGATAATTTACTAAAAAGTGAACATTTGCTCAGGAAGAACTTTTTTTAAACCAAATACTAGCATCTGCGCACCCCCAGCATGTTTTGACAATAAAGTAAAAAAGATTAAAACTGAATTTGTAAATGCACTGGCTTGAAGTTTTTTTTTTTTTTGAATTCAATCGTAAAATTGTCGAGTGTTCTATGGTTATTGTAGGCAAAGAAGATAGAATTCATATATTATCATGAATTACATTTAAATAAGATATTAACATGAAATGCCCCCAAAGTATAAAAATTGTAACTGTGTATAAACATATTGAAAAAATAAAAGCATGGATAAGCTGGAATCCATCAGCCTCCTAAATAGAACGATTGCTCCTAGTATCTAACCACGTTATAAAAAATAACAAAAGCAAAATTCCTCGGAGAGAAAATGAGACAAAACCGTATTGGCTGCAATTTTCCATATGATAAGCTGCTACCTTTCAAGCATGCATCATGAATGAGCCAGAACATAGTTCCTTGTCTGAAAATCTTAGTCTGATACTTTATGCCTTTGAAATGACTTTCAATATTAATTGAATTGCAATGGAGAGCCGTCCTTTGCAGGTATTTATTTCCAGTCGGCGCTCAGCATCTCTATAGATTTTGTTAAAAATCCTGTACAGTGCAAACTTTGACGCATTATTTTCAGTTCTTCGTTATATGATACTAATAAGTAAAATTTTCCCCATCATCTGATCGGCTCATTTAAGCTATTATGGTATCTCATAAGAGTTTCTTGTGCCATGGTCTGAACAACTCTAAAAATGAATTAGCGTTAAAACATGTCTGTTCACTGAAAAAACCAAGGCCCGATGGTTTTTCAAGAAAAAGCAGTATAAGCAGTCCGCGTGATCTAGTGGTAAGAGCACTAAGCCCGTAAGCCGAAGGTCTCTGGTTCGAGTTTTGTTGGCGTCAACGAGATTTAATTCGAGTAATTCTTCGCACGGACTATAAGCCCGTTCAGTTATGATACGTGCTGGTTTAAATTCAGAACGTATCCTGGACGGACACACAGCCAAAGCGTGATAATGATCATATCACCTTGTGGAGTGCCGATACATTCGATCATGACAATTAGATACTCTAACTATCTCTAAGCGAAGGCCCGAAAGGGGTTTTAGTGCTACGAAAAGAAAAAAAGATGATCGTATAAAAATGCTGGGTTTACGGAATATTATGGTACATTATTTCAAAAGATAGTGTAAAAAAAACTGTAGTAATGACTTGCCTTTTAGTTAACTATTTTGTTTGTTTTATATTTGCACGCCAATTTCCTACTAGCCGGAAAAGTCCTTCGGTCCTAAACATGACTCAAGCAAAATGAAACACGTAAGCGAAATAAGCAAGGCCCAATGGCTTTTCCGGATGATAGAGATTTGCCTTGTATATGGAATAGCACTATGACTATCAAAATATCCACAATCGATTTTAAAAAATTTAGAGCTTGCAATTTTGACATGAGTAATGACGACCACAGGGACCAGTTAGCAACAATGGATATGTTTTTTTAGCACCACCGCTCCTTTCGGGCCTTCACTTAGAGGTGGTACGAGCATCTATTATCTTGATTATATGTATCGTTGGCACTCAAGAAGGTGATATAGTCAGTACTACGCTTCGGCTGTTCATCCTTCTAGTGCTAATAGACCACGGGATTTGGTCCGCCCGGACCATCAGATTTGGTCCGCTGCGTACCAAGTCTGCTCGTGTAGAGAGCAGTCCGCGGACCAAACTTGAGTCTGATCGAGTTCGATGGATTTTCCACCGGACCAGACCGGACTCGGTTCGCTCCGGACCAAATCTGCTCGTGTGGACGGTTCGACCGGACCAAATCAACTCGTCGTGTGCAGTTCGACCGGACAAGTTGTCAGTTATCTGCCTGCCGCAAGATATTTTAGTGTTGCAACCAACCTTTTTTCGGCAGTCACTGCGTTACTTTATTAGCTTGATATGAGTTATTGTATTAGTCTCATATGAATGTAGTGTTGCCAAATTTGGTATGGTGAGCATATAGTAAAAATGATTGCTGTCCCGAAAGCGATTTTGTCTTAAAGTGACAAAATTGAAGACATTTCGTGCACCAAAAGTTAAGAACGACTGGATAGTCCGATCGTGTGTTGCACAGAGCGGACCGAACCGTCCGTTGGTCCGCCCGGACCAAATCTGGTGGTCTGTTACAGCTTTTTCACTCAACTACAATACATTCTGATATTATCATATAGCTGATCGAGCTTATAGTCCGCCCAAAGATTCACTCGAAACAAATCACAGTCACTAACGGATTTGAACCAGATACCTTCTCCTTATGAGGTGAGCACTTTACTTATTATACGACCTGGAGTACAATAATGGCTAGGGCCCCTATCGAGCTAGCTGCTAGCTGAATATTCACAATATGTTTACACAAGATAATACGGCTCATATGTATCAGAGGAAAATAGAACTGCATTGAATCAAGATGAAATATAATATAGATGTATTCCCACGGAGATCAAATATGAACTCCATACTTACGATTGGCTTCTTGAGCGACATGAAAGAAGTCTTTTCTTAAAGAATCTTGTCGTTGGTGATAAGGCTTGAATTTTATGTCGTTTTTTAAGAAAACTAATTGGAATGTTTAACTTCATGCTTTCAACTTCTCAAGCATTGCTCCATCTGATCATTGCTTGTTTCTCTCGTTAAAAAATTTTTTGTGGTAAATGTCTCGAATCGCTAAGCGAAGTAAAAAAGCACGTTGGTGAATATTTTTCAAGTAAGATCAACAATTTTGGGAAGAAAATATAATGCACCTTTCTTGGAGAAAGCGGAAGGTAATACGTAAAGCAGTTCATATTTAACATAATACCTCAACCTTAAACAACAAGTATTATGTATTCATTTCAAATCAAAGGAGAGAAGAACTTATTGAACATCTTAGTCTTTTGCACTTTCGTGATATTCTTCAATTTAAATCAGTTTTCTGTTACTGTTAAAAAGTTCACTAAATCCGCTAATCCAATCCAGACGCTGCAAGTATTTATCGTTTTCACTGGACACAAACGACTAATTGCTCTGCAGTGATATGGGAGTTGGAAATGAACTCATCCCAAACAAACTCAAGCTTCTATTTTTCACTGAATACATTAATCTGAAACCAACATTAATGCACTCCGATTTTACTAGCGTGCTTTTCACAAACTCCTGCACATAAATGCTATACCACTTCCTCATTGTAACCTCCCTTCCATAAGTATATCCAAAGACTTATTTACAAAATAAATATATGCTTTCTAACGTTCAATGATCGGTTGGACTACTCGTATTCCATACACAGGTTTCATACTACGCTACTATAAACAAATTACTGGTATGCAAGTTCAAGGAGACAAGTAACAGGTCTGATATTACTTCTGATTAATCAAATATTTTCGCAGAAGTAGTTATTAGAGTAGCTATAATTAAAAAAATATTTTCTTACCTCTAGGACACAGTCGCCAGCTTTTAGACCAGTAACTTCTGCAGGAGTTTTATCATCAACTGCACTGACCTTTGTTGCAAACATCATTGAGGCGAAAATGGAAAGAAAATAATAAAAAAAAAAAAAATATATATATAAGATTCAACACTCTTCACACAAAGAAAAACAAAATCAAAATAACAATTCACCCAAGGATAAGGATCCCATTTGCTTCTTGATAAATGGAAGCCACAGGAGCCATTTTCAGCTTTTGATATATGCAATAATCTCACAGATGGATTGTAATGGTCGATATTCCGAGGACATCCACTTATATCAGAATTTTTCACGGTTGCCGAGTCCGCGGTCACTTGATTTCCATCCACTTTATTTACCATGTCTAGTCCGCATTATCGCTAATATTAAACTGAAATTTTTGGCAATACAAAACCTGTCAATAAAAAACTCCACAAACTGCATTAGCAACAAAAACACGAATCCGACTAATGGACCAGCGAAAAAATCAACTGAAAGTGTGACGACCATAATTGCCGTGGTCGTGGTTGTCGTCGTTGTATCAAAGTAAAAACTGATCATTTCATACCAATACGGCATAAATGTTAAATGTAACTGAGTTTTTTAAGCCAGCCTCCAATGAAGCTTTCAACTTGACCTTAGCCTACATAGCGAACGCCGAAACACCTTTCCTATAGCCCACGGCATCTTCCAACTACAAAAGGTGCTGGCTTACAGCAATAAATCGCATCTTACTATAGATGCCAGATACATTTTGTAAGAAATGATACCATACATTATAACGTGACAATATCTGTCCAGTTTAATTTTTATACTGAGTCTTCAGTGTTGACAAATAATCGATCAATTAATCTTAAAAATTTTAAAATATAGATACAATACAAACACGCTCAGTAGTTCAGTTCAAATTATTTTATGTAATGCACTGAGTGAATTTTAGAAAGAAAGATATAAGAGAAGTTGTACAGATATATCATACTTTACTGTGTATCGCAATATCATTTAATAAACTTTGATTATGAATCGAAAAACGTATATTGTGGTTATTCGCATTCATTAAGAAATCGTTGTTTGGTCTTCATTGAAGCTTCTGATGCTTCTTCATATCTTTCAGTTTAAACATGGAAAGATGTGCATAACTCCCACCAAAACTACCTTACCTGTATCTCAAATCTGCTTTTGGACTTTTACTCAAGTCAAGCTTTTTGTATCGGTTCATTTTGTTGTGCTAATCGATCTCCTAACACTGAAAGTTTTCAGCTAGCTGACCGAGTTAATATGGTCTAGTTCTACATTCTAATTCTTAATTAATCACTACTAACTTAAATTTTCTGAAAAAGTCCCAATAAAACCAGGGCGATACATTTGAACTCAATAAACTCCATAAACGCGCGAAGTAGTGATTAGAAGTGTTCTGTTTTCACTAATATGTGTTTTTTAAATAATACGTTTCTTGGGTGGATTTGAAATATAAAAGCGCATCCAAAATTCTTTTAAATTCAAAAATTCTTCGAACGGGAGATAATTTGAAGGTTTTATTCGAAATTCCATGCTGAATCCACCTCACGGAATATTACTAACGAGTTTCCAAAGGAGTGAATACTAGCATTTACACACGTATACATTATTAACTGTCTTTAAATGTGCACATCTATATACGGCCATCGAGAGATAGAAGAGTATGCGGGACCAAACCTTTATTAGCCCTCCCCTTAAAAATCATGTATTCATATAATAAATAATTTTCATTATCGTTTCAACATAATTTTTCCACATATTTGCGATGAAGCTCAAAACAACAAAAAGATTTAATAATAACATGGGTACAAATAATACAATACAAATTAGAAAATGTTGGCTTTGAGCAATGAATTTAAATTTTATAATTGAATATTTCTTTTTGGTATAGTTATTGCAAGATTATTATTTTAAAAAATTATTATATAGATGCCTTCCGGGCTTTTTTAATCGGAAGATACGTTAAAATTTCATCAAAATCTAGCTGCCTTGCTAATGATGACTATTGCAAAAGTACCTGGATTTGTTGAGCGACCCTGGCACATTGTGGAAGGCAGCTAATTTTTTATACATTCGAAAACACTAAAAGATTGTTCCCCTTCAGCCACACTCACGAAAATCGTACAGTAAATACGGAATGCCACCCCAACATTTAGAAAGAGAACTTCAAGCTTCAATTCAACGAATTTCTTAATCAGTTTCAATGGTGGTAGAAAGTCATCCTCAAAGTTTGGCGTATGTATCAATTTTTAAAAAGCAGTTCTTCAATTTGTTCAATTTGTTTTGAAGGAACATACATTTCGTAGAATTGGCTAAAATATTTTGCTTTCAAACGAGTATTTTCATCAGTAAAGCTGGTATATTGACATATAAAACTAAATCAGCCATTTGTTTTTCTCATAGCTTCAAAAGGCGATGTTTTAGTGCCAATCAAATTGTCAAAAATTATGTAATCAGTCAAAGTCAAAAGCGCTGTATTCAATACTAATCGTTATAAATTTTAAAAGAATATAAAGCAAATTCCAAACAATAACAATACAAAACGTTGCAAATGTCTCTCTAAATTTATGCGTTATCAGTCAAACACATTTTATCAAAAAAACTATAGCAAATTCAAATTAATTAAGATATTTACATATTTTTTAATTTGATTGAAAAAAGGTAAAAAAACCAGCAAATACTATTCAAAATTATTTATAATTTTAACACAACAGTGAACTTTTATGCTACACCTAATATGTTATAACCTAATTCCAATCAAATTCAATCAAAAACTTTTTATCTTATAATTAAAAAATTCTATCACAATATTCTTACCTTACGCGTTTAACCTTTTCTCTAAACCTAATATAATAAACAAAACATATACCTAACCTATACCTAATTTTTAACACAAATAAACAACACTTAATGTAGCAATAATGGGCTGAAGCTCAAAAACTTAGTAACGAAAAACACAAAAACTGAAAATAAACAAAAATAATTTAGACATTGTCATTCAGCCACCAATACTAAATTGCTCCGTCTCAGCTCGACTAGCAAATGAGTATCTCTATTGGAATTGTTGGTCTCGAGACCTTAAATTCGGAGGATATTTTATCTTCTTATCGGTGGCCCGTCTTTATATGTGATATATGGCTGAGACGCCGTCAGAATCAAAATCATATCGATTCATATCCAAATACACGAATGCTTCCGGAGGAACGAAGCCAGTAGCGAGGCAAGTCACTATATACCCGTAGGGTGGAATGGCTGTGAAACCCAAGGGATTTTACTCACAGTCACAGATCTTGCGATATGATTCCGAAGAAGTTTCAATATGAACATATCGACTAACGTCACTTGAGCAGCTTGATAAATTCTTCTATTCGATATATTATGCTTGCAATCCATTTCAGGATGCCTGTACAAACGAGTACATGCACGAAGACATTTCCTTTCGAAGATTCTTAATTTTTCCATAGTACTAGCACTCTGGTTGTACCAGATCTGACATCCATATGTCAAAACTGGTCTAACCAGGGTCTTGTAACATATAATTTTGACCTTTTGATCAATGTATCTGGAATGAAAGAGTCTTCGTAGGGCCATGACAACTTTTTGTGCCTTACTGAGCATGATTTTCACATGTTCAGTACAGTATAGGTACTGATCGTGATAAATATTGAGGTTATGTGGAACTCGTTCTGAACTATCCTCACTAGCCATAATGTCGAAATACTTCCAATTACGTTTCAGATCTTGACTGACCCTCTGCAGCGTTGTTCAAAACAAAATTGCTTCGCACTAGTCACTAGTCAGTATACAGCTGCACATCATTGAACATTTTTTGGAGATTGCTCTGAACTATTGTAGCTTTTTGGTCTGCCGTATAGATGACGCTAACAATGATCCTATTGGCAAGACGTAAAAATCAAAGCCATTTAATAACTTACAGGTATGAATGAAAAGTGAGAAAAGTTGAGGCACACTAACTGTTCCCTGCTGTAGACCATTCAAAACCTTGAAGTTGCCCCTTGTCGTCCGATTTCAATCAGCTTCAACTAATGATATTGTATAACACATTGCACATCATGGCGACAAGGTGCCTGGGGGACCTGTCTTGAAGGAAGTTTAAAAATTAGTCCATCTAACCACACCGTATCGAAGGCATTCTTCATATCAATGAGACATGCTCCAACACATTCTTTTTTGTTTAGTTTCTAAAAGATATCTGAGGTAACTTTCGTTATTGCATATGTGCTCGAATGCCTGGCACGAAAACCAAATTGGGGATTCGAAATCAACTCATATTTCTCAATGTGGGCGTTTCAAACGCCTTGCTGATGTTAGGTAGCAAGATGATTGGGCGATCGCTTTTTGGGCATGAAGATTCTTTTCCGTTCTTCAACATCGAAAATACCTTAGCCTTTTTCCACTCATTTGGAAAATATCAATTGCTCAACATGTTGTTGAACAATATGCAATAATTCGTAATCGCAACCTCATTTGGAAAACCATCAGTGCCACATGATGTCTTGATGTTTATCCTGCGAAATATGAAACACAAGTCTTCATAGCTGACAAAATAATCAATAGGACTCAAGCTCTGTATGAGGTCAGATGTTAATGTTTCATTAAAATGAAGAATTGATTGGCCGCTCAAGCTTGATTTGATGTCGGAAACTTTTGCTTCCCCGACGTCTGAAAACATTACATTCCCTCTCTCAGGGTTTGTCAGATGAACCAATTCAAAATGTGTTTCAATCAGAGCAGTTTTATGCAATCCCTCACAAATAATCCTGCTTCCATTTCTACCCAGAGTTGTACTATCAATATCGATACCAACCCTATCTGGAAGATTTATCTCATCACTAGTGACTTCAAAATTCGATACCTTCACTCGAAAATATCATCTGGGTCCTGTGGGCTAATGTCCCACAATTTTTTCGCCCATTGTTAGCTGACCTCACTCCTGAAGTATGAACAGATTAAGTTCCGGACATTCAGTAAAAATCGGGAAAAGTACATTGAAAAACATTTTCTTTCACATTTTAACCTTTACTCTGTTAACCTCAAAACCTGGTCAGGTTAGCCCACCCTCCCTCCTTTCAAAATCCGGCGCTGTTGAAATCAAATACCTCAATACCTCGTAGTACATAACCACCAACTCATACTTAAAAACGTGAGACCTGTCATCTTATTACCCAATTACCCGTTTTGAATATCCCTGTCCAAAAATCCTAATGATTCATACCTTTATACCCAATATCTTACACCTATATAAATTTAAATTCCAACAACCCTAATGCCCAAAATCTGATGCCTAATGGGCTCTTTCACACGGAGATGGTAAAAACCCATATCCAAACAGGTTTCGCGCTTACACCCTTATGTTTACACGTTGCATAGCTCAGCCAACCTATTTTTGTGTACGATACACGTTTTGCGAGTGTATGTGTCAAAAGGATCATTTGATCGTTAAACGTCGTGCGGACAACATGAAAGCGAAGACAGAGAGATAAGCGATTGAGCATTGATGTTTTAGCCTTGAATTGTGCACGAGGTAACAAAAACCGGAAGGAAAAATGTATTTTATGATTATTAAAGTTTGTCGATTCAAACTTCTATTGGATTTATTAGAACCTCCGTATTTTTCTGCTTTCTGAAAAATATATTCCAAATTTGAATATCCTTTTAAGTCGCATATTTTTCTTGTTGTGTTGTCAACTGGCATATTATAATGCGAAATCGAGATATTCGTCGTGTTGTTTCCTGAAATTGAACATGGCCTCCGCTTTTATAAATTTATTGAATAACGCGTAGCTTCTCGCGTCCACGCATCCATTTTCGCACGCAAATTAAAGAAAGGCAATCGTTTCATGACGACTACCTTCTTCACCGAATGTTCAATTCGGAATGATTATCGGCGTTTGTATAAAGTTTCCCCCACCAAATGATCAACAAAATGCGTTTGTGTATGTGCGTTACGCTCGTTCACCCTACAAAATGTTGGCTTGTTTTTACCATCAGGTCCCCTCAATGCCTCCCACTCTTCTTGCCCATATAACCTGTTTAACGCTCACTTTTAACGCTGCGTCTGAAAAAGCCCAATACCCATAACCACAAAATCGCACCCAACACCCGAGTTGAATAACTTGAATAACATAAAACTTTAAAACTCAATACTAATATAAGTAACCGAATATTACTGCCTACACTATATTTTTACGACTATATCTCGTTCTCTTATCCTAAAACGATCTTTCCGATTCATTTTTAGGGTTTTGTACTAAAATACAAAACCCTATTGCAATCACGACCTGTGTCCGTCCGTCCGTCCGTCCGTCTGTATGTCACAGCACTTTTTCTCCGAAACTAGAGAGGCTACAGCCATGAAACTTTGTAGAAAGGTCAGAAGTGGTGACCTCTTGAAAGTTCAAGGGTGGACAAATTTTTCAAAGGCGTTTAAAGGGGGTCTCCCCATATAGGGAGGTGACCCCTCAAAAAAAAAATTTCACCATTGGTAGTCAAATAGGGTGTCGTTGGAAAGGTCTCAATGAGATCTTTTCCAAACAAGTTTTAAAATTGCCTTATGAGTACCGACGGGGGGCAGGGGAAGGGGAAATGTACGAACTTTTCGCGTACCCCCCCTCGCGATTGGACACCTTCCATCCGAAAAATCTGAAAAAAATCATGAATGTAGGCCTTTATGAGTACAACAACAACAAATACATGGGAAGTCGAAATTCACTCAACTTTGTTAGTAATAGTATGATTTATCGATTTTAAGTTTTCTTGAATAAAATCTAAACGGTACCCTTAAGTTCAATAAAATTTAGCAAAGAGATGACTATTTATAAGATTGATCTTTTCTGAAAGTTTCATAAAGATCGAATAGTATTTAACGAAGTTATAGCAGTTTGAATTTTCCCGTATTACTATGGAACAATATGCCCTGTATTACTATGGAAACATATGGCTATGGAGCCATATGCGCTTTTTATCGATTTAGACACTACAGCTTTGCTAGGATTTGCATGAAAATTTCAGGAATGATAGGTATCATGAAAATGAGTACATACAATTGAAACAAGTCGAAGAGGCAGGAGAAAGCTCCTAGCAAAAGGGCTTTGTAACCATTCTAGGATTCGAAAAAAAAAGGCCATGAATCGATGATTACAGTACAGAGGAGTGGGCCCTGAAAAAATTTCAAGAAAGGTAGCCGATATGAATATCAACTGAAAGTTCTCTATGAGAGCTTTTCAAAACAGTTCTTAAACTGACAGTTTTTGCTTCAGTGGGGGCACAGGGGGGGAAATACATGAAAAATGTGTTTCTAAAAAATCTGGAAAAATTATCAAGGGAGATATTTATGGGTATAACTAAAACAAATACCTAAGAATTCACAATTCTTTCAACTTTGTTAATAATAGTATGATCCTCGAATTTCACATTTTCTCCAATAAAATCGTCTTTGACATGTTTCTTGATTTTATTCGTTGCTGGTTACTGCATTTTGTAAGTTGAGTACAAAACTCTTCTGACATGAGCATAGGTCTGTCTACCTAACTTGTTTTTAATCTTGTTCAGCTCCTCCTTCGATGCCGTCTTTATCTCGTCAAGCGTAGCGTAACGTCGTCCTTTCATGGGCCTCTTCAGTTTAGGAAACAGGAAAAAGTCACAGGAGGCCAGATCTGGGGAATGCAGTGGCTGCGGCATCATTAGTGTGTTGTTTTTGGCCAAAAAGTCGCGCACAATCAACGATGTGTGAGCAGGGGCGTTATCGTGGTGCAAAAGCCAATTTTTGTTCTCCCACAAATCCGGGCGTTTCTGGCGGATTGCTTCGCGCAAATTGCGCATAGCTTGCAGGTAATATTCCTTATTGACCGTTCTTCCTTGTGGCAAGAACTCATGATGCACCACGCCCCGGCAATCGAAGAAAACTGTCAGCAAAACTTTCACATTCGACCGAACTTGGCGCGCTTTTTTCGGTCTTGGTTCATGCGGCAGCTTCCATTGAGATGATTGAGCTTTGGTTTCCACGTCATAACCATAAACCCACGATTCGTCACCAGTTATGACCCTCTGGAGCAAATTTGGTTCGTCGCGGACAGAGTTTAACATCTCATTAGCAATGTTCATGCGTTGCTGTTTTTGGTCGCAATTGAGCAATTTTGGTACGAAACGTTGATAAAAATCGAATGGCACGAGCCAATCGATATGTTTAGGTCCTCAGCAACTTCTCTAACGGTGATTCGACGATTGGCCAATACCATTTTCTCCACTTCATTAATTTTTTCGTCTGTTGTTGAAGTGCTCGGGCGTCCGGCACGCTCTTCCTCGTTCACATCTTCTCGGCCTTCTAAAAACATTTTGTACCACCGATAAACGTTGCTTCGGTCCAAGGTAGCTTCTCCGTATGCCACAGTCAACATTCGAAATGCATCCGCGCACTTAATTTCGTTTTTCACACAAAATTTGATACACGTTCTTTGATCCATTTTTTTGAATAAGTAAAAATCGAAGACGATTGAAAACACGTGCAAGTAAAGCAGCTATCACCAATTAAGTGAACATTCAAAATGGCCGAGCTTGTCGGCATAAGTGACAGACATGAGTACCAACATAACGCCACAAAAAAATCGAAATTCGAATATACGTAACCCGCGAAAATTCAAAATTCGCGATACTTTTTGAACACATCTCGTATTTCATCGTTAGCTAGATTCCTGTCATTAGGAACCATTGAGCAAGCGTTGCCATCATCCGAAGGAGGAAATTGCTTCTAGTACTCCCAATTAAACTTCTTTTCAAACATTCCCCATTCTGTTTTTTTTTTTAAATGTAACCGATAATTTTCATGTTGAACAGGAATGAGGAAGAAATCATCCCTTTGACGATTGATTTCCATTACGATTGTGTTATGGTCGCTATTATCAGGAAGCACCTGCAGTTTCCATTGAGGGCTATTAAAGCTGAATTCAGGTCTTGTGTCAGCAACGCAGAGGTTCAAATATGAATTTGTCCTAGGGTATGTTGGGAACTCCGACCCATATAGATTACACCTGTATTCAATTTGGTTCTCTGCTATCCACAATTTCAGGAATATACGTCTTGGATTATTGGAGGCGTGCAGCCATGATGTATGCTTGGCATTCAGGTCACTGGCAAAAACATAATAATTATGCAGACTATTCAAAGCAAGTATTTCAAACAAGGATTTTTACTCCTCCTTGAAGTTGAGAACATTTGCATAGGCAAAAATAACGAATAGGTTATACCCGCCTGGCAGAGAAATTTTGATGACGGACACTTCAAGAAATTCAATGTTTTTGAATTTTTCTTTATCAATATTTTGGAAATAATAGGGTCTTCGAACTAATATCTTGGTGCCACCTTCCCAATCACCGTTTACCCTATTGTTTCTTATAAATGCAAAATCTTTGAATGCCATGGAGTGCCATGAATCGAGGTTGGTTTCAGTGAGAAGTATGATGTCAGGCAGTTGCTTAACAATAAATTCAAGGAGATAATCATATCGATGTATGGCAACGATAGAATCAACGTTGATCGAAATTATGCGAAGCCTATCCATGGAAATGTGACTGGATGACAAGTTATTTTGAAGCATTTGAATGACTTAAACGCTGAGAAACAAAGTTAATTTTTGAATCTTGTTTGTCGATTCTTTCCGATAAAGAATTAAGTTAATGGTAAGTTTTGAGTTGCAGCTCATTATTGCCACTTAAATCATTAACATTATTTGCAGCATTTTCCGCTGGTCCTCTAGCGGCGAGTGCAAATGATACTCCGAGCTTGAAGAAATTGTAATGTATGACATTACGGTGAGCTTGTGTTTGCTTTGCAGCAAATTTAACTTTTGCATCCTGATATCGGGAGGATCCTCGATATGATACCAAATATACCACAGTTATCACAGTGTATTTTTTCTCTAGGCTCCGTCTGGGCCAATTTGCAATCACCAGGAGCATGAATGTCTTTACATTTGACACACCGGTAGTGCTGACGCAATTGCCAGGCGAATGTCCAAATCTTTCACACCGATAACACTGATTGACTTCTCTTTTCTGGAGGCATTCCCACCTCATCACTCTGAAATTCTAGTAACTTATTTGTTGAAGGGCACTTTGACTGCTCTTATTCGCAATTTTTACCAGGTTAAGTGGTAAATCCTTTTTTCTTATGGTCGACCTTCTTGTCGCAAAGACTGTGACTGAAACAAATTCAATTTCTGGTGCAGCTTCTTAGAGCAACTGGAAAAGATCGACCGTATCCTCTCCACAGTCCAAATCCTTCAACAAAAAGGTGTGATTCTTCCTGATAGTGATTTCGTCCTGATAGTTCATTTTTGGCATTAGCTTTTTTGATCTCGAAATTGGCTAGTTTATTTTGGGCTGCCAATAGCCAAACCATATCTTTTCCAAACACGTTGATTGGCAGAACTTTTTCTGTTTTGTTGGAAGTTTTGTTGGAAGCCTTTTCAGAGGTACCAGCAGAACTGCGGGCTGATTTTTACTCCTTATTTTTAGGGTTTTGTACTAAAATACAAAACCCTATTGCAATCACGACCTGTGTCCGTCTGTCCGTCCGTCCGTCCGTCTGTATGTCACAGCACTTTTTCTCCGAAACTAGAGAGACTACAGCCATGAAACTTTGTAGAAAGGTCAGAAGTGGTGACCTCTTGAAAGTTCAAGGGTGGACAAATTTTTCAAAGGGAATTAAGGGGGGTCTCCCCATATAGGGAGGTGACCCCTCAAAAAAAAATTTCACCATTGGTAGTCAAATAGGGTGTCGTTGGAAAGGTCTCAATGAGATCTTTTCCAAACAAGTTTTAAAATTGCCTTATGAGTACCGACGGGGGGCAGGGGAAGGGGAAATGTACGAACTTTTCGCGTACCCCCCCTCGCGATTGGACACCTTCCATCCGAAAAATCTGAAAAAAATCATGAATGTAGGCCTTTATGAGTACAACAACAGCAAATACATGGGAAGTCGAAATTCACTCAACTTTGTTAGTAATAGTATGATTTATCGATTTTAAGTTTTCTTGAATAAAATCTAAACGGTACCCTTAAGTTCAATAAAATTTAGCAAAGAGATGACTATTTATAAGATTGATCTTTTCTGAAAGTTTCATAAAGATCGAATAGTATTTAACGAAGTTATAGCAGTTTGAATTTTCCCGTATTACTATGGAACAATATGCCCTGTATTACTATGGAAACATATGGCTATGGAGCCATATGCGCTTTTTATCGATTTAGACACTACAGCTTTGCTAGGATTTGCATGAAAATTTCAGGAATGATAGGTATCATGAAAATGAGTACATACAATTGAAACAAGTCGAAGAGGCAGGAGAGAGCTCCTAGCAAAAGGGCTTTGTAACCATTCTAGGATTCGAAAAAAATAGGCCATGAATCGATGATTACAGTACAGAGGAGTGGGCCCTGAAAAAATTTCAAGAAAGGTAGCCGATATGAATATCAACTGAAAGTTCTCTATGAGAGCTTTTCAAAACAGTTCTTAAACTGACAGTTTTTGCTTCAGTGGGGGCACAGGGGGGGAAATACATGAAAAATGTGTTTCTAAAAAATCTGGAAAAATTATCAAGGGAGATATTTATGGGTATAACTAAAACAAATACCTCAGAATTCACAATTCTTTCAACTTTGTTAATAATAGTATGATCCTCGAATTTCACATTTTCTCCAATAAAATCGTCTTTGACATGTTTCTTGATTTTATTCGTTGCTGGTTACTGCATTTTGTAAGTTGAGTACAAAACTCTTCTGACATGAGCATAGGTCTGTCTACCTAACTTGTTATTTTTTAAGTACGGAATAAAATTTAAATCGTTATCTTGATTAGAATTACCTTCAATGTTTTCTTCAACTTCCATTTTTTGGTTAATCCCTCCAGCGCTACAAAATAGTTTTGGCTCTCGTTGGTGCCATCAGCACTTGGAACTTCTTCTGGATTTGCTTCTTTTGCACTTTTCTTCGCCTTTGTTACCTGTTGCCATTGATTTTGTGGCAGAGTCTTTTGAGGCTTCATCCCGTTCTTGAATAGATATTTGAAGGACTGAAACATATCTTTAGCCTCAGTTCATCATTTTCTTTTTGCAATTTGGCCATTTGTTAATTGCCTGCTTTTCGTCGTTCGTCGTTTCTCCAGGTTGCCCCAACGATGGGAAGTCGTTGCGCTCCTCCATACCAGCGGTCCAGAAATTTTCTTGGGTTCTTTGCTTTTCTTTACTAATCGAAGTAAAATAATATTCGATAGAAATTTCCGGGGTCGATTACTTCGAAAATATAAGTTTTTTCCGGTAAAAATGAACTTCGGACTGGGCTTTTTTTTAAATTAATTTAATTTTTCTGTAAATTTATGGACTTTATGTTCTAATGAGTCGTATTTATCAGTAACTTGTTATTTTATCATGAATTTTAAACTTAAAGCAGCTTCATTGTTGACGAGGAAACTTGTAGACTCTGCAAACCATCGGGCAGACAATATTGCCGATAGTTTGCAGGAAGTATTTTTAGAATGTAAAATTATTGCACCTGACAATGCATCGTCAATGATTAAGGCCTGTGAAATCCTAAAAATACGTAACTTGCCATGTTGAGCGCATACATTAACTTAAGTCATTCAAGATGCATTGAAATGCGATGAACTCAATCATGTGATCGGGAAATGTAAAAAAATTGTGTCTTTTTTATAAGCACCGTGGCTTTGATGGAAAAGTTTAAAAACGAGCAAATGCAAAGTACAGGAAAAGCTTTAACTCTTATACAGGAGGTTTGTACCCGTTGAAATAGCACCTACTTGATGATCAAAAGTATACTGTAAACTTATGATGCTTTATTTAAGACATTGTTGACAATACCAAGATCTCCTACACCACTCACTGCAAACGAAATGATTTTCATGAAAGATCTAGAAAAAAAATTGAAAAACATTTCTGGAAAACCATCTGGGGTAAATTACGATATAATTCCCCTCATAATCCTTATAAGTTTTGAGCTCTACGGCAAGCTAGCGAACATCGAAAAACATTTGGAAACAACTGAAGGAAAGCTCATTTGTGGCAAGCTTATACAAGCAATAAAAAGTTAGGCTATTTAGGTATGAATGCCGACCAATTCCAAAAATCGCAACGACAATAGGCCCTCGCTTTAAGGAGGAAGGGTTCATAATATCATTTAACGCAGATGAGGCTTCAAATCTCTTGGAAAATGAAATGCTAATAAAATTGAAAAACATAGATAATCCTACTTCAAATGATGATACCGAGACCTCTAAAATTTATAAACTGAAGGATCTACTGTTAAATTTCCTTGAACAGAGAATAGCAAATAAAACAAAACGCAGCACTGCAGACGTGATCATAATCAAACGATAGTACTCGTATCTTGAGATAATGCTTGAACTCCAAGACACAGATCCGTTGCAATTTTGGAAAGCATGCAATCCCCTTTAGGTTCACAATAAGATTGTATTTCTCTTATGCATTTCAGATTTCAACGGAGGATTTAAAACCACTTCCTGAATGTGCTGTTAAGTTTTTATCAGTACCAGCTACGTCTGTTGATTCGGAGCGAATTTTCAGTATGACAGGGCAAATCGTGACTGATAGTCGCAACCGTGTTCACCCTAAATATGTAAATATGCATGTTTTTTTTTGAATAAAAACAAATGGTTACTGGATGCAACAAAGTAAAACGCAATCGTTAAGGCAGCGCAAATCGAGCAGCAAAAGATTTTCAAAGGATTTTATGGAAGTTTTTTATGAATATTGTAATTTAGAAGACATTGGAAATTTCAGGAATTTCGGAGGAATTTTGGAGAAAACATTTTTTTGGATGTCGTAGAAGGAAACAAGTTAGGTAGACAGACCTACGTTCATGTCAGAATGGTTTTGTACCCAACCTCTCCGAAATGCGGTCACCAGCAATAAATGAAGTCAAGCAACTTGTCAAAGAGATGTGCACGTTTAAACGAAAACCCATTGTATCTCCATTTTCAACGGTCGCCATTTTGTTTCGAACTAACAAAAATCACTCAAATCATGAATTCGAAAAAAAAATGTATTGTTATGAATCTTATTTGGAATTTTTAAGAAGCTCAAATCAAAATTGCAGTGTCATAAAGCTCATAAAATACCAAAACCGTGTATTATTGTAGTTGTAATTGCAGAAATTTCAAATGGCTATTACTTCCGCGAATATGATCCGATTTTGATCAAACTAGCAAAGTATTATTTCCTTATGTGTAACGACTTATATCGAAGTTTGTTGAGTTTAAGGGTACCTATACGATTTTATTGAGGAAAATGCGAAATTCGAAGATCATATTAACAAACTTAACGAATTTCGACTTCTCGGGTATTTTTTGTTATTGTACTCATAAACATCTACCTCTATGATTTTTTTCAGATTTTTTGGATCACGGATGCCCACTCGCGAGGGGGGAGGACACAAATTTTTCGTCTATAACCCCTTAGTGTGCGCCCTCTGAAGCAAAATATGTCAGTTTCAGACCTGTTTTGAAAAGTTCTCATTAAGACCTTTCATATATGATACCCATATTGACTAACTTTGATTCAAATTTTTTTTAAGGGGGCTACTCTCCTATATGGGGATTTTTGTAAAATTTACACCTACATGTAAAATTTGGTGTTTCTAGCTTAAGTACTTTGCGAGATAAACCGCTGCGACACACACAGACACCCAGACAGACACACGACAGGTCGCGATTTTGATAGGGTCTTGTAAAATTATTTTACAAAACCCTAAAAAGGAATTAAAGTGCCTCGCCGAGGCACATAGTATGAGCACGAGTAGGATAACAAGTGGAATGATAGGAGTGGAGCAAAGGAGTTGAATTGGAATAGGAAAAATTGAAACAAAAACCCAAAAAGAAAAGATTATTATTAAGGCTTTTTTAAGTGTTCTTTTTTTTGTTTATAATATAATTATTTTGCTTTTTAGTTTTTTATTTACTAGTAAGAATTTCTGTTTTTACTTTCTTTTATCTTTCCACGACGGAATTCCAAGCTCTGTCTTGGAATCTGTGGGTATGGGGGAAAGTTGTGAATACGAGGAGCTGTCCGCCGCTAAATCTAGCTTCACGCAGAAAGCGAGGAAAATCTTGCAGGGTTTCTGCGAGAAATTTGGCAGGGACATAAGGGAGGAGTTTATTCTAGACTTGCTTGCTAGTTGTAAGATGCAACTGCAAGTGCCGGAAGTCTGCAGTGACATGGAGATGGACAAGTGGGAAATTTCACTTACAGTGGTGACAAAATGAAGGCTATCGTAAAGCCAGAAGCCAGAAAGAGGCCAATGGTTCTCCAAAGCAGGAGCCTACTTCAAAGGCTCTTGAATGCGAGCGAGCGGGATTTTCACATCTCAAAAAGATGGTGAAAATAGCCTCTGCTAATTTCTCGGGGACCATGCCCAAACCGGGCGAAAGGCCAGATCTTGAGGGAAATGAAGGAAAATCGAAGCCCCAGCAGCCTTCTATAGTGTGCTTTAGGCTTGACGTAAAAACTCTCAAAGATAGCGGCATAAGGGCATGCACACAAAACTCAGGAAAGGAACCTGAGTTCAACATGACAGTGAACAGCTCCTTGCGAACTTCGCTCCACCCTAAAATGGCTGAGGATCATATCAGCCTTTTTAATTTTCTAAAGTGTGCGAAGGTGGCTTGCTACACCTACATCCTTCCAGGAGAGATAAAATTGACTTTCCTTCCCAAAGGCATGCATGGCTCATACGACGAGAATGATTTTCGACCAAGCTAAAGGAACAACTCGGAGAAGATATCCTTTCAGCAAAAAGGTTCTCCACTATAATCTCTAAGAGGTAAAAAAGAACGCTTTCATCCTTCTAAGGGAGTTCAAACCGGGCATTTGTAATAAACATAAGCAGTCGAGCAGCCCCGTGGTGATCAAGTGTGGCTGCTCCTGAAGAGATAAGGTGGTCACCCCGTCGAAAGTGCTTAGTTTGTTGTTTTACTAGTGTAAAGTAAACTGCATCCGTCAAGTTTCCATCCTTTAGGCAGAGATGAGTGGTTCACTTCAGCCACTCTAACATCTTTTGGTTTGACATTCCCCTTGTTATGCAACGACCTTCTTCGGTGAAAGTAATGGTTGCTTTTTGTGTAATGTTTGCGTTTGTCTCAAGCCGCCGTGTCCGCTAACTTTAACGAGGCAAATATTGAATTACTGTAGAGTAGCTTAATTGACACCTAATAGAACTTTTCTAAAGACAATAAAAATTGATCGGTGCGTCTTGTAGAGTAGAGTACGCGTGATAAGTATTTTGTAGTGTAGCTTCGTGGCTCGACAAGAACCCGCCTCATATGATCCCGCAAATGCTAGTCGTCAAGCACGCGTACGCGGTCGTTAAGCGAAGCTAGTTAGCTGAGCTCGGTGTTGTTTATAGCTCGCTGACACTTATGCCAGACCATCGGCACCCATGTCCTACACGGACTTAGACATAAAATCATTACAATGGCGCCCAACGTGGGGCCCGAAGGGGAAACAACATCACTCTCCTTCGAGTTCTCACATTTTTAATTTTGCTGTCGGCAGATGAACTGATTCAATTTTTATTGTCGCCCTCACCATTTGATATTAACGTAGCATACTTTGGAGGGTTCCGTAAAGTAAAGATAGAGTCACCGATAAACTTGCTTTTGGTGTTGTTTGTCTTGTCTTCGGTATAATAAGGTCTATAGTATCTTCTGGAGTTCTTCGTTCGTGGTGGCTCTGCCGCCTGAACATGCCGATGATGTTATAGAGTAGTTCGTCCCTTAATGTTACCAAAAGAAAGGTTTGCACATTTTTATAAAGTTTGTAGTCGGACAGTTCTAATTTTGAACAAACTGATGGTGCCAGGGGTTTTCAAATACGCTGCCTGGAGTTGCGTCAGTTTTTGCTGGGAGCTAATCTGATGACCGGCAGTGATAAAATCCGCATCATCAATTAGTCCTGACCGACACCCGATTTGTTTTTATGATTGGTTAGCGATTTTTATTAGCATACTTTCGTAGAAGACAGGGACTTGTATTCAAGGAGAGGGGCCTAAAGTTATAACAACCATCTCTTCACTGCGGAAACAATTGTTTCTTTACTAGTGAAGAGCGAAACCCTTCAGTCTCTCCATGTCTGGGTCGGCATCGAAGAGACTGTCCTGTAATAAACATAAGCAGTCGAGCAGCCCCGTGGTGATCAAGTGTGGCTGCTCCTGAAGAGATAAGGTGGTCACCCCGTCGAAACTGCTTAGTTTGTTGTTTTACTAGTGTAAAGTAAACTGCATCCGTCAAGTTTCCATCCTTTAGGCAGAGATGAGTGGTTCACTTCAGCCACTCTAACATCTTTTGGTTTGACATTCCCCTTGTAATGCAACGACCTTCTTCGGTGAAAGTAACGGTTGCTTTTTGTGTAATGTTTGCGTTTGTCTCAAGCCGCCGTGTCCGCTAACTTTAACGAGGCAAATATTGAATTACTGTAGAGTAGCTTAATTGACACCTAATAGAACTTTTCTAAAGACAATAAAAATTGATCGGTGCGTCTTGTAGAGTAGAGTACGCGGGATAAGTATTTTGTAGTGTAGCTTCGTGGCTCGACAAGAACCCGCCTCATATGATCCCGCAAATGCTAGTCGTCAAGCACGCGTACGCGGTCGTTAAGCGAAGCTAGTTAGCTGAGCTCGGTGTTGCTTATAGCTCGTTGACACTTATGCCAGACCATCGGCACCCATATCCTACACGGACTTAGACATAAAATCATTACACATTGAATAAAGAAAACAATAGACATAAAGTTTCTATTGTATCAGAAGATACAATGGGAGCATCTGCAAATAAATTGCACTTCTCAGTGCTTCAATTACTAAAGATTTGGCCACGTTGCTTCTCACTGCAAACTTGAAGTTAGATGCGTAAAATTCGACAAGCAACATAAGCCCGTTGAATGTCCATTCTCGAAACATGATCTCTTTCGTGTGAATTGTAATGCTAAAGGGCACCCTGTAAGTTTCAAATGTTATCCTAAAGCAAAACAAGTTGGAGAGAGGAGGAAAATCTCAAAAAAAGAAGAAAGGAGGAATTTCATCACCACCTCTATAAAAAATACTGTACGTGAAGGAGTCTCATACTTTAGCCTTTTGCAAGGTGCAAAAAAGCAGCCTGCACCTGAGCCTATACGACAACCCAAACAGCAACCCTAGTAGTCGTAGAATGACCAAAATATGGCTTTTTTTGTGGTAGGGAGGTGAATGCTATTTATGCACAGAGTGTGGGACTCCCATGTGCGACTGGACTACCCACTAAATGCCTCCCCTGTCAACCAGAGAACCTAGCCTGGAACTGTTTGACACATTACTTCGGGCCAGGTCTCGTTTTGTTACGCCGTGGGCCGCCTTCAAGCTGGGGAGTCCCTTTCCTAGCGGAAGGGGAAAGGGGAAGAGGAAATGCCAGAAGAGCGATCCCTCAGCCTCAGCGCCCCGGCTGCTGTGAGTCCCTTTTATATTTTAGGACTGCCCGAGCATAATGTGCCACCTGGTTCCATTTGTCAACCGATTTGAGCATCAGCGCAACTATATTATCCGGGGTGAGCTCTCCCGTCTCCTTGTAGAGTTTTCTTCGCAGCCTGACCCATTTTGTGCACGCAAAAAATGTATGTCAGGCATTGTCCACCTCTCCTGGGCAAAACAGATAATCGGGAGACCGTGACTTACCGATCTTGTGCAGGTAAGACTGAAAACACCCGTGCCCGCTCAAAAGCTGGGTCAGAAAGAAGTCAGTCTCACCATGCCTTTGATTTAGCCACGATCTCACATCCGGGATGAGGCGTGCAGTCCACCTTCCGTTCGTGCAATTCACCCAGACTGCTGCCAATCGTTGAGCGAGCGCTGTCTTTCCTCGCGGACAACTATCTCCCTCGCATCCTCGTTTCGGCGCAGGTCAATAGCGCGGTGCTCTCTAGCAAGGAGGGCGACAGGTATCACGCCTGCAATCACTCTCACCACCGAGTCGGAGACTGTTGGATACGAAGATGCAATTCTCAGTGCTCCTCTTCTCTGTACCTGTGCCAAACGTTTTCGGTATACCTCCTTGCTGAGAGCGTCGCCCCATACCTCTGCTCCATACAGTAGCACTGACCCTACAGCACTCATCAAGAGGCGTCTTCTTGATGGGCTGGGTCCCCCTACGTTGGCCATAAGTCGACTCAGGGCCGATATTCCCGAAGCACCCTTCTCAGCCGTTGCCCTGATTTGCTCAGAGAAACTCATCTTTGAGTCGATCAGTAGCCCCAGGTACTTCACCGCTGGCTTCGATTCGATTTGTATATCTTCAATACTGATCATCCTTACTCTAAGGATTCTCTTTTTTTTCAAGATGACCACTTCGGTTTTCTCTAGTGCTAAACTGAGCCTGGTTTGACCTGTTCACATACATTCGAAAAGTAGACTCTTTCATCCTCCACTATGAAAACTCACTAGTCGTACTGAAAAAAAGCTGCGTACTTAGAATTCGCTATCAAAGTATGTTGATGCGCTTTCAAAGTATGTTAACGCTTCAAAAGGAATTTTGTTCAAGAATACTTAAATTCCCATTGACCAAACTTCTTGTTTATGTCGCAAACAAGACTCAAAGAAAGACATAGAGTGCATCTGGGAAAATACAAGATAATTAGGCGTGACGATCCAGAGGGAGTTCTTAGAGTTGCTATGGCTCACAGAGATCACCTAAAAGTCCAAAGACAATGTGTCCCAAGGCTGAAATGTATTGAAACAGAAATAATAAGCTCCATGCTGGGGGGTGCACCTTTGCCTTCGAGGGGATCTATATGTGACATAGATATTCGGTGAGGGAACTCACTGACGGCTTGGAAACAGTGCTAGCTCTGCACAAAAAACTCGATTTCTATGCCATGGGAGGTGATTTCAATGTGAAGCATTTCCCATGGGAAAAAAATTGCATCTCATTGCTATGGAACAGCTATCTATAACTGGGCTCAGGTAAATGTGGGTCTCATACTGATTACCCTGATAGAGCCTACCTTCTGGCAAAGCTCGTCTATTATTGACTTCTTCATTTTGTCTGACAATCTAGTTAATCTCTCCCACAGTTGGAATATTTCGAGTAAGGTGTTCTTGACGCCGAGTCCGACCATCTTTTGGTTGAGCTGAACTTAAGAGTAGAAAAGGGTTTCATTTCATTCAAACAAATCGATGGGGTAGCAGTAAGTGCTGACCTTGCCAGAAAACTGAGGGGGATTTCGATCAATAGATCGAAAAATGTTTCTATTCCTGAAATCGATGAGGGAGTCGCAAGTATGAGATCAACCCTGGATAAGGTTATCTCAAAGATCTCCACTACGAGATCCTTGGTGAACTATATTTATCGAAATTTACTAATATAGAAGACATCTTGGAACTTCATCGTAGATTTAGTCAGCTTAGAAAGCTTCTTGCAAGAATCTACTACCGCAATTTAAATATGGTTAACTAAGAGTATGAAGGTATAAATTCTCTCAATCAAATGATCTCGGGACGAACCACGGCTTTTGCTAACGAGCGATTTGAACAGGCTCCGGAAAGTATCAAACCAGGTCCCTGTGTGTTTCCTTATATCAATAGGATTCTCTTTTTTGTCAAGATGACCACTTCGGTTTTCTCCAGTGCTAAACTGAGCCCGCGAGCAGTCATCCAGTTCCTCACTCGGCGCATTAGCATACCTAGCCTAAGTTGCGCTTGTTCAACGGTGCGTCCAGTGACCAGAGCCGCAACATCATCCGCATAGCCGACCAAGCGCAACTCATCTGGCATCTCAAGTCTCAGTAGCCCGTCGTAAGACACGTTCCACAGGTCCGGACCAAGGATAGATCCCTGAGCAACACCCGATGTAATTTCAATCCTTCGTTGGCCCTGTGTCGTGTCGTAGAGCAGGCTTCGGTCCTTTAGGTAGTTCCTCAAAAGCCGCATTAGATATTCTGGAACTTGAAAAGAGTTTTCCAGCGTAACCAGAATATCCACCCATCTAGCGGAGTTGAAGGCATTCCTGACGTCGAGTGTCACCAACAGGACGATCCGTCACTTGGTGCGACTATATGCCTCTGCCTTTTGGACCGCGTTCACCACCTCTGCAATCGCATCAATGGTAGAACGTCCTGCTCTAAAGCCGTACTGCCGAGGAGATAGGTCCCCAGCAGCACGAATCGCGTCAGTGAGTCTTCCCTTGATGAGTTTCTCTAGCACTTTCCCAGCCGTGTCTAGCATGCATAACGGGCGGTATGCAGACGGCGATTCGGGATTTCCCTTCCCCTTGCTGATCAGTACGAGCCTCGCCACCTTCCATCGTACCGGGAAAACCCCGTCCCGTAGGCAAGCGTTGAATGTGCTGAGCAGCAAGTCAGGACAATGGTGATAGACGAGCCGCAACACCTCAGCTGGAACACCATCTGGACCTGGAGCCTTCCTCGCTTTCAAGGAGAGGACTGCCTCCTCCAGTTCCAGCAGTGTGAAGAGATTGACAGGGGAGGTGTTTAGTGGGTAGTCCAAGGGTATCCTCCATGGGAGTCCCACACTGCTAGACTCGGCGGGCGTAAATGCCTTCACCTCCCTACCACAAAAAAAAAATATCAATAGGATAACTGGCAGAAAAAGGCTGCCCGGAGTCCTCACTTATGATGAATCCAAGCTTATAGATGACAAAGCTATCGCTGACTCTATCGCAAAACATTTTGCGAAAGTTCTTCAAGGAGCGAAAGCAAGTGAGGAATCTTCCGTTACCTCGTTAGTGAGTAGCATCACAACGAATTTCGACAGGGTCAATGAGCAATTGTGCTTGACTCGCTTCTCTGATTCAAATCCTTCTGATGCACCTGCAGGCCATGGTCTGTTTGTCAGTCCTGAGACACTCACCTTCTTGGCACTGGAGCAAAATTCCAAAAAATCGGCAGGAGCTGTTAGAATCTCCAAATATATGCTTAAAAGGCTTCCCCATGTTTGTTTGGTTTTTTTTTCGTTCTCCTCACGATCATTCTGAATAACATTTGCTACTTCCCTCAGCAATGGAAATGCGCAAAAATATTTGCAATACCCAAGAATTCAGGCAGTAGTCACACAGTCGATACTCGTCAAATTTCGCTGCTTTCAAATATTGGTAAGCTGCTTGAAAGGGTTATACTTGAAGGCATCATACAATTCTCTGCGGGGGCTGCAAGAAAGCTCACCCCGCTCCAATATAACGAGAAGCTAGCGCCCCAATAAGCTTGCCGGATTGATGTGGGTAAAGCCTTTGACTCTGTATAGATCAATGGGCTTGTCTACAAAATGATAAATTTGGCTTTTCAGCCCATATTGTAAAAATTATAGGCAACTTCATGAGGGGACGAACTGCCTTTGTGGTGGCTGGTTTAGCTAGGCCCGACCGATTTTGTATTGACTCGGGGGTTCCACAGAGGTCTATATTAGGCCCATTTGTTTTCAACATATTCACTTCTAACGTCCCGGGCGTAAGAGATGAATATAAGTCTGGAATCTAGGGGAACCTCTTCGCTGACGACTTGTTAGTGTGGTCATCTAAGCACCGTTTGCATTTTGCTAGGATGAGGCTCCAAAAATATTTGCAATCTCTTACTGCATATTACCGGAAATAGGAAATCAAGGTTAAATGCGTAGAAAAGTGAATTAATTGTGTTCAAGGACCCCCACAAAAATTTTAGTCATGCAAGAGGCATCTGTGGATCCAGGATTTAGTTGGATATTAGATGGTGCACTGCTCTAGGCAAACGAAGTACTTGGGGGTGGTTTTCGACAGGAAAGCTACCTTCAGTGCACAAGTTGATAATATTTTGGAAAAAGTGACTCATGCGTACCATCTTCTTATCTTCTTATACCTCTTTCCAGGAAACAGCGAGCAAGCGAATCAAGGTTCTAGCCTATAAAACCTTGATTCATTCGATCATCACATATTCGGTGATTATATGGATTGGAGCTCCAAAAGCAAAATGGGGCAAGATAGAATTAGTGGAGCAAAAAATACTTCCAGATTGCACAAGCCTATACAGACGAGAGGACGGACGGTCTTACCCCAACGAGGCACTGTACCAGGAGACAAGAAAGGAGCCAATATTGTAAAATCGTATTCAGAAAAGCTGCTGGAATCGGAAATCAGGAGAACCAAGGAACACAAGGCGGCAGCAGTCAGGAGAGCGAGGGACAGCCGCTCAATTGATGCAGCGAATGAGTAGTTTCAAGGCAGTCTTAAGGAAATAATGTACTTAATTTTTAGGAACTCAATTTTTAAAACCTTAGTTGTTAGAGCAAATGAATTTTACATCAAACTTCTTTTCAAAATCTATTACTGTTTGATAACGTTGTGGGTGTCGACATTTTAAAGTTTTGTTTTATCGAAAAATTAATATTTTGATCTAATTAAAGCAAATTATTATTGAACTCTGGAAAAAGCCATAAGGCACAACACGCATGAATATTGTTATGTTAAGTTATTTATGAATTGTATAATGTAAAAAAATTAGAAATCACCAAAATAATGATCTTGATGTAACGAAGTAAAAAAAATCAATTCAATTAATAAATTAAATTATAATACGAGTATATAACATAAATTTATGAAATCAGTCCAATAAATTCTGATATGCAACCTTAATGTGCTCCATGGAAACATATAGTTCAATTCCAGTAATTATCTTTCGAGCTGTTTACCAACTATCGAAACTATCGACAGTTAATTGAAAACTATCGATAATGCCGACTATCAATAGTTTTCCATCACTTGTCCAAGGCGCAACTACTCTAGTCGCTCCTAAGGAATTCACCTGACGGTTACAGCCGAAAAGGTTCTGGCCACGTGGGTAGAGCCGTGTGACTGAAGTTGCCACTGTCGTCGCTTAGGAATGACACCTTTAGAATCACCGAGAAAACAAACGGTTCGCACTTCCTTCGGGAACTAGTCAAGCCAAGCGAGGAAAAATCATTACTCGTTCATCTAACCGAAATTTATAGATATTCAAAATAATAGCGAAGTAGTTTAAAGATGAATCAATACTTTTAAACCTTATGATTTATTCTTTCTTTTGACAAAAACATGTCAGCCACATTATTTAAGCTCTATCAGATCTGCGTCTACAAAAAATTTGCTTATATTGGACCCATTTTATCGACGATGCTATTCGGTTCCCATTAAAGAATGATGTCACTGCTGGGATCCATTTTTAACGCATGTGAGTTCCTGACTACAATGTAAATTATATTAATAAAGACAACCAAATTTTCAATATTTTGCGATCTTCTGATCTCGAATTCTTAAAAACAATTTGTTTTCACGGAAGCTACTTAACCTTATAAATATCAGCTGGTTTAATATCCTTTTATACACTTTTTGAAGTTAAGAACAGCAAGCGCTCAAATAATTTAAGAATTCATCAATTTCTTTTGCCCTGTAAACGATAGTGCAAAGAATATCCATTTCCACAATCCAATATTCTCCTATCATAAATATTTGCATAAATTTGCAAGAAGTTTTCAATCACAAGCAAGTTCAAATATGTGTCATAAGAAGTTGAAGAAAATAAATTCTCACCCAAATAATGTTCTCTTGAGACAAGATTTGAATTGAAAGAGGCCAAAAGTGAGGAGAAATCAAACTTATTTGATTTGCACAGCTTTAGTCCGTTCAATGTTAGCATAATGCTTTACAATATGTCAAGTCTTTAATGAAAACCGATGATGATGATTTAACCGTAATGACAGACGTTAATAAAGACCAAACGGTGTTTGTTTGTGGGTTGATAATGCCTCAATTTTAACAAGAGATTTTTGGAAGTATATCTGACAACATTATCAAAAATATTCTTCAATAAATTCCGAGTACTTTCAAATATATCTCTAGAGCAAAGTTGATATGAGCACTTTGATATGATAAAATCTATTGAATGCATTAAAGCCTAAAAGCATTCTAATTGTCCACTTCTCTGAAGGACACTTTCCAAACGACTCGAAGAGAAGTAGTCAAGGCGACAGGAGGAACGCCTACGTAATTTCGATTGAAGATATTTCTTGCATTTGAATGTATCTTGATCTTTCAAAAGTCGACAAACTCATCGAGAGAGAAATATTTGAGGAAAATGTTATCTAGTCATTTAAGTGCGTGGATAATACTTAAGTGTATTCAAAAATGCTTTCTACCAGGAGCATAGCAGTTAGATGTACACAAATTCTATTGAAATGAATTTATCAATTCATTCGAAATCTCCTCAATATGCAATCAAAGGTACCGAAAATAAAAAATACATGTAATTACATCCATGAGTGAAAAGTAGTTCACACATGTAGATACAAAATTTTATTTGGATTCAATATACGCAATGCAACCTCGGTCGGAAAAATTCTCACGTCAACAAATTAGGTCTAATGTTGAAATTTAGTTTGGGTAGCAAATGTAAACATTACCCTAATCAAGGATATTATGTAACGAAAGAAAGTCGTTGAACTCCGACCTTTTCCCTGGTGAAATACGACCCAACTGTTGCATGTTGCATAAACATCATATATCTGTCAATTGGTAACAAGTTGCAGCAATTCCACAACTCTCGTAGGTAAATGACTCCTAATCTAATAAGTGAAACTAATGAACGAAATAAAAACACCAGACTGGAAGCTGATCCTTGATCCTTGGGCCAGCGCGATTAGCCTAGACACCATGCTGGCATGAAGTTGCACCGTGAAATATGGTTTTACGCTCTGAGAGTGTGGGAAATTGCCACCAACCAAAATTTTTCCTTTGGATCAAGACAAGTAGATGGCTACTGCAATGCGGTAAAAAACACATCCAGGCACTACTGAAATCGATGATTAACGGTTTATGTCTTCGTAATGTACACAAAACCACTTTCAGATGTCACAAACTTCTCAGATTCATAGCTAATAATTTTCTATGATGACTAACGACATTTACTTAATTTTATGTCTTCGAAAAACCTCAAGACACATCTGGTGAACGTGGTGTCTCGAGAAAAAAAAAACGCCAGACATGTTACCAGACAAAGATCTGCATTCAAATGTATCTAAGTTGTGTTCTGATTCTATCTTTTCTCAGTGATGACAGGCTGCTGTAGAACGGGGAAATATATGAACAAGTTAATGGTCTCCGATACTGAATATTTTTTCCGTGGAAGGTGAATTCCAAGTTTTTTGCTATTTGATGATTTGGGAAAATTGCGTAGGAGTAATTTGATCTCGTTTGACTCACAGATAAGATCAATGACTCACTTTCGCGCTAGTTTTCCGTGTTTCATTTTGAGTAAAACAAGCGTATGTTTGTTGAAACGATATTTTTCAATTTGTTAATGGTTTGAGTCACATGTTAAGATTTTTGTAGTAGCCGGACATAAATTTATGGATTGTTATCTTTTATATAAGAATAAATGCAGCAGGATTAATTCTTGCATTAAGCCGCGAAAAATGATGCAAAATATTTTCTGAGCAAGCAGCTGCCGCCTTTATTTTTGAAACAAAATAATTTAAAATAATTGTGTTAATATTACAAAAAATATTTGAGTCATCAAAAATAAGTCCAACCGAATAGATGTATGGTTGGGAATATGTTTTCCAGAAATTTTCATAATTTTTTGACAATCAAGGAATAACGTTATAGATATAATTTACGAGTAGAGCACATTATATGCATATGTTCAACTAAACAATGAAATAGTTTTTAAAACATTTCTTTTGTAAACATGGAAAATATCAGCTTCCACATATGAGAGGACTCCATCGGACGCAGTTTTTAGGGTTTTATAAAATAATTTTACAAAACCCCACTAAAGTCGCGACCTGTCTGTCGATCTGTCCGTCCATCCGTATGTCCCGCAATTTTTTTTCGCAAACCACATAAGCTAGAAAGATAAAGTTTCGTAAGTGTGAAGTGGTGATTTCTTAAAAGTTCCACTACAAAAATTTTTTTTAAGGTGTTTAAGGGGGGTCTCACTACATAGCGGAGTGGCCTCTGGGAAAAAAATTTCACCAAATATAGGCGATATAGGTATCATATGAAAAGTTTTGAATAGAACTTTTCAAAACAGGTCTTAAACTAACAAGTTGAGGCTCGTTTATCTTTTCTTGCACCTCAGTCCAAACGCACTCCTTTTTCCCCAAGATTTAATTTCCGCAAAGCAAACTAAGCAGCCATTCAGCTTGAGCTGGATAATATTGACTGGAATTCATTGCGACAGTAGCTAGATATCAATTCAGCATTACCTACTTTCTACGAAAATCTCAGTAGGATAATTATAAATCATGTACCTATCAACCATTCCCCTCAGGAAGAGAGCCCCAGCTGGGTTTCGGCTGGAGTCTCAGACGCTCTTTATTTGAAGGACCGGAGCGTAAAAAATTTCAGTATTCCAACTCTCACACCGAATTCACTAACTACCGACTGCTTCATAACGAAGCCAAAAAAGCGGTTATGAATGCAATGCGATTTTGTTATTATATGATTGAAGCATCACTGCAATTTAATAGTCCTAAGCCTTTCTGGACTTATATCAATTCTCTGAAAGCAACATCCCATAAACGTAATATCTTTTCATGGCATAACTGCCAAGCGTCTGATGGGCAAGCTATCTGTGACCTTGATGCTCATATTTAAAGTTTAAAACCCCATTATAACATATACACATCTTGTTCTTCTCGTTTTCCTATTGTTCATTCTATCGTGACTTTTCTATCATAAATTGAAAGTGTCACTTTTGACACGAATGGTGGTCTGGGTCCTGATGGAATACCAAATCTGTTCGTATAGTCATTATCTTCTTCATTATCTACCCACTATCAATTATTTTCAATATTAGCTTTTCTTCCTCCTGCTTTCCTGATGTCTGGAAGCATGCTAGCAGCTTTCCGATCCATAAGTCCGGAGATCGTAGTGAAACCTTGAACTATCGTCAGATTTCTTTGTAGTCTTAAATGACAACCTCCTTGAGCGAATTGTGCATAACAGTATGTACAATGCCAACATGGTTTCATTAAAGGTTATTTGACAATAACTAATTTGTTAGAACTGACGAATACCATCTCTCTTGCTTTTGACAAAAGCCAACAAGTTGATGTCATATACAACGATTTGACTAAAGCCTTTGACAGTGTTGATTATGGGCTTCTGGCTAACAAACTCCAATCGTTCCGCGTTTCCAACTCAATCCTCTCTTTGATCTTATCCCATCGCTCCTGCACAGTTGCATGGAATAATTTTTTTTTTCATCGGCATCATTTCGTCCAAAATCTGGTGTTATTCAAGGATCAATTTTAGGTCCTTTGCCTGTCCCCTAATTGTCTTCTTTACGCTGATGACTTAAAAATTTATCATTGCATTAACTCCAGCAAAGATTGCTCATACCTTCAAAATAATCTTGACGATCTCCGAAAATTGGTGTCAGGGTAATTTACTTCCTCTTAATATTTCAAAATGTTGTCAAATGAGATTCACCAACAAAATTCATTCAGTATTGTATGAATACCGGATTTATGGATGGCTACTCGCACTTGAAGACAAATTTAAAGATTTAAGAGTAGTTTTTGACCCAGGTTTGAAATTTACCAGCCATATTTCATGCATAACCGCTAGAGCTTTTAGCATCTTAATCAGCGTCCGTCTATTAGTACTCCTAGCCCAGTCAATCCTTGAGTATGCCGCCCAAATATGGTCTTCTCACTATACCAATCTATCGGATGCTGTTCAGAATGTACAGCGTAAATTCACACGTTCTCTATTCTTCAAATATAATCTCCCTTACAGTAGTGATGAGCGCTTACAGACCCTCAACATTCCATCACTCGAAAAAAGAAGAGAATTGTTAGACCTGTGTTGCTTATTTAAAATATATCACGGTATTCTTTCATCCAACCTTCGGGGAAGGCTTTATGTACGCGCTACCTCAGGAACGCGTGACATATTCATTGTGCCCTTTGCTCGAGCCGATATTTATTTTTATTCGTCTTCAGTACACGTATCGCGTCGCTACATTGAACTCTAGCTGGGTCCCCTGTCACACTTCTTAACGCATTTTTTAAAAGCATATTACTAATGTTTTCCTTAGCTCCTAATAGTTTATAAGTATTTGATAACCTAGTTTGTTTTTCTATTCAAGTTGCTCACTTTGTTTTTGCTGCACATATTATATTTCATTACCTATTTTGTAATTGGATTCATGGATCTGTAAAATAACGAACATAAATAATTAAATAAATAAGTTTTGCTTCAACGAGTGCAGGGGGACATACGAATATTGTGTACCTGCAAATCGAGCAATAAACACCTAACTTACAACCGAGTGAATATTTAACAATTACAACAACATTAACACTTAACACTAGGGGGATACACATTTGCAACGGACCTAAATACTCCAAGTATATAGGAATTTTGATAAAAATTTGAGAAATGGTTTGTAATATTGATATGTTATCATGAATATTCAAGCAACGGGGTCAAAACACTTGAAACAAAATAGTGGGGAGTTTGAATACATAGTAATCCAGATTTAGTTAATATGTGGTTCACAAAATCCTTCTGGCAAAAGCACTCTCCTGCTACTTCACCTTGTTTGTGTATAATCTGAAGGCCAAATATTTCATTTTAACTCTTTACGGTGTTTTTTCTCTAAGTGATTTAAATTTTTTCCACAAAAACTGAACTATTCTTCTACTTCTTAGCACTGCACGTCTCGGGCCTTCGCTTGCTGCAAATAGTGCCCCCAACTGTCTCGGTCTATTGAACGCGTCCTCCAATTCCTAAGTCCGAGCAGCGATGAACTGTCTTCGTTGACTGAGTCAGACCAGCGTTTCCTCGGTTTCCCAACTGGTCTCCACCCTTCAGTTCTCCCAACGAATACATTTTTTGGGTATCCGTCATTCGTTCATACGATTCACGTGGGCAGTCCATTGCAGCTTCCACAGCCTTATAATCGTTTAGACCTCCGGGTCGTCAAAGATTTCATACAGCTCGTGGTTGTATCGAATTTACCATCGGTCCCCGTCTAGATTCGCTCCAATTATTCGCCTCAGGACCCAGCGTTAAAAGGCATTCAAAATTGAACTATTCACAAAGCTAAATTTTAACTGAAAATTTGCCCTTTTCAACAGTAAAAATATTTTGAATGATGATGTCATTATAAATTAATTTTTATAGGAAAAAGCTTATATTATCAAACCAATCGGGACTGTTGGTATGGAGGAGCACGACGGATTTCCACTGGTGAGAGAACGTGGCAAAACGTCAAATACGAAACTGGCAATAATAAACCAAAGAAAATATAATCAAGAAGACTCCGCAGATGGCGGATGCAAACTACAAATAAAAGCAGACAATGAAGAAATGAGCGAACTGCGAAAAGAAAATTATGAACTAAAGCTAGGAATACAGGGATGAAGCCTAAAAATCCGCAGCCACAAAATGAAATGCAACAAAAAAGTAAGGCGAAGAAAAATATAAAACAAGTGACCCTGGAAGAAATTCTAAGTGCTGGTGGCACTAATGATAGTGAAAACTATTTTGCAGTGCTGGAAAAATTGGAAGAGGCAACGGAAATCGAAGAAAATGTCAAAGGTAATTCCGATGAAAATAATTATAAAACTTTTATTCAATATTCAAAAATAAACACAAGGAGAGAAACCAACTCGCACTTCTGCTGATTCCTCAAAAAAGTGAGAAACTTAATGCAGAAAATAAGACCAGTTAAAGTACCCTTCAAAAATTACGTACTTGAATCTCAGAATGAAGAGGTAGGAATTCCTACAGGAAATGGATTCGGTAATTGAGCTGCCAACTGCGCTATGCACTATCAGTGCGTTCAAATTAGCCCAAACGGTACCTGAAGAAAAATTGTACTGAAGTTTATTTGGTCATCTAGCATCATATCAAGCATGCCCCCGATATCAAGATGCAAAATTTAAATTTATTCCAAAATAAACACAGGTACACTGCAGTCTAATAACTTCTAACTTCGTCTAGGGGTATCATTTGCACTTGCTTCTAGAGTAATAGCGGAAAATACTGTCAGTAATGTAAATAATGAAAGGAGCAACAATTAGCTGCTTTTTCAAATCGACCAACAACTTCATTCTTTATCGGAGAGGATCAACAAAATCGAATCACAATGTAACTTTGTTTTTCAGCGTTTAGATCCTTCAACAGAGAACCAAATTGAATACAGGTGCAATCTATATGGGTCGAAGTTCCCAACATCCCCGAGGACAAGTGTATATTTGGTCAATGCATTGCTGACGCAACACTTTACTTCAGCTTTAATAGCTGTCAATGAAAACTACAGGTGCTCACTCACGTTAGCGACTGTTAAAAAAGCCCTAGAGCAATTAGGACTTGGTCTGAGTCGTGCCATTTCTTTCTGTGTACTTTGAATGGCAACATATGTGAAAAGCTGCGAATTGTAATCACACCATCTATGGGCGTGGCCGTCGTATCATACATCAGCAGAATAGGTTGTATCTACACTCGTTTTGAGAATCAAAACATATGCACATAAGATATCACTATCGATGGTACCAGAACGAATTGATCACATGCATGCGCAATCAGGCAAATCGAGTGTAAGCTTGAATTTTGTGGTTGCATCAATCAATGCCCTAAAAAATATCCCGCAATAGACTTGCCGTCTGACCTCAGCAATATATTTTAAGTGATACTGAAACCAGCGTCAAATGAGTCGATGCCGAGCTGTCAGTTTGGTTTGCATGCCCAGCATTCGACAATACATGCGATAATGAAAGTAACCTCAGACATCTGTTGGAAAATATGTAATAGAGAATGTGTCGAGCTTGTTTCATTGGTCATGAGAAAGCTTTCGATATAGTTTAGTAGTACAGGCTAATATTTAAGCTCCTTTAAGACAAGCTCCAAAGACACTTTGTCACCATGATATGCAATATGCTGTATGGAAAATCATTTCTTGTAAGTGATGGAAATCTGACAATGATGCGTGATGTGAAGGTCTTGAGCGGTCTACAGTTAGGAACAGTTCCTCCTTCTCTGCTCTTTTCCGTATTCATTCACAACTTATTAAATGGCTTTGTTTTTAACGTGTCGCCAACGTTATTGTTAGTAGCGTTTGCTGATAAGTTGATTATTTATACAGTAGACCACAAGGTACCAATCGTTTAAAGGAACCTTTAGAAAATATTCAACGATTGATAGGCCTACGCGGACAGTTGATGAATGAACATGAAAGCGCAGATATGCGAAACAATTTTGTTTCAAATACTTAATGCAGCAATTACCCAGTCACAACTTGAAATTAAATTGGGAATATTTCCACACTATGGTTGGTGAGGATAGTTCAGAACGGCTTCCACATAAATCCTGTATATGTACCTATGTTTATCACGATCAGCATTGAGATTATAATGGACATGTCAAAATCATGCTCAGTCAAGTGCTTAAAGTGTTCATATCCCTTTGTTTGAACACTGTTCCTCTTTAGATACATTGAACGAAAGGTAAAAATTATCTGTGAAAAGCCATGATTAGACCAGTATGGTATAAATGTTCAATTTGGTATAGTTAAAGTGCTCATACAATAGAAATGTTGCGAGTTCTTGGGGTATCTACAAGTTTATGCAGAAAGTCTGAGATGGCTTGAAGCCACTATATATCGCATCGAAAAATTTATGAAATTGCCAAAGTGATGAGAGTTGATACATATATTTTGAAGCATATCGCAAAGTCTGTAATTGCGAGTGAAAATCCCTGAATTTGGCAGCCATTTCATCCTACTAAAGCGTGCATTGGGACTTGTCTCACCACTGGTTCCATTTCCCCAGAAGCATCCATATATTTGGACATGAATCGGTATATCATTGATTCTGATACCGTTCCAACTTTATATCATATACAGGCGGGTCACCAATAAGAAGAAAGAATATCCTCTGAATTTGAGCATCCGAGATTAATGGTTACAATAGAGATACTCATTGGCAAGGTATATTGAGACTAGTTGAGGTAAGACTGAGCCGGTTTTGGTAGCTAAACGGCAATTACTAAATCATTCCTGGTAATTAGTAGTTTTTCGTTTTTGGTTCCGTTTTTTTATTTATTTATTGTTTTTTTTGTGGCTCATTACTGTTATCTTAGTTAACATCATAATTTTACAAGTTTAGCATATAGGTTATGAATATTATAAGATTGCTCTGTTAGGATTAGTCAAACTTTCGATTGAACTAAAAGATGTCCAATGGATGTCTTTCGTAAAAATGTCAGAAACAAAATACGTTTTAAGTAATGGGCAAAAGGCATTTTATGCAAAACTTTAAGACTCTGAGTTAAGTCATTATTTATTTTAAGTATCAAATGTTTTTGAAATTTCCATGAAAATAATACCCGAGCAACGCTTTATAAAGTAAAATGAATTGCACCACGTCTGCGGGGGTGAAGTCTCAAAAATTGACATTTTAATTTTTATTTTAAAGTTTTGGTTTGGTTTCGGACTCAAACTCGAAACAAGCAAAATCATCAGTCGGTATACAAGTGACGGGCGAGTCACAATATTTATGAGGAAAATTGTTAGTTGAAGGTAGTTTTGATGTGTGTACTACAATTCCCTTTAGGCCATCACACCTATGGACACACACGGATGATGCTGAGAGATAAAAGAATCATTCCAATTTATTCTTGTTATGCAAACTCAATATATTTTTGTAACTACAAATTTGATTCAAATTAAATTTCTCCAGTAAGTCACTTGACGGTGGTTGAAGGTGATTTTGATATGTGCGCGTTAAAATTAAAAGGTAAGTGTAGTGCACATAAGCGTATAGATTGAGATTGAGTGGATGTAAAAAGAGTCGAGCTATCAATAATAATTTCAGCACATACAAATATTTGGGATGAGGAATATGCTATTTACTATCCTTTCATGTACAAGCTGTAATGAATTGTTTTAATTTTCACAATAAACTTTATTTGTTATCTTTTGCTTTAGAAACTTTACCTAACACTCTTTGGGTAACTTTAATCTTACAAAGTTTGAATACGATTGCATTTGAGCTTTGGAGATGTCGTCCAGCACCAACCCGATAGATACATAGGTAGATTTCACCAAGTTGTATTTGTTCCGAATCCACCGAATCACTTTGATCCCACCAAAAGGGAAAAACTTTAGGTTAAGTTTTGAAAGCTCCAGGGTCTCACCAAATTTAAAGCAATTCTACTTGCAATTATTAAGGGATTTCCATACTGTCCTCTCAATCTCAATAAGTTTAAAATTACTTTTCCTTAAACTTTAAAGTATTTGCAAACCTCCCAGGCTATCTCTTACATCTCAGCAAGTTCAAAACAATTTGTGATACTAAGCAGTTAAGGATTTGCCTAGCGTCCACCTGCATAAAAGTGCTTAAAGATTGGAAATGGTTTTGGTTAAGCTTTCCGATCGAAGCGTCGAAGAATTTTCCCACCATTTATCTAATCACTTTGATCTCACCAAGTTTAAAATATTCTTATTTTGCCTTCGCTGACTTTGCCCATCATCCAATTTATCGATTTTATCTTACAAAATTGGAATTTGTAATTAACAATATTTTAGACTCAATTCTTACTTTTTTGGTACGGCCAGTCGGAAAATCGAATACCTTATATGTAAATTTAGGCTTTGATAAACAAATGAGTTTGTAGGGAGCTAGAATTGATCTTGGAGATCGGAAGTGTTACTAACCAAGAAATAAATGCTTGAACTCTCTTATCTATGATCTAATTTTACGCTTCTTTCATATTAGAGTCAAATTTGGGGCAATAACATGTACATTTTATTTTAAATCTCTTTGACCGCAAAATAATATCAAAAATCATTTATGACAACAGCCCCTATTTGCAAAGAACCCAAAATCTTTAATCTTATTCTCGGCCTTAGTGTTACATTTAGTATAAATTGAGCAGAAGTTAAATCTTCTACAGGCCTTCAGAGCAATCGCCATTTCAAGAACCGAGATTTCATATAAATTCATCTCTTGCATAAATAATTCTGCCAAATATGTATTTTACTGATCCTCTTAAAAATCTCGTCAGCAAGGTAGGTAGGTGCTTTTAAAATATCAATTTTGCCTATCTCGAGTTTAGAGGGTGCCATTTCGTTTCAGCCTTTGGTAATTAGTTACGAGGACTAAAGTTCTTCATAATTCGATCAACAATTCAAATTCATATGAACATAATAGATATCTTCTATTTTGCTTCGATATAAATACATATAAGCATTCATACAAATACATATAACATTCACATGTATCTATTTATATCAAATGTTAATGTCAGTGTTCATTTTCGGCCAAAAATATTTGGAACTAATCAATTTCCTTGTTGTCGTAATACCAAGATGCGACAGGTTATGAACAGAGTTAAGAACAACGCGTCGTAAAGATAGTGGGATGCATGGCCTAGTTATACCTGTAGAGGTTTCACACCCTACACCTTGATCCTCTAGTGGAACGTTTATTCTTTCGAGCTTAAAAGAAAGTTCCAATCGTGTTGATTGAAGAATTTCTGCAAGTTCATCGTCTTTACTTTGTTCTTGGTGTAGAATTTCGAAGTTAATTTGATCAATTTGGTCAATAGAGCTAATATGGGTTCTAGAAAGTGTATCTGAGACAATGTTTTGACAACCTCTAATGTGTCTTATATCGTTTGTAAATTGCGAGATATAATCCAACTGGTTGGTTTGTGTGGGATTTTTCTCGGATTTACTTGAAAGCGCTTTTGTCAAAAGCTTATGATCCGTGTACAGTGTAAATTCTCTTCCCTCGACGTAGTATCTATATATTTTAATCGCTAGGTATGCTGCAAGGAGCTCTCTATCGAAGCTTGAATATTTCTTTTCAGCTGGCTGTAACCTCTTTGAAAAGAATGATAGAGGTTCCCAGGTACCGGAAATGCACTGTTGGAGAACTGCTCCAACAGCATCACTCGATGCGTCTACCCATAAACCGATTTTGGCGTCAATGGCTGGATGAACAAGAAGTGTTTGACTTTGTAACAATTTTTTAATATGATCGAAAGCATCCTCATGTACTTTAGACCATTGAAAATCATTTTTTGTGTTCTTGTTTTGTTTTAAGAAGTCATACAGCGGTATTGCAATTTTAGCCATGTTGGGCAGAAAGCGGTGATAACAAGTTGGGTAAACAGACCTACCCTCATGTCAGAAGGGTTTTGTATTCAATTTACAAAATGCAGTCACCAGATCGAATCAAATCAAGAAAAACGTCAAAGACGATTTTATTGGAGAAAATATGAAATTCGAAGATCATACTATTATTAACAAAGTTGAACAAATTTCGACTTCTGAGGTTTTTGGTATTGTTATACTTATAAATATCTCCCTTGATAATTATTTCAGATGTCCATCCGCGAGGGAGGAAACACATTTTTCATGTATTTTCCCTCTGTGCCCCCACTGAAGCTAAAACTGACAGTTTAACAACTGTTTTGAAAAGCTCCCATGAAAACTTTCATTTCGTACTCATATCGGCTATGTTTGATGATTTTTTTTCAGAGGCCACTCTCCTGTACTGTTATCATCGATTAATGGCCAAATTTTTCGAATCCTAGAATGATTACAAAACCCTTTTGCTAGGAGCTCTCTTCCACCTCCTTGACTGGTTTCACTTATGAGCATTAATTGTAGGTACTCATCTTGAGTCATTCATTAAATTGAATCAAGTGTTCAAAGCATGCACCTTAAACGTTGAAGCTGGAAAAAAATAACTCAAAATTATTCAATCTTCGCATTTAAAACAGCCACCATTTTGTTTTACGATTACTGATAGCACTAGCTGAACCAATTCTCAACGATATACATGACGCCTATCATTCCTGAAATTTTCATGCAAATCCTAGCAAAACTGTAGTGTCTGAGTTGGTAAAAAGCGCATGTTGTTCCGTAGCCATATGTTGCCATAGTAATAAACGCAGCGCATATTGTTCCATAGTAATACAGGAAAATTCAAACCGCTATAACTTCGCTAAATATGATTCAATCTTTATGAAACTTTCAGGATAGATCAATCTTATAAATAGACATCAACGTACTGAATTTCATTGAATTTAAGGGTACCATTAAGATTTTATTCAAGAAAACATAAAATCGATAAATCATACTATTACTAACAAAGTTGAGTGAATTTCGACTTCTGACGTGTTTGTTGTTGTTGTGCTCACCAAGGCCTGATTTTTTTCAGATTTTTCGGATCACAGGTGTCCAATCGCGAGGGGGGGGGGGACACAAATTTTTCGTGTATTTCCCCTCCCTGTGCGCCCCTCGAAGCAAACTTTGCCAAACTAAGACCTGTTTTGAAAAGTTCACATCAAGACCTTTCATTTGATACCCATATTGGCTACCTTCAATGAAATTTTTTTTTCGAGGGGTCACTCTCCTATATGGGGAGACCCCCCTTAAATACCTTATAAATTTTTTTTGTATTTGAACTTTGAAGAGATCACCACCTTACACCTACATACAAAATTTGATGTTTCTAGCTTAAGTAGTTTCCGAGAAAAACTGATGTGACACACGGACGGACGGACGGACGGACAGACGGACAGACTGGTCGCGAAACTAGTAGGGTTTTGTAAAATTATTTTACAAAACCCTAAAAATTCACCATACCCGAAAATTGCTGTAAGTGCTTGATAGTTGAAGGTGGTGGGAACTCACTAATGGCTTGCACACGGTTTTTACTAGGTGCGATGCCTGCTGCAGATATGGATTGGCCTAAGAAATCAATTTGCGATTGTCCAAATACGCATTTGTCTGGATTAACTTTGGTGTTATATTCCTGTAATCGTTTGAAAAGTTGCCTCAGGTGTTCTTTGTGCTCGTGAGGACTTCGACTGTATATAAGAATATCATCAACATAGACAAAAATGAAATCCAATGCCGAACGGCATCCGTGTAAATTCGAACAGTCCAAAAGGTGTTGTTACAGCTGTTTTATGAACATCTTCTGGCTCTACAGGAATTTGATTATATGCCCTCACCAGATCGACTTTGGAAAAAAATGTGCATCCGCGCAAATTCAAAGTACAATCTTGAATGTTGGGCAGCGGGTACTTATCGAAGATGGTTCCGGAGTTCAATAATCGATAGTCTCCGCAAAGACGCCACTGATTGGATTCTTTTTTGGCTACCATGTGCAACGGAGAAGCTACGTTAGAGGAGGATGGTCGACATATACCTAATTTAACCATTTCGTGAAACTCGGACTTTGCAATCTTAAACTTTGGCGCGTTAATTCTCCTGGGCTTGGTTGATAGCAGTGGTCCATTAGTGTTGATGTAGTGGACCACGTCATGTTTTATTTTCATGTTAAAATCAGGAGGTGTTTTCAAAGTGGGAAAGTCATTTAGTATAGGGCCGTATTCACGTTGAATAGAGAACAATTTAGGAGAACATACGTTGACTTCACGAACCAAGCAGTTGTTAGAAACCAGTGTTTGTTTATGAATGAGCTTGCGGTCTCTTTAATCAATTAGTAGATTATTAGCATAAAAAAATCTCCACAAATGATGTGGTGATCAATTGCGGCAATGACAAAATTATGTGTATACGTTTTCCCAAGACCAAAATCCAATGATAGGCATTTGATCCCGAATGAATTTATGGGCGAACCATTAGCGGAAACTAGTTTGAAGGAAGTTTTCGACTGTAGGTTTGGGAATCCACGATTTGAAATAATAGATACATCAGCACCAGTATCTATCAGAAATTGTGTGCCTGTTCGTTTATCTCTTACGAATAAGCGGTTAGAAACATCCTGTAACTCCGAAGCCACAGTCGAAGTTTCTACATTCCGTTTTTTGATTATTTTCCGTTTGGAATTTGCAAGGACTAATGCATTTTTTTGCTTTGGTCCCAAATTTTAAATGATACCAGCAGAATGCATGATTTTTTATGCTTCGACTGTTGGATCTATTTACTGAATGATAACGATTTTTTGAAGAATTCCGTACGTTGCTACGAGAATTACGATTTTCCAATCGCTACATGCGGTCAGACAAATCGTTAACTATTTCTTCAAGAGAGGATGCAGAAGTTGGTATTTTACACCTATGATCCACTGATGAAACTACTGTCTTCGTAGAATCGTATATTTTGTCCGCAATTCCGAATAGTTGCTCTTGACTATGGGTGTCTTCAATAGCAATCAGGCACGCTTGCACCGAAGACGGTAGTTTCTTTATCCATAGTTTTCTCAATAGAGATACATTGATCAAACTGTTACCTTCAGCTAATGACTCCATATGTCGGAAGAGCTCGGAGGGTTTATAGTCCCCTAGTTGTATTTGATTCAATAGAGTATCTCATCTGCGTTCCTCTGAATCTTTATTGCGTTCTAATAAAGTTTTCTTTAAATGCTCATATTTATCGGTACTTGACGATGGGTTAAGAAGGATATCCGCGACTAATTCCATATTCTCAGATGGCAAAGCTCCAACGAGATAATCATATTTCGTTGTGAAAGTGCTAATGCCTTTGACACGAAATTGAGCCTCTACTTGAGAAAACCACAAATCTGGTCTGTTTGACCAAAAAGCAGGAATTTTTAATGTCGATGCGAATAAAGAAGCTTCCCTGTTTGACAAATCATTCGCGGACATGTTAATATTTTTAGATTCACTATCACTTTCTTCAGTAGTTTTTGTCCCCGTGGGAGCCATAATAAATATATATGTGAGTGTGTAACTCCAAATCAAAAAAAAATCGCACAAATAATTAGCACTTAAAATATGGATATTTTATAAAATGATAGATAATGATTATATATAATAATATATACCAAATAATTTAACTTGAAAATGAAAAAAAAAAATCACCTGGGCTCAGGACCATTCAAATTAAGCGACGACTTTCGACGATTGTTGATACTGTTGACACGATCCATGCAAAATTACAGGAGCAACATTCAAAAGTGCCAAACGGATGTTAGGTTATTGTAGCGAACACGATGAATTTGCGTTTGTGATATAATATTGACAGTACTGCGACCCGCGATGATGTGTCTCGCTGCTCTGGTTGTTGGAGCTGGCAGGATGGAAAACGCAACGATCGCTGTGAAACTTAATGAAGCACGCAGAAATAAGCTGTAGCACTGCACCTCCGAAATACTCCTGAAGATATTGCAACACAATGACACAGCGCACTGCACTTATCGTTGAAGAAATTGCAGCACCAAGATGAATTTGTTTGTCTGGAGCGTCCATCAGTTGACGAAGCGTTACTCGGGGCGCGCTTTGTGTAGAAAGTCCCTTCTGATAGTGCACTCGTTGTCAGCACGGCAAATATTGTAATATTCATTTTTTATCCAATTCACGTATCTGCGGATTAATGCACTCTCGATAATATTGAATGGTTTATCGCGGAACGAGTTTTGGCGGGGTCACCAATTGTTTCGTTAGCAAAAGTATGATAAAAAAACAAATGCAAGTAAAATAATGATGAAGTTTCAATTTATTCAAATGAAACAAGATTTATAATATTTAGATGTAACGTTATGGAATACCTGGCCGTGACCTGCACGATGTGCGGATAAGAAGAGAGTGAACGAGTGTTCGTTTTATTGAATACTTATAACATAATGGAATGTTATGGAATCGAAACGGAAGTACAATTAGGCAACTTGACAAACTTAGTAATTGTACTAGATTCCGATAAATTTTGATGAAAGACAAATTCGAATTTCTAATGAGGTCGCCACGGTAGGTAATTGTGAAACAAAATGGTGGCTGTTTTGCATGCGAAGATTGAATAATTCAGAGGTATTTTTCCCCAACTTCAACGTGCATGCATTGAACATTTGCTGCAATTTAATGAATGACTACAGGTGAGTACCTACAATTAATCTTCTCCTTCTTTGTAGCACTACAGCCCCTCTCGGGCCTTCGCTTAGAGATAGTTAGAGCATCTCGTTTTCATGACCGTATTGATTTTTTCGGAAGTTGATTTGGTCAGTACCATGCTCCCGTGTGCTTGCTCAGCTATGATATGATCTGATTAAATCAGTACATATAACCACTGAGTGAACACTCGTAGTCTGTCCGAAAAATCCCCTGAACTAAATCACGTTGCTCCCAACGAGATTTGAACCTGGGACCTTCGGCTTATGCGTTCATGCCCTACCCACTAGACCACACAGACTATCTACAATTAATACTCATAAGTAAAACAAGTCGATGAGGCAGGAGAGAGATCCTAGCAAAAAGGCTTTGGAACCATTCTAGGATTCGAAAAAATTGGCGATGAATCGATGATTACAGTACAGGGGAGTATCAAATGAAAGTTCTTTATGGGAGCTTTTCAAAACAGTTCTTAAACTGACAGTTTTTGTTTCAGTGGGGGTGAAGGGGGGAGAGGGAATACAAGAAAAATGTGTTTCCTCCCTCGTGAATGGACACCTGTGATCTAAAAAATCTTAAAAAATTATCAAGGGAGATATTTATGAGTATAACAATAACAAAAACCTCAGTAGTCAAAATTCGTTCAACTTTGTTAAGAATAGTATGATCTTCGAATTTCATATTTTCTCCAATAAAATCGTCTTTCACATGTTTCTTGATTTTATTCGTTGCTGGTGACTGCATTTTGTAGGTCAAGTACAAAACTCTTCTGACATGAGCATAGGTCTGTCTACCCAACTTGTTACCTTTATTTTAACCATCTGGTCAGTTCATCTCAATATTATTACCCCCAATAAGTGTACAAACTAGAGTAGGAAACCCGGAAGTATTCTTGAAAAGATCTCTCATTTTAAATTGAAATAGAAATCGTCGAAAAATTTCTTACAAATTGGGAATACCCGAAGTTATACAGATACGAGTAGTTATGGTTTGTGCTATCACCGTCCAATAAAATTGAAAGCATTCTGACTTTCGGCAAATATTCAACGCACAAGGTTACAAGATAATAATCATTAGGTCATCATTGAGATAAGGTGGCAGCAGCAGCAGATAGTTAATGCTGTAACAGATCGGTTGAATTTCCAGAAAGTATTTTTTAGCGACCAGATGATAAGCGAAAATTAAAGTTCATAAAGTTAAAAGAACTGAGAAAGTTCTTATAAAGTGCAGTGCAATATTATTACTATGGCTAAAGTTAATTTTTGTGTGATTTTGTTTGTTTCTGCGGCGTTTTTATTTGTTTCGATTAGTTCGCGTCAAACTGAAACCTTACGCTATGTAGGACAGCCTATCCCGCCAAATTGCAGTGCATCGTATACATGTGATCCGTCATATTCAATGCAAAATAATGAATGTTTGCGATGGCGTGTCAACAAAATCAGTTGCAACAAAAGATTGATGAGGATTGAAACTCCATCATATGTGGAAGTGGTTACTGTGCGTCCTCGTTCTAGAGGAAGGATTGTTTCAACAACAGAAAACCCAGATGTAGAGGTTTCAACAAAAGGTAAGCCCACTTCAGATGATTCTGTACGCGTCATTTGGATTGTTGTTCTTTGAAAAGTCCATATTAACAAAGGACAGTACTTCTTCTCTCATTATTGATGTTACTACCCTAGAATAGCGGCTAGACTATGTGCAGTGTTCAAAAGCATTAAATGAAAGGCTGGAAATTTCTCAGACATTTCATATGAGCACCTTTTGTTCTCGTTGTAGCATACCGCCTTTTAGTTGTAACAGACCAAAAGTAGATTCATTTTTTTGGCTTCAATTTGCTAAACAGGAGTCCAGACATTCCATTGAGTAAACCAGCAGTGGTAGTGAAAATCATATTGTTCAGCTTTATTCTCCATGATTTAAATTGGCTTTCCATATTTAAAACAGAGGAAATGCCTCAGGAGACTATCATTTTCTTATCATTTTTACTTGCAGGACTATATCTGTACCCTGCTTCTTTTGTCCTAATGATCTTTCCAGAGAGTGTTGTATCTGAATAAGGGTTTACCGTCTTAAGGTCTTTGTATCTCTTTAACAAGGCTATTTTCACTCAAGAGTGATATGTTTCCAGTCACTGGTCACAACTTTTTTTTTTTTAAATATTTCCATACGATTTATTCGTTTGCATTTAGCATTTGTTTTAGTGTCTTAAATGCACAAGACATTGTAGGTTTTAATATTTTTTTACTTATTTGTTTATTTCTTTTTCTTTCAGCTGTCCAATCGGTGCATATTATTGACATCCCATGTATAACAGGGTTCTTGCCAGATCGTCATGGACGATGTCGGGAAATGTGGTGATATATCAAAAGGTGACCAGTTTGACATTATTTTTCTAGTAATCATATACTCATATTGTAATTTTATATAATAAAAAGCTAACGGTTTCGTAATAATAATTATAAGGGCTTATTTGCATTGATTATTCTTCAACGTTCTTCTTTTAATTTTTACGAGTATATGATCGTCAAACACCAAACCATCGAAATTAAACCTTGAGAAATGTTATTCATTATTTACTTGGGAGGGAAACTTTGCAGCGCAGGCAAACGTCAAGAGTGCTACTATGTTCTCTAAATGGCTCAAAAATTATGCATTTTAGCGAATCGTTACATGAAAACTCTTAAGGGAAAATGTAACCCTTACACAAAAAGAGGAAAATTTCTTAACCTCATTCAAAATAATCGTCGCCGTTAGTAAGCAGTTCAAAGTGCGTTCACTAACTGTCAGTCATAGGAAATATGGTAGCAGCGGTGTTCAGAAAGCCACCCGCAAAGGCACCCAGCAAATTTGGCAACAAGAATAAATGCCGGGCGAGCAGAGCCAATCAATTATTTTCCCTATCCACAAAAAGATGACAAGTTACAGTGCGAAAACTATAGAGGCATATTACTACTTTGCACGGCGTACAAAATATTTCCAAAAATTTCAGAAAATAAAATCAGATCATATGCCAATAGTATTATTGGGGAGTGTCAAGGTGGCTTTAAAGCAGACAGATCGACGATAATCCAATTGTTTGAAGTCGCCAATCGTTAACAGTCAAGCAAGTACTTGAGATATACTGGAGGTTCAACATATATGAACACCAAATTTTCCTTGACTTTAAGCAGGCAAACGATTGTATTGATCGTAACGTACTGTACCAAATAATGATTTGCCAAATTAGTCCATCTTACCAAAATGACAATGAAGTTGACAACCCTCCATGTCCACATCAATATCCAACTTACCGATGACTTTGACACAAATATCCAACTAAAGCAGGGGGTGGGCCGGCCCATTGCTGTTCAATTTGGCTCTCTATCGTCATTAGAAAGCTACTTGTCAATACAACAGGTACTTTATTGTGAAAGTCAAGCCAAGTAGTAGCATTTGCGGGTGAAATCAAGATTTTATCATGGTCGCTAACAACCGCCAAACAAAATTTTCCCTGAAACTCAATAGTGAAGCGAAACTAGTAAGGCTACAGATAAATGAGAATACAACAAAGTTGAAAAAAATATTCCAAATATACAAAATATCACACTTGGCGAATAGAATATCGAGAATATGGGTAAATTTGTGTATTAAGATGCGTAAAATAATGAGAAAAAGTAAAACCAGAGAAGACATGCGCTGAAGAATACAGCTCGCAATTAAAATATAGGGTTTTCCAATAAGAGGTGTTATTTTGAATAAGACTTAACACCTTACGACTTCTTCCTTTGAGGCCACGTGAAAGAAGAGGTCTACACCAACAGCCCAGCGTCGATTCAAGACCTCGAAGATGGATTTCGTGAGGCTATCGAGGACATGGGGCAGCCACTTTGCGATTTGGTTATGGAAAATTTCATGAAAAGGATATAGTCCTGCAAGCGTGATTGTAGTAATAATTTGCCTGATGTTATTTTTTAGCTATTAACGGCATATCTTCTTCTTTATAATGAAATAAATATTTGATCACTTATATTAAAAAATTGTATTTTTGTTTTAATATCAAAATGACACCTCTTCTTGGAAAACCCTATATTTTATTCAGTTTGGACGATCTTGAAGACCAGCTGCATACACAGAAAAACAAAGCTCCTGTGCTATGCTGTGAGTGTGAAACATGAAGCCTAACCCAGGCAATCGCAAACATATTGAACGCTTTTGTGCGACAGGTTCTAAGACGAATAATTGGAGCGAATGACCTATTCGATACAACCATGAGCTGTATGAAATTTTTGACAAGCTGGAAGTATCAACGATTGTAAGACAGTAAAAGCTGCAATTAACTGGCCATGTGAATTGTATAGATGGATAACGGATACCCAAAAAGGTATTCGTTGGGAGAACTGAAGGGCGGAGACCAGTGGGAAATCGTGGAAACGCTGGCGTGACTCAGTCGACGAAGACAGTTCATCGCTGATCGGATCTCAAAATCGGAGGAGGTGGTCAATTGACCGAAACATTTAGAGGTACTTTTTACAGGAAGTAAAGGCCCGAGACGGAAAATAAAACAACGAAACTTAGAAAGCTTTCACTTGAAAATAAAGACGCCAAAAACAAAATAAAGGAACAAAAAGTGGTATCAGTGACTAATATAAACTCGAAAAGTTTAGATACTTTTAGGGCTTGGGAATATAACTTATTACAAATAATATCGTAAAAAATTTGGTGAGTATTGACGTAGCAATTTTTTACACTTGCAGCCGAAAAACAAGCAATTAAAGCTACGTTTTTGTCTTGTTTGTTACTTATCATTTTGAATTGAATTGTTTTCAATTGAACTAATACAGTTTTGGAATCAAATACAATGTATATTAGAAAATACTAATAAAAAACATTGTCTATAGTACTAAACGTCCAAAGCTGGTGTCAATAATTACTGGCAGATTAGCCAGAGTACTAAGTATGTTAATGAATTTTCCTCCAAACAAATAAAAAAAATTAAGACCCGTTAAATTTGATAATACTAGGCTTCTGTAGATGCGCTTACCAAAAGTAAAATAAATAATTTCAAAAGTAAAACAAATTTGTGCTAGTTTATTACCAAAAAAACCAAAAAATATAGCGTTAAATAAGAATACTACCAACCAATTTCAATATGAGGGAAGAACACCAAATAGAAGATAGGTCTACCAGAATTATTGACCACCAGCTACAAGAAATTTATTTTGGGTCTAGTGGTTTAATTTGGTTTAATTTTTTTGTAACCCTTTCATCAGAATTCTTATGGAAGGCAGTCAACGTGGAGACAAGTGTATTTTTAAAATTACAAGGATTCCATGGTCGAATTGCAAGAACAATACCTTTCTTTAGTGAAAAAAATAAATTACATTGCTCGCAACGTGCAAAAGCAAATTTTGATAAAAATACACTACTTGAATAATGGAAGGTTAAGGGTCTGGATTAGAATGTATATAGTATTCGAAAGAAAAAATTCTGTCAAACGTTCAAAAAAATAGAAGAAGAGCTGTTAACAAAGTAGAGATCCAATTTAGGCAGTGATTAAGTACTAAGTCCTATGCAACGCATTACCCCATCAATTTCTACATTAGGAACTGATGGGGACTATTTAAATAGCTCCTTATTTAGGAATAGATGAGGCTTGCCTAACAATTCATAGTTTAGGCGCTGATGGAGATTCCCTCAATAGTAACTCATTTATGCAGTAACGGGGCTTCCCCAAACAGCTACTAGTTTAGGCAGTGGTGGGGCTTGCCTAAGCAATGCCTACCTAAACAGTCTCTAATTAAAGCAATGCTGGGGCTTCTCGCAACAGTCACTTAAAATAAAAAAAATTCTTGGAAAAAACCGACATAAAAACTATATATTTGTTGATAATGTAATACTTAAAATTTTTTTCACTTTGAAAAATACTTACGTAGTTTCATCTTTTCCAAGAAACCCCACATTCTCTATCAGTCCAACAACGCGGCTCTGGTGCAAATTATGTACGGTGCAATTATTTACTATGATTTTTAGGGTTTTTTAAAATAATTTTACAAAACCCTACTAGTTTCGCGACCAGTCTGTCCGTCTGTCCGCCTGTCCGTCCGTCCGTGTGTCACAGCAGTTTTTCTCGGAAACTACTTAAGCTAGAAACATCAAATTTTGTGGGTAGGTGTAAAGTGGTGATCTCTTCAAAGTTGAACTACAAAAAAATTTTATAAGGTATTTAAGGGGGTCTCCCCATATAGGAGAGTGACCCCCCGAAAAAAAATTTCATTGAGAGTAGCCGATATGGGTATCAAATGAAATGTCTTGATGAGAACTTTTCAAAACAGGTCTTAGTTTGGCAAAATTTGCTTCGGGGGGCGCACAGGGAGGGGAAATACACGAAAAATTTGTGTCCCCCCCTCCCTCGCGATTGGACACCTGTGATCCGAAAAATCTGAAAAAAATCAGGAATGTAGGCCTTGGTGAGTACAACAACAACAAATACGTTAGAAGTCGCAATTCACTCAACTTTGTTAGTAATAGTATGATTTATCGATTTTATGTTTTCTTGAACAAAATCTTAACGGTACCCTTAAGTTCAATGAAATTCAGTACGTAGATGATGTTGATCTATCCTGAAAGTTTCATAAAGTTTGAATCATATTTAACGATGTTATAGCGGTTTGAATTTTCCTGTATTACTATGGAACAATATGCGCTGCATTTATTACTATGGCAACATATGGCTACGGAACAACATGCGCTTTTTACCAACTCAGACACTACAGTTTTGCTAGGATTTGCATGAAAATTTCAGGAATGATAGGTGTCATATATATCTTTGAGAATCGGTTCAGCTAGTGGTATCAGTAATCGTAAAACAAAATCGTGGCTGTTTTAAATGCGGAGGTTGAATAATTTTGAGTTACTTTTTTCCAACTTCAACGTTTAAGGTGCATGCTTTGAACACTTGATTCAATTTAATGAATGACTGAAGATGAGTACCTACAATTAATGCTCATAAGTGAAACAAGTCAAGGAGGTGGGAGAGAGCTCCTAGCAAAAGGGTTTTGTAACGATTCTAGGATTCGAAAAAATTGGCCATGAATCGATGATAACAGTACAGGAGACTGGCCCCTAAAAAAAAATTCATCAAACGTAGCCGATATGAGTATGAAATAAAAGTTTTCATGGGAGCTTTTCAAAACAGTTATGAAACTGTCAGTTTTTGCTTCAGTGGGGGCGCAGGGGGCAAATACATGAAAAATGTGTTTCCTCCGTCGCGGATGGACATCTGAAATAATTATCAAGGGAGACATTTATGAGTATAACAATACCAAAAACCTCAGAAGTGGAAATTCGTTCAACTTTGTTAATAATAGTATGATCTTCGAATTTCATATTTTCTCCAATAAAATCGTCTTTGACATGTTTCTTGATTTGATTCGATCTGGTGACTGCATTTTGTAAATTGAATACAAAACCCTTCTGACATGAGCGTAGGTGTGTTTACCCAACTTGTTTTAAATTGAAATATGCCACATTAGGGCTACGTTAGGTCCGTTTTAGGTAGTGCCACATTGAGACATGTCACACTAGGACCCCATTCGGTGCACATTAGGCTATGCTGCATAAGCGTTCCTAATGCAGGCCTAACAGGGCCCGAATTAGGCACGTTAAATTTGGCAGAAAGTGAAGAAATTCAAATGACGTCTGAATTTGAAAATATTTAAAGCAATACATATTCGTCCCCCACATAGAATTATAACATATTGCCAAGAAACTTTGCTTTGTTTCAATTTAACACAACAATTTTTCTGGTTAGGCAAATTCTATTCGTACGTAAATTAAGAATTGGCACGGAACAAATTACAAAACGAGGTTCAACGAAAGCAGCAAAATCTACGGTAGTGAGGTATATGATTGAGGAAGAACACAAAATTGCGTGGGAGAATCTGCAAACAGCGCAGGAAGTAGGAGATTGAAGGAAAGTTTATAGATATTACGAGTCCTGGAACAAAAAAGGATGAACACGAACATTGGCAACGGCTACAGTAACTTGATGAAGTTAGTGCAATTGTCATAAAATAATCTTGTAATTGTAGTAAGTTAGTTGTCTGTAAAATCCTTTAGGTGAGTCACCTTAATTACCCTTGAAATAACCATTACTAAGAAAGTCCTTTAATTACCTTATGTAGGCCTGAATATAACTTTTGCTTTAAAAACCAATCTAAAGAGGATATAGCTTCACAATATTGGCACTGTGGAAGGATACCATTAGTCTCGGAAATATCGGTATATGGCAGAAAATAAAAATAGTGCTTGTTCAGAAGCATTTTAATCTTACATTTATTTTAGGCACTATCATACCAAAAATAGCTATTGTAGATGAGACGACCAGGTCAAAATCAGAGTTCAATAGGTTTTTGAAGCTTAATAAATTAAATGGTGGGCCTGCAGAATCTATTGAATTCTTAAGATTATGCTTGAAGTACAAAGTGACCCGAAAAGCCACAGACTATCGTTAAAATCATCGATATTCGAAACCGAGAAACAACAGGGAATGGTTGAATGAATGTTGATGAAGAAGAGTGTGAATCAATTATACGGAAAACTGCATTCACTAACGTTGGAAAGCTATGCATTGCATCCGTAAGTGGCGACAAATAGCACAGAGAGAAAGGAGACATAGAAAGCACACTGAAGAAGGTACAATGTGCGAAGCACTGCGAAAATCTTAGAGAGCGGAAAATCTTAGATGACAAATTGGAATTACTAAGGTAAAAAAATAACGTGCAACAAGCACCAGCGAGAAGTGAGTGAAACCTTTACACAGGAGCAACTGAATCTCTTCAATAAAGGCCTCAAATAAGCGCTGAATAGCAAAATACTTCCGATAGAGGAGATCGTTTTGGACGTGTAGGTAGGCATCAGATTCATGGACAATGAAACAAAACAAATAATTAGGCAGCAAACCACGGACGTGATTAAAGCAAGCCGGGAGAAAAAGAAAAACATCGCAGAATGAAACGTAGTCAAGGAAATAAAAATGAAACCAGTTTATTATATGAATACCGATAAGGGCAATTCGATGATGATAAGGGACCAAAACCATTATGACCAGGTTATGAAGGAAAAGTTTAGTAATGGAGACTATCACGAGCTGCGAACAGATCCACTCCCAGATTCGATAGAGTGGAAATAATGTTAAAAGCATGCAAAGGGGTGATTGGACACATCAGAAGATTAAGAGCATCGAATCCAAATCTCACACGAATCAAATGTACACCAAAGGTACATAAAATGGGTGATAAAACAAAGGAAATAATTACTGCGAGAAACGCTCCAACAACGGAAATCACCAAGTGGTTGCTCAATGAATGTGATAAACTCCTCTACAAAACCAGGGCCACTGCTCCGAATTCGACCAGTTTGTGGCCTGACCACGTTAGTCGTACTACTTTAATAGCAGCGTTGGTGTCTTTTGGCTTTTCCCCTGATACTCCGCAGCAGTTTTGCGTAGGATCGGCTATTTTGGGCCTTTACGAGCAGTGCTTGCTACCAGGGTCTTTGTCGTGGCTTTTTTCTCTCCTGTTTTGCATCAGGTCTTATTTATTGTTGGGCGTCCTTTATTTTCTGCTACTTTTTGAAGGAACTTATTTGTGGCTTTCTTTCCTCTTTTTGTCAGTAATGCCTAGCACACCTGATATACACTACATCTAGTTTTTAAACTCCTTTAGGGCAGGTTCCTCAGACACCTTGTTGCCATGATGTGGAATATAATATACGAGATTATTCGTTGTAACTGATATTCATCTTACAATAATGCGCGACTTTACTTTAGCTTTTCTCCATATTCATTTGCAATCTATCGAACGGCATTGATTTTAACGGCTCGAAAACACGATTAATGTTGTTCTTTGCCGATGATTTGATCGTTTATAAGACAGATCATAAAGTCACAATTGTGCAAAACAATTTTCAAAAAATTTTAAATGATGTGCACCTCTACACTGACGATTGGCGAATGAAAGTCAATGCGCAGATGTGCGAGGTTTCGAACAACGCTGAAGTTGGCCTATCAGGACGTGAAAAACATTGGAAAGATTTTCAAGTAATGTCTTGTGAAAGTAGTTCAGAACACGTGGTACATGAATCCTGCGTTCCATACCTCATTTTTCATCTCGATCAGTATCTGTACTATATACTTATCATGTCATCTCCCTTCGATGAGCCTATTATTCCGGATGCATTGATCAAGAGGTCAAAATATTATTAAATTACAAGATACTGGTTAGATCAGTTTCGACATTTGGATGCAAGATCTGGTACAACCAGAGTGCCAATACTATGGAAAGATTAAGAGCTTTCGAAACGAAGTGTCTTCCTGGTTTATACAGAAAACTTGAGGTGGATTGGAAACACTATACATCGAATAGAAGAATTTGTCAAACTGCTAAAGTGACAAGAGTCGATATCTTCATGTTGAGACTTCTTTGGAATCATATCGCAGAATTTGTAATTGTGAGAAGAAACCCCTGGATTTCACAGCCGTTCCACCCCACAGAGGAGTGTATTGAGACTTGTTTCACTACTGGCTTCGATCTTCCAGAAACCATTCGTCCATTTGGACATGAATCGATATGCCTTCTATTCTGATGGTGTCGCAATGATTTATTACATATAAAGACGGGCCACTGATAAGAAGATAAAATATCCACTGAGTTTTCCAATTCCAATGGAGATACTCTCTTGCTACATTCGTTGAGGCTGGTCAAGCCTGGATGCAGCAATGTAGGTATTGATGGCTGAATAGCATAGCCTAAAATATTCGTGGTAATTTGTTAGGTTTTTTTTTTATATTATAATTTTTTTTGTTTTTCGTTACTTAGTTTTAATTTTGAGCAACTAGGGCTGTTATTTTTTATTTATGATAAAAATTAGAGATGAAGTTGCATATTTAGGGTCAATATATTGGGATATTTGTTAGAATGGGTTTAAAGATAAGCTTCAACGTTTAAATTAGGAATATTGTGATGGCATTGTATTAGTAGAAGATAAAGTCTTTGATTGAATTTGATTAGAATTAGGTTATAACATATAAGAAGGTCCCAGGTTCAAAACTCGTTGGTGAACAACGTGATTTAGTTCAGGGGATTTTTGGGACAGACTACGAGTGTTAACTCAGTGTGATATGTACTGACTTAATCAGATGATACCATAGCTGAGCAGACACACGGGAGCATGGTACTGACCAAACCAATTATGGAAGAAAAAATCAATACGGTCATGAAAATCAGATGCTCTAACGAAGGCCCCATGAAAATCAGATAATCTGCGAAGGCCCGAGAGGGGCTGTAGTTCTAAAAAGAAGAAAGAATAACATATAAGATGTAGGATAAAAATTCACCGGTCTATTGTGCTTATATTGTAATTAATTTTTGAATGGTGTTGGTGGTTTTCTTCCCTATTATCAATAGAATCAAAAAATATATAATATTGTTTTTGATTAGATTTTTTTGATTAAAAATGTGTAACTTTAGAGAACCATTTGAGCCATTAAGTGTTTAGTAGTTTTATCGTGTAAGTTTTGCTGATGGGATTGATGTCTCGTTTTGTAAATAAAATACCAAATTTACTCCTATATAAAAATATATACTTTATTTTGGATACCAAATGTGTTTCGAAAACAAATCAACAAAATCTACAAATTAACAAAATCGATAACTAATTACGATGTGTCGTAGTTCGGGTCAAACAAACAGAAGGCGTGAAAGATTTTCTTGTCGAAGTCTTTTATGGGTGAAAATACTGATGTACTTGTGTGCGATAAGATATCATCACCCTCAAGTGACCAGTGCAACACTGTTGTCGTCGATGTGTTCGGTGGCTAAGTTTACTTGTTATGATCGATGTGCTTGGTGGCCACGATGGAACGAGGCTTATGATGTGAACCGGACCGGAATCCGAACTTTTCTTCCGGATCGTGTCGTTTGCCCATTAGGAGCGGTGGGCTTCTGGTTTCATGCGAAAAATGCGGGTTTCAGTTTGTCGATGGAAATTGATGTTCGTCGTCCATTCGCATCAACTTTGTAGTACTTATCCTTTCGTGCCAGTCCTGGATACGGGCCGTCGTAAGGGGGTGTGAATGAGGCGTTGACTTTGTCGGTTCGAACAAAGACGTGCGTGCTATCTGCTAGGCTCCTGTAAAAAAAGATGTCTTTGGTGTTTTGATGCGCTGTATCTCGTGGGGTTAAGGAAACCATGCTCATGCGCAGGTCTTTCAGGAAGTCAGAGCACAATTGGGGTTGATTTTGGCCATTGCGGTTCATGGCGGTGGTGGATCGCGGATTTGACCGCGCGATACCACCGTTCCGTAATGCCATGGGAAGCCGGATGATAAGGCATCGTTTGCAGGTATGTTACTCCTATCAGTTTGGCCAGCTCCTTAAATATCTGGCTTTCAAAGTGTCTGTCCAGGTCGGTTGCGATGCACACGGTGACTGCAAATCAGCTGATCCATTTGTTAATTAGCACCTCTGCGACTGCTACCGCCGAGATAGTTTCGATTGAAATTGCTTCAGGCCAACGAGAAAATCTGCCCACGATAGTGAGGCAGTACCTGAATACTTCGCTTGGTGGAAGCGGTCCGATGAGGTCAATATTTACGCGCTCAAACCTCGCACCAGGTAGGCTCTATTTTTGCAGTGGTGACTTTGTGGGGCTAGCCTGGCAGGCAGGCTCGGGTGAACTTGGTGATGTTGGAGTTTATTGAGGGCTAGAAGTAGCGTTTGGTGATCGTCTCGCTGGCTGCTCGAGTATCCGGTCGAGAACGGCCATGAACGTGCTGCATCACTATTATGCGGAGTTTTCGAGGGAAAAATGGTCGAATCCTTTCCGCGGTGATGACACAGTCTAGACTAAGGGAGGAGGAGTCCACTTTCTGTTGTTTCCATTCAAGGGAATCGTTGCTACTACCTAATAGAGTTTGAAGCTCATGGTCATCCTTCTGGGCTAGAGCAATAGTGGTAAAATCAATGGATTCAATTATAAAATATTCAGCAGTGACATTCTCTTGGCCAGGTATGTGTTTGATGTCCATGGTTAACTGAGATATGAAGTCCAGCTGGCGTTGCTGCCTTGGCGATGCTCGTTTGGAGTGCTGCTAGAGTGCGAACTGTGGGGGATTATGGTCGATGAAAACCGTGAACACTCCGCCTTCGACCATGGGTTTGAAGTGTCGAATTGCCTCGTGTATAACTAAAAATTCCTGACCGTAAATGCTATACTTTCGTTAGGCATCTGTTAACTTCAATACAGCGTCAATACAGAGAGACCATATGTCGTTGAAATCGGGGTGAGCCAATAAAGGGGCCCTCCTAAAATCCAATTTAGGCTGGTTGAATGCGGCCGCTGCCTCGTCTGTCCAATTGAGTGGTGTTAAGTCGCGTATATGGTTTCTCATGATCAGCTGCAGCACCACACATTGGTGTTGAGCTGCGTGTGAGAGAAAGCGGCAATAGACGTTCACCATCCAAAGAAAAGATTTCAATTGACGAACAGTCTTCGGTTTTGGCATTGCAGGAATTCGCTCCGTTTTTTTAGGTAAGGGTTTCTATCTGTGCTTGTTGATTGCGTGCCCCAAGAACTTCACCTCCAATTTACTGAACTGGCACTTGTGGGTGTTGATGATCAGACCAAATTTCACAAATCGGTCCAACACTTGCTTCATGTGCACAAGATGCATTTGCTGGCCGGGGGAAAAAATTTGGATGTCGTTGAGGTAAACAAAGCGTTGTCCAAGCCTCGCCTGTGCACTCGATGTCGATAAGGAGGCCATAAAGTTTGATGAAATTGGCTCCAATGATCGGAGAACTAACATCAGCTTTCGTGAAAGCCCACTTGAATGGCGTTACGAACCCTAAGTTAAATTTCATTTCTTGTTTACCAAATGTGTGAATTTAGGAACCATTGTCGGCGACTAAACCTGAGACAGCCTCGGGAGAGCGTTGATCCTGGATGGTTGGCGGAATAACAGAAACGTCTGCACCTGTGTTGATCAGGAAAGCATTTCTACTGATATTGTCACGAACCCTTAATCGTTGGACCTTGCGATGGGCGGCCGCTACACGTGGATGATGAATGATTAGTTTTTTTTGCTTTGAGCAAGGTTGCCGACAGGTTTTTTGCGTCTGGCCCATAATGTTGGTGGTACCAACAGAGTCGCTCATCCGTCGTTCCAGTGCGGCGTGTTAGTGACTCCTGTTGTTGAGTAGGCAGTGTGCGACGTGCGTCGTATCATGAAGTGACTGCTGTCTATTGCGAAGAACACGGAGTGCATCCTCTATATTCGTCATTTGGTGGCTGAGGTCACGTACTGTGGAAGAAAGGTTGCTCAGGTCACTAGTGATTTACAACGTTGGTGAAATGCAGTGCCGAGGCTCATTGTGCTTCGATATTGCTGCAACTAAATATCTGGTGAGCTCATGCACGTGATCAGTGATCGTTACGAGATCCAAAAGTGGGGCGTCGTTGGCTGATAGAATGTTCCTCAGCGTGACATCGAGGCGATTGAATCACATCTGCTGTAACAAGGCGTCGGAGACGTTTCCATTGGCGAGGGTGCGCATCTACTTGAGCTGTGATGGGCGCTGGTCTCTTAGCTTGACTTCTGAAAGAAGCTTTTGTATGCGCGACTAAACCGAGTTAGCGTAGATGGCTAACAGGGTGTTTTCTAGTGCGCTGTATTTATTCTCTGCTAGTTGGTTTTTCAAAATGTTGCACACCTGCTTCAATGCTCTGGTGTTGAGATTTACCACCAGTGCTTGCTTTACATTTACCACCAGTGCATGCTTTACATCCTTTGAAATTTTATAATGATTAATATTAAATCAAGCACTTTTGACTTTGACTTTGTAAGTAATGGATGAATGAAATGTGTTTGAGTTGTGGTCAATTTTTGGCGGGTAATACAAGTTTAATGGTTAGAGAATATTGCAAACTACCCTATCCATCAACAAACTTCTCATTGAACCAGCTGGCTGAGAAAGAACTTCTAAAGTAGCAGACTGACGAGTGAATGCGTTGATGGCCCTTGTTGTACATTAAGATTTAAGTATGCTCCTTTTAGAAGATTTTTGTACAGAACTTATGATATGGATACCCGAATAATAACTTAACTCAAATTTTTGAGATGCACATCTAGAATTTGTTTGAAAAGTACCCATTACCATCGCATTTTAAGCGGCCACTTTTGTTTTTTTTTTTGAAGTATTATTTGTACTTTTGATATGAAAAGGATATGAAAAGTATACATTTTATTTTTTTAATCTCCTAAGCTAGAGAGGATCTGATGAAAATTCTAGTGTCTGGTTCAGCAGTAAATGCATATAGTTGAAAAAACATGTGTAGTTGTTATTGTAATTGCAGAAAGTTGCTAATATGATTTATATGATTTGATTTTTATACATCTTACATAATGTAACACTCTTAAATTGGACGACCTTTTCGATGAGTTTCATTGCATTTAAAGATACTCGTGCGATTTTATTGAGAAAAGTGTGCAATTCACAAATCATACTCTTATCAACAAAGATGAGTGAATTTTGACTTCTAAGGTATGTGTTGCTCCTACCTCCATAATTTTTCCATATTTTTCGTGTCCTAGGTATCCGATCTTGATACATTTCCGCTTCCCCCAGATGCATTTCCCTTTGTCTGACGACCTGTTTTGAAAAGTTCTCATGAAGACAAATCATTTGATACCCTATATAACCTTCTTTTGCAAAAAAAGTTAAGGTTTACCCCCCTATATGGGGAAACCCCTTTAAGAACGTTTTACATTTTTTTATAGCCAAACGTTCAAGAGACAATAAATTCTGATCTTCTTTCCACATTTAGTGTTCGTAGTTGCTGTAGTTTCGGAGGAAAACTGCTGAGATACTTACGGACGTACGGACGAACAGACAGTTCGCAATTTTAAAGGGGTTCAAATTTCATAATTGTCCCTTGAGTAGAGCATTTGAAAAGTAAACCATTCTAGTCCTCTGTTCAATTTCTAACTACTCCATTAGCCATTGAGTTACTATCGTTCATAACATAAACATAAATCAAAGAGAAACGTAAATGGAAACCAACTTATCACCTCGTTTTTTTTTTCAACAGAAAAAGGTAATACTTCACCTTCCCATACATACACAACACATGCACCTACACCAATTTCCATAAGTTTCATCCAACCATAATAAACTCTCAAAGCGTTTTGGCAATAATGGAAAATATCCTGAACATTTTTCATCTTTTGGTTCTTCTTTGGTATACTCGTAGCTTGTATGTACACACATTTTGAATTTCCCTTTCGAATAGAACCATCAAATACACACTCAACTTCTCTGTAAGCGAAATGAAATTGGAAAAGCCTCAAAACGTGGAAAAAATTGAAACCTGAAAATCGAGAAACATGAAAATCGAAATATGGGAAAAATTTTTAGCAACAGTTTGCCAATCTTTATTCAATAAACATTTATCATGCAAACATGTCGAATTTATTGACGGTTCAGTATGTGTTATTGTCGTGGATTGAGATCCGAAATCCACCGTTGCTATGTATACCATTTAGTTTATTCTCGCATCATGCAAGAAGGAAATGAGGATGAATATTGAGAATGATGACGAAATTTTGAAGTACGAAAGGGCCTACTGGTTTCCATTCTAGGGATGGAGTGACGCATTGCCGAATGAGCATCGCCATAAAAATGAATTTGGCGTGAGAAGGTTGGGCCAGCAAATCTCAATCACTTAGAGGTATGTTATTTGGGATGAATACGAGTACTTTGGATATACAAAGTTTTAACGGTAGTTCATAATAACCAGCATTTCGGATTCAGGATATTCTATACATTTATGCAGAAAATGATGTTAATGAAATCAGTATTTATAATACACTAGCATGATTTCCCTTGAGGTTTCTTTTGCTTTGTTTTTTTTTGTTTAGAAAATATAACAAGTTGGGTTGGCAGAAGTATACTTGAGTCAGAAGGATTTTCCACTCAACCTAAAATCCGTAGCTAGGAAGAATGAGGAAACTCAAAAAACACTTTAATGAGATGCATATGTTTATAAGAAAAACCCTTGTACTTCATTTTCACCGGCTGTCATATTTTGCAGTATTACACATAGTATTAGTGACGTCATTAATTATCAAAGATATCCATATATGCTTTTCACCTTATCTGACAATTTCAAGAAAATCGAATCAAAACCGTAGTGTTAAATTACATGGAAAGTCCATAAAATAGCAATATCGTGTGTTGTTGTTGTATTCAGAGAAAATTCAATTGGCTATAACTTCCGTAAATAGGATTCAATTTTTTTTTTTCAAACTTATAGGCAATTAAAATTTTTGGTAACACTACTTAAATATCGAATTTCACTGAATATAAGATACCCCTACGATTTTATTGGAGAAAATGTGAAATTCGAATGCCATAATTTTATTAACAAATTCGTGTAAATCTCCACTTCAACGTGCAATGGTTTTTACTCATCCTAGTTCGTTCGAGATTTACCGAACGAAATCTAAGTCGACCTCTCTTCGGTTTTAGACGTGAAGTCTGGGAATGTGTCAACGGACTGTATCTATCCATTCAACAAGTCCGGACACCCTTAATCTACTCGGAATTTGAGTAGCAGGTCTTCCGCGAGCAGACCAAGTCCAAAATACAAGTATCTGCCACCGAATCAAATGACCGATTTAAACCGTGTGAATCTTCTCTCTTCTTAGCACTACTGTCCCTCTCGCGCCTTTGCTTCCTGCAAAAAGTGCCTCCAACTGCCTCAGTTCATTGACCGCGTCTTCCAATTTCGAAATCCGAGCAGCGATGAACTACCTTCGTCGACCGAGTCAAACCAGCGTTTCCTCGGTTTCCTCACTGGTCTACGGCCTTCAGTTCTCCCAACGAATACCTTCTTGGGTATCCGCTTCTCGTCCATACGATTCATGTGGCGAGCCCATTGCCGCTTCTGAAACCTTACAATCGCTGAGACCTCCGGTTCGTCAAAAATTGCATACAGCTCTTGGTTGTATCGAATTCACCATTGATCCCCATCTGGCTTCGTTCCAATTATTTGCCTCAGGACCCGTCGCTCAAAGACGTTCAATACAATTGCGGATGCTTGGGTTAGGGTCCATGTTTCACACCCATAGTATAACACAGGTCTTATCACAATGGCTTTGTTTTCCTGTGTATGCAGCTGATCTTCAAGATCGTCAAAACTGAATAAAATATTTTATTTGCGAGATGTATTCTTTTGGGTATTTCGTCTCTTTCATTACCCGTTTTCGTTACTTTGGCGCCTAAATAAACAAATACACTCACGTTTTCAATACTGTATTCGCCAAGTATGATATTTTGTGTATTTGAGGTATTATTCCACGACTGTGTCACAGCTTCGTTTTATTTTTATTGATTTGTAGCCCTACTAGTTTTGCTACGCTGTCGAGTTTCAAGAAAAGTTCTTTGGCTGTTGTTAATGAGCATGACAAAATATTTATATCGTCTGCATAGGCTACTACTTCTTCTTCTTCTTGTTAGCGCTACAGCCCCTCTCAATTTTATGAGCTGACGTTATGCTGGTCGAACAACCTGTGTCAACTAAACACCAAAAAATGTGACCATCAATTGTAAAGTAAGCGATGGGTAAAACTGTTTGTGATCTTCCGAGCCAAGTAAGTAAACATTTTGAAGTGACTTTTAAATACGTAAGGATGTTTTACTTGAAACAATTGTATCTATTGACCGATCTGTTGATACCGAGATATTCATGGGTAGCATTTGATGATTGTAGTTCCTCGTATTCCTCAAATTTGGTTTCATGTTTTGCCTAATACTTCGTGAGGGATTGTAATTGCCTTGTGGGCTGTTATAGGAAAGTTTATGAGTGTTATGCGTTTGGTATCACGGTTGCTGGTCTAACCATAAGAGGTACATTATATAACTCAGGGCTAAAACCTATTTGGAGAATTTTCAACCGTATCTTGATTGAGCACATATGGGTTAGAATTAACATTTCTTCTTTGACCACGAGCTCCAAAACAAAGATATCCCGTTTCATGCAACACTTTTCTTATTTCTTCCATACTGGAAGGATTTCTTGCTAATAAGACACTTCTCAAAGCCTCTGGACACTTGTTAATAAATAAATTTCTCGCCATTAAATACCTAGATTTCATAATCTCACGTTTTTGGCTACTTATATAACTACTATCATTAAGAATTTTTTTGTTTATTAGGCATTAGGATCGCTGAGATGAAAGTGTTTCTTGAAGTTGAAGCTCTGTTTTGACCGTATCGAAATGCGTAATAAGAGTTTGTTTGACTTTGTGCTACGTTTCTAGATAGTAAATCTCTCTTGCTTTTCCCGTGATTCTCAATAGAATCTGCTGCGTTTTCAGTGCGCTGGGGTTGAGATCAGTTTTGATTGATTCTATCGCTCCAATGAAAAGGTAGAGGTCAGTTTGTGTACCATCAAACACCGAAACAGATGAAATAAAGCTGGTGAGTTGTCGGTAATTTAATTGCAACTTCTTTTTCAGATAAATTGAAGTTTCTAGTTTCTTCTTGGAAGGTTTTTTGTTTCACCCATTTGGCAGGTTTTCGCATAAAGTATTCGTTTTTTAACTAAATCCATGCTCAAACCGCAAGCCGACTACGCCAGTTAAGTAAAACACAGTTTCACTATTTTTAATTACATTTATTTTGTTTATTCGTTCTCTATTCAAAATATCAAATGAATCGTTTACATCGCTAAGCCTTAATATATACATATGTAGTTTTTGCAAATGTCTTGTTTTTTTATTATCTATTACAAAAGTATTTTCTTATCTCTAATACATATTTTTAAACTAATTGCCCATCGTGTGTTTTCATGAGTGGAGGCAAGTTTATGTGTGAAAGTGCAACATTGATAATATTGTGTGCATTTTTAACTAATGACCCAGAACCGAAATTTCGGAGGAGCCACGTCATTAGTGACTGATGTCGCGACTGACAGATCTCTGTCGGTTATCGCTGCGAGGTATCAGAGGATACTACTTATGGTATTTGTTGCTATTGTCCTCAAAAAGGCCTGCCTCTATAATTTAAATTAGATTTTCCCGACCACAAGTCTCCAATCGCGAGGAAAGACACACATTTTTCGTACATTCCCCTCCTTTTCACTCCTGTTGTTAGACCTTTCACTTAACACTCCACACGACCACTGGCAAAAAAATGTTATCAGACTCTTTCCGATATAGCATGACTCCTCCTTAAAAACCTTTGTATTTTTTTACATTTAAACTCTCAAGAGGTTCATCACATCTCATCTACTCACCAATTTTGGTATCAGTAGCAGATATGACTTCACCGAGAAATTGCTGCAACATAAAGAAGAACGGACGGACAATAGATCAGACATAACAAGTTGCGTAAACAGACCTACGCTCATGTCAGAAGGGTTTTGTATTTAATTTACAAAATGCAGTCACCAGATCGAATCAAATCAAGAAACATGTCAAAGACGATTTTATTGGAGAAACTATGAAATTCGAAGATCATACTATTATTAACAAAGTTGAACGAATTTCGATTTCTGAGATTTTTGTTATTGTTATACTCATAAATATCTCCCTTGATAATTATTTCAGATGTCCATTCGCGAGGGAGGAAACCCATTTTTCATGTATTGACCCCCTGTGCCCCCACTGAAGCAAAAACTGACAGTTTAAGAACTGTTTTGAAAAGCTCCCATGAAAACTTTCATTTCATACTAATATCGGCTACGTTTGATGAATTTTGTTTTTTTAGGGGCACTCTCCTGTACTGCTATCATCGATTCATGGCCAATTTTTCCGAATCCTAGAATGGTTACAAAGCCCTTTTGCTAGGAGCTCTCTCCCGCCTCCTTGACTTGCTTCGCTTATGAGTATTAATTGTAGGTAGGACTCATTTTCAGTCATTCATTAAATTGAATCAAGTGTTCAAAGCATGCACCTTAAACGTTGAAGTTGGGGCAAAATAACTCAAAATTATTCAATCTTCGCATTTAAAACAGCCACTATTTTGTTTTACGATTACTGATACCACTAGCTGAACCGATTCTCAAAGATATTCATGACACCTATCATTCCTGAAATTTTCATGCAAATCCTAGCAAAACTGTGGTGTCTGAGTTGGTAAAAAGCGCATGTTGTTCCGTACCCATACAGGTATGTTGCCATAGTAATAAATGCAGCGCATATTGTTCCATAGTAATACAGGAAAATTCAAACCGCTATAACTTCGCTAAAATCTTTATGAAACTTTCAGAATAGATCAATCTTATATATAGTCATCTGTGTACTGAATTTCATTGAATTTAAGGGTACCGTTAAGATTTTATTCAAGAAAACATAAAATCGATAAATCGTACTATTACTAACAAAGTTGAGTGAATTGCGACTTCTAACGTATTTGGTGTTGTTGTACTCATCAAGACCTACATTCTTGATTTTTTTCAGTTTTTTCGGATCACAGGTGTCCAATCGCGAGGAGGGGACACAAATTTTTCGTGTATTTCCCCTCCCTGTGCGCCCCTCGAGGCGAAATTTACCAAACGAAGACCTGTTTTGAAAAGTTATCATCAAGACCTTTCATTTGATACCCATATCGGCCACCTTCAATGAAATTTTTTTTCGGGGGGTCACTCTCCTATATGGAGAGACCCCCATTAAATACCTTATAAAAATTTTTTTTGTATTCGAACTTTGAAGAGAACACTACTTTACACCTACATACAAAATTTGATTTTTTTAGCTGAGTAGTTTCCGAGAAAAACTGCTGTGACACACGGACGGACGGACGGACAGACAGACAGACGGACAGACAGACGGACAGACGGAAAATTATTTTACAAAACCCTAAAAATTAACCATACTTAATGAAGATCCAAATACAGTTTAATTTAACCTCACAACTCCTATATAGCATTATCAATATACATATGTACTGATAATTAGTTTTAACGCGTGTCAGGATAAAAACCAAAACATTTCTTATTTGTCATTTTAAATTATTATTCATAGTTAAATGAAAATATTGCTCACCTTATTCAAATTTTTGAGAAAGTCAGGATTCAATTAGTGAATTAAATAGTAATAAGAAAATAAGTATTAAAAATATTCATTAATATTGATATATTGGAATATTCAATAAATTATAACTTGAATAAAGTAATATTTTTTGCTATTATAAAACAAACTGATTGCTAATAAATTATGTACATATATTTCTTTTAGAATATCTAAAATAATACGAGTACAGTATGTGATCTGCAAAACGCGTATGAATATTTCTGGTAGGAATATTCAATTAAAAGTGGTTCAAAAACTAGCATATTCTTTACAAATTATCGTAGACTAAATTAAAGTCAATTATTTCAAAGCTTCTTTGCCAACTATGTTAGATATTTTTATACCTGAAATTAAATAGCCTGAATATAATGGAGATTTCACACATCCAACATAAAACTAACTATATAAAAACAGTAGATTCCTGTAAATTTTACAGACTCTCATTGTAATTTATTAGTTAACATTGTAAAACAAAGCTAGACTAGAAATTGCATTCTTCTAAATTGAAATGAAAAGTCTGATAGTATCATTGGTATTCGTGGAATAAAACCTGAATCAACATTAGCACACCCAGTTAGTATTGTACAATAGTTGCAGTTAAATTCTTTTGAAGGGCAACCAAATGCAAGCATGTACTTTGAAATGAACATTATATGCAGACAGATATTAAATGACGGAGCTATAATACATTTGTGGTGAACATACTGAAATGTTTAAAAATCCTAATATATTTGCAGCAGATATAACTTAGCCCTGAAAAATATTATTAAAAAAATAATTTTATTTGATCTGATTTAACAAGTTGAGCAAACACTACCGGAGGATTGATGAACTTGACCTACAATATACAGACGCTAAGAATGATAAATTCAAGAAAAACATTGATTACAAAAACGTTCTTACATCAAGAGAAAAATCAGTGATACGTCCACTTCAACCCTCCACCATTTCGTTGCAATATTATAAAATCAACTCCGCTGTAGACGGAAGACCAACAGCTTAAAAGATTCCTCATGTCAAACACCACGACCAAATGAAAGTCAGGGTCAAACATTGAGTTTACTGATTCCACAATGATGCAACATTAAATACCGAGGAATGCAGTTCTGCTACTTAATCTTACTTACAGCAGCTGGCTCCCATCCTATCAGGTACATCGTAAGACAAGCACACAAAGTAGTGAAAAGACTGAAATGAGGTTATCAGCCCAAGACCACGCTCTGCCGTGATGGCATCGGGACGTCATCGCTGATAAAATTGCAATAAAGAAAGATAGGCATCAAGAGCCTCCTGAGTCTTCCGCACAATTCAAGAACATCGAAGCCTTTGGATATCCCTGGCGTGCTTTCATTGGCCCCACCAATACTGGATGAAGTTTGTTTCACCGTTAAAACCCATAAGAATAATACTACTTCATACGGCGTATAAAATATTGGATACTTTAAAAAATATTGAGCCTTTTTCGTCACTAGACGGTGTTCGTTGTCATACATCAGGCAATACTAATCAGATTGAGTCAAACTGACATGCATTTGAAAAGTGGCATTCCAGTCTACAATTTTCATATGGACAGTTTTGTATTTCGTCATCCGTGTCAAAATGTGTATTCATTTCAAAATGAGTGAAATTTCTGAAAAAATCATTATATTTTATAATATCACTACGATCAAGGTGAGAATGCATCGCAGGCTCGTGAAAATATTTGTGGTACCTACGGTCAAGATACTTTATCAAAAGCCATGGCCAAGAGATGGTTCGCTCACTTTCGTTCTGGAAATTTTGATGTCAAAGATGCACCCCGCTCAGGTCGACTAATCACTTAAAATGTCGATGAAATTTTGCAAAAAATTCAAGAAAACCGACACATAAGCAGACATTGCCAAGGAATTGAATATACATCACCAAACAGTTTTGAACCATTTACGTAAGGCTAGATAGACAAAGAAGCTCGACGTTTGGGTGCCGCATGAATTAACATAAAAAAAATTCATCGCCCGAATTTCGAGCCATTTTTGAAGCAAATTATTACGCGCGATAAAAAATGGGTAAGATACGAGAATGTCGTTCGAAAAAGATCATGGTCAAAAAAAGATGAATAATCACAAACGACTACAAAGCCAGGATCAGCACCAAATAAGGTTATGCGGTGTGTATGGTGGGATCGGAAGGGAATTTTTTTTCATGAGATGCTAGAACCTGGCTTAATACTCAATTCGGCTCTGTACTATTGGCAATTAACCAGATTGAAACAAGCAATTCAAAAAAAACCCTGCCAGAATCGATCAATAGAAAGGGCGTTGTGTTCCATCATGATAATGCCAGACCACACATATCTTTGATGGCCCAGCAAAAATTGACAAAGCTTGGCTGGAAAGTTTTAATGCATCCGCCATAAAGTTCAGACCTTGCACCATCAGACTACCATTTGTGTCGGTCTCTACAAAACTTCCTTAATGATAAGAAATTCATTTCAAAAAGGGACTGTGAAAATCACTGGGCCAAATTTTTCGCCGATAAACCACAGAAGTTCTATACAGATGGAATAATGACTCAACCTAAAAAATGGCAAAAGGTCATAGATAATAATAGATAATATGTACTTAAATAAAATCCAATTTAAATAAAAGAAATATTCAATCAAAAAATGACAAAACAAGGCTCAATACTTTTTTGACTTACCAATATTTTCAAAGATAACAGAAAACAAAATTAGATCATACGCCAACATTATGGTCGGAAAGTATCAAGGTGGCTTAACAGCAGGCAGGTGGGCGATTGGTCAATTGTTCATAGTCAAACAGTTACTTGAGAAATGCTGGTAATACAACATATATGTACACCACTTCTTCGTTAACCTTAACCAAGCGTACGGCAGTATTGATCATAGCGTACTGTACCAAATAATGCTTTGCTTTGATATCCCAACCATTTGAGTCCATGTTACAAAAATGGCAAGGATGTCGATAACCTCTCAAGTTTTCATCAATAACCAACTCACTGGTGGCTTTGACGCAAATATTGGACTTAAACAGGGAGATGGGTTGACCCCATCGCTATTCGATTTGACTCTGGAATGTATCATGAGAAGGCTATCTTTCAATGCAAGAGGTACATTACTATACAAGTCAAACCAAGTGCTCGTCTATGTGGACGACATCAAAATTTTATCACGGTCGTTAACAATTGCCATAGAGCTTCTCCTGAAACTCGACAGAGAAGCAAAACTATCAGGGCTACAAATCAATAAGACCAAGTTGGGTAGATACAATTGCGCTCATGTCAAAAAGGTTTTGTACTCAGCGTTCGATATGCAGGCACCAATATTGAATAAACTCAAAAACAACTTCAACGACATCCACAACAATGACATAGTCACTTTAAAGGAAAAACCATTGTTGCTTCATTTTAACCTGCTGCCGTTTTATTGCGATATCACTAACAAACATAGACTGAATGAAATCTTAAAGACATATTTATTATTTATTTTACCTAGAAATTCGAAGATCCCATTCAAAATGTGATGTCTGGTTTGATGGGAAGTCCGGTGTTTCTATACCCTACATTGTTTTTTGTGCTCGGAGAATTTCGAAATGGCTTTTACTTCCGTGAATAGGATATAAATTTATTAAAACTTCTACAAGGAGCTTTCCTTGGACTACATATATTTCAGTTTAAAGGTACTCATACGAATCCACTGGAAAACTATTATATTTATAAATTATACTTTTATTGATAAAGCTGAGTTAATTTCAACTTTTTAAGTATTTTTTCTTCTTGTTGTACTCATTAAAACCTACCACAACAATTTTACCACCTTTAAAATGTATGTTTTCAACCAGAATTAATAGCCTGTACTTTCAATGGTGAAATTAGAGAAAAATAGCTTAAATTTACTTAATATTCTCATTTGAAACGGCCACCATTTTGATTCACAATCACTAATCTCAAAGATGCGCATGATATACATCCTTCCTGAAATTTTCATGCAAATCCTAATAAGCACGTAGTATCTGAGTCGATTATATTGCTCAACAGCTACGTATTGTTGTTGTTCTAATACCATAACTTCGTTAAATACCATTCGATTCCGAAATGTTCACTGTTGATTAGCCTTATAAGTAGCCCTACGAATGTAATATTTATAGAATTGAAAGATACCCTCACAATTTTATACAATAAAATGTAAAATTGATATCATATTGTTACTAAGAAAGTTGAGCGAATTACAATTTCTCGGGTGTTTGTCATTATTGTACTCATAGAGAACTATCTCCATGGTTTTTTTTCGATTTTTGCTCTACAGATGTTCAATCGCCAAGTTGACGATTTTTCGATGTTCTTCCGCTTTTCCTGCTTACCCCGTCTTCTCTATTGTAATTTTAATATCGTGTATTCAGATATCTCATCAAGACGGTCCATGTAATACCTCATTCTTCTATCTACGGTGAAAAAAATTTTAAGGGTTCATATCCTTATATGGGAGGACCCCTCCCTTAACCCTAGATTCATAAACTATATTTTGGGTTACATTATTCATAAACATACTACTGTGTCCAAAAAATAAGGTGACATTTGAATTTAAATTGCGCGTGTCGAAGGATTTGGAGAATGATTTTTTTAGCTTGGTAGTACTGTCAGTGACATCTATGTCAAATTTACATGTCGAAATATTCATTAGTGTTTGATATACGTGTCGTTTTGTGAGCTGCTAAAAGTGAGTTTTTCGTTTTTTGCGATGCCGAAATTTGTTGAATTTGCATTAAATTTTCTGCTGCAGATACGTTGAGGATGATGCAGAAAGCCTTTGGTGATGAGGCTATGTCTAAAAAAATGTTTAAAGTGGTATAGTGAGTTCCAAGCCGGCCGTGAACGTGTCGAAGACGAGGAGCGTTCTGGGCGACCATCAACCTCGTCTCTTCTTGGATTATCGTGGTGTTGTGCATTATGAACTCCTTCCGCCGGGCCAAACAGTCACAAAGGAATATTATTTGAACGTTATGCGTCGTTTGCGTAACGCTATCCACCTAAAAATGCCGGAATTGTGGAAAGACAATTCTTGGTTTTTACACCATGATAATGCACCATAACATACTGCACTCGTAATTCGTGGTAATTTTGCCAAAAACTCAACCCATATCATTTTGCAACCACCGTATTCATCTGATCTGGCGCCGTGCGACTTCTGGCTCTTCAGCAAGCTCAAAATACTGCTCCGGGGATACCGTTTTGATATGATAGAGGAGATTCATATAGACGGAACTGAAGGCCATCCCGGAAAGTGACTACAATCAGTGTTTCGAAGATTGGAAAATCCGTTTGGGGAGGGGATTACTTTGAAGGGAATGAAATTGATTTGGAAGAATAAATGAAGAATTTTCAAAATAAATACAATGTCACCTTATATTTTGGGCACAGTAGTATGTCTCTGATACACCTTAATTTTAGGGTTGCCTTATATTGATTACGAAAGTTTTTGAAAAAAAAATTGTCAATCTTTGATCCATTCATTTCGATAACAAGAAATCACCGAGCACCCAAAATACTTCTAACCGTGATGCTTTTTAAAAACAAACTAAGCATATTATATAGCTGAAACTGTGAATATATGTTCGTCACCAGTGTAGCAACATAAAACAAGTTGGGTAGACAGACCTATGCTCATGTCAGAGGAGTTTTTTACTCAACTTACAAAATGCAGTAACCAGCAACGAATACCTGTAAAATCAAGAAACACGTCATGTTCCAGGACCATACTATTATTAACAAAGTTGAAAGAATTTTGTCTTCTGAGGTATTTGTTAAAGTTATACCCATAAATATCTCACTTTATAATTTTGTCAGATTTTTTAGAGCACGGGTGTCCATTCGCGAGGGAGGAAACACATTTTTCAAGTATCCCCCCCCCCCGTTCCCCCCAACTGAAGCAAAATCTGTCAGTTTAAGAACTGTTTTGAAAAGCTCATATAGAGAACTTCCATTTGATACTCATATCGGCTACCTTTCATGAAATTTTTTTCAGGGACCACTCCTCTGTAGTGTAATCATCGATTCATAGCCAATTTTTTCGACTCCTAGAATGGTTACAAAGCCCTTTTGCTAGGAACTCTCTCCTGCCTCTTCGACTTGTTTCAATTGTATGTACTCACCTTCATGATACCTTTCATTACTGAAATTTTCATGTAAATCCTAGCAAAGCTGTAGTGTCTAGGTCGGTGAAAAGCGCATATGGCTCCATAGCCATATGTTTCCATAGTAATACAGGGCATATTGTTCCATAGTAATACAGGAAAATTCAAATCGCTCTAACTTCGTTAAATACTATTGGATCTTTATGAAACTTTCAGAAAAGATTAATCTTATATATAGTCATCTGTTTGCAATTGAGTTTAAAGGTACCGTTCAGATTTTATTCAAGAAAACATAAAATCGATAAATCATACTATTACTAACAAAGTTGAGTGAATTTCGACTTCTCATGTATTTATTGTTATTGTGCTCATTAAGGCCTACATTCATGACTTTTTTCAGATTTGTCGGATGGAAGGTGTCCAATCGTGAGGAGGGGTACGCGAAAAGTTCGTACATTTCCCCTTTCCCTGCCCCCCTTGGTACTCATAAGGCAATTTTAAGACTTGTTGTGAAAAAATCCTCATTGAGACCTTTCCAATGACACCCTACTCGACTTCCAATGGTGAAAATTTTTTTTTTGAGGGGCGCCTCCCTATATGGGGAGACCCCCCTTAAACCCCTTTGAAAAATGTTTCCACCCTTGAACTTTCAAGAAGTCACCACTTCTGGCCTTTCCACAAAGTTTCATAGCTGTAGCCTCTATAGTTTCGGAGAAAAAGTGCTGTGACATACAGACGGATGGACGGACGGACGGACAGATGGACACAGGTCGTAATTGCAATAGGGTTTTGTATTTTAGTACAAAACCCTAAAAATTGGCAATCGAATGTCCGTTGCCCGCGAAATTTGATATCACCTTGCTTTTTGGACACACCTCGTATATATATATATATATATATATATATATATATATATATATATATATATATATATATATATATATATATATATATATTGTCGTGTGTACGGTTACCGGCCGATAAGCTTAATGTCCCGAGAAAGTGAAAACGCATTGTCTTTTAAATTAAGTTAAAAGTGTTTATTTGCTAAAAATGTACATTGATTAACTTCACTATTTTACAAACACTCTTTAGTTTACTTTTCACTTGCCCTTTCTAATACATCAAGAAAGACCTTCACCTCACTATCAATCAATATCGCCTTCAATTCGCACATATCGTAGTTTTCAGTATCGCCGTTTTACTGTTACTCTTCCCCTGTTCAGCTCGACTTTATATAGGGGCTCTAGTGATTCAATCCATTTCTCGCACATTGGCGAATGTTCTGACGAGAACTACCTGGAATATTCGAGCAATTCTGAATAACCCCAGTTGCGTCACTTTCAAATATTGATCATGGATCTACTTACTCCATTCTTGCGCTTTCGAGTACATTCGTTTACTTTTCAATCAATATTGATCAAGATGTTATTAAAAGTTGCGACAACAATTGCAACAGTAGCTTGCAGAATTGTTTGGACGTGTGACACTGCCCCCACCTCAGTTCTTTTCATTCCGAAAACATGTGTCGCGAGTTGTAGTTAAGTCTCACTGGATGTTATATGCGGCAAGATGGTCCAGGTCCACGATTTTCATTTTCGCTCTCACCTAACGTTGTTCCTGTATATGATATACGACGTCGTTCATTCGCTTTGTAACTCGGTATGGTCCCACCCGATTATGCTGCAACTTCGGAGACCTACCCTCCCGCCGTTGTGGGTTGTAATAGCTACAACAAGTCATCTTGCTGGAAGCCATTAGGATTTGCCTTTAGATCATGCATGGTCTTCATGCGGTCAGTCACCGATTCGAGGTGTTTTCACAGTGTCCGATGCATCTGGTTTAACCGTTGCCTTAGCTCACTTGCGTACAACGAGATCGTTTGGGGTTTCTCATGGGGTGTTTCGAACTTTATATCAGCCGGTAGACGTAGAGTCTTTCCAAAAATGACTTTGGCTAGGCCTTGGCCCATCTATGCATGTTCGGCAGCTCTATTAGCCATCAAGAAAAATGAGATGTGCCGGTCCCAGTCCCTTTGGTTCTCGGCAACCATCTTGGCCAGGTGTTTATTAAGTATGCCGTTGAAACGTTCGACCATTTCATCGGATTGGGGATGCAGCGGTGTTGTCCTCGTTTTCCGTATTCCCAGCAGCTCGCGCCATTCATCGCAACGTCCTTCCACTCTGATTGCCCAGTTATCTTCATCGGCTAGCTGGGCGTTTCGAGTCTCCTCCGATGACCATCCTTCATCGAATTCCACCGTTATCACTCGCAGATCAACGGTTTGTTCCTTTTTCTCAATCCGTCGGCAATGCTTGCAGTTAGCTGGACATGGATGATGAGATAAGGCTTCAGCATTTCCATGAGCGCCACCCTTCCGATGAACAATTTTGTAGTCGTATGACTACAATCTTTCAATCCATCTCGCAACTTGTCCTTCGGGGTTTTTGAAATTAAGCAGCCATCTCAGCGATGCATGGTCTGTTTGAAGAGCAAATTTCTGGCCATATAGGAACTTGTGAAACTGCTTGGCTGCCTGTATTGTACCAATAGCTCCTTCCTAGTCACGCAGTAGTTCTTCTCACTTTTTGAGAGAACCCGACTGTAATACGAGAGAACTTTTTCTTCACCATCGATCTACTGGGAGAGTACAGCTCCAATCCCGCCGTTGCTCGCATCGGTGTCAACTACAAACATTTTACCGGTTTTGGATATGCTAGCACGGGTGGTTCACTCAGCTTCTCCTTCAAGGTTTCAAAGGCTGCCTGGCATTGCTCATTCCAGACATACGGACGGTTTTTCTTGGTTAGCTGACGGAAACACTTAACTATTTTGGCAGTCTTTGACAAATCTTCAATAGTAGGTTGCCAGACCTAGAAAACTTCGTAGTTGGCGCTTATTGTTTTGCGTTGGCCAGCTTTTTACGGCTTCAATTTTCTCAGGGTCTGTTTTGACCCTTTTTGCTGATACATTGTGCTCCAGGTATTTTACTTCAGCTGCAAAAACGATACACTTGTCGGACTTAGCTTCAAATTTGCCAGTGGCAATCGAGAAAACACCTTTTATAAGTTCTGCACATGCTCTTCGAACGTTTTCTCGATAACAATGATGTCATCTAGGTACACCGAGCAGGTCTTCCAGGTCAAGTCTCGTAGCACGTATTCCATCTGGTGTTTGTAGGTGGTTGGAGTATTACAAAGCCCAAATGGCATCACCACAAATTACCACAATCTGGTCCCAACTGAAAATACGGTCTTCCCTCGGTCCCTCCTGTTGATTTCTACCTACCAGTAGGCATTCTTGAGATCGAGTGTAGAAAACCATTTTGCGTCGAATAAAGTGTCCATGATGTCGTTGATGCGTGGAAGCGGGTAAACATCTTTCTTAGTGACGTCGTTAAGCTGCCTATAGTTGACACACAAACGAGTGCTTTCGTCCTTTTTTCTAACTAGAACTACTGGCACGGCCCATGGACTGACAGAAGGCTCGATTATACCTTGTTTATCCGTGTCCGAGATTAATGCGCTCACTTCTCTTTGTTTGGCTTGTTGAGTCAGCTTAGCTTTTTGTGTATCCATGACGTGAGCTACCATACTGTTCGGCCTTGGTCATCTGGGCTTGTTGAGAAGACGTCACTGTGCCCGGTGACCAGATCAAAGACTTGCTTGAATAACTTCATTGGCATTTTGGTCCGCTTCAATATTGCAGACGTGAGTTTCGGACTTTGTCTGTGTCTTGCCTCTTTTGCCAATGATGGTCGTGAGTAGCTTCCAAAGAGGTGATGGTGGAAACAACTTGGCAGCTGCCGATAACTTCTCCCGCTTTGATGCTCATGGTTGAGTTTCCAGTATTAAGGACTCTAACCGGCACGTATCCGTTTCTCATAGATCTTACAAGGCTTCGTCCTACAATTAAACTGCAAAATACCGCCGTCTTCGTTGGCTTTATCAAATAAGATCGGTGTTCTCCAGAATCACCATCAAGCAAGCCCAAACAATACTCTCGGAAGAGTTCGTTACATCAGTGTCGACACATACTACCACATTCATCTTGGGAACATGGACGTTGGGATCCTGCATCAATACTTCTATATTCTGCCATATGAATACCCGTTTGTCCAAATCCAACGTGATTCCATGTGGTTGCAGATAATCCATTCCGAGAATACAGTCATCCATAATGTTTGCGACCAGATCGGGTTGCACTAGTATTGTTTTTATGGTACAATGCTCTCCGTCAACTTGACCTGGAAGGCATAAGTCTGCTTCTCCATGATGTAGTCTTGACATGGTGATGGTGATGCTGGAGAAGCCAACCCTCCTGGACAACCTCTGCTCCACGAAGTTGGCCCCCTCAGTTTGAAGGGCTTCCATTCTGAGTTCCTGATTGGGTCTAGACCTCCTCCACCCTGGACAATAGCTCGGTTTTCTTCGCTTCTTGCAGTCTCTTTGCAGATGCCTCTTCTCACCATCTAGGCGCAACATTTACCTGCAGTTTTCGCTCAATTTCCACGTGCTCACACCTGTTTTTGTCTGTCACTACCTTGCAAACCCGGGCAGTGGTACGAATCATATTTTTCGCTACCTCAAAGTTCAGACTATAAGCCAATGCGTCCTTAACCGTATGCTTCTGAGATCAATGCACGGCTTGTTGCGATTCTTGGTCCTTTAATGCGCTGATGAATGCTTCTGTTGCTGCGTCATCTCGATATTCCGAGTCGTAAGCTGGATAAGCCAAAAGTGTCGGCTGCTCAATGTCTTGGGCTAGCTACTTTAGGGTTTCGCCAGACTTCTGTATCCGATGCCGTAGCTGTGACCGATAAATATGCTTCAGATGTTCGTCTCTATAACGCATGTCAAACGAATTTTTTATAGTAGCCATGTTTGAGTGCAACTCAATGAGGATAGCCTGCAAAAGCTCAACAGCTGGGCCTCTTAGAGCAAGAATTAGTGCGGTTGGTCGTTCCTGCTCATTCCAATTATTTGTCCTAGCTACGGCTTCAAACTGGGTTTCGAAGATACTCCAGACCGTTTGCCCGTTGAATTTCAGTACTAATACATTTCTGGATGTGCTTTGCGCTGCGGTTATAAGCGGGGCTAGTAAGGTGGTTACTACTACCTTCGCTGCTTTCAATTCCTTTTTCATGTTTTCCATTTCATGGATGGTTCTCTCCACGACCTGGCTGACCTTCTTCTCGACCTGGAAAACCTTTTCCTCGACATAAAATGGTTTTCTACACTCGACCTCAAGTTCCGCACATGCTCTTTGAATGTTTGCCTGATAACAATGGTGTCACCTAGGTACACCAAGTACGTCTTCTACGTTAGGCCTCGTAGCACGTATTTCATCAGGCGTTCGAAGGTGGCTGGAGCGTTGCAAGGCCCAAATGGCATCACCACAAATTGCTACAATCCCGTCCTAACTAAAAACGCGGTCTTCTCTCGGCTTTTCTTTTCGATTTCTATCTGCTAGTAAAAATAAACATTTTGAAGCATTCAATTTCACTATTAAAAATATTACAGACTTATTTGTCATAACGGAGACTTGGTTGAGGCCAAATGATAGCATCCCTTTTTTCATATATACAAATATGATCACATTTATAAAGCTGGCGAAAGCGTAGCCGTAGCCGTAAACAGAAAAATGAAACATTCTACATTGTCTAAAAGTTCAACATCGGTAATTGAAAATTTTGGCGATAAAAATTGAAGAACTTACTATAAAATTATGCGGCGTTTACTTTCCTGGGACAAAATTAAACAAGGAAAAAGCTGAATTTTTTAGAAGAGATTTGAAATGGTTTAGCAAGGTTAACCAAAGGTATCTACTTTGTGGAAACCTGAACGCTAGGCGTTGGCACGGAATGCACACGAAGCAACAAAATAGGGCACAATTTATTTAATCAAAAGAGGCAAATATCTATGTACATTTCTCTAAAAAAAACCACGTTCTACTCTCCCCGTGGAGTTAGTTTCACTTTGGATGTGGTTCTTAGTGACCAAAATATTATTTCATCTGAGTTGAGTGTCTTGCAAGCCCTCTCATCTCCTCATCTACTTGTAATATTTTCCTTGGAAATGACGAGAAATAATTGTAATGTTCCAAACATATACTACTGTTATAAAAAAGCAAAATGGTCAGAATTCCGCAGTTTTATTAATGATAGAGTGAGCTTTACATCAAGAACCAAAGAATCGCTCAATACATTCTTTGTATATGAAGAGAAAGTTGAAGCATTTGCAAACTCTCTCTAGCAAGCCATTGAGTGTCGTGTCCCTAAACTATCAAAAGCTTCTTACAATTTAAAATTTGATGAGGAAACCTACAATCTCATAAGAAAACGAAACTCTTTGCGGGGTAAATGGCAAAAAACCTACATTCGGTCTCTCAAAATTAGTGTTAATAGCCTCACTCTTGCAATCAGGAACAAAATTAAGGAGCTCCAGAATCTCCGATAGAACAACAGGCTAACAAATATAGACCAGAACTCCCTGAATGTCTGGTTTTTAAATAAAATTTTTAAACGAAAGTATCATGCGTTACAATATTTGATAATAAATAACAACGAAGAGCATATTTAATCCAATCAAGGAAAAGCAGATGGACTTGCAGGTAAATTTAATCAGTTCCATAATATTTCCAATTGGTTCTGCAACAATCTAGCAGAAATGATGGTGGCCAAAGCTTTGGAACAACAACCTAACCAAACGTCTTTAGATCCTGGTGCATTGATAAAAACCAAAAAGTTAATAGATTTACTTAAAAAAGTAAAAAACGGCAAAGCTCCAGGTATCAATGGCCTGCCAAATATAGTAATTAAAAATTCGCCCAAAAAAGGAATAGTCTTCATATGCCTTTTTTCAATGCTTGCCTTAGGCTCTCCTTCTTTTCATCCATCTGGAAACAAGTTCTAGTTATACCTTTCCTGAAGCCTGGAAGAGATTGGCACTCTCCCGGCAACTACAGGACCATTAGCCTACCACCAGGTTTAGGTAAGCTCTTTGAAAGAGTAATGCTAAAAAGATTAAATGATTTAATGGCTAACAATAATATCCTACCTGATGTCCAATTTAGCTTCAGGAACAGACATTCGACAGAGCATCAGCTTTTCCGTGTTACAAAGGACGTCAAAGCAGCGATGTACAATAAATTGTCTGTGGGTTTGGTGACGCTGAAGATAGAAAAAACCGTCGATGCAGTCTGACATGGTGTTCATGCCTATAAACTTCAGAAATATAACACACCCCCGTACTTGTTGAACCTGTTACAAGCATTTTAACTGACAGAAAGTTCCAGATCAAAGTAGGGAAAGCACTTCCTCAGTGCAAAGTATTACTGCCGGTGTTCTGCAAGGCTCCTACCTAAGCGCATCACTATATAACATCTATACGTCTGAATTCCCTTCCTTACCAAACTGCCAAGTTTCAGCTTTCGCAGACGACATTTGCATATACCGCATGCGTGCAGATCCAAATTTCATTATCTCGAGCCTTGAAACGGCGTAAGAACTTACATATCGATACTACCATAGATGGATAATTAAAACTAATGTTGCAAAAACGAAGTCAATGTACTTCACTAGGAAAGGTAAGCCTGCTCACGTACCCAAGCGACCAATAAATTTTTTAGGGCAAACTATTCCCTGGAGTGAGGATCTCAATTATCTTGGGCTTATATTCAACAAAAAACTAACCTTCAGAAGTCATATTAAGCATATTAGCTCCAAAGCGTTTAAGGTTGTGCTCTCGCTAGACCCCCTTCTTAATCGTAATTTGCGTCTCAACACCAAAAACAAAGCCCTCATTGTCAAAATGGCAATCCAACTGATCATTCTATAGGGCTCACCTACCTGGATTCAATGTGCTAAATATCTAGTAACAAAGCTTTAGATAAAAAAACTGAAAAACTACACAGCCTTGCTGGCGTTAGTCCAAATTATAAGCTCGCTGTAACGCGCCGTGATAAATTAATCGCGAAAGCAAATGACCCACCTAATCCACTAATTCGTGCCCTGGTGAACTGAAAATCAGCAGTCACTACCACCTATCTCTTTGTCCGTAACCTAGCCTCATAGATTTTAGCTAGTTGTACGTAGACAGTTAAGATATGTTAAGCTAGTAGAGTAGAGGTTTTTGCTGATATTTTCCTCTAGCTAATTGTAATATTCACATAGAAATACGATACTACACAAAGTTTTAAGTAATGTTCAAAAGTTGGCGAAATGTCTTCGTCTGAATACTTACTATATTATAAGGCCCCTGTACCGCATACATTCTAATAAAGAAAAAAAATTATAAGTATATAAAAATAAATAAACCCATAGGTATGAGACTTATAACATGGCACGTTTCAATTCCGTTCTAACATTTTTTTATCGGTGGTCGGAATTTTTAATAAGCAGCCAGTAAAATCATATGGCATTCTCCCTAAATAGGGGGTAACCCTTGAAAAAAAATTTTTTACCAAAGAAAGCCAATATGGGTCGTGATATGAGATTTTCGAAACAAGATTTAAACTAGAAGCATTTGCATGGAAGGACGCAGGGTGAAGAGAAGTGCACAAACATGTTATTGTTGGGATATACGAGTATATATTGTTGGGATATATGTATTTTTCGGGAGTAAGAGACAACTTTGTTTATTCAAACAAAACTTATTTCGTTTTTGGAAAATTACAAAACTAGATTTTAAAAACGTGATATTATTGCTGGCGTTTAAGTTAGTTAAAATAACTTTAGTAAAGGGTTATCCATTTCGTGGCTGGGAAAGTATAACCCTGCCATTTGGCATTGGTCCAAATTAAATGTCTAGTGTTTTTTTTAGATTGAAGGTTTGCCATTTAAAAATAAGGATCGTTTAGCAGTCGAAAAACGCGTTAAAATTATTAAATTTTATTATAAAAATGATGATTCTGCTGTATCAACATTTAGGGCTTTACAAAACAATTACGGTCGACATAATCGACCTACACAGCAAACAATTTCGAACACAGTGAGAAAATTTGAAAAGACTGGATCGGTTATTGATATTGCAAGGCCTGTGCATCATCGCGACATTCCTCAGCTGAAAATATCGCTGTCGTTGCTCAAAGTGTGGAGGAAGACCCGACTTTGTCGATTCCTCGACGTGCTTAACATTTGGGCTTGTCTTACGGCTCATTGTGGCGGATTTGGCATTTGGATTTGCATCTCCATCCATACAAATTCCAACTCACTCAAGAACTTAAGCCTCAAGACCATACACAACGCAGAATGTATGCGAACTGGGTGATTGAACAACAAGCGATAACGATTTTTCAAACAAAATGTTTTTTAGTGAGTAGGCTCCTTTTTCGCTCAGTGGCTACGTGAATAAGAAGAATTGCCGCATATGGGGCTCGCAAAATCCTCAAGTGATCGCAAAAAAGGCCTTTGCATACGGAAAAAGTGACCGTTTGGTGTGCATTATGGTCTAGTGGTGTTATTGGCCCGTTTTTTTTGAAAACGATCAAGGAAGAGCCATTACAGTCAATTCTGATCGCTTTGGACGGATGTTAACCGATTATTTTTGGAGAGAAATTGAAGATTATTATCTGGAGAACATGTGGTTTCAACAGGACGGAGCCACACAACACAGACTAATTGAGCACTTTTGCAAGAGAAATTTCCAGGACGCGGAATTTCGAGATTGAGTGATGTCAATTGGCCCGCAAGATCCTGCGACCTAACACCTTTGGATTTCTTTTTATGGGGCTATGCAAAAGATCGTGTTTACGCGAACAATCCTCAAAATCTTGAGCGATTGAAAACCAATATTCGTGAAGTTATGGCCGAGATATTGCCGGAAATGTGCCGAAAAGTCATTGAAAATTACCTCAAAAGGTTTGAGACCTGTAAGAGGTTCCGTGGAGAACATTTGAATGACGTTGCATTTCACGTATAATGGCAAGGTTTAATCATTATATTGAATAAAAAATTTTGTTTCTATCTGAATATTTTATGTGTTTTCTTTAGTTTTACTTTCCCAAGCGTAAAATGGATAACCCTATATATAGCAATTAGGTAAGTTTTTTTAATTTGAGTGCATCACAAAATTTATTCAAATGATTTAAGATGTAATCTTTGAAAATAAAATCGGATCAAACACCAATAGTATTATGGAAGAGTGATAAGATGGTAGGTAGATCGACGAAAGACCAATTGTTTACACTCAAGCAGATACTTGAGAAATGCTTGAGTAATGCTGGTATCAAATAATGCTTTGCATTGGTATCCCAGTCAAATTTCTCCGTCTTACCAAAATAACAATGACATCAACCACTTCCCAAGTCCGCATCAATAACCAACTCACCGACGAATTTGACACAAATTTCGGACTTAAGCAGAAAGATGGGCTGTGCCCATTGCTATTCAATTTGGCTCTAGCATACGTCATAAGAAAGCTATCTGTCGATACAAGAGGCAAGTTATTATGCAAGTCAAGCCAAGTGGTAGCCTTTGCAGACGACATCAACATTTTTTCACGGTCGTTAACAACCGCCAAAGAACTCTTCTTGATACTCTACAGCGAAGGCAAACTAATAGGGCTACAAATTAACGAGAATAAAACAAATTTTATGACGCAGTCGAGGAAAAATACCTCAAATATACAAAATATCACACTTGGTGAATGCAATATCGAAAATCTGAGCAAATTAGTGTATTTAGGCGAGGACCGGCGATGAGATACAAAATACGCCGAAGAATACAGCTCGCAAATAAAAAATTTTATTCAGTTTTGACAACCTCAAGAAAACAAAGCTCCAAGTATGTATATAAATCTAAATTATGGTATGTGTGTAAAATCTGAAGCGTAACCCAAGCATCCGCAGACATATTGAACAGCCTCGAAAGACGGGGCCTGATGCGGATTATCAGAGTGAAACGAGACAGAGGCTAATGGCGAATTCGAAACAACCATGAGCTGTATGAAATTTTTGACTAGCCATAGGCCTCAAAGATTGTGAGACTGCAGAAACTGCAATGAGCTAGCCATATGAATCGTATGGACGAACAACAGATACCCAAAAAGGTATTCGTTGGGGGAACTGAAGGGCTGTTCGGATTTCAAAATAAGAGGACACGGTCAATGGACCGAGACAGTTGGAGGCGCTTGTTGCAGAAGAAGAAGAATATGTATTTGATTGGTGATGACTGAAATTATTATTTTAAAGTTAGCATCTTGCATATATCAATAAGATATCTTTTATCTATGGCTTCTAAACAACTTTTTATGCTAAGTATTTGCAGCTTTTTACATAGAAATTCATACGAAATAAAAGAATAAATGAGTTTTAATGTTGCAAGCTATGTTTAGCGTTGATTTTAAAAATTTAAAGAAATGATTTCTTTATTCAGATATTTTTAAGAATGAAAGTCCCTATTTATCATTTCCTTGGTCGTTACAAAAACAACTACAAAAGTATGTTTCATAATATATGTATTTTATTTAGTTATTATTCTACTTAATCCGAGAACTTCAATATCATAGCTTTGAAAACAAATATCATTATTCTATAAATTTTAATAAAATCATTATCACTATATTTTATGTCTTTTCAGAATTCTCATTATCTCCGTTCACAACTATGCGTGAATGCATTTCAAAATCAAAATTTAACTTACTGATGGCACAGATAACGTATAAATAATTGAGTGGTTGGGTAGTTTCACTATTAAATTACAATGTTTGAAATGAAATCCTATCCGCTAATTGCAAAATAACATTGCACAATAATTGCTACATTTAGTTTTACGAATTCTACTCACTACGATTTGTCGAACACAGTTTTAATAAGCAGTCAAATGTATCCTCAATTGCACGAGCGCCGTATGTTCTCCATATTGTAATCAAATCTGAATGAGCGAATTTCACATCAGCTAGCCATCCTTGTAATTGTTGTGTTTTGCGCAATTTACACTGGACGACGCGTGTTAATGTTCAGAACTGAACTGAGGGACTGGAATTTCAAATGGATAAATGGTTTCTTTGTGACAATGCTACATTAGCCCCTTATTTCCAACTGCTAGTTGGGAATCCTTTCGTATTCATCAAAAAAATGAATCCTCCAGTGATAATTCTTCAATCTTTTATTGAGTATACTCGTATATCTCATTAAGGCAAAATCTGCAGCCATTTTCTTCCATCTTTGGTTTGTTGCGATGAATCTCATCAGTTCATACATTGATTGGATGCATTGTGGCTTCCAACACAGAAACGCGCTTTGACCTACATTATGTCGTTTAAATAGTTCATATCGAAATTGCTTTCCAAATGCACATCATCGAGGTAGTCCATGGCTGAGCCATCATCATCCGCAAGCAGCTTCCTCACGTACTCGAATGACACAAACTCCTCGTCTTCCTGCGGGGGCTGATTAATTGATAACCGCTCTGCTGGCTGATTAGCGAAATTATCCGCGGCATTGAGTGAGCTCAAACGCTGGTTTTGAAACAAATCCGGGTCACAGTCATGGTCAAGGGGGTTGTCGGGATCGCGGTCGGATGTCTGATTCCCAACTTGAATCCTTGCAACTGTAGTCGGGATTTGATTACTCTCAATGGTCACAATGCAGTTAGAGAGCTCATTAAAGTTCATCGAGTTATTATTCGTGCAACCAGTCTCATCCTGCAACGGTGGCCCACGAGGATTATTGGAATTATTGTTTTGTGGATTGGATTTTCTGGCCAAATCAGCAGTAGCATGTTCACCTTTATTTGCCTGTGCTATTTGCGTAATTTGTCTATGCGGAAGCGAGGACAATGCTGAATTTTCGTCTATGATTTCACGAAAAACGTCATCAAAAATAAAATAATCACCGCTGCGAGTTGGATATGGAGCTGACATGGGTGTTTTCGGGATTGCAGCCGGAATTGTTAAAGGACATTGAAAACTTCCTGGTACTGTGACGGTTTCTGGATCGGGTATTATCGATGACTCGGAATGCCGACGAATTTTCGTGGCGGAAACAGAATGTTCCGGCTCACGGTTATTAGTATTGGTGGAATTTCGAATTGATGTTGATTTTCGTCTAACTGTCGCTTGATCTCTATCTGAATGGTTTTTAACATGTTTTCGAAGGCTCGATGGATCCGTGTAGCGCTTTGTACATCCGGCAACTTGGCATGCATAGGGTTTCTAGAATAGAAATTGATTCAATTTTAAATTCAATTTGCTTTTAAACGATTTTTTGAGCGAACAACTTTTTATCTTTGCAACAAAATTTCAATTTTCCTACATTCAATAGTCAAATGAACTTACCGTATCGTAATGTGTTCTTTGATGTTTCGCACGATCAGAACTATTGCTAAAAGCTTTGATACATCCTTCATACTGGCACCCGTACGGTCTTTCTCCGGTATGCGATCTTTGGTGGATTTTTAAATTTTCTAACCTCGAGAATGCTTTGTTACATCCGATGAACTGTAAGGTAATGTAAAACAATATATTAGCCATGATAAAACCGAAAATTTAGCAATGAAGGGTGATATTAATTGAGAATCTATTTTTTAGGGTTCTGTCCAAGCTTGCAAATTATTACTTCCCTTCTGTGCATCATAATAAATGACTACCTTTTAAAATTTCAAAGATTAAAAAGTTCTCAAATGCTGTTAAAAATGTATTCTGAAGGTAGCAGTTGCGAGAGTTATCAATACACCTAGACGTTTAAAATATCTGTGTAAAAAGTATTTCTTAAGAGGTGGAGTACTTAAAAATGGTTACACTGTTTCTGGTGACAACCGATGAAAAGGTTTTCGGTTGTTTTGAGGTTTGTTCTAATTGGCAATTTATCAAGAATAGACGACTTACGCCACCGCAACGTTAAATAAATGGCCCGAAGGAAAGGATGACATTGATCCATAATTTTATTTGAAATCCTCCTGTTACATGCCACATAGCGCGTGATACTATTAATTTATTGAAAGACAGATTTGACGAACGGTTAATTACACGAAACAGCCCTGTAAGCTGGCCACTGCGTACGTATAATTTGACACCGTCAGATTACTTTCTTTGGGAATATGTAAAAAAGAATGTCTATGCCGATAGACCAAAAAACAAAATTGAGCACTTGCAAGCCAACATTCAATGCATTATTACCGAAATACAGAATGAATTACTGTGAATAGTGTGCGGGAACTGGATCTCCAGATAACGCCACGTACACGCCAGCTGCGGCGGCTACATGTCCGAAATCATCTTTAAATATTAACGACAAAAAATTTCTTTCAAATAAAGCTAAATTCAAAGATATTAAAAACTTTATCTCTCAAAAGACACCTTTTAAATAAAATAGAGCATTAACAGCATTGATGGAAATTGTATCGAGAAATTGTTTTGGAACACGCAAAGAATAAACAGAATTATATGCCAACAGTACTATTGGGGAGTATCAAGATGGTTTTAGAGCATGTAGATCGATAAAAGATCAATTTCTCACTGTCAAACAAGTACTTGAAAAATGCTGGGAGTTCAACATTGACGTACACCAAATTTTTGTTGACTTTAAGGAAGCATACGACAGTATTGATCCTGAGGTACTGTACCAAATAATACTTTGGCGTCCCAGCTAAATTGGTCCGTCTTACCAAAATAACAATGACGTCGACAATCTCCCAAGTCCGCGTCAATAACCAACTCACCGATGCCGTTGACACAAATATCGGACTATAGCAGGAAGATGGGCTGGCCCCATTGCTATTCAATTTGGCTCTGGAGTACGTCATAAGGAAGCCACCTGTCTATGCGCGAGATACATTACTATACAAGTCGAGCCAAGTAGTAGCCTATGCGGACGACATCAACATTCTGTCACGGTCATTAACACCGCCAAAGAACTTTTCCTAAAGCTCGACAGCGAACCAAAACTAGTAAAGCTACGAATCAATGAAAATAAAACAAAACTCATGACGTAGTTAAGGAAAAATACCTCAAGTACCCAAAATATCACAATTAGCGAATACAGTATCGAAAATGTCGCAAATTTTTGTTTTTAGGCGCCAAAATAACGAAAACGGGCAATGGAAGAGACGAAATGTGCCGAAGAATACAGCTCGCAAATTAAATATTTTATTCAGTATTGACGATTTTGAAGACATGCTGCATATACACGAAAACAAAGCTCCAAGTATACAAATCTGTGATAAAACCTGTGTTATGCTGTGGGTGTTAAAACATGGACCCTAACCCAAGTATCCGCAATTATATTGAATCGCTTTGAGCGACGAACCCTGAGAAGAATATTCGGAGCGAAACTAGACAGGGACCAAAGGCGAATTCGATACAACCGTGAACTGTATGAAATTTTTGACGAACCGGAGGTCTCAACGATTATAAGACTGGGGAAGCTGCAATGAGCTAGCTACATAAATCGTATGGACGAACGATGGATAGCCAAGAAGGTATTCGTTGGGAGAACTGAAGGCCGGAGACCGACGGGGAAACCGAGGAAACGCTGGTCTGACTCGGTTGACGAAGACAGTTCATCGCTGCTTGGATTTCAAAATTGGAGGACGCGGTCAATGGACCGAGACAGTTGGAGGGGCTACTTGCAGTAAGTGAAAGCCCGAGAGAGGCTGTAGTGCTAAGAAGAAGAAAAAGAAGAAGAGCTAGCAGCTCAAGGATAGTGAACTCAACTATGAACATCATCACGTCTGCTTACAGTGCTTCTATGCCCCATCGGAGATCCCGGCATGGTAAGTCTTCAGCGTACCGGTGGCCAACTGAAATCGCTGAAAAGCAACGGGACTGTCACAAGTTTCAACGTAAAGCTTAGCGGGTATGAAACTGCGACAAAGCATTCAATCAGATAGTAGCATATAAATTATTCAAAAAACGACTTTGCAAGGTGTTTAACATCAGAAAGTCTTGCTGCTGACAAGATCTAGTGGTTGAAAGGTAGCAAGAGAGCGTACTGATCAAGGAAGGAGAACCGCTGGTTGCCGTGTGCATACCGCTTGTTACGCGTGCTATACACGGCTGTGAAAATGCCAAAGTACCTTACCAGGAGAAGAATCACTGAAGCAATTCGTACTGCTGAAGACCCATCTTCTTGGCAGTATGGCTTTAGAGCAGGACGCTCTAAAATCAATGCACTTGCAGAGGTGGTAAACATGTTCCAAAAAGCCAAGGCGCATAGCCGTAGCAATCGCAGGTGGTTCTGTTGGTTGCACTTGATATTCGGAATGGCTTCAACTTCACCAATGACTGTATATTCTAGATACGCTGAAAACCCCTTATCAAGTTCCAGAATGTCTGATGCGGTTTTTGAGGTACTACCTGCAATACCAAACTCTACTCTATGATATGTTGCAGGACTGCCTAAGAATCTATCCTTTGTCGAGAACTGTGGAGCATATGTTAGGATGGGGAACTGAGACTAGAACTGCCAAACGATTGCATTTGATCGCCTGTGCGCATGATGTTGTGGCATTAACTGCTAGAAGCACCATCAAACAGATGCAACTTAGAGAAGGTATGCTAATATGCTAGGTGTGAGGTTCAGCCTAGCACTCGAGAAAACAAAAGTGGTGATCCTGATGTAAAAGTGGGTCCCTCAAGATGAATCAAAACTATCAGTAAAATCTACTCAAAGATGAGTTTCTCTGAGCAAATTAGGGTAACGGCTGAAAATCAGATTCAGATATATCAGCTCTGAGTTGATTTATGGCCAACGTAGATGGGAATCAATACATAAAGAAGACGACTTTTGATGAATACCAGAGAGTCAGTGCTAATGTATGGTAAAAAATATTATGCAACGGCTTCAGCAAGGAGCTGTACTGAAAACGCTTGGTACATGTACAGAGAAGAGGAGCACTGAGAATTGCATCTGCATATCTCATTGTCTCTGATTCGACAGTGCTAGTCATTACTGGCGTGGTGCCTATTTTCTACCTTGCTGCGGAACACCGTACTATCTACCTCCATCGAAACGAAGACACGTGGAAGACAGTTGCTCGCAAGGAAAGACAACGCGCACTCTATAATTGGTAGAAGTCATAACTGAATAGCACGAAAGGAAGATGGATTGTGCACCTCATACCTGATTTGAAACCGTGGCTCTGTCGAATGTACGGTGAGACTAAGTCTATCTGACCCAGCTCTTGAGTGGGCATGGTAGCTTTCAGTCTTACTTGCTTAAAATTGATATGTCATGGCATATCAACTGTAAGTTTTGCCCAAAAGAGGGGGGCAATGCCTGCTACACATATTTTGTATGTAAAAGATGGTGCAGGCGGTGCGGGGACTTCTACAAGGAAACAGGAGGACTCTCCAGGATAGTCGAATCGGGAAAATGCTTGTATTCGTTGACAAATACAATCATGTGGCACATTATGCTCGAGCAATCCTAAAAGTTATGAAGTGAAAGAAGTAGGAGAGCACTTCTGCCAAAAGGGTATTGTAAGATGATTAGTAAACCAAACAATGTCTTCTGAATATCAAACTAAAATATGGTTCTTATATATTTTGATTTGCCGCCGTTTTATTTTAAGAGTGCTGGCCTCAATTCTCAAGTTGTCCGTATAACACATCAATGCTACAAAATATTTCTAAAATTTTCATCCTAATACTTACAGATTTGTAGTGTTTGGGTCCTTTGCAAACATCTGTTTACACAGTATCATATGTAATTGTTATTGTAATTGATAAATTTTCAATCATCTATAACTTATTTCCTTATGGCTCGTTTATGAAACTTTAAGAAAACATGCATTTTACATCAGAAAACTTAGATACAATGAAGCAAGTGCAAAAATGTAAGTGCGAAAAATTGAGCAAAACTTGTAACAACATTCTTAGTAGTATAGAAACCTATGACACCAATATTAGGAAAGAACACGTGTGTGCAATTGAACCTGGTCCAACGGGTTAACATTTTTAAGATAACATATACGAAGGGATCAACAGTCTAAAAGGATTTTAGTGCGGTAGCGACCTAATTGAGAATCCATATCTACCTTTAGTAATAGTACGAAGAATACCGCATGCACTTCGAGGCCAAGTTAAAGAAGAAGTTGATTCCATCGGCAAAGAAGGTATAACGAGACCAATGAATGAAACAACACTAGCTGTTTCACCGATGGTTATAGTCAGAAAAACTGGCAAGGTACGCATTTGCATTGATCCTTCCGAAACAAATGAAAGCCTCAAGAGAAGACACTATCCGCTCAAAATGGTCGAAGGAATAGTTGCCAGGTTAAGTGGGTCAAAATGGTTCATGCTGTTGAACTGCCGCAAAAGTTTTAAGCAACTGAAAGTGACTGCACAAACATTCACGTGCCTGACTTTCGTTACTCATTCGGTCGGTTTATCTGCTTAAAAATGCCGTTCGGATTGGTATCAGCATCAAAAGTATTCCAGCAGATTATGTGCTCAACATTAAGAGACATCGATAATGTAGAGGTTTCAACGGACGACATTTTTATTCACGCCTATGTCAAAGAAAATCTGAATAACATTACGTACTACAGAAATTGAAAAATACTGACAAAACTAAATCGAGACTAATGCACAGTAGCCAAACAAAAAGTAAAATTATTGAGGCACGTATGCACAACAGATGAAATTCTTCCAAACTCAGAGAAAGTGACAGCAATTGACAAACTAAAACGACCAACCAATGTAAAAAAGCTGCAGCGATTTTAAGGATGCGTAAATAATTTTAACAGATTCATCAAAAACTTGTCCCAAACTAAAGCCTCAATGAAAGTACTTTTAAAAGAATCAGCATGATGTCGGGTAACAAACAAATCAAAAAAAAACTTCCGTGAGCTTAACCTAGAATTAAAATCACCACTGGTTCTTGGACATTTCAACACGAAAGCATTGATACTCTTACCAGCAGACTGCAGTAGTGTCGCAACTAGTGGTGTACTGAATCAAAACAACAAGCCACTAACGTATTCAATAAAGACAGTATCTCCAGCCAGAAAAGCCTGGAAAAAGAGGCCAACGCCATCTTAATAGTCTGTGAAAACTTCCATTCATATGCCTGGGGCAGTAAGAATTTAACAGTAGAAGTGGATTACAAACTATTAGAAAACATCTTTAAAAAGTCGTTGATGCATACAGTGGCTCACAAAAGTCAGCCTACAGCATGTAAAAACACGAATATGGTACAGTGGAAAAAGAGAGATTGCAATGAAAACGTAAAAGTAGCTTTATTGGCATTAAAAATAAGTTTCATAACATAACAATATAGAAAATCCGAACACAAAAAGAAAAAAGCCATGAAAACTTAAAAAAATCATTCATCGAAAGTCAGCATACACTACGAGCCATGTTTCGAAAAGAACAAAAATGACCAAAAAACGTGAAGTCAATACTTCGTAGGCTCTCCAACAGCCCTATTAACAGCTTTTAAATGACTTCGCATCGAAACAATGAGATTTCTGGTAATTTCGGGTGGAATATTTATCCAGGCACACAGCGGAGCAGATTTCAGGGTCTCTTTGCTAGTAATAGTCACACTTACGGCTGGCTTACGAATTCTGCGATCCAATTCCTTCCACAAAGGCTCTATAGGGTTTAAATTGGGAGACTGGGGTGGACTGTGAGGCTGGTGAGGGACGTTATACAGCAACCATTCCTTGACACTTCTAGCTGTATATTCTGGATCATTGTCCTGCTGAAAGATCCAACCTGGCTGTAGACCTAATTTCTGCACAGAAGGTATCAAATTGCCTCGCAATATGTTCAAGTACGTGTATTGATCCATAGTACCATCAATAAAATGCAGCCGACAACCAACCCCATACGAGGACTGACCCTCCACCGTATTTCACTGTAAGACGCAAATTCTTCTTTGCCAATGCTTCGTTCCGCTTCCTCCATACGTATCAGCGCCCATCAGAGCCATAAATATTATACTTGCTCTCGTCACTAAACAGAACTTAATTCCAAAAACTTTCGTCCTTATAAAGATGCAGGCGAGGGAAGTCTAGTCTCTTTTTTTCATTCACCGGAGAAATGAAAGGTTTTCTGCGCAGAACTCTATCGTTATAACCCTGATTACGCAAAACTCGACGTATTGTTTCTGGACTCAGATGCTTCCCTGTTGCATTTGCAAGTTCAGTGGCCATTGCTGAAGCACTTTTTTGTGGCTCCTTACTTATTTTCCGTTACAAATCTCTCTCATCGCTATTACTTAAGGATTTTGGTGTCCCTGTTCGTTGTTTTTTTTTTTGTATTCTCTCTTCCGTTTTCGCTTTCCGTATGATCGTTTGCGCCATTGCCCGACTTCTTCCAACTATTTTAGCTATTTCGCCTTACGACTTTCTTTCCACTCGTTCACTAAGGATAATTTTTCGCACTTCTAAGCTCGTCTCCTTTCTTGTACTCATTTTTAAGTATTCTACTCATTTTTAAGTATTAAAGGCACCCAAATCACTATAGTTTGATCGACTTGCAATGTACTAATGTTTATCTTTGTATATTAACACCGTAACAATCTTTGTCGCAGTATGACTCATCGCTTAGACTGATTCTTTGGAATTTTCTATGATGTATGCTGACTTTTGTTTCCTCACTTTCAGCGGAATTTCTTGTTATTTACTATGTATATGTGTATGTATATGTATGTTCTCATTAATTCTGTGTAAAGTAGATTACAATGTCTCTGATATTCCTCTTAAGTTCGCTTTTCACCCGTCTTTTCATTTTCCTTCTCCCTTTATATTGCAAATTCCGCGTTTTTAAGCGGTGTATGCTGACTTTTGTGAGCAACGGTATATGCTCTACCCAGACTACAATAATCACGTATCACATGTTATCTTATTCACCTAAAATAATAAATATAAACAAGTTGGATTGACAGAGCTACGCTCATGTCAGAAGGGTTTTGTATTCAACTTCTCAGAAATGCAGTCACCAGCAACGAATAAAGCCAAGAAATATGTCAAAGAGATTTGCTCGTTTAAAAAAAATCCATTGTTTCCCCTTTTCCGACTAACAAAAATCACTCAAATTATTAAATCCCAAAAGCATTTATGTCACCGATCTTATCTGAAAATTTTAAGAAGATCAAATCAAAACTGATTCGATGGAAAGTCCATAAAATACCAAAATAGTGTGTTATTATTGTTGTAATTGGAGAAATTTCAAATGGCTACAACTTCCGTGAGTATGATACAAATTTTATCAAACTTACAGAGTATGAGGATCTTGTGTAAGGCTACTTAAATATCGAGTTTTGTTGGGCTTGAAGGCACCCATACGATTTTATCGGAGAAAATGTGAAATGCAACGATCATACTGTTATTGATAAAGTTGAACGAATTTTGACTTCTAAGGTATTTTTTATAGTTACACTCATAAATATTTCCTTTAATATTTTTTCAGATTTTTTAGATCACAGGTGTTCAATCGCGAGGAGGAAAACACATTTTTCGTGTATTCCCCCCCCCCCCCCCCCTGTGCCCCCACTGAAGCAAAACCTGTCAGTTAAAGAACTGTTTTGAAAAGCTCTCATGAAGACATTTCATTTGATACTCATATCGGCTACGGTTACGGGTCGGTAAAAAGCGCATATTGTTCCATAGTCTTATGTTTCCATAGGAATACAGCGCATATTGTTCCATAGTAATATAGGAAAATTCAAATCACTACAACTTCGTTAAATATCATTCGATATTTGTGAAGCTTTCCGGAAAGGTCAACTTTATTAATAGTCATTTGTGTACTGAACTTTATTGAATTTAAGGGATACTAATGCTAACAAAGTTTAGTGAATTTCGAATTCTCACGTTTTTGTTGTTGTTGTACTCATTAAGGCCTACATTCATGATTTTTTCAGATTTTTCGAATGAAAGGTTTCCGACCGCAAGGGGAGGGGTGTACACGAAAAGTTCGTACATTTTCCCTTCCCCTGCCCCCCACGGTACTGATAAGGCAATTGTAAGACTTGTTTTGAAAAGATCTCATTAAGACCTTTATAATGACACCCTACTTGACTACCAATAGTGAAAAAAAAATTTTAAAGGGTCACCTCCTTACATGGAGAGTACCACCTTAAACCCTTTTGAAAAATTTTTCCACCCCAAAACTTTCAAGAAGTCACCACTTCTGACCGTTCCACAAAATTTCATGGCTGTAGCTTCAATAGTTTCGGAGAAAAAGTGCTGTGACATACAGACGGACGGACGGACGAACAGACCTGATTGCAATCGGGTTTTGTATTTTAGTACAAAACCTGAACAAGGAACCGAACTATCTATTGCAAGCACTCTAATCAGAGATTGTGTCTACGAGGGGGTCTCAGATTTAGTTAAAAAACCTGCTGAAAATTTTGCGTAGTGCTTCCAATTTCATCAAAGAAAATTCAGACTCTGAAACATGAAATTGAATTCAGCGGCATATTATCACAGCTAAAATTATTAAGAATAGATGGTTGGCCAGAAAGTATTAGAGTTTCAGGGATGTGCCATAAATCTGGCACAAATATTGGAGCTTTAAAAAAGAGCTAGCCGTACGTGAGGAAATCACCATTGAAAGTGAGAAGGTATTAATTCCTTATGTGTTAAAAGAATCAGTATTGAAATATTGTCACTTGAGTCACAAAGGAATTCAAAGAATATTGCGGCTGGCAAGAGAAAACCAAAGAAGTCATTTAGTTTGTCAAAAGGTGTAAAATTTGCACAGCCAATCAAAAGGATACAAATAATTCTAATGAATCCATCTGGATCTGAGAAGCTACAAAACGATAGTGGTAAACAATAGCATCAGGTAAATTTCATATTAGTGGTCACAACTATATATTAATAGCAGACACATACTCAGGTTACTTTGATCTTCTGAAATTCAAAAACATTGCCACAGCAGCAGTGATTACTGCAATAAAATCTTGGCTTTCAAAATTTTGGATTCCAGATACATTAAAAACGGAAAACGGTCGCAGTACTGTAGTGAAGAATCTAGAAGGTCTAGTTCCAATTGACAATTAAATCACAAGCTCTTTAGTCCTCACTTTCCAAGATCAAATGAACTCGGAGAGAGATAGGTTCAGCAAAAAAAAAACCCTAATAACCAAGCGACATTAGCACAACTCAGATATCGAATTGTCGCTGCTTCACCACAGGAAATTTAGGCTCACTAGCCCAACGTCTATTGAAACGACAAGGCAAAACACTGCTGTGAGTTAGAAACAAATTACTTCAACCAGAAATGCAAGAAGATACATCAAGTAAAATGGCCGAAATCAATTTGAAAGAGAAATGATATGCTGACAAAAGCAAAAGAGACCTACCGTTGTTCAAACCAGGCGGCAATGTACTATATAGAGCGAAGCAAAAAGAATTGGCTTCAGGTAAAGAAATCGAACTAGCAGAAGCACCAAGGTCAGCCATAATCCGAACATGAAATGGTGTGAAATACCGACAAAACTCTTGGTTCTTAAAACCTGACGAAACTGGTCCTAATAAAGTCGTACCAATAAACAATGAATCAAAGAAAGACAACCAGGAAGAACAGAGGGAAAATAATGATGAAGAGACGCTAGTACTGTAGCAAAACCCGGCATCAGCTCAAACCTCATCACCTGGACCAAGGACATTGAGAAGTGATCACATCAAAGAACCAAATCTGCTCAACTTCTAAGGGGAAGATATCATGTATGAGATGTCACACTGTACATAAACAGGCACCACTCAACCACAACCTAACAACGGTCAGTTAGTCATTGAACATACACCCGGCACCAGCATTTCATGCATCGTTTTTGCACTGGGAAATATATCCATTGTTGAGTAATTGTCAAGTAGTATTTTTTTATAAAAGAAGCTCTACAAGTAATACAACGAAATCGCGCCTGCTATGAATGATTTGCGAAGGTTTCTTCATTTCAAGCAGCAAATGTTCATGGTCTCAAAAAGTTTGTTAAGCTGATTCATTTATTGTGATATACTATAAACCTAGCATAGGCTGGGTCAAAACATTTCTGGTTGGACATACTTTTTGCCTACACAATTTGTTTTTCTTATCTATTTTGGTAATTTTTCTTAAGTTATTGCTGTAACTATGTTTTGATTACTGTTTTGTCAATTTTCCTAAGTTGAACACATTTTTTTTATTGATTTATTAATGCTAGACATTTTCCGCGATTGATTTTTTTTTTGTTCTTGAGCTGATTAAATACTAATTAATAAGCATTTGAACCAGCCAACTAATTTTCATACTTTAGATGAAAACACACACAATGTTAAACACAATTAATGTCACATAGACAATCCCTTCAAGGACTCTCCACTTTGTGATTTGAATTAAAATATTTAATCTTCTGTAGGGCTTGTCTTCTTCAAACCCTACATTTGTATACAAGTTAGTTACGATTTGTTACTCATTATAAATCACATGGAAACATAAAAATTCAAAGAAAATATATTTATTGATACGCAGTCTCCACAGTAAACCCCGATAATCCTTTCATCAATATTTCATATGAACCCTTCAATGTTCTACATTCTCTTATAGTCTGAAGATCTCGATCAAAAATATCTTCAATTCAAAGCATATTTGAAAATACCTTCATAAAAAATCATTTTTTCTCTTTTTTCACTAAATCAAGTTTTGTAAAACCATCCTTCTTATATGCATATTACATATCTATAAATGGGAGTATGCATGTATATTTTTTGCATGCTTGAAACACTAATATGTTTTTCAATTTTAAATTCAATCCTTTTTACGGATTTCCACTTTTCATCGATTGAAATGGAATAACCATGGACGAATGCAAGCAACAATTTTCATATTTTAAAGGATCAATACACTCCTCTATAATTCATACGTTTATACGGTGGAAGATAACGGGTAAAGCTGACGCAAAGTTCCCAGAAGGATATAGAATACGCATATAACATTCACGCTGCCACCCCGACTTGCGTTGGATACGTATACTCGTGTTCGTGCTTTCATTAGCATACTGTGGATTTTAGAAAGGATGAACATTTATGATGAAAATCTAGTAAAAGTGATATAATTTTTATTCGCTGTTTTATCGTTACGTAGTTGATCGGCCGCGAAAGTGGTTCAGAGCAAGTACTCAGCTATAATGTGATGTAAAGTGAGAAGATTAAGAGCTAGAGGAGTGGACATGGTCCGAAAGCTTTAGCAGCGTATTTCAATTCATGATGTACTGAGGAACTGTTTAAAAAATTTTATGCTTGCTAATTTCAAACAAGTTTCAAAATCCAATCGCAAATATGCAATTTGCTTCCTGAAAAGACCCTAAAATCAACTGCAGGTTGAAATTGGAAAGATTCAATCATCGTGCCGAATTCAAATGTTTCTAACGAAATGACACTTACCGGACATTTATTTGGTTTCTCTCCACTATGTACTCGCATATGTATCAGCAGCTTATAACGTGCATTGAACGGTTTATAGCGTCTAGGACATTCAATCCAAAAACAGGAAAACTCCTCTCCTTTTTTTAATTCAACATGCTTTTTCTCTATATGTGCAACCAAACTGTTTTGGTTCGGAAATATCTCATTGCAATCCATCCACTGACACTCCAAACCAAAATCCATATCCTTGATTTCAGTGCCACTACAATCCGTTTTGCTGCTGGCATTGACAATTTCAAGTTTCATCCCATTTTCAATTTCAACGACACTATTAGCCGCTTTGGTATCATTAATTGTCCAAATGTCCTTATGCTCACGGTTAGGCTTTTCGGGACAGCTAAAACTGTTGTAGTTTTCTGGTGGATGGGAATAGGAATCGTATGTATGGAATGGAGCATTTTCTAGAGGCAATGGTTGATATTTGGTGAGATTGGGACTCATATGTGAGCCAAAAGTGCTTGCGATTGATGGAAGCTTTTGAATTTCTTGTACATCTTCCATACAATTGCTCTCGCTGTTCTGATATTTGGGCGACGACGTTAGCGGTGAATGGTGAAGATTTAATGCCAACCATGGATCCAAGGACGGTGATGAACATGGTGATTGATTCTTTGATTGGCAGTTGATTTCGTCGTAGTTGAAGTACTCGACATCGATGTTGTCACTGAACTCACAAGAATTCTTCAGCCGTTCAATATCTTCGGGCTCGAATTTGAAAATGTCGCCTGAAAAACATGCAAAGGTTATTAAAGTTGTTTGATCTTTTTATGTTTTGTTTTTAAAGTTGTACTTTGATGTTGAGAATATCAAATACGGAATGTTAATCAAAAGAATCTGAGTTGATTCTATATACTTAATTCACATTTTAAGCCTTCTTACAATCCATGAGCTGACTGTTATCTTATACTCCTAAAGTTCTTCTAGTTCGATTACTTTTGATTATTCAAGAAACTGAATTGATATTGTGTTATTTCAAAAGGCCATGTTTTGAAATTTTGGCATACAAGTCTTGAGAATAGTCTATCAAAGTTAATAACAATCTGAATGATAACCTTTCTCTGCATTGGAAGAACTTTTTTTTTCAAATAGTACAAAACCCTATTGAAATCGGTTTCGTCATTCTGTAAGTCCGTTCATCAGTAAGTCAAAACAATTTGTAATGAATCATTCGACGCCGCTGGCGACCACTACTAATACACCTTGCTGCCATGTGGCTTTCCATCTCGTGTCCGACGTGACGGCTTCCCATCCCACGGCAGTTTTGTCGTGGGATGTCAAAAGTCAAGTTGACAGAGCCACATGGCGGGTTTGGCGCCCAAGTGCGTTTCTGTTCAACTTAGCAGTTAGTGCGGGTCAAGTTTATGGCCATATTATATTCACTCACGGTTTCACCATTCTTTTCAAAGCCATGCAAGGTGATTCCGTATAGTTCTGCACGCACCTAAGGTTGATGGGAGAGAGTGCGAAACAAATACAGCTTGTGGAGCAGCGGGCCGAAAGTCAAGTAGCGCAGAAAACAATTACACACTATTTTACTGAAGGTGCTCGAGAAATTCTTAATAAAATAAAATATATATATATTAAAATATTTTCTTGCACTGCAAATTTCAAGAGGCACCACTTTTGACCTACGTAGAAAATTTCCTCATTCTAGCTCATGTGGTTTGCGAGAAAACTTGTTATGACGCACGAACAAACGGGCGGACGGACGGACAGACAGACAAGTCGCGATTTTATAATTCTTTAGGGTATTGTTAAAAATATTTTACAATATCTTAAAAATGATCTGGTTCATAAGTTCTTTCAAGTAAAGTCATTTAGAACGTTTCCATGAAAAATATTCATTATTTCAGTTGGTTTGGGGGCCGCCATTTTGAATGCATGCATTTGATTTTGGATTATTTTAGATAGTTGTATGCTAGGACCTCATCAATCAATGTACTATCTCGTTCAAATAGGAGTTTCACTCTAGACAGGACAATATAATTCAATTTTTAAAGAAAATGGCAGCTAAAAATATTAGGCTTTAAATTTTCGACTTTTTTATTTTTCATTCGATTTTAATAATTTCCTGTAAAATACAAGAACATAGTACAGAGATTCATAATCTCAAGTTTCATCAAAATCCGTTGGAAAATGTGACCGCTAGAGGGCCACAAAAAAATGAAAAAAACGCATATTTAACCGGCCGCCATTTTGAAATTTGCACATGCACGGTCACCAAAATATCAAAGACTGTAGGTGTAGGTAATTTCTATCTTGAAACCCAGTTTCATATATGTTGAATCAAAATTGCGACTTTTAAAAGCCTTTGAGGTTTTGACCTTCAACTGGCCGCCATTTTGTTTTTTGCTACCTGACCTCCAGTTTTTTTGCGTAATTCTCTAGATACTTATAGTTTCTATCAAACTACCGAATTTCATGAAAAACTGTTGAAATCTTTGACCACTATTACAACAACAAAATTTTGCAAGTTTTTCAACCTTTGAGCGGCCGCCATTTTGTTTCTGCCGTACCGACTTTGGATTTTTTATTGTGAGATTCATCACATACATCAATGAACCTTTGTACTAAATTTCATCCAAAGCGGAGCTATACTTTGGTCAGCACAGAAATCACGATTATTCGCCTAAAATGGCCGCCATTTTGTTTTTGCCCGGTCGATATAGCTGGTAATTACCCAATATACCTTTCCTGAAAATTTGGTGAAATCGAAGCAAAATTGCAACCTCTAGCGTGGTCTTAAATTTCGTTATATCCCATATATATATATATATATATATATATATATATATATATATATATATATATATATATATATATATATATATATATATATATATATATATATATATATATATATATATATATATATATATATATATATATATATATATATATATATGTATATATGTGATGCTCTCCGCAATAGATAAATTTCTCTCGAGAAATTTACCTAAAACCAAGAGGAATCACTGTCTCGGATAAGCCTCCAAAGAATTTTTACCCGTAAACATATTGCTGGAAGTAACAAAATGTAATTTAGTTTGTATATTGGCGGAACCTAGAATTTGAGCTATGAGAAAAAGATGTACTTTAGTCCTACACTACTGCTTATGCATTTTCATTGGCTATAAAATCCTCTCAATGGGACCGTACTTCGGTCCACTTTTGTTGTGTTGATAATACGGCGAGCATATACGAGTATTTTCATGCTTGGCTGTATAATTTTTGCTGATTACGTTTGCTGTTAGATTGATAATTTTACAGTTTTTAAGCAGATTTAATGGTAGATTCGATACACGAAGTAGAATATGGGTTTTCTAAAACTTAAGAGCTCAGCAGTATATTTGCTAAAGAGGATCACGTAATCAAAATAGCCATGGCAAAAGAAATTTGAGCAACAGATAATCAAAAAAAAATAAGAAAAATCCGTTGCTTCCTTTGCTAAATTATTGCCATTCTGTGTTTCGGATAAAATTTGTCTGTTGTTTAACATGGAAATGTCACATTGAATAGTTCATATTTAGATATACATAATAAACTGGTTATTCAAGTTGGAATTAATGTTTCAAAATATCTCCCTTATCATACGGTTATATCTCAACTGTCACTCGGTAATTTTCTTCAGACATACAAAGAAAAAACAAAATAAACCAGAGACTTAAATATAAGACAGCGTGTTGGAAATGCATTTCTACTTAAAAAACTAACTGAGACTAAATATTACTAGTTTAACAGGGTGAACAATTTACAGGACATTTTTGCTACTCCTCTTTTTTCGTATTTTCATTCTTAATCTTTATCTTAATTAATTTTTTTTAAACGAGTATTTTATTTTATTTTGCTACTAATTTCTTATGTCTTTAATTTTTAAGTAAAGGAAGCAAGATAAAAAAAAAACACAAAAGACAGAAATAAGATAAAAAAACATAAAGTACAGATCTAGTGAATTGAACAATTTTATTTGCAATAGAGATTGAATCTAAATGGAGGTTGTTCCTTTTTAAGAAAGAGTTAGATTGATTGAGTACATTTCTGCAAAAAAAGGGTATACATTATGTACTATGCAATATGAATAAGAAAGAAATATATATATATATAAATATATACAGATCAATGGTGCAGAGGCTTCACTCCATCCCCATGACTCCTACTAACTACTCCAACGAACTAAACAACATTTACAGAATAGCTAATAATAACGGATACAAACAATGCGACATTGACAAACTAGTCACACAGTACAAACAAAAACAGGAATGCCAACCGACGGAAACTCATAAGAACGACCAACAGTGGGTATCGTTAACATACGTGGGCAAAGAGACATACAAACTATCAAACTTCCTTAGGAAATACAAATTGCAAACTGCATTCAAAACGAACAACAATATTGGAAACAAACTGAAGCCAAAACTGAATGACACATCGATATACGAAGGCAGCGGCATATACAAACTGACATGCAAGGACTGCGACATGGTATATATAGGAAGGACAACACGAAAACTAACGACAAGATACAAAGAGCACCTACGATCTTTCTTATACAACAAGGCAGACTCCAATTATGCGACGCACCTTCAAAACCACGCACATGAGCCTGATGCTATGACAAACTCTATGAAATTGCTACACAAACAAAACAAAGGACCAAGACTTGACATCCTAGAAAGGCTTGAAATTTATAAACATAGAAAGACAGACGGTGACATTATCAACGAACAACTTGTTACCAATTCCGACGCAATTTTCTCAGTCCTAGACCACACTCTTAGACGAAAACGGAAACGAGATGAAACAGAACAAACGGACAGCCAACAAGCAAAAAAACAAAAACATAATATCCCCCTACGTGGCATAATTGAGTAAGTTACTTCCTGACCTCATTACCCATCCACTAATTACCCATCCGCTAATTACCCATCCGCTAATTACCCATCCGCTAATTACCTATTCGCTAATTACCCATCCTACGACTATATAAAGTCGCTCCCTTCAACACATCCTTTAGACACTGAAGATGACTCAAAGTAGTCGAAACGCGTCTGCTCACACAACAATATATATATATATATATATATATATATATATATATATATATATATATATATATATATATATATATATATATATATATATATACATATATATACATATATATATATATATATATATATATATATATATATATATATATATATATATATATATATATATATATATATATATATATACAAAGTCACCACAAACGACTCTCTCGGAAAACTCAAACGTCAAAGCAAAAGAAAATCGGAAAGGGCGCGAAAACGGCCAGAAAACTCATGTGTCAAAGGTTAGAAAGAAACGATTTTAGTTAAAATATTGATAAATTACTTAGTTTGAACATTCATGGTTTATGGAAAGGACCATTTATAGGTTTTAGTATGAAATCTAAAGCATGGGAAGAATATTATACATCTAGATCTTAAATATAATACTGGCAAACGCAAAGTTATGTTAAAATATGAAAAACATGAATTGGTAAATTGACCACGACTTTCCTTTCTAGTGGTCCTTCTTTTTCAGAGGCAGTGGGAGTGCTTGGTAAGTATGCCGGGAAGAGGGTAGGGTTTTGAGAAATCCACGGAGACCGGTTTAGCGTCGCGTTCGGTACGCGGTACCTTTGTTGTCCTTGTCTTTTTCTCTTAGCGTAGCATTTGTCGGGTTCGAATTAACGTAGTATATTTTTCGGTACCGCGTCGATGAAATTTGGGAGCGCGAAATAGAATATAGCTTTTCTTTTGATTGACTGGAATAATCAAGAAATACGGAATAAAGTAAAGTAGGTTTCTTTTCCGTATGTTTTTGTTTTCGACGCGTTTGAAACGGGCATTTAATGGTGGCTGAAATTTGTAATTGAGCGTAATCCATTTAAGACCTGTGACTGAAATCTTCTCCGATCTAGCTGGCCGACAAGCAACCACCGCAAAATGGATTACGGTGCACGGACCGGTTGACCGGTTGGTACCATTCGTTGGCACGACTCAGACTTCACGTCTAGAACCGATGAGAGGTCGGTTACGACTCGTTCGTACGGAGTTAAGGCGGAAAATCATTACAAGTTTTTCTGTGAAGCCATAGACGCTACAGACCTCAAACCTAGTAAGTTGGTCAAAATAATATGACCTATATGCTATGCGTGTAAAACGTGGACCCTAACTCAAATATCCGCAAAAATATTAAACGACTTCAAAAGATGGCTCCTGAGCTGTATGAAATTTTTGACGAGCCGCAAGCCTTGACGATTGTTAGACCGTGGAAGTTATAATGAACTAGCCACACAAATCGTATGGACGTACAACGGATACTCGATAAGGCATTTTTGGGAAAGCTGAAAGTCGAAGACCAATGAGGAAACCGGGGAAACGCTGGTCCGTCTCGGTCGTCGAAGACAGTTTACCGTTGCTCAGATTTTGAAATTAGAAAACGCAGTCAATGGACGGAGATAGTTGGAGGTACTTTTTGTAGTAAGCGAGGGCCCAAGAGGGGCTGTAGTGCTACGATGAAGAAAAAGAAGCATATCAATAGCGATGAATTTTGAAAGTTTGGGAATCAACAATTTTTTTAAAGGCTTCTAAAGAGGGTTCCTCCATATTAGAAGGTAAACTTGTGGGATGTCAAACAAAAGGTTTTAATAAGTTCCTTCTAAAATAGGTCTTCAAACAGTGTTACTAGCTTTGTGGCGTACACTACGAGGGAAAAATGCACGAAAAATATGTCCCCCTCCATTCTTGAAGACTATTGGTCCTGAAAATCTGAAAAAAATCATAGAGGTGGGGTTTTATGTGTACAAAAACAATAAATGCCTAAGAAGTAGGTTTTCAAAATTTCATATTACTCCCAATAAAATCACATGGCTACCCTTAATCTCAATGAAATTTAATTTTAACTTTATTTCATTGTTGCTGTCAACATATCATGGGTCAAATCCAAAACCCTTCTGACGGGTGCGTAGTACTATTTTTCCAACTTTTTACAGAAAGCACGAAAGCTGTTTTTACATGATCATTTGTCAACAATTATGATTTTCCGAAAAGCATATAACACGGGGAAGGGGTTCTCTATATTAAGATATCATCAAAGATATTGAAGAAACATATAAAATACAAAAGGTTTTAATTTCTTCCTTTAATATGTATCCCTATTTGTCAATAGAAAAGTGTGTAGAACAAATGGAATTAAAATGAGAAAGAAATGACAAACCTCGACTCCAAATTACATACATATGGACTACAAAATTAAGAAGAAAAGGCGTAACAGTGGATAGTGCGAATCGCTTAACGAATTCCTGGAAAATTGAAATGCACTCAAGTGATTTGATTCTGTATATTCAACTTTATTTATTTTCAATAAATATCAAATTTGAGCCCTATACTTAGGAAAAAAAAAATAATATAGTAACAGAAATACTGCTCTAAGAATCTTTGGTTTTTGTTCAAGAATGTGCTTTCTGCAACGGCACTATTGTTCTATGGTGGTTTCCACCTAAGCTGTAAGAAAGGTATGTACATACGTTTAAAAAAACGATAGTAAAACATAAGTAAATATCACATATCTGTAGCTATTTTTGAGGTAACATTCGTAAAATTTTTTTAATTTTGAAGGATTGATAAACTCTACAATGGGCTTTATTGGCTTTTCTATGCCTCGAAGTGAACTGGAGCACAATGAAGCTGCTGTTGTCTACTGGTCCAGGGAAATCACTGAAAAATAAGTTGAATGCCATGGACTTCAACGCCTTGCCCAACGATTAAGCATACAACTGAAATACGATTTCCAAGTCAGCAAAAAAAAAGCTCTGTAGAACAATCAATATAAGTAATACTCACTTTTGGCTGTAAGTCTTGAAGAATGTGAACATTAATTGATGAAACCTGGAACTCTACTGTAGACGGTCCTAAGCCCATTTGAGAAAGGAGGAGTGAACCTCCTTGTTCTCCCAACCCACAGCTTCCACGATTCCTCATCCCAAACCCTCCCAATAAATGGTAGCAAATGATCTCGGGGTCGCATATTAGGTTTACTGGTTCTCCAATAATGGGACATTAAATGCCGAGAAATGCTAACACCTGTAAATACATCTACAGCTCTGCTACTAAATCCTACTTACACCTCCATTGTGGGGACATAAGAGGGTGAAGGCGAATCTTCCGTGCCTGATAATGGAATCGAAATAATAATCATACCAACGGAATCGAGATTGGGCGACGGGCTAACTTCCCGTCCCTGGAAAACCCCTAAAATACTTTAAAACCCGCGGACGGGCCTTGGAATGGATTGGACTTGCAGCAACGACCTTGCAATCAAAAAAAGGACTATAGCATTGGATCCTGGAATGTCAGGTCACTCAATTACCCTGGCACTGTTAAGGGCCTTTCACAACAGGCCAGTCAGTATAAATTAAAAATGCTGGCAATCCAGGAAACGTATTGGATTGGAAACGATATCCAAGACATGAGATCACACAGAATATTCAAAAGTGGGAAGCCTACTGGAAAACGAGAGTTCGGAATGGCCTTTATTGTGCATAGGGAGTTCAAATCTCACGTTATTGATTTCAAGGCAATAAACGGCCAATTCCGTGCAATCCGTATTCAAGTGAAATTTTTTCAAAATTTGGCCGATCAATGGTCACGCCTCGAGCGAAGAAAAGGACAAAGAAACGAAGGAAACGTTCTACAACCTACTGGAAAGACTAGTCGACTCATTGCCTAAAAACGACACAAAAATTATTCTGGATGATTTCAACGCTAAGATTGGCAATTACATATCTCATTGGGAACGACTGGAGGATATAGCCCCTGCGATGAAGCAAATGACAATGGCCAGTACCTGATTAACTTTGCATGTAGCAGAAATCTAGTCATACGTTCGACATACTTCCCACATCAACGCATTCATAAAATGTCCCGGGTATCACCAATGGCAACACACAAAACCAGATCGATCATGTGCTGATCCAACAATGTTGGGCCTCGAGCATACATGACGTCCTTACATACTTGATCAAATTAACCTATTGATGTCGTATGCCAAAAGCATACTTGGTGAACACCAGCCCGTTAAAAAAATTTGGCATCGAAAGGCTCGAAACGGTGTTTCAGAAGTAAGAAAAGAAAGAAAAAGACAAACCATTCAGTAATATCGATATAAGTCTAGCGACCAGCAACACATGACAGTATACAAAGTAGTGAAAAGCCTGAAACGTGGTTGTCAGCCCAAAACCATGCTCTGTCGTGATGACATTGGCAATATCATCGCTGATGAAACCAAGATTAAGTAAAGATGAGCATCATATTTTAAAAACCTCCTTAATTCCCTGCATATCTCTAGAGCATCGGAGCCTATAGATGTCTGCCCCACCAAGTCTGGATGAAGTTTGTTCTATCATCATAGCTCAAAAGTATAATAAAGCGCCGGAAATCGATGAGATTCCAGTAGAGCTCATCAAACGTAGTGGTAGCAGTGTTCATAAAGTTAGTCACAAAGTCATCTAGCATATTTGGCAACAAAAACATAAGCCGAAAGAGTTGAGCAAATCAAGTGCGAAAATTATAGACGCGTAATACTACTTTGTACGGCGTACAAAATATTTTCAAAAATCATAAAAATAAAAAAAAGGATCATACGCCAGCAGTATTATTGGAGTGTATCAAGGTGGTTTAAGAGCAGGTAGATCGACAATAGACCAATCGTTCACGTCAGGCAGGTACTTGAAAAGTGCTGGGTGTTCAACATTACCGTGCACCAAATTTTCGTTGACTTTAAGCAAGCATACGACAATATTGATCGTAACGTACTGTACCAAATAATGCTTTGCTTTGCCGCATCAATAACCAACTCACCAAAGCCCTTGACACAAATAGTGGACTAAGGCAGATGGACTGGTCCCATTGCGATTCAATCTAGCTCTGGAGTACGTTATACGGAAGCTACCTGTCAATATACGAGGTACATTACTATACTAGTCAAGCCAAGTAGTAGCCTATGCAGGCGAAATCATTTTGTGATGGCCATTAACAACTTCCAAAGAACTTTTCCTGAAATTTGACAGCAAAGCAAAACTAGTAGGACTACAATTCAATGAAAATAAAACAAAGCTCATGACGCAGTCGGGGAAAAAAACTTACAAATACACAAAATATCACACTGGGCAAATACAGTATCAAAAACGTGGGTAAATTTGTGTATTTAGGCCCAAAATAATGAAAACCAGTATTGAAAGAGACGACATATTCCGAAGATTACAGCTCGCAAATAAAATAAAAAAAAATATTTTGAGTTTTGACGATCTTGAAGACCAGCTGCAAACACAGGAAAACAAAGCTTCAACTTTACAAATGTGTAATAAGGCCTGTGTTATGCTATACGTGTGCAACATGGACCCTAACCCAAGCAGCTGCAAATATATTGAACGCCTTTGAGCGACGGATCTTGAGGCAAATAATTGGAGGGAAGCTAGATGGGCACCAATGGTGAATTCGATACAAACATGAGCTGTCTAAAATTTTTGACGAGCCGAAAGTTTCAACGATTGTTAGACTACAGAAGCTGCAATGGGCTGGACACATGAATCGTATGGGTGAACAACGGATACCCAAGAAGGTATTCGTTGGAAGAACTGAAGGTCGGAAACCGAAGAAACACCGGTCTGGCTCGGTCGAAGAGGACAGTACATCCCTGCTCGGATTTCAAAATTGGAAGACGCGTTCAATGGACCGAGACAGTTGGAGGTGCTATTTGCAGGAAGCGAAGGCCCGAAAAGAGCTGTAGTGCTACGAAGAAGAAGGAGGAGAGTATATGTTCCTTAAGGAAAAGTTTAGTGCCCATTAGATGCCTTGCTTGCTCGCGAGAGGCAGGATGGTCTGACGTTTATAAACATTTTTCCAGCTCTTCCTCTTTACGTTGATGCTTTCTGCAATGAAGTATGCTTTAATTATCCAACTTGCACACTTACATGGTAGAATCAAAAATTAGTAGGAATGAATTAATTTAAATTCTTTTATCGAATTTGCCGGTGTAAATTCTTAGTATTTCCCGAAATAGTACCCCTGTGCTTCCACACAACGCATATGAGGCGATTTCCACAGCGCGTATGCCTTCTTGAACTCGTTTTCCAGGATCTCCTTCAGAAATGCCATCACGGCTTCTGGGATATCTTCTACGGAACTATGGAGTTCTTACAACACCATGTTTTAAATTACTCGCATATTGAACTAAATATTTATTTTCTTTTCCAAGACCGTGAATTTATTGTATTTAAATGCAGATGTACATTTCGTCCTTCACACTCGGACTTCATCAGTGTAACTACCCTTTCTTAGCCTAATCCTAAACTATTTATCTAAATTACTTTTTTTTATATCATTACAAATCTTAACAGTTTATCAGAGCCATTACATAAATCTTTGTTTAGCATATTTATTACAGGTATATTTCTTATTTCTATAGTTTCACTAATGTCCAATTCATTCACCTTTCTTACCTGTTTTATGACTTTCAAACTTTCAGCGCTTATCGTATGATTGCTTTCGATGACGTGTCTGGCTACGGTTGACTTTACCTGATGTTTGTTGTTCTTTCTCCACAATTCTACGTCTTTCATGTGTTCGTCAAATTGTACTACCGCTAACCTCTATGCCTGCCCTATATACACTTTGTTGCAACCTCCGCATGAAATTCTATATATGCCGCTTTTATCGTGATCCTTAATTTTATCCTTTACGTTGTTAAGCGATTTTCTCAATTGCATACCGCTTCTTGGAACAGGTAAAGTCAACCGTAGCCAGACTACTATGTAAGGAAGCAGATTTTTATAACTGGGACATCTCAATAATGATGAATAAAATCAAAAAAGCGGAAGAATGTAGAACAATTGGGAGAAAAGATACGCTGAGCAAGAAATTGAAGAACTTACTAAATGGGGGAACAAGACAAGCAAAGCCGATGGTAGAAATTTTACCAAATTTTGTTATCAACAAATCATGGAGCAATTTTAAGTATTAAATATTATTAAATAAAGGTCTCAAATTTGCAGTTGACGCAGGGTGCCCAATAGAAGAAACAGTTATTAATCTTGAAACTGGTATAAAATTCTTAAATAGTGATGATCAGAAGCAAACCAGGGCAGACGCGAGAAAAATATTAGGGAAACACACAGCAAAACCAAAAATTATGGCATCCAGACCATGAAGAACATCACAGAGCTAAAATAACTACCAGTTTATTATTTGAAAGCAGATAAGGGAAAGAAAAGAAGAAAAATTGAATCGGGGGGTTATTTTAAACTCCGAACAAAGCCAATCCAGGATTCAGCAAAAAGAGTAGAAAAAGTGTTGAATGAAGTGAAAACAATATTGGGAGATGTTAGCCACCTGAGAATGTCAAATCCCGCGATACAAAGAATGAAATGCCAACCCAAAGTGCACAAAGAAGGGAATCCGATGAGAGAAATAGTTGCAGATTCAAATTCACCTACGTACAAGATCGCTAAGTGGCTGGTAGCAGAATGTAGAAAACTAGCAGCAGTGAACGATGAACACAGTATAAAAACTCAATAGAGTTGATTCAGCGAGTAGAAAAAATGGCAAAAATGAATGGAGATAAAGTCCTGGCGTCTTTCGATGTAGAGGTGTTATTTCCAAGTATACCGCAAAAACAAGCTTTATATCAGTTTGAGCTTTGGTTCGGTGGAATGGGAAAAACGGTGCAAAGTGTTCGGGAAACTGGCAGGAATATGTACGAAAGAAAATTTCTTCGTACTTCGGGGACAACTCGGGGGCTAGCAATGAGAAACCCCATATCACCGATGCTAGCAGAAATATTTATGGCGGCAATGGAAAGGCGGATGGAAGAACAGAATATGCTGACAAAACTGTGGACTAGGCACCATCGTGGCGGTGATGAGCAAGGATAACATTAATGAACAGCTAGAGTGTATGAATAAGCTTCATCCTCAAATAAAGTTTGCTGTCGAAATCGAGCAAGAAGGGAAATTACCGTTCTTGGATTTAATGTTAATCAGAAGCACCGACGGAATAGAACTTGCAATACACCGGAAGGCAATGACGATGCAGAAGACAATACCAAATATTTCGTAACACCCGTATCAGCATAAAATGGCAGCATACCGTAGTCTGGTCCACCGGTTGTTATCGGTACCAATGAGTGCGGTGAACTTCTAGAAAGAGTTGGTTTACATCATGGATACGGCACAAAAAAACGGGTATGAAGCAGAAGCAATTAAGAGAATGATCCACAAGAAAAATTGACAGCTACAAGTTAGGAAATATACATCACTGGATAGCAATAAAAAGCAACGGCGAAGAGTGAGTATAGTGTTCTAGGACATGCATAGGGACCTTCAAAAAATGTTCAGCAAATATGACATAGACGCAGTTCCAAGAAGCGGTATGCAATTGAGTAAATTGCTTAGTAACGCAAAGGACAAAATTGAGGATCACGAAAAAAGCGCCATATATAGAATTTCAATGGAGATTGCAACAAAGTGTATATAGGGCAGACATAGAGGTTAGCGGTAGCACGATTTGACGAACACATGAAAGACGTAGAATTGTGGAGAAAGAACAACAAACATCAGGTAAAGTCGACCGTAGCCAGACACGTCATCGAAAGCAATCATACGATAAGCGCTGAAAGTTTGAAAGTCATAAAACAGGTAAGAAAAGTGAATGAATTGGACATAAGTGAAACTATAGAAATAAGAAATATACCTGTAATAAATATGCTAAACAAAGATTTAGGTAATGGCTCTGATAAACTGTTAAGATTTGTTATGATATAATAAAAAGTAATTTAGATAAATAGTTTAGAATTAGGCTAAGAAAGGGTAGTTACACTGATGAAGTCCTAGTGTGAAGGACAAAATGTACATCTGCATTTAAATACAATAAATTCACGCTCTTGGAAAAGAAAAATAAATGTTTAGTTCAATATGCGAGTAATTTAAATAAACCGTTGAGATTATAAGGGTTGATTGAGAAATCGTTACCATGTTTTGTCACCAGTAATCGCATTTTTAAGGAATTTTTCATTTTCTGGACACAGTTTTGAGCTTTCACTTTATGTTTAACACTTTTTATTCATCACTCAAGACCTTTTGGTGCACATCTTCTCCATCGTAAATTCCTCAGTAATGATTTTTGGGCACCACCGTATGAAATCTCCAAGTCATCAGCAATCAAACGAAAAAGAAATAAATAGACAACTCAGGTAAATGAACCTCACCATCACATGCGAACAAACACGATTAGACTATAAAAAACAATATATAAAAAATTGACCACAACTGATTATACCGTAAACGTAGCATCTAACTACCCCGCACAACATAAGCTAGTAGTGTACAGATCAATGTTGCAAAGACTCTACTCTGTCCCCATGGCTCCTATTGACTACTCTTATGAACTCAACAACATTTACAGAATAGCTAGTAATAACGGACAGAAATAACTTGGCATTGACAAACTTATTACACAGCCAACTGACCGAAATGCGTAAGAATGACCAACAGTGGATTTCGTTAATATATGTACGCAAAGAGACATGCAAACTATTAAGCTTCCTTAGGAAATACAAACTGCAAGCTGAATTCAAAACTAACAACAATATTGGATACAAACTGAAATCAACACTGAATGACACATCAATATACGAGAACAGTGACATTTATAAAATGACATTCAAGGAATACGACATGGTATACATAGGAAGGCCAATAACTAACGACAAGATACAAAAAGGCACTTACGATCTTTCTTACATAACAAAGCAGACTTGAACTATACGACGTACGTACAAAATCAGGTACATGAGCTTGACGCCATGACAGGCTATATGACTTAACTACATATGGAAAGTAAAGGGCCAAGACTTGACATCCTAGAAAGGCTTGAAATATATAAACATAGAAAAACAGTCGCTCACATTATTCACGAAGAACTTATTGTAAATTTCGATGCAATTTCCTCAGTTCTAGACCGCACTCACCGAAGAAAATCAAAACGAGATGGAACAAAATAAACGGACAGCCGACAATCCAAAAACAAAAACCTAATGTCCCTCCACTTGATATAATTTAGCTCTTACCTGCTTAACCCACCCTACACCTATGTAAAGTTATTTCCTTCCACCCATCCTTCAGACACTGAAGATGGCTCAAAGGAGTCGAAGCGCATCTGTTAACACAGCAAGGCCAGAAGCTCGCTAGTGCTTTACTGTGGCGACATTTTCATCAATTCTTATAGTTGACGGTTGTGCTAGTCATCTTTAACGAGTTTTCACTCCTCCCAGAACAGTATAGGCCACTTGAACATTGTTGAGCGGCTGACGACAGTATCCCCATATGCAACCTTAAAATTTTTGAGGGTCTTTGTTGCATTTTTCTCGAGTTTGATGCAGAAATCGATAGCGTAGCTATGCTCGGGATTTTTCATCATCTTGGACTGCGACTATACTTCCTGACAAAGATTCATGGAAATTTATGTGCTTACTCTCAGCTTGGTAAAAATATCAGTCTCTTTTGAAAGCTGCCATGTCACAGTGGTCAAATCCCACTCAGTCCACGCTACAAAAACTCAGTTCTGTTACTTTTTGATCCTAACCTGTAAATAGTTTGGAGAAATGGTGCTTTCAATAAACTCACGAAAAAACATTGACATTGGGTCGCATCCCAGCCATGGTTATTTAACTGGTCTTTTACACAAGCACTTCTTCCCAAAGGTTAGTACAGTTTGTGACCTTAGACATAAGAAGTATTTTTAGCTGTGCTGTACTTTTCAAAGTTCTCAAGTATCTGATACAGATTTTGAAAGATTATTGAAAAGAAATTACGTTCCATATGACATACATGAAAGGCAAAAGAACGTGGAGTTTACATCGCATTAAGGTTCAATTTTTAAGGATGCCACATATGAATAGCCATTTACGCCCTGAGCGTGAAGCTCCCAGACTGTATCTGAACTTTCCACTAAATACCTCCCCGGTCAACCTGAGAGCCTCGCCTGGAACCGTTGGAGACATTACTTCTGGTTGTGTCTCATTTTCGAATGCTTCAAGGTATCATCGGGTTGCAAGAACCCCTCACCTAGCGGGAGAAAAGGAAGAAAAATGGAGCACCAAAAAGAGATTTCTTCGACCCCAACACCTCAAGGCATTCCTTTCTGCAATTAGAATAGCCCAAATTTAATATGCCATCTGGTTCCATTTGTCAACTCAGCTCAGCATCTTTTCTCCTTATTCCTTATTGAGGTCAATGGGTAGCCTGTCCTATCCTTTTTCAAAAAATGTTTGGCAAGTGTCAACTACTTTTTCAGCACAGGGCGCACAGTCGGGAGATCGCGATTTTCCAATCATTTGCAGGTAAGACTGAAAACATCCATTTCTGCTCTAGAGCTGGATTTGATAGAAGTCTATCTCATTTTGCTTACATTTTATTCATGGCCTTAGGTCAGGCATAAGGAGGATGTTTCCCTCTCCATCGTGTCATTCGCCCAAGATTGTTGCCAGACACTGGGTGAGTGAAGTAATTAATTACATTTTTTTTCATACAGCTAGACTTTTAAAAACTTCATCAGAAATATCAAGAATTTTATTTAAGTTCACCCTTTAAATGATATTTATGAAAAATGTGCTATTTACGTTAGTTCAAAGGACTCTGAAAATTCAATTGTTTTCATTCTTTAAATACTAGGTAGACTAACCAAATACAAATTCTTAAAGTTTTAAATAAACATATTCACTGTGCTCTGGTCTCACGAGCCAGTTTCTGGGACACATTATAACATAAGTAGCACTTTTAAGACACGTTTTGCTTGAAACAGTTATTTTTTTAGTTTTGTACACAACCTAATTGAAATTGTTTCCTTCCAATCATATAGAAATGTAGAGCTTGAAGCTTGCTTTAAAGTAAAAATTTAGAAATTAGTGTGGAGAGGGAGTTCAAATCACAAGTTATTAATTTTAGGGAAATCAGTAAACGGTTGTGTGCGATCCGTATAAAAGTGAATTCTTCAAAATCTGACTGATTAATGTTCACGCCCCGACCAAAGAAAAGGACGAAAAAATGAAGGAAACGTTCTACAATCACCCGGAACGACTAGTCATCTCATTGCCTACAAACGACACAAAAATAGTTCTAGGTGATTTCAACGCTAAGTTTGTTAATGAGCTATCTCATTGGAGAACGACTGGAAGCTGTTGCCCCTACGATGAAACAAATGACAATGGCTAGCGCCTGATTGACTTTGCGTGTAGCAGGAATCTAGTCATACATTAGGCTTGCTTCCCCCATCAACGCATATATTTTAATAAAATTATATGGGTATGACCGGATGGCACCATACAAAATCAGATCAACCATGTTCTGATCCAACAACATTCGGCCCGAGCATAGTTGACGTCCGTACATAACAAGGAGCCAATTGTAACTCGGATCACTATTTAATCAAATTAACGTATCGATGTCATATGTCAAAAACGTATTCGGCGGAGACCAGTCCTCATCAAAAATTTGACTGACTAGATCTCTAACTTTAGTTTACAATTTGCTTTTCATTATTTGGTCATTTCTTCATTGTCTTCTTTTATTTGAAGTTTACATCCGCCATCTGCGAAGTTTTTTTGATTACGTTTTCTTTTGATGATTGTCACTAGTTTGATATTTGACGTTTCCTCGAGTTCCCCCAACTGTGGCAAGCCATTTGGCTCCTCCATACTAGCGATTCCGAAGATGTCCATGGATTCTTTGCTTTTCTTTATGTACTGAAGTAAAATAATATTCGATATAAATTCCTCGAATCGACTGCTTCGACGATATAAGCTTTTCCCAATAAAAATGTTCTTCGGACTGACATTTTTCATTTATGAAAACTTTTGCATCTGCCGGCATCGAATGCTAGACGCAGAATAGTTGTCATCTTCTAATTCCAGCTTATATTGTAATATTTTTTCCGACTATCACCAATCATATGAAACAGTGTGTCCAACAAATAATTTTAAACTATTAAAACTCGAAATTTTCGTCGGCCCTTCAACACATATGTATTATAATGCATATGGTCCAAAATCATTTCCAGGTTTGAAAATTTATTATGTTTTTGTTTTTAATATAAAATTGATAATTTCATATTTTGTTTCCACTATGAAATAAATATTTTTTCTAAGTCTACGAGCTTTACTGCTGAATTTTTTTATCTAGTGTCTATAATGGCCATCATATAATAAAATATAAATTCAATTAATGCTTTCCAAACAATACTTTTATTTTCATTTAGACATTTTAAAATTTTTCTTTTAGATATGAAAATAAAAATTTTTATTTTGATGATTGGAAAATATCAATATAGTATTTTGAAATTGTATAATTTTAAAAAGAGGTTTTCTACTGTTTGCTTAGTTTCGGAGAAAAAAAATGTGGAAATACGAGTAACAGAGGAATTTCAAACATTTTTTTGAACTTATTAATCAATAACTTGAATGGGAATAAATGATATGGTTTCGATTGAGGACCTTGCAGCAAAAGGGGGGCAGATCAAAATTTTTATCAATTACCGTTTTTTGCTTACAATTTGAAAAAAAATAGGGTTATCGTTTGATGCATGAACGGGGCAGATCCGATTAAAAACAAGCGTGCTATTATAAAATTAGTATGCGCCACCTTATTCCGTTTGGTGCAAGAAGGCAGCAGATCCGGACATGCGATTCGATTGCATCATCTGTGACAATACAGTGCATGTTTCGAGTTTGGCCAAAACGGATAACGTTTTGCTTTGTATTTTATACATACTTTGAATGTGTCAAGTGTGCATAAAATGAGTGAGTCCGAACCGTTTAGTAATGGATCATCTGATATTTACCAGCCTCCTGAACACGACTCAAGTTCAAGTAGTGATAGAAGTGATCGTGATTTGTCAACATTCCAAAACCAAACTAGTGCAGACAACGATAAAGGTATGAATATTTTGGACGACTCTGATGCAAATTATCCATGCCCATCATCAATCAGTGGTGTAATTTCAAAAAAAAGAAAAGTTGCAAATATCTCACAATGGAAACGCAATGTTATAAAGAAGGCTATTACTACTGGGAAAAGCTATTTAAACTATATAGGCCACGAAAAGGAAAAAAACAGGACTGAATTGTTGTTGGAAAAAGTATAAATGTTTTGTTCAAATTAATGAAGAAATGCGAAAAATGATATTGAAAAATTTTAATAAATTGAAAGAAACTTATTTAGCAGGTCTTATTAAAACTGGAAATGTTGAAAGGTGAAGACTACAATGGTACAAGGTAGAAACGGAGTTGTTTATTGCATTTGGAAATAGAAACATACAAGTTTGTCGAAATGGCTTTGCATCTATCCATGAAATCCCTAAAAAGCGAGTAGGCAATATTTCTAAGGAGTATTGTGACCCTACTGTAATTATACTAGCTTAATCTAAGCGTGGAAAACATCAAAATCAACCAAATCGTATTTCGAGTCATTGGGTTTCCAAAGTTGACTCTCACATTAGAAGTTTTCTACGACGTGAGTCTCACTACAGCAAAAATAAAAGCTATCGTTATTATCTATCACCTGAGTTAAATGTTAAGAGGATGTACGATTTATGTTTGAAGCAGAATGAGCCTAGTCTCGAAGCATCTGCTAAGCCATTAGTATCCTTTGATTTTTACTACAGATACTTCAAACAAAATGTTAAATACAGCTTCGGATCACTACGCTCAGTTACATGCAAGAAATGCGACGTGTCGAATAACAAATTAAAAAATAAGACATAGATAGTGATGAAATCCGGCAAATACAGGTAGAAAAGAGTCTCCACCAAGTCAAAGCTAAAACTTTTTTTGTTGATTTAAAAGATAAAAGTGAACTTGCTATTTCTAATGACAAGCGTGAGGTGTTAATTTTTGACTATCAGCAGAAACTGTAATTACTTAAAATTCCAGCGGGCGAAGCATTTTACAAACGACAACTTTGGGCATATAATTTTTGTATTGACTCTGCAAAAGCAGGCATCGCTCATTTTTATTTAAACGATGAAACCATAACTCGAAAACTACCAAATGAAGTCGTATCTTTCATAAATCACTACATGGATAACATTTCATCAAGCACAGTTAAAATACTGTATTTATTCTCGGATAATGCAGCAGCACAAAATAAGAAATCGACATTAATTCAGTATCCGTATACTCTTATGAGGTGTTCATCGATTTCCTGAGCCAGGACACAGCTTTTTGCCATGTGATTAGTGTTTTGGCGTAGTAGAGAAGTTCAATGGAAAAAAAGACTACATTTTTATAACTTCTGAGTATTTCGATTGCAGTAAGCAAGCATCTTAAAATTTAAAAGTTGTGAACCCGGATCAAAACATGATTCTCAACTTTAGTAAACATTTTGAAAGTAATTTTAAACAAGTTGAGTAAGCAGGAGAGTGCTCCTACCAGAAGGTCTTTGTAAACATCCTAGGGTTAGAAACAAGTTTTCTAATGGCGTGAATCGATAACTTGAATTATTCCTCCAATACTTGGATATGAAATCGTTCAAATTTATACAAAAGATGCACAGTTTCTTTCCTAAGCACAGTGCAGCCGCCATTTTGATCTAGCTTAAATGATTTTTCTGAATACTCGGCTGATTGAACATGTTCAAGTCAAACACTATTCCTTAAATTTTCATGAAAATTGAAAGAAAATAAAAGTACCTAAGTCAATTTTAAGTACATATATGATATTTTCCAATAAGAGGTGTTACTTTGAATAGATCTTGTGATTTAACACCTTGCGACTTTTTACTTTGGAGCCACCTGATGGAGAAGGCCTACGTCAATAGCCCAGCGTCAATTCAAGATCTCAAAGATAAAATTCGTGAGGCTATCGAGAACATAGGGCAGCCACTTTGCGATTTGGTTATGGAAAATTTCATGAAGAGGATATGGTCCTGTAAGCGTATCGTAGTGGTTATTTGCCTGATGTTAGTATTTCTATTAACGGCATATTTTCTTCTTTATAATGAAATAAACATTCGATCATTTATATTAAAAAATGGCATTTTGCTTTTAATATCACAATAACACCTCTTATAGGAAAACCCTATATCAACCATAAACAAGTGTTATTGTTGTTGTGATTCCATATAATTGAAATGGCTATAACTCACTTGACTATGATTTGACCTCAATTAAATTTTGTGAACATATATATCTTATGTCAGTCTATATAATTGCAAAATTTCAAGAAGTTTAAAGGTACTGTTTTGATTTTATGGGCAAAAATGTAAAATCTACAAATCATACTATTATTAACAAAGTTGAGTGAATTTCGATTTCTAAGGTATTTTTTGCCCTTGTACTTATAAAGGCCCACGTTCGTGATAATTTTCAGATTTTTCGGCTGAAAGGTGTCCAATCACGAGGGGGGGGGACACAAATTTTGGGTACATTTTGCCTTCCCCTGGACCTCCTAATTCATGAAATGATTATTTTTATTTCAGATTCTAAAAGTTCTAATTAAAACCTTTCATTTGATACCCCATCCGGCTACCTTTGATAAAAAAAATTTTTTAAGGGCCAATTCGTTATTAAGGGGGACCCCCCTTAAAAATTTTTTTAAATTTTTGTTAAGGCCTTAACTTTTGAGAGGCCATCACTTCTGACATTTTCACAAAGTTAGAGCATTCTAGCTTCTAGAGTTTCTGAGGAAATTAGCTGGGACGCACGGACAGACGGGTCGCGAAACTAGTAAGTCTTTGTAAAAATTTTTTTTAACAAAGACCTTAAAAATGTGAAAATAATAGAGAAATTTTGAACATTTTTTGAACCTATTAATCAATAACTTGAATGGGAATAATGATGTGTTTCCGAATCTATAAATTTTATTTAACCATTTTTAGTGCATTTTGAAGTTGATTTTCTTATTTTCTAAAAAAAAATTTCTTAACTAAAACCTCGCAAACTGAGAGCAAGGCTTAAAAATCAGAAAATCTATGAATAAAAATAATGTAATGGCTGAATGTCTAGCAATAAAGATGCAAGGGCTATATGTATACAAAATAAATAATAATTTTTATAGTCATTTAATTTGTTTATTATTTTCTTTTCAAAAAAAAATATAAATTTGTTTTTTGAAAACTATAAGAATAATTAATCGCATGAATTGAAAAATAAGAGATACAAGTCAGATACACCTTACAACTCCCACTCAGTTTATGCTAATAGGCTTCCGAAAGCATTTTAAAAGTGTTTTTTTTTTTTAACAAAAATCACTGCAGCTGCCCGGTGGTTCCTCTTTATATACTTTACTATAACATTTAACTTAACTCAAATAAAATTAACTTAAAAGTACAAAAGACCACATCGCTGATTTTGTGGTGCAATCACTGACATACGAATTATACGTCGAACTAGCTTTCAAATTTGAAAAATTAGCTAAGACAAATTATTGAGCTACCTCAAGATTCAAGACTACAGATGACCCCAAAGTTCTTAAATGATTGCATTGACGATCTGGTACTAGATAAATATCTCTACAGAAACTAAATGCATTGAAAGAAAAGATGAGAATAAGCGAAATAGGCTGTATATCAACCACATGCTTATGTAAGAGAGACAGAATAATGGTTCTTCTATTCCACCTATCAAATATTTTTAGGTTAATATATAGCAAGCCTTATAAGTATACACATAGCTAGTCAAAAACTTATTCAAGTCAATGAGCAAGGAATGCTAACAATGAAAATCCGAGCATAATTTATTCTTAAGCCCAATCCCGGTCTTCAACTAAAGCTTGTTCGATAGACTTCATTCGTAAAAGTAAAGGAAAATGTTTTCTGGGACAAATATTTGAATATCATAACTCCTGATTTGAAAAAGCTGATTGCGTTGATTTGTCGACCAATTTATTTCCTATATGACTTCCAAAACTCTAATTCAGCATGTCCTCTATCATTCAAAAGAAAAACCAATTATAAATGCTCGTATACCGTTCGCGAATACTTGACTGTCAGCTACATGTCAAGAGATTTCATGGAATATCAACGTAATTAGGTAAGCCAATACTTTAACGGTTCATTTCATTTGTAGCCTCAAAAAGCTTACCTCATGGCATTCGCGAATATCGCGTTACACACATTCCTTAAATTATTCAGTTACTAATAGGTTTTGCATGTCACTTTTACCCAGAAGAAGGCTTCAATACTGTGGATAAAGTAATTTGATTTTTGTCCTGTAGTAACGTCAACCAATCAACCTAATGCTCGTGGAACATTGATTTCATTCATATTCCATGGCAATGATAACTTGTGTGGGATCTTTTCCGTCAAAGTTTCCAACTCGTAGATATACTCGTACATTAATTTGTAGAACTGGTGGTAAGAGTATATCTGAGTAATTTTCCGTGAAAATATGGTAAGTATTATGTATAGAGTAAAATTTAAAGAATTCAAGAATGGTGATATGCAAGTAATAAAATTTAAGATAATCTAAAGAGTATACTCAGCTCATCCGATTGTTAGAATAGTTACCTTTAGCAATAGTATTATTGCTGTAATATGGCGTCCTCGCTTCATCTAGTATCGAGTTTGGTGTGTCAATGAAGGAGGATATATTTCCGATTTCCACTATATCAAACTCTTTAGATTCATTGCAAACATTTTTATAGCTTGGCGATAATGTGTAATGGCAAGAGTTAGGAGAACTATAGGTAGAATATGGTGAAGTAGGAGTTAAGACTGTAGTACAGTCGATAACTTTTTCAGGATACCGTGGAATGTTCAATTGTGATGGTTGATTTTGTACAGGCAACATTTGATGAAAATTCGTTACACGGTGTACGTCCGTTGAACTGTTTATAAACATTTTATGTTCGAGTATTATCTTAATGCACGATTTAACAATAAATTCTGACTAAAACGAACACCGACACTATCCTTTATGCTTAGACACTGTCTGTTTATGTTTCCCTGAGTCAACACCGTATAATATTGCGCCAGCCGCCACACTTGCTTCCTCGATTCCTTCGACACGAGATACTAAATATAAAACATAGCGTACACTTCCGAAACACTGTCTCGTAGTAAGTATTGAAACTGTTGCCAAAATCCAAAAGAAAAGATGAAAAACTGCATGTCGTGTCTTTCCACATACGTAAGAAAACCGCGGGAAATCCCTATGACAAAGTATTCTATACTTAAATATCAGTTCGAGGCGTTTAACACTGGCTGCATGCCGAGTGAGCCGAGATCGGTAGCGCGTACGGATCGAACTACTGTGCAACTGTGAACTCGTGAAAAACTTATCCCTTTCTCAAGGCATTCCTACCGAATTGCTGGTACACTAATGAGACATCTTCCTCTTTTTAAAGACTTTGCTGATGTTGGTTTTTCCTTTACGCGCCAATGTGCTCTGGAATAAAGTACGTACATAAAACAAACGGAGCCCTGACTCTATGTTGGATATAAGCATTTCATGAATCTGGAGGAAAGATACAGTACCTATGAAGAAACAGAAATTAAGATCATGTGTGCACAGGATCGCAAGATGCACATATGGTGTCAAGCAAATGTGTGGCTTTAACACCACTCGATTCTCTGAGTCAAGTGATTTCAAGTCATCACAACCATAAATAGTCCCTTCTTTAATATTTTGATAGTGAACATCTAAGCATCTCTGGATAGATGATCATTCAGGAATATTATCCAGAAAAACAATTAAATGGCTTAGACCGTGTGCAGTACAAGTGACTTTGTTTAGCATAAATTTCTTGAGATTCATAAATAAATGTCTAAATAGAGGATATTCGATGAAATATTATTTACCTATGTAAATAATAGTTAGAGAAGGATTCAACAAAAATGCATCTTAGTTTTGATCTCTGGCTATATAACTGAAAACATTAATACCATTAGATAAAAGTTTAACGATTTATTATTATTTAGAAAAGTGACAGTGGATTAAACATTACCATATCTACAGAAAACGATTACGAATTAAAAAAATACATATTTATTATTTGAAGTCAGAACGCAGTATAGCAATCTTAATTGGAGCTAGTTTTTTATAGAATTTTGAAAGAAGCATGTCGTTAAGAGTTAATTTTCGATATAGTGTTGCTTTTGTGACAAAGCTTTTCATAAAATGGTTATTATAATTATTTTTTCTAAATTTCAATGATCTTTTTAAATAATATCGTCTCATTAAAGCATTTAAGCATACCAAAACCATATAGTAAATAACTTCTCATATCAAACCTTAAGGCAACGCTACTAGAAAAACACCATCATTCTGCTGTTTCAGTAATATTGCTTGCCTGAACCTTATCAAATCCTATAAGCTGCATATAACAAGTCAAAGTAGTAGGAAAGTGATTCTGGCTGAAGGATTTGGTAAACAACTTAGTAAATCAAACAATGCCCTTCAAATATCAACTTCACTTACATATAGAAACCTTCATTTAACATAGAAAAAAATAATATATGGTTATTGTGTGTTTAAATTTGCTACCATTTTGTCTGCATTTTACTGAGCTCTTGGTTTAGGCAGTTGCAATTATCTATCAATTTTACAAGCCATTCTTGAAATTTTTCTGTTAATCTCAACATATTTGTAGTATCTAGACCGCTTAAAAACACGTATCTCCCCACTACTACATATTATTGTTGCTGTAATTGTTAAATTTTCAATCGGCTGTAACTTTGATGGACTTATGCTGAGCTTTGATGGACTTATGCTCCTAATGCTAAGGTAACCGAATATGAACTAATGCGAAATTTACAGGTCCCCTTTATATTTGTGAACAACAATTTAAAATTTACATATCATACTATTACTTGCAAAAATTTTCACTTTTCTTTGCAATAAGCTGGTGAAGGCTGTTTTTGCTCTGAATGTAGGGCTCTTAAATGCGCAGTTCTCCTGGGCTACTCACTAAACACTTCCTCTGTAAATCTAAGAATCCAGCTTGGAACCAATTGACACATCAGTTTAAGCTAGGCCTCATTCTTCTACACCGTAAGGTGCCTTCAGGTTACAACAGTCTCTTTTTTGGCAGGAATGACCACCGAGCTCAACCTTGACACCTTTTAGTGCTGCAGTATGCCCTTTTTATCTATCAAGACTGCGCAAACACAATGCGTCATTCAATTTGATTTATCAAATGATTTGAGTATCTCTCCGACTATAGTTTCAGGTCTGCATTCGCTTTGTGTTGCTCTTACAAGACTGTTTTCAATCACTGAGAGAGCATAGCTTCTCTATCTTAGCTAACTTCTCGCTGACGCCTTCACATTTCTATGCTGATATATGCATAGTTTTGTTGTACCCTTGCGATTACGAGCACCACCAACCTGGAGACTCTTTAATGCGCACTTATAATCCAAAGCGCCCCTTGTCTCAGCGTCTGTACCAAGCACTTATGGCGCAGCTCCTTGCTGAGAGCGTCCCCCTTAAATTCTGACCCATAGAGTAGAATAGATTGCATGGCATTTATTAGGAGCAGTCACCTTTATTATGTGGAACCCTCAATATAAGATATCAATAGAGTAAGCACCATTACTTACGCTACAGCTTTATCAGATGTCGCTCTGTTTTGCTTGCAAGAACTCATTTTTAATTCTATCAGCATGTCCAAGTATTTCACTGCTAGTTTCAATGGTTGATTCTCTGATACGAATGATCATCACTCTGGGGGTCATGGTGATATTGCGAGCAGTATTTTAGTCTCTCACTCAGTATTTGAGCTTGCCTAGACTAAATTATACGCGCTTGACTATCCATCCAGCAACTAACACCACAGTTTTATCTGCATTGCCAACCAAGCGTGACTCATCTGGTAACATATGTTTCTGTAACCTGTCGCACAAAATACTCCGCCAGTCAATGCCGAACATGGAGCCCAGAACAACTCTTGATGTATTTTTTTTAATTCTGTGCTAACCTTTCTTTGATTCATGGAGTAGTGCCTTAAAAAGCTGTACCCATATTTTGGTGTCTAGGAAAGACTTTTCAGTGCTCCCAAAATACCTGCCCATGTAGCGAAAAGAAAGTCATTTCTGGCATAAATAGTGACTAGCAGGGTAATCAATTGGGTGGAAATGCTATAGATCTCTGCAAGCTGGACTACTCTCCTTTACTTTCAGGCCATAATGCCATAGAAGCAGGTGTCCAGTGGCATGAACTGCGTCAGCAAATCTTCCCCTGCTGAGTTTTCAGAGCGCTTTCCTGACCGTGTTTACCACACATAATAGGTGGTATGCAAACGGCTAGTCAGGACTCTCCTTTCTTAATCTGTGATTGCTAAATGTGGGGCTGCTAAACGTCCAGGACGTCTGGATTCCCCATTAAGCACCTCCCCTCTCAGCCTGAGAAGCTAACTAGCAACTAGCAATTTTTTTACGCCTTGCAACGCCTTCAAGCTGGTGAAATCCTTCTTCAGCTGGTAGGGAGAGAGAAAGAGGGATTAATAGAAAAATGATCTCCAACCCCAACGTTCCCGGCTGTCATGAGCTCTTTTTATCTTTAGGGATTACTCAAGCATAATTTGGCACATGATCCCATCTACCAACTGATGGAAGCATCTATTATACTTGTGTTTGTTCCAGAAGGTTTCGATGTAGCCTGTCCTTTCTTTTTCATGCAAGAAAAATTGTTTAATGCAAAAAATATGTTTCAACCCACAGTCGGAGGATTACAACTTACCAATCTTGTGTAAGTAAGACTAAAACACCCATTCCCGTTCGAGAGCTGGGTCAGGTAGGAGTCAGTCTCACTATGCGTTCGATTGAGCCATGGTCTATGATTTGTGCTGTTGACTCAGAACTCCTACCAACCGTTGAGTGAGCATTGTCTCCCTCGTATTTTTCTTTCAATGCAAGTAGATAGCACACCAATCTCTAGCCAAGAGGTCCAAAGATATCACGCCTGCAATAACTATCACTGCCAGATCAGACACTGGAGCATTATGAAGTGGCAATCTTCAGTGCTCCTGTTCTCTATACTCATATCAAGTATTATCTGTACAGCCCCTTGATGAGAGTGTCACCAAATATTTCTGTCCTATACAGTAGCACCAACGATATGGATCTAATCAAAAGTTGTCTTCTTGGTGGATTGGGTTCCCTTACGTTGGTCATAAGTTAACTCAGACCGATATGCCTGAAGCAGTTTTATCATGTGTCATCCTATTTTTACCGAAGGAGTTCATGTTTGAGTTGATTGCCAACCCCAGATAGATTATAAAAAGTTTCAATTCAACCAGTACTTTGACAATACTGATCACTCTTTTTCTGGAGATTTTCTTCTTTGTTAAGATGGCCAGTTCAGATTTCTACTATGTAAAACTGAATGCGCAAATAGCCATCCAGTCTTTCACCTGGTGCATGAGAATACCAAGTTTAAATTGCACCTGTTTGACCGTGTATTCAGTAACTAGCACCGCAACATCATCCGCCTAGCCGATCAGGTATGACTCATCCGGCAGCTCTAGTTTCAGTACCTCATCGTGCAATATGTTCCACAGATCTGAACCAGGAGAGATCCTTGAGCAATATCGGATGTAACTTCCATCTTTTGTTTGCCTTACGTCGTATCATAAAGTAGGTATCGGTCCTTCAGCCAGTCTCTGAAACACCATATAAGGTATTCTGGAACTTGAAAGCATCATTTTAGCGTAATTAGAATATCCATCCATCTAGTGGAGCTGTAGGCATTTTGAACCTCGAGCGTAACCAACAGAGCACCCGTCGCTTGGTTTAGCTTTGTGACTCCGCCTTTTGGACTGCACTTACCACCACTTCTCTTCCATTGATGGTAGAACATCCTTCTGTAAAGCCGTACTGTCAAGGAGATAATACTCAGCAGTACCAATTGCGTCAGTGAGCTTTGGCTCGATAAATTTCAGCACTTTTGTAACAATATCCAGCATGCACAACAGTTGGTATGCAGACAGCGATTTGGGACTCCCTTAGTCTTTTTCATGAATATGAGCCTTGCTACTTTCTAACACTCCGGGAAAATCCTTTCCCGCAGGCAAGCGTTGAATATGTGGACCAGCAAGTCAAGGCAGTGGTAAAAGGCGAGGTGGGACTCCGCAGCTGTGATGCCGTCTAGACCTTAAATTTTCCTTGTTTTCAATGAAAAGAATACCTCTCTCAGTTCCAGCTGCTCAAACAGTGAGCTTTTGACTGCTGTTTTGCCATAAACGGTGTCAACATGGCCGGGATGGGTGGAGAAAAGCACCGGACTCTCTCGCCCAGCTTTTCTGTTTCCTTTGTGCAGAGTCTGCATAGGATACCAATCTTCCGCATAATTAGTTGTTATAACCACGGAAGTCACCGCAGTTGCAGACATTAAGCTTCAGCAAAAGGGTGCGTAGCCTGGGGCGGCATTCTGAGGCCGAATAATGCTGAGTCATATCGAGGGTCTTCCGAGATACCCTCTGCTTATGCTGAGCCACCTTACACATAAAAACTAACACGAAGGGAAAAGGACAGGAAAAATTAATATCTTAGCAAACCATGGACGTTATATTTTCTTCTTCTTCTTAGCACTACAGCCCCTTTCGGGCCATCGCTTCCTGCAAACAGCGCCTCCAACTGTCTCGGTCCGTTGACCGCGTCATCTGATTCCGAAATCCAAGCAGCGATAAACTGTCTTCGTCGACCGAGTCAGACCAGTGTTTCCTCGGTTTCCCCACTGGCCGTCGGCCTTCAGTTCTCCCTACGAATGCCTTCTTGGGTATCCGTTGTTCGTCCACACGATTCATGTGTCCAGTCCATTGCAACTTCCACAGTCTTACAATCGTTGAGACCTCCAGTCCGTCAAAAATTTCATACAGCTCATGGTTGTATCGAATTCGCCATTGGTCCCCGTCTAGCTTCGCTCCGATTATTCGCCTCAGGACCCCTCGCTCAAAGGCGTTCAATATATTTGCGGATGCTTGGGTTACGGTCTATGTTTCACACCCATAGCATAACACAGGTCTTATCACAGATTTGTATACTTAGAGCTTTGTTTTTCTGTGTATGCAGCTGGTCTTCAAGATCGTCAATACTGAATAAAATATTTTATTTGCGAGCTGTATTCTTCGGCACATTTCGTCTCTTTAATTGCCCGTATTCATTATTTTGGCGCCCAAATACACGAATTTGCCCACATTTTCGATACTGTATTCGCCAAGTGTGATATTTTGTGTGTTTGGGGTATTTTCCCTCGACTGTGTCATGAGCTTTGTTTTATTTTCGTTGATGTGTAGCCCTACTAGTTTTACTTTGCTGTCGAGTTTCAGGAAGACTTCTTTGGCAGTTGTTAGTGACCGTGACAAAATGTTGTCCGCATAGGCCACTACCTGGCTCGACTTGTATAGTAATGTACCTCGCGTATCGACAGGTAGCTCTCCTTTGACGTACTCCAGAGCCAAATTGAATAGCAATGGGGCCAGCCCATCTCCCTGCCTTAGTCCGATATTTGTGTCAAAGGCATCGGTGAGTTGGTTATTGATGCGGACTTGGGCGGTCGTCAACGTCATTGTTATTTTTTATCAAAAGGTAATTTCCACAGCAAGTTCAACATTTTTGAGATACCAATCAAATAAACAGACTCCTCAATAATTGTTCGTGCATATATATCAAACAAGATGTTAATCAAAAAAGCAAATTACAATAAACTAGAATGATATGCAACGGATAAAAGAATGTCACAAAATAAGGAAAAATATTCACTATTTACTTACTCTTTCTTTTTCTGTAGATCTCTGAGCGCTCGGCGAAGAACACAAAAAAAAGAGGCGGAGTGACTAAAAATTTAATTCATTCTAAGTTCAAACTCATTAATTATAGGTAAACGGCCACTTCATCCTAATATTTTATCCGCCCGTGCGTTTCCATTAATTTAAGCATTGGTTTAGTTAGATAATTTCATCTTTTATTTCTGCCGCATAAGTTATCCAATAATTCAGTTTTTTGGTAAATTTAAACCCACTAAGCAATTCTAGCTGACACTTGTATTCAAAAGAAAAAAGTCGAAGATAACGGAATCCACTCTTCTATCGTACGAAGATGACTTATCACATCACGTATTGCAAAAAAGCCCTTTCTTTATGCAAACTTTTGCTTAACACATGAAAATTCACAAGTTCTATCTTCACTGCATAATAAGAAGGTGATCAACTCAATCACAATAATTCACACGATTTAATTGTCGCTTTTTTCCACTTTTCCTACACACTTATTATTTTTTTCCATACAACAAACACTAGGAAAAAACCGTTCTACTATCAAAAGTATTTTTTCCACTACTTTCTTAGTTTGACCAGCCTGACAAACTTTTTAATTCACCTTCCGTTTCCAAGTCATCTACTATCCAACTCAACTGTTTTCTTCACTGTTAAAGCTCAAATTTTATTTTAATTTATTTAATTAATACCCTAAACTTCCAAATTCGACTTCCAAACAAGACTTTCATTCCCCCAATTTCTTACCAAAAACTTCCACCGAAACCACAAAAGAACCAATCCCCTCATATCCAAAAACCAGCTAACGTCTTAATCCCCTCAAATCCAAAAACCAAATCCTGCAATCCTTTCATTCCTTATTACCGCTGCCGTACCCGGTTAATGCAATCGAAGTTCAATACACTTCGATCCCGCCACCCACACATCTTTTCCATATCGACAAACGCAACAATTTCCATTTCGCATATATGGCGACTTTCATAACCATGATAGCGTTTGATTATATGCAAATCGTCATATACAAGTATACGGAAACAATTGCTTTTGCCTATATCCCAGAAAGAGTTTTTCCTGCACTCGGGAAAACTTGAACCCAGGGTCCCAGTGGACCCCCGGTGGAGAATCCACGATGCTACCAACGGAGCCACCTTCTGTTGATCTCCCATCTATCGAATCAGCAAGTTCAACTATGCACCTTTCCTAATGGGCATGGAAATGAAATTTGTTAGTAGGGAAGCGTGGATGAATATTGTTAAAATTATTTAGTATGAAGGAAGGAATGAAGTTTTGTTAGGGAAAAGGTATCATATGAAATTTTGTTAATGGGAAGTAATAAATGGAGTGTTGTTAGTGGGAAAGTTAAGATTATTATGATAATATTATTTTTTTAAGCTAAAAGTGGGGCGAAAGGATAAGATGGAGACGATGGGGACATAAGTTTATAAGGAAATTGTTAAATGTTAATAAATATAAATAAATATACCAAGAAAGAGGTATAAGTGCCCAAAAGGACGTGGAGAATGCCGGTACGCCGGAATTCGCAGCATAGTATATAGCCAAAGCCCCACTGATCATTGTTTACATTGTCTACTGCATCTTGCCAGCAGCTAACCTTACTGCGGTTAATCATTTTAGAAAGGCATTTCTTGGCTAACTTAAATGGTATCAATTACTTGCATTTCTCGTCATGGCTCCATACGTACCCGTTGAAATTCATTTTGAAGTTTGTGACACTCTCTTTGCCATGCAGCAATTTTTCTAGACTGCAAGTACGCCTGGGGCTTGCCCTGTTGGGGTCATGGATGTGGTATAGAAGTGCTACAGAAAAACGTTACAATGTTAATCGTTGAGTTCACAACGTCTAGTTTTTCAGTCCCTTGTAATTCGTCCAGAAATGGTGCACCTGCTGTAAGCACCTCGACGAACCTCTTGATGTCCATCCCCCCAATATTCCAACCAATCGTGGAAGGCTGACAATATGGGCGTTAGGAGATAACATCATCGATTTCAAACAGAATTTACTGATGATCACTCGTAAAGAAGTCCTCTAATACTCTTCAATTATTCTGCCTCCATACTAAAGACTCCGTGGCAAATATTTGTCGGGTATGGTTCCTTCAGAGCTCATATAGTGGAAAATCTGCATATCGCTAGTGTTCAGCATGACAAACTCTGTCTCAGCCAACATATCTAGGACTCTTTTTGTCTATGGATCAGTTTGAGGGATGCCCCATACGATTGCTTTAGCATTGAAGTCTTTAAACAAGTACGTGGCCATCTCCATTTGACACGGCATCATCTACATATTAAGCTTGGTTTGGAAAGTTTATATTTCATTTTTCAGGGTTAGATACGCACTAAAGAAAGCAGCCCCTGAACTCCGAACTCACACGAAACCATCCCTCTGTCCATTGTCCTCCACTAGAAAATCACCGCTGTTCCGATTTTAGATGGCAGCACTACCAGTTTTGTCAGGGTAGTGTGATGACAAACCTTTGTTATGATGTTGCTCACTCATGGCTTTCTTGTGATCTTGAGTAGTTGCGATAATGTGTAGGGTTTCCTACAGGAGACAGGTCATCAGAGTTCTGCATTTACTTTGGCTAGGGCTTCCTAGCAAAATTTAATGCTTTTATAAATCTAAAATGACCTTGGAATTTGATTTTGGATCAGCATTCTTGTAAACGATACAGTGTACCTCCCTCTTACTTTTTCCTGTTATTCCCATACCACTACATTTGTAGCATAGGAAACTCCTGTTGTGTCCGTTATTTCGCTGTGCAATATGACCATAACCAAGGCACTCAAAACAGTAGATATGTACTGCTCTTTGTCATACTCTGCAGAAAGTCCACCCTTTACTTTCTTTCCTTTTGCTCGGAAATTGTTATGCCTCCGTCTCAGTCAAGTTGATGATGGATTTCTGGTGTCAACATCACCTAGACCCTGCTTTCGCCAGGAAACTCCCTTTTTATCCCTTTTTCTACCTTGGCTAAGTTCTTGATGCAGTCAATGTCCCTGATTTCGATCGTTGCCATCAGCTTGAGTAAGAGTACAGTTGTTCTTTGACCGATAACTTTCTTGATTGTATCGCAGAATGCTTCAACATTATTGGCCGTTGCTCCTAATTCGACCAATATGTAGCCAGACTAGATTAGATACACTGCTTTAATGGTAGCTTTAGTGACTTCAAACATTTCATCTCCCCATGTCTCTCACAAGACTTTTGCTTAGGATCTGCCCTCCTCAGCTTTCACGAGTAGTGCTTGCCGCCGGGGTCTTTGTTGCAGTTTTAGGTAAGTTTCTCGCCAGAAAGTTTTAGGTAAACTTCTCGATAGAAATTTACTATTGCGCATAGTAAATTATAGTCATATACAAACATATGTATGTATGTAAAGGGTGGTCCAACCAAAATGCACAATGTTAATTGCAAATAAAACCAAAAGTTTTCAGAGAATTATGTTAATATTTTTTTTTATACAATATTAAAAAGATCTATGACAACTATGTGTAAGACATGATATTGCCCAAATAATTGCCACGGCTATGGCGGCGCAATTCTATCCGATGGTTCATATTTTCAATGACTCTGAGACATAATTGAGGTTCAATGTCGTTAATGTGCTGAACTATCTCATCCTTTAGCTCTTGAATTGTTCTTAGTTTATTGTCGTACACTTTTTCTTGTAAATATCCCCAGAGAAAGAAGTCTAACGGTGTCAAATCACATGATCGTGGTGGCCAATTAACATCATCACAACGTGAGATAACACGACCATTGAATTCCCCGCGCAAAAGAGCCATTGTTTCATTGGATGTGTGGCAAGTGGCACCATTCTGTTAAAACTACATATCGCCTAGGTCCATAACCTCTATTTGTGGCCACAAAAAGTTCTTTATCATCTCCCAATAGCAAACACCATTCACGGTAACTGCTTGGCCATCCTCATTTCCGAAGAAGTACGGCCCGATGACGCCACCAGCCCATAAGCCGCACCAAACGGTCACTCTTTGTGGATGCATTGGCTTTTCAACAATCACTCATGGATTCTCATTTGCCCAAGTGCGGCAATTCCGCTTATTTTCTTTGTAAGGTCACTTCTGCCCTTCTGTCTGTTCAACCAAAAATTCGGCGTATTGCTGGCACTTGAAATAGTCAATAGGCTTCAGCTTTTGAGTCAACTGAGCCTTGTAAGCGTGTAAACTCAAATCTGCATTCAAAATTCGCATCAATGATGTTCGTGAAGTGTTCAATTGTTGGACACAGCAACAAATCGAAGTTGACGGCTCTTCTGCCACACTATCGCGAACAAAAAAAAATGTTTTCCGCAGAACGAACTAGGCGCTTATTCACAGGTGATTTTTCATTTTCTACAGACCCGGTTTGCTGAAATGTGCAATGTTGTGGACACATTTGTTCGATTAAGCTGACCAAAAAAACCACAAAGTGCATGAAATGTGTTTCAATTTGAACGCCCATCTTCGTAAAAGGCTTGAACAACCTTAACGCGCTGCTCAATTGTGTATCCCTCCATGGCTGAATTTGTCAAAAATTGAAACAAAGAAATGTCAAATAAAGAGGGGGTGAAAAACTTGACGTTAGGGTGTGATTCACAAATAACATCGTCCACTATATATATATATATATATATATATATATATATATATATATATATATATATATATATATATATATATATATATATATATAAATATATATATATAGGTATATATATATATATATATATATGTATATATGTATACATATATATATATTTATTTATATACATATATGTATATATATATATATATATATATATATATATATATATATATATATATATATATATATATGGGCTGTAACGAACTTTGTGGCCACGCTAGGGGTACAAATTTGGCTCAGATTTTCCCCAAATTTTCAGAAAAGGTATATTGAGTAAATATCTCTGTCAAATTTTTTAAGCCAGCTAAATCGGCGGAGCGAAAACAAAATGGCGGTAATTTTATCTGCCCTGACCAAAGTATAGCTCCGAATTGGATAAAATTTGGTACAGAGGCTTACTGAGCTATATGATGCATTTTACAATAAAAATAACCAAAGTCAAAGCATCTGAAACAAAATGGCGGCCGCCCCAATGTCAAAAAAACTTAAAAAAATTCGTTTTTGAAGTTGTGATCAAACCTTTCAAGCAATGTTGATAAAATTTGATGCTTAGGTAAAAACTATAAATATCTAAAGAACTGTGTGAAAAACTAGAGGTCAGGTTCCAAAGAAACAAAAGGGTGGCTAGTTAAATCCTGAAATTTCAAAAACTTTTAAAAGAAGCAGTTTTAATCTAATGAATATGAAACAGTATTAAGATATAAAATAATTAGATCCAAAACTTTTTCATTTTGTTGAGCACCCATGGGCAGGTTTCAAAACAATGGTGGTTCAAATTTGCAATTTTTCAGATTCTTGTGGCCCTCTAGCGGCCATATTTTCCAACGAGATTTACGAAACTTGGAATTACAAATAGCTGTACTAAGTTTTTATATTTTTTTTCAAACTATCAAAATTGGATGAAAAACAAACAAATCGAACATTTCAAATCTAATATTTTTAGCTGCCATCTTCAATAAAAACTGGATCCTTTTGTCCTGTATAGAGCAAAACTCCGATTTGCACGAGATTTGGCATATGAATTGATGAGAGCTTAGGACACAAATATTTTTGAAAAACCAAAATCAAATGCATCCATTCAAAAAGGCGGCTCCAAAAGGTCAGAAAGCAAGTGTAATTCGGTATTTTATAGCAACTGAAATAATGAATACTTTTCATGGAAACGTTTTAAATGGCTTAACTTGGAAGTATTTATAAAACAGGCCATTTTTAAGGGGATTGTAAAATATTTTAAAATACCCTGCTAAAATGGTGACCTGTCTGTCGGTCTGTGTTTTCTCGCAAACCACATTCACTACAATGATGAAACTTTCTTCGTAAGTTAAAAGTAGTGCCCCCTCAAAAGTTGCAGTGCAAAAAAATATTCTAAAGTGATTGAATATGGTCTCCTATATAGAGGGAGTGACTTTTAAACCTTTTTTTTTTTACCAAAGGTAGCCGATATGGGTGTCAAATATAAGGTTTTGGTGAGATATTTTCAAAACGGGTCCGAAACAAGGGGCATTTGCAAGGAGGGCTGCAGAGTCGGGAGAAATGTACAAAATATTTGTCTCCCGCCCCTCTGGAAAAAACCATGAAAGTAAGTCTTTATGAGTACAAGGCTAACAAATACTTCAGAAGTTAAATTTCGATAAACTTTGTTAATAATCACACATTTTATGAATTTCACGTTTTCATCTACCTATGTATCCTCTTACTGCAAGCCTCAGGGCAGAGTTCAAGGCCTCCGCTTTTATGAAAAATTCAAGGAATGCATTCAAGACCTTACCTGATATTGCGCTAAATGGGTTAGTAATTCCTAGATACACCATTCTTTGCAGCCTGTCCAAGCAAAACAACGCTCAAGAGCGGTCTACTTTATGCCAGCAGACTTCAGATGCCTAGCAAATTAGTGGCTTGAAAATCAATATACGAGTTAATAGCCATAAGGTCTGCTTAAACATCAAGCCCCATGGCTTGCCAAAAGCATTTTTGCACTATCCATAGTTTGTTGGCCCGCTTGTTCATTACAAAAATATACTCTTTTCGACGAAGTTTTATATCTAAGAGGACCCTAAAATGTTTAACTTCTGATCGCAGCTGGAAAGCGATACCATCCATTTGGGCTGAAGTTCGATCATCCGTTTTCCTTTTCAAATGAAGGAAACCAAATAGTTTTGAGTAGTCCTGGCACCACTACTGCAGTGTGTCCAGAGCATTTTGCATATTCCTGCAAAGAGCCTTAAGATGCTTATCTGTGGCAATCAGAACTATGTCATGCGCAGATTTCAGCAAATAGATTTCCTATGGCTGCATGCAACGAAGGAGATTGTTGATCAATATGTTCCACAGCAGTGGTGAAATGAGGACATCTCTTCCCTATCTGGAACTCATTATCCACCCTTAGTCATTCTGGAGAGTATTCTGTGCTCGAACAATCTATGGCTTAGTCCCAGGGGCTCTTGCTGCTTCACACCAGGAGTTTTCCAGTATATGATCGAACGCTCCCTCAGTATCAATAAATACCCCTAGTGCATATTTTTTCCATCCATCACCTCCTCAATTCTCTTAACTAGAGAATAAAGACGTGTTTACAAGATGTTCCCCGTTTATATGCATCTTATCTAATTCAGAGAGGATTACTTCTCGGTGAAGTCGATTTTTTCGGCTCAGAGTAGTCACTTTTTCTGGGCTTTGGAATAAACATAACTCTGACTATCTACCAAGATGTGGGTTTGTATGTGTAATAAGATCTTCCTCGGATACAACATCAACTTATTGGATTTCACCTTGTTCATAGGAGGACCAATACCATCAAAAGACTCGAGAAGATGCGGGATCCAATTCAATGTAACCGCTTGCTTTGCCAAGTTCCAACTCCTCTTTTCTGCTCTTCCTCCTTGTGGAGGCATGAGCAAGTTTGTTAAAGATTCCTGATGGATGACCTGATCACACCCAAAGTAAGTCTCCATCAGAACTTCTCGTTGGTGCAAATTTAATTTTATAAAGGTATTGTCCGGTTTTTAAATTGAGTTTTAATTAAAAGTATAGTCCTTACTGAGGACTTTGAAAAATTTTGCATTCTCTTGCATACTAAGAGTCTCCTTACAAAACTTCATAAAAGAAGCCTTTTTAGAGTTACTTACTTTCCTAGTATATTTGCCTTGCGACACCCTGTAGGTCCATCAATCAGCCTCTGCGTTTGTCTACAGTGCGATCCCAAATAATTTTCTCATAGAATTTTGTGGATTTTGCAGTTTTTCATTTGACCATGCAACTTTTGCTCTGATTAAGCTTCAATTCAGAAGAAAGCTGGCAGCAGCTTAGAGTTGTTCTGAATCCCTCAATATTTCTTTAAACCATCTGCTTGACAGTTTAAATGGTACAGATAGTTCCACTTTCACTTTCAACTTATATGTCTTTCAGTCTGATATTGATAAGTTCCTCAATATTCGCTGCACCTTTATATGTATGCCAACATGAAATTCAAGATATCTATGATGACAATGTGTAGTTTCATTCGTGATCTTCTAGCCTTGAATTGCTTGTGCTATTTTTGGCATGGCTTGAGTTTTGCCTATCACTTTCTATCTATTGTACGTGACGAAAGTAAGTTTAAGCCTGTGCTCAAAATTGTCCGTCCACTAGACGTTATAAAGTTCTACAGCTATTCACTTCAACGATTGTTGTTACTTTTGCCCCACTTATGGTGATGTATCGCTATCCAATATCTGGTCAATGCCTTTAGGCTCAGCCAAGACTACCCAGCAGAATGCTGGGGGAGGTAGAGCCGTAGAATATAGAACATAGGCTCATACAACAATAATGCCATGCCAACCCATGTCTTCGATCAGATCCTTTATCACAGAAGATTCTACTGCCACACATTTTCATTCCTTAGATATATTTGTTGCTCATCCATATCTATTGAAAATTGGGATGGAATGGGATGATTTTGCATGGCATGTTGCAAATTCTCCTTCTTTTTAGCACTACAGCCCCTCTCGGGCCTTCGCTAAGAGATAGTTAGAGTATCTCATTTTCATGACCGTATTGATTTTTTCGGAAGTTAATTTGGTCAGTACTATGCTCCCGTGGGTCTGCTCAGCTATGAAATGATCTAATTAAATCAGTACATATCACCACTGAGTGAACACTCGTAGTCTGTCCGGAAAATCCCCTGAACTAAATCACGTTGTTCGCCAACGAGATTTGAACCTGGGACCTTCGGCTTATGCGTCTCATGCTCTAACCACTAGACCACACAGACTTTATACTGCAAATTAGTTTGGGTGAATTTAGAATCCTACCTAAGCCTCCCTCCTTTTCACAAGTTCCCATGTAGGAAAGCTGATTTTGAGTTTTCATGAGAAAAAATGAAGATGCGACCTGAAGACAGACCTCAAAACATCCATATTGACCAAATCCATCCCGACCAGTAGGGCAGTTTTTCTGTGATTAGTCTGTACACCGCCCTTTTACTTAGATAAACTGATCTTCCTGCCTTATTTAGATACTTCTGGGTTGTGAGGCAGTCTGTATTGTCCATAGGTCTTTGACTGTTGAGGTACATACTATAGCCTGACCAACTTAGTGAGGGTGCCTTCATTCCCAATTATAAACATTGCGCCCTTAGAAGCTCAGGCCTTGACGAATATCACTTTGGTAAATTATTCTTTGGTCCATTCGTGCGAGTATTTAACATGCATTCGTGCGAGTATTTAACATGCAAGATGACAAACAGACCATTCATTCTGTATGAAGCAATGATATTCCTCGAGATTTTAAGTAAGTGCTCCGAGAATGGTCTCTCTCACTCTAGATCAACCGGGCCTATGCAGCAGCTTCTGGTTGGTTACCATAAATCAGGATTGAGGCCTTAAAGTGAGTCTGGTCTCCTGAATCTTGGTACTCTGAAGGACCTGGTTTATGGTGGTAATCTGGCATCTCCGACTGTTCTGGGCTCAATATGCGCCTCTTCTTATATATGAACGCTTTCTCGCTACTTGGTGTTTCTGCTATTTCCATTGACATAGTCAATGTTTGAGTGCTTATTGGTGAGTTGCATCACAACTCGAGATATTCTTAGAGGTTCTCGTTGAGACCCCCAGATTCCGTGTCTCTACCGCCGCAGTGAGTGGATTTCCAATCTTCGATTGGCTGCTCCCTAGGGTAGTTAGTAACTGAGTAAATCAAACAGAAATCAACCGCATGAATAATCTGCAGAAATCTTGACGAAATTCAATATACAATAACTGAAATCTGAAGGATGGTTTTTAAATAAAATGTATAGTACATTCAATATGATCATCTGGTGAATATCTAACCAAAACGTAACACTTTTAAGGTCGTTTTCCTAGTAACATGTTTCGAATAGATGTAAATTTTTTCTGGAAATTAGAAATTTTCCATTATCATCTTCGGTGGACTAAGCAAGTTTTAAATGAGTAATTTCAAAAATATCACTAATAGTGATTTTTAAGATCGAATTATTACATGCCATACAAAGTTTCCTCATAACGAAATAAATTCAACATTTACAACATGCAATAATTCGGCAGGACTAAAAATGAAAGACGTGGATCCCTTGTTTATTTACAAATACGATTATACTTGCTATAATATCTTATCCTCGCGGACCGTTAACTATGAACTATAACTCTCATCCTGTTTTCTATTGTCGTCACACTTTAACAATTTCTACGAGCATGATAAACAACTATTGCTTTTTAATGAAAGTTTAATGTAGGTCTACAAGCATAATTTCATACATTTACGTCTTGACTGCTCCTGTACGCTAGTGGAATTTCCCTAGAGTTAGTTTTTAAAGAGAATAGTAATAACGGCCATAAACGTAAAGTTATCAAAATAAAGAAGACCCATAAAAAGAGCGTGTTATTTAATTGTAAGGAGAACAGTAAAAATTTTTCATTAGAAGTTTAATCTTCATGAGATAAGAATGTAATAAAAATCATCGACATAAAGAAAGTTTGCTCTCCTGTGACTTGATCTACGCCATGAGTTTTGTACACGGATTAAATGGAAGCAATGACATGAAGGACAATCCTTACGAAAGGAATCAAGTGCACTCTTTTCAAGCAATAAACAGTGCTTTCAAGATGAGACAAAACAACAGATACGAGGTCGTGAAAAATAAATGGATAAGATATGAGAAACAGCAACAAATCTTTGATTCGCAAGACACGTTATGCTCGGTAGCAATTGAAAGTTTGCGAGAGTAAGGATTTTAGATAAGTTATCCTGTTTTTCAGTAAATGTTTTTGGTTTGAATTTCAATTAAGTGAGGCATTCGTAAAAAAGATATTTGAAAAATATGTCCTTCTAACTTCTACACCTTGCTCCAGGACAACTCAGTGTGCTTTAAGTTTAAGAGAGCTTTTGATGAGACTTTCAAGGCGGTAAGAGATCTTTTAACATTTATGTATGATTATCAAATAATCTATCAAAAACATTTGGCAAACAGTTCAACTGCCTTGGTCTTACAAGTAATTCATCCAGTGCCGTAGCTAGGGGCGGGCCAGGTGGGCGGCCGCCAGAGGTGCAAACTTTTGACACGTATTGCCACAACCCGAGAGTGCGCAAAAGGGCAGCTAAAATAAACATGCAGATTATAAACCCGCCCTTAACTTACACAAACCGTTTTTGTCAAATCCTAAAAAACTGATTTGACATACAAACTAATATGTTTTTCATATAAGAACGCTCGGGAAGCCTAGCTGACTATACCCTATGTGCACAATTTATTGTTTTTTTATGTGAAAAAAATTGTCGATTTTTTTAGGAAAACAAAAAAAATATTTCATTTTTTGACATTAGAAATGATCATTAAGTGTAATGTCACTGGAAAGTCATGAGGGCAAATAGGCTCAAAACATAAACTTAAGTAATGACTTAGAGAAAACAGAAAAAAGTTATTGGTGAAGTAAACACAAAACATCATTCTTAAGTATTACAATTCTAGTCAAGTTATTTCAGTTATTGTGATTGTCTATTTACAAGTAGAAACCACCACTGAAAAAGCTGTCTGGATCCCAATTTCGAAAGATCAGAAGTAAAACGCTAAAAATTAGCCCATAGATTAAGCAAGTAAATATCGCCAAATCCAGAACAATGTGACATGACAATTACATTGCTGTCCGAAAGTAACACAACTTCTACAAAAAATATTGATGAGCTACTTGATAAAGACGAAAAAAAGGATCATACTGATAATGAAACAGCTTCAGATAAAAACGACAACCAGGGTATGCGTTGATACATTTTATTGTTGCTGATACTAAGTATTAGTTTAGATAGGTGCTTCAAAAAAGGTCTTATTTTATACTGTCGTGTTGTGTCAAATCACATTCACAGTGTTCACAGTTACTTCAAACCAGAAGTGTGTGGGGTTCGATTATACCGGGAACCACGCAGTGCAAGCAGGAAAAGGTACCTAGTTGTTTTAATGGACTCATTGATGACAACCAATAGGCACAGGTTTGATACACAGATATTTTACTTGTTTTAATCAAATGTAGTTTTTCTATCAATTTATATTTTGTTTCGAGTAAGTTTTATTGAAAAGTTTGCTCGCCGGCCGCTGCGAGGCTTCATTGTCACCAGAATTTTCGAAGTGATAAATTATGCATATAGAGTGTACTTTGAATTCCCTACAAGTGGCAAATAGCTCGTCACGCTTTATTAGTAATTTTTTGTTTATTTAATAAAATCTAGCATATTGATAAGGTTGACTGGCAAACATCTAGCGCTGATTGTGCTTTGCAATCAAACTCGTTGAGTGAAATGTCTTCACAAAGATACGTAGTTCATTATGGCAGTCTTACAATTGTTTTTTTCAGGTGGTGTAACGACATTACATATAAACGTTGGATTCGGACATTGAAAATCCTGTGTGCATAAATTATAATGACCCCAGGTCATGGCCCAAAATAGACGACAAGGTTAAATGTTGTCTCATTGAATGTGGAGCAGAGCAGGGAAAAGGCTGCAATTTAAGGCTTTCAACGACTGATGATAGCAGAACCTCTTCAGTTGATTGGTTTCAGAAAACCTTGTTAAATAAGGAAAAAATAGAGAGGAAGTGGCTTACTCGTATTTACAGTGGTAATGCTAAATCTATTTTTGTTTTCCATGTTTACTTTTCAGTACGAAAGAAACAATTTTCGCATAAGGTTTTCGTAATTGGAAACATTTGAATCCGAGAATAGAAGAACACAAAACACTGTAGAACATCGTAAATGTTACATAACATGGAAAGAAATAGAAATGCGATTAATGAAAGGTAAAACTTTAGACAGAGAATTACAATGTGGAATATTCGCAGAAAAATAAAAGTGGAGATATATTCTAAAGGAAGTCATAGATGTAGTAATGTTTTGTGGCACTGAGAAGAGGGGTCGAATAAATTGGAGATCATAAATCTGATATATTTTTGAGTATTGTGGCACTCCTGCCCAAACACAATCCACAAATGAAGGAACACGTGTCCTCTATTACCAAAGGAAGCCTTTCATACTTCTCACCAAGTATACAAAATGAAATAATTTCAGCACTAATATCAGAAGTCAAAAATAAAATTGTGGCGAAAATTCTGCAAGCAAAATATTACAGTCATTTGATTGTACGCTGGATATCAGCTACCAAGAACAAATGTCAGAAATCATACGCTATGTAGATACAAATAATGGAAAGTGTACGGTTGAAGAAAGTTTTTTAGCTTTTATAAAAGCCGATGAAAAAACCGGCGGTGGACTTACTGACAAAACCGTAAACAAACTAGGCCAAGACGGGCTGATATTGTCAGACTGCAGGGGCCAGGCATATGACAATGGCGCTAATATGCCGGGTAAATATCAAGGAGTTCCAGCGTAAATCTTGCAACTGAATCAGCATGCCAGTATTTTACCATGCAGTGCTCACTAACTTAATTTAATTGGAGTACATGTGTTGTTTGTAACATTCGAATTAACTACATTTTTCGGGATAGTGCAAAATATTTTCAATTATTTTTCCGGAGCAATCGAACGTTGGCAAGCTTTATCAAATTGAAATGGACTCTAAAGAGCCATTCTGATAAGAGAAGGTCATCAAAATATACTTTAATTCACGCATTGTCCACTCAACTACAACTACGGTACTGATGAAAACACGACATATACAGCTGACGCTGTATCCTCAGCAAACACCATTTTAAAAATGGTTAATTTCGAATTTTTCTATTTGTTGGTCATGTAGGATCATTTTCTTAGGAGTATAAATAAAGTTGATGGCATTTCACGGGGGAAAACCATTCCCATTGAGGTTGCATCAAAATATTTGCAGAGGCTTATTGATTTCTTCAACGACTTCAGAAATAATCAGATAAAGACGTGTAATATTTCCGCAAAAAAAAGCAAATAAGTTGTTGATAGAACTAGAGTTTTCTGAAAAACGTTAACGAAAGGTTACAATAATGTACGACGTAAAGGCCAAGGATGAAGCGGCTTTAATGACTCCCCATCGAAAATTGAAGGTTCCGCTTTACTGTGCACTTATTCAGCAAATGGAATGGGGATTTCAAAGTTTGGCTATCGTAGCTTCTGGCTTTGAGTTCTTAACAGGACCTTCGTTAAACGATACATCTACTGAAGAACTTAAAAAATCAGCAACTGACCTCGCATTAAAGTACAAAGATGAATTATGTCTAGAGATTGAAAGTTATAAACACCAAATAAAATCATTACAGCCTGATTCAAAATATGTTGCACCTCTGAACGTCACGAAGAATATCGCTTAGTAACTATGTATCCCAACATATGAATTGCACGTTGCCTAGCATTCACGCTTCTGGTCACTTCTGTAAGCTGTGAAAAATCTTTCAGCAAATTAAAACTAATAAAAAATTACTTACGATCACAGCTTGGCCAGGAACGTTTAAGCAATCTTGCCATATTATCAGTTGATTACGAAATTGCAAAAAGTATAGATGTAGGTCAAACAATAGACCGATTGGCCTCGGAAAAAGCCTATTATTAAAAAATTGGTGGTTGTGCTATTTTTGATCTGTATTTGTTTATTTCTTTTCTTATCAAATATTGAATAAGACTTCCAAAGTTATATTGTCGTTTCTCTTCTCCCACGAGAAAATAAGTATTGGAGGGCGGAAAATTCAAGTCTTGCCGGGGGACACTCATGACGCCAGCTACGACACTGAATTCATCCCTTAACACGATAAACTATCTCGCAGTTTCGTACGAGGTGACCGATATACTCCTCAGGAGCTGCCACATCAGTCACCTCGGGGCAGCTCGACTGCGGGGTTCCAGATGACCACGAACCCATATATATGTATATATGTGGCAGCATGGCAGTGCTGCAAGCTCTATCGAGCAGTGATTTCCACTGTTACGCAGTGGTGGTGAACTTATAAGAAAATTTTGTTTGAGGATTGCTGGTTGTCCTAAGTGAAAGAACTACATTGTTCTTTCACCCGAGCATTTTAGCTATCAACATAATATCATTATTCGCTCGATGGACTTCAGCTGGTTCCAGCATATGGGCTGGTTCCATTAAAAATCTCGCAGTTTCGTACGAGGTGACCGATATACTCCTCAGGAGCTGCCACATCAGTCACCCCGGGGCAGCGGGGTTCCAGATGACCACGAACCCATATATATATATATATATATATATATATATATATATATATATATATATATATATATATATATATATATATATATATATATATATATATATATATATATATATATATGTTGCAGCATGGCAGTGCTGCAAGCTCTATCGAGCAGTAATTTCCACTATTGCGCAGTGGTGGCGAACTTACAAGAAAATTTTGTTTGAGGATTGCTGGTTGTCCTAAGTGAAAGAACTGCATTGTTCTAAACTAATCAAACCAGAAAATAAAAAATGTTCCCGTATGGAATTCAAAACGATTGCTTACAAATACTAGCATCAGAAACAAAAAAAAAAGTTAATTACCTCAAAACTTCACATTGAATTGTGGAACTAATTTTGGCTTAAAGAATATATGTATAGGGTTTTCCATTAAGGACACAACAATAAATAAATAAATTTCAATAAATCGATCATGAGGCGTGCTGTGTGGCTAGAGGCTCTGTCTTGTTGAAACCACATATCGCTGATGTCAAGTTAATCCAATTCTAGCTATTTGTGGCAACATAGCACCATAGCGCACTCCATTGACGATAACATTACGGTCATTTGCATCCATGCAAAAATACTGCCCAATCACATCTCTGGCATGAACTCCGTACCAAATAGTATTTTTTTGCAGATGCAACGGTGTCTCAAGAAGCACATGTAGGTTTGTTGCTGACCAATAATGCATATTCTACTTATTAATAAAGCCATTGAGCCAGATATGAGCTTCATTGCTGAAGATGATTTTCTAAAGTTGATGCCTCATAAAAATTAATCCGGGTATTGAATTTCATTCAATTGAATGATAACCTTACGATTTTATTGAAGAATATATATACTTGATAAATCTTGGCAATTGACAAAGCTTAGTGAATTTTAACTTCTGAGGTATTCGTCGTTGTTGTGTAACCGAAGAAAGACGACACCATTTTTTCGTGTTCTTTCGCTTCATCTTTTTTAGGGTTTTGTAAAATAATTTTACGAAACTCTACTGAAATCGCGACCTGTCTGTCCGTCCGTCCGTGTGTCACAGCACTTTTTCTCGGAAACTACTTAAGCTAGAAACATCAAATTTTTTATGTAGAAGCAAAGTGGTGCTCTTTTCAAAGTTCAACTATAAAAAAAAAATTATAAGGTAATTAAGGGGGTCTCCACATATAGGGGAGTGGCCCCGAAAAAAAATTTCATCAAAGGTAGCCGATATGGGTATCAAATGAAAGGTCAAAACAGGTCTTAAATTGACACGGAAGTTATAGTCATTTGAAATTTCTCGAATTACAACAACAATAACACACGATTTTGGCTTTTTATGGATTTTCCATCCAATCAGTCACTGCAGTTTTAACTTGATCTTCTTGAAATTTTCCAATAACGTCAATAACATTAATATTTTTGGGATTTTATGATTTGAGTGATTTTTGTTGGTTTGCAACGAAATGGCGACCGTTGAAAGTAGAAAAACAACGGATTTGCTTCTAAACGTGAACATCTCTTTGACATATTTCTTGGCTTTATTCGTTGCTGGTGACTGCATTTCTGAGAAGTTGGGTACAAAACCCTTCTAACATGAGCGTACGTGTTTGCCCAAATTGTTTCTTCTTCGAAACATGACAGCCCCTCCTTGGCCTTCGTAGTCTTCCAATTGTTAAGACCTTCGAATCGTCAAAAATTTCATACAGCTTTTGGTTATGCTGAATTCACCATAGGACACCATCTAACTTAAATTGCTGTGTTGCTAGAGGCTCTGTCTTGTTGAAACCACATATCGCTGATGTCAAGTTAATCCAATTCTAGCTATTTGTGGCAACATAGCACCATAGCGCACTCCATTGACGATAACATTACGGTCATTTGCATCCATGCAAAAATTCAGCCCAATCACATCTCTGGCATGAACTCCGTACCAAATAGTATTTTTTTGCAGATGCAACGGTGTCTCAAGTAGCACATGTAGGTTTGTTGCTGACCAATAATGCATATTCTACTTATTAATGAAGCCATTGAGCCAGAAATGAGCTTCATTGCTGAAGATGATTTTCCGATGAAATTCTTCATTTCCTTCAAGCTTTGCCAGAGCCCATTTGCTGTTTCGTGAACTTTACCATGGTGAAGATGATGACTTTAATTAACGTTTTGACATTGACAGTTCGTTAAAAGAGTTTAAGGGTACGTTCATATAAAGATACGAGATAGTTATGACCCTAATGTGAAATCCTATATGAATACACTTTATTACAACGATCCTTAAAATCTTATTCTTATAAAGAAGCTCCACAAATATTAACAGGCTGCTTCAAGACTTTAAGACGAAAATTGGAACAAGAAGTTGCCAGTATCTATGAAAACCAGTGTTAATAAAGTATGTATTGTTTTCCACATAAGTTGTGCAGATAGAATTACGCTCCTGTAAAAAGGGGTTTGAACTCAACTTACCATATGCATTGAACTCAACTTACCATAAAGAATAAAATCTAGATAAACTTTAACAAAATCTGACCATCGTTACTCCATTTTGAACTACCGGCACTTCGTTAAAATATTACTAACCAGCATTCACTGAATGATATTTTAAAGAAAATTTTCTAATTCATTTTATATCATAATTCGGTAAAGATCTACTCGTAATCAAAAGTGCAATATCTCGATCGATGGAAAGCCCGAATGGTACTTAACTTACTCAATATTCTTATTTATTGCTGTGATTTCGTTTTAAGATTACTGATGTCGCTGGTTGAACGAATTCTCAAAGATATTCATGATATATTCCCAACCGAAAAAATTGATGCAAATCCTAGCAAATCCGTCGGAGTCGATTGGAAGTGCATATTGTTCCATAGTAATGTATTTTTGTTGTCATAATATAGGAATATTGAAACAACCATAACTTCGTCAAATACTATCCATTTTTCAAGTTTCTACAGTTGATGCCTCATAAAAAATAATCCGGGTATTGAATTTCATTCAATTGAATGATAACCTCACGATTTTATTGAAGAATATATATACTTGATATATCTTGTCAATTGACAAAGCTTAGTGAATTTTTACTTCTGAGGTATTCGTCGTTGTTGTGTAACCGAAGAAGGACGACACCATTTTTTCGTGTTCTTTCGCTTCATCTTTTTTAGGGTTCTGTAAAATAATTTTACGAAACTCTACTAAAATCGCGACCTATCTGTCCGTCCGTCCGTGTGTCACAGCACTTTTTCTTGGAAACTATTTAAGCTAGAAACATCAAATTTTTTATGTAGAAGCAAAGTGGTGCTCTTTTCAAAGTTCAACTATAAAAAAAAAATTATAAGGTAATTAAGGGGGGTCTCCACATATAGGGGAGTGGCCCCGAAAAAAAATTTCATCAAAGGTAGCCGATATGGGTATCAAATGAAAGGTCAAAACAGGTCTTAAATTGACACGGAAGATATAGTCATTTGAAATTTCTCGAATTACAACAACAATAACACACGATTTTGGCTTTTTATGGATTTTCCATCCAATCAGTCACTGCAGTTTTAACTTGATCTTCTTGAAATTTTCCAATAACTTCAATAACATTAATATTTTTGGGAGTTTATGATTTGAGTGATTTTTATTGGTTCACAACAATATGGCGACCGTTGAAAGTAGAAAAACAACGGATTTGCTTCTAAACGTGAACATCTCTTTGACATATTTCTTGGCTTTATTCGTTGCTGGTGACTGCATTTCTGAGAAGTTGGGTACAAAACCCTTCTAACATGAGCGTACGTCTGTTTGCCCAAATTGTTTCTTCTTCGAAACATGACAGCCCCTCCTGGGCCTTCGTAGTCTTCCAATTGTTAAGACCTTCGAATCGTCAAAAATTTCATACAGCTTTTGGTTATACTGAATTCATCATAAGACACCATCTAACTTAAATTCACTTATTCACCTCAGGACCCATCCTTCGAAGGCGTTCAATTTGTTTGCTGATACTTGAGTTAGGGTCCATGTTTAACATCCATACCATAGTACAGGTGTTATCAATGAATTGTATATATGGAGCTTTGTTTTTCTGTGTAGGCAGCTGGTCTTCAAGGTCGTCAAAATTGCATAAAATATTTTATTTGCGAGCAGTATTTTCAGGGTATTTCGTCTCTCTCATTTTTGGTTCTCATTATTTTGGCGCTTAAGTACACAAAGCTGTCCAAATTTTTGGTATTATATAGGTTTTACAATTAGGGTCATAAAAATTTTGTATCTTCAAATAAACGCAACATTATTTTAATAAACTTTCAATGTCAAAACGTTAGTTAAAGTCAACATTTTCATCATGGTAAAGTTTGCGAGCTACGAATGGTTGAAAATTATTAACCCGGGAAAGGTAACACTTTTTTGTATGCTGGGGTTGGTAACTGGGACTCATTTTGACCCAGAGGTAATTTTATAATGAAATATGTGGGAATGTTTCAATTTTTTAAAATACAGGTAATTCATCAAAATTCACAATTTAATTTTGTTTTTATTCATTTATTTTCAGTCTTTTAGTAAATTAATAGCTAATTTTTTCTCATTGTAACCAGTTTCAATGCACATTGAGTCAAATAACAAATGAAAGATAACATGATAAACTAAGAAGTTTTACGTCAACAATTCAAAAAAATTTAAAAATCACTAAACGAAACATTACAGAGTCTAAAATACTTCAATGACTCGAATAAAAATAACTACAATAACTACATTATTATAATAGTATGTATGTATAAATAAAAATAATCGTACGACGATATAATCTTCGGATTGTTTCGCATTCCAGGCACACTTTGATCGTATGTTCACCACATATCGGTTTATGGCAATCATGCAGATCGTTTGGGTCTTCCTTCGCTTCATATAATGGCAAAAGTTACATTACGTCCGGTTAGTAAGACTTTGCTGTGGTGTTTCTGAACTTCCTGAAGCATCTGGCACTCCACGCCTCAAGATTGACTCACGAGGATTTGCTTGAATTGGGAGAGTAAGCCGATAAGCCATCCCAGGTTCACCCAGAGTGCGCACCAACTCTATCATGAATTCTAATCTGGAAAGCGGTTTTCCTTCTCGTCGATCTTTGCAAAAATCACAGGTATGCAGGTGAATTACATAAGAGTTCATAGCAGCAATGTTCAAAATGTTATAGAAAAATGCTAGAGGACACCTTTTAGTTTTCCTTCCCGTATAAGTGTCTTGGCAGAGTCTATCTAGAACGTCAACACCTCCTTTGGTGGTATTATAATTGACAATTATCTCCAGTTGTTGACTGGGTTGACAGAAATATCATAATAAATGGTGAATATGTGAGTTACAGATTTCTGCGTTGTTGCCTTATAAGAAACTGTTGTAATAGTGTTCGAGAGCAAAAAAACCGATGATTCAGGCTTTCTGCCATTGAACATTATATCAACGAGTTCAGAAGGTAATTCTTTTTTATTTTTCCTAACCGTTCTAATCATAGTCATTTTGTGGTTTCAGTAATGTTCTTGCCAAAAAAATACTTGAAAACAAATTATCCATGGTCAAGTTTCTGTTAGACCCAGAGAAGGGTTCAATAAGCTTGAAGGTGTAGTAGGCCCCTGCAGCTTCGTCACTTGGGTTGGATCCTCTTCCGAGATAAACCATAGCATTGCACATATATTTTGTTGCATTATCGCAAATCATTATTAATTTGATCTCATATTTCTTGGATGTACATTCAAAGTGAACATCTTCCACGAAATCCAACAAGCTGCTCATCTATTGTGAGATACGATCATGGTCGATAGTTTGATTTGCAGTTGTTGACTAAAAATTCCCAAAGCTGTGAAAGAAGAGCTAATATAGTATGTCTTTGATCCCTCGTTGCACTACTATCGAACAGTAAGGCTCAAGTAAAAATTTGAATCTGGCGTCATACATGATGGCACGATATTTATCGCCACAGTACACTGGATTATGCAGAATTTGAGAATTTAGATGATTGTTCTTCATCATTGCTGGGTAGTATAGAGAACCAAAGGGTTCCATCAATTCATCTTTCATCAGGTTACCATTTGTACTTTTACATTGCACTTTATACATCGACCACGATGTCTTGGGGGAAAAAATTTCCAACGCACTCTAAAGGTGTTTTCACAGAGCTTGCAACGCAGGATGTACCTGCCATTGTATAGATGATATTTTTACCCAAAGTTCGGGTGTTGTAGTTTTTTTCAGTTGGGGTATCCATTCGTAGCCATTTTCTCCAAATTTATTACTTTTGCTCCAACATAGGATGAGTGATTTTTTGCCTCTGCTTTCTCGAGTTTAATTATTGGAAGACTCACCTTTCTTTTCACCAGAGCCTTGGTTTTTGTTTGTGTTTCTGGATGCTTCTTCTAAATTGTGGATCGTGCTCATCAACTCTTCATCACCAATAACATAATTTTCGGGCACAGGCTCAAATTCTGATCCAGAATCAGTATCTGATTTTGACTGCAAATTATCTTCCGCTTTCTCATCGTCAGAACCCATATTCTCAAATATTTCGAGAATCTCCTTCCCTGTTAAAATGTTAATGCTCATCATCTTATCTGTAGAAATAAAGCCAAGTTGTTTGTTACTAATAAAAGGCTTTAGTATTTTTTACTTATAAGTGTCATTGATGATACTCATAAGTAATACTGGCTCAGAAAATTTCATGTGATGGTTGGTAACCATAAGTCAGAATGACCTGCAAAATTTTACGTTAAAAGGTAACCCTAAGTCATTTTAACTCACCAAGTTTTAAAAACAGATTCTTACCTAACGACAGAGTCGACATTCCGATTTGCGTCCGCCGGGCTCGCGTGCACAGCTAAATTGGCTGAGATTATCTGAGTGCTCATATGTAAAACTTCAGTCATTGAGAGAGGGGAACGATTGGAAATTTCGAAGTGAGTCAAGATGATTCAGGTAAGCTTTCCCAGTTTGAAAATTACTTAAACTCTGAGTCAGTGGTCGCAACTTTAAGAGCGCTTACTGCAATGTTGGGCCGTAACAATCGTCCCACGCGACAGGCTGTGCGTGCTATAGCGGATAAGTTTGTGCCCCAAATTTTCACTATTGGACATTCTGTTGCCGAAACGACGTCGTACCATTTAAAATTAAGGGAATATCGCAGCCGTTAATGCATCGATTCAAATTGAGCCAAATCAGTCGGTTCCATGTCGTTTTCAATAATTGGGCATCGTTCAAACGACACTGTGGCGTATTTTGCAAAAATATCTTGATTGACATGATTACAAAATCAAATTGACTTAAGAACTAAAGCCGAAACTTCTCCAATTGGGCTCTGGCAAAGCTTGAAGAAAATGAAGAATTTGATCGAAACATCTTCAGTGATTAACTCATTTCTGACTCAATGGTTTTGTTAACCAAAATATGCGTTATTGGTCAGCAACAAACCCACATGTGCTTCTTGCGACACCATTGCATCTGCAACAAGTTACTGTTTGGTGCGGTTTTCATGCCGAAAAGGTGTGATTGGGCCGTATTTTTGCGTGGATGAAAACGACAGTCATGCTATCGTCAATGGAGAGCGCTATTGTGTTATGTTGGAACATTATTTGTTGCCAGAATTTGATGAACTTAACATCAACAATATGTGGTTCCAACAAGGCTGTACCACTAGCCCCACAGTACGCCTCACAATCGATTTGTTGAAAATTGTTATGTCCACAATGGAAAACTATATAACTACCAAGTGTGTATTTGAGGGGTTTTTTTTCCAAACCACGCCATGAGCATTGTATCATTCTCATTGACTTGTAGCCTTACTAGCTTTGCTTCGCTATCTAGTTCCAGGAAAAGTTCTTTGGTGGTTGTTAGCGACCGTGATAATATATTGATGTCGTTTGCATAGGCTCCTACTTGGCTCGACTTGTATTATACTCATCAGGTGCTTCTTTTGTCGACAAGTAAAAGGTGGCCCAACCATAATGTACGATGTTAATTAAGAGTCGCACATTAACATAAAGCTTTTTGCCCAACTTAATTTAACATTTCTTTGTTTCAGTTCTTATAAAATTCAACCATGAAGAGGTACACAATCGAGCAGCGCGTTAAGGCTGTTGAAGCCTTTTACAAAAATGGGAGTTCAAATCAAAATGCATTTGGTGCACTTCGTGATTTTTTTGGTCAGCATAATCGATCAAATGTGTCCGCAATCGGGAGAATTGTGCGCACATTTCAGCAAACCGGGCCTGTAGGAAATGTGAATTCACCTGTGCATGCTCGCCCAGTTAGTTCTGCGGAAAACATTGCTTTTGTTTGCGGTGGCCTGGCAGAAGAGCCGTTAACCTCGACTCGTCGTCGTGCCCAATGATTCAACATCTCACAAATATCACTGATATGAATTTTAATTGAGATTTGAATTTACACGCTTACAAGGCTTAATTGACTCAAGAACTGAAGCCTACTGACCATTTCAAGCGTCGGCATTACGCCGAATGGTTGATTGAGCGGACAGAAGGGAATGGTGACTTTACAAAGAAAATCATCTTCAGCGACGAAGCACACTTTCACCTCAGTAGATTCGTTAACAAGCAGAATTGCCACATTTGGGCAAATGGAAATTCACGAGTGGTTGTTGAAAAGCCGATGCATCCACAAAGAGTGACTGTTTGGTGTGGTTTATGGCCCTGGACGATACAACAGGATGGTACCACTTGCCACACAGCCAACGAAACAACGGCTCTTTTGCACGAGAAATTCAATGGCTGTGTTATCTCACGTTGTGGCGATGTTAATTGCCCGCCATGATCATGTGATTTGACACTGTTGGACTTCTTCCTCTGGGGATATTTACAAGAAAAAGTGTACGTTAATAAGCCAAGAACAATTCAAGAGCTAAAGGATGTATTAATTCAGCACATTAACAACATTGAACCTCAATTATGTCTCAGAGTCATTGAAAATATGGACCATCGGATAGAAGTATGCCACCGTAGCCGTAGCGAGCATTTGGGCAATATTTTGTTTGACACATAATTGTCATAGATCTTTCTATTATAATAAAAAATATTAACATAATCCCCTGAAAAATTTTTGTTTTATTTACAATTAACATCGTGCTTTTTGGTTAGACCAGCTTTTATTTGCATTTATTGGTATTTCTCGTCATGTATCATCATTGAATAACAAGTAAACCCAATGTGCGACCCCGAAACCATTTACTACCATTTCATCGTGGGATTTGGGATGAGGAATCATGGAAACTATGGGTTGGGGAAATAATGAGATCCCTCCTCCTTCCTCAAACCGACTTGGGACAATCAATAGTGCTATCTCCGCTGCCTACCCTGTTATCGATATTGCAGTTTGAATAATAGTTATTAAAAAGTTTCATTTAATATCCTACTCGATTATGTACGGTAAAACAGATTGTGGGTTACATCCTTATATGGGGAGACCTCCTTAAAATCTGAAAAAATTTGAAGTATGAAACTTCTATTAACCATAAAAATCTGAGTTGCTCACGAGATTTGATGCTTCTAGAAGACTTGCTGTGACCCACTGATGAATGGACAGACAGGTATCGATATTAACAGGGTATTGTTAAAAAATTTTTTTTTACAAAACCCCAAAAAATTGAATGAAAGATTCAATATTAATGACTGTTTTATAGATACAGAGGTATAAGATGCTATCAAATGCGATTTCCTTAGTTCATGTAAAAGGAAGTAGTACAGTACATGTAAAAGGAAGTAGTGCATAACAATTTTCAGCTATTTTGGTAAGAAACCGAACAATTGCTAAGCCAAGACTAAACAATTGCTAAGGCCAAGACTTGTTCCTATCCGCAGACTTTAAGTGCCTTCGATGCAGCCATCTTTTACAGGGTTTCAAAGGACCTAACAACAACTTCCTGTGATTCAAACGTAACAAAACAAGAGCAAAATAAACAAGTATATGTTTGATACTCATTACACCTTCTGCAAGGATGGTGATCAATATCTAATTATGTAAATCACCTTCCAGGGACAGGAAAATGACGGGTCTACAGAGAAGCCTTAAGCCAATGCCGTCGTGATATTGTCATGATCTGGATTTTTTAACATGGTGTGAAATAAAAATCTAACTGAACAGTTTTCAAGAAATATGTAAACTAACTTGCTGCAGCCTAGCGAATAACACCACGACAGTAACTTATCAGCATGATACCCTGACAAACAATGTTTTTTCCTCTATCTGGGTTCGTTACAGTGTTCATTACCAGGTTTATAGACGAAAGGATGGTTATGTATGACTTCGCTATTTAGGAACAATATTCTTTCGTATATACTCAACGTCAACTTCACAGTTCCTATCTCTTCAAGCTAGGCTCAATTTCGCTACCTAGAGTAGAACCAGGAAGTGGGGGTTGACTCAGTAATCAAGCGTTCTTCTTAATAAGCAAGCCTTCTTCAAGTCAAACATCATTGAGCTGAACTATAATAATTATAATTAATTAATCATAACATTTGATTTAAAGCAAATACCTTTAAACTCAATACCGTAAACAGGACATGAAGTAGTGTAGGGAGCCTTAAGAAATCTACGACTATTCCTCAATTAATCTAACGGAACTCAAAACATTGCACTTACGTAGATCAAGGGCAACCACATTGGACTAACTCCGCAACTCCGTATCAAGTCAGCTTCTCAAGTACCAGCGTGACGTTTGTAGCTACGATCTAAGTAACAATACTCCGAGAGATTGTAATTGATACCTCATGCTGAAGCGCAACCCGACTTGACACCTTTTACCTTCAAGCAATATTCGCAAGTGATTACCAGCTAACAAAATTCGACCACCAAGATAAATTTTGATTGTTGCCCAAGCAATTGGGACTAATACCACTTATTTGACCATGCGTATGAACTTCAATGACGAATCACGTATGAATTTCAAGGTCGGCTGAAAGAATGAACTGAAGTATTCTACTATACATTAAGCACTTGAAAATACAAAATTACTTCTGAAGACACTTTTTTCTTTGTTGTTAGGAGGTGAACTTGATTTACGCACTGAGTGTGGGACTCTCATGCTTGCAAGCGACTGGAGTACTCACCGAACACCTCCTTGCCAATCCAAGAACTTAGCCTCGAATCCTTTGAAACATAGCTTCGGTGCAAGTCTCGTTTTGTTAAGCCATGAGGCACCTCCAAACAGGGAGATCTCTCCTCTAGCGAGAGGAAAAAGTGAAAAGAATCACCAGACAAGCGACCCCCCAACCCTGACGTACCTGGTTACTGAGAGTCCCTTTTATCTTTTAGGTTTGCTCGAACATGACATGCCACCTGGTTCCATTTGTCAACCGATTCGAGTATCACCGCAACTATACTATTCAGAGTGAGCTTTATCGTCTCTCTGAGCCTGTTCCATTTTTTTTTCACGCAAAAAATGTGTAGCAGGCATTTTCTTCGTCTCCTGCACAAAACGGACAATCGGGGGACCATGACTTACTTATCTTGTGCAGGTAAGACTGAAAACACCCATGCCCACTCAAAAACTGGGTCCGATAGAAGTCAGTTCCATGATGTCTTCAATTTACCAACGGTCTCACATCTGCGATGAGGCATACAGTCTACCTGTCTTTCGTGCAATTCACCCAACACTGTTGTCAATCGTTGAATGAGCGCTATCTCGCCTTGGGGGCAATCGTTTCGCTCGAGTCATAGTTTCGGCGCAGGTAAATAGCGTGGCGCTCTCTTATAAGGAGGGCTACAGGTATCTGCAATACCTCTCAGCGCCAAATTAGAGATTGTTGGATATAAAGATGCAATCCTCAATGTCCCTCTTTTCTGTACCTGTGCCAAACGTTTTCGGTATACCTTCTTACTGAGAGCATCGCCCCATATATCTGTTCCTTACAGAAGCACTGACACTCCATAGCTCATCAAGAGGCATCTTCTTGATGAATTGGGTCACCCATGTTGGCCATATGTCGACTCAGAGCCGATACTCCCGAAGCAGCCTTTGCTCAGAGAAACACATCTTTGAGTTGATCAGTAGCCATAGATAGGTTTGTTTGAATGCGGATAGAAAAAATTAAGTTGAATAGCAGGGAATTAACGAAACGCCGACGGAGTTGTAAGATCAAGGACAAGAAGAGTGGCAAATTCGTGGAGACATTGTAGGCTTTGAAGAGGATGTCCAAAAAGGATATTTTCGGTGGTTGCCATCTTCTACAAGGAGTCATCAAAAATCGTAGACAATGGAAACTGAAACACATTAAAATCAAGAGTTCATTTTCTTAAAACAGGTCGGTTCGGATGGTAACTCCCAGTGTACAAGGTAAGGTGGTGTTCCAAAGGTTAAAGCAGCTACTAAACAGTGAAGTTGACTTAATAGTGCAAAATTAGGCAGTATTTTGGGGATAGAACCCAAAATTAAAGAGAAGTGTTAGAAATTCAATAATTAAAAAGTTGTTGGTAAGAAAAACTTGGCGTAAGTAGTGTGATATCTGAGTTGACTGATGGAGGATTCGATGAGCTCTAAATGTGGTCTTAACCATCGTTTTACATAGTTTTCACCCTCTACGATAGTGTAATACAATGGCGTGCAAAACTGGTGTTGAGTACTTCCATTGACGAGGTTTTTTTCTGTCTCGAAGTTGTGGAGATTTTAATTTTCGGGGGGCAAGTAACCTTGTACTGGCAAGCTAGCTTCTTGCTTGGCAGTGTATTGGAGTTCTATTGAACAAGCGAGGGGCACTCTCACGCCTGTCTCCAGACAGAGTTTACCCAGATCCGCTAGCCCCGCCGGAGCACCCCACTTTTTCGGGCATAAAAATGTTTTGAAAGTTTTTGAGTCATTGATAGAAGGAAATAATCTCCTAAGATAGCTTCAATACTAAGACCATTGAACAACCAATGTTTTTTGTTCTTTCTCGGCTGTTTTCACCTCGCACAACAAATTAATAAAACTCAAGCAACCTACAGCCTCAATAAGAGCAGACATCAAATTTTTAAAAGAATGTCAGAAGGCAGGTGTAGCTCTAAAATCGCATAAAGTAACAATAAATCAATCGTTGTATAATAGTACAGAACATATTAAGAAAATGAAACAGCAAGTTTTAAGGACACAGTTTTCAAGCGTTATATTCAAAATTAGCAGAGACAACTATAAAAGCCTACGCAATGCACTTAAAAATAGCAAAAAAACATTTCAAAAAACCAGGGAAACATTGGAATATTCACGCAGAAAATAGCCAGAGCATACGGGTATACAGCAGCAAATAAGAGAAGGATCCACAAGAATAAACTGAGGGAATTAAAACGCCAAGCAGGAATTTATCATCAACAATCGCGACAAAATAGCACAATTGAAGTACTACCTGACTTCGTCATCAATAAATCTAGTATAGAGTTTACTAGGGTAATAATGGTACTAAACAAAGGACTAAATCATGCTATACCTTCTAATAAAGCGATGCTAGATGTAATTATCGACTTGAGAAGCGCAATTAAATACATGAATATGAATTTAAAGGAAAGCACCCAAAACGAAGTGAAGGAAGCGATCCAAAATACACGAAGCAAGAGAATCAGAATAGAAGAAGCACGTATAATCAACAACTTGCAGCAAAAACCAGTGTACTACCTTAAGGCCGATAAAAGTAACAACGTGGTACTAATGGATAGAGAAGAAAACAATACCAATATGAGCAGGATTCTTAGTAGCCCCAGATTCTTCCAATTAAGGAAAGGCCCATTCCCGAATCGATTAAGCGCGTGGAAAAAAACACTAAAAGAGTGCAAAGCCTCAAAGTCCCCAACTCGGTCCTCCCCAGAAATCGAGGCCAACCCAAGATTCACAAGCAAGGCAACGAGATGCGAGAAGTAATCGCAGACATCAGCTCTCCTACACACAAGATCGCAAATTGGTTTGTCGAAGAATTGAAACAAATAGGAAACATTGACGGGCATAATCAATTAAAAACTCCCAGGATTCAATTAATAAATTGCATAGTAGTGGCGCTATCAACCATGATGAAAATCATATCTTTTGACTTAAAAGCACTGTTTCCGAGTATTCCGACTAAGATGGCACTGTACGAACTAGAACAGTGGCTCACAAGGGATGACAAATCTGTAGAATGGCGGAAAAAGGCGAAAAAGTATGTAAAACTTGCTGCACTGTGCATGCAAGAGAACTACTTCACTTTTAAGGACAAGTATTACAAAACAATGAAGGGGACGGCAATGGGAAACCCATTGTCACCAGTGCTAGCCGAAATTTTTATGGCAGCTTTAGAAAAACAGAAAGAAGAAAACGGTTGAATGCCGAGAATATGGTATCGATACGTGGATGACATCATTGCGATCGGGAAAACTGAGGAAATCGAAAAAACGTCAAACGAAATAAATAAGATAAACACACGATTTCCTTAGTTCATGTAAAAGGAAGTAGTACAGTACATGTAAAAGGAAGTAGTGCATAACAATTTTCAGCCATTTTGGTAAGAAACCGAACAATTGCTTAGCCAAGACTAAACAATTGCTAAGACCAAGACTTGTTCCTATCTGCAGACTTTAAGTGCCTTCGATGCAGCCATCTTTTACAGGGTTTCAAAGGACCTAACAACTACTTCCTGTGATTCAAACGTAACGAAACAAGAGCAAGATAAACAAGTATATGTTTGATACTCATTACACCTTCTGCAAGGATGGTGATCAATATCTAATTATGTAAATCACCTTCCAGGAACAGGAAAATGACGGAAGCCTAAAATCAATGCCGTCGTGATATTGTCCTGATCTTGATTTTTTAACATGGTGTGAAATAAAAATCTAACTGAAACAGTTTTCAAGAAATATGTAAACTAACTTGCTGCAGCCTAGCGAATAACACCACGACAGTAACTTATCAGCATGATACCCTGACAAACAATGTATTTCCTCTATCTGGGTTCGTTACAGTGTTCATTACCAGGTTTATAGACAAAAGGATGGTTATGTATGACTTCGCTATTTAGGAACAATATTCTTTCGTATATACTCAACGTCAACTTCACAGTTCCTATCTCTTCAAGCTAGGCTCAATTTCGTTACCTAGAGTAGAACCAGGAAGTGGGGGTTGACTCAGTAATCAAGCGTTCTTCTTAATAATCAAGCCTTCTTCAAGTCAAACATCATTGAGCTGAACTATAATAATTATAATTAATTAATCATAACATTTGATTTAAAGCAAATACCTTTAAACTCAATATCGTAAACAGGACATGAAGTAGTGTAGGGAGCCTTAGGAAATCTACGACTATTCCTCAATTCATCTAACGGAACTCAAAACATCGCACTTACGTAGATCAAGGGCAACCACGTTGGACTAAGTCCGCAACTCCGTATCAAGTCAGCTTCTCAAGTACCAGCGTGACGTTTGTAGCTATGATCTAAGTAAAAATACTCCGAGAGATTGTAATTGATACCTCATGCTGAAGCGCAACCCGACTTGACACCTTTTACCTTCAAGCAATATTATCAAGTGATTACCAGTTAACAAAATTCAACCACCAAGATAAATTTTGATTGTTGCCCAAGCAATTGGGACTAATACCTCTTATTTGACCATGCGTATGAACTTCAATGACGAATCACGTATGAATTTCAAGGACGGCTGGAAGAATGAACTGAAGTGTTCTACGATACATTAAGCACTTGAAAATACAAAATTACTTCTGAAGACCCATTTTTTGTTGTTGTTAGGAAATGAACTTGATTTACGCACTGAGTGTGGGACTCTCATGCTCACAAGTGACTGGACTACCCACCGAACACCTCCTTGTCATCCCAAGAACTTAGCCTCGAATCCTTTGAAGCATAGCTTCGGCACAAGTCTCGTTTTGTTAAGCCATGAGGCACCTCCAAACAGGGAGATCTCTCTTCTAGCGAGAGGAAAAAGGGAAAAGAATCACCAGACAAGCGATCCCCCAACCCTGACGTACCTGGCTACTGAGAGTCCCTTTTATCTTTAAGGTTTGCTTGAACATGACATGCCACCTGGTTCCATTTGTCAACCGATTCGAGTATCACCGCAACTATACTATCCAGAGTGAGCTTTATCGTCTCTCTGAGCCTGTTCCATTTTTTTTCACGCAAAAAATGTGTAGCAGGCATTTTCTTCCTCTCCTGCACAAAACGGACAATCGGGGGACCATGACTTACTTATCTTGTGCAGGTAAGACTGAAAACACCCATGCCCACTCAAAAACTGGGTCCGATAGAAGTCAGTTCCATGATGTCTTCAATTTACCAACGGTCTCACATCTGCGATGAGGCATGCAGTCCACCTGTCTTTTATGCAATTCACCCAACACTGTTGTCAATCGTTGAATGAGCGCTATCTCGCCTTGGGGGCAATCGTTTCGCTCGAGTCATAGTTTCGGCACAGGTAAATATAAGCACGTATAATCAACAACTTGCAGCAAAAACCAGTGTACTACCTTAAGGCCGATAAAGGTAACAACTTGGTCATAATGGATAAAGAAGAATACAATACCAATATGAGCAGGATTCTTAGTAGCCCCAGATTCTTCGAATTAAAGAAAGACCCACTACCCGAATCGGTTAAGCGCGTGGAAGAAACACTAAAAGAGTGCAAAGCCTCAAAGTGCCCAACCCGGTCCTCCCCAGAATTCGAGGGCAACCCAAGATCCACAAGCAAGGCAACGAGATGCGAGAAGTAATCGCAGACATCAGCTCCCCTACACACAAGATCGCAAAGTGGCTCATCGAAGAATTAAAATAAATAGGAAACATTGACGGGCATAATCAATTAAAAACTCCCAGGATTCAATTAATAAATTGCAGAATAGTGGCGCTATCAACTATGATGAAAAGACCATATCCTTTGACGTAAAAGCACTGTTCCCGAGTATACCGACTAAGATGGCACTGTACGAACTAGAATAGTGGCTCACAAGGGATGACAAATCTGTAGAATGGCGGAAAAAGGCGAAAAAGTATGTAAAACTTGCTGCACTGTGCATGCAAGAGAACTACTTCACTTTTAGGGGTAAGTATTATAAAACAATGAAGGGGACGGCAATGGGAAACTCATTGTTACCAGTGCTAGCGAAAATTTTCATGGCAGCTTTAGAAAAGCAGATAGAAGAAAACGGTTCAATGCCGAGAATATGGTATCGATACGTGGACGACATCATTGCGATCGTGAAAACTGAGGAAATCGAAAAAACGTTAAACGAAATAAATAAGATAAACACAAGTATCCAATTCAGCATGGAAATAGAGGAAGATGGTAGGATCCTGTACCTGGACCTCTGGATCATGAAAGAAAATGGAGGCATTGCATTTGATATTTACCGCAAGCCAACGACAATGCAGAGAACAATACCTTCCTCGTCTCACCATACCATACAACAAAAAATAGAAGCATTCCACCACATGGTGAATCGCCTCACCATAGTACCACTTAATGCGCAGAGATACGACAAGGACTTACGGTATATAGAACATACGGCGGAGATCAATGGCTACAACATGGCCATGATACAAGAAATGGTCAGGAAAAAATTACAACGTAAGAATACATACAGCCAGACTACATTATTTAAGTAGGCGAAGGCACTCGAAAGCACTACAATAGCAGCGGTAACTTTTTCAGCAGCATTTTATAAAATCAAACGTGTCCTGAAAAATAAAGGCATCAAAATTGTAGGTACAAGCAACTTAAAGCAATTCTCGGAAGCGCCAAAGATCCAAAGAACCTCTGGGAGAAGAATGTGATATATAGGATAACATGCACGGATTGTGGAAAAACTTATATTGGACAAACACCGTGGCTAGTAGGGATCAGGGTACAGGAACATAGCGAAGTCGGAAGCGCTCGAAAAAGAAATAAAGCACTTTCAGAGACGAAATCAACTATGGCGAGGCACGCAATGGAGAAAAACCACGAAATAACGAAGGACAACGTCGAAGTGTTGAAGGAGGTGTCAAAACAGCGGAAGCTCGACGCATACAAAAGCTGGTATATTTACAACGAACCACGAGAAAAAAGAATGAATGTAGACGTAGGTAACTGCCAGTCATCTTTATTTTCTTTAATTTCTCAATGAAGCCACTTAAAAATTGTAAAGTTCCTAATTATGCTAATTAACTTTATTTCTCTTAACCCTCCTAACGGATCATTTTCTAAACTTGCTAATTACCTGTAATTCTTTATCCTCTTAAAGGATCACTTGTTTAAATTTGGAAGATTTATAGCTAGGGTAATTACCTATAATTGTTAAACCCCTTAATAAACCATCTAGCACGGAAAAATTGTTAGCTGTATGGGAAAAACTTAGATGTATAAAAAAGGACTGTAGATTGCTCATAAGAAACACTTGTAGAAACGCACTGAAGAAGAAAGGACGTTCCTTTCGAAACGCGCGTATGCAATTCAATAAAACTCTAATATTCACTTAATAAAAATGAAGATTTTCATTTAGCACCATTGAATAGCCTAAAAGTTGACGAATCCTACAGATTGCTGCAAGAACGGAGCTTGCTTGCCAGGAAAAATACATAACACCAACTTTCACCGGCTGAAGCTACACGGGAACCACCCCGAAAGTATCATTTCCCATGGAGCCTCTTGAACTAGGATAACTCACATAACTCGAAAGTTATGCTTAGTCAGTTGATCGAAAAAATAATTTCACTTTTTTTTATGGGAATTAAATTTCTTATCGGAATTTATTTGTAAAAATATTAAAAAAAAAAATTCCATGCTGCAAAATTTTAAAAAGCCAATCAAAAAACTATCGAAAAATTTTGAAAAATTTAAACAGTCTCTCACAACTTTTTCATTGAGCTATATGTAGGTATTGCTTTGGAAAAAAAGTCGACTTGAGGTGAATGGACTTTCTACGCCGAAAATTGACTGAGGAACAGACATTTAAAGTCAACCAATTTTGTCTCTTTTCTCGATTGAGCTATCACAAATAATTTTTAGGGTTCTGGAAAGTTCCTTTACAAGACCTTATTAGCTTCACAACTTTTCTTGCCATCCGTGCGGCATAGCAATTTTTCTCGGAACTTAAAAGAGCTACAGCTAGGAAACTTTGTATGTACAATAGATAAAAAATAGTAGTCTCTCCAAAACTTTGGTTTAGAAACAATTTACAATATTTCTAAGGGAGGGCCCCCGTAGATGGAAGCGGCCCCTAAATAAAATTTTTACCAAAGGTAGCCGCCACAAATACCAAATAAAAGTTGGTGACGAGAAATTCAACTCGATAGAAAACAAACATGCACAGCAAAGGATGATAGAATATCGGAGATAGAAAGTGAAATTATTTTAAAGCTTAAACCATTTGGAACCACACTTTATACGGTTTTTGCCGATGGAAGGTATAAGCGAGGGAATATTTTCGGGCTCTAACCAACTAGGATTGGTTGAACCCCATTTAAGCCAGTTTCAGCTGGCTAAAAATTTACACGTTGGAAGCTCTTCGGACTTTAGCAGCTAAGCCCAGATAATTCCCACTTTAACTGATTAAACTGAGATTTAGTATCATCCATCTTTACTGTAATGATATTGGATACTAGTACGGTGACAGCACCTACTCTCTTTGCAATATTATTGGGCCCCTTACTCAAGACCTTTGGCTTCAATGAGTCGCCGAAAAGAGCTCTGGTTGCATTTGCAGATGACCCTATCATCTACACTGCACACAGAAAGGCATCAGAAGCCAATAAAGAGCTTCAGAGCATGTTTGATGACATTAAATAATTCACGCATGCTTGGAAAATGAAGATTAATGCTCAAAAGTGCGAGACTATTTTGTTTCGCACAAACCTGATGCAAGCCGGCAGAAATGTGAAGCGTCACTGGAAAGATTTTCACCTTGTAGCCGATGGCGAAAGAATACCACATAGGACAGATGTAAAATATCTTGGAGTGCATTTAGATCAACGCCTTCATTTCACACCACATATAAGCAAGCAGCTTGAAAAAGCTCGAAAAGCCTTCATGTCACTCAAACGACTGTTTTACAATAGGAACTTGTTGCCTGAGGTGAAAACCATTTGTTACAAAAGTTTAGTCCGACCCATCTTAACGTACGGTTATCCAATTTGGTTCAACCAAAGCCCCTCGACCATTGAGAAACTCCGAGTTTTCGAGAGATAAGTGCTTAGAGTATGAACAGGCGTCTATCGGAAAGCCGAAACTGACTACCTGCATAATGTCTCGAATAGAGAGATTTATGAAACAGCTCAAGTAACCAGAATAGATAGATTCATGGTACATCTTATTCGAAGGCATACTTTAAATTGCACAAATCGGCCCACAGAGAACGCTTGGATTAATCAACCTTACTACTCGAACTCACTGTATTTCGATAGAGCTATGCAAGCAGGGTTCATTTCTCCTGAAATATTCCCATATCTCGACTCTAAAGGAATTATGCTTGACACAAATGGAGTGCCAGTGCTGTATCACTGGCACAGACGTAACACCGACAAGCGAATAACGTGCCCAGAGTATATGGATACTAGAGAGCCCAATGCGATGTGGCGGTACTCAATGGATATGTTCAGTGACAAGTACAGAAGTGAAGACTTTTGGTGATTGAATGAAGTGGAAATGGAGACAGAATAAAAACAATGTAATAAGCAGAATTCATTTTTTTTCAGCTTGGTTAATTTTCTCGCTATGATCGCGAACTGTAGTATAGGGATTTAGGAATAAGTTAGCACTTAAGTTAGGAAAATATATTAGCATAAGTTGTGTAAATAAAATTAAAAATATAACAAAACATAAAAGAAAAACCTAAAATAAGACAAGTAGAATATAAGTTACAACGATAAATACCCTACATATAAGTTATAGGAGCCAAAGTTTTTTTATCGTCCCGTTTTCTTTGGTAGTAAGTAATATGTAATGTATTCCGAATAATAAATGAAATTTGGTTTGAACCACAGAAATGAGAAAGACGTAGTCTTGAGAGCCTATTGGCCAGTAGGCTCATAAGAAAAAACAAATATGTATATCTTAGCTTTAGAGATTAATGTAAACAACAGTTTTGGGACTCAATAAAGCACTTTTAAAACATATTGGATACATACAATAAGCGTAAAAAATTTGCAACGTTTCAATTAGCTAACGTGGCGCCTAATTGCTTATCATTGTGATCAGCAATTTTCCCTTATTGCTCTCAAAAATTTTAATGTTTGCATATCCTTATTTCGTTTGTTTGCTGCTAACATACTGCAATCGTTTATTCTTACATACCAAAATACCGGAAGATCAAATTTATTAAATATTCATTCAAGTTTCTTTTCCGTCACAACGTTCGTAATGATTCTTTAAAAAAAATCTCAGAAAAGTATTTATGTAAAATACTCCTTAAAGTTTAATTCAATAAAAGTCTCCTTCACTATCCGGGACGTATCCACGACCATGAAACAAATAAAAAACATTTAAACAATTACAAATTACATGAAAACATCCTACACCTGCTACGAAACACCGCCAACCAAAACTGTTCAATAATTAATTATGTTCACGTCATTCAAAGTACACCGTGAGAACAACCATCCCAAATCAAACTAACAACAACCCTTCCTTTCTTAATTGCAGAGCGTATAGTCCAACAAAAACATTGGGTAGAAATAAAAAAACCCTAAATAATGTGTAATTTCAACGACACCACGTAAGTGGTCGGACTATGGATAGAAAAAACAAAAACATTTAAGCCAATGCTAGACAACTATGCGTTTTATTAGTTTTCTTGAAATCTGACACTTTTCGGCTAACAAGAAGCGTTGTTGTTGCTTTTTCTTCCTGATTCGTTGACTCTTGGCACCCTAGTAAAATATACAAAAACATAATCGACACGAATAAGACCTATGTCTAACATATTGACACGTCAGTGTTATTTTGTCACCAACTAAACATGCCATCATCCTTTAAATTACTTAAACTTTTAGCGTGATATTTGAGTTTGGAATATAGAGGGTGAGTGATTTTATTTACAACTCAATTGTTGATTGATAGAATATTGGGGTTAGCCATAAACTAGAGTGATGTAGTTTTGTCTTTTTATGTAGTCATTGAATAATTTATTTGAGACCAATAAAGAGGATACCATGTATCTCAATCCCTTGCCAACCTATCTCTATTATTTTAACTGTACATAGCGTCCTACCGACTTTCCCAATCAGCTACCAAATGCTTGATGCTTCCTCCAAACCCCTCTTCCTAAAATACCAAATAACATATTGTACATATGTTTGTGCCAAAAATTATATAATGAACTGTTTAGGCATAAGCGATACGGTATCAAGCTGTTCACTGCCATGTGTTACTTAAATATATGTAATTAGCTGAAATAATCAGCAAATTGTTTCAAAAGCCTTTCATAATCCACTGCATAGTTGTTCATACTATATGTAACATACACTAAAGATTGAAATAAAAGCAATTATTTCTTGATAAGCATTATTTATTTTCTTTTGATTTTATCAACTAAATATACATAAGATAATTCTCATGAGGTAGAAAAAGAAGAGAGCGCGCGCTTTGGTGTATTAAAGCTGAGGATAATTTAAGAGTGATTATTGAGGCTTCGAAACTTTGATGTTAGTGTTGAAGCAAGTAACCACTTCATCGTCTTGGTCTTTCAAGGAAATTTCAACATTCAGTGCAATTTCAGGGTAAAACGTGTCAATGTACATTTCAAAGACATATCCTACATCCTCTCCGCGGTGCAATGGACAATAGCTTCCGTACAAAAGGTGATCGCAACTGAACTTATGCTCATCTGGAACTGGGTAGTTTACATTAGCGCCAAATACTTTGGCAACTACATTTGTCGTCAAGTTTTTGATTTCACGGTCTGAAAAAGGTGCATATGCATAAAATCTTTTAGCATCAAGTACATGCAGCTAGAGTTTTTAATTATGCAATACAGTATAAATTTTAAGTGGAAAACTCCATATTTTACCAATCATATCTATTAACCTGTCATAAACTCCAGATGAAATCTTCCATAGGTTCCTTTGACGATAGCGCATGGTTGCTCATCACATCCCGCGATTTCCACAGAATCAGGGAATGGTTTATTCGCACCTACAAGTAAACAAGCCCGATAAAGCAGTTCAAATTAATTATCAGCAATTATCGTTATTACACTTATTTGCAACTGATGCGAAAGCAATTGTTGCTATACACATTAAGACCAAAATTCTATACATTTTTATGCTTGAATATGATTTTAGCTGACTCAGAACTCTTTTTCAAGTAACTGATGAATTGAGACCTGCACATCTTTTATACCTTTACAAGTGATTAGTTATTAACATTAAAAAAATTTAATCTTTAGATATGTTATCAAAATAATTTTGAAATAAGCATGAATTTGGGAGAAGAGGAGAAGGGGGTAAAATTTATGTTCTATGGGAATTTCTTCGTTCTAAAAACAGGTGCATTCAGTTAATTACTAATATTTTGTATATATTTAATTCTCTACATCCCCAATATCAAACAGAACATACCGTGTCACTGTAGATTTGTTTCATCAGTTTGTAAAAGTTTTAAATAAATGATGATCTTAGAGATTTAATCAAATCACTAAAGGGGATGATAAAATCACGGAAGATGTTAAAATAACACCTTTGTTGGGTCATTTTCCTGGAAAAAAATCAGTGATTTGATCAAATCCCAAAAACTTTTAGTGAAATAATGAAAGCATTATTAAATGTAATGTAGCCAATACAAAAATAGCCATTGTAGCTTAATTATTAATTAACAAACAGAATAAATTAGTACTTTAGCCAATGTTTCTAAAAGCAGAGAGGGAGTCAAAAATTTAATATTTTACGTGAATGTAACTAACAGGCAAGCTGGGTAGACAGAACTACGCTTATGTCAGGAGGGCTTTGTTTTGCATTTCCACCTCTCCTGCCTCGCTAAACACTGCTAAAGTAATTTGAAAAGCTGTTTTGAAAAGATCTCATCAATACCTTTCATTTGACACCCCACATGATCACCTTTCATGAAAATTTTTTTCAGGGTCACTTCTCTATATGGGAGGACCCCTTCAAACTCTTTGAATTTTTTTTCATCCCAATATTTGCTAGAAGTCATAACTTCCGACATATCAATTTTAATGTTCGACAATCGATCTCTTTGTTGCGAAATTTTTAACTGCAATAAATTCTGTTTCTGGTGCTGCTTCTATAAGCACCTGAAGGAGATCGACTGTGTCTTCACACAATCCAGACTCTTCATCAGAAGGTCTGGGTTTTCTCGCTCTTGGTGATGTTCGTAAAGTACGGAACCTCTCCAGAATTCAACGCAATTTTTGCAGTCTGAAATACAACCAGTGACTTAGTTTTGATTGTCAGTTTTTCGGCATTCACTCTTTTGATTTCAAAATCATTTAATCCATTTTTGGCTGCCAAAAACCAAACGATGTCTTTCTAGTTCGCCCATATACATTTATTGATGGTGCTTTTTCTACTTTTTATAAATGTTAAAAGACGAACCAGCAGACAAAACTGTCGGTTTTTACTCCTTATTTTCAATTTTTAAATATTCAATCAATGTGTAATCAGATTTAGTATAGACATTTTCAGAATTTTTGTTACTTTCGTCCTCTTCGATCTTCATTGAATCATCCAGGTCTGCTAGCGCTGCATAATAATTTGTACTGACAGTTGTTCCGCCAGCGCTGAGAACATCCACCTGATTAGGTTCCTCTTGTGATTTCTTCGGGTTTTTCTCATCTGTTGCTTTTGATTTTATTTGTTTTTCTTTCTTAGTCGTTTGTTTTTGTTTGTGATTTCTTCGGGTTTTTCTCATCAGTTGCTTTTGATTTTATTTGTTTTTCTTTCTTAGTCGTTTGTTTTTGTTTGTTGAACATTAATTTGCCGACAAGCCTCTCAAGCGAATGCATCCCTTGCCTGATTTCTTCATTTTCTCTCTCATACTTCTCCACTTTGTCATTGGCTTTAACTATTTGTTCGATTTCGTCGACTGATAAAGCTTTCAATTTGTAATTTTCTTCATTGTTCTCTCTTTTGAATCTTCGTTTTAACTTTTTCTCGCTCGTCATTGTTGACGATGAAGTAATAAGTTACTGACGATTGCATTATGCTCGAAAATCTAGCTTTTTACACCACTCTAAACTATTTAATACAAATTACATACATATTAAAGTAGCTGCGAGCAAAGCATCGCCAAACAAAAACGAAAATAATGTTGGCAAAAAATTGTATATATGTATGTGTATATAAATAGTTTTAATGAGAAATTAAAAAAACATGCATGAACTTATCTAGAATATCCATATACATTATTTACACCTTTTATTTTTTGTTAAGTTATATTATAGTAAATTATGGAGATTTCCTGATGGATAAAATGCATTTCCTTTTCACCCAATCTATAAAGAAACTAACTCTGCCATAGACGGTCCCAAGCCCGTTTGAGAAAGGAGGAGGGAACCCCTTGTTTCCCCAACCCATAGCTTCTATGATTCAAAGTAGTGACAAGCATACAAAGTAGTGAAAAGCCTGAAACGTGTTATCAGCCCAAAACCACGCTCTGTTGTGATGACAGAGGCAATATAATCGCTGATGAAACCAAGATTAAGAAAAGATGGGCATCATACTCGTATTTCAAGAACCTCCTTAATCCTCCACATAGCCCCAGAACATCGGAGCCTATAGATGTCTGCGGAGAGCTTCCATTGGCTTCACCAACTCTGGATGAAGTTTGTTCCATCATCAAAGCCCAAAAGAATAATAAAGCGCTGGGCATTGATGAGATTCCAGTGAAGCTCATCAAATATTTATGGCAGTAGTGTTCAGCAAGCTATTCACAAAGTCATCCAGTACATTTGGCAACAAGAACATATGCCGAAAGAATGGAACCAATCAATTAGACTTCTTAGCCACAAAAGAGGTGACAAGCTACAGTGCGAAAATTATAGAGGCATATCACTACTTTGTACGGCGTATAAAATATTTTCTAAAATCTTAGAAAATCAAATCGGATCATTCGCCAGCAGTATTATTCGGGAGCATCAAGGTGGTTTTAGGGCAGGTAGATCAACAACAGACCAATTGTTCACTGTCAAGCAGGTACTTGAAAGATGCTGGGAGTTCAACATAGCATACACCTAATTTTCGTTGACTTCAAGCAAGCATCCGACAGTATTGATCGTAACGTACTATACCAAACAATGCTTGGTTTTGGCATCCCAGCCAAAGTAGTCCATCTTAGCAAAATGACAATGACGTCGACAACCTCTCAAGTCTGCATCAATAACAAACTCACCGATGCCTTTGAAACAAATATCGGACTAAAGCAGGGAGATGGGCTGGCCCCATGGCTATTCAATTCGGATATGGAGTTCGTCATACGGAAGCTACCTGTCGATACGCGAGGTACCTTACTATACAAGTCGAGCCAGGTAGTGGCCTATTCGGATGACATCAAAATTCTGTCACGGTCACTAACAACTACCAAAGAACTCTTCCTGAAACTCGACAGCGAAGCAAAACTAGTAGGGCTACAAATAAATGAAAATAAAACAAAGCTAATGACGCAGTCGAAGAAAAATACCCCAAGTACACAAAATATCACACTTGGCGAATACAGTATCGAAAATGTTAGCGAATTTGTATATTTAAGCGCCAAAATAACGAAAACGGGCAATGAAAGAGACGAAATATGCCGTAGAATACAGCTCGCAAATAAAATATTTTATTAAGTATTGACGATCTTGAAGACCAGCTGCATACACAGAAAAACAAAGCTCCAAGTATACAAATCTGTGATAAGACCTGTGTTATGGTGTGGGTGTGAAACATGTACCCTAACCCAAGCATCCGCAAATATATTGAACACCTTTGAGCGACGGGTCCCGAGGCGAATAATCGGAGCGAAGCTAGACGGGTACCAATTGCAAATTCGATACAACCATGAGCTGTATGAAATTTTTGACGAACCGGAGGTATCAAGAATTGTAAGACTGCGGAAGCTGCAATGGGCTGGCCACATGAATCGTATGGACGAACAACGGATACCCAAGAAGGTATTTGTTGAGAGAACTCGGGAAACCGAGGAAACGCTGGTCTGACTCGGTCGACGAAGACAGTTCATCGCTGGATTTCGAAACTGGATGACGCGTTCAACGGGCCGAGATAGTTTAAAGCACTGTTTGCAGGAAGCGAAGGCCCGAAAGGGGCTGTAGTGCCAAGAAGAAGAAGAAGATAAAGAAACGAAAATCATGAGGTGCACTCAATGCCTTAGTAGGATATTCAATTTGAATTATTTTGTTTTTCGATTTACATACACCGTTAAAAATTCAAATTTTAATTTCGCTAGATATATTAGGAAACATTTACGAATAATATTTTAGCAGCAATATGAAAATAATTTTTCTCGTATAGCAACATTGTCTTACCCTCTTTTACACATTTTAATAACGCTACATTTATGGGTGAAACTATGTCACAAACATATTTTGGAGATTTACAAAAACACAGTTCAAACTTCATTTTTTAGGGTGTTGTAAAATAGTATTACAAAACCTACAAAAATCGCGTCCTACCTGTCTGTCCCTCCGTCCGTGTGCCACAGAACTTTTTCTCGCAAAGTACTTAAACTATAAACATCAAAATTTTTTTTTGCTAAACTTTAAATTGATCTTGGCTAAACTTTCAATGGATCATTTCACCCTTTTCACATCAATTTAATGTAAATCTATACGATAATTTGTTTGCCCTACATGAGCTTTCATTGCATCGTGTGGATATCGATCTCGTTTTCAGGTGGCTCCGATAGCTAGAAAACAACTTATAAAATTCTTTCGTAGCTACATGATTGAGTTGCTTATTTGAATTATTTTTCTGACAAATTATTGGAGAAGAAAATGTCAGAAGAAGGTGGTTTCGATGTGTATACTAATTCTCATCGGGCCATTACTCTTATTATATACACGCCGGTGATGACGACCACCATGCGTAGAAGTGAGAGAGTTATTTTTAATTTTCCTACTTATGCGAAACTCAATATGATTTTGTAACAACACAATTTCATAAGTAATTAAAAAGCTATCGGAGCCATCCAAAAAACGAGATCGATATCCGCACGAAGCACTGTAAAGCAAAAAATTGTCGTATAGATTTACATTAAATTGATGTAAAAAAGGTGAAATGATCAATTTAAAGTTTAGCAAAGACAAGTACTTACAGGAGAAATTTAACCTGAACATCATTCTTAGTTACAAAAACATATTGAGTTCACAAAGTAGGAAAATTAGAAATAGCTCTCTCACCTCTAAGCATGGTGGTCGCCCTTGCCGATGTGTATCTAATAAGAGTGATGGCCCGATGAAAATTAGTACACACGTCGAAACCACCTTCTAACATTTTCTTCTATAATACAATAATTTTTCACAAAAATTATTAAAATAAACAACTCAATCATGTAGCTACGAAAGAATCAAACTTTGTTTGCAGGTGTAAAGTGGTGATCTCTTCAAAATTCAGCTACAAAAAAATGTTAGAAGGTATTTGAGGGTGTCTCCCCATATAGGGGAGTGGTCCTCGAAAAAAAAATTCATCAAAGGTATCCGATATGGGTATCAAATGAAAGGTCTTGATGAGAACCTTTCAAGATAGGTCTTAATTTGACACTTTTTGCTTCGAGGGGCACCTCGGGAGGGGAAACCTGCGATCCGAAAAATCTGAAAAAAATTTTGGAGGTAGATGTTTCTGATTATAACAACAATAAATACCGTAGCAGTCAAAATCCACTCAACTTTGATAATAATAAAATAAAATCGTATCGGTACCCTTAAACTTAACGAAATTCAATATTTAAGTGTTCCTACAAAGTGTCCTTAAAGGTTGTAAGTTTGATGAAATCAAATGATATACACGGAAGTTATAAGCATTTGAAATTTCTCCAATTACAACAACAATAACACATGATTTTGGTATTTTATGGACTTTCCATCGAATCAGTCAATGTAGTTTTGATTTGATCTTCTTGAAATTTGCAAATAAGGTCAATAAAGTTAATATTTTTATAACAATGAAGTTTCTTTTCAACGTGCACATCTCTATGACATATTTCTTGAATTTATTCGTTGCTGGTGCCAGCAACGCTGAGAAATTGAGTACAAAACCCTTCTTACATGAGCGTAGGTCTATCTACCCAACTTGTTAAAAGTGTGCTGTAAAATGTACAATAATTTTTAACAGTGTTTTGTGAAGCAAAGAACTTATTCAAACTTACTTAAAGTATTAAATTGAGCCTTTTGCGCCATGTTGCTGCCATGTTAAGGACTTCTTCTTTATCTAGCTGGATCACTACATCACAATGAACCCTCATCAGCGCAAGTCCAGCAATTCTTTCATTTTCCATGCTGTTTCTTAGATAGTTTTTTAACCTCTTTAGGGTTGAAAAACTCCTTTCGGCGATTGCAGTTGACACTGGAAGGGTAGCCAAAATCATAAACAGCATTTTGATAGTTGGGAACAACTCTTCGTTGCATTTATCAAGAGTTGCTAGAGCGGTTGACGGTTTTTCGGGTATTGATTCCCAGTGATTGCGCCATGTTTCATATTCGCTTGGGAAAGAGTTTGCAATCGTTTCTTCCAGAAAAAATAGTGCTACTTCCCCAGGTTCTCTTTTACAGTTTTGTCATTTTTTATGTTCTCGGGTAGAATCATCTGTATTCCTTTGATAGTCTCTCCGTATGGCTTCGAGCGAACATTTAGCTCCACAATCACGTTGTCAATTGATGAATAAAATGTATTCCACAGATAATATTCTTCCGCACTTTCTCCTGAAACAAATTCTGCGTTTGTCGTCCAGTTGTTCGTGGAGCAATGATACCACTTGAACTCAACTCCATTCCTATTGGAAAAGTACTCTAAATTCGGTTTCATTTCAAATATTTTTGAGACGTCATGTAGCTGGATATGTCACGTTTGTCAAATCAACATTCACCTTTTGCATTGCATTGTTCAAGTGTGCTGTATATAAAAAACTGTTTTCAGTATCACCAACGACATAATAAATTAGCTACCTTCTATGGCAGCATGTATTTGGTATGCTTGACTCGCCACATCTCTGTTAGTAGATTCTTGAAGTAACTCAAGCATTGATCTTACTACAGGATATATTTCTGCAAACCTCTCAACTGCCTTATGCATTTCTGTAAATCGAGTCTCACAGAAAGAGAGAAGGGTTGAATGAAGAGAATTAGTTTGATCTGATATTTTTTTTTAACATACTGTCCTGATGTGAAGATTGTCAAAAGAAGTTGACAGTGTTTTTGATAGTGCCAATACAGTTTCGTATCATTGGTATCTCACTTGAATGTACTAGAACTAGATTCAGCACGTGAGCTACACAGTGCACAAACTGTGCACTTGGGTATTTCTCCGCGATTGTTGCTCGTATGCCCTTAGTCTACCACTCATTACTGCAGCTCCATCAAAGCCTTGTCCAATAAATTTGGTCATATCCAAATCATACGACATGAGATATTTTATGATTGTAGTCGCTAACGATTGTGCTGAAACATCTTCTAGATGAAAGAATTGCAGGAAATCCTCACAAACAACAGATTTTCCAGAGGAGCAATCAACGTATCTCAGGCATAGCGCTAATTGTTCCTTTCGTCAAATGTCTTGAGTTTCATTGGCCAATAAAGTAAAGTAACTTGCCTTTCTAACCCTTTCAAGGACATGAGCTTGAATAGTTATAATTTCATTCTGTATAACTGATGAAGTATACATTGCCCTATTGTGGTTCGTTTGTGTTAGTCAATGAGTTTTAAGTACCTCAGCACCAAATCGTGCACGAAGGCGAAGAAGCGCTCGGAAATTGCCGTCATTATGCTCAGGTTTATTTAGTCCAATTTCACCGGAGTCATGGTTAACTCTTAATGGCATTTCTTATCTTCCACAAAGAAGTTGTTGACGATGAAGTAATAAGTTACTGACGATTACATTATGCTCGAAAATCCAGCTTTTTTACACCACTCTAAACTATTAAATACAAATTACATACACATTAAAGTAGCTGCGAGCAAAGCATCGCCAAACAAAAACGAAAATAATGTTGGCAAAAAATTGTATATATGTATGTGTATATAAATAGTTTTAATGAGAAATTAACAAAACATGCACAAACTTATCTAGGATATCTATATACATTATTTATACCTTTTATTTTTTGTTAAGTTATATTATAGTAAATTATGGAAATTTCCTGATGGATAAAATGCATTTCCTTTTCGCCCAATCTATAAAGAAATGAACTCTGCCATAGACGGTTCCAAGCCCATTTGAGAAAGGAGGAGGGAACCCCTCATTTCCCCAACCCATAGCTTCTATGATTCAAAGTAGTGACAACCATACAAAGTAGTGAAAACCCTGAAACGTGTTATCAGCCCAAAACCACGCTCTGTTGTGATGACAGCGGCAATATAATCGCTGATGAAATCAAGATTAAGGAAAGATGGGCAACATATTTCAAGAACCTCCTTAATCCTCCACAAAGCCCCAGAACATCGGAGCCTATAGATGTCTGCGGAGAGCATCCATTGGCCCGACCAACTCTGGATGAAGTCTGTTCCATCATTAAAGCCCAAAAAATAATAAAGCGCCGGGCATTGATGAGATTCCAGTGAAGCTCATCAAATATTTATGGCAGTAGTGTTCATCAAGCTATTCACAAAGTCATCCAGTACATTTTGCAACAAGAACATATGCCGAAAGAGTGGAGCCAATCAATTATATTTCTTAGTCACAAAAAAGGTGACAAGCTACAGTGCAAAAATTATAGAGGCATATCAATACTTTGTACGGCGTATAAAATATTTTCCAAAATCTTAGAAAATCACATCGGATCATTCGCCAGCAGTATTATTCGGAAGTATCAAGGTGGTTTTAGGGCAGGTAGATCACAGTCAAGCAGGTACTTGAAAAATGCTGGGAGTTCAACATAGACGTACACCAAATTTTCGTTGACTTCAAGCAAGCATACGACAGTATTGATCGTAACGTACTATACCAAATAATGCTTGGTTTTGGCATCCCAGCCAAAGTAGTCCATCTTACCAAAATGACAATTACGTCGACAACCTCTCAAGTCCACATCAATAACCAACTCACCGATGCCTTTGACACAAATATCGGACTAAAGCAGGGAGATGGGCTGGCCCCATTGCTATTCAATTTGGCTCTGGAGTACGTCATACGGAAGCTACCTGTCGATACGTGAGGTACATTACTATACAGTCAATGAAAATAAAACAAAGCTCATGACGCAGTCGAGGAAAAATACCCCAAATACACAAAATATCACACTTGGCGAATATAGTATCGAAAATGTGGGCAAATTTATATAAGTGCCAAAATAACGAAAACGGGCAATGAAAGAGACGAAATAACCCGAAGAATCCAGTTCGCAAGAAAAATATTTTATTCAGTATAGACGTTCTTGAAGACCAACTGCATACACAGAAAAACAAAGCTCCAAGTACACAAATCTGTGATAAGCCCTGTGTTATGCTATGAGTGTGAAACATGGACCCTAACCCAAGCATCCGCAAATATATTGAACGGCTTTGAGCGACGGGTCCTGAGGCGAATGATCGGAGCGAAGCTAGACGGGGACCAATGGCGAATTCGATACAAATCATAAGCTGCATGAAATTTTTGACGAACCGGAAGTCTCAAGGATTGTAAGACTGCGGAAGCTGCAATGGGCTCGTGCATGCATGAATCGTACGGACGAGCAACGGATACCCAAGAAGGTATTCATTGGGAGAACTGAAGGCCGGCGGCCAGTGGGGAAACCCAGGAAACGCTGGTCTGACTCCGTCGACGAAGACAGTTCATCGCTGCTCAGATTTCGGAATTGGATGACGCGGTCAACGGACCGAGACAGTTGGGGGCGCTGTTTGCAGGAAGCGAAGGCCCGAAAGGGGCTGTAGTGCTAAGAAGAAGAAGATAGTCTCTGAATATGTATGGCCAGGATGATTAACAATTCGCTAGAGCTTGCTCCCATATGGGTGCAAAGCAGGAAGTAGCACATTTTCTGCTGCCTTGAATTGGTACAAAATGCTTTATGCGAAATGAAGCATTTTGCGATCAACGTTCGGTGATGTGAATAGAAAAATTAAAATGTCTTCGCAATGCCCCTTATCTTCCAATAGCCAAATTCAAACACAACGTTTTAAGCCATGCTACTTTTCATTATTCTTCCCACGCCTTTGGGAAATTACTCCGCTTTTAATTGCAGATACCATGGTTACCCGTGATCCCGATATCACTTATTCACCTCCATTAACACTTGGCGACACTTTTTAGAGATATGGAATGCTCCTTCATTCTCTCTCATAGTCGATGCCGAAATTTGTATGATGAAATTTGTAATTCAATATTATTTACTTTTTTCCCTATGCTAAGGGGCATCCGGACCCCTAAAGTCCCCCTTATATAAGCCCATGGTAAGTGCTATGCCAAACATTATACGCAATATTATAATGACCAAAAAGAAGTTTATGTAATTTACGCTTTCATAAAATTTGATAAGATTAATGCGTTTTAAATGTTCAGTTTTTTTCAGTCTTCAAAATTTAGTTTTTATGTAAAATTATCAATTTTTTCTCACCGTACAAAAATCGATCTACAAGCACAATTTCACTGTCATCACAAACGTTTTTAGGCAATTTTTACAAAGTCCTATTAGTTTCGCGACCTGTCTGTCTGTCTGTCCGTCCGCCTGTCCGTGCGTCACAGCTAGTTTCCTCAGAAACTATAGAAGCTAGAATGCTCAAACTTTATGAAAAGATCAGAAGTGATGGTCTCTCAAAAGTTAAGGTCTTAGCAAAAATTTAAAAACATTTTAAAGGGGGGTCCCCCCTGATAACAAATGAACCCTTAAAAAAATTTTTTAACCAAAGGTAGTCGAGTGGGAACTTTTAGAATCTGAAATAAAAAAATCATTTTATGAATTGGGGGTCCAGGGGAAGGCAAAACGTACCAAAAATTTGTGACCTTTGAGCAAGCGTTGCCATCATCAGCAGGAAGACATTGCTTCTGGTAATCCTAATTAAACTTCTTTTGAATCTTTCCCTATTGCTTTTTAGGGTTTTCTACTAAAATCAAAACCCGATTGCAATCACGACCTGTGTCCGTCTGTCCATCCGTCCGTCCGTCTGTCCATGCGTCCGTCCGTCTCTCCGTCTGTGTGTCTCTGCACTTTTTCTCCGAAACTATAGAAGCTGCAGCCATCAAACTTTGTGAAAAGGTCAGAAGTGATGATTTCTTGAAAGTTTTGGAGGGTGGGGAAAATATTTTAAAGGGGTTCATGGCGGCTCTCCCCATATAGGGAGGTGACCCTTCAAACAATTTTTTCCACCGTTGGTAGTCGAGTAGGGTGTCATTGGAAAATTCTAAATGAGATCTTTTCAAAACAAGTCTTAAAATTACCTCATCAGTACCATATGGGGCAGGGGAAGGGGAAATGTTTGAACTTTTCGCATAAACAAATCCTCCCCCTCCCCCCACGATTGGAAACCATTCACACGAAAAATCTTAAAAAAATCATGGATGTAGGTCTTTTTTAGTACAACAACAACATACACGTGAGAAGTCGAAATTCACTTAGTAATAGTATGATTTATCAATTTTACATTTTCTTAAATACAATTTTAACGGTACCTTTAAATTCAATGAAATTCTGTGTACAAATGGCTATTAATAAGATTGACCTGTACTGCAAAGATCAAATTGTATTTAATGAAGTTAAAGTGGTTTGAATGTTCCTGTATTACTATGGAAGAATATGCGCTGTATGTATTACTATAGAAAGACATGGCTATGGAGCAATATGCGCTTTTTACCGACTCAGACACTACAGCTTTGCTATGATTTGCATTAAAGTGTCAGCAGTGATAGATATCATGAATATCTTTGAGAATTGGTTCAGCTAGTGGTATCAGTAACCATAAAACAAAACAGTAGCTGTTTTAAATGCGAAGATTGAATAATTTTGAGTTATTTTTCCCCAACTTCAACGTTTAAAGTTCATGCTTTTAATATTTGATTCAATTTAATGAATGACCGAAGATGAGTACCTACAATTAATACTCATAGGTAAAACAACCGAGGAGGTAGGCGAGAGACCCTAACAGAAGGGCTTTGTAACCATTCTAGGATTCAAAAAAAAATTTCTGATGCCATGAATCGATGAATAAAGTACAGGGAGGCGGCCTCTGAAAAAAAATTTCACCAAAGGCTTTTCAAATCAGTTCTCAAACTGACAGTGTTTGCTCCAGTGGGGGCACAGGGGGGAGTACACGAAAAATGTGTTTTCCCCTCGCGATTGGACAGCTGTGATCTAAAAAATCTGAAAAAAATTATGAAGGGAGATATTTACGAATACAGCAATAAAATAATTTTCAGATAAGATCGCTGACATAAATGCTTTCGAGATTTCATGATTTGAGTGATTATTGTTAGTTGAAAATAGAGAAACAATGGATTTTCTTTTAAACGCGCAAATTTCTTTGACATGTTTCTTGATTTTGGTGACTGCATTTTGTAAGTTGAGTCTAAAACCTTTCTGACGTGAGCGTTAGGTCTGTCTACCCAGCTTGTTTTTTGTTGAAATTCAACCGATAATTTTCATGTTGAACTGAAATGAAGAAATCATCATCCCTTTGATGATTGATTCCCATTACGATTTTGTTACCAACGCTATCGTAAGGAAGCACCTGCAGTTTCCGTTGAGGCCTATTGAAGCTGAATTCAAGTCCTGCGTCAGCTATGCAGAGCTTCAAATATAAATTTGTCCAAGGGTATGCTGGCAACTCTGACCCATATAGATTGCACCTGTATTCAATCTGATCCTTTGTTATCCACGATTTCAGGAATACCGCTTTTGGATTATTAGTCGCGTTCAACCATGATGTATGCTTGGCAACAAGAATATAATAACTATGCAGCCTGTTCAACTCCAGTTTTTTAAAACCAGGAATTGAGTTCCTCCTTGAACTTGAGAACATCTCTATCAGTTGTATAGGCAGAGATATTTTGGATAGAATAGGGCCCTCCAATCAATATACCGGTGACATCTCTTCTACCATTGTTTACCCTATCGTTTCTAACGTATTCAAAATCTTTGAATGTCATGGAGTGCCATGAATTGAGACGAGTTTCAGTGAGAAGCATGATATGAGACTTTCGCTTAAGAACGAATTCAAGGAGATAGTCACGTTGATGTAGATTAATATTGGAATTGACCTTGATCGGGATGAGGTGCGACCCACCCTTGAGAATGTGACTGGATGGAAAGATGTTTTGAGGCATGTAAAAGACCTAAACTCCAAAAAATAATGTCAAATTTTGAATCTTATCCATCGATTTTTTCTGATAAAGAATTATCTTGCAGGTAAATTTGAAGAAGGAGCTCATTATTTTCACTTACATTGGTAACATTATTTGCAGTATTATTGGCTGGTCCTCTAGTGGCGAGTGCAAATAATACTCCGGACTTGACGAAGTTCGAAGGTGCCATACTGCGTTGTAATTGTGTCTGCTTTGCAATAAACTTTACTTTTGCATCTTGATATCGGACGCATCCTCGATATGATGCTGGATGACTAAAAACACCAAAGTATAACTTTCTTTAGGGTCCGTCTGAGCTAATTTGCACTCACTGGTGGCATGAACTTCTTTGCATTTCACGCACCGATGGTGCATGGCGCAGTTGGCAGCAGAATGACCAAATTTTTGACACCGGTAACACTGGTTGACTTCTCTTTTTCAGAGGCGTCCCCATCTCACCACTCAGAAACTCAACTACCTTATTTGTTGAAGGGCACTTGGACTGCTTTTGTTTGAGATTTGTACCAGGTAAATTCTTCCTTTCTATGGTCCATCTTCTCGTTACAAATGTTTTGAAAGAAATAATTCAATTCTGGTTCAGCTTCTTTGAGCACCTGAATAAGATTAACCGTATCCTCATGCAGTCCAAACCTTTCAATAAAAATTCCTCAATTTTTCACTTTTTGGGATATAGGTGAAGTGTGGAACCTTCCCAGAATTCAGCGCATCTTTAGTTAACTTAAAATCAACCAGTGATTTCGTTTTCATAGTTAATTTTTCCGCATTCAGCTGATAATATTCCAACCATATATTTTCCGCTTTGTCCAAATACATTGTTTGGCGGACCTTTTTCTGCCTTTTTGGTGACTTTTTCAGAGGAGCTAGCAGAGCTGCAAGCTGGTTTCCTCTCCTTATTTATTTTATTTTTTTCAAGTAATAAATAAAATTTATTTCATTATCTTTATTATAGTTATCTTCAATACTTTCTACAACTTGCGCTACAAAATAGTTTTGATTCTCGTTGGTGCCACCAGCACTTAGGATTTCTTCCGGAATTGCTTGCTTTACACTTTACTTTGCCTTTGATTCTTGTTGCACTTGATTTTGTGGCACCGACTTTTGAGGTTTCACCCCTTTCTTGAATAGATCTTTGCGGGCATGTTTCTTTAGTCTTAATACGTGATTTATTTTACGGTTTGATTATTTGTCCACTGTCCGCTATAATTTGAAGCTTGCATCTGCCACCTGCCGAGCTTTCATCATTATATTTTCTTTTGTTGATTTTCGCCAGTTTTGTATTCGTTGTTTCTCCATGTTGCCCCAATGGTAGGAAGCCGTCGGGTTCTTCCAGACTGGTAGTCCTGAAATTTTCTAGAGTTCTTGTTTTCCTTTACTAATCGAAGTAAATTAATATTCGATAGAAATTGCTTCGACAATATAAGTTTTTTCCAAAAAAATTAACTTGGGACTGACGTCTTACAAAATTAATTTAATTTTTGAAAATATTTGGAAGGAGCGATTTTAAACGCGTCTATAGACAATGAATACTAGACGTAGCCTTTTTTCACAATTTTTCTTAAGGGACCATCAAAATAATTTTCTTCCTATTATTTCTAGGACTATTTTTTGTCTGAAATATAATACACCATATTTCAGACAAAAAATAGTCCTAGAAATGACTAAAATTAATTATTTGCTTTCTGCTTATAAATTTCGTAAACATGCACACAAAAATACCACAATCACTAACATTATTTGAATTTGAATTTTCTATTTTTGTTTTATTTGCTCCATGTCACTTTATGACTTTGAACGGTAGCGGAATGAAATCTTTCATTATAATTTCTCACAGCTTGTTGGATGGTCGTTTTCAACGAATTATTTGATTTATCAAGTGTAAGTGCTCTAAATTTTTGACAATCGAGTTTTGAAATCTTTCTATGTCAGCTAATCCAATATGGCTAGGGATTTTTGTGAGATGCAGTGATCCTCGTCCTGCTTTTAAGGAGTCCTTAAAAACAGTTCCTTCAAATTCATTTCCTTCTATTATTTTAGCAGGATTACCCATTTTTGTGAAATAATCTTCTAGATTATCTGTAATTATATGATTTCTATCAGCTAGATGATAAATTGTGCCAAATTTTGAAAATTTATCAAAGATCGTAAGGAAACTTATTTTTTATAAAACAAAAAAAAATATATATATATATTCATTCCAAAACCGTACCCTGAAACTTCATCAAACAATAGCAAACATATGGTTCAACAAACAGTGCTTGAAAAACAACATTACACCAGCATTTGCAAGAATCGTGATAAAACAAAACACAATCGCTGCACGTAACACACAACGTAGCGCACAGATGCTCCGCATTAAAAACGAAATAAGAACACTGTACATAAAAAAGGACGAAATCAACCGACAACTACTACACTCACACTTACAATTAACTAACACTATACAAACTGAAAACTTTCTACAGTTTTATAATGACGTGAGGCAAAACATTGATATTCAGCTCAAAACTAAATATGAGACCATGACGAAAAAACTTGACAAATTGATGAAAAAACAAAACAAAATGACCACACCAGCGAACAGAACTTTCTATCCACGGACTGTAAACCTATCAGATACGCCTTTTACGACACAAGAAATGGAGCTGTTAAATAAGGGACTGAAACACAACTTACATAATACAAACCGCAACAAAGACCTAGAACAACTAGTAATCGACACTGAACTTGCCATTAACAAACTGCCGCAGGAACAACAGACACATGCAAGACATACTGCAGTAGACATACTACAAAAAATACGCACTAGCATAAACAAAACGGATTTCCACGAAGACCATAAGATATTAAGACACATTCAGACAAAGCTAACGGATAACCTACTAACAGTGACGAAGGCTGACAAAGGACATACAACGGTGATCCTAAAAACAACGGACTATGTACAAAAAACAATAGACTTCATTAACGCCAACGGCTACAAACTGGTAAACAAAGACCCCACCAATAGGTTCCAAGCGGACTTACGTACCGCCATTATACAATCCCCACTAATTATGCCTCCTAATACTAAGCAACGCTACATAAACCCAAATCCATGCACACCACCCCTTAAAGCACAACCTAAGCTCCACAAACCCAATATTCCTATCCGTCCTGTTGTCAACTACCGCCCAGCTCCTGCATACCAATTAGCACGGTACTTGGCAACGATAATGGCTGATGTCGTGCACCTTGACGACAAATACGCATTAAAGAACAGCCGCGAGCTAGCAAATTCTACCACTTCTTTAAAATTGACTGAAAATTGTCAACTTTTATCATTAGACATCACCAACCTCTATACGTCTATCCCTGTCAATGAAACACTGGCCATACTAAAAGAAAAACTTTCATTCAACAACAGCCGACGATTCACAGATCAAATACTCAATCTCATAAAGACCACAATCAGACAGAACTATTTTAAGTTCAATAGCAACACATACATTGCCAAAGACGGTCTGGGTATGGGACATCCAATGTCCTCAATAATGTCAGAAATATTCTTACAATCTTTGGAAGAAGTCTTTATACCCAAAGTTGTCAAAAGATTCAATGTAATATTTTACAGACGATATGTGGATGACTGTTTCATTGTTATTGACTCACAAGAAAATAAACAAGACGAACTACTTGCCTATATGAATGAAATTCACCCGAATATAAAGTTCACTATGGAAAAAGAAACAAACGGACAACTCAACTATATGGACCTAACTGTGACACGTGACCAAACACGATTGGACTACAAAATATACAGAAAACCAACCACAACTGATCATACCATACATGAAACATCTAACCACCCCGCACAACATAAGCTAGCAGCGTACAGATCAATGGTGCAGAGGCTTCACTCCATCCCCATGACTCCTACTAACTATTCCAACGAACTAAACAACATTTACAGAATAGCTAATAATAACGGATACAAACAATGCGACATTGACAAACTAGTCACACAGTACAAACAAAAACAGGAACGCCAACCGACAGAAACTCATAAAAACGACCAACAGTGGGTATCGTTAACATACGTAGGCAAAGAGACATACAAACTATCGAACTTCCTTAGGAAATACAAATTGCAAACTGCATTCAAAACGAACAACAACATTGGAAACAAACTGAAGCCAAAACTGAATGACACATCGATATACGAAGGCAGCGGCATATACAAACTGACATGCAAGGACTGCGACATGGTATATATAGGAAGAACAACACGAAAACTAACGACAAGATATAAAGAGCACCTACGATCTTTCTTATACAACAAGGCAGACTCCAATTATGCGACGCACCTACAAAACCACGCACATGAGCCTGATGCTATGACAAACTCTATGAAATTGCTACACAAACAAAACAAAGGACCGAGACTTGACATCCTAGAAAGGCTTGAAATTTATAAACATAGAAAGACAGACGGTGACATTATCAACGAACAACTTGTTACCAATTCCGACGCAATTTTCTCAATCCTAGACCACACTCTTAGACGAAAACGGAAACGAGATGAAACAGAACAAACGGACAGCCAACAAGCAAAAAAACAAAAACATAATATCCCCCTACCTGGTATAATTGAGTAATTTACTTCCTGACCTCATTACCCATCCACTAATTACCCATCCGCTAATTACCCATCCGCTAATTACCCATCCGCTAATTACCTATTCGCTAATTACCCATCCTACGACTATATAAAGTCGCTCCCTTCAACACATCCTTTAGACACTGAAGATGACTCAAAGTAGTCGAAACGCGTCTGCTCACACAACTAAGCAAGGCCCGACGGCTTTTAAAGAAAAAAGAGGATTGGCCTGCGGATATCAAATAAACAAAGTTATTGACTACAACACTGCCAGCCAGGCAAAACTGTTGCGTTCATTCCAAAACCGTACCCTGAAACTTCATCAAACAATAGCAAACATATGGTTCAACAAACAGTGCTTGAAAAACAACATTACACCAGCATTTGCAAGAATCGTGATAAAACAAAACACAATCGCTGCACGTAACACACAACGTAGCGCACAGATGCTCCGCATTAAAAACGAAATAAGAACACTGTACATAAAAAAGGACGAAATCAACCGACAACTACTACACTCACACTTACAATTAACTAACACTATACAAACTGAAAACTTTCTACAGTTTTATAATGACGTGAGGCAAAACATTGATATTCAGCTCAAAACTAAATATGAGACCATGACGAAAAAACTTGACAAATTGATGAAAAAACAAAACAAAATGACCACACCAGCGAACAGAACTTTCTATCCACGGACTGTAAACCTATCAGATACGCCTTTTACGACACAAGAAATGGAGCTGTTAAATAAGGGACTGAAACACAACTTACATAATACAAACCGCAACAAAGACCTAGAACAACTAGTAATCGACACTGAACTTGCCATTAACAAACTGCCGCAGGAACAACAGACACATGCAAGACATACTGCAGTAGACATACTACAAAAAATACGCACTAGCATAAACAAAACGGATTTCCACGAAGACCATAAGATATTAAGACACATTCAGACAAAGCTAACGGATAACCTACTAACAGTGACGAAGGCTGACAAAGGACATACAACGGTGATCCTAAAAACAACGGACTATGTACAAAAAACAATAGACTTCATTAACGCCAACGGCTACAAACTGGTAAACAAAGACCCCACCAATAGGTTCCAAGCGGACTTACGTACCGCCATTATACAATCCCCACTAATTATGCCTCCTAATACTAAGCAACGCTACATAAACCCAAATCCATGCACACCACCCCTTAAAGCACAACCTAAGCTCCACAAACCCAATATTCCTATCCGTCCTGTTGTCAACTACCGCCCAGCTCCTGCATACCAATTAGCACGGTACTTGGCAACGATAATGGCTGATGTCGTGCACCTTGACGACAAATACGCATTAAAGAACAGCCGCGAGCTAGCAAATTCTACCACTTCTTTAAAATTGACTGAAAATTGTCAACTTTTATCATTAGACATCACCAACCTCTATACGTCTATCCCTGTCAATGAAACACTGGCCATACTAAAAGAAAAACTTTCATTCAACAACAGCCGACGATTCACAGATCAAATACTCAATCTCATAAAGACCACAATCAGACAGAACTATTTTAAGTTCAATAGCAACACATACATTGCCAAAGACGGTCTGGGTATGGGACATCCAATGTCCTCAATAATGTCAGAAATATTCTTACAATCTTTGGAAGAAGTCTTTATACCCAAAGTTGTCAAAAGATTCAATGTAATATTTTACAGACGATATGTGGATGACTGTTTCATTGTTATTGACTCACAAGAAAATAAACAAGACGAACTACTTGCCTATATGAATGAAATTCACCCGAATATAAAGTTCACTATGGAAAAAGAAACAAACGGACAACTCAACTATATGGACCTAACTGTGACACGTGACCAAACACGATTGGACTACAAAATATACAGAAAACCAACCACAACTGATCATACCATACATGAAACATCTAACCACCCCGCACAACATAAGCTAGCAGCGTACAGATCAATGGTGCAGAGGCTTCACTCCATCCCCATGACTCCTACTAACTATTCCAACGAACTAAACAACATTTACAGAATAGCTAATAATAACGGATACAAACAATGCGACATTGACAAACTAGTCACACAGTACAAACAAAAACAGGAACGCCAACCGACAGAAACTCATAAAAACGACCAACAGTGGGTATCGTTAACATACGTAGGCAAAGAGACATACAAACTATCGAACTTCCTTAGGAAATACAAATTGCAAAATGCATTCAAAACGAACAACAACATTGGAAACAAACTGAAGCCAAAACTGAATGACACATCGATATACGAAGGCAGCGGCATATACAAACTGACATGCAAGGACTGCGACATGGTATATATAGGAAGAACAACACGAAAACTAACGACAAGATATAAAGAGCACCTACGATCTTTCTTATACAACAAGGCAGACTCCAATTATGCGACGCACCTACAAAACCACGCACATGAGCCTGATGCTATGACAAACTCTATGAAATTGCTACACAAACAAAACAAAGGACCGAGACTTGACATCCTAGAAAGGCTTGAAATTTATAAACATAGAAAGACAGACGGTGACATTATCAACGAACAACTTGTTACCAATTCCGACGCAATTTTCTCAATCCTAGACCACACTCTTAGACGAAAACGGAAACGAGATGAAACAGAACAAACGGACAGCCAACAAGCAAAAAAACAAAAACATAATATCCCCCTACCTGGTATAATTGAGTAATTTACTTCCTGACCTCATTACCCATCCACTAATTACCCATCCGCTAATTACCCATCCGCTAATTACCCATCCGCTAATTACCTATTCGCTAATTACCCATCCTACGACTATATAAAGTCGCTCCCTTCAACACATCCTTTAGACACTGAAGATGACTCAAAGTAGTCGAAACGCGTCTGCTCACACAACTAAGCAAGGCCCGACGGCTTTTAAAGAAAAAAAAAAAAAAAAAAAAAAAAAAAAAAAAAAAAATATATATATATATATATATATATATATATATATATATATATATATATATATATATATATATATATATATATATATATATATCTATATATATATATATATATATATATATATATATATATATATATATATATATATATATATATATTGGCCTGCGGATATCAAATAAACAAAATTATTGACTATATATATATATATATATATATATATATATATATATATATATATATATATTTATATATATATATACATATATATATATATATATATATATATATATATATATATATATATATATATATGGCTTTCTTTCGTACGATACCATTTGGTAAATGTCTAATTGGCTGATTGTTACAATAATAAATTCTAGTAATTCAAGAAAATAAAGTGCATTGAAAGATTTTTGAATACCTGAATGAATACTTTCTTCAATTTGGTAACATGAAATTTGTTTTTTTCTGCTTCTACTTCGGTTTTTATATCCTGAGCCCTCATTGATCACCGAATAATTTGACTAACGTTAGGGAATAGTTCTTGTATTTTCTGCTGAACAATGTTATATTTAGAGTCGTTTAATTCAGTATGAATACCAATGGTGCCTTTGATTGTTGTTTTTTTAAGGATATCCGTTAAATTATGGAAATCATGTTCTGCTGTAAATATTATTTTTTTACCATGAACTATTTTTATCTCCATAATTTTATTATTGGTCAAAATCAATTGAGTCTTATATTTGTGCACTACTTCATCTTTGATGAGTATATGATCTAAAAGTTCTACATCTGCTGAATTAATAGTTGCCATGTGTAGTGATTGTTAGGTGCAATAAATGTCCGTTCAGGACTGCAGCGGTAGACTGCTGCCTCAGCGAGTGCATGATTCATGCTCAACTGGAGATGGTCTTATCTGGAGACACGTAAGTGCGCTGGCAAGCTAGCTTTGCAGTGCCATGGGGCGAGTTCTTTTCTCACAGCATGAAGGCCAAAATATTTCTCACCCTTACGACAAGCAGATTTGGGGAATAAAAACAAAGCTTCAAGTTTTGACACTGTTTAATTCACCACTTATTTGCGTTATTTTTGACTCATACAACAAAGGTCTAGCACTGGATACACAGAAAATGTTCCATACTTTTGAAATTCGAAATCTTAAGATCTATAATTTATGTACAAGACACTCGTTTTATTAGCCACTCCTGCATTATCACGCTCATCATCACTCTAGCAAATTTCAACTTCTGCACACGACAATTTGAGCAGGCCTCAAAAAAATTAATTTCGGGCATAATAAAATTCTCTTTACCACCCCATAAATTAATGCGAACACTTGACTTAAATTCAAACTATCCTTGGTATCCTCGCATCCGAAAAGTCAAAAATCAAATAGCAATTAGAACTAAGTCAAGATAAAATTCTGAAAATAAGATGAAACTTGCAAGACTATTGCCTTGTTCCAAAAACAACTCCTGCATTTCGACCCCCGTATATTCCTCGACTCCGAACTTGCCCCCGCTATTTCCAATCATCCAACAAAAAAAGAGACCAGTGCCAATTCCGCAGGTGTTATTTCCTCTGCCTAGGGACTCCCTTTTTTGAGACTTTCCTGATTATCCAGCTTCCCTTTGTTTGAAAAACTTAACTATTGTTCCATCCATTTTCAATCGTTCCATCTACTTTCACTCGAACAACCATATCTTTCACTTATTCCACTGTGACAATTATAATTCGCATTGTCGTCTTTCGTGGTGATTTGGGGATATAATACTGTTACATGTCCATACAATTCTGTGAACTACTGTTGCAATTGTTATCACAACTATTAATAACATCATCATCAATATTGATTGGAAAGAAGCAACCAAGAAAAGTAAACGAATGACGTCAAAAGCATGTATTCGAAAAAACAAGAATGGACCAAGTAGATCCATGATCAGTATCTGAATGTAAACAAGTGACGTCACTGCGAGTATTCAGAATTTCTCGAATTTCACAGGTAGTTCTCGTCAGAATATTCGCCAATATACGAGAAATGGATTGAATGACTATCTAGCCTATATAAAGCCGAGCTGAATGAATGGGGGATATACTAGTAGTAAAAACTGCGTTAGTAAAACTGCGATGAGAGTAGAGCGCGAATTGAAAGCGATATTGATTGATAGTGAATGAAACAAAAGATTTTCGTGATATATTTGCAGACAGTTGAAACATAAATTGATAATACAAGTGTTAAATAAATTAAAGTGCGATTTTTAAAATAGGGAAATTAATTAAACTTGCAAATATTTTTAAAGTGCACAGTAGTGAAATGTAATGTGGAAATGGGTGGGGGAAAAATCCAAAATAATAAAAATGCTACGAAGCAAAACATTTAAAAATTGATGAATAGATCATGTTGCAGTTTTAGGGAGAAGCAGAATCACCAAAATCAAAGGAACCAGAAAATGCGCTGATTCGAATGTTGATGCTGATGCAGCAAAAGCAGGGACAACATTCATTCGAAATCAAGGCAGATTGGCAAAAACAGTCAACTGATTTGAAGGCAGATTTGCAAAAACAGTCAACCGAAATAAAAGCGGAGCTCAGTATTCTGAACAACCAAATTAAATGCGTCGAGGCAAAGGTTTACAAGGTTGAGGAGAAGGCCAGCCAGGTCGAGGGGAGAATCAACCATGAAATGAAATGACAAGGGACTTGGAAGCGGCGAAGGCAGTAGGAATCACCTCACCAGCCCCGCTTGTAACCGCAGCACAAAGGACATCCATACTTGCTTTATTTTTTTTTTTTTGTTTTGTTTTTGTGTTTTAAAGTATCCTTAAATGCCAAAGCTGTCCATTCCACATATTGCGAAGAGCTGTACCAGTTATCAGCCACTTCTATTTGTACACACTGTACGAATACTTGAAGTTTATAGTACGTTCTTCGTCAGTTAAATCTTTCTCCTTTACTAGCTACTAAATATAGCCATCGAAAAAATATCGCCAGTTTTTGTGCATACAATTGATGCTGTGCGAAGAGTCACGAAAGGCAATGAATATCTCGTCAATAGTTGCATTTATGCCCATATTATAGTCATTTCTGCAATTATTTACAAGTTCATTGAAAACAAATAAATTTGATGTGGTTTTATAATATTCATTTCTTGGTTGTTTAATAGGTCATCAAAAAACAGACAGCTCAAAAGGTACAAATATTTTTTTTTTAGGAGAACACAGCCGTTTAACTTTTTCCAGCTTTACATTTGTACAACAACAATATTATGGCGAGTTATCCTTGCACTTCTAGCCATGAGAGGACAAGACAGATTTTTTACAAAGAAATATTACGATTCATTTGCCTCAGTACGCTGATTTTCTGATTCAGACGTTGATGATCACTAGATGTTCTTCATGTGAAATTTGAACAGCTAGTTTGATTTATTATAATATAAATCTTAAACTTAAGCTGGAAAGCGTATAAATACACAATAATTAAAATATTAAAAACATAACATACGTACGTAGAGGTTTGTAAGAACTTTCGCGATATTTCAGCAATAATAACTTACCATTAAAGCATGCGACAATACAACCACTCTCCATAAAGACAGCTGAGTGACTACTTTAGAGATAAACACAAGTACATAACTTTAAGTTAACGCTAACATAAACAAACTTCAAACTTGTGCCGTTGAGGTGTCTTTTAGACCACACTTCAGTATTTAAAGGTTAACATTTTTTCTCTGCCTGAAACTTTGCCAACTGATTCACATTAAAGTGAAGACACTTTGGAGACAATTGGACTATTTTTTAGACCTTAGAGACTATCAAAGCTGGACAATGCTATCAAGTGAGCTCGGAAGCACCTCGTCATATAAATAAGTCCAGAGTAGAGTCATTCAGCCTATATTGTGGACTATGCATCTTTTTATTTCTAGAAGAGCCTCAACCCCTCTGAAGCCTTCTCTTCCCGCAATAAGTGCCTCCAACTATCACAGTCCATTGATCGCGTTCTCCAACTACAAAACCCGAACAGTGATGAACTATCTTCGCCCAATGAGTCAGATCAGCGTTTCCTAAGTTTCCCCGCTGGTCTCCGCCCTTCAGTTCTCCTAACTAATACCTTTTTTGGTATCCGTTGTTCGTCCATATGATTCATGTGGCCAGCCCATTGCAGCTTCCGCAGTCTTACAATCGATGAGACCTCCGACTTGTCAAAATTTTTAATACAACTCATGGTTGTGTCGAGTTTGCCATTGGTCCCCATCTAGCTTTGCCTCAATTATTTGCCTCAGGTCTCGCCTTTCGAAGGCGTTCAATATTTTTGTGGATGCTTGGGTAAGGGTGCATGTTTCAAACCCACAGTACAACACAGGTCTTATGACAGATTTGTCTACTTGGAGCTTTGTTTTCCTGTGTATGCAGGTGGTCTTCAAGATTGTCAAAACTGAATAGAGTATCTTATTTGCAAACTGTATTTTTCAGCGTATTTCACTCCTTTCATTGCTGGTTCTTATTATTTTCGCATTCAAATATACAAAATTGCCCACTTGTGATATTTTGTGCATTTAAGGTACTTTTCCTCGACCACATCATGAGCTTTAGTTTATTTTCATTGATTTGTAGTCCTACTAGTTCTGCTTCACTATCGAGTTGGTTGCTAACAACTGTGGCAAAATGTTAATGTCGTTTGCAAAGGCTACTACTTGGCTCGACTTGTATAGCGACGTGCCTCGTGTACCGACAGGCAGCTTTTTTATGACGCACTCCAAAGATAAATTGAATAGCAATGGAGCCAGCGCATCTCCCTGCTTTAGTCCGATATTTGTGTCAGAGACATCGTCATTGTCGTTTTGGTAAGACAGACAAATTTAATTGGGACTCCAAATCAAAGCATTATTTGGTACAGTACATTACGATTAATACTGTCGTAAGCTTGCTTAAAGTCAACAAAAATTTTATGTACATCTCTCCCAGCATTTTTCAAGTACCTGCTTGACTGTAAACAATTGCCCTACCGTCAATCTACTTGCTCTAAAACCACCTTGATACTCCTCAATAAAACTGTTGGCGTAAGATCTGATATTGTTTTTTAAGATCTTTCAAAATATTTTTTCCGCCGTACAAAGCGGTAATATGCCTTTATAGTTTTCCCAGTGTAGCTTGTGACCTTTTTGTGGATAGTTAATATAATTCATTGGCTCCATTTGTTTTGCTTATGTTCTTGTTACCAAATGTGCTTTTGAAGTGGCTTTCTAAACACTGCTGCCATCATGTTTGATGAGTTTTACTGTAATATCTTCAATGCCTGGCTGTTCATTTTTTTTTTTAACTTTGATGGTAGAACGAACTTCATCCACAGTTGGCGCGACCAATGAAAGCTCTCCAGGGAATATCTATAGACTCCAATATCCCGGAGCTGTTTGGAGGATTAATGAGGTTCTTGAAATATGATGCCCATCTTTCACTACTTTGTATGTTTGTTTTATGGTGCTGTGCTAGACTTACACCAATGCTCCTCATTTAGTCTTCATAGTATTTTCTTCTCTTTTTCGTTACTTTTCTGAGATTTTCATAATGTTCTGGCTTTGTTCTGGTTTTCCGACCTAAGTATTCTTTGTGTGCCTAATTTTTTTTTATCTGACGTATTCTGGCACTCATCATCGAACCAATCGTTTCTTTTATGCTGGACTTGATGTCCGATAGTCTGTTCTGCCACGATCTTGATTGCCACTTTTACTTCCACCCATAGCTCGTTGCTTGTTTTCAGCGGTGTGTCTTATAAGATGGGAGCTAGCTATTTGTCGTCAGCCTTCATGACATTTTTTGCCACAGATGCATTTCTTAGAGTATATTGTGTCCCTGCAAATTCTTCAGAAGTTATCTACATTAGGGTCATTGAAGCCATTTTTTCTCTCGCTCAATTTACCAAAGAAGATGACATAATAATTAAAGCTGGGGATGATACCGAATCTCTTCTCAATAGTCAGGATTTTAATTTTAAAAGTACACTTTATGGCAACACTTTGAAGCAAATCGCTCCGACGCCTAACCAAAATGGAAATTAGTTAGTAATTTCATTTATTTAATATCCGCAGGCCAATTCTCGTTTCAACTCTTTTTAGTCATCTTCCGTGTGTAAAGGATGTGTGGAAGGAATTGAGTTTATAAAGATATAGGATGGGTTAAATAAGCAGGTCCTAGGTGAAAAGTCATTTACTATCAATGTGATCTAGGCTGCCAACCAGGCAAAAATGTTGCGATCGTTGCACAACTTGAGACACTAAATGTGGCTCAAAGGACTCAAAACATGTCTGTTAAACCAACAAAGCAAGGCCCGGCGGCTTTTCAAAGAAAAAAATGAAAAGTGGTTACCTTATTTTTATAAACGGATATTACGAGGTAGTGGTAGATCCAACCGATGAAAAATTCTACTTAGACCTCCACTCCTGATATCTCTAAGCCTATTTCATGCAATTATTCAATTGTATATAACTTACGCAATGTTGACTATAAAATAATGATTAAATGTTTTTGCGCAGCTAATTTGATTGATGCTCCGAACTTAACCTGCAACACAACATGCGTGTGCTCAAAACGACTTTCTACGTTATTACAACCACAACCACCACTTTTCAGCCAGGATAGACTACTGACCATGTAGAAGTTGACAGTAACCAGCCCCTAATCCATGGTGTAGATCAAAACTTAGCTCAGCTTTTCGTGACACTCTCCCTGAGATCACTACCTATGTGGCTACCGTACCGAAGTAGGTTACTTTGCATCGAGTGCGTAGGGGCAGTAATGCTTAAAAACTACTAGTTTCTGAGGTTTTCTTTCAGGTACTTTGATAAACGCGTTTCACCTTTATAGCATCATATATATTTTGGGTCGAGAAAAGTAGTCATGGGCTGTAAGTCTCAACCTCTCTTTTACGTATTTCATCACCTATGTAGTTGAAACATTCATGCAACATAAGCCAACGCTTGCCAAGATTCAGCCTACTCATCTTCATATCCCAGGTCTCTTGTTCTTCCTTCCTACCAAGCTTATGCTATTTGTCCAGTTTCACTTCTCTCTTCCAGCCTTCATACCTCCAAATACTCCGTCTCCCCGTTCTCCTAAGCTTACGCTGCTTATCGAGTTCAACTTCACTCTTCAGCCACATGCATCACCGTCCTTTCTACTAAGTGCACGCCGCTTGTCCAGTTCTACTTCAGCTTTTAGCCTCAACGTCACCGTCTCCCCTCGCTACTAAAGTAACTACTCTTTTCACTCGATTCTAGTTCTACATTTATTCTTCATGCTACCAGGTCCATCACGTCCCTTTTTGACTCGGTTTATGCCATTCATTCAGATTAGCTACTCCCTTCAGCCACCATGCACCGTAAACCAATATGCCTCCAGGTACACCGTATCCCCTTCCTGTTAAGCCCACACCGTTTGTCCTGTTTCACTTCTCTTATCAGCTTCCACACTTCTAGAAGTCAAAGTCAATAGCGCTTCATTCAATTCTAACTGTTATACATTTTCAAAGAATATAGAACTAATTCCAAACAATTCAAATACTTAAACTTATGGCCTAAATATCTCATTAAATGTATACCTTATTCATTAAAAAAACATTTATTCAAAAAAATAAACAAATTCAATTTTTTTCAAATTACAACATATTTTTTGATTCAATTGGAATCAGGAGAAAACCCCAACCAAAACTATTCAAAAATTAATTATAATGTTAACACAACAGTGAAATTTTGTCCTACATCTAATATGTTATAACCTAATTTTAATCAGACTCAATCAAAAACTTTATCTTATACTAATGCGATACTAACACGATATTCCTAGCCTAAGCGTCAAACTTTATCTCTAAGCCTAATATAATAAACATAACATATATCTATCCTAAAATTGAAACCTATCCCTAATTTTCAGCACAAGCAAACAACAACATTCAATAGAGCAAAAATAAACATAAACTCAAAGACTAAATAACGAAAAACTCAAAAACAGAAAATAAACACGAGTAATTTAGACATTGTCATTCAGCCACCAATATCTCGATTGCTCCGTCCCAGCTCGTCCAGCCTCAACGAATCTAGCAAATGAGTATCTCCTATGGAATTGTTGGTCTTGTGACCTCAAATTTAGAGGATATTTTATCTTTGCATCGGTTGCCCATCTAGATATGTGATATATAATTGAAACAGCGTCGGAATCAGAAACATATTGGCTCATGTCCAAATGCACGAATTCTTCAGGAGGAACGAAGCGAGTAACGAGACAAGTCTCAATTTACTCTTCTATAAAGTGGAACACGTATGAAATCTTGAGGTTACATGCAAAGTTACAGATCTTGCGATATGATTCCGAATGATATGAAGATATCGACACTCGTCTCTTTAGCAGTTTGATAAATACTTCTGTTCGAGATATAGTGCTTCCAATCCGTCCCAGGCTTTCTGTACAAACCAGTACATGCACAAAGACATTCTCTTTCGAAAACTCTTAATTTTACCATAGTACTAGCACTCTGGTTGTACCAAATCTGACATCCATATGCCAAAACTGGTCTTTCAACGTTCTTGTAACAGATAACATTGACCTTTTAATCAATACATCTGGAATGCAAAAGTCTTGCAAGGGATATGATTGTCTTTTGTGCTGTACTGAGCATGACTTTTACATGTTTAGAATAGTACAGATACTGAACACCGAGGTATTGAACACAGGATTTATGTGGAACCTGTTCTGAACTATTCTCAGCAGCTTTACTGTAGAAACCCTTCCAATTACGTTTCAGGTCTTGACTGGCCCCTGCAGCGTTGTCCGAGACAAGATTGTTTCGCACTTTTGGGCATTGATTTTAATTCGCTAATTGTCGGTATACAGCTGTACATCATTAAACATTTTTGAAGATTGTTTTGGACCATCGTAACTTTTTGATCTGCCGTAAAAATGATCAGATCACAAGCAAATGCTACCACTAATTGACGTTAAAATCAAAGCCGCTCAAAAGCTTGTGAATTGATATTAAGAAGAGCAGAGGCACAGTAACTGTTTCTTGCTGTTAAACATTCAAGACCTTGAAGTCGCCTATTGACGTCAGATTTCCATCAGTGACAATAAATGATTTCCAGTATGACATGTTGCACATCATCGCAACAAGGTGTCTGGGGAACCTGTCCTGGAGGAGTTTAAAAATAAATCTATCTAACCAGTTTTAAATCCATCTAACCAGTTTACAGATGTCTGAGGTTACTTTCGTTATTGCATGTATGTTCGAATGCCTGGCATGAAACCAAATTAGGCAATTCGGCATCAACTCATATTTCTCAATGCGAATAACAAGATGTTATAAGGCATTCAACATATGTACTTGGTAAACATTACTCCCCTTCCTCTTCCAGCACCCTAGTTAAAACAATTATAAAATATATTTAGAAACAAGTTGGGTAAACAGACCTACGCTCATGTCAGAAGGGTTTTGTATTCAATTTTCAAAATGCAGTCACCAGATTGAATAAAGTCAAGAAGCATGTCAATGACGATTTTATTGGAGAAACTATGAAATTCGAAGATCATACTATTATTAACAAAGTTGAAAGAATTTAGACTTCTGAGGTTTTTGTTATTGTTATGCTCATAAATATCTCCCTTGATAATTATTTCAGATGTCCATTCGCGAGGGAGGAAACACATTTTTCATGTATTTCCCCCCTGTGCCCCACTGTAGCAAAAACTGACAGTTTAGAACTGTTTCGAAAAGCTCCCATGAAAACTTTCATTTCATACTCATATCGGCTAGGTTTGATGAATTTGTTTTTGAGGGGCCACTCTCCTGTACTGTTATCATCGATTAATAGCCAATTTGTTCGAATCTTAGAGCTGTTACAAAGCCCTTATGTTAGAAGCTCCCTCCCGCCTCCTTGACTTGTTTCACTTATGAGTATTAGTCATTCAGTCATTCATTAAATTGAATCAAGTGTTCAAAGCATGCACCTTAAACGTTGAAGTTGGGAAAAAATAACTCAACATTATTCAATCTTCGCATTTAAAACAGCCACTATTTTGTTTTACGATTACTGATACCACTAGCTGAACTGATTCTCAAAGTTATTCATGGCACCTATCATTCCTGAAATTTTCATGCAAATCCTAGCAAAACTGTAGTGTCTGAGTCGGTAAAAAGCGCATGTTGTTCCATAGCCATATGTTGCCATAGTAATACATGCAGCGCATATTGTTCCATAGTAATACAGGAAAATTCAAACCGCTATAACTTCGCTAAATATGATGCAATTTTTGTGAAACTTGCAGGGTTAATCAATCTTATCAATAGACATCTGTGTATTGAATTTCATTGAATTTAAGGGTACCGTTAAGATTTTATTCAAGAAAACATAAAATCGATAAATCATACTATTACTAACAAAGTTGAGTGAATTGCGACTTCTCACGTATTTGTTGTTGTTGTACTCATCAAGGCCTACATTTTTTATTTTTTTCAGATTTTTCGGATGAAAGGTGTCCAATCGCGAGGGGGGGGGACACAAATTTTTCGTGTATTTCCCCTCCCTGTGCGCCCCGCGGAGCAAACTTTGCCAAATTAAGACCTGTTTTGTAGAGCTCTCATCAAGACCTTTCATTTGATACCCATATCGGCTACCTTCAATGAAATTTTTTTTTCGGGGGGTCACTCCCCTACATGGGGAGACCCCCCTTAAATACCTTATAAAAATTTTTAGTAGTTGAACTTTGAAGAGATCACCACTTTACACCTACATACAAAATTTGATGCTTCTAGCTTAAGTAGTTTCCGAGAAAAACTGCTGTGACACACGGACGGACGGACGGACGGACGGACGGACAGACAGACAGACGGACAGACGGACAGACAGGACGCGATTTTAGAAGGGTTTTGTAAAATTATTTTACAAAACCCTAAAAATGAATTCGACTTCAAGTTTATTACAATTTGTTTTGTATATATGTGTCTTGCTTGACAAAACTAAATAAATAAATAGAAATTATCTTTTTTAAATGTTTCATTTAGTATATCGAATAGTTTTATTGACTTATCTTCGTATGAAACTGATCCACCGATGCACATACATAGGTCAATTTTGAATATTTTTGCGGCCAAATTGAATTTTAAAAACTCACGGTAAACACATAAAATGGCACATACAGAGCTAGAAGACCATTCCGCGAATCGTAAATGACCCCCACCACCTACGTGGGATACACCACGACCGCATACAGTTCGTCGGTACTTGCCCGTCAACCCGTGCGCTTGTTTTTGTTGCTTAAATTTATAACACAACAAAAGTTACAACATTATTATTTTTTTCCTTAGTTTTTGAAGTAAAAGCGATGATTTCCAATAATCCAGGTATGATTCTTTATTTTTTTTATTGTTCATTTACCCAAAATGCACAATTCGAATAATTAGGGAGTTTCAATCACATTTTGAAGTAATTTTCAAATTTAAAGGTCAATTTCTTGTATTTCTCGTTGAGATACGATCATCACTCTCTTTAGGTCTTCGTAAAAAATTACTAGTTTCGTGACCTGTCTGTCCGACCGTCTGTCCGTCCGTCAGTCCGTGAGTCACAGCTGATTTCCTCAGAAACTATAGAAGCTAGAATGCTCAAACTTTGTGAAAAGGTCAGAAGTGATGGTCTCGCAAAAGTTAAGGTCTTACCAAAAATTTAAAATTTTTTTTAGGGGGGGTCCCCCCTTATAACGAATTGGAATTGGTAGTCGAGTGGGGTATCAAATGAAAGGTCATGATTAGAACTTTTAGAATCTGAAATAAAAAAATCATTTTATGAATTGGGGGGTCCAGGGGAAGGCAAAATGTACCAAAAATTTGTATGTTACTCCTTTGACACCACTTTAAGCCCTAATTATGTTCATTGAGGCTGATCCAACAAACAGTCAGTACGAGATCATTTGAAACACAAACAACGCATTTTATCCTCCGTATTATCTATTGTTACAAGCAAAACAAGAATGTTATACATCAAAGGAGTGTTTACGGGTCACAGATATCTGCGCAGAAAGCAGCTAACAAGGCCTTATTGACAATACGTTACAGGGTTATCAATTTTCTTGGACGGAGTGCTATTGATGCTTAACGAAGAACAAAGAAATTCATTGAATATAACTTGTAAATAGGGTTGCGATGGCTCCAAACAAGCACAATACAAACAAAAATACGTTAGGGATGGCGAATCATATGCAAACATATTTTTGAGCTCGTTTGTGCCCCTTAGAATAGTATGTAGAAAGGATAAAAAAAAGTTGTCTAGCAAAACCCCACGCCCTCATCCTCACAATTTTGTCAGCCAATAAGATTTCAGTTTGTAAAAGAGTCTACTGACGTGACAAAAGAAGAAATAAGATACGTCGAAAAGTCTGTGAAAGCACTGAAACCCACAGAAATAAAATTGAACTAAATAAAATTATCTTCTGAACATTCTTTTGAGATGACTATGATAAATGGAAAAGTAGGCAATGCTGCAACTGGAACAAACTCTACTAATCGGTGCTATATGTGTGGTGCAACATAGAAAGACTTCAACAATATTATAGATAACAAGTTGAGTAAGCAGGAGAGTGCTCCTACCAGAAGGTCTTTGTAAACATCCTAGGGTTAGTAACAAGTTTTCTAATAGCGTGAATCGATAACTTGAATTATTCATCCAATACTTTGATATGAAGTCGTTCAAATTTATACAAAAGATGCACAATTTCTTTCATAAGCACAGTGCAGCCGCCATTTTAATCTAGCTTAAATGATTTTTCTGAATGCTCGGCCGATTGAACACGTTCAAGTTAAACACTATTCCTTAAATTTTCATGAAAATTGAAAGAAAATAAAAGTGCCTAAGTCAATTTTAAATATATAGGATTTTCCAATAAGAGGTGCTATTTCGAATAAATCTTGTGATTTAACACCTTGCGACTTCTTCCTTTGGAGTTAAGTGATAGAGGAGGCCTAAGCCAATAGCCCAGCGTCAATTCAAGATACCAAAGATGAAATTCGTGAGGCTATTGAGCACATACGGCAGCCACTTTGCGATTTGGTTATGGAAAATTTCATGAAGAGGATATGGTCCTGTAAGCGTGTCGCAGGGGTCATTTGCCTAATGTTAGTTTTTGCTATTAACGGCATATCTTCTTCTTTATAATGAAATAAACATCCGATCATTTGTATTAAAAATGGCATTTTTCTTTTAATATCAAAATAACACCTCTTATTGGAAAACCCTATATCAACCATAAACACGTGTTATTGTTGGTATAATTTCATATAATTGAAATGGCTATAACTCACTTGCTTATGATTCGATCTCAATTAAATTTTGTGAACATATATATCTTATGTTAGTCTATATAATTGCAAAATTTCAAGAAATTTAAAGGTACCGTTTTGATTTTATGGGCACAAATGTAAAATCTACAAATCATACTATTATTAACAAAGTTAAGTGAATTTCGATTCCTAAGGTATTTGTTGCCCTTGCACTTATAAAGGCCCACGTTTATGATAATTTTCATATTTTTCGGCTCAAAGGTGTCCAATCGCGAGGGGGGGGCACAAATTTTGGGTACATTTTGCCTTCCCCTGGACCCCCTTATTCATAAAATGATTTTTTTATTTCATATTCTAAAAGCTCTAATTAAGACCCCCACTCGACTACCTTTGATAAAAAAAAATTTTTAAGGGCCAATTCGTTATTAGGGGGGACCCCCCTTAAAAAATTTTTGAACTTTTGTTAAGGCCTTAGCTTTTGAGAGACTATCACTTCTGACCTTTTCACAAAGCTTGAGTATTCTAGCTTCTATAGTTTCTGAGGAAATCAGCTTGACGGACGGACAGACGGACAGACGGACAGACGGACAGACGGACGGACGGACCGACGGACAGACAGGTCGCGAAACTAGCAGGTCTTTGTAAAAAAAATTTTACCAAGACCTAAAAAGGAAACATAAAGCTTTACGGGTGTTAATTTGAGGCTTTCTGTATTGCATGCCAGAATGAGACAGAAGATACTAACACCAACAAACCAGACTCAGATAGCAAGCAGCAAGATGATTCTCTTAATTTATAGTATTTTTTATGTAGAATTTCTCATAGATTTGTTGTAGAAAATAAGTTACATGTTTCAAATACCACTATAGTGCTTTATTTATTTTTTCCTTCAAAGTCAAAGTCAAAAGCGCTTTATTCAATACTAATCGTCATAAATTTTAAAAGAATATTAAGCAAATTCCAAACAATAAACATACAAAAAATAATGGCCCAAATGGCTCTCTAAATTTATACGTTATCAGTTAAACACATTTTATCAAAAAAAACTATAGCAAAAACAAATTAATTAAGATTATTACATATATTATGATTTGATTGTAAAAAGGAGAAAAAACCAACTTACACTATTCAAAATTACTAATAATTTAAACGCAGCAGTGAACTTCTATCCTATTCCTAATATGTTACAACCTAATTCCAATAAAATTCAATCAAAAACGTTATCTTATTCAAAAAAGTTCATCACGATATTTCTAACCTACGCGTTTAACCTTGTCACTAAACCGAATATAATAAAGATATCATATATTGAGAAGAGCAGAGGCACAGCACCTGTTCCCTGATGTAGACCATTCAAGACCTTGAATTTGCGCATTGTTGTCAGATGTCCATCAGTTACAACAAACGATTTCCCGTATAACATATTGCACATCATGGCGACAAGGTGTCTGGGGAACTTGTCCTGAAGGGGTTTAAAAACTAGTCCACCTAACCATACCATATCGAAGGCTTTCTCCATATCAATGAGACATGCTCAAACACATTCACTATCAATTAGTTTCTTACAGATGTCCGAGGTTTCTTTCGTTATTGCATGTATGGTCGAATGCCTGGTACAAAAACTAAATTGGCAATTCGGCATCAACTTATATTTCTCAATGTGGGCATTTAATGTTTTGTTGAGTATCACTTCAAACACCTTGAGTGATAGCTTTTAGGGCATGAAGATTCTTTTCCTTTCTTCAAGATTGGAAATACCTTGGCCTTTTTCCACTCATTTGGGAAATATGAATTGCTCAACATGTTGTTGAACAATATGCAATAATTCTTAATAGCAACCTCAGGCAAATGTCGGAGAACTACTTTTGGAATACTATCAGTACCACATAATTTCTTGTTGTTTATCCTGCGAAATATGAAACACAAGCCCTCATAGCTGACAAAATGATCAGTAAGATTCAAGCTCACTATAACGTCAGATGTTAATGCTTCATTGAAATGAAGAATTGATTCACTGTTTAGGCTTGATTTGATTTGCTTCAACGATTTCCGAAAATATTTCATTCCCTCTCTCAGTATTTGGTAGATGAACCAATTCAACATGTTTTCTAATCAGGGCAAGTTTATGCAATTCCTCACAAATGATCCTGTTTCCATTCTTTTCCGGAGTCGTACTATTAATTTCGATACCAGCCCTATCGAGAAGATTTATCTCATCACTAGTGACTTCAAGATTCAATACCTTCACTCGAGACTTCTTGCGGAATATGCGATTCACTTTCGCGAAAATGCCATCTGGGTCCTATGGGCTTATATCCCTCAATTTTTCCGCCCATTGATTGCTGACCTCACTCCTGAAGTATGAACGGATTAAGTTCCGGACATTTTTCAGGTGTCATTTCAACAAAGCCAACGAGAGATGGTTGTAGTGTTGACGTGAGTGAGAAGAATTTTCAACCTTTTCAACCTTGCGATGGTCGGTGTTTCATATCCTTCCATATTGTTTCGATGATTAATCTTCGGAACTACTTTCTCAATCATTTCCAACGACAGCTTCTCTAACTTCGCCAAATACAGATCTATTTCATCGCTAGTTAGATTCCTGTCATTAAAAACCATTGAGCAAGAGTTGCTATCATCAGAAGGGGGAAAGTGCTTCTGGTAATTCCGATTAAACTTCTTTTGAAACATTTCCCAGACTGTTTCACTGAAATTCAACCGATGATTTTCATGTTGAACTGCCATGAGGAAGAGATCATCCCTTTGATGATTGATATCCATCACGTTTGAATTATGGTCGCTATCGTAAGGAAGCACCTGCAGTCTCCGTTTAGGACTATTGAAGCTGAATTCAAGTCTTGCGTCAGCAATGCAGAGGTCCAAATATAAATTTGTCCTAGGGTATGTTGGGAACTTGGACCCATATAGATTGTACCTGTATTCAATTTTCACGATTTCAGAAATATACCTCTTGGGTTATTGGTAGCTTTTAACTATAATGCATGCTTGGCGTTCAGGTCACCAGCAAGAATATAATAATGATGTAGCCTATTTAATTCAAGTATTTCAAACAAGGAATTGAGCTCCTCCTTGAACTTGAGAACATGCTTAGGCAGAGATAACAAAGAGGTAGTCCCCACTTGGCAGTGAGATTTTGATAACGGACACTTCAAGAGATTCAAAGCTTTTGAATTCGACTTTTTCAATATTTTGGAAACAATAAGGCCTTCTCACCAACATCCCGGTGCCACCTCCCCCATCACCTGTTACCCTATCATTTCTCACGAATTCTAAGTCCTTGAACGTCATGAAGTGCCATGATTTGAGGTGGGTTTCAGTTATAAGCATGATGTCAGGCTTTTGCTTGACAAGGAACTCCAAGAGACAGTCACGTCGATGTAGACTCACAATGGAGTTGACGTAGATCGAGATGAGATGAGTCCTACCCATGGGAAAGTGACTAGATGGCAACTTATTTTGAGGCATTTGAAAGACCTATACGCTGCAAGATAATGTTAATTTTAGAATTTTGTTTATCGTTTCTCTCCGATAAGGAATTTGATTGTTGATAAATTTTAAGAAGCAGCTCATTATTGCCACTTACATTATTTATTTCATTTAAATTGTCTTCTGGTCCTCTCGCAGCAAGTGCAAATGGCAGCCCGAGGTTGACGAAGTAGGTAGGCATGGCACTGCGGTGTACTCGACTTTGTTTTGGAGTAGTTTTTACATTGCATCTTGATACCGAGGCATCCTCGATACGATGCTGGATGACCAAAGACACCGCAATTCATACAATATAATTTTTCTTTTGGCTCCGCCTGAGCCAACTCGCACTCGCCGGGAGCATGGATTTCTTTGCACTTTACACATTTATATTTCATGGGGCAATTGGCAGCCGAATTACCGAATCTTTGGCACCTATATCACAGGTTGACCTCGCTTTTCTAGGGGCGTTCCCACCTCACCACACGGAAGTTCAAGTACCTTGTTTTTTGTAGGGCACTTGAACTATTTTGCTGGAAATCTACACTAAGTAATAAGGCCAAATTTTAACGCTCGACAATCGATCTCCTTTTTGCAAAGTCTTTGACGGATATAAATTCTTTTTCTGGTGCAACTTCTTGAAGCACCTGGAGGTGATCAACTGTGTCGATAAGAAGGTCTAATTTTGTTTTTGCTTTTGGGGTTGTATGTAAAATGAGGAACATCTCCAGAATTCGACGCACTTTTTGCTGCTTGAAAATCAACTAATGACTTAGTTCTAATTGTCAGTTTATCGGCGTTGACTCTTTTGATCTCAAAATCATTTAACTTATTTTCGGCTGCCAAAAGCCCAACCATATCTTTGCCTGTTTGCCCAAATACATTAATTGATGGGACTTTTCCTTTCTTTTGATGAACATTGACGGACGGACCAGCAGTCAAAACTTTTGGTTTTTCCTCCCTATTTTTGATTTTTAAATATTCAATAAATCGAATCTGCCTTAGAAGTACAATGTTCAGAAGTTTTATTACCTGTATCCTCTTCAATATTCATGGAATCTTCTAGTCCAGATAGCGCTGCATAATAATTGATGCTGACGTTTGCTCCGCCTGCGCTAAGGACATCCTCTTGATCAGTTTCTTGTTTCGGTTTCTTAGATTTCTTATCTTCAGTCGCTTTTGAATTTACTTCTTTTTCTTTATCGCTAATTTCTTTTGCTTTGTTGAACGTCAATTTTCTAACTAGTTCTTCTAGTGACTGGATCCAAAGTCTGAGCTCTTCGTTTTCTCTCTGAACCTTCTCAGCTTTCTAGTTAGCTTTGATTTACCGCTCGATCTCGATGACCAATAGAATTTGCGGTTTTTCTTCGTTGTTATCGAATCTTCGTTTCAGCTCTTTTCGCCCATCATCGTTGGCGATGGACACAATCATTCTAGTTGATGACTGAAGCCATCGGGCTCCTTCATCTCGTTGCTTTTGCAGCGAGACTAGAGGGAATGTTCTTAAACCGGGACTTCATTTGAATGTATTTCCACTTTTGATATTTCTCCAGGAAATAAATTTCAGGTATTCGATAAATTCGACGGTGATGGCTTTCAATTTAAAAAATTAGTTTCAACTGACTTTTGTGTAAAATTAATTAATTTTTAAAATTAATGAGAGAAGCGATTAAAAACACGTTTACACGCAACGAGTGCTAGACGTAGAATTTTTTTCCCCCTCTGTTGTATTAATGTGTGTTTGTAACATTGTACAAATATTGCATATTTTTATTTTGTGTGTGTTTCTTTGGGTTTAATAAATAATTATGTGAGTTTCATATGACCTTTAATTACAACTAAAAACTTAGCTAAATCAAAATAAATGCTCTTATGAGACATATAACATCAAGCAGACATGATATAAGTAAACAAATAATTTTTGCCGCGTAAATGTTGAATATTGACCTATTTGCGATGGGTTAACGTTGACGCATTCAACTTCAGTAATATATTTTTTACGTTACATATCCAAAAATGGAGTTCCCCAAACACCCTTCTTTGCCTTAAAATTCTCGAAAATGTTTTTATGAAATTATTCACCTGTTCTATTAAACTGATAACTATCAAATAAACTTACTACAAATAAGCTTTAAATTCATTCAATGAAATATACACATTATCACAATTGATTGAGATAAGATTTAAAACGTGATTTTGGTGAAACACCTGCAGATTTACGTTGTTGAAACGTATTTATCAATTAGATACCGATTACTGTCTTTTCAAAGCCCATTGAGTGAAGTGAAAAATACATTGTAGCAGAATTAGTTTAATCGTCATTTACTCATAAAAGTATGTTTACTTTAACATTTAAATGTGAAAAAATAAAAAAATATAATATGAATGTGGCACATTGTGAAATGAAAGGAAGAGACAACTTAAATTGCAGTGTTAGGTACGTAGAGATTTAATTTATTTTTGCATCCAAGGCAATAAAATGAATAATTTATGCTACTAAAGAAGAGCAGAAAACTCTTGTTGGATTCTTTGGTTTAACTTGCATCTTATACAAGTAAATATTTGTATCCAAGAAACATTCAAACAAAGGAGAACTAATCCCTAGTGAGCACAAAGATGATTTTTATCGGTGTCTTTATCGAATAATTGTTAACTTGTCTATTTACTCGAAACAGAGTTAGGCCATATTCACAATTTTCACAGAAAAAGCCCAAGCTTTATTTCTTCTTCAAAAACTGCTAGGAGATTTTAGCGTTGGGTTTTGGTTAAAAGCACTGTAGCTTTTTTGCAGGAATAGCGCTCTTAAATAGATTGATATGTTTGATCGTACGTATGTAAGTATAGGGTTTTCCAATAAGAGGTGTTATTTGGATATTAAAAGAAAAATGCCATTTTTTAATATAAATGATCGAATTTTTATTTCATTATAAAGAAGAAGGTATGTTGTTAATAGTGAAACATAACATCAGGCAAATGTCCACCACGACCACGCTTACTTGACCATATCCTTTTCATGAAATTGTCCATAACTAAATCGCAAAGCAGCTGCCCTCTGTCCTCGATAGCCTCACGAATTCGAGCATTGAGGTTTTGAATCGATGCTGGGCTGTTGGCGTAGACCTTCTCGTGCACGTGGCCCCAAAGGAAGAAGTCGCAAGGTGTTAAATCACAAGATCTATTCAAAATAACACCTCTTATGGGAAAACCCTATACAAGTAGATCTTCTCAAATAATCTGCAATCTTCCACCAATCAATTTGGACAGCATGAAACTATGTATTCCAGCATACTATAAATCATTCTAAAATGCTCAATCCTATCAAATAAATTCGTCCGGCCCATCAATTGCTTTTGACGGTTTAGAATTCACAATTCAATAAAATCAACCACTTTCAGTCCAGTGGCCTTCATCAAATAAGAAAATCAACGACCATAACCTTGAACAGGTGAATTTATCCATTGTTGATGCATTCACCAAATTGTTTTATTAATGGTTGCAGCCAATCATGAAAATATCGTTTTAAATATAGCAACTCCCGCGTATCGTAAAAATACGCGATAAACAACAAAAACTAATGAAAAGACTCCATACTACTACATTAGACATGTATCACAATTCAGATTTCATTTGGTTTGCTATGTAAAAAGATCATACAGATAAGTAAAACTTACACGACAGTATTCACTTATCTCTGAACTATTTTTATGAATTTTCAAAATAATATCCCTTATAAGCATATCACGATGCGTGCATTTGAAAACATATCGTGCGTTAAATGTCTACAAATTACAAAAATAACCCACTTTGACCCCATACAATGATTATTCAATGTTCGCTTAACAACAAAGTCAAAACCGCGTTATAATTGACATAAATTTGAAATGATCACCATCCTCCGCAAGAAGGGTCGATCACAACTCAGAATTAAGTATCTAAGTATCTGGTGATCTTAAACAATATTCCAAAGATTTTACTTGGCGGCTAATTTTAGAACTATTTTCCGATAAATGATTTTCAGAAGATCATAATTGGAGAAAAATTTCTATTTAGTGATGATGTCGCTTGATTTCTTTGTTTTTGACAGAATTTCTGTGAATATTTCGAGCTGTCTTTGAAGATTGATGATCACAGATCGTGTGAAAGTTTCGTTACGTGTTGAATAGTCTTTCGCGTACTATAGACTGTCTTTAATAGAGGATGAGTAGATGCGAGTATTTTTGGGAAATAGAATCATATTTGAACAATAAATATATATTTTTCGTTGGAAAAGCATGATAAAAATTCGCAGACTCAATAAGATAAGTGTCATGGATAAAATTATGGGTTAAACAAAATAAACATTTTCGTATTAGAAAATTTTGCGGCTTGGATGAAAAATATGAAGTGAGATGAATTTTTAAAAATGGTTCTGATGTAGCTTTTAATGAATTTAGTGAAACTTAGTCATCTTCTAGGCGTAATGTCTCGCACAAATTTATGTGCATTTAGCCACTAGGTGAGTCAAGCCTTGTAAACTTGCAGTGCTACTTCTACTTATAGATTAAATGCAAAATATATGAACTGAAGTAGTAGGACATGATTTTATTAACAATTTCATAGAGATGAGTTTTGAGGAAACAATAAACAAGACGATATTTGGATTTTACTTGGGAACGGTTATCAATTAATTATTGATAAAATATTATGATTGTTAATAAAAATTACGAAGTAATTTAAACTACGGTGTAACTAAAATAGGAACTTAAGTGCTGGCAACAAAAGCCTTATGCTTATTATATATGAATACAAGTATACTATTTAAATTTACTGTGTAGTAAATTAAGTGCTAGTTTGATTCTTTTCCTCAATTTTCTTTTTCTTTTTATTAATTTTTTTGTTCAATTTTATTTTAGGGTTATGTAAGTTAAAAATTTTCTTATACTTTTAACAAAAAAAATTATTAATTGCGATCGCGCAGAGGTTCCCCGTCACGTTCAAGTTCACAAAACACAGTACAGCTTATTCTGATTCACATGTCTTATTTGAATGTAATTACTGCTGCATTCGCGATTGCTGGCGTTTCTAGATTCGTAGTAAATTTGTTGCGGGTTCAGCAATTTTGCATTCTCATGTACTGGGTGATGGTATTTTGCTGACATAGTGTCTGGTACGAGTTAGCGGGGGAATGCTCGTTAACTCTTCCCTGCTTAAATTCGGATGTCCGCATCCGATTCGATTGGTTAGTCGTAAAGTTTTCGTGTCGAGTAGTGCAGGGTTTCGCGAGGCTCCGGAGGAATTGAAATTGATGCAGGGCTTGATGACAGGTTTGTATTCGTATCAGGTTTTATTGCTTCTTCCTTTGCAGCAGGCTCACTGATTGTGATTTGGGGACTGCTTTTTACAAAACGGTCTGAGAAATATTACGATTAGTAATATTAAAAGCATAAAAAAGTTATCCCATAGCTGGACCAGCGATCCAGGAGGTTTTGATTTTGCAGAAGCTCTCTCTCTACTTGGTGTTGTTTATTCGTAGCTCATTCATGGCTTCTAAGGAAAACATTTCGCGGTATTGTTTTTCGAACGATATAGGCTGCAGGATAGCTGGAAGGGCTTCCAACATACAAATTTCCTTGGAGATAAAGGTTTTCTCCTCGACCGTCACAGTAGCTTTGCTGAATTTTATGATAAATTTGCAGCGAAGGTTTCGGAGGTCGTGGTCGATATTAGCTTTTCCTTCAAAATCGTTGACAAGAATCATATCAGACGCAATTTCTTCGATGGTTGGGATTTGAAGGCCACTAATAGTGTTGCACATTGAATTTAGACTCCTCAATATGTCAGTATACGCTGGCTGACTTACAGTGAGCGTCAAAAGAAAGTAAACACCTTAGATACTTGTATTAAGAATTTTATTAAAACAAAGTAATTAACACAAAATCAAAAATAAGTATAAGGAATCAAAGAATTATTTAATAAAAACTAAACACAACATAAACATAAACAAAAGTAATACAAAACAAAGATGAATTCACTTTTATCAAAAACAAGTTGGGTAAACAGACCTACGCTCATGTCAGAAGGGTTTTGTATTCAATTTTCAAAATGCAGTCACCAGATTGAATAAAGTCAAGAAGCATGTCAATGACGATTTTATTGGAGAAACTATGAAATTCGAAGATCATACTATTATTAACAAAGTTGAAAGAATTTAGACTTCTGAGGTTTTTGTTATTGTTATGCTCATAAATATCTCCCTTGATAATTATTTCAGATGTCCATTCGCGAGGGAGGAAACACATTTTTCATGTATTTCCCCCCTGTGCCCCACTGTAGCAAAAACTGACAGTTTAGAACTGTTTCGAAAAGCTCCCATGAAAACTTTCATTTCATACTCATATCGGCTAGGTTTGATGAATTTGTTTTTGAGGGGCCACTCTCCTGTACTGTTATCATCGATTAATAGCCAATTTGTTCGAATCTTAGAGCTGTTACAAAGCCCTTATGTTAGAAGCTCCCTCCCGCCTCCTTGACTTGTTTCACTTATGAGTATTAGTCATTCAGTCATTCATTAAATTGAATCAAGTGTTCAAAGCATGCACCTTAAACGTTGAAGTTGGGAAAAAATAACTCAACATTATTCAATCTTCGCATTTAAAACAGCCACTATTTTGTTTTACGATTACTGATACCACTAGCTGAACTGATTCTCAAAGTTATTCATGGCACCTATCATTCCTGAAATTTTCATGCAAATCCTAGCAAAACTGTAGTGTCTGAGTCGGTAAAAAGCGCATGTTGTTCCATAGCCATATGTTGCCATAGTAATACATGCAGCGCATATTGTTCCATAGTAATACAGGAAAATTCAAACCGCTATAACTTCGCTAAATATGATGCAATTTTTGTGAAACTTGCAGGGTTAATCAATCTTATCAATAGACATCTGTGTATTGAATTTCATTGAATTTAAGGGTACCGTTAAGATTTTATTCAAGAAAACATAAAATCGATAAATCATACTATTACTAACAAAGTTGAGTGAATTGCGACTTCTCACGTATTTGTTGTTGTTGTACTCATCAAGGCCTACATTTTTTATTTTTTTCAGATTTTTCGGATGAAAGGTGTCCAATCGCGAGGGGGGGGGACACAAATTTTTCGTGTATTTCCCCTCCCTGTGCGCCCCGCGGAGCAAACTTTGCCAAATTAAGACCTGTTTTGTAGAGCTCTCATCAAGACCTTTCATTTGATACCCATATCGGCTACCTTCAATGAAATTTTTTTTTCGGGGGGTCACTCCCCTACATGGGGAGACCCCCCTTAAATACCTTATAAAAATTTTTAGTAGTTGAACTTTGAAGAGATCACCACTTTACACCTACATACAAAATTTGATGCTTCTAGCTTAAGTAGTTTCCGAGAAAAACTGCTGTGACACACGGACGGACGGACGGACGGACGGACGGACGGACGGACGGACGGACGGACAGACAGACAGACGGACAGACGGACAGACAGGACGCGATTTTAGAAGGGTTTTGTAAAATTATTTTACAAAACCCTAAAAAAGACCAAATTTCACGCGTCAAAAAATAAATAAACAGCAAACAAAACATAACGGAACTTCAATAGAAAAAGTAGATTTTTTTTTTAATTTTTCAATAATTCGTTTGTTTTCCTTTGGACTTAAGCACCTCATTTAGTCTTCTAGACATCGATGCGACAAGTTTTTTTGTAACATCGGGAGAGATTTGGCTCCATTCTTCCCTTACAACTTTCTTTAACTCGGCTTTGCTTGAAATGATCCTTCGTCTCACTTTTCTGTCAAGGTGCTCCCACAAATGCTCGATCGGGTTAAGATCTGGGGACTGCGGCGGATAATCAAGAGTCTTATGAGTCCGGTACAGTAGCCACTCTTTCACAATTTTGGACGTATTCTTTGGATCGTTGTCCTGTTGAAAGATCCAATTTCCAGACAAGCCTAATTTTTCGACGCTAGGGGCAACATTGTCCCTCAAAATGGCTAAACAATCCATTTTGTCCATTGTGGAGTCAATAAAAATAAGATTACCAACACCAGTTGCCGCCATACACCCCCATACCATAACTGAACCGCTACAGTGCTTAACAGTGTTGGTAACACACTTTTCTTTGAAGGCTTCATTCTTAGCATGCCATATTTTTGGGGGCCTTATAGGGCCAAAAATTTCGAATTTTCTCTCATCTGTATATAATACGTTTTCCCAAAAAGATGGAGCCTCGTTTTTGTATTTTTTAGCGAAGTCCATACGCTTGATCTGATTCGACTTAGATATATACGGTTTTTTCCATGGTATACTTCCATGTATACCATGGAAGGCCTGATGCCTGCGCTATGTCTTCTGGCAATTTAACTAAACTTGAGGCTGCAAATGCCCTTACTTCTCTTACTACAGCTTTAACTTCAGTACCACTTAGCCGCTTTGGGCGTCCAGATTTTTTTTATAACTTTCCGAATATCAGGCGATGTTTGCTTTCCCATAGTGAAACTATTTTCTATTACGTCTTTATTTTTAATATAAATTAGAACAAATGCACTTAAAACGACTTTTGGTGAAGTAAAGCACGCGAACAGCACAAATTTGTCACCAAAAGTTAAGGTTCTTCCCCGAAACATAAAAGAAGCGAAGTAAGTGTTACCACTGTTTTCTTTTTTTTTTTTGATGCGTAAAATCTGATGCGTTTCCACTTTGGTGAAATTTGTGCTATGTTGCCACTTGTTTTGATGTCATATTTAAAAGTGATCAATCTCTAAATGGTTTAGTAGTAAACTCATTAATATTACTTTTTATCGCAAGCCAATAATAGCTTTGTAATGTACCAATTTAAAGATGAAAATTTGCTGTTTACTTTCTTTTGACGCTCACAGTATATCTAATATATCGGTTGGTTTACAAATTGATATGCCATTGCATGCTTCGCAGTCACTGAAGATGCCATATACTATATTTTATCTTGACCTTCATTTTTCATTAAATTAATTTCAATAATTTTGTTTTTCCTTCTAACTGGTTTCACAATTAGTTTCTAAAAATTTTCTTCTAAAGTTATTGGATTTTCGCAATGTATAAGAGCGATGTCCCATCAGTAACAATTTTTACATCCGCTGATTGCAATGCTTCTTCAGTTGAAAGATATGAAAATTTTTCTCTGTCTAATATTTCAATTGCTTGTTTTATTTTGTTTTAAGATAACATCAATGAATAAACGGTTCCAGTTTTAGCGGAATCTAAAGCATAGTTTACGGTAGTTAGTTCTTCTTTTATCAGTCTTACAAGGTGTAACAATTCACTAATGAGACTGATTTCATGAAAACCGTATATTTAAAAATTATTCTACAACCCTGCCATTCCCTTCCAAATAGTCCTCTTGAGCAGCTATACAACGATTCCAGCGCGTTTTCCATGCTTTGTAACATTTCTGGGACGCTTCTACTGGGATATCCTATCCGTGAGTACCCTCATCACAGCCACCTGGATGTCCGTAATCGACTCAAAATTGGTCCCTTTGACCACCGATTTCGTTCTAGGGAACAAAAAAAGTCACGGGGTGACATATCGGGCGAGTAAAGCAACTGTTGCAACACGGCGATCACTTTAGAGGCCAAATATTGGGACACGCTGAGGGCTCCTCAGAAAGTTTCTTTGGAACCATCTTCGCGCACAACTTTTTCATCCCAAAATCGTCGGTTAAAATTGATCTGTCTGTTTCACAGTTCATACCCAGTTCCGAGGCCAAAGTTCGAACTGATAAACGCCGATCTTCACCGATTAGGGCACGCACACGCTGCGCATTCGCGTCAGTCCGCACCTCGGCTCGTCCCACGCTCCGTGCCTCGTCTCTCACGCTTTCACGCCCCTCCTTAAACTCTTTATGCCATCAAAACACCTGGGCACGACTAAGAGCACTATCACCATACAATTTTAGCATACGTTTCTGAAGCTGTTTCGCCCAATCGAGCGCAATATTTTATCGCGACGCGTTGCTCTTGATTTCTTTTCTCTATTTTCGTGACGAGCACCATCAACACACGTCTACTCAACACGACACAGCAGGCGAACTTAACAAGCTAGCGCAATGGTACATATATCAATGGAGAGGAGAAGGATGCCGGGGAAGGGAATTTCAAGATCGCAGGTTTACCATAAATGCGGTAATAAAATCAGTCTTATTGCTTAGTTGTCACATCTTGTTGATTATATTGTATACTAATAGCTAGATCATATTTGTGGTGCTCATTTGATTTTACAAATTTTTCTATTGTGCTGGAAACTTGCGTCAAATTATTTAATCGTTCTGTCAATGACTTATTTATAAATACTTAGTTATTATTATACTCGTATTCTATGGCATTATTTATTTTATCTAAAATTATATTAAGATAATCGTGGTTGGGACTTTTGGGCGACCCACTTCCAGGCAGTTCCGATGAAGTCTTGTGAACTTTTCGCAATTTTCGGTCGTAGATTTTCTAGAAGTTATTGGATTTGGGATGGCTCGTGGGTAAGATAAGGATATAAAGGATTATTTCTGTCGTACGTTCTCCGTGTCTGATACAACATTTTTGTATTGCCCGATATCCACATCGTGTATGATATTGCATTCCCCATTCTTATTTTTGCCTGACCGGCCTTGATGGTTTTGACCTGAGAGTTTGTATAGTCAAGGACTTTGTCTTTGCAGGTTGCCACATGGAGAGTCTTAAAAAGAAAATCAGTAACGTATATTACTTTTGTGTACTTTTTCCCCGGGTTCAGTAATGACTATGGAGTTTTTATTATCTTTAACGGTTTCCTGCCTACATCTTCGGGTTAATTTTGAGCCTCTTCTTCTATTCTTTTTAATAAAAATATTGCCGCCAATATTATAGTTTTTAAGGGCTTCCTATTTTTGTTATGGAACATGAGGACTTTTTCCTGCTTTGACTTAAGTTTATCGATATTTTTGTGCAGCACTCGTTCGAATTCTTTGGGGGTTACTCGAGGAAGTCGGCCCAGATACAACTCTACCGGTTTCTATGGTGGAGTGGATGGTGAAGTTATATTCATTCACCGCCTTTTGAAGTAGTTCTTCGAATGGCCGGTAGGGATCGTCTCACTTGAGATATCTCATGATTTCGATAAGAGTGGAATGATGACGTTCTATTTGGCCATTTACTTCGCTTTTATAAGGAGGAGTTTTAAAAACTTTTATTTGTAGGTCGTCTTCCATCATGGAAGACAAATACACGGATTTGAGAGTGCCTTCGTTATCCACTACCACATTTTCTGGTACGCAGAAGAAAAACAAGATGTCTCTTAGAGGTTATCTTATGTCCTCGGCGGACTTAGATGGGAGAATTTTCGCTTGCAGAAATTTTGTGAATTTGTCGATAGCTGATAGGACTAGCTTTTTTCGGGCAGAAATAAATCGATATGGATGGTGTGTCCTGGGTAATTTGGAATGGGGGTTGCGTGAAAGTGAGGTTTTTTTCGGTTTCTTTCATATTTGTTTTCCTTACATGTGATGCACCGAGAGACAAGCCTTTTGATTTTAGTGGAGATCTTCGAGAAGTAGAAATTCTCCAATATCTAGAGTCGATTTTCTTCAGCATTTCTATGAGCTTTTCGATGAGTGTTGAAAATTCTTTCCTCCTGTTCCACCTTATTTTGTACGTCTTCAACCAGTTTGCGTGCAAAACGGATTCGGTAATTTCTGAAATGCTGTTTGTAGATTTCCTGTATGCGTCCTAGTATTGTTTCGTCAGTCATAAGTCCATTGACAGTATGTGGGTTCAGGCAGCGTTTGAGAATGTTTGCGATCTCCTGCTCTGTATATTCTTCCTGTATTAGAATATGCCTCGTGTAATTGACGAAAGGGTTTGTTATTTGATAGCTTCTTTTGCTACCTTTGTTCAGAATAATTTGGTTGCGGAAGACGTTTATCGGCGTTGTCGCAAAAGGAATCAGGTTTTGAGAGGAGCTATTGTTGCTGTGTTCAGTTGTGGTAAGTAAGTTGGCCTCAAGAGGGTTTCGTGGTCTCTAAAGAGAATCAGCTACGACGTTGGCTTTGCCTAGTTTGTATAGGAGTTCATAATTATACTCCTCCAGGATTGCCTTCCAATGATTCATTTTACTGTTGGTATTTTTGTTGCTCAAGGCATATTGTGAGAGGTTGGTGACCCGTGTATATTTTGACCTTCTGAGATCCATAGAGGAAGTTCCTGAATTAATTTTTTCAATGCCCAAATGATGGCCAGCATTTCTTTCTCGTTAACTGCATAGTTTTCTTCGGTTTTACGTAAGGTTCGCAACAAAAAGGATATTGGCTTGTCTTCTTGTGAAAAAACAGCACCGATGATAAAGCTAGAGGTATCCGCAGTCAATTCCAGTTCCTTTTTAAAATTAGGATGTAATAGTACGACGTCTTTGGATGTTAAAGTTTTCCTTAGCTTCAGAAATACGTACATTGCCGGTTTGTCTAAGTTGATTAGTGTGTTTTTCGAAATATGCTTGGACACTTGTCCATCCTCCCCTCTTAAAAGGGATGTCAGGGGCTTTGTAAACTTTACGTAGTCACGAACAAAGCAACGATAATACCCTGACATTCCAAGGAAGGATCTGAGGTCTTTCAAGGTTTTTGGAGGTAGAAAGGAAGCAATTGCTTTGACTTTCTTCGAGTTTGTTTTAATACCGTCGGCACTGACAATAAATTCCAAAAATTTGACGTACCTTTTCAAAAACTCGCACTTATCTAGTTGTACTGTCGTGTTCGCCTTTTCAAGTGTTTTGAGCACTAATTCCGATTTTTTGAAGTGGTCGGACTCATACTTGCCAAAGATGATAATATCATCTATATATACGTAGCACCGCAACCCGATGTGCTTAGGCAGGATATCACCTAGGGCACGCTGAAAAATAGAGGGTGCATTTTTGAGCCCAAATGGTAGTCGAAGAAATTCGAACTATTATTAATGGAGAAGGCAGTTTTCTCAATGTCCCTTTCCATTTGAGGGATCTGATGGAATCCGCTCTTTAAATTGACGATGGAAATGAACTTGTTTTTCCCGAGGTTGGGAAGCACCTCTTTTATCTCGGGTATAGGATACCTGTCCAGGATCGTAACAGAACTCAGTTTTCAATAGTCAATGACCATTCGAAACTTTTTTACTCCGGAAAAATCCAATTTTTTTTGAACAAACCACACAGGCGAGTTGTATGGCGATCTTGATGGTCTAATGATGCCATTTTCTATCAGATTTTTAACTTCCTTCTCAACTTGACTTTTGAGGGCTACTGAGTAAGGATAAGATTTACTATATAGGGGTCGTTTGTAGTTGTACGAATTTCCCCTTGTACTGTTGTTGTGTAGGTAAGCCTCTCGTTTGGTTCTGAGAACATGTTGGTACACTTGTTCAAAATTGCATTAAGTTATTTCTTTTGAGGCTCAGATAGATGGATTATGAAGGGTGTTGCTTCAATACAAGTTGCATTCAAGGGTTGATGGTCATAAAGCTAGCCCTTGTATGTATAATTGCATCCAGTCATTTCCGATTATCCCGGTAACTGTTTGAAGGCTTGATAAAAGGAAGAATTTTAATTTTCGTTCGGAACAAATCAATGAATGCATGATGTATAATATTGATCGCTCTGCCCACAGAGTTTACGCTAAATGGCGCATCGTTCTTCAGGGAGTTTTTAGTGTAACAGGATTGTATGTAATTCTTGTTGGAACCTGTGTCTATAAGAAATTTCAATGTTTCACCGCTCTTCGCTATCACTTCGACATATGGAAGCGAAGACCTGTTTAATCTAAAAAATGGATCTTGTCTTGGTTTTCGTTAGTTTTGTCCGTCTCTGTATTGTCGTCTCGTAAGTCTATTGAAACGATCCCTGAGTCTTCTTTAGCCAAGAAATCAGCAAGCTCGTGCTATTCCTGCTCTTGCTGGAGGTGATCCATAGTCTCATTCAATGTTTCCGGCTGTACTCGTATGTTGTTGTTTTGAGTAAGATAAAGACGCTGCTGTTTATATCCGTGTGTCTGTTCGGGGGGTTGAAGTCTCTTTTGGGCGTATGGAAGTCTTGGGCTTGGTCTGTTTTGGTAGTTAACAGTACGTATTTTCATGGATTGATCAACGTCCATAGGATCCACTCGTCGTGACTTGGGTGGCAATTGTGGCTGGTTTGGATATTGGTATTGTAATCTTGGTTGGCTAAATCGTGGAGACTGCGGTGCGGTTGGATTGTTTACGAGTTCAGGGTAAAAGTTGAGTCTTGGATTGTTTTGCATATATAACCGTGTTTTGTCCAAATGATTTTTCTTTGGCAGAAGAAGTCTTGGTAATTTTTGCGTACCCCAATTTGAGAGTTATAAGCGTGTTGTCCACGGTAGCTCATATTCTCCAATTTAAGGCATAGATGGAAGGCCTGCGGTAGATCAGCTGGTTCGCGTATACTTAAGAGTCTGGGGAAGTCTCCTTATAGCCCCTAATAAAAGTATGGAGAGCCTTGTCTCGATAGCATTGAGTCATGTTATTCATTGATTCTTGACTCATGGTGATTGACGATAATCTATAAAGTATGAGGGACAGATGACGATACACAATTTGATAGAATTTGTGTATGCTGCTGTTACCTTGGGCGAGAGTCGTCATTTGCTACTCCAGTGTAACGAGATCCCTTTTATCTGCGTAGTGCAATTTCAGGCGCTTGGATATTTTATCCTAATTGAGAGGTTTATTATAAGATTCCAAGGCTATGGCCGACGATTTTGTTTCTGATTACGGACAGAATTCCGTAACACTTAGGAGTACCTTTGACGTGCTCATAAATCTTAAGTATTCTTTCTACGTTCTTTTTCCACGAGCCAAATTTACCTGCATTGCTGAAAAGTCTCTTAAGCTTTTCACCACATCAGGAATCTTATCCATAAAAATAAATTCAATCAATCAATTAATTTTTCATAAGCACTGATCTTCGCGACAATCACAAATGTTGATCTTTACATCATTTTCCTATGGGTGTTGCTCTGTATTCTTCGGTATGTATTCCTTTTTGCTAAGTTTGGTTATCCACGAAGCTACTAAGGGGCCATCCAAATTTGTGGGCGATCTTTGGGACTTGGTTTATGTACTGGAAACGCCTGTTGATTTGTTATCTCGGCTCTGGTTTCTGGCAGAGTTGTTCGTCTTGCTTTACGCACTTTTGATTGATGCGTCGATTCACTTTTAACTTTACGTTAATTCACTCTTAATTGTCACGACTTTTTACAATTTGCTTCTTGTGAAGAAGTGGACCACACGCCAGTCTCAACAGTGTGTTAAGATATATTATGGCTTATTTGTAAAAAATATTTTTTTTACAAATTGATCCGTCCACTTATATTCGCGCGCCCGAGCACAGCCCCACGTTGAGCGCCAGTTAAAAATTTACCTATACTTTTAGCAAAAAAAAATTATTAATCGCAATCAGGCAGAGTTTCCTCGTTGCGTTCAAGCTCACAAAACACAGCACAGCTTATTTTAATTCACATGTCTTGTAAAATGTAATTACTACTGCATTCGCAATTGCTGGCGTTTCCAGATTCGTGGTAAATTTGTTGCAGGTTCAGCAATTCTGCATTCTCACGTAGTGGGTAATGGTATTTCGCTGACATAGTGTCTGGTACGGGTTAGTGTGGGAATCAAAGACATATAAATAAATGGACAAGCAACGAGAATCGGTGTACTCGTCCATGTGAGAAGCAAATTTGCTACATAAACAAGTCATAAATAACTTACGCTCTCGAAATTATATGATTCCCTCTGCTTCTCCTTCCCCTTTGTTTCGAGACAGGTTTTTCTTTCCTCTTTTCAGAAGGATCACTTCCCCCACTGACAAGCGCACACCAAAGAAATTTCATTTCACGTGCACACGATCGCGCCTTCGTTATCATTCGGGAAACAGTTTGCGTACAATACAACAAACGACTCTCACGGAAAATTCGAACGTCAAAGCAAAAGAAAATCGAAAAGGGCGCGAAAACGGCGAGAAAACTCATGTGTCAAAGCGGATGGAAATTTCGTAAATTTTTAATAAAAACAGTGAACTAAAGTGCCTATTTCGTACGCGTGATCTTCAAAATTAAAAACTTCTTAAATGTGAACGTGTTTCGGAGTGATTAAAGTGGTAAAACAAAAGCATATCACTTGAAATCTCAACTTCACACAACTTTAGCGAAGGTTGCTAATTGCTTCGGCTCTCACGACCGGTTGCGGATCCAGTACTCTCTATATCTATGGTGGGAACGCTCGTTAGCTTGTACAGTTACATTTGTAAAGGGATGTCTAAGCTTTTTTTGAAAACCCATCTCTTGTTTTTTTTTTGAGTGAGTAAACATGTTTTAACTCTTTTGAGTCATCTTCATTGTCGCAGGTTGCCTGGCTGGCAGTGCTGTAGTCAATGATTTTTGTGGGCTAGTTGTTTATTTTTACAATGTTATCTATAGAAGCTAGACAGTGGATCACATTGAATGTTAGATTATGTTTTACAAGATCTCACAACTTGGCATTCAGTTAGCAAACGATTTATGGAGGCTGCATAAAAGACATGAATCTGGGTGGTTCTTCTTTAAAATATATTCGTGTGTTAATTTGGTGTGATTGGATGAAATTTCTGAGTTGGTGTGGAGGTATTGCTTGGTAGAATTATTGGTTGCTCAAAAGGGTTCATCGATTTATAGTGGTGGGTAATGTTGTTTCATTCAGTTGGCACGATGCTATTTATGTTCCCGTCGATTGCTCTATAAATATATTTTTTGTTGAAGGCAGGGACATTAAATCTGATAAGTTTTGAGTCCGAATCTGATTTTTTTTTTCTAGTGTCTAAGTCTAAAACAAAATTTGATGCTTATTTTTAATTAATTAAGGCTTACATAATGAAAATACTGTAGCTTTTGCCTAGGAGACGTTGCGGAAAGTATAGCCATGCGAAATGTGTTGGGAGCTGTGCAGTTAGTGTGATTTAGCAACTTAACTCCCTCATATATGTGAGTACTTCACTAACCATCTATTTTTCTAAGCCAGTTTCAGTGATTATATGATTTTAAGAAATCAATTTTTACAGAGTTATTTGGTAGATAGTTGGAGACCTTAATTCATCCCTGTTCTGTACAGTTTCAGGGGATGCCGGGGTACTATTAGTATGGTTGTCAATTGTGTCAAAGATTTTCAGTGCCTTGTCACGTGCGTATTTTTCAACCGTCTCAAATCTTATGTCCTTGTATATGTCAGTGTTTCTAAGGTACCATGGAATTCTTAAGATCTTTCTAATAATTCTATTTTGGAAGGACTGGAGTGCTTTTTTGTTAGTCTTTGTCATCTGGTAGCAAGCAAAACTACTGATAGTAGCGTCGGTCATATAATTTGTTTGTATATGAGCAATCGATTTCTGAGGCTAATTTTTTTGGATTCAATGAGTGAGAATAGAGAGGAGAGAAGCAATATACTCGTTTATTTTGTATGTGTGTTTTCCATTTGAGGCTTTCAAATGTAACTCCAAGGTATTTAGCCGCTGGTGTCCAGTCTATTGTTTCATTGTCAAGGATAAGTCTCTGTGGAGCTTGTACTTTATTTCTTGTGATGAATAAGGCCTGAATTTTGTCAGAACTAACCTTAATTTTCCATTTACGAAATTACGAAATTTCGATGCACAATCACCCTTTCCGCAATTTTTGACAGTCGAAGAGAGGAGACTGATAGGTCTACAGTTTTGTGGAAATTGTGGGTCCTTTTGAGGTTTTGGAAAAACAATAATAACCGCTGATTTCCATATTTTGGGATACTTTCACAAACGGTATATTGCAATGTCAGTTAGTGTTTGTAAAATATTGTCTGGTGGCCAAGAAATCATTGTGTTTGTAATAATGTCATGTCCAGGTGCTTTATGTTTATTAAGTGTATGTTTAATGTTCTCTATTTCGTCTAGGCCCATTCGTTCAATCCTTTCTTTATGTTGAATTTTATGTCTCAGGAGTCTGTTCACCGAAGATTCAATTCTTTCCTCTGTTTCAAAGTCTTGCTTGTCTGAAAAATTTTCACGGAATTGCATTTCCAGAGAATCCACAAATGCTTCACCCTTACCTGCATCGTAGAATTGCATCCTATTCGGACCATGAATAGGCGGTACCACAATTTTGCTCTTTATCTGAAAGTGTTTGGACATTCTTCAGGAACTACCACATCCAGGCTCGAGACTCTGCAAAAAACTCTCCCATTGCTCGGTTCGGAATACCCTTATCTTATCGCAGATTTCATTCGTCATCTGAGTAGCGTTTATGCATAGCGTAGGGTCACCTGTAAACCTAGTTCTCCTCCGAACTTGATTCCTTCTTCTTATCACTTGTTTGATGTTCTGTGGGAGTTCATAGGGGTTTGTTTCCCTTCTCGGATTTATGACCATATGGCCCTCTTTTGTTTGTAAAATTTTTTGAGTAACGTTCTCAATGATGTTGTCAATGTCGTTAGACATTTCAGGTGATTAAAAATTAGTTTCATTGGCCAATGTGACTTGCTTTCCAGTTTGTAGTTGTCTCTTCCCGCAAAGGAACATCAATGAAGATGTTTTCTATGAGAAAGAGGACTGATTTGTGGTCGAAAGACAGTTCATCGAGGACATTTAACCGAACGTTTTGGATAAAATCTCGCAATATTCCAATGTCCACTGCAAAGCTAATTCTTAGTCCTAATGTGTTGGCTCATTGGGGATGTGTAGGCTGAAGTAGTTGGCTGTGATGAATGCTCTGCCCAGCTTAATTGCTTCTCATAGCTCCCCAAAGGCGGTGGGTGGCATTTAGATCTCCTACAATGAAAATAGAGTCTTTCAATGCAGCAAGTGCTCTAAGATAATTTAAGAGATTTCTATTTCCTGGAGGATTGCAAGCAAAAATAACAAAGAACTCTAGAAAATCAGTTCACGCCTTGATTACTGTGGCCCCTAGTTTTTGAATTGCGGGTATATTAATGAGGTAATGACTCACTTTTCGTCTTACAAGGATAGCCATTCTACCTCCTCTACCTGTTATTTTCTCGTTTCTGTACATAATGTATTTAGGGATGCGGAATCGTCTTTCAGCTTCAGGAAGGTTTCTTTGATCATAATGATGTCGAATTTATGACCAAGTATAAATTGTTGTATTTCACCAGAATACTGAAGCAAGGAACTCGCATTCCATGTCAGAATTGAAACGTGGCTCATTAAACTCATTAGTGTTTAGCTTTGACGATATTTTGAGATGCAACAAACATAGTTTGAATCATGTTTGCCATCATCTTTTGCATCATGTCATGGGATTATGTCTGTATTTTGATGAATAATTGGTGCATATTGTAAGGTTGATTTTGTGTGCGTGGAGGGGCCTGTGTCGCGGTTATTTGTATTTGAGCTGATTGTATGGGTTGGGCCGCAGCAGCCTGCATGAACAATCTTCTCATGTTCTTTGGATTCCTGGGACAACCTCCGTAGCTTGCTGGATGTTCTCCGCCACAATTGACACATTTTAGCTTCCCTTCAATTTTCTTTGGACAGTCCGAGAAATGGTGAAGTGAATCGCATTTAACGCATCGAGACTGTGCATGACAGTTTCTAGAAAAATGACTAAATTGTTGTCAATTGTGGCACATACTCTGGCCCGTACGAGAACGCTGCGCCTCCTCGATGTACATAAGGTAGCAAACAGATTTAATATTATGAATGTTGGTTTCAGATTTTGGGAGGAGAACCTTGACTACCTTTGAAAAACCTTCTCTCATTTTGATATAATAAAGTTCTATTGGGTTGAAACCCTGAGACTGTAAGTCTTCCTTGATTTCTTCAACTGAAAGGCCTTGATGACAACATTCATCTGCCTATCCTCCAGAAGTATGTAGGTATTGTATTTTATTTAATTGTCTGTTAGTGCTTTTGTCAGTCATCTGTGATATGTGGGTGTTGTTAGTATAATTTATATGCCAGGGTAGACCCTTTTCGCGCATATGTATGAGATGTTTTGTGTTTTAATAATACCAAGTGTTTGGGACCATTTGAGGGAAGAATGATTGGTACTGTTTTGGGTTCTTGTGATTGTGGTGCGAGTTGTGTGTTTCTAGTGTTTTGCAGTGTTTGTTTTGGTTTTGGTGTAATGGCCATGTCTGTAAATGTCGTAGCTGGTTTTGGTGGTAGAAGAGCAGGAAAATCTCATCCTCTTTATCTTTACTGCTACTCATGCAGTCAACTTCCATCTGGCTTTCTGAATTTTCAGGAGACGAATAAGACTTTGGAGGTAAAGACGTCCTAACCTTTCGTTTTTTCCTCGAAGAGCAGTGTCTCTGAGATTTCCCGTTTTTCTTAGCCCTATTTTTCAGTAGTTGAACTAGTTCTGTATTTTTCGCAGCTGGCAATTCGCTTTTTTTTCGCTGGTCGACGAATTTTGCATTAGTTTTTGCAAATGTTTCTTGTATTTGCAACAGCGTTACAAACACTTGATCTAACTTTTGCGTAATATTGTTAAGCTCAGCAACCAGCAAAGCAATTCGCTCGTCTTTATCGGATACTTCACGTCCAGCAACCACGCCACCGTCCGTCGCCATTTTGTCCACCAAAAAGGAACTATCTATATAATTTTTTTGTTTAGTATTCACCAAATAATTAACTTTCAATTCAATGTAATATAAAAAAATGCAAAATTTGGATAAAAAAACAAGAAAATATGATTGAAACTGACCCAGGTCAGTAAAAGAAAACCAAAGTACTCACCCAGAGTCCCCTGCAGTCTTCCCGTTTTATATCTTGTATCTTACTCTATCTTCTATCTCTTTCTTCTGTCTCCCTCTCTCTCTCTCTCTATCTTCTATTTCACTCTATCGTCTTTCTCACTCTATCTTCTTTCTCACTATATCTTCTTTCTCACTCAATCTTCTAATTTACTATATCTGCCGTCTCACTCTATCTTCCATCTCACTGTATCTCTCTCCTATTGTCTATCTCCAACTGTTTGCTACTTCCTTCTCTTCCTATCGTCTGTCTTCTTCTTCCTATCCTCGACCTCTTTCCTTTTCTCTCTTGCACACACTATCCTTTACTATTTACTTTTCAATTACCCACTTCTTAGGGTTTTGTACTAAAATACAAAACCCTTTTGCAATCACGACCTGTGTCCGTCGTCCGTCCGTCCGTACGTCGGCCCGTCTGCATGTCACAGCACTTTTTCTTTGAAACTATACAAGGTACAGGCTTGAAACTTTGTGGAAAGGTCAAAAATAGTAACTTCTTGAAATTTTTGGGGTAGAAAAATGGGTCCCTCTCTCTTTAAAAATTTTTTCACCATTGGTAGTCGAGTAGCATATCATTGGAAAGGCCTTAATGAAATCCTTTCAGGAAAAGTCTTAACATTGCCTTTTCAGTACCATGGGAGCAGGCGCAGGGGAAATGTACGAACTTGAATCGATGATTACAGTATAGGATTTCACAGCCGTTCCACCCTACAGACGGGTAAAATGCAACTTGCCTCGGTACTACCTTCGTGTATATTTGGACATGAATCGATATGTTTTTGATTCTGACGGTGTCCCAGTCATATATCACATATATAGACGGGCCACCGATAAGAAGATCAAATACCCTCCAAATTTGAGTTCACGAGGCCATTAATCCCAATGGAGATACTCATTTGCTAGATTCATACAGGCTTGTCGAGCTGAGACGGAGCAATCTAGGTATTGATGGCTGAATGATAATGTTCAAATTATTCGTGTTTATTTTCTGTTTTTTGTGTTTTTCGTAACTTCGTTTTTTGGGATTGAGCTCATTTTTCCTACGTTTCGTGTTGTTGTTTGTTTATGTTGAAAATTAGGGATATGTTTCAATATTTAGGATATGTATTGCATATGCTATGTTTATTATATTGGGTTCAAAGATCAGGTTTAACGTCAAAGTTGGGGATATTGTGACAGCATTGTATTAGTATAAGATAAAGTTTTTGATTGAATTTGATAAGAATTAGGTTATAACATATTAAATGCACGGTAAAAGTTCACTGTTCTGTTGTGTTCGAATTATAATTAATTTTTCAATAGTGTTGGTTGGTTTTTTCTCCTTATTCCAATTGAATCGAAAGAAATGTTATAATTTTAATTGAATTAAATTTGTATTTTTTTTGCATTATTTTTGTTTTGATTAAATGTTTTTTGATTGATAATTTATAATGTTTATCTTTTGGAATTCGCTTTATATTGTTGAAAGTTTATAATTATTAGTATTGAATAAAGTGCTTTTGACATTGACCAGATGAACTGATTTTTTTCTTAATCTGAATACTCAGTGCCATCGAATTTTCCCTTGAATTTATTCATAAAAGGCTAAATATAAGTGCTTAAATTTCATTAGTTATTTACAATATCCCTCCAGCAAGAACGTACTTCTTTCTTCTCAAATCGTTTTTTATTATAATCTCTCTATCTAATGTAACTGGATAACAAATTTGTATTTAAAGCATAAAATAATAATTGAATATCGGTAAAAGCAAAATACAATTTATACAAATAACAAGTTGGGTAAACAGACCTACGCTCATGTCAGAAGTGTCTGAGTCGGTAAAAAGCGCATGTTGTTCCATAGCCATATGTTGCCATAGTAATAAATGCAGCGCATATTGTTCCATAGTAATACAGGAAAATTCAAACCGCTATAACATCGCTAAATATGATTCAATCTTTATGAAACTTTCAGGATAGATCAATCTTATAAATAGACTACCACGTACTGAATTTCATTGAGTTTAAGGATACCGTTAAGATTTTATTCAAGAAAACATGAAATTGATAAATCATACTATTACTAACAAAGTTGAGTGAATTGCAACTTCTCACGTATTTGTTGTTGTTGTACTCACCAAGGCCTACATTCTTGATTTTTTTCAGATTTTTCGGATCACAGGTGTCCAATCGCGAGGGGGGGGGGGGACACAAATTTTTCGTGTATTTCCCCTCCCTGTGCGCCCCCCGAAGCAAATTTTGCCAAATTAAGACCTGTTTTGAGAAGTTCTCATCACGACCTTTCATTTGATGCCCATATCGGCTACCTTCAATGAAATTCTTTTTTCGGGGGGTCACTCTCCTATATGGGGAGACCCCCCTTAAATACCTTATAAAATTTTTTTGTAGTTGAACTTTGAAGAGATCACCACTTTACACCTACACACAAAATTTGATGCTTCTAGCTTAAGCAGTTTCCGAGAAAAACTGCTATGACACACGGACGGACGGACGGACGGACAGACGGACAGACGGACAGACTGGTCGCGAAACTAGTAGGGTTTTGTAAAATTATTTTACAAAACACTAAAAATGAACAACTGATTCATTAACTCACGGTTTGGAAGACAAAAGTCCATTAACTTTAGTCTCCTATCTATGCAATTGCCATGGTCTGAATCTCATTTCTTATCAATAAAGATTACAATAATATAATTTTTAAGCCTAATCTACAACACACGTTCTGTAGGCCTGATAATATTTTTTTCTTAAAATAGCATCGCTACTGCTTAATTAATATAATCAAATTGATGGATTTTGAATAGGTATTAAAAAGCTGCATGAGCATTTAAATAATAAATAATTTAGACACTCTGGTCATTGAACTAATAAAAGAAAGGAGGAAAATAATACCTCTAGTGGCGATTATTAAATAAAACAATTGCCTTCAAATTTAAAGCGTCATTTAAACCATTCCTAAATTTCACGCTGCATCATAAATCAGCCTATTAATTATCAATATGGTACCGTCCTTCTGTCGAACATCTGTTATCAACTCTGAATAATCCCATAACCGATATGAATTTCATTACATGACGAACAAGTACATAGTATATTTCTCGACACTGAAATCCTTCTGAAGGAACAGTCGTATGTATGCTTTGAGACTTGACAAAATATCATTAATTTTCTAATTTCCATAATGTGTTCCACTTGTATTCTAAGCAGCCAGACCACTTGATATTTGATAACCATAATATGAAGCCACCCCTGAATTCCAACACCCTCATATGCAACATTGTTTCAGGGAGTGTCGGTTTGAAGACTCGGTACAGCAGACAACAGCCAAGAAATTGTTACATTAAACCAATGCCACTTCATAACTGTTAGCCCATTAATAATTTTGAGAAGTAATCAACAACATTGTTGATGTCTTTAAATGGGACCTATTGCCCTCTAGCGACATTAAGAAAGTGTAATATAGGTCATCACACGCACTTCATTAAAATCCAATTCGGCCATTAAATTTTCAGTTTCAAACACACCAAAGTTGATTTTGAAATTCTTAAACCCATTAAAGGACGCCTGATTGGGAATTTAAAATCATAGTTTATGACTAAATTTAATTATATGTTGTGTGTGAAATATGTCCATTTATTATAATTAAGTAGGCGTGTAAGAAACTGTAAATCGTTAAAATGGAAATCATAAAAATAAAGATTTTTACATACTCAAATTCTGTATGCTACTTAACTTTAGCTTTGCTCTATGAAGAAGTATAGATATACAGAGGTGGCCAAAAGTGATCGGACAATACAAGAAACAAGCAATAAAATACTTTTACGAGCATAAGCTTTGAAATGAAATAAAAATTTTTCCCTTATATAAAAGTTACTTGTATTCTCAATTAATTGCACAAAAAAATAAAACAGAAATAAAAAGATTTTCACAAGAAAATTAACAACTAATTCAAATTCACATTGCATCAAGTGGACAAAAGTAATCGGACATTTTGAAAAGTATGAAATTAGTCATTGAAGTTTGGAGTAATTCTTTTCTTTTCATTTCCGAGTTTAAAAGGGAATTCCCCTAATTATATGTTGATATGTGTTTTTCTGATATCAGTCATTTACTTGTCAGTTTTAAGTGAAGAAAGTTAAACATGGCTAAGAATCGCAAAGAAACCTGTATACATGAAAGAAAAGTTATAATAAAGTTGTATAAAGAGAATAAATCCTTTTCTGAAATATCAAAAATAATTGGAAGAAGTCGTTCGACAGTTTTCGATATCGTGAAACGGTTCAGAAAAAATAATCAGGTGGAAAACGAAAATAGGAGTGGTCGACCATGTAAACTAACAGAGACAGACGCACGAAAAATCTTAAGAATTGTTAAAAAGAATCCGACTACAACGTCCAGAAGTATTAGGGATCAATGAGCAGATGTAAATGGTACCAATGTTAGTGCCCGGACTATTCGTAGAGCTCTCAGCCGTGCTGGTTATCAAGCGAGAGTACCTCGAAAGAAACCACTAATTAGCAAAGTTAATAAGAAGAAAAGATTATGCTTTGCAAAAGAATTTAAAAGCAAGCCGCTCGACTTTTGGACTCGTATAATATTCTCTGATGAGAGTAAGTTTAATATCTTCCACTCCGACGGCAGGTTGTTGGTGTGGAGAACTCAAAATAGTGAGCTTCATCCCAAAAACATTCAACATACAGTAAAACACGGAGGTGGCTGTGTAATGGTCTGGGGTTGCATGGCTGCCAACGGTGTAGGAGAACTTGTTTTCATTGACGAACCTATGGACAAACTAGGTTACTTGTCGATTTTGAAAGAAAATTTGAAAAAAAGTGCACAAAAATTGGGTCTTGATGGTCATTATTTGTTCCAGCAAGATAATGACCCAAAGCATACAGCTCATGATGTTCGTATGTGGCTCCTTTTCAACACTCCTGGTCAATTAAAAACACCACCGCAATCCCCAGACCTAAATCCCATCGAACATCTTTGGGATCATCTGGATAAAAAATTAAGGAACCATCACATTACTAATAAAAGTCAACTGAAGACGGTGTTATTAGAAGAATGGGACAACATTACTCCGGACGTTACCCGTAAGTTGGTACAGTCTATGCCCAATAGGTTAACAGAAGTTACAAAATAAAAAGGATACGCAACTAGATATTAAAAGCCTATGTTCTAATGGAATCATCAGAAAGAAAAGTATTACAATTGAACGTCCGATTACTTTTGTCCACTTGATGCAATGTGAATTTGAATTAGTTGTTAATTTTTTTGTGAAAATCTTTTTATTTCTGTTTTATTTTTTTGTGCAATTAATTGAGAATACAAGTAACTTTTATATAAGGGAAAAATTTTTATTTCATTTCAAAGCTTATGCTCGTAAAAGTATTTTATTGCTTGTTTCTTGTATTGTCCGATCACTTTTGGCCACCTCTGTATATATATATATATATATATATATATATATATATATATATATATATATATATATATATATAGTGGATTTGCGAGCATAGACATCACCAAAATAAAAAAATCATCGTTGGCAGATTTCGAAAAAGAATTTGGCTTGCCTACTACTACTCAAAGACTTCTTACTGCAATTTTCATAGCACCACATGGGTATTTATTAACATAACAGAATCTGCCGACGTTCGTATTTAGATACCCTTCATAGAGGCGCAAATATTTTGCTACATAATTCAATTGGGTTGCACACTTATGGATCACATATTGGAAATTGGCAGGTAATAAACTGTTATAAACAAATAATTACAGGTGTCATCCTTCTCACATTTGCTGTTTACACATTTCACAGTGGCTACCACACAAAGGTGATAGCTTGTTTCAGACGAGCCGAATTAGGATTTTTTATTGTGAGAGTTATCAAATACATCATTGAATTTTTGTACCGAATTTCATCCAAATTGGAGTTCTACTTTGGTCATTTTGTTTTTGATTGGCCAATATAGCTGGCTCACAAACTTGTCTAAGATATTTACTCAATACACTTTTCCTGAAAATTTTGTGAAAATTCGAGCAAAATTTCAACATCGAGTGTGGTCACAAAGTTCGTTATATCCCGTATATATATATATATATATATATATATATATATATATATATATATATATATATATATATATATATATATATATATATACCTCACACATTTTTCAGAGCAAGTTACATACCGTGAAGGGTTAAATATATTTTAAACTCATGACAACCACTTCCTTCCGACATACTTTAAGCTGACGGAAGATCTAAAAGATAACAAAAGGAAGTGTTTTGATTACAAAAACAAGTTGAGTAAACAGACCTACGGTCATGACAGAAGGGTTTTGTACCCAACGTGTGAAATGCAATCACCAGCAACGAATAAAGGCAAGAAACATGTCAAAGAGATGTGCACGTTTATAAGAAAGTTTATTGCTTCTGTACTCTTAACGGCCGTCTTTTTGTTGGGAACCAACAAAAATCACTCAAATCATGAATTCCCCAAAAAATTTAGATTATTGATCTTATGTGAAAATTTCAAGAATCAAATCAAAACTGCAGTTGTTACGAGGAAACTGAGAAGGTAGCCTACTTAACCACCACTTAAACACCACCACCGGGAACCGTGGGGAGGAAGGATGCATCCTTGAGCCAAACTGGGATAGGAAACTTTAACATGTATTGTACCTAGTTCTAGTAAAGTTAGAAACAAGAATAAATTCTAATGTTAATGGTTACAGTAGAGTAGAAGTTAATTTCCTCAAGTTAGATTCATGCAGCTCAACTTAAATTAGTTAGGCTCGACGAAGTTTACGATACCACTCGCGTATGTACACAGTGGCTCCACAAAGACATCATCTGTGATCAACAACAACGGAAAGAACGAGTCAAATGGATGCGTGAGGAAGAAATCATCGTAGAAACCAACAAGATGTGGAAATTCATCACAGGCAACAGGAGAACACTTTGATTATGCAAATACACCTAATAATCCCGGGAGCAACATGAATCGTAACCTTCAAGGCGGCGGTGGAGGCGGACCAATCCAACGTGTTGGTGGTGGAAGAACCGGTGGTGAACATGATTCCCAAAACAATAAACTCAAATTTATGGTACAAAGTCTTGTTGTTGCTGAAGGTGTCACAAACTTCGATAAATTGTGGAACGAAGTCCAACCAGAAGAGTTAATGGATTCAAAGCAAATGCATATTCGAAACTCCAGTCAAAACTTCAACGGGTGAAATATTAGGAATGTCCCAAGATTGGTGATGATAAGCCAGTCAAAGATAGTGATGATTATCATCGTGCAATAAAAGAAGTTACAAAGCAGATTTCAGCGTCAATGGACGAAAAGAGCAGTGTAGTGTTAAGTTCTTTGAGAAGTCGGAGATTGGTTGAAGACGTCCAATCCTTATGGATAACAACGTGGTGTAGCTCAGATTTGCATCATCGTGTGTCCCAGGTGACATCGGGTCTGCACCAAATGCAGCAACAGCAGCAACTACAACAAAAATTGTTTGGTGGGCAAAAACTCAGTGAGACACCATTGATGAATGTCAGTGACATGGACGAGATGCTGTTTGAATTCAAAAATAATGCTATTTACGTGCTAAATATGAATTACGCTAATAGGGAATTTGGTAGCCTTGACCTCTTCGGAGTATTCACTATCAACAATACCTTCTGCGAGCAGAGAAACGGAGCCCTCGGGCCACCTACTTCACTACAAAATGCACCGCCAAACTACACGAACAATAACTACAGCAATAATCTTTGCAGAAGCTTCTTTGCTACTGTAGTGAATAGTAACCACATTGCTGAAGCGCCGCACATATCCGTTACGGAAAGGACATCCTTGACAACAGTGGCGTCAGTATCCATTTGAACGATTCCTAAAGTGTTTCACTATAGTCCCAACAAACATAGCGACCATTTACTTCAACCTCTCACTCTACGAAACGCAGCAGGAGCAAATTCTATTCGCGAAATTTTCAAATGTGACGTCACTGGCTACGGTGGTGACAGGGACGACCACGACAATATCCTCATCATCAAAGAAAGCGTCCAACTTAAAGTCGGCGATAATCGCTAAGAGGACAAAGCTCTGGAAGTATCTTGACGAAGAAAAGTGGAAAAAGTCGACAAGTGTAGGAAATCTGACTACAACGAACTGCGAAAGAAATAGCCGGATGAGGAAGAATGGCGTGATGATCAACAACAATAACAACACCATCAGCCAGAGTAACAATAACAACAACAACAATATTAATAACAATAACAACAACAACAATAGTACTAACAATAACAACAATGGAGGACGTAATGTAAGCGCAGGTGATAGTAGCAATCAAAAGTCAAGTACAGAATTGTATAAAGAGGCTGCTGAGCTGTTAGGACTTTCATGTATGTTATCCTTTGTGATAATTGTCGTTACTTAAATTGAATGAGATGATTCCGATAGTTACGCGGAGCTATCATTTTTAGGCGACTATTACAATGTCTATGATATCCAGCACAAAAAGACGCAGCACCCGCAAGAGTATTTATTATACAATGCATCAAACAACTCCGCTGAATGTCAAAGCTTACAATCAGGTAATCCTAGTATATGTAGTTTAAATTCAAATCACTCGGATTCACCATGAGATCTGGATACTTAGAAAAGAAGGAAAAAACGTATACAAAGTGTCTTGTCCAAGGGATAAAATATAAAAGTACTACTTATCTGATAATACTCAGTGATCCACTCAAAATCCTGGTAACCGTCAGCACTCACATCGCACCAAACATAAACAAACAACATTACGACTATACTTGGAACACGTCAAATGTTCGTCACAGTGACAATTCCGAAGAAAATATCTACGACTCCGAAGTTCACCAGTTGAAGTGTGATGAAAATTGCGATGAAATTGCCCGATCGCAAGAACCAGGTTACAATTTCTGCAAGAAAAGGAGAACTATAAGGTTCACTCCAAAATTAGCGGTGCTCCGTTGGGAACGAGTTGATAAAAGGTAGAGGGACAAAGGAAAAGCTCTCTTTTGTGATCGGAACGTGTAGTAGCGAAGGCAAAAAAGTGCTTGTTAAAAAAGGGGTGCGGAAGTCTGAAAGAAATCGGAAGAAAAAGAGGACGAAAAAAGGAAAGAAAAAACAGAACTAAGTAAAATTGTTGTCGACGTCAATCACCACCGGGAGAAGAATAACTACCATCAATTTGCCATTGCACTAGTGCGACCCGGGAAGAATGCGTGGAATCAGCGCAGGATCTTATCGCCGTGGCGTCGACGACGGGAGTTCTACCAGGAAGCCTCCTTATTAGCTAAGTTAGATGACAGAGGTTAGTCAAAAAAAAAATTGTTAAGATTTGTTTTTGTTGATAAACCTTATTTCACGCATTATTTTGTTGATAAACTTTATTTCATTCATTATTTGTCGATAAACTTTATTTCACATTAAGGAAAGTGTGGTTGATTTTTCGGTGGAGTTTGAGTGGTGAAGCGTTGGTTGGAGGAGATAGGCTCCACCCCGAGTAGTGATATTTTGTGCGTGTTTTAAGCGGAAGGTGTGTTCGTTTAAACCCTTATCCTTACCCAATGGGCGGTCAAGTGTAGGGCGAGCAAGTCGAGACCGCAGGGCCCCCGTTGCCGGAGCACCCCTGTGGTTAGGAGTGACAAAAAAAATTGTCTGATTCAACGGAAAGTCCGTAAAATACCAAAATCGTATATCATTGTTGTTGTATTTGGAGAAATTTCAAATGGCTACAACTTCCGTGAATATGATTTTCATCAAACTTGCAGAGTATTAGGATCTTATTTAAACCTAATTACATATCGGTTTTCGTTGAATTTAAGGGCATCCATACGACTTTATTGCGGGAAATGTGAAATTCGTAGTTCATACTTTTATTAAAAATGTTCAGTGAATTTTGGCTTCTAAGGTATTTGTAGTTGTTGTACTTATAAACACCTATCTCCATAATTTTTTCAGATTTTTCCGATCACAGATGTCCAGTCGCGAGGAGGGGACACACATTTTTCGTGTGTTTCTCCTTCCTAGGTGCCCTCTGAAGAAAAAAAAACCAGTTTAAGCCCTGTTTTGAAAAGTTTTAATTGAGACCTTTCATTTGATGCCCATATCGGCTACCTCTGATGAAATTTGGTTTTTCATGGGCCAATCCTCTATGTGGGGCGACCCCCCTTAAGCACCTTGTAAATTTTTTTGTAGTGAAACTTTGTAGAGGGCATCACTTTACACCTATATACAAAATTTTATGCTTGTAGCTGGTACGGTTTGCGAGGAAAAGTGCTGTGACACACGGACGGATAGACAGGCGCGCTTTTAGTAGAGTTTTGTAAAATTATTTTACAAAACCCTAAATAATTGAGAAATGGATCCTTCAAAGATAATTTCAGGGTTTACCCGAAAATGTACATATGCTTTCATCAAACTTTTTGAAAACGTATTAAGTGGTAGTTGCATTCTGAATCCAAGGACAATTACTCAAGGATCTCTAAGGAGGATTTTGCTATAAGTGATCCGAATTATATAATTATATGTATCTAATAGAAGGCCTGGAAACTGCATTATCAAGATGCTCTCATGCAGGAAGACACAAAGTGTGCAGACAGGCTGAGTCGATAGAATTATTAGCATATTTTGACTTTCTCACCACTATCAAAATAATTATGAATTTTGAAATTGCTCATGTGACACCCAACATGACTGAAAAAATGTCCGTTTGGTTATAATTAATTGATAATAATTAATATATTAAACTACTTCTCCAAAAATCAATAAGCTATCATATTTCATTGAACTTTAATCGCTCTAATCAACACCTCAAGTGTAATTCAACTATTATGTTACCACCAACTTAAAACACCTTGTAAGATCCCCTTAAATCCACAAATCCACCGCAATATGAATCTTGAAAAAGTTTGCTGTTCAATTCTCTCATCCTACCACAATCTATCTACAATCTTTCCCTCTTCTAAGTAGCTGTTCAGTGGTAGCGTGTAACATATCACTCAAATTACACATTACAAGAAGTAATTGTTTAAGGAACTTAGCCACCCTAACTAACAAGAATCCAGCGACACGAGATTCGTTTCCGATAAACTAGGTCTTTTCAGGAGCTTTTATTGTAGTTTAAATAGTTTGTAAGCAAAGACAAAGGACACACATTCTTTTTGTCAATATATCATTGCCAACGAAATTTATGGGAGGCTGGGAGTAATTTGTTCACACTCCAGTAAAAGAGAAAAGAAAATCAAATAAGTTTAATGCAAGAATATCTACGAAGGGATAGCGTGACAGTTAGCGTTAAAAAATATGTTCGGAAAATAGAGGCGATTAATTTAAAAATATATTTTCCCCCAAAATCACACAAAAATTATAGCTGTAATGTATTTAAATTTTTATGCAATTATGTAATCCTGATAAATACAAATACAAAACAAAACTTTAAATATTCCTTCAAGGTAAAATCGGTTCATTTCCGCCTTTACCACTGAACATTTATTAATGCACACATTCCATTTTCAAGTCATAAGTTAAACTAGTCCACCAGCTAATCTGATGAGATTTTCCGATGGCTTTGACTTTTCCGGGCCATGTTAGAACTTCCCAACGTTGTATTTTCTCTACTTTCTACCATATCTGATCGTTTTTATTCATCGTGAATACGAGTTTTCTATTTTTTGCCAAACCAACAAAAAGCCTTCATTCGAAATTACAGAAACCATGTAAACAAGAGTTTATTCATTAACAGGTTGGGTGGAGCGAACTATGCTCATGTAAGAAGGCTTTTGTACTCAATTTACGATATGCAGACACCAATAATGAGACTTATTACGCCTACATTCGTTGCGAACAGCCTTGTTTTTAAAAAGCTCTTGCCAATAATTTTTAAAAATTAAAATAATTTTTTTGTAACGTTACTTCGAAACTAATTTATTAAAACTTATTACATCGTCGAATTATTCGAACAATTTATCGAATATCTAGATTTTACTTGTGGAGCAGTTTCAAGAAATTCGACAAAGAAAAGTGCTGGGGGACCCGAGACCAGGCATTCCAAATGCAATTAATGATAGTATAATGAAAATGGAACAAGAAAATTTAGAAAATAGAAGCGTAATTCGCTATCAAACAAATAGTTACCAGAGAAAACAAAGAAATGAAACTCTGAATTAAATCTTTTGGTGGGGACGATTCGAAAACTTTCAAACGTCAATAAAACTAAAACAATTAAGCCAAAAAATGTGAGCGTAAAACAAGAAGCCATGACACATAAGACTAGCAAAAATAAAGTACCCACGCAAAAGGTTCAACAGGAAAAGAAGCCCATAGTACAAGATGCGAGAAAGAGAGCAATTCATGATGCCGATATCATACTAAGCGCAAGAGGAGATAACGATAGTGCAAATTTATATGCGGTACTTACTGCAATGAGTAACGATATGGATACCGATATGGATGAGCGAATTTTGACTTCTGACCTATTTTTTTGGTGTTGTACTTATGAAGGACAGCATCAATATTTCTTTTTCAAATTTTTCACATGAAAGGTGTCCAATCGGAAAGGGTACATGGAAATTTCTTGCATTTCCCCTTCTCATCCCAGTGGTAAGGCGATTCCGAGAGCTATTTGCAAAAGATCTCATTAAGACCTTTTATATGATACCCCACTTGCCTGCCTGCGGTGAATTTTTTTTCAACCACTTCAACACGTTATACGAGGAGATCCTTTGAAAAATGTTTTTGCCCCTAAACTTTCGAGAAGTCATCATTTTGACATTTTCATAAAATTTCATGGTTAAAATTATGACTTCTTGAAAGTTTAGGTTCCACAAAGTTTCATGAGTAAAATAAGAAACAGAGTGGAAACTTCGTTGCAACGATGAGTTGTATAAACTTTTTGACGATCCACCTATTTCCTCTTACATAAAGCCATGCAGAAAGAATGGAAGAAAACCAGCTACCTAAAAGAACATTGACGGGTAGAGTACAAGGCAGACGTCCAGCGAGAAGACCGACGACTCGATGGGAAGACACGATAGAAGCTGACAACAGATCCTTGTTCGAAGTAAACAACTGGCGGACAAGGTGGCGAAAACATGATGATTGGAGGAAATTAATCCAGGAGGCCAAGGCCCGGCTATCGGCCATAGATAATGATGACCAAGTTTCATGGCTATAGCTTCTATCGTTTCTTGGAAACACTGCTGTGACACACAAATGGGCGGATGAATAGACAAATGGATACAGGTGGTGAATTTAATGGGGTTTTGTATTTAAGTAAAAAACCCAAAAAAAAGAAATTTTCATGGAACATATTGATCCATGCTATCTCAAAGATGAGCATTAGTATATAAAAAATTTACCAAACCAAAACGTAGGTCTTGTAATGAAAATTTAGTTTGTTTAAAAACAACTAGTTAATGCTTGGATAAAAACTATGAGTCAGTGCATGAACCATTCTACTGCTGAAAGGAGAAGAGACGGAGAAAAACTGACAAGAAGATTCGAAATACGACCGCTGAGCTAACTAGGCGGGTTTCTTATTTGTGCGCGAGTTTGTAAAGTTTTTAAAAACAAGTTGGGTAAACAGACTTTCGCTTAAGTCAGAAGTGGTTTGTACTGAACGTCAAGAAATATGTCAAAGAGATGTGCACATTCAAAGGAAAATCCATTGTTTTTCTACTTTCAACGGTCACCATTTTGTTGCAAACCGAAAAAAATCATTCAAATCATGAATACTTAAAAATATTAATGTTATTGACCTTATTGGAAAATTTCAAGAAGATCAAGTCAAAACTGCAGTGACTGATTCGATGGAAAGTCCATAAAATACCAAAATCATGTGTTATTGTTGTTGTAATTGGAGAAATTTCAAACGGCTTTAACTTCCGTGTATATCATTCGATTTTCATCAAACTAACAAAGGCTAAGATCCCTTAGTAGGGCTACGTAAATATCGAATTTCGTTCACCAATGCGATTTTATTGGGGAAAATGTGAAATTCGAATATCAAACTATTATTAACAAAGTTGAGTGAATTTCGGCTTCTAAGGCATTTGTTGTTGTTGTACTCATAAACAACTACCACCATGATTTTTTTCAGATTTTTCGGATCACAGGTGTCCAAACGCGAGGGGGGGACACAAATTTTTCGTGTATTTCCCCACCCTGCGCGTCCCTCGAAGCAAAAAGTATCAAATTCAGACCTGTTTTGAAAAGTTCTCATCAAGACCTTTCATTTGATACCCATATCGGCTACCTTTGATGAATTTTTTTTTCGGGGGCCACTCCCCTATATGGGGAGACCCCTCCCCTTAAATACCTTATACAATTTTTCGTAGATGAAGTTTGAAGAGAACACCACTTTACACCTGCATACAAAATTTAACGTTTCTAGCTTAATTAGTTTACGAGAACAAGTGCTGTGACACACGAACGGACGGACAGACGGCCAGATAGGTCACGAAACTAGTAAGGTTTTGTAAAATTATTTTACAAAACCCTAAAAAGGGCGATGATAACTCAAGTGTGGGGTAACCGGGAAAAATGACACATAAAAAAATTAAGTTATGATAACGTGGTGGTCCGATTAACAAAGAACCAACTGTTGGAGGCACTCGCCACGGCCGGTGTAGATACGCCGCCGGTGGCCACAGTGGTGCAACTGAGTCTCCTCTACGATAAACTAGAGCAAGACGAGGGCGTAAGTTTCCCTGAAAGCGACGATTTGTTGGACCCAGATGACACACTTGTCGATAATCATTCACCCGAGTCCGAATTCGGGGTTACAACACGTTGACCTAACCTTGCTATTACGGCTGCAAAACCGCTGGCACCACTGATGTCCCATCTACGGCCCTAATCACGACAGATTTTGCCATAACAGCCACTTCTGATTCATTTTTTGCCACCCTGAAGACTACTCCGGCAACTACAGTTAACGAATGCACTGTTACAACCGATGTCCACACCAATGTCCCGATTTTTTCTATTACGCCCACCACCGCAGCCGCTGTTATCGCTGATGAAACCACTGCACCTACGGAACCAATTGCTGTCCACGATGTTATAACCGCCTCCTTGGCTAACGAAGTCACCGAAGAAGAGGCCATTGAACGAGAAATTGCGAGTTTGAACAAAAAGAAGAAACTACTTGAATTACAACATGCGATTAGTCTACTCGAAGCAGGTAGTCAATCGACCCAGACTGCTAACACTCGAAATATTGACTTCAGTTATGTCGAATATGCGGTCGACAAACTCAGCGGCGATGACCACAATGATGTCCGGAGCTTCGTTGCCGATCTAGATGACTTTTTGGCAACCGCCACCACAGATGATTGCTGTAGCTGTTATGCCTTCAATATCTCCTCACGGGAACTCCGAAAGCCTTTCTCAGAACCACTCGTAAAGCAGACTATGCAAACCAAACTGATGGACGGCCCTCGTCGAACTAAACTCCGGAAATACGCCAACTTTCCGCCGTATTGGCTGTGAGGGAACCATATCGGACGTGACATTCGCCTCGGAATCCTTAGTACGGAGGATACACAACTGGAAAGTATTAGAGGACTACTCAGCCATTGATCATCAGTGCATTTTGCTTGAGATAAGTGATGCTGTCTCCCGACGTCCGTGCTCATGGCTTTCTACAAATGGATGAAACATTGGAAGAATGGGCGTCGAGAGGTTCGTCGAGGTGCTCACAGCAGGTGAGCCGCTGCAAGGAGCTTCGGAGGGGACGAAAGAACTAGCAGCTCAAGACATGGTGAACTCTACTATGAGCATCATTACGAATGCTTGCTGCGCTTCTATGCCCCGTCGAAGACCCCGGCACGGCAAGCCCCCAGTGTACTGGTGGTCAACTGAAATCGCTGAAAAGCGAAGGGAGTGTCACAAGCTTCGATGTGAGGCTCAACAGGCGAAGAACGGTGACGAGCCATGCTACTGGGGGGCAGCATATAAGTCGGCCAGGAAATGCCTTCGCAAACTGATCAACAGTAGCGAGGCTCGCTGCTGGCAAGACCTAGTGGACAATGTGAACAAGGATCCGTGGGGCCTTGGCTACAAGCTGGTCATGCGGAAGCTTGGTGCCCTACGGAAGCCTTGTATACATGACGCGGAAAAGATGGACGCGATAGTGCGGGGACTCTTCCTTGCTCATCCCGTCCATGTTGACGCTGTCCATGGTGACACAGCAGTCGAGTGCCCACTCTTCACACTGCTGTAACTGGAGGAGGCAGTCCTCTCATTGAAAGCGAGGAAGGCTCCGGGTCCAGATGGTGTTCCAGCTGAGGTGTTGCGGCTCGTCTATCACCATTGACCTGACTTGCTGCTCAGCACATTCAACGCTTGCCTACAGGACGGGGTTTTCCCGGTACAATGGAAGGTTGGCGAGGCTCGTGCTGATCAGCAAGGGGAAGGAGAATCCCGAATCGCCGTCTGCATACCACCCGTTATGCATGCTAGACACGGCTGGGAAAGTGGTGAAGAAATTCATCAAGGGAAGACTTACTGACAAGATTCGTGCTGCTGGGGACCTATCTCCTCGGCAGTACGGCTTTAGAGCAGGACGTTCTACCATTGATGCGATTGCAGAGATGGCAAACGCGGTCCAAAAGGTAGAGGCATATAGTTGCACCAAGCGACGGATCGTACTGTTGGTAACACTTGACGTCAGGAATGCCTTCAACTCAGCTAGATGGGTGGATATTCTGGGTACGCTGGAAAACCCTTTTCAAGTTCCAGACTATCTAATGCGGCTTTTGAGGAACTACCCAAAGCACCGAAGCCTGCTCTACGACACCATACAGGGCCAACGAAGGATGGAAAGTACATCGGGTGTTGCTCAGGGATCTATCCTTGGTCCGGATCTGTGGAACGTGTCTTACGACGGGCTTCTCAGACTTGAGATGCCAGATGAGTCACGCTTGGTCGGCTATGCGGATGATGTTGCGGCTCTGGTCGCTGGACTTGAACAAGCGCAACTTAGGCTAGGTATGTTAATACGCCGAGTGAGGAACTGGGTGACTGCTCGTGGGCTCATTTCAGCACTGGAGAAAACCGAAGTGGTCATCTTGACAAAAAAGAGAATCCCTAGAGTAAGGATGACCAGTATTGGAGACACACAAATCAAATCGAAACTAGCGGTGAAGTACCTGGAGCTACTGATCGACTCGAAGATGAGTTTCTCTGAGCAAATCAGGGCAACAGCTGAGAAGGCTCTGAGTCAACTTATGGCCAACGTAGGAGGACCCAGCCTGGGGGATCGCTTTTCTGGCACTTCCTCTTCCCCTTTCCCCTCCCGCTAGGAAAGGGATTCCCGAGCTTGAAGGCGCCCCACGGCGTAACAAAACGAGACCTGGCCCGAAGTAATGTGTCAAACGGTTCCAGACTGGGTTCTCAGGTTGACAGGGAATGTGTTTAGTGGGTAGTTCAGTCGCGTATGGGAGTCCCACACTCTGTGCATAAATGGCATTCACCTCACTCTACAAGACGTCTACCACCAACTGGAAGGCCGTATTTGGGATCAGCTGAACGAGACGTGGCAGAGATATGTTCTCGAAATCGAATTAGTTAACCTCATCATGGACGGCCTAAAGGTCCGCAATACTGAAACATACCTACTTCTGGGAGCACGCACTGTCCGACAGCTGAAGTAGTTACTTGAGCGTCACCAAAGGCACATTACATCTGCTCTAAACTGTGTTGTCAATACACGTGAAGTCACCGCAACTTCCCGCTAATTTGCTGCAATTTACCGCAATGGTATCCAGGTCAACTGCTGCAAAATCTGTCGTTCCCACTGTCCTGAAAGAAACGTTACGCTGTTTAAACTGCACCAGACATGGCCACTATCAAAGTTCCTGCCCTTACGAGAAGCGTGCACCAGGTTTATGGGAGATTGGACATCAGCACCGAGATTGCTTGAATCCAAAGAAAGTCATGAGAGTTATTCGCAACACCAGCACCGCTGCCCACGTTAACGAACCGAAGAACGATAGTGACGATGAAACTAACAGCGCCATCAGCGCAATTAATCTGGTAAGTGTTGCTTTTACTTATAGTCAGAGATAATACACATAAATGGTAAAACGTTTGTCTCTTTTCAACACCAGTAGTCCAATTAGCTTTGTGAAATGATCTGCAGTCCCTCTACTCATTAGCAGTAGAACTTTCGATACGAGACTCTGCGACTTAGAAAATGCAACAATAAAAACGTATGGTAAGGTCAATGCCTATATTGAATTTCGTAGAACATGTAGAAAGATTCCTCTTTTAGTTGTTCTAGATGAAGCAGTATCACTACCTATAATCTCAGCCTGGAATTTCCTGAAGGAATTTAATATTTATCTTCATGAATTCAAAGATATTAGTACCCGGATATATAGTCATAAGGATAAAGCGTTTGAAAAAAAGTTTTTTCTGTGCCTTCAAACTGACAAATAATAAAAGATCGACTAGTCCATGTGATAAATACGAACCTCCTGAGGCAGCCACCTGTGAATCTAACAACATTAGATCTATTGATGAAAATTCGGCCAACACTGGTGCTCCCGTTAATGATCAGACCAACAATAACTTGAGAACCTTGTCCGACCTTACCACATTACCTCCAGATGACGCAGAATCTCTAGAAATAACTATGTCCCTGAGCAAAAACGACACTGAAGCCCTTCGAAATACCATTTACGAAAATTTGAACCCGGTGAATTCATATTAGCGCCCTATCACTAGCAGGTGGAAGTCCACCTAGATAATAACACTCCATTTCATTGCACGTCACAAAGATTTTCTTACCACGAGCGAACAGAAGTTCAGAAAATCACAGAAGAGCTACTAAAGAAGGGGATAATTAGACCCAGTAATTTCTCATATGCTTCTGCTACAGTCTTAGTTAGGAAGAAAGGCGATGAATTGAGAATGTGTGTGGACTACAGAGCCCCAAACAAACAGACCATACGAGACAATTTTCCGGTGCCACTTATAGAAGACTGCATCGATTATTTGACAGGAAAGAAGTTCTTTTCAATTTTAGATCCACGTAATGAATCTGCGTAATGGAATCTGAATCTATAAAATACACAGCATTCATAACTCCAAACTGTCACTATGAATACTTGTGGATGCCTTTCGCACTGAAAAATGCTCCTGCTGCATTCCAGCGCTTCATATGCGAAATATTTCTACTGTCGTCTACATGGACGATATACTGATCGCAACCGCATCCATTCAAGACCATATTGAGCTGCTAGTTCCAGTCTTGAAACATATTAACGAAAAGAACCTTGAGTTAAAATTGGGAAAATGTAGATTTGCATTTGAAGAGATTGAGTATTTAGGGTACCCTGTCAGTGCCTCTGGATTGCGTCCAAAAGAAGTCCATATAAAAGTCGTCAAGTAATATCCTATACCGAGGAACTAGAAGGAACTTTTGACCTGCTTAGGATTGTTTTCGCAAGTTCATCCCATAATTCTCGAAGATAGCCAAACTGCTGCAGTACCTCACCCGCGAGGATGTAGCCTTCAAATTCACTGACGAATGTAATGTAGGCTTCATTGATCTGTGCACTAAGTTAGCCGCTACCCCATTATTAGCAATTTATGATTCGAAAAAAGAAACTGAACTTCATTGCGATGCTAGCTCCTCTGGCTACGGAGCAATATTGTCACAAAGGCAAGTCGATAATAATTTTCACCCAGTATTATTTTTTGCGAAAGCTACCATATCCGCTGAATCTCGATATCATAGTTTCGAGCTGGAGACGTTGCCCATTATTTATGCACTAAGGCGCTTCCGAGTTTATTTAGAAGGCATAGCTTTTAAGATAATAACAGATTGTAACTCTCGGACACTCACACAATACAGCATCGATGTGGAGTACCCATGGGCCATGTAGACACATTGAGCCGGTGCTACACTTCTTCAAATGACGAATCAACAACTGAAACTGATTCTAGAGCTACTATTTCTGATGCAAAATAGATGACGGATCCTCGATGCGTCACTTGCGCTCTCAATCACGCTAAACTTGACTTATCCTTAGACCACTATCCCGAACAAACCAAAGCCAGTACTAATGCTCCTCGCTGTCCTGTCCTAATGTTTGCCGTCCCTTATGCCAGCACTGTTGACCCTTTCATGTATCCTGCTATTAGAATCAATAATTACGTACAAGACTCTTATGAGAATGCTAGCATCTCCGCAGATGCACCACCCGGAAGTACAACTGATGTAACTCATCAAGCATGAGCCACTGTTGGCAGTGACGACTTAGACTTTTTGATCCAAGCCACGCGAAACCGGGACGAACGCATCCAAAAACTTCGCGAACAACTAAGATTATGTCCAGTCCCAGGTTACCAGGTATTGGACGATCTTATCTTTTGAAGAAATAAATCCGGACCAACGCAAATGTACGTACCACAAGAAGTGGAGGATAATGTGATTCGTTTGACGCATGAAAAGATTGATTCCCTAGGAATAGAAAAAACTTGTGATCAACTGGAGAAACACTATTAGTTTCCGAGCCTGAAACGAAAAAACGCAAAATTCATAAGAAACTGCGTAAAATGTATTATGTACTCACCACCGCATCGTTCCAATGAACAAAATCTCTATAACATACCGAAGAAACCAATACATTTGATACTGTACACTTGGACCACTCCGGACCTTTACCTACTATCAACTCAAAGAAGAAACACATATTGTTAGTTGTAGATGGATTCACTAAATATTTTAAACTGTATCTAGTTAACTCGATAAGTACACGAGAAGTTATCAATAGCTTTGATAAATATTTTAGTTATTACAGTCGTCCCAGACGCATAATACTTGTAACTGGCCGAGGAACTTGTTTCACCTCTTTGTATATTTTAACACAAATTGTACTTGGCTAAACAAAATATCGATCATGTGAAAGTTGCCGTCACCTCTTCACAAGCCAACGGGCAATTGGAAAGGGTAAATAGAATTTTAAAGCATATGCTTGCCAAACTTAGTGAGCCCATTAATCATGCCGATTAGTCAAACGTTTTGTCGCAAATTGAGTATGGCATTAACAATACCATCCACAGTAACACTACACAATCTTCTAGTAAACTTCTGTTCGGGATAGATCAGAGAGGTAAAATTGTGGACGAATGAACTGAATACTTAAGCGAGAAGACAAATGAGGACTCAGATCGCAACCTAGATGATCTCAGGGCACGCGCTGCCTTCGCCATCCAGGAGTCACAGAACTGCAAACTCCAGTACTTCCAGAAACACAGCAATCCGCTCCAAACTTATAATATAATCATCAGTCGTAAAGTAGACACCACCATTGGCACGAATAAGAAACTAATCACTAAGTACCGCGGACCGTACCTTATGCATAAAATATTACCAAATTACCGATCTGTTGTTAAAGACATCGAAAATCGTCAACTGACTCAGTTGTCTTATGAACAGGTCATTCAATATGTCCCTAAGATAAGTAAGAAAAACAAAATTTTGACAAAACTCGATTTTATTATTCAATATAGTTGCCTTCGAGGGCGATACAACGAGTAAAGTGATTTTCCAACTTTTCTATACCACTTTTATAGTATGATTTCGTTTTCTCATCAAAATAGGCCTCAGTTTTAGCAATTACTTCATCATTGGACTTTAATTTCTTTCCAGCAAGCATTCTCTTGAGATCTGAAAGCAGAAAAAAGTCGCTGGGGCCTAAATCTAGAGAATACGGTGGGTGGGTAAGTAATTCAAAGTCCAATTCACTCAATTTTGCCATCATTTTCATCGATTTGTTACACGGTGCATTGTGTTGGTGAAACAACACTTGTTTCTTTTGTGAATGCGGCCGTTTCTTTGGTCGTTACTTTTTGGAGATAGTCGATGATTATTATTCCGTCCGCATCCCAAAAAATCCCCGTTGGCAGCACCAGCCGGAAAGGTCAATTTCTCGTATGTAACGTAAGGTTTCGAAAAAGAATTTGGCTTGCCTACTACTTAACTTCTTACTGAAATTTTTGTAGCACTACATGGGTATTTATTAACAAAAAGAATGTACCGCCGTTTGTATTTGAAGACCCTTCATAGAGGCGCAAATATTTTGCTAATTAGATTGAGTTGCACACGTATGGATCACATATTGAAAATCGTCGGGTAATAAATTGTTATAAACATATTTATAGTGGTTTCGCCCTTCTCAAATTTGCTGTTTATACATTTCACAGTGGTTACCACACAAACGTGATAACTTTTTGGCTTAAATAGCTCAAATAGTTAATTGTGAAAGATTTCCATAAAAGTTTAATCAGCACTTGCATTGCCATTAATATATACATTTTCGATTCTTTTCTGAACCATGAGGGGCGTCATTTTGAATTTTTATTGAAAACGGCTGCTAAAATTATTAAGCTGTAAATTTTCGAATTTTTTACATGTCATCCGATTTGCATAATTAAATTAAATTAACTTGCCTTAATAACTTATAATTTCAAGTTTCAGCGGAATCTGCTGAGAAGCTTGGCTGCTAGAGGGCTACAGAAATAAAAAAAATGTTTTTGTCACCCCTCTGTATGGGGAGACCCCTTAAACACTTTAAAATATTTTCTTACACTGCAAATTTCAAGAGGCACCACTTTTGACCTACGTAGAAAATTTCCTCATTCTAGCGTATGTGGTTTGCGAGAAAACTCGTGACGCACAAACAAACGGACGGACGGACAGACAGACAAGTCGCGATTTTTTAATTTTTTATGGTATTGTTAAAATTGTTTTACAATATCTAAAAAATAGTCTGATTTATAAATACTTTCAAGATAAGTCATTTAAAACGTTTCCTTGAAAAAATTCATTATTTCAGTTGCTACTAAAATAGCGAATTTTGAGTGCATGCATTTGATTTTGGACTATTTTAAATCTTTGTGGGCTAGGACTTCATCAATCAATGTGCCGAATCTCGTTCAAATCGGAGTTTTACTCTAGACAGGGCAAAATAATTAAATTTTTAAAGAAAATGGCAGCTAAAAATATTGGGTTTTAAATTTTCGACTTTTTTATTTTTCATTCAATTCTAATAGTACAGAGATCCATAATCTCAAGTTTCATCAAAATCCGTTGGAAAATGTGACCGCTAGAGCGCCACAAAAACCTGGAAAAAACGCATATTTAAACCACCGCCAATTTGAAATTTGCGCATGCATGATCACCAACTACAAAGTCTGCAGATCTAAGAAATGCCTATCTTGAGACCAAGTTTCGGATCAAAATTGCGACTTTTAGAAGCCTTTGAAATTTTAAGTTTCAACTGGCCACCATTTTGTTTTTTGTGACCTGACCTGCAGTATTTTCACGTAATTCTTTAGATACTTATAATTTCTATCTAACTGTCGAATTTTATGAAAATCTATTGAAAGCTTTGACCACTATTGCAACAACAAAATTTTGCACGTTTTACGACCTTTGAGCAGCCGCCATTTCGTTTCAGCCGTACCGACTTTGGATTTTTTATTGTGAGATTCATCACATACATCAGTGAACCTTTGTACCAAATTTCATCCAAATCGGAGCTATTCATTGGTTAGAACAGAAATCACGATTTTTCGTCTAAAATGGCCGCCATTTTATTTTTGTTTGGCCGATATAGCTGGTTCACAAACTTTACAGAGATATTCACCCAATACACCTTTCCTGAAAATTTGGTGAAAATCAGAGCAATATTGCAACCTCTATCGTGGTCACAAATTTCGTTATATCCCATATATATATATATATATATATATATATATATATATATATATATATATATATATATATATATATATATATATATATGTATATATATATATATATATATATATATATATATATATATATATATATAAATATATATATATATATATATATATATATATATATATATATATATATATAATACTCTCCGCAATAGATAAATTTCTCTCGAGAAATTTACCTAAAAACAGACGCCATCACCTTACTGCCGACTGTTGCGTCTTTGCTCGCTTTGGACTCATTTTATCGACTGCCGTCCACTCAGCTTACTCTCTTTTGGTGCATAACAGTGAAATCATGTCGCATCCATTGTCCCATATTGACGATAGAATTCGATTTTATTGCGGCGTATCAGCTCCAAACACTCCTATGAAGCATCAATGCGTTGTTGTCGACTGTGAGCTCACGCGGCACCCACTAGGCACAGAGCTTTTGCATACCCAAATGTTCATGTAAAATGGTAAAAAAACTACCATCTGATATCTTTATAATGTCAGCTAGCTCGTTCTCCTTCAATTTGCGATCGTTCATAACTATTTTGTGGATTTCTAGAATAACAGCCTCGTTTGGACGTCCACGGTGCTCTGCATCATTTATGCTGGTACGACCACCTTTAAATTCAGCAATCCACGTCTTTACCATTTGTCACGATGGAACAGAGTCCGGATAATGTTTATCAAGCCATTGTTTAGTTTCCGTTGTATTTTTTTCATAAAAAAACAATGCTTTATCAAAGCTCGAAATTCACTTTTTTCGATTGTTTTCAATAACAAAAGTTGCTCTGCACAAAATGTTATAATTCACGAATCAAAGTCCTATTGCTATCAAATTTATACGCGTATCATTTGAAGGTTAGAACTAATAAAAAGTCATATGGTTAAAATTCTAGTAACGCTATCTGTGTGTCATCCTTAGCACTTATTGAATGGACTGTTAGGTATAACATTACACCTACGATGGATATAAACTATATGTGACGAACATGAAGATCATGTCTAAATTATATCTGCTACATATATATTACAGATACTCGACATATATCAAAGCTAATCAAACTATTCAATATATCTAACAGAAATATATTTTAACTAGCTGAACCGGCGAACTCTGTTCCTAATTAAAGGCAATAAATAAGCCAATTTTCGAATTTAGTAAGTTAATTTCTTTCTTAGAAAAAAAAATGAAGCACATTAATCATTTATTATTGTTTCTGCATTTCAGTACATAGGTTGCTCTTCACTTAAGTACCTTGTGATACATGACATTTTTTGTTTTCTTATCAGGCGTAAAAACAAACAACGCAGATGGTCTTCCGACCCGTGAACATGCCACATATAATTGACCATGGGAAAAACATGGATGTTCTAGATTCAAACCACAAACTTTCAAGGATTGGTCTTGTGATTTATTGATGGTCATGGCAAATGCAAGATGGATCGGAAATTGAAGTCTTTTAAATTCAAACGGCAAATCAGTTGGGATCATCAGGATCCTGGAAATGAGAACTTCCTCACCTTTGAATTTTCCTTTCAGTATCGTCACGTAAATTACATAGTTCATCAATTTTCTAACCACCAAACGCGTACCGTTGCACAATTTTGGTTGGTTTATGTTTCGAAGCATGATTACTACGGAGCCAACCTTTAGGCGTAAATTGTGCAGTGGTAAGCCAGGCACATCCAAGGAGTTTAAAAATTCAGTTGGATAGTTGTTGGCTTCATCTTCATTTGTGACGCAGTCAATAGATTTGAATGAATGCATTGTTCCAATGATCTTATTTTGAATTATATAGTTTAGGTCTTTATTCTTAGCCGCTAAAATTGCTCGCTCACTCAACCATTCATTATTTTTGTAGTTAGAAATAATGTCTGGAAATACATTGTTCATAAGTTCGTCTTTTGATGAGACAAAATTACAGAAATTATTTGGAAATGATATCAAGTGTTTCGCCACAAAGCAATGAATACAATGGCTCAGGTGGCGTGGTCACAATGGCAATTTCACTTTACCACTAAGGCAGCATAATCCTGGCGTTTCTCCGGCAAACTTTAATGCACAACAATACATGCAAACAACGTCCATTGGCCCAATGCAAACGCTAGGATGCAAGCTGTAATCATTGCTGCAATCGTATCGAAACGCTGCTCGATTCAAGTCAGCACTTGATAAATCTCTTGTTCTGCGTCGCAAATTATCTATTTGTTGACCGAGCCCTTTCACGGGCTGCCTCACTTTGCTCTTGTGATTGAGAAGCACGAAGTCGAGCCATATTAACGCGGCGCTGTTCACGAGCGATTTCTTGTTTTTCTTCAGTCCTTTCATTTGCAGTGTTTCGTATCTTTCTTGCATTACAGCTTTGTCGGGAAAGATTCGATCGTCTTGGTCGCGGCATTAGTAATTAAACTTCACTTCACTTCACCTAAATATTTATTTAAAAACTCAAATTTTCAACCATTCATTCATAGACAAAATTACTTAGCTTTTTGAGATAGGCAATGGCTCTATTATTACATTATAATTGTTATTTATTTAAAAGAAATAGTTTTAATATTGATTTCTTATAAAAATCAAATTGTCATGCATACGTCCATTACATAGCTGTCATTTGAGTTTTGTTATTCCAAGTCTGATTCTTTTTTGTTATACCACGTTTTATAGTGACTGATGTTTTATAAATAGTATCCTATGTCCGTCTCCTGGCTCTAAGCTACTTCCTCACCTCAAATAGTGTAACTAACACGACTTTCTTTTATATATATAGATTATAGCTGGCCACACGATTGAATATATATCTACCACATTTATAGTATTTCCCCGTCATTTGCTGCATTTGACCTAATTTTTTCTTTGAGGATGGACTTCACCGAATTTCCACTTAACTTATCTTTTGATATATAATGACTTGATCCATTGTAGTTTATGTGTATTCGAAGAACATACATTGTATAAACTGCACATCCAGCGCCCAACCACAACATCTCACCTACTGCCACCCTGATATGCTTAAATGTCTCTAGGCTTAAACGGTCTTTCTGCTAGCGTTAAAAACATTACAACTACTTCCGGTTTCGTTTTGATACTTTGTGCGACGAGAATTGATTACACAAACCTTTACTCAAAAAGCAAAGGCTGCCCAACTGGAATACTCTCAGTTTATGAACAAGGATATTGATCCTGATTCTTGGTTCCCCATACTTACAGTAAACAACTTTAGCAAAGAAGCATACAGTTGAGTTGATTATTACGTTGCTAATAATTTCTGGATTCATGAATTGGAACAAAAACTAACATAACCCGAATAAAAATTACACAAGACTAGTTCCTCTCATGCTTTACGTTCAGTTGTAATGTAATCAATCTTCAGAATAAATTCCTGATTTATCAAAACTTTCAAACCCTTCGCTTTGATTCATGGATACAAGCCTTTGTCAACTGATGCGTGAAAATATTGAAGGACTTTTTGTCCCATGTAGCTGACTTTTTTTCGAAGCGAAAGCAACGAACTCATTGATTCTCTTTGCCAACATTTAACCTTTACCACTTTCTCTGGAAAAATTTATCAGATTTCGGAGTTACTCAACCGGATCACTTATTCGAAACGGATGGATACGTGTGAGCACTCTTAGCTGAAATTCGAGAGTTTTCAGCTAGCCACTTCAGATATCATTCATCACGCCATATGATCATATCCGATAATGATTCAGGACATACGTAACGACAAACATTCGCAATGGGATTGCATTGGGTCCTCTGGCAAAAGGCTGCAATCTACATACGAGTGCATGCATGTATGCAATGGTTTGCTTTTCTGCTTGAAATGAATAAACACGACTCGGGGGACAGATAACGTGCAAAGTGGAGCTTCCCCACAAACCATAGCAAATATTAATAAAGGAAACCATAGCGATATGGTTACGAGACTAGTATTTAGCTTTGTTGATATTGCTACACGATGCAATTGCCGTTGCAGTTGCAACAAGGAGGTTGCGTTTACTATGCGAAACGCTTTCACGCACACGACAGTCAGACCAAAGCAAGCAGGCACTAACATATATTCATGGAGAAATGACGAGGACAATATTTATCTACCGTGGCTTATCGTTGGTTAGGCATCTTATGCAAATATGATACATTCCCATTGGGTGATCAAAAGCTGGAGCAGTTACTGGATACTGATTTTGGTACATTGCACTGCATTTCTGTATACGTACTAATTTTTGGTTTGATGACTACACAATCTCTTCCACAAGTCTCATCCATAATATTGACAAATGCAGAATTATAGTCTGCAAGTTTATTTTATTCATAGCATATACCCAAATGGACAGAAAGTTTAATTTTGTGAATTCTCCGAAATGCTGGCGCAATACTTCAACGAAAATTAGCGGTGATAGTCAGTTTTACGCTATTAAACGCAAAAAGCACACTTAAATATTGGTCACATGATTAAAATCATATTCAAATCCAAACGTCGGTCGACCATAAATCGTGATTGTTTCATTATTAAATAGGCTCGCGCAGCATGTTAGTGGAACATTTAATTGTTTGTGAGATGCATAAATTTAATTTGCTTGCCGGGTTTCAATGGAATACATTGGAATATTTCAAAGGCAGCTAGCATACCCAATGAAATTTAATTAAATGCTTGGCGGAAACCTTTGTGTATGAAATGAATATAAAAAATGCATTGCATATCTACAGGTAGTTCATGAATTTGCTTTATGAGCTTTCTTGTAAGAGTTTTGATGGGTGAAATCTAAACTTATTCAGCAAAGATTTGTTGGGTGAAATTAGCTTTGATTGTTTTATAGAAATGTGTTCCAGACAGTGCTACAAAATAATATGAATCCAACAGCGACTCATAAAATTAAATGAACTTTATCTTCAATTATACAATCATTCGTATACCAATTGACGTGAAATCTTCTTGAAATAGTTTAACTTCAATAAACAGATTATTAGAAACTAGTGAAACTATTGTGATGGAACAATAAACGTGCCTTTTAATGCTAATAGTTATCGAAAATTAAATAATATTTTAAACGTCCTTTGGAAATTACTTTTTATTGGAAAAAGCTTATTATATCGTTGAAGCAATTTATATCAAATATGATAATTTTAGTTCCATACATAAAGAAAAACGAAGTATCTCCAGACAACTTGGGAACGCCGGTGTAGAGGAGCCTGGTGCCTTCCCACCATTGAAGGAACCCAGAGAAACGTTAAAAAGTAAGCTGCTGACTATTATCATGAAAAGAAGCATGATCAAGACAACTCCGCAGATGGGAAATTTAAATTACAAATAATCGCAAATAATGAAAAAATGAATGATTCCGCAAAGAAAATGATGAAGTCAAGCTACAAATACAATCCCTTGATACAATACCTTGAAAGGAAAGAAGATTCAAAAGCCGCAGTAGTAAAAACAAGTTCAACAGGAAACAAAGGTGAAGATGAATGTGAAACAAATGATTCCGGAAGCAATTCGAAGTGCTGGTGGGACTAATAACAGTCAAAACTATTTTGCAGCGCTGGAAGGACTAACAAAACAAATAGAAATTGAAGAAGATGTCGAAGGTTATTCCGATAAAATTAATAATGTAGATTTTATTGAAGGTTCAAAAAATAAGAACAAAGAGATGAAACCAACTGTTCTGCTGGTGCCTTAGAAAGGGTCAGTGATAAGGCAGAAAAAGTTTCGCCAATAAATGTGTCCAAGTGCCCTTCAACAGATAAGGTTATTGAATTTTAGAGTCAGAAGGTGGAAACGCCTCCAGAAAAGAGAAATCAACTACTATTACCGGTATCCGTGATTTGGTCATTTGGGTGCTAACTGCTCCATGCACGATTGGTGCGTAGAATGCAAAGAAATTCATTCCCCGAGTAAGTGTAACTCAAGATTCCAAAATAAGTACACCCCAGTGTGGAACTCCATTCCAGCTCTACATCGACATGATGCTTCTCACTGAAATGCAACTTAATTTATGGCACTCAATGACGTTCAAGGATTTTGAATTCGTAAGAAACGATCGAGGAAATGGTGATGGAGTACGTGGTACCTGCATATTATTAAGAAGACTCTATCGCTTCCAACATATTGAAAAAGTTGAATTCAAAAGTTTTGAATTTCTTGTAGGGTTCATCATCAAAATTTCACTGTCAGGTGAGAATAAACTCTTCGTTATCTCGTCCTATGCAACGTGGCGAAACATACTCGAATTCAAGAGGAGCTCGATTCCTTGTTTGAAATATTTGAAATGAATAGGCTGCATACTTATTATATTCTTGCCAGTGATCTTGATGCTTAGCATACATCATGGCTAAAAGCCAACCATAATCCAGGAAGTAGATTCCTGAAATCGTGGATAACAGAGAGTCAAATTGAATATAGCTGGAATTCATATAGGGTGGAGCTTCTAACACATTCTAAGATAAATGTATATTCAGGCCTTTGCACTGCTGACGCAAGACTTCCATTCAGATTTAACAATCCTCAATAGAAATCACAGGTGATCTCTATTATAGCGACCATTATGCCATTGTAATGGAAATAAATTATCAAGAGGATGATGTCTTTTTCATTTGAGCTCAAAATGAATGTGATGGGCTCAGTTGCAGGAAAAAAGGTTAGGAAACATTTCACAAAAAGATTAGTCGAAAATACCAGAAGCGATATTCACTTCTGACAGCCGAACAGTTTTTAATGACAGGAATCAAACCAACGACGTAATAATTTCTGTTTATCAAAGTTAGAGAAGCTGACATTGGAAACCATTGAAAATGTAGTTTCCAAGACAACATCGAAACAATATGGAAGGATATGAAACACCGACCATCGCAAGGTTGACATAACATTCACCTGGACGTGCCATACGGCTCGAAGACCTCAGTACGGAGCATAAACAATTGGAGAGTATTAGAGAACTTCTGTGCCAGTGATCGTCAGTACATTCTGTTTGAGATCAGTGATGTTGTCTCACGACGACCGCGCTTTCGACCTTCTAAAATTGTGTGAAGCATCGGAAGGATGGACGTTGAGAGGCTTATCGTGGTGCTCAGGGCAGATGCTTTGCTGCAAAGCTATTTGCAGGGGACACAAGAACTGGCAGGTCAGAACGTGGTGAACTCAACTATGCGCATCATCATCACTACTGGCAGCGCTTCTATGCCCCTTCAAAAGCCTCGATACAGCAAACCCACAGTGTACTGGTGGTCGACTGGATCCGGAAAAAAGTGAAGGGAGTGTCACAAGTATCGGCTTGAGGCTCAATATGTGCAAAACCTAGACAAGGCATGCAACCGGGTAGCAGCGTATATGTTGGCCAGGAAATCGCACATTAATTAACAACAGCAAGGCTCACTACTGGCAAGATCTGGTAGACAATGTGAACAAGGATCCGTGGAGCCTAGCTATGCGGAAGCTTGGCGCATACGGACCCGTTGCACACATTATGCGGAAAGAATGGACGAGATAGTCCGGACAATCTTCCCCGTCCATCCCGTCCGGGTTGGCGCTATCCACGGTGAAACAAAAATCGAGTGTCCACTCTTCACACAACCGGAACTGGAAGGGACAGTCCTTTCACTTAAAGCGAGGAAGGCTCCAGGTCCAGATAGTGTTCCAGCTGAGGTGTTGCAACTTATCTACCACCATTGTCCTGACCTGCTGCTCAGCACATTAAACGCTTGCCTACGGGATGGGGATTTCCAGGTACAATGGAAGGTGACAAAGCTCGTGCTAATTAGCAAGGGGAAGACAGGTTACCCATTGCCGATTGCATACAACCCGTTATGCATGCTTGACACTGCTGGAAAAGTGATAGAGGGACTCATCAGGGGAAGACTTACTGATGCAATTCGTGCTGTTGGGGACCTATCTCCTCAATAGTATGGCTTTGGAGCAGTACGTTCCACCATTGACGCTATAGCAGTGGCGATGAGCGCGGTCCAAAAAGCAGAGACATGCAGCCACACCAAGCAACGAATCATCCTTGACATTAGGAGCGCCTTAAACTCCGTTAGATGGGTTAATATTCTGGATAGGCTAGAAAACTTTTTCAAGTTCCAGAAAATCTAATGCAGCTTTTGAGAGACTACCTGAAGGACTGAAGTCTGCTTCATAATACAACACAGGGCCAACGAAGGATGAACATGCCAGATAAGTCGCGCTGGATCGGCTATGGATATTGTGGCTCTGCTCAATGAACGCACCATTGAACAAGTGCGACTTAGGCTAGGTACGTTAATGCGTCGAATGAGAGACTGAAAGACTACGCTGTGGTTCAGTTTAGCACCGGAAAAAACCAAGCTGGTCATCTTGATAAAAAAAAGAATCCCTATTGTAAGAATAATCAGTGTTGTAGACATTTTGATCGAATCAAAGCCAGCGGTGATGTATCTGGGGCTACTGATCGACTCAAAGATGAGTTTCTTTAGCAAATCCGGGCAACGGCTGAGAAGGCTGCTTGGGGAGTATCGAATCTGAGTTAACTTTTGACCAACGTAGAGGGATCCAGCCCATCAAGAAGACGCCTCTTGATGAGTGCATTAGGATCGGTGCTATTACACGGTGCAGAAATATGGGCGACGCTCTCAGTAAGGATGTATACTGATACCTTTGGCAGAAGAGGAGCACTGGGGATTGCATCTTCATATCCAACTGTCTCTGATTCGGTGGTGGGAGTTACTACAGGTGTGATAACTGTTGCCCTCTTTGCTAGAGAGTGCCACATTATTTACCTGCGTCAAAATAAGCATTTAAGGGAGATGGTTACCCGAGAGGAGAGACAGCGCTCACACAACGATCAGCAGCAAGCTTGGCTGAATTGCACGAAGAGAAATTGAACTTTATGCCTCATCCCAGATATGAGACCGTGGCTTAATCGAAGACATGATGAAACTGACTACTATCTGACCCAGCTTTTGAATGGGCATGGGTGCTTCAGTCTTACCTACAAAAGATTGGTAGGCTATGGTACCCTGATTGTCAGTTTTGCCCACGAGAGGAAGGCGAAGCCAGCCACACAATTCTTGCGTGTACAAAATAGGGCTATAGGAATACGCGAGAGCACATCCCGGTTAGTGTAACCGTGGTGATGCTTGAATCAGTTGACAAATGGGACCAGGCGGCACATTATGTTCAGGCAATCCTAAAAGATAAAAGGGACTCACAGCAGCCGGGGACGTTGGGGATCACTTATCTGACAACTCTTCTCTCCCTCTCCCCTCCTACTGGAGTCTCCTACTGGAGGACCGATTCCCCAGCTTGGACGTACCTCTCGGCGTAACAAAACGAGACCTGGCCTGAAGTAATGCGTCAAACGGTTCCAGGCTGGGTTCTCGGGTAGTGGGTTGTCCAGTCACTTGCAAGCATGGGGGTCCCACACTCAGTCCATAAATGACATAAACCTCTCAACCACAAGTGAAATATACTAACGTTAGCCAATGGGGTACTCGGTATTTTTAATTACCAACCTCATACTAGTAGTTGTTGTAATGATATTGTATTCTTGATTTTCACAATGGTGAAACCTTTAAAAAAATCAGAATTGTTATTTATCAGCTGATTTTTATATTTTTTGTCCGAAAGTAGTGCTTGAATATCAAGCTTCATACCAGAAACGGCAATGAAAATTTTAAAAATCTGCATTTTAGAACGCCATCTGCATACATACATGTGCCCTTCAAATTAAAACGTTATTATATATTGATAATTCTTACTTCATTAAATTTAATATGCACAAAATCAAAATTACAATGTAAATAGAACTCCAAACTTTCAATTATCAACTTCAGATCTCAGAGCCGACCATGAAAGCTTTCTTTTTGAATGGTTTTTATAATAACAACCATATTCTACACATTCATAGAAACCACATGAATGGTCTGGTTACAATCTCAGCAAATCCTTGCGCTTTATGTTTTTTGTCATTTGAGTGACTATAATTTTAAGTTTAGCTCGCAAATTTCAAGACCTGAATTGATCTAACTAGCGTCTACCTTAGTTTTGAATTTCTCTCGAGAGTCAAATCTGAAACCAATAGCAAAAAACTTTTAATAAGGCATTTGGGTTCTATAAAAATTCCACCTTCCACAAAAAATGTTTTTTTAAGTAAAATTTGCATGGAAGCTTAGTAGTATTTTAGTAGTGAAGTTACAATTAAAAATATTTATTTTTTCATTAGTTCAAGCTATTTCTTTTATATAAAGTAATCTCCCCGCTACAAGACCAGATACTCATTTATTAAGCTATTCAGCATTTCAAATCGTAAATTATTGATGCTGCTATTACTTCACATAAATATATCAATGAGCAAATGGAGGGTACCTTAAATGAGTCTTTATAATTTAACGATTTACGCTCTTGCGAAGGACACTCATAACATTTCAGCCATTCATTATACCTCTTATTTCATCAGACTAGAATTGAATCCATTTAACTTAATAAATGGCACTTCTGACGACATTAAATTGAACAACCAATACTTTTTGGGCCATACCTATTCGGTATAACACTTTTCAGGGTTCTGTACTATGTTGTAAACCCCTATTGAAATTGCGACCTGTCAGATGGATGGATAATCCATCTACTTTATTCAGCATTTATAAGTCACTGCATTTTTTTCGCAACTATAACAGCTTCTTCTTTGTAGCCCTACAGCCCCTTTCGGGTCTTCGCTTAGAGATAATTAGAGTATCTCTTTGTCATAATCGAATGTATCGGCACTCCACAAGGTGATATGATCATTATCACGCTTTGGCCGTTTGTCCGCCCACCCAGCTACGATACGATCTGATTTTAAACCAGCACGTATCATAACTGAACAGGCTTATAGTCTGTCCGAAGAACCACTCGAACTTAATCTCGTTGACGCCAACGGGACTTGAACCAGAGACCTTCGGCTTACGAGCTTAGTGCTCTAACCACTAAGCCACAGCTGCGGACACCAAAAACCTGATACGTATATCAGAAATGATTGCCCCTGAAAACTTTGGGTATGAAAACAATTCTAAAAGTTTCTCATATAGAGGTTAACCTTCAATAATTTTTTTACCTTTGGTGGTTGCTTGGGGTATCAAATGAAAGGTCTTGATGAGAACTTTTCAAAACAATAATACAATGTCACCAGCATCGGGGGTGCAGGGCAAGAGGTATTGTCTCTATTTTCAATGCTTTGCATTTGGACACCAGTGATCCGAAAGATCCGAAAAAATAACGAAAGTTAGCCTTTATGATAATAACAACAATAAATCTTAGAAGCAACAATACGCTCACATCTGTTAAAATTTGCAGATTTTACAAATTTGACATTTTCTCTAATAAATTTAGATAGTTAGCTTTATATTCAATGAAGGTCGCTTAATGTAAGTTTGTTTCAACCGGTGAGTTTCATCAGATTTCAACCATATTCATTGAAGTTATTGCTATTTGAATTTTCATATACGAGAGCTGTCCAGAAAGTAAGAGATATTTCGAAATAAATGAAAAAACAGTTTTTATTACATGGACCATGAAGGTAATTTCTGAAGTTATTCTACATATTCGCTATTTAAATTTAAGTATTTTTCATAATGCAACAGAAGCTGTTTAATACGCCCTCTGTAGAAGTCTGCCGGCTACGAGCTTATACTGTCATGCAGTTCAGCGTCAGTGTCAAAGCGTTGCGTAGCAAGCCACGAGTGGTAGTCGCTCAGCGTTAATTCCGCGCTGTACGGCGGATGATTGAAAACTTCCCATCCAAAACCTTCTGAGTACAATTAGCCGCGTGTGGACGAGCGTTATCATGGAGAAACAAAGCTTTCTTGTTGAGCATGTCTCTGTGCTTATTTTCACCAACAAAAACCTTATCGCACTTTACAACTTACAATGTAAGGTAGGTACGATCTACAAGCTACCACAGCTGGTTGCGTACGAACTGTAGAAACAATCTGACGGCAAGATGGCGGCACTAGCCCCACCCACTACCACGCCAAGCCAAAACCTTTGCTACCAGGGGGCCCAGATACCCCCCTTGTATTACAACAATAACAGCAATGTACTATTTTTCTATTCTATTAGTTTTCAATTAATTTTTTTGATTTGATACTCTTGAAAATATCAGAAAAGTTGAAGAATTCAAATAAATTTGAAACTCTGCACACTGATTTATATATGCTATACTGCAACAAAATGTTGGTCACTTAAAGTTTGGTTAAAGATATATTTTACTTCACAGATATATCTTGAATTTTTTTCTTGAGCTTATTTACTAGTTGCGTAACGTTACTTTCCGCATTCCATAGGTGGATTACAAAACCCGTTTGGTAGAAGCACACATTTTTTTTTCTTGATTTGTTTTATTTTCAAACCAAATATTTCCCTTTAAATTTACAATTTTCTCATACGGAATTTATGTTATAAATAATCCTACCAAATCATCACTAAGCATTCCCAAAATCTTCCTTCATGCTCCCTTCAATATATCAAGCTTTTATTTCCTTGGCTTGTTAAATGTACCTTTTCTATATTTCTACATTTCTAATTCAAATATAAAACGTTGTTTTCTTAGTTCATCATGGCGAGCTTTATAAACATGTTATCGTCCCTAATAACACCTGTGCTATGAGTTCTCTTTGCTGTTAACAAATATTTTAACGCCTAATGTTTGAAACTGTTGGAGAATAAGCTCTTTCTCCCGCAGTATATAAAAGGTGTTTTTTAGAGGTATATAGCTTTAAATTGGCAACAATTTTTAATCCTACGTGTGGTGTGACAGCTGTCATACGTTTTATGGTTAATTTGTTTCGCCATTTCATCACAAATACGTTTTATGGGCCGGTGGTATATATTTCCGGTATATTTCGATAGTGTCATTTGACACCATATTCGAATGATGAAATTTAAAGGGTGTTTTTTTAAGGCATAGAACTTTAAGTTGGCAACACTTTTTAATAGTAGGTATGGTGTGGCAGCTGTCGTGCATTTTATGGTTAATTTGGTTTGCCATTTTATCATGAATAGGATGGGATGAAAGGCAACATTCGCCGCGTTATTGGCGAGATACAAAATTTAACCTCTCATTTGAATTTCCTCCGCGCCAGTTGTGGCGCCCAAATGCCCAAAATCATATTTAAATCAAAATGGCAGACAATTATCTTTCCAATAAAACCAATTTTATGGCAATCAAAACAATTTATCTGCATTTTTTAAATCTCTTAAGAAACAACGTTTGTTTGTCACAAAATAAATCAAATCGGGGTTTCACGGATATTAAAGGTTACACTTGATATTTAATAAGATACAAGTTACTTCGAGAATGTTTTCAAATACAGATGAGCTTTGGATTTTGAAAAAGGGCTAAAAAGCTTCAGCACTCATAACCTAAAATTAAAAGGTAGAAGAAAAACCTCAGAACTTTAGTGGGAGAAATACATGAAAAAAAAATAGTGTGTGGAGTCCCTCCGCGCGGACGAAGTGAAACTTCATAATGTGGAAATGAAAATAGGAAGAGGTAGAAATTGATTTTTAGTGAATTCATATTGTTTCTTCAAGACAAACTTTATTAACATTGCTTACAATTCACAATTGATCGCACCGTTTGATTATCATTTTCGAGTGCAGAAATATCCAAATCTATAACATTTACTATGGGATTATGATAACTAAAGTAAGATACGAAATGTTTGAGTTCTATTTTTCAAATATTTCTTGCAAAAACTGCATCAATGGTAGTTCCCTCTTTGGTTGTTGAATCATTCCTACCATTTATCATTTTCAATCCAATTTTGTCTTTAAGGAAGGTTAATAATGTTTCAGCTTCAGGTAACGAGAAATTCACATTAAAATCGCCTGCAAGAATCACAGGCCCCTCATAATAATCAAATTTTTCACCAGTAACGTTGAACGTTTCACGCAACAGTGCTTTCATACCCCCTCCATGGTAGGGTTAAACGTTTAACGCAACCTTGTTGAAAGTCGCATTGAAAGTTGCACTTCAATAATTTTTGAGATTTCGTCATTGAAGTACTCATCAGATGCTAACTCTGTCTTCAATAGATTAGCATGCTCAATTGAGGTTTAAAGTATTGCTCATAACTTCTTAATTTTAATTTAAGTCAATTACATTTAATTTTTTCATTTGCAAGTTATATCGAATATAAATATTACGATCACTTGTGAGAGTCATCTAGCGCATATTAGGCGACAGGTTATTAGCTGAGCGCTTATTAAGGGACAGGTTACGAGCTGGGCCCTGGTGAAAAAATTCTATGTGAAGATGGCAAAAACGTTTATTAATTAATTTGCATCTGACGAGTACTTCGATGACGAAATTTCAATAATAATTTTTTATGCATTTCTCCCACTAAATTAAAAATTAATCAAATTTTTTCCATCCTCATTCAGAACTTTAATTGAGATCTCATAAATACATTCCCATTGCGTGTAAAAGGTCAACGAAATCCATCATGTTCTCTCAAAGTCAAAATCCAACATAACCTATAAATCACTGGTCAGAAATGTTTGATTATCTCAAATACAAATTTCAATTGATTGAAAATTTATTGCTATACATTTTCACCACTAAAATCACGACCCGGCATTCGCACAATCCATTCAAATTTCAAATATTGAAAATTGAATCAATTCTCCAAATTCAATGGGATCTGTCCCCAGCAAATCTAACTAGAAAATTACATTGGCGTGGCTCGACACCGACAATACAATATTTTACCGCGTGATTCTATGAATATGTATCTTCGGTAGTCACCCCGCAAAAAAATGTAATCCGGTAACATTCTGCCCATAAAGCTCGTCGACTGCTGAATGTAACAAATTGGCATTGACCTCAAATAAAATAATAATAAAAATTTTCATTTTCCGGTCAATTAAGTTTATTCATACGGTCAGGACATTTATGGGTGACATGTCATGAGTTCAAATCCATTCATTCATTCATTCATTCAATTGCAACTGGACAAATGCATGAAAACTGCGAATATGTAATGTTGCATCAGCATGAGGATGCAGGATGAGTTGGTTCCCGTTGATTGTCAGCTATGTACAAACGAGTATATGCAACGCCCTGTGGATGCGAGTGTGTTTGCAGATTCACTAGGGATTTCATAGGCGAACATTGTCAACGATCGTGTCCTCGGTTCTGTAAAGTATACTCTGTGAGCCACCACATCCGCCAAGTATCCGTGGCAAATGTGATTGTCAGGCAATAGCCAACACTTCTGTGTTACGCCCGAAAAATAATTCCCATTAAGTTCACACTTTACACCCCATTTCCAATGCTACAATTAACACTGAAAATATGTTGGAGATCCACCCGCACCCAACATCATACTCGTTCCTTTATTTGCTCACTCTCGCCATTTGGTTGAAATTTATGTTGAGGCAAGGAAATAGCTGGGATGATACCAGATATTGGATGAGTGTTAAAGTTTCTCCTCACTAGATGTACGCAGGTTGAAAAGATGTATACGTGGCATATTCTGAATATTTATTGACAGTGGTACGCGAACTGGAGTTGAAAGGCTAATTAGGCTAAAGAAGAGATGAGAGGAACTTCAAGAAATTAAGGCATTAACAAAGTAATCTATTTAAAAGAGGTAAAATGATTGTGGACCGACTCAGACCATGGAGCCGTTACTTCGCAAGCTAAAACAACTTGACTTTCCATCCACCTACCTTAATTTTAAGGGAGAAAATAGGTTTAAACCTATTGTTTAATGATTTTCATGAATTTTACAAAGTTAGTTAACTTCACCTTCATAGCAGTTTTTCTCATAAAAATTGAAAACTGCATTTTATTATTATTTTTTTCCGTATTCTTCAAAGATTTTTATAAGCTTTTATTTAACTTGCTTTGTGTGTTTGTGAGCCCGTCAACATTTGTAATTTATTTTTCAACCGCTTCCTAACGTCCGATTGAGCTGAAATGTATAAATCACATAAGTCCAGTGACTATGCAACACTACAATTGTGCCGTGCTTTAATGTGCTTCTACAAGCTTTTTAGGGTTTTGTACTAAAATACAAAACCCTATTGCAACCACGACCTGTGTCTGTCTGTCCGTCCGTCTGTATGTCACAGCACTTTTTCTCCGAAACTATAGAGGCTAGAGCCATGAGACTTTGTGAAAATGTCAGAAATGGTGACTTCTTGAAAGTTTTGGGGTGGAAAAAATGTTCAAAATGGTTTAAGGGTGTTTCCTCATATAGGGAGGTGACCCTTAAACAGTTTTTTTCACCATTGGTAGGTGAGTAGGGTTTCATTGAAAAGGTCTTAATGGTATCTTTTCAAAACAGGTCTAAAAATTGCCCTCTCAGTACCGTGGGGGGCAGGGGAATTGGAAATGTACGAGCTTTTCACGTACCCCCTCTCGCCATTGGACACCTTTCATCCGAAAAATTTGAAAAAAATCATGCATATAAGCCTTTATGAATACAACAATAAAAACTACGTGAGAAGCCGAAATTCACTCAACTTTGTTAGGTATGATTTATCGATTTTAAATTTTCTTGAATAAAATTTTAATCGTACCTTAAAATTCAATAAAATTCAGTACATAAATGATAATTTATAAGGTTGACCTGTCCTGAAAGTTTCATAAACATCAAATGGTGTTTAACGAAATTATAGCGGTTTGAATTTTCCTTCATTAATATGGAACAATATGCGCTGTACGAGTATTACCATGGAAGCATATGGCTATGGAACAATATGCGCTTGTTACTGTCTCAGACACGACAGGTTTATTAGGATTTGCATGAAAATTTCAGGAATGATAGGTATCATGAATATCTTTGAAAATTGGTTCAGCTAGTGGTATTAGTAATCGTAAAACAAAAAAACGTGGCTGCTTTAAATGCAAAGTTTATATTATTTTTCCCCAACTTCAACTTTTAACCCTTGATTAGGCGCATGGGGTCAAGCCAAATTCAAATTAAAAAAATTATGTTAAAGTGTTTGGAACGCGACAGCGCTCTTTATATTTTCCTACCTACCCACGGGGTATGCAAATCAGTCACGGTTGGAAAGCCAGCGCCTACGCACGTGTCACTGTTCTTTTAGGAGGTGACCCCATGCAACCAATTACGTGAACATTTTCAGCAAAAGGTAAGTTTTCATTTTTTTTTTTGGTTTTACGAACATTTATTTATTTATTTTTATTAGTATTTCGCTTTAAGTTAGAACTTTCAATATGAATCAGGAAAGACAGATACCTCAATGGCTGGAACAATGGTCCGATGATGAGCAAGATGTCGCTAGTTCCACATCAGAAGGTGAAATTGCAGCCGATACTTCCATACATATTGCCGATGACTCTGGAAGCAAAATAGAACAGTCCGAAGATAGCGGAAATATTCTTGAATTATCGGAGAGTAACTATATGAAATGGCCCAAAAGTAAAATGGTCTAAAGTACCGATTACAACAAAGGGAAAACTCGCGCATAAAATACTATTATATATTTATCAGGAGTCAAACAGTATGCTTAAACGCAAAACATCCTCTAGAATGTTTCCGATTATTTTTTGGCAGTGAAATTATTAAACTTCTCGTCATGAACACTAATTTGTTTATCGATAAGATAAAGGACAAATTTCAACGAGATCGAGATGAACTTCCTATGGATAATTTGGAAACAAACGCATTTTTGAGTTTGTTGCTTATGGCTGGAGTCCTAAGATCATCTCACTTGAATTTCATTGACTTATGGGTACAAGAAGGATCAGGTGTGGAAATATTTCGACTGACAATGTCTTATACACGGTTTCTATTTTTGTTACGATGTGTTCGGTTCGATAACACCTCAGATAGACAGAAAAGACAAAAAATCGACAATTTAGCAGCTATTTGAAATCTTTGTCACATTTTAGAGAACAAGTTTTTAACAGCTTATACACCGGGTGAGAATCTAATAGATGAATAGTTAGTTGGGCAGTTGTCCGCGTGGCTTAGTGGTTAGAGCACTAAGCTCGTAAGCCGAAGGTCTCTGGTTCAAGTCTCGTTGGCGTCAACGAGATTTAGTTCGAGTAGTTCTTCGGACGGACTGTTCAGTTATGATACGTGCTGGTATAAAATCAGAACGTATCGCAGCTGGGTGGACGGACACACGGCCAAAGCGTGATAATGATCATATCACATTGTGAAGTGCCGATTCATTTGATCATGATAATGAGATACTCAAACTATCTCTAAGTGGAGGCCCAAAAGGGGCTGTAGGGCTACGAAAAAGAAGAAGAAGAGTTAGTTGGGTTTACATGCCTAACAAACCGAATAAATACGGCATAAAAGGCAGGCCATGGTTGACTCAAAGACATATTACCTATGCAAGTTTGAGGTATATTCTGGTAAGCAACCAGACGGAGAATATCAAGTATCATCGTACAATGCCTTGTAACATAACAACGGACAATTGGTACACTAGTATGAAACAAGGAGCTGCTAACACCTGAATATAAATTGACTCTTATTGGTACATTGAATAAAAGGAAACCTGACATTCCGTCTGAATTCTTGCCAAACACGACTCGGTAATAATCAAATCACTATGGTCTCCTATGTCCATAAGTCAAATAAGGCTGTAATTTTACTTTATTCCATGCATTATGATCCTCCATTGACGAAACAACAGCTAGTGTTCAGAGACCAGAAAAAGTTACCTTTTATAATAGTACCAAAGGTGATGTCGACTGCAATGATCAACTACGCGCTAACTGTAACGTTGCCAGAAGAACAAAAAGATGGCCGTTGGCGGTATTTTTCCACCTTCTAAATGTATCTGGCATCAATGCATTTGTCATACTCAGGGCGAATACTGATCAGAGTAGCACACATATAAGGCGGATTTTTCTGAAAAAACTTGCAGTAGAGTTAGTGGAGGACCACCAGAAATGTCGCATTCAACAGCGTGCTATCCCTTCGTTTACAAAAAAAACGACTCCGTAAGGTTCACGATATGCAGGAAGTCGTGCCTCAATCGACTGCTAAGCGTGGTGGCTGTTCGTCATGTCCTAGAAAGGACGACAAAAAAGTGCCAAATAAATGCCATAAATTTGGTAAATTTGTTTGTCAGCAATACTTCAGAGATTATTGCATTGGGTGCATAGTAGACGAATGTGCTGATGAATCTGGATAATTATTTTTTTTTTCAAGTTGATCTCAGCTATACTAAAAATTAGAAGTTGTTTTGTGTTTTTCATTGTTTAAAGTGAAAAATAAGTTTTTGTTTTTTTTTATGATTAAAATAAAGCATTTAATTACTTTTGATATTGCATACTTCGTTTTATTTATTTCTTCCACTTTGTTTCCATTTATTTATTTAGGGTCAGTAGTGACCCCATGCGACTATTTGTGTGATTTTCCTAATGCGCAATTAAGGGTTAAGATACATGCTTTTAACACTTTATTTAATTTAATGAATGACTGAAGAGAAATACCTACAAATAATACTCAAAGGTGAAACAACTCGAGGAGGCAGGAGAGAGCTCCTAACAGAAGTGCTTTGTAACCATTCTAGAGTTCGAAAAAAAAATTCTGATGCCATGAATCGATGATTTGAATTATTCACCCAATACTTGTTCAAAAATTGCTAAAATTCATCCAAAAGATGCAAAGTTTCATTCATAAGCACATGACAGCCGCAATTTCGTTCCATTTTAAATATTTTTTTTTAAATGCTCGGCTTCTTAAACATATTCAAGTATACCACTATTTCTTAAATTTGAAAATCATAAGAAAATAAGAGTATCTTTATCTATTTGAAATATATATTAACTATTGAAATGTGTTATTGTTTTTGTAAATCCATACAATTGAAATGGTGATAATTCACTTAGTTATGAATTGATTTTCATGAAATTTCGTAGGCGTAGGGGTTTTATATCAACCTACATAAATGTAAAACCTTAAGAAGTTTCAGGACACCGTTTCGATTTTTGGGGAAAAATGTAAAATTTACAAATCATACCCATTATTAACAGATTTAAGTGAATTTTGCCCTTGGACTCATAAAGACCTACTTTCGTGTTTTTTCGGATTTTCGACTCAAAGGTATCCAATCGGCGAGGGGGGAGGGGACACAAATATTGTTGATGCATTTTGCCCTCCCCCGCGTGAACTCCTCGTGCAAAAAATGACTTATTTTTCAGATTCTGAAAGTGGTGAGACCTTTCATTTGATACTCTACTTGACTACATTTAACGAAAAACTTTGTTAAGGCGCACTTCGTTATAAGAGGGGACACACTTAAAAATTTTTGATATATTTGATAAGACCTAAACTTTTGAGAGACCACCACTTCTGACCTTTTCCCAAAGTTTGAGCTTTTTAGCTTCCATAGTTTCGAAAGAAATTGCTTATATCGCACTGATAGACGGACAAATGGACAGATGAACGGACTTACGGACAAATAGGACGGGAAACTAGTAGGTTTTTCCAAAATTCCCCATAAAAATCATGGAGCTAGATCCAATAACAAATAACTTAGAGGCTGAAATTCGTTGAACTTTGCTAATAGTAGTGGGATTTAACATTTTTGTCAGTAAAACTTTATCAGTATCATTAAATTAGATGAAATTAGCTATTTGAGTAGTTCTTCAAAATATAATTTTATTCTATGTTTTAACAAAATTTACCGACTTTATAGCCATTTGAATTTCCTCCGATTACAACAATCATATACGATTTTTCTACTAACACACATGAGCTTTGCATCTAATCAGACACTACACTTTTGATTGAACCTTATCCAAATTTTCAGATAAGATGAGTAACAAAAATACATTTAAGATTCAGGTTTTTCAATGTTTTTAGTAATATTGGGAAAAAATGTTGGCTGGTTTAAATGGAATTATTTTAAAGCAAGAATATATTTGTTGTGCATGTCATAAAAGTTTTTCTTGAATTGAATCATTCTATTTATCCACATATTGTAGGTTAAGTACAAAACCCTTTTGACTTGACCGTAGTTCTGTCTACCCAACTTGTTTTGACTTGCTGTAGGTAAATATTCATGATCTATTATGCAACCACCTTCTGATGTCCGATTGATTTAAAATTTTCAATACATATAGCCCAGTCATATTAGGGCTTTCACCTCGGAATGAAAGATAATAAGCTGCAAATTGGTATGAAACTTTGTTTTGTCATTCTAAATGTTGTCTCAAAAGTCTAAATCGTTATCGTGTTCGCGTCTTAAGATATTCAAGGTCAAAGGTCACAAAAATCGGTTTTTCGCGAATATCTGGCTTCCTATCGGTTAAATGAGATTTGCATTTATTATAAAAGTTGTAGGCTATAAAATTCCCTACAACTTTTGTTTAAACTTTTTTTTCATACGACCAACCGTTTTGAAGGTAGAGCGCGAAGAGTGCACATCGTACAGTCATATACGGCCTAATGCAAGGTCAAGCGTGAGTTATGGTTATCAGTACGTTATAAAGTCAATTATTTACTTGGAAATTATAATTATTAAACAATGCCTATTATTTATGTACTAACTATTAATTATTTATATTTAATTAAAGTAAGTAACTTGATTATTTATATATAATTATTCATATTTAACTATTTGACAAAACAAAGGTTCATACCAATTTGCAGCTTATTATCTTTCATTCCGATGTTGACCCCTTTTTAGGGTTTTGTAAAATTATTTTACAAAATACGGACGGACGGACGGACGGACGGACGGACAGACAGACAGACGGACAGACGGACAGACAGGACGCGATTTTAGAAGGGTTTTGTAAAATTATTTTACAAAACCCTTCTAAAATCGCGTCCTGTCTGTCCGTCTGTCCGTCTGTCTGTCTGTCCGTCCGTCCGTCCGTCCGTCCGTCCGTCCGTCCGTCCGTCCGTCCGTGTGTCACAGCAGTTTTTCTCGGAAACTACTTAAGCTAGAAGCATCAAATTTTGTATGTAGGTGTAAAGTGGTGATCTCTTCAAAGTTCAACTACTAAAAATTTTTATAAGGTATTTAAGGGGGGTCTCCCCATGTAGGGGAGTGACCCCCCGAAAAAAAAAATTCATTGAAGGTAGCCGATATGGGTATCAAATGAAAGGTCTTGATGAGAGCTCTACAAAACAGGTCTTAATTTGGCAAAGTTTGCTCCGCGGGGCGCACAGGGAGGGGAAATACACGAAAAATTTGTGTCCCCCCCCCCCTCGCGATTGGACACCTTTCATCCGAAAAATCTGAAAAAAATAAAAAATGTAGGCCTTGATGAGTACAACAACAACAAATACGTGAGAAGTCGCAATTCACTCAACTTTGTTAGTAATAGTATGATTTATCGATTTTATGTTTTCTTGAATAAAATCTTAACGGTACCCTTAAATTCAATGAAATTCAATACACAGATGTCTATTGATAAGATTGATTAACCCTGCAAGTTTCACAAAAATTGCATCATATTTAGCGAAGTTATAGCGGTTTGAATTTTCCTGTATTACTATGGAACAATATGCGCTGCATGTATTACTATGGCAACATATGGCTATGGAACAACATGCGCTTTTTACCGACTCAGACACTACAGTTTTGCTAGGATTTGCATGAAAATTTCAGGAATGATAGGTGCCATGAATAACTTTGAGAATCAGTTCAGCTAGTGGTATCAGTAATCGTAAAACAAAATAGTGGCTGTTTTAAATGCGAAGATTGAATAATGTTGAGTTATTTTTTCCCAACTTCAACGTTTAAGGTGCATGCTTTGAACACTTGATTCAATTTAATGAATGACTGAATGACTAATACTCATAAGTGAAACAAGTCAAGGAGGCGGGAGGGAGCTTCTAACATAAGGGCTTTGTAACAGCTCTAAGATTCGAAAAAATTGGCTATTAATCGATGATAACAGTACAGGAGAGTGGCCCCTCAAAAAAAAATTCATCAAACCTAGCCGATATGAGTATGAAATGAAAGTTTTCATGGGAGCTTTTCGAAACAGTTCTAAACTGTCAGTTTTTGCTACAGTGGGGCACAGGGGGGAAATACATGAAAAATGTGTTTCCTCCCTCGCGAATGGACATCTGAAATAATTATCAAGGGAGATATTTATGAGCATAACAATAACAAAAACCTCAGAAGTCTAAATTCTTTCAACTTTGTTAATAATAGTATGATCTTCGAATTTCATAGTTTCTCCAATAAAATCGTCATTGACATGCTTCTTGACTTTATTCAATCTGGTGACTGCATTTTGAAAATTGAATACAAAACCCTTCTGACATGAGCGTAGGTCTGTTTACCCAACTTGTTTTACCTAATATGACTGGGCTATACAACTTTGGTGAAAGTTGGAGCCGAATTGCGACCTCTAACGTGGTCAACAATCTCGTTATATACATACACACATATACAGATATATCCATATATATGCATATATATATATACATATGTGTATATATATAGATATATATATATATATATATATATATATATATATATATATATATATATATATATATATATATATATATATATATATATATATATATATATATATCTATATATATACACATATGTATATATATATGCATATATATGGATATATCTGTATATGTGTGTATGTATATAACGAGATTGTTGACCACGTTAGAGGTCGCAATTCGGCTCCAACTTTCACCAAAGTTGTATAGCCCAGTCATATTAGGTAAAACAAGTTGGGTAAACAGACCTACGCTCATGTCAGAAGGGTTTTGTATTCAATTTTCAAAATGCAGTCACCAGATTGAATAAAGTCAAGAAGCATGTCAATGACGATTTTATTGGAGAAACTATGAAATTCGAAGATCATACTATTATTAACAAAGTTGAAAGAATTTAGACTTCTGAGGTTTTTGTTATTGTTATGCTCATAAATATCTCCCTTGATAATTATTTCAGATGTCCATTCGCGAGGGAGGAAACACATTTTTCATGTATTTCCCCCCTGTGCCCCACTGTAGCAAAAACTGACAGTTTAAGAACTATTTCGAAAAGCTCCCATGAAAACTTTCATTTCATACTCATATCGGCTAGGTTTGATGAATTTTTTTTTGAGGGGCCACTCTCCTGTACTGTTATCATCGATTAATAGCCAATTTTTTCGAATCTTAGAGCTGTTACAAAGCCCTTATGTTAGAAGCTCCCTCCCGCCTCCTTGACTTGTTTCACTTATGAGTATTAGTCATTCAGTCATTCATTAAATTGAATCAAGTGTTCAAAGCATGCACCTTAAACGTTGAAGTTGGGAAAAAATAACTCAACATTATTCAATCTTCGCATTTAAAACAGCCACTATTTTGTTTTACGATTACTGATACCACTAGCTGAACTGATTCTCAAAGTTATTCATGGCACCTATCATTCCTGAAATTTTCATGCAAATCCTAGCAAAACTGTAGTGTCTGAGTCGGTAAAAAGCGCATGTTGTTCCATAGCCATATGTTGCCATAGTAATACATGCAGCGCATATTGTTCCATAGTAATACAGGAAAATTCAAACCGCTATAACTTCGCTAAATATGATGCAATTTTTGTGAAACTTGCAGGGTTAATCAATCTTATCAATAGACATCTGTGTATTGAATTTCATTGAATTTAAGGGTACCGTTAAGATTTTATTCAAGAAAACATAAAATCGATAAATCATACTATTACTAACAAAGTTGAGTGAATTGCGACTTCTCACGTATTTGTTGTTGTTGTACTCATCAAGGCCTACATTTTTTATTTTTTTCAGATTTTTCGGATGAAAGGTGTCCAATCGCGAGGGGGGGGGACACAAATTTTTCGTGTATTTCCCCTCCCTGTGCGCCCCGCGGAGCAAACTTTGCCAAATTAAGACCTGTTTTGTAGAGCTCTCATCAAGACCTTTCATTTGATACCCATATCGGCTACCTTCAATGAAATTTTTTTTTCGGGGGGTCACTCCCCTACATGGCGAGACCCCCCTTAAATACCTTATAAAAATTTTTAGTAGTTGAACTTTGAAGAGATCACCACTTTACACCTACATACAAAATTTGATGCTTCTAGCTTAAGTAGTTTCCGAGAAAAACTGCTGTGACACACGGACGGACGGACGGACGGACGGACGGACGGACAGACAGACAGACGGACAGACGGACAGACAGGACGCGATTTTAGAAGGGTTTTGTAAAATTATTTTACAAAACCCTAAAAAGGGGTCAACCTCGGAATGAAAGATAATAAGCTGCAAATTGGTATGAACCTTTGTTTTGTCAAATAGTTAAATATGAATAATTATATATAAATAATCAAGTTACTTACTTTAATTAAATATAAATAATTAATAGTTAGTACATAAATAATAGGCATTGTTTAATAATTATAATTTCCAAGTAAATAATTGACTTTATAACGTACTGATAACCATAACTCACGCTTGACCTTGCATTAGGCCGTATATGACTGTACGATGTGCACTCTTCGCGCTCTACCTTCAAAACGGTTGGTCGTATGAAAAAAAAGTTTAAACAAAAGTTGTAGGGAATTTTATAGCCTACAACTTTTATAATAAATGCAAATCTCATTTAACCGATAGGAAGCCAGATATTCGCGAAAAACCGATTTTTGTGACCTTTGACCTTGAATATCTTGAGACGCGAACAGGATAACGATTTAGACTTTTGAGACAACATTTAAAATGACAAAACAAAGGTTCATACCAATTTGCAGCTTATTATCTTTCATTCCGAGGTTGACCCCTTATTTTTACCTAATATGACTGGGCTAATATGTAAGCACCGTGCCTATGTAACACTATGATAAGCTTGTACAAGCTTTTTTAGGGTTTTGTAAAATAATTTTACAAAACCCTTCTAAAATCGCGTCCTGTCTGTCCGTCTGTCCGTCTGTCTGTCTGTCCGTCCGTCCGTCCGTCCGTCCGTCCGTCCGTCCGTCCGTCCGTCCGTGTGTCACAGCAGTTTTTCTCGGAAACTACTTAAGCTAGAAGCATCAAATTTTGTATGTAGGTGTAAAGTGGTGATCTCTTCAAAGTTCAACTACTAAAAATTTTTATAAGGTATTTAAGGGGGGTCTCCCCATGTAGGGGAGTGACCCCCCGAAAAAAAAATTTCATTGAAGGTAGCCGATATGGGTATCAAATGAAAGGTCTTGATGAGAGCTCTACAAAACAGGTCTTAATTTGGCAAAGTTTGCTCCGCGGGGCGCACAGGGAGGGGAAATACACGAAAAATTTGTGTCCCCCCCCCTCGCGATTGGACACCTTTCATCCGAAAAATCTGAAAAAAATAAAAAATGTAGGCCTTGATGAGTACAACAACAACAAATACGTGAGAAGTCGCAATTCACTCAACTTTGTTAGTAATAGTATGATTTATCGATTTTATGTTTTCTTGAATAAAATCTTAACGGTACCCTTAAATTCAATGAAATTCAATACACAGATGTCTATTGATAAGATTGATTAACCCTGCAAGTTTCACAAAAATTGCATCATATTTAGCGAAGTTATAGCGGTTTGAATTTTCCTGTATTACTATGGAACAATATGCGCTGCATGTATTACTATGGCAACATATGGCTATGGAACAACATGCGCTTTTTACCGACTCAGACACTACAGTTTTGCTAGGATTTGCATGAAAATTTCAGGAATGATAGGTGCCATGAATAACTTTGAGAATCAGTTCAGCTAGTGGTATCAGTAATCGTAAAACAAAATAGTGGCTGTTTTAAATGCGAAGATTGAATAATGTTGAGTTATTTTTTCCCAACTTCAACGTTTAAGGTGCATGCTTTGAACACTTGATTCAATTTAATGAATGACTGAATGACTAATACTCATAAGTGAAACAAGTCAAGGAGGCGGGAGGGAGCTTCTAACATAAGGGCTTTGTAACAGCTCTAAGATTCGAACAAATTGGCTATTAATCGATGATAACAGTACAGGAGAGTGGCCCCTCAAAAACAAATTCATCAAACCTAGCCGATATGAGTATGAAATGAAAGTTTTCATGGGAGCTTTTCGAAACAGTTCTAAACTGTCAGTTTTTGCTACAGTGGGGCACAGGGGGGAAATACATGAAAAATGTGTTTCCTCCCTCGCGAATGGACATCTGAAATAATTATCAAGGGAGATATTTATGAGCATAACAATAACAAAAACCTCAGAAGTCTAAATTCTTTCAACTTTGTTAATAATAGTATGATCTTCGAATTTCATAGTTTCTCCAATAAAATCGTCATTGACATGCTTCTTGACTTTATTCAATCTGGTGACTGCATTTTGAAAATTGAATACAAAACCCTTCTGACATGAGCGTAGGTCTGTTTACCCAACTTGTTTTGACTTAAAGTTTGTAATCTATTTTTCAACCACTTCCTAATTGAGTTAAAATTTTGCATACTTATATATTCGATAGATGTCACTGTTACTTTATGAAAGTTCATTATTTACAAAAATAAAAACAAAACAATGGATTGATTAAAACACATACTTTGTTTGGTAAGTTTATTAAAACCAATAAATCTAGAAGTGATAACGACAAAAAAATTCAGGGGCTTATGAATTACCTTGTGGTTCATGTAAAACAGATCATATAGGTTAGACTAATCGATTGTTCGAGAAATAATTTATAGCCATTATATTTCAAATTTCATGATATGCACAACAAATATATTCGTGCTTTAAAATAACTCCATTTCAACCAGCCAATATTTTGTTCCAATATTTCTAAAATCATTGACTGAGTGGAATATTAAATGTAATTTTGTTATACATCTTATCTGAAAATTTGGAGAAGATTCAAGCAAAAGTGTGGTGTCTAGTTCGATGGAAAGCCATGTACTCGTAGTAGAAAAATTGAATATGGTCGTTGTACTCGGAGGAAATCAAAATGGCTACAATGGCGACAACTTTGTGATGTTCAGATCCAACAATGTTGGGCCTCGAGCATACTTGACTTCCGCACATACCAAGCAGCCAATTGTAACTCAGATCAATACATGATCAAATTAACGTATCGGTGTCGTATGTCAAAGGCGTACTCAGCAAAGAAAATTTAACATTAAAAGACTCCCAATGGCGTCTCTGGCCAAAAATTCCACAGGTACCCTCAATAACCAGCTGGTTTGCATCCTATCAGGTATATCGCTGGAAACAAGCATGGATTTCTGGATGGAAGTGAAAGTGGCAGAAGCGATGATCGAAAATCAAGCCCGAAGGAAGAGAAATGATTGGTTTGATGATGATTGCCAGAATGCGTTATACATAAAAAGAATCAGGCGTACACAACTTAGGTAGAAAAACCAGGGAAACCGAGAAAACTATGAAAATATCGTCGGCAACGCCATCGCTGATGAAGCAGGATCAAGGTAAGAAGGGCATCATATTTCAAGAACCTCTTAAATCCTCCGCACAGCTCCAGAGCATCAGAGCCTATAGATGTTTGTGGAGAGCTTCAAGTGGCCCCACCTACTCCAGTGGAAGTTTTTTCCACCATCAAAGTCCAAAAGAATACTAAAGCAGCGGACATCGATGAGCTGATTCCATATAGAGGCAGCAGTGTTCAGATAGCTATTCACAAAATCATCCAGCACACTTGGCAACAAAAACATATGCCGAAAGAATGCAGCCAATTATATTCCTATCCACAAAAAGGTTACAAGCGAAAATTATGGAGGCATATCACTGTTTTGTACGGCATAAAAAATAGTCTCAAAAATCTTCGAAAATAAAATCAGATCATATGCCAACAGTATTCTTGAGGAGTATCAAGGAGATTTTAGAGCAGGAGAGTTCAACATAGACGTATACCAAATTTTCGTTGACTTAAAGCAAGCATACGACAGTATTGATCGTTACTTAGTGTAGCAAATAATACTTCAGTTTGGCATCCCAGCCAAATTAGTTCATCTTACCAAAATAACAATGACGTCGACGACCTCCCATGTCCGCTTTGACACATATATTGGACTAATGCAGGAAGATGTGCAATTTCTATTCATTTTGGCTCTGAAACACGTCATAAGATACTTGTGGCACATTACTATACAAGTCAAGCCAAGTGGTAGCCTATGCCGATGAAATCAACATTTTGTCACAGTCATTAACAACTGCCAAAGAACTTTTCCTGAAACTGGACAGCAACGCAAAACTAATAGGGCTGCAAATCAATGAGAATAATACAAAGTTCATGACACAGTCGAGGAAAAATACCTCACAAAAAATATTACAATTGGTGAATACAGTATCAAAAATGTGAGTGAATTTATGTATCTAGGTGCCAAAATAACGAGAACCAGTAATGGAAGAGACGAAATACACCAAAGAACACCGCTCGCAAATAAAAATTTTTCCTTCAGTTTTGACGATCTTGAAGACCAGCTGCAAAAACAGGAAAACAAAGCTCCAAGTATATGAATCTGTGATAAGACTTGTATTTGCTATGGGTGTGAAATATGGACCCCAACCCAACCATTCGCAAATACATTGAACGCCTTTGAGCGACGGGTCCTGGGGTGAATAATCGGAGCGAAGCTAGACGGAGACCAATGGAGAATTCGATACAACCATGAGCTGTATGAAATTTTTAATGAGCTGGTGGTCTCAATGATTGTAAGACTGCAAAAGCTGCAATGGGCTGGCCACATGAATCGTACGGATGAACAACGGATACCCTAACAGTTATTCGTTGGAGACCAGTAGGAAAACCAAGGAAACGCTGGACTGACTCGGTCGACGAAAACAGTTCATCACTGCTCGAATTTCAAAGTGGAGGACCAAGATAGCTGGAGGCGCTATTTGCAGAAAGCGAAGGCCCGAGAAGAGCTGTAGCACTACGAAAAAAAGAAAACGACCTGGTAAATTTTACTGAAAATTGTGGAAGGTAAGGAGATTTAATGAGACTAGTTAAATGGCTGATAAAAATACTTAACCCTGCTTTTATTCGCAAAGTTCAGCAAATTTCAACCTCTAAGTTATTGTTATTGGGTATACTTCCATGATTTTTAGGACTCTGTGACAAAATTTCACAATAATGTACTAATTTCGCATCCTACCTGTCCATCAGTCTATCTGCCCTTCTATCCGGGCCTCACAAAAAATTTCTTCAGAAACTATAGAAGCTACAAACCTCAAACTTTGTGAAAATGTCAGAAGTAGTGATTTATCAAAAGTTTAGGTCTTATCAAATATTTTATTTTGGGGGGTCTCCTCATAACGAAGTGGACCTTAAACAATTTTTTCATCAAATGTAGTCGAGTAGTAAAGGTTTCAGCACTTTCAAAATCTTAAGAAAAAAAGCCATTTTGTGCTTCAAGGAGTCCAGGAAGAGGTAAAATGTATGAACAATATTTGTGTTCCCTCCCTTCCCGATTGGAAACCTTCGAACGGAAAATCTGAAAAAATCCTTAAGGTAGGTATATATGAGTACTTAAGGTAGGTATATATGAGTACAAGGGTAACAAATACCTGTAATAACCTTCGATATCTCAGAGCAACAGCCGACAGAGATATATCATCCCTACAAAATTTGCTCACCAGCTGACAAGTGTTAGATGACAGATCTCTGTCACTGAACTGCCACTTATCGAGTGAGTATCTTACTGGGAAATTATTGAGTTTTTCGTCCCTTTGCATCCTGACTGCGTAGTCCACAAGCATTGTGTGCATTTTTCTGCGGTTTTACGTGCCACCTTCCAGAAATGTAAGTCACGGAGTTTTTTCGGTTTCATTATGTTGTCGATTTCACCACCGTCGTGCTAAAATCATGGGTGCAAATTGCTAGTGGCCAATCGCTGACAGCAATCTAATCGATTTACGAAGCAGTTTTGTTGTCATTGTCGATCTTGCTTGTTTTATCGGCGTTGTGGCTGCCGGTACCTTTTAGAGCTCACGTGGAGCTTATGCAGGCCTACCTAACGCGAAATTTCTCCACAAGTAAACTTCCATAAAATTATTGTTTAGCAGAGTTTCCACCACGTGAAAACTGCAAATAAGGAAGAACTACGTAATCAGCCGTTCAATTACCCCCCGCGTAAGACAGATGGATCCGTGTGTTAGCAGAAATTAACTCCACCGTCATCTCTTGTTTGATGAAATGCTTGCACTCTCTAGACTCCGCACAGTGACGAGTGTAACAAGAACACTTCAGTCATCTTCAAACGTTGTAACAGTTGACAATTCATTCACCAATAGTTGCCGTTGAACTCTTTAGAGTATCACAAATAGTTTTTTTTCTTTAAAAGCCGTCGGGCCTTGCTTAGTTGTGTGAGCAGACGCGTTTCAACTACACAAATAGCTTTAAAAAAAGAAAAAAACTGCATACCTTTTCGAATAAGGAAGGTAAAATGAAATTATTGCATAAATGCAACATTTCAATTTTTTCCCGCTTATTTTACCTTTCCGAATTCTTTAGCTTCTGGTAATATTTATTTTAACAAATTTATTTATTTGATAAATAATGTGGACATGGAAAGTGCCAAAATTTAAGTAAAAAAATCCTCCTAATTGTAAGAAATTTAAAAGAAGTGTTAGACTTCTTACTGGTGATTTTATCGTCGATTTGTTTGAAAACTATGTTAAGAAAAATATATAAAACCAAGTTAGGCATAAAAATATCATTGAAAGCGTTATGAAACAAGGGAACCTACAAAATATTTCAATTTATTTTTAATCACATCTGCATGATCCGAAAAAACGGATTAGTTTAAGGATTAAGCAGGAACTAATGAAATTTCAACCTAAAGTGTAAAACAAAATTTTTCAAAACGAATAATAATAAAAAATTGCGATTTTCAGTCTAATTTATTATTTGTAGGCATGAAAAAAACAGTTGCAAATGTAAAGTAGAATCAGCTTGGCGGAAGGTTTTGATGCGTTTTAAATTTGGACATTTGATTCGGTGGCAGATAACTTGAATTTTGGACTTAGTCTGCTCACGAAAGACCTTCAACTGAAACTCCTCTCCAAACTAGCTAGCCTGCCAGCAGCCACCTCGGAGTAGACTAAGAGTATCTGTGTTTGTAGACCTGATGGGTACAGTCCATTCACACATTCCGAGATGCCACATCTATAACCGAAGGCAGGTTGGCTTAGATTTCCTTCGGGAAATCTCGATATAAATTAAAATTCACTCAACCCTATCAATTATAGTGTGATTTGTAAATTTTACACTTTCTCCCGGAAAATCGAAACAGTGCCCTTAAGCTTCTTAAAGTTTGTACAGTTACGTAGGACCCTTATGCTTACGAAATTTTATGGAAATCAGATCATAATCAATTGTGGTATCGCCATTTCAAATGTATGGAATTATAACAACAATAACACGTGTTGATGGTTGATACATATTTCAAACTGATCTAGGTTCACATATTATCAAGGTAATGAGACACTCTATCTCTAAGCAAAGGCCCAAAAAGAGCTTTAGTGCTACAATAAAAAAAACCAAAAATATGTTTAACATACTCGTAAATACCTATTTACTTTATTTAACTTCCACTGTCTACTATTTAATACTTGATGCCTTGTAATTTAATTCTAGATGCAAATAATTTTAGAATGGTTTGCAAAAATTATTTTTATTACCGAAAAATCGTTTTACTTATTCTCTTTCTTTCAGTAGAAACACTTTTAATTCCGGATCGGTTTGACAAGGGTTTGGTAATAATTTTCAATCATAAGAAACCATTTACCAATTTCTGCTTATTATCTTTCTTTGAATGATATCAGTAAACCAATATTATATGAATTAAATTGCCTTTTCCGAAAAAAAAAGCTTACTCGTTCTTAAAATGTTGCACCACTGAATATGTCCATTCTGTAAACTTTCTCTGTACTAGAGGGATGAATGAAACACGCTGGCGATAAATAATTTTCACTGAGGCATTAATATTTATGTTTGGTAGATATTACCGAGTACAAAGTTTAGCTATCGTTTTATTTTATGATATATGAGCCAAAAGTAACAGCCCGAGCTAAATTCAAAACGAAACTGCAGAGGAATACTCGTATCCTTTGGTACACTTATGTTCCTGTGTACGGAGAACATATAGAGCGAGATTTAATGTTAGGTGAATGTTCGAGTTTCATTCCAAATCAAGGTGCTACCACCGTCAGTATGATGCTCGATTGTTATTATTTAATTTTCCCTGATTCGGATAAATCCACGCTAACCCAAGCATAAAATCACTCGACGAGCATTAATAGCTTTATTTGCTTCCCATCATATTCTGGATATGTACGTAGAAAACATAAATGTATACCAAAAGTAAGGACTAGGGCATAGGTGTACTAGTATTGGTTTCAACAATCTCAAATAACAATGCAAGACTTTATGAGGACTATGTTATGGTGTAAAGCAAACATGCACTGCTTTTATGGATGCAAGAATCCAACAAATGCTTTATTAATTCGAAGCTTAGTAGTGCTTGCAAAAGGCAGTAAGTGGAAATGATGCTTACATATGCAGCTCTTACGATATTTCATTTGGAAGGATTAATTTAGCCACAACCTTTTTTGCTACCACTCAGAGATATACGAGTATTTCTGAGATAAAAATGCGCCAATCGTTACTAACCTAATTATTTTGTCAGGTGTTATGTTCTGAAAAATGCATAATAATAATAATTTCCTGAATTTCCAGCAACCGTTTGCTATTTCAGAAATATGTTGTTAAGCATGAAGCGATATTTTTTAATTGAATAATGTAATTTTGTTGCAAAACCAGTATACCCTATGTATACTGGTATGAACTGGGAGCTCGATTTGATGTGTATCATATATACATCATCAAGGCTCCCGGGGAGAGTTCTCGCTGTACGCCACTTACCTGCTTCTCTATACATTTAAACCAAATCAACAAAGACGAGAGTAATTTTAAAGAATTAATTTTACTTCACTGTTCATTTTTTAAACATTTATATTTCAACTGAATTTATTAATTACATTTAAACTTATTTCATTATTGAAAATCTCTAACTATCAGCCAGCTTGAAGAGGGTAACCACTGGCGAGCTAATGGATCGGGGTGGTCACACGGCGTGAAACGCTAAAACGCCGATTGAGGACCGCGGCACTAGCCAACGCCTGTTTGTTGAGCACTATACACTACCTTCGTATGAAATCGCGAATACTTCAACGTTATAGATACTAATTGGGTAGCAGCACGCTCCTTACTGGACTTGTACACAGAGTGCTTCGCAAAAGTTCCTCCACGACTATAAATACTAATTCAACTCGACTTTTGATCCACTTCGCCGTTAAAATCGCTGAGGTGATGAGAACGTTTATTCTAATTTACTAGGAACTTCTCCTCCCCACTTCACCTTATTAATTTGTAGATGATGAGGGCCATTCTACAATATTTACGATATTATCGAAGTCAGCTTGGGGGAAATATTTTGCATATGAGCGAGGGAAGTTTTCGCCCCATATTTGCCGCAGCTCTCAGTCAGCTGGCAAAACCTTTTTACTTTGATCGCTATCAGCTCCCTTAACTTGCTTCTCGCTTGTGATTAATCGCCAACGTGTACGCGTCATCCATATACTGAAGCTTAACAGCAGCATATTGGCCACAACGTACATCTTTATAATTTGCTAGCGCTTATCCACGCTAACTCCCAAGTTGAACGGTGTTGTTTATCTGCCGTAATGTACATTGCCGTCATTTGCTGACGCTTTTAGCGCTAAACGGTAGGTGGGATTTCCACTCGCTCGTTCATAACATGAAGCCTTCATTTGCAGGCGCTAAACGGTAGGCGGGGAGTTTCCTTCGCTTGTTCATAACAATTTTACTCTTTGTTTTTAACTGCTTTCCAAGGGAGAGATAGTTATTTACCAGTTTGACCCATATAGTTTTTGTTACTTCTAAGGGCTTTATAAAATGATACAATCAAAAGCTTTATGAAATTTTTGAGGAGCCGGAGGTCTCAACGATTGTAAAACTGTGGAAGCTGCAATGGGATGTCCAAAAAGGGGCTGCAATAATATGAAGACAAAGGAAGAGAAAATGACTCCACAAAGACATACTAGTTTTACACTCCGTCTGTCCGGCCATCCGCCTGTCCGTCTATCCATGCGTCACGGGAAGTGTCCTCAAAAGCTATTAAAACTACAAAGTTCAAACTTTTTGGAAGGGTTGGAAGTGGTAGTCCTTCAAAAGTTTAGGTCTTATCGAACATTTCAAAATTTTTAAGGGATCACCCTTATACTGAAGTAAACCATAAGTAAGTTGGGTAGACAGATTTACGCTTATGTTTGAAGGGTTTTGTACTCAACTTACGATATGCAGACACCAATAATGAATAAACTTAAGAGAAACTTTAACGATAACTACAACTAATACATACTCATTCTAATAGGGAAACCATTATTATACCACCTTGCTGCCATTTTGTTACAATATCACTAACAACCATTGACTGAATGAGATCATAAATATGTTGTCAATTATTGATTTTATCTGGAAATTAGAAGATCCAATTAAAACTGTAGTGTCTGGTTCGATAGAAAGCCAGAATGGCAGGAAAACCGAGCATTGTTTTTGTTGTACTCGGAGAGTTTTCAAATTTTTATTACTCCCGTGAATACGATTTGACTTTATTAAAACTTTCAGACTATAAGGACCTTTCCTTGAACTACTTAAATTTAAATTTAAAGGTATCCTTATGAATTCACAGGGCAAAATGTATTTACAAACTCTGCTAATATTAACAAAACTGCGTGAATTTTCAAAGGTATTTGCTATTTTGCATTCACAAAAACCTAGCACTTTTAAAATGTATGTTTTCATTCATCTATTCGACAAGTGGTATTCGTTATCATAAGAAATGGCGGCTGTTTTAAGGGAAAAAACTAAGTAAATTTAAGTTTTGTTTCCCAACTTGAGCATTTAAAGCGCAGGCTATTAACTGCACTTTAAGTGCTGAAGTTGGGAAACAAAACTTAAATTTACTCAATTTTTTCCCTTAAAACAGCCGCCATTTTTTACGATAACGAATACCACTTGTCGAATAGATTCTTAAATTAGTGCATGATATGCATCCTTCCTGAAATTTGCATGTAAATTTCTGAGTCGATAGGAAGCACATTTTGTTCAATAGGAATATATTGTTGTTGTTGTAACACCGGAAATTTAAACCACCATAACTTTATCCGATTCTTCTGAAATGTTCATAGTTTATTAGTCATATAAATAGCTATACACATTCATTGAATTTAAAAGTACCCATAAAAATTGTATACACGAAAATGTAAAACTGATAAACAAGTGAAGTCAGTAACAACGATTAGCGAATTTAAACTTTTCAGGCATTTGTCGTTGTTGCATTTATAGAGAACTACCTCCATGATTTTTTCAAATTTTTTGGTCCACAACTGTCCAATCGCGAGAGGAGGGGAGTATCTTTGGTAAATCAGCATCATATCAAGGTTTACTTCGATATCAAGATGTAAAAGGAAAATTTATTCCAAAACAAACACAAGTACACCACAGTGTGATACTTTTCCCCTTCGCCAAGCCTAGGGTATCATTTCCACTAACCGCTAGAGAAACAGTGAACACAAATGTAAATACTCTAAATAATATAAGTGGCAATAATGAGCAGCATATCAAAATCTAGCAACAATTTGAGTCACTATCGACAAGAATTAGCATATTAGATGAAAAAATTAATTTTGTTTTTTAATATTTAGGTCAGCATGTCTCCAAATAACGTTTAATCCAGTCACATCCCAACGGATATCCTTCGTCTCATCTCGATCAACGTTAACTCCATTGTGAGCCTACATCGACGTAGCTGTCACTTGGAATTCCTTGTCAAGCAAAAGCCTGACATTATCCTTCTCATTAAAACCCAACCTAATTCATGGCACTCCATGACATTCAAGGATTTTGAATTCGTAAGAAACGATAGAGTAAAAGGTGATAGGGAAGGTAGCATCGGGATACTGGTTAGAAGACCCTATTGTTTCCAAAATATTGAAAAAGTCGAATTCAAAAACCTTGAATTTTTTTAAGCGTCCGTTATCAAAATTTCGCTGCTTTGTTATCTTTGTCTATGCAACTGGTTTAAGCATTATCAACTTCAAGAAGGAGCTCAATTCCTTGTTTGAAATATTCTAATTGAACAGTCTGCATAGTTATTATATTCTTGCCAATGACCTGAGTACCCGGCATACATCATCACTGAACGTCGTTAATAATCCAAGGGGCGTATTCCTGAAATTGTGGATAACACAACACCAAATTGAATACAGGTGCAATCTACAATATTTGGATCGGAGCTCCAATCATACCCTAGAACAAACTCATATTTGGGCCTCTGTATTGCTGACGCAAGGCTTAAATTCAGCTTTAATGGCCCTTAACAGAAACTGCAGATTCTTTCTTACAATAGCGAACATCACGCAATCGTAATGGTAATCAATCATAGAATGATGACGTCTTCCTCATTCCAATCCAACATGAAAATCATTGGGTAAATTTCAAAAAACAGATTAGGGAAAGTTTCAAAAGAAGTTTAATCGGGATTACCAAAAACAATATCTTCCTTCCTGTGATGGCAATGCTTGCTCAGTGGTTCCTAATGACAGAAATCTAACTAACGACGAAACGATGAATAGATTTGTTGAAGTTAGAAAAGCCGATGTTTGAAACGATTGACAAAGAAGTTCCCATGATTAAACATCGAAAAATATGGAAAGATATGAAACAACAATCATCGCAAGGTTACAAGGTTAAAAGGATTGAAAAGCCTTTTCATACACATCAACAATATTTATCGGTGATTTTTGGACTGTAACCATCCCTCGTTGGCCTTGTTGAAACTACTCCTGAAGAACATCCGGAACTTAATCCATTCATACTTCAGGAGTGAGGTCAACAAGCAATGGGCGGAAAAATTGATGGGTATTAGCCCACACGGCCTAGATGGCGTTTTCATGAAAGTGAATGGTTTGTTCCGCAGAAAGTCTCGAGTAACGCTACCGAATCTTGAAGTCGCTAGTGATGAGATAAATCTTCTCCATAGGGCTGGTATCGTAATTGATATTACGACTCTGGACAGAAATGAAAACAGGATTATATATGATGGATTGGAACTCTTTTCAAATTAGTTCATCTACCAAATCCAGAGAGAGGGAATCAAATATTCTCAGAGGTCATTGAAGCAAAAGTTTCCGACTTCAAATCATGTCTGAACAGCGAATATATTCTTCATTTCAATGAACTCTTATCATCTGACCTCATACCGAGCTTGAATTATGTTGTTTATTTTGTCACCTATGAAGACTTGTGTTTCATATTTGGCAAGATATATAAAAAGAAATCATGTGGTACTAACGGTACCCCGCATACAGTTTTCCGATATTTGCCAAACGTGGCTATTGGGAATTATTGCATATTGTTCAACAACATGTTGAGCAATTCATATTTCTCAAATGAGAGGGAAACTCTAAGGTATCTGCAATTTTGAATAGCTTTTGCCCAATCAGCTTACTGCCTAACATCAGCAAGGTGTTTGAAGTGATACTAAACACAGCATTAAACGCCCACATTGAGAGATATGAGTGGATACCGAATCGCCAATTGGATTTTCATGAGAGGCATTTGACCATACATGCGATAACAAAAGTAACCTCAGACATCTGCTGGAAACTAAATGATAGAGAATGTGTTGGAGCCTGTCTGATTGATATGGGAAAGCCTTCGATATGGTGTAGTTAGGTCGACTAATTTTCCAAATTTTTTAGGACAGATCCTCCAGACACCTTGTCGTCATGTTGTGCAATATGTTATACGGGAAATTATTTATTGTAACTGATGAAAATCTAATGATAATTCGTAACTTCAATGTATTGAATGATTTACAGCTGGGAACATTTACTGCGCCTCTGCTCTTCTCAATATTCATTCGTAAGCTATTAAACGGCTTTGATCGTAAAAATAATCAAAGATATGCACCAGACCAAACGCTACAATAGTCCAGAGCAATCTTCGAAAAATGTTAAATAATGTGCAGCTCTACACCGACAATTGGCGAATGAAAATCAATGCGCAGAAGTGCGAGAGTTGATATCTTCATATTGAAACTTCTTCGGAATCATATCGCAAGATCTGTAACTGTGGGCGAAAACTCCTGGATTTCACAGCCGTTCCACCCCACAGATGGATACAATGAGACTCGTCTCACTTCAGTTTTTGTTCCTCCAGAATCATTCGTTTATACGGACATTAATCGATAAGTTTTTGGTTCTGACGACGTCCCTAACATATATCACACATATAGACGGGTCACTGATTAGAAGATAAAATATCCTCCGAATTTGAGTATACGAGACCAACAATTGCAATGGAGATACTCATTTGCTAGATTCGTTGAGGCTGGATTAGATAAAGCAAATGAACCTAAGTATTGATGGCTAAATGACAATGTCTAAAATAATTTTGGCTACTTTTTCTCTTTTGGTATTTTTCGTTACACAGTTTTGAGCTCAGCTCATTATTGCTACATTTAGTGTTGTTGTTGTTTATTTATGTTAAAAATTAGGGATTGGTTTCAATATTTTGGATAGGTATATATTATGTTTATAGATAAGGTTTAAAGTTTAGGTTAGGAATATTGTGATAGCGTTTATCAGCACAGGGTAGCGCAAAATTAATGACTCTATCGGAAGATGTTATAACTTTTGCAAATGGCATCGTACGTGAATCATATTTGATATTTGTGAATTAGACAGCCTCAGTATACAAACAGACAAGCAATAGATCGCAATACTCCACAAGAGCATGGAATAATTGTGTCGATTTAATTTCGTATCGAAAATCATCAGGAGTGACGAGGCGCGTTCTCTCAAGCAGTTACGTCAATAGGCAAAATCTTCTTTTCTAGGGCCCCGAATATCATGCTCGAACTGCCCTTACATACACTCAAAGCCACTGACTGCGGGGCGTACACGAGGGGGGAGTGATCAGGCCGTATTTTTGAGGACGTGATCGGCAATACGGTCACTGTTACGGGCGAACGCTACAGGCCCATGATAAATGGCTTTTTACTGCCTCAATCACATGAGCGGAGCTTGTGAACATAACGTTTCAACAAGACAGTGCAACCGCTCACACAGTACGAGCCACAATGGATATTGTGAAAGAAGTGTTTCTTGGTCCTGTAATCTCCCGTTTTGGCAATTGAGCATAGCGAGCAAAATCGCCCGATTTAACCATCCCAGACTTCTTTCTTTGGGGCTACTTGAAGTCACGGGCTTAAATGCGATAAAACGGGCACAAATGTGTATCAGCACTGGCGGTAACCACTTGATGGATAAAATCTGTTTCACTAAAAGGAATAATTGTAAAGGTTCAAGTAAGGATTCCCATTACTCAATGTCTTTTTTTTTAATTTATTCTAAAACAGATGATTAATTTTGCGCCACTTTGTATAGGGTTTTCTGTTAGCGTCATAATAATTTCTTATCATTATATATTTGAACGCACCCTTAAACTTTATCAATAAACTTTCATTGTCGAAATGTTAGTTAAAGTCAACATTTTCATATTGGTAAAGTTCACGAACCAGCAATGTTTCGAAGTTATTAAAAATTACTACCGAAATTCTGAGTCGGTTTCATCGAAAAATCTTCTTAAGCGAAGAAGCTCATTTCTGGTTCAATGGCTTTGTTGATAAACGAAATATGCATTATTGGTCAGCAACGAATCCACATGTTACCGTCAATGGAGAGCGCTATCGTTTTATATTGGAAGATTATTTGTGGCCAAAATTGGATGAAACTGACATCAACGATACGTGATTTCAACAAGACGGTGCCACCAGCCACACAGCACGCCTCACAATCGAATGTAAATAAAGTTTTTGATTGAATTTATTAAAATTAGGTTATAAAATATTAGATGCAGGATAAAAGTTCACTGTTGCATTAATATTATAACTAATATATAATAAAGTGTTGTTTTTTTCTCCTTTTTTAACTTAATCATAAAATATGTAAAAAATTTAATTAATTTGAATTTGATATTATTTTTGATTAAATGCCTTTGATTGATAACGTTTGAATTTAGAGAGGACCATTACGTTTTACTACTTGAATTGTTTGGAATTTATTTTGTATTCTTTGAAAATTTATGACGATTAGTATTGAAAAACTAACTCTTCCTACAACTCGACAGTGAAGCAAAACTAGTAGGGCTACAAACCAATGAAAATACATCAAAACTCATGACGTAGTCCATGAAAAATACCTCAAATCCACAAAATATCACAATTGCTGAGTACAGTATCGAGAACGTGGGTGAGTTTGTGTATTTAGGCGCCAAAATAATGAAAACGTTTAATGAAAGAGAGAAATATGCCGAAGAATACAGCTCGCAAATAAAGTATTTTATTCAGTTTTGAAGATCTTGAGGACCAGCTACATACACAGGAAAACATAGCTCCAAATATACAGATCTATGATAACACCTGTTTTATGCTATGGGTGTGAAACATGGACCCTAAGCCAGGCATCCGCAAATATATTGAACGCCTTTGAGCACCGGGTCCTGAGGCGAATAATTTGAGCGAAGGTAGATGGGGACCAAGGCGAATTCGAAACAACCATGAGGTGTATGCAATTTTTAACGAACCAGAGGTCTCAACAATTGTAAGACTGTGAAAGCTGCAATAGACTCGCCACGAATGGATGAGCAACGGATCCCCAAAAAGGTATTCGTTGGGAGAACTGAAGGCCGGAGGCCAGTGGGGAAACCGAGGAAACACTGGTCTGACTCCGTCGATGCTGCTCGGATTTCAAAAATGGAGAATGTGATCAATGGACTGAGATAGTTGGAGGTGCTATTTACAGAAACCGAAGACCCTAAAGGGGCTGTAATAGTACGAAGACGAAAGAAGAGAAAATGAGCTCTACAAAGACATACTAGTTTTGCACCCATCTGGCCATCCGCCTGTCCGTCTATCCATGCGTCACAGGAATTGTCCTCAGAAGCTACTAAAACTGCAAAGTTCAAACTTTTGGTCGACGAAGACACTTCATCGCTGCTCGGATTTTGAAATTAGAGAACGCAGTCAATGGACCGAGACAGTTCGAGACGCTATTTGCAGGAAGCGAAGTTTAAAGAGGGGCTCTACTGCTACGAAGAAGAAGAAGAAGAACCGTGACCTTGACATTAACCTCCAAAGGGCAGTAGGTAATCTTTTTAAGGGGTTTGCACCAAAATTCAAAGCCCTATTGCAATCATGACCTGTATCCGTCTGTCCGTCCGCCCGTCCATCTGTATGTCACAGCACTTTTTCTCCGAAACCGTAGAAGCTACAGCCATGAAACTTTGTGGAAAGGTCAGAAGTGGTGACTTCCTGAAAGTTTTGGGGTGGAAAAATTTTTCAAAGGGGTTTGAAGGGGGCTTCTCTATATAGGGAGGTGACCCGTTTAACACAATTTTCATCGTTGGCATTCGAATGGGGTGTCATTAGAAAGGTCTTAACGAGATGTTTTCAAAACGAGTCTTAAAGTCCTTTATCGGTACTGTGGGGTGCAGGGGAAGGGAAAATGTTCGAACTTTTCAGCTAGTGCTATCAGTAATCGTAAAACAAAATAATGGCTGTTTTAAATGCGAAGATTGAATAATTTGGAGTCATTTTTCTCCAACTTCAACGCTTAAAGTGCAGCTTTTAACACTTGATTCAATTTAATGAATGATTGAAGATGAGTATCTACAATCAATACTCTAGGTGAAACAAGCCGAGGAGGTAGGAGGAAGCTCCTAACAGAAGGGCTTTGTAACCATTCTAGGGTTCGAAAAAACATTTCTGATACCATTAATCGATGATTACAGTACAGAGGAGTGGCCCCTGAAAAAAAATTTCACCAGAGATAGCCAATATGAGTATCAAATGAAAGGTATTTATGAGAGCTTTTCAAAACAGTTTTTAAACTGACAGTTTTTGCTTCAGTGGGGGCACAGGCGGGGAAATACACGAAACAAGTGTTTTCCCCCTGGCGATTGGACACCTGTGATATTAAAAAATCTGAAAAAAATTATCAACGGAGAAATTCATGAGTACAACAAACAAATACCTCAGTAGTAAAAATTCGTTCAACTTTGCTAACAATAGTATGATCTTCGAATTTCACATTTTCTCCAATAAAATCGTATAGATGATTTTAAACCCAACAAAATTCAATATTTAAGTAGCCTTACACAAGGTGATAGTACTTTGTAAGTTTGATGAAATTTTTATCATATTCACGAAAGTTATATCTATTTGAAATTTCTCCAATTACAACAACAATAACACACTATTTTGGTATTTTATGAACTTTCCATCGACTCAGACCCTGCAGTTTTGATTTGATCTTCTTAAAATTTTCAGATAAGATCGATAACATGAATGCTTTTGGGATTTTATGATTTGAGTGATTTTTGTTAGTTGAAAATGGAGAAACAATGGATTTTCTTGTAAATAAGCAGAGCTCTTTGACATACTTCTTGATTTTATTCGTTGCTAGTCACATTAGCGGAGGTATGTCTACCCAACTTGTTAATTTTGAAAACAAATTTTCAAACTACTAATCTATAATATTCTTTCAAGAAAATAGTTCTTTTCCTGAAATTCACTCCATGCGAGCCATATGAACTTTTGTTTTGGTTTTAATCCAAAGATAACTGAACAAGTATTGCATTCCCGACAAATCAATTATTTTTTGACATTATCTTGATCTAAGTATTTAAGGTATTATATAGTAGCGTAATTGTAGCCAGTCACTGCATAAGATTTATTATACAGGTGCTTCCTAACGCAAGAAGAAATGCTATCTTATCCAGAAAAATACAAGGGTCACCAATATTAATCACACATGTGGTTTCGTGTTCTTTTACCTTTTTCAATGATCAAAAGTTTGTAGGCTTAAATCTATGTATTGGGCAAATTGCATTATCGTTTGAGATTAGATGTTAAATGGTATATAATCCGTTGGTTGCATAGATTATGGAAAAAGTATAAATAGATCCTTTTCACATCAATAAATCTGTGATAGTAAATGTTTTGAATTGAACACCTGCTTATTTTTGATTTGAAAAAAAAATGAAATATTTAGTTTTTATCTTAGTTTGTTTTTTGGGGATAGCTTCAGCCACTGACGTCAGTATTTGTACGTGAAATAAGATTTTGTATTTATTTTATTCGTTTAAAATTATTAAAAATATCTTTTTTTATTCACAGGCCCAGAAAAACCGTTTCCAGATGCTGTCAGAATTGAAGGATGTGATAAACCACCATGTACAGTTGTGAAAGGAAAGGCCATCATCTTTCAACTGGATTTCATTGCAGGTTTGTTTGATCTTAAAAAACGATGTCTCCATCACAAAGTATTGCAGACTTGGCAGTTTAAACTCAGGTGAAGACACAAATTTGTAACCGTAGTTGCTTTTGTAGTAATATTATAGTACGTTTCCATAGTAGGCTAGAGTCCAGTCCCAGATATCTTACTTTCCTTTTTAGGTAAAGTTGTTCCATTTGAGTTTAGTAATTTGAATGTAGAATCTTTGTACTTCCTCGTCAAGAGCAATAGATCAGTTCTATTGGAGTTAATATGAAGGCCACGCTTTCGACAAAGAGTAAAGAATGTCTCAGATGGCTATGGTCACACCGCACAAGTACGCAAAGGACCCGATAGGAGTTCTTTATGTTACGAATGCGGTGAAATGGGACATAAAAGAAAAGAGTGTACGAAAGAGGTACACTGTATTCTTTGCAAGGATGCTGATACAAGACATGATTTTGGACACGTCTCGGGATCAGGAAAATGCCTGGTTTTCCAGAAAGCCCTAGCCAAGGCGAAATTAGAACTTCGGTGACCCACATCCTGCAGCTAAACCTACACCGCAGCTCAACCGCCAAAATCTGCTTGAGCAGTTTGCGAGGGACACGAAAGCCGACTTTTTGCTGCTGAGTGAGCAACACCATGATAAAAGTTCAGCATCATGGCATCCTGATGAAACTGGTATTGCCGCCATCTGGGTTTGGAACAGTGATTTCCAGGCGGAGAGCTGTGGACGTGGGGATGATTTTGTGTGGGGTTGGTGCTCAGAGACCACATTCTTTAGTGGGTACCAAGCCAAGCTTAATGCTTTGAAGGGCGCTGTCTCAAACTCAGACGGGAACGAGCAATCGAATGGGGCATGCCTCAAACAGATCCATGGGGAAAACGAATTCTAGAAATGGCGCCCAGGACGGCGCTCGTCATACTAAACACCAGAAATACGCCATATTGGCTGTGAAGGAACCATAACAGACGTGACATTCGCTTCGGAGTCCTTAGTACGGAGGATGCGCAACTCGAGAGCATTAGAGGACTACGCTAGTGATCATCAGAGCATTCTGCTTGAGATAAGCGATGTTGTCTCCCGACGTCCGTGCTCTCGGCTTTCTACAATTGGATGGAACATCGGAAGGATGGACGTTGAGAGGTTCATCGAGGTGCTCACAGCAAGTGCCCCGCTGCAGGGAGATCTGGAGGGGACAGAAAAATTGGCAGCTCAAGACGTGGTGAACTCAACTATGAGCGCCATCACGACTGCTTGCAATGCTTTTATGCCCCGTCAAAAACCCCGGCATGGCAAGCCCCAGTGTACTGGTGGTCAACTGAAATCGCTGAAAAACGAAGGAAGTGTCACAAGCTTCGGCGTGAGGCCCAATGGGCGTGGAACCGTGACGAGGCAAGCAACCGTGCAGCAGCATATAAGTCGGCCAGGAAATGCCTTCGCGAATTGATTAAGAACAGCAAGGCTCGCTACTGGCAAGATCTAGAGGACAATATGAACAAGGATCCCTTGAGCACTGGCTACAAGCTAGTTATGCGGAAGCTTGGTGCCCTAAGGAAACCTTGTATACATGATGCAGAAAAGATATACAAATCTGTGATAAGACCTGTGGTTTGCTATGGATGTGAATCGTGGACTCTAGCCCTAGCATCCGCAAATATACTGAGCGCCTTCGAGAGATGTGCCCCGAGGCGAATAATCGGAGCAAAGCTAGAAGGGGACCAATGGCGAATTTAATACAACCATGAGCTGTATGAAATTTTTGACGAACCGGAGGTCTCAACGATTATAAGACTGTGAAAGCAGCAATGGGCTGGCCACATAAATCCTATGGATGAACAACGGATATCCAAAATGGTATTCTTTGGGAGAACTGAAGGCTGAAGACCAGTGGGAAAACTGAAGAGAAGCTATTCTGACTCAAACGACGAAGACAGTTCATCGCTGCTTGGATTTTAAAATTATTGAATGCGGTCAATGGGCCGAGACTGTTGGAGGCACTTGTGGTAGGAAGGAGAAGCTTGAGAGGGGTTGTAGCGTTACGGAGAAGGAGAAGAAAATGTGCAAATTTCTTCCGAATATTTAATTCCTTAATTACCTATTTATATTGAAGTTTGTGCCCGCTTGATTCTTCATACTAAACATAATTTTACAAAACCCTACTAAAATATCGCCCTGTCTGTCCGTCTGTCCATCCGTCCATGTTTCACAGCAATTTTTCTCGCAAACCACTTAAGCTAGAAACATCAAATTTTGTCTTCAGGTGTAAAGTGGAGCTCTCTGTAAAGTTCAACCACATGAAAATTTTATAAGAGATTTAAGGGAGATCTTTTCTTTTAAACGTGCACATCTCTTTGACATATTTATTGACTTCATCGGTGCTGGTGACTGCATTTCGGAGAAGTTTTTTTTGTTTTATGTCCCTGAAGATGGACCCAGTCATTAGGATTGAAATGTGGATGAGAGGATACATTGGGATTCCAATTCCACCCGGTCGCACTAGTTTTCAGCTATGTGTTAGCTTCTTTCTTGAAAACAGGAAGATAACTTGTATCATCAGTTGATGTGGGCAGAAGTTATTAACCTCCTTTCAGCTTCAGTCTGGCCAAATAAACAAATCTTTCAATTCGTACGGACGATATTTAACATTTCTAGTACACTTTGCGCTGACGGGACAAACTCGCCCCATGAAACCGCTGACAGCTAACTTGCAGCGAGCGTACGCATCGTTAGGCAAGGTCATTCTAGCGAAATCTGAATCCTTGTTGAGATAGTTACCAACCACTGTTATCTTTAATGGGCTTTACGTACCCTAATATAAAATCGCCACATCAAACTTTTGCTATTTCTCAGCTGCCAATTTTGCGAGAGCGTGAGTTTCTCCGGAAAACGCCATCAATTCTATTCAGAGTCCAATAAACATTTTTCTGGGCTCTACAAGCCGAAAGAGAGGTGGTTTTAAGTAGTTGACGCGACACCTGTAGTAACTAACGAAGACTCCTAAACCAGCTTAATACCCACTCCTTGTAGATTACTCCCAGTGCGTTCGGGCATTTTCCTCTTTGTAGTGTTTCGCTTCATGCCTTTGGAACTGTGAGAAATGGAACAAGGCAAAAATATAGTACTTCCAGTTATATGTGTAACAGGCGAAAAACTTCTTGTCCTAAATCTATCGACAAAGTTACAGACAACAGGACAGCGGATCATGGAGCCAAATTTCTAGCTATTTCTCCTTTGTTTAACTGCATAATTCCATAATTAGGGCTTTTGGGGCTGACAGTTGCTCTCTCTTTAACTTTAGATGTGGTTTGTTATGGGAAAATCCCGTTTTCTCAAGCTTTAATTTTGATTTGTTATTTATGTAATTTTGAAATAAACAGGTATTGCAATCAAACTCATATCCATGTAGTCACACTAATGATAGCATAGTTGTCTTTGTAGAGCAAATTGGCCGCCACTGTTTTTTTAGTTTAGAGATGATAAGCTAAATTTGAAGCCATTCCCAACCCTGATTTGACTCTTTTGCTTGCGCGTCAGTAGATTTGGTCCCACGTACTAAAAGCATCAGCCCAGTGCATACGAGGTGTGACAATTAAGTAATGAGACTGATTTTATTGCCGCGCTTGTGGTAAACCTGTGACCTTGAAATTCCTTCTGGCATTTTTCTCCTCTTCATTGATATATTTACCATCGCTCTAGCTTGTTTAGTTCGCCTGCTGTGTCGTGTTTAGTAGACGTGTGTTGGTGACGCTTCACGATAAAATTTTCTACCAGATTGGGTGAAACAGCTTCGGAAACGTACGCTAAAATTGTAAAAGTGCATGGTGATCGTGCTCTTAGTCGCGCCCAGGTGTTTTGATGGCATAAAGAGTTTAAGGAGGGGCGTGAAAGCGTGGAAGACGAGGCGCGAAGCGGGAGACTAGCCGAGGTGCCAACTGACGCAAATGCGTAGCGTGTGCGCGCCCTAATCCGTGAACATTAGCGTTTAACAGTTCGAATGTTGGCCTCAAAACTGTGTACGAACCGTGAAAGAGTCAGACAAATTTTAACCGACGATTTTGGGATGAAAAAGTTGTGCGTGAAGTTGATTCCGAAGAACCTTTCTGAGGAGCAAAACCAGCATCGAATGACCGTTGCATCGCGGAAGACTGTTTGGAATAAGTGGAAAACGATCCCACGCTACTTGATCGAGTTATTACAGGCAATGAGAAGTTAAAGGAACCCATTATGAGTCGATTACGGACATCCAAGCGGCCGGGACGAGGGTACTCGCGGACATCCCAGTCGAAGCGTTCCAGAAATGTTACGAAGCATGAAAAATGCGCTGGAATCGTTATATAGCTGCTCAAGGGGACTACTTTGAAGAGGATGGCAGTGTTGTAGAATAATTTTTAAATAGACGGTTTTCATGGAATCAATCTCATAACTTAATTGTCACACCTCGTATGTCATATGGAGGGCCAGAGAATAGTCCATTAACAACTGGTAGGTCTTGCGTTTGCTGATGCCAGAAGTTGGACAACACAACATCTCTCACTCTCTCTCTCTCTCTCTCTCTCTTTGCACCACCAAAACATCAAGTAGAAATATAGGAGGGATGCTATACGTCAAGGCGATCTATTTATGTGGGCTCAATGACTATCTCTACCAATGCACTTTGATGTGGGCTCACTTCAGCCAGTAGTGGCCCATTGCTTTATCGCAAGTAAATGGACACAACATTTTTATCATGAAGATCACCCTGAACTCTTAACAAACTGTATAATTCTCTTTAAATTTTATTTTGATTAAGTAGGAGCCGAGAAACTGCATTCTTCTCCATAAAAAGTCAGCCACTTGCATAAGAGGTGAAGAAGTGTTTCCTCTTTTTCGTTGCATTTACAACTCTGACAGAAGCTCACCGGCACCGCATACCTACAAATTAGCAATGCCGAGTTAAGATGGAGACCATTATTTGGAGGGACTCATTTTCGACTTGAAGAAGCTCCATGATATGACTGCTGTCATAAGTTGCCTTTAACTGTCTTGCGATTGCGCAGAAAGATTCGTTTACCCAGGCTTTATCGCTTTCCAATCAGAAAATTACAAGACACCTCCTCAGAAGAGAAGCTGCTTTTGCCAGTTCGTCTGCTTCACGGTTTCCCTTAATGTCCAGAGAGTCAAATAAGCTGCACCTTTAGATGTTTCAGCATATCGGTGAAAGATGTATAGCACTTGAAAACAAGCTTTGAGGAGGTCTGACTTTTAGGAAGGGACTTTACAGTCGCTGGGTTGTCACTTAAATTACAAATTTTCACTCCAAATATCTGTTTACATAACAACCAGTTGACCGCTTCACGAATCGCCAGAACTTTTGCGTGGAAGGCACGATAGTAGTCTAGCTAGCAAGCGTACTAGAAACTTTAAGTTGAGATCAGCAGCAAATACGGCAGCCTTCAAAAAAGGGTTGCCATCGGTGCCTAGTTCTACTGTATCGGTTTCTGCATCTAGTTCTGCGGATATTTCATTAGCCCATTCACATCTTATAAGGATTTGAGATGCTTGGGCGATAATATAATCGATGCCTGTAGGATTAAATATACCCTAAATCAAGATTTTAGAAAGGCTGAAGTCTATCCTATACCATGGTTCACCGCAATGTAACCTTGTTATTGTACACTATGAGCGAAAGCTAATAAAATAGCACTAGGAGTGCTTTTGTAGGGGTAGTATGGAGTGCCTCTGTCATTAACAAGGCTTTCACACCCTTTTTCTATCACCTTTTGATTTACTGCCTTAATAAAAGAAGGCCATCAGAATACTGCCCGTACAACATGTTCGGTTCTACTATGGTAGTGTAAATCCAGGTGATGATACGAGGTTGTAGCCCCCAAGTTACTATTATAGCAATTTTGAAGCTATACAGAACCCCCAATGCCTTGCGTACCCTTTTGGCAATATTATCTTTCCATAAAAGTTTATAATCCAGCATTTCCCATATTAACTATATCATGCATTTCCTGAGAACATATTCAGCATAATATCATTTAATTTTTTATAACAAATTTTTTCGTAGCGTGATCGATAACCTATGTCGTCAAAATTAAGCCGAGCGTAGAGATAGTCTTTTTAACTTGAAATCATAAAAAAATTTATTTTTACTTAATATCATTGAATTCTTTCAGGTGGCTTGCTTTCCAAACAAAAGCTGTATCCGGCAATAATATAATAGAACTTTAATCTACAGGGTTTCCCGTCAAAAATCTATACACTAATGTGCGAGCAACAGTGGCTGGAATCACAGTGAATTATCCTCTACCTGAAGCGCAGAAATATGCATGCAACATGTTATTGCATGGGAGCTATTGCCCTATATATCGCGGTGAGGATGTAACATATGAATTTGCTTTTGAAGTTGCAACCTTTTATCCTGAAATTGCACTCAATATTGAAATCAGCTTAAAAGATGAGTATGACGAAACAATGACTTGCTTTAAAGTTGACATTCAAGTTGTAAAAGGAACGTAATTAAAAAAATTTAATCAGTAATTTTTGAATTAAATCTTATATTTTTTGCTTATGTCCTATAACCCATTATGATACATCCATTAATTTCCATTCACTTTAATGTTGATACCCATAATGACTACCATTTAAATAATGGAAATTTAATATCTGTGTACATGTACTTACAATGAATATTTATAACGGCAAATACACTTATTTTCATTTTCGCACTCGATTGACCTTTTCCAACCGCACAACTCGATGTCATTTTCAATTCAACGTTAAAACGAGCCTGTACACCACCATTTACGTTTTTTCTGTGGAGTTTTTCATTTCGGAAAAAATGCATGTTTACAAACTGCACATGCTATAGTGCACAACAGCTGCAATCGATTTTTTTGCTCCACCTAAAAGAATTTCTTCAGTTCAGTAAAATTGCAAACAGCAAATGAATGACTGCTATAAAACATATGAACATTTCTATGCATATGAAGTGCATATTGCATACGTATCCACATATATGCGGGCATGTGGAAGATTTACAATACTGGTATGGTAATGTTTTCCGCAAGGACCATGTCCTATCTTAACATCTTGATCTTCTGAATAGGAAAACTAACAGCAAATAAATAACATTAGCGATAAGAAAAAGCCAAAGGAAAAAATTGTAGCATTAATCAGTTGCAAAAACTGAAATATGGTTGGAAAATGTATAAATATTGTCATTTTCATTGAAATGGCATGCAGCTGTTGGACAACAGCTGCTAATTTTTTTCAAATTCAATTCTTTAAGGAAAAAAACTAGATGATTTCGCAAGGCTGCGTGAATTTTCTAAATCTTTTTCAATATCATATTTGCTGTAGAAGATAACCTTCGTAATACCCTTATGAATGATCATTCGATCTTTAGGCTTGCGTTCAAACTAAAAGGATACATATTAAGATAAGAATATATTTTAGAACCAACCGAAAATTAATTTCATAAATATTTGAGTTGGAAGTGTTATGCAGTAATGCCATCAAAATTCTTGATTGTTGGCAGGGAAACACCTGCGAGTTTTTCATCTTTTAACCGAGTGAAAACTAACTAGAAAAATCAGACTTGTATTTTAAGCAAATAAGTTTAGATATCTCCCATTAATTTTATTGTTACAGCTAATGATGATAAATTAAAATTTTGTAAACTAAAGGGCTTTCCAATAAGAGGTGTTATTTTGGATAGCCCACTATTTCAGTAGATGTCACTTTTGAAGCTGTCATTTTATGACATTTGAGAAGCAAAAACTACGTCATTAATAAAAATGGGACGGTACACGCTTCAACAATGCATTGAAATTATTGAAATTCACTATAAAAATGGTGAAAATTTGGAAGAGACGGTTCGTAAAACTCGAACATTTTTGGGTCGTCGTGAAGCACTTTGTCGGACCGCAATACAGAAATTCGAGCTGTTGGGACAATTTAGTGATGTGAAGAATAAAACCCGTGCACGTCACTCTAGAATAGCCGAGAATATTGCTGCTGTAGCCGAAAGTGTTGAAGAAAACCAAGGTTTGTCCATTCCTCGTCGTTCTTTGGAATTATGTATTCCACAAACGTTATTACACCGTATTTTGCATAAAGATTTGGGTCTTTAGGCTTATAAAGTTCAGTTAACACAAGAACTCAAGCCGGTCAATCATCAACAACGTCGTGTCTTTGCTGATTGGGTCCTTGAAATGCATGAAAATGATCCGGAAATCATCTTGAGTGATGAGGCCCATTTCCACCTCGGTGGCTTTGTCAACAAGCAAAATTGACGCATTTGAGGCTCTATCCCCAACGTGTGACTGTTTGGTGTGGTTTATGGTCCGGCAGAGTCATTGGACCTTAATTTATCGAAAATGAGACAGGAGCAACAGTTACGGTGAATGGATTGCGCTATCGAGAGATGATTAATGATTCTTTATGGCCAAAATTGGATGGTATTTATCTGGACAACGTTAACTTTCAACATGACGGCGCTACGTGCCACACAAGCAACGAAACCATTGATCTTTTACGTGAAAAGTTTCGGGAATTGGCAGGAGATAGGAATTACCTGAAGTACTTTTGGATGAAGAGCCTTGGTGAATTTTTGCAACATCATCAAAGGTAGACCAATGGTTCCTAATCGACCATATTCTGATCCAACAACGTTAGGCCCCGAGCACACTTGACGTTTGTACATAACGAGGAGCCAATTGTGACTCAGATCATTACTTGATCAAACAAACCTATCATATATGTGGTATGTTCAAGGCGTATTCGGCGAAGACCAACCCTCTACAAAAATTCAACATTGAAACGCTCCAAACGGCGTCTGTGGCCAAAAATCCTCCCATCGTATCAGACACATAGGTGAAAACAAGTAATGAGCTCTGGAGGAAAGTGATAGCGCAATTAAGATCGTGGCAGAACAGACGATCGAACACCAGGCCCGGCGCATAAGAAATAATTGAATCCGCCAAATAAAAAGAATCAGCGTATAAACAATATTTAGGTAGACAAACTAGGATGGAGAGAGAACACGACTAAAATTTCAGAAGAGGAGCGAATAAGAATTAAGAAAAGAAAATACTATGATGACCAATTGAGAAGCATCGATGTAGGTCTAGGGAGCAAGAACACAAGACAAGCATACAAAGTAGTGAAAAACCTGAAATGAGGTTATCAGCCCAAGGCCACGCTACCAACTCTGGAAGAAGTATATATTCCACCATCAAAGCATAAAATCATAAGAAAGCGCCGGACATGATTGATATTTTAGTGGAGCTCATTAAATATGGAGGCAGTGAACCTCAGAAAGCCATCTAAAAAGTCATCGAAAACATTTGACAGCAAGAACAAACGAGTGAAACAAATCACTTATACTCCCTACCGCCAAAAAATGTTCACCTTTTTTGTGGATAGGGAGTATAATTGATTGGCTTCACTCGTTCGGCATTTCTTCTTGTTGTCAAATGTTTTGAATGACTTTATAGATAGCTTTCTGAATATAGTGTGTAAGCTACTATATAGGGGCATATCAATGCTTTTTACGGCTACAAAATGTTTTCAAAGATCTAAGAAAATCAAATCAGATCAATTGCCAGCAGCATTATTGGGGAGTATCAAAGTGCTTTTAGAGCAGGTATATCGACAAAAGACGGATTTTTTACAGTCAAGCACATATTTGAAACGTGCTGGGAGTTCAACATAGACGCACATCAAATTTTCGTTGACTTTAAGCAAGCATACGACAGTATTAATCTTAACGTACTGTACAAAATAATGATTTGCTTCGGTATCACAGCCAAATCAGTCTGTCTTACCAAAATGACAATGACATCGATGACCTCCCAAGTCCGCATCGATAGCTAACTCGCCGATGCATGTAACAACCACGGAAGTCACCGCAGTTGCAGACATTAAATATTGGCAGAGGGGTGTGTAGCCCGGGGTGGCATGCTGAGGCCGGCTAGCGCTCAGTCGTGTCGTGGGTCTTCCGGGACACCCTCTGCTCGTGCTGAGCCACCTTACATATAAATACTAGCACATAGGGAAAAGGACGGGAAAGGGGAGGTCATTTTGAGAAATGAAAATTTTTAAAAAAACTTAGTAAAACATGGCCGTTTATTGAATTCAAAAAAAAAAGAAATTTACAAGTTCAACAAAAGAAATGTATCAATCAAAACAAAAACAAACAGACCCCTCAATAATTTTCTTTTTAATGCAAAACAAGCTATTTAAGATTTTAATCAAAAGAGAAATAGTCAATTTCAATAAGCTGGGGAAAAAAATGTAATGAATAAAAAGATTTAAAAAAAGTAAGAAACAAGGAAAAACAAATATTAACTATTACTTACCCTCTTCTTTTTCCGTGGATCTCCGAGCGCTCGGCGAAGAACGCAAAAATAAAGAGGTGGGGTCACTGCAAAATTTAATTGACGTTACTTTCAAAAAATATTAAATGCTGATAAGCGGCCACTTCATCAAAATTTTTAACTCGCTCGTGATTTCCCGTTAATACCGTCTTAATTGATCTTCACTTCATTTAATAATTCGCAGAAGTTAGTTCATATTTCCGTTTGTTGGGAAATTCAACCCCCACAGTAATTCACACTTATTGCATACGTTAACCGTTTTTATTTGTATACAAATTTGTATTGCCCACGAGAAAATTACAGTTCCTAACTTCACTTTAGGATCAGAAGGTGATCAAATATATCACTTATCACCATTCACACTATCTAATTATCGTTTTTTTTTCTTTGTTGTTTTGAGTTTTATTTCCACTACTTGTATCCACTAATTACTTCTTCATCCGTATCCAACCACTAGAAGAAACGGTTTTACTATCCAAATCTTTTCTTCACTCAACTGTTTCCTTTCCTAACCCTTAAAATTTCCACTGCACTCCAACGTATTTAATCAATACTTTAAAATTCACCTTGACTTCAACCACTTTTTATTCCCCGAGTTTCCCAAAAATAAAACTTTCTCATGAACTGCCAACGAATTTCACTCCTCCAAAAGCCAAAAACTGACTGCCCCAATCCCAACCACTTTCTTTTCACCTTTCACCTTTCTCCCATCCGATCCCGCAAATCAAATTCTTTTCCAATTACCGCTGTCGCATCTGGGTAACGTAATCGAAGTTCATTACACTTCGATTCCGCTACCCACACATCTTTTGGTCCGTATCGACAATCACAATAGTTTCCATTGACTTGCATATATGGCAATTTACATCCCCAAGAATCGCTTGATTGAATGTAAATTGTCACACATACGAGTACATTACGAAAACTATTGATTTTGCCGATACCCCAAAAAGAGTGCTTCCGTGCGCCCGGGGGAACTTGAACTCAGGGTTCCAGCAGTCGCACGGTCGAAACTCGCGACGTATCCGATGGAGCTATGCCTTATCGATCTCCCATTCATCAGATAAGCAACTTCAACAATTATCTGGGCATGAGATTGAATTTTGTTAGTTGGGAAACGTGAATTAATTTTCGTTAGTAAGAAAAATAAAATTTGTTAATGGGAACTAGAGAATAGAATTTGTTAGTATGAAGGAAGGAATTAGGTTTTGTTAGGAAGAATGAATAGAATGAAATTTTGTTAGTGGGAATTAATGTAGGGAGTGTTGTTAGTGGGAAAATTGAAATTATTAGTAGGTATTATTTTTTGTAGTTGTTAATAAGGAAAAAGGGTAGTATTGTGATGATGGGGGAGTAAAAATTAAAGGGAAAATGGAAACATGTAAAAAAAAATAAATAAATTTATGGAGGAAAAGGTAGGAATGCCCAAAGGAAGGTGGAAATATTACGGCAGCAATTTGAAGTTGCGAATGGGAGAAAGCTGGTACGCCGGAATTCGCAACAATCGTGGGGACGACCCAGACCCTGAGTGTCTCATTCAGCCGGGCAAACAAAGACGGTCGGCAGGGGTAACTATGAATCGGATCGGATGTCTTTAGCGTGAAAGGTCCCAAGCAGCTTACCGGATTCATCCTCAAGTTCATAAGTAACTTGCCCAGTACCGCGGCGAACCACTGCAGGAACAAATCGTGGAGCGAATTTAGCCGCAAAACGATCGGCTGCATTGCTCACGGCGAAATTCCGCACGAAAACTTTCTGACCTTGAAGTAGCTCACGGGGGCGAGCCCGAAGGTTGTAACTTTGAGCTCCCTTCCGGTAGGCTTCTGTCAGCTTAGCTCGGACACGGTCTTGTACAGCTCGCAGACGATCACTGTTTGAACTTAGCTGTACTTCTCCATCCTCAAAAGCGTTCAAGCTTCTAAGGAGGGCGTACTCAGTGCCATGCTGGATAGGGTGGTATCCGAACATGAGGAAGTAAGGCGAAAATCCTGTGGATTCATGAATCACCTTGCGGAAGGCAAAACACGATTCCGGAAGATTCTCGTCCCACCTGCTATGATCGGACCCTATGTAGGCTCTGATGGCGTTCAATGTCGACTGGTTTGACCTCTCCGAGGCATTCGCTTGCGGGGAATGGTATGGAGTGAAGCAGTGCTGCACCCCATAGTCACTCATAAGCTTAGCGAATACCTTGGAGACGAACTGCACCCCATTGTCCGAGTGAAGCCATTCGGGAACTCCGAAGGTCAAAAAGATTTCGCGCTCCAAATATCGCACGACTGATTCCGCAGTGGCTTTAGCCATGGGTTTGAGCCATATGAACTTGCTATAATGGTCCAGGACCACAAACAATTGAGTATTCCCGGATTTTGAACGAGGGTATGGACCCATGAAGTCCACAAACAGGCGCTGCATAGGTCTCGTCGAGTCTCGTGATGCGCCCATAGGAGGTCTCAAAGTGGAATTCGAAGGCTTGACCTGTTTGCATGTTGAACAGCCCTGGATGTGCTGAATAACATCTTGACGCAAACGAGGCCAATAATAATATCTTTGTAAGACTTCCGTGGTCTTACGAATTCCACAATGAGAGCCCCGGGGATCATCATGAGCTCGCACTATAAGAGCCTGTTGGTAGCCCTCAGGAACCCATAATTTTGTTCGGGGGATATCTGTAGCCAGCGTTACAGGGGAACCAGAACCGATGTACACTCGGCCATCAGCAAGGTGCAAATTCTGAAACTTATCAGGTTGCTTCAGGATTTGCTCCTTGAGATGTTCGTACTCGGGCTCCTGAAATGCAGACTGAGGTATCAAACCATCAATATGTGTGTGCTCCGGGAGGCAAGCAATGAGCGAGGCCACCCGCTCGTCCTGCGAGCAAGATCTCGATAACGCATCTGGTACAACGTTAAGAGCACCTTTGCGGTGTTCAATCTGGAAATTGAACCCTTGTAATTTCAGACTCCAGCGAGCCAATCGACCAGAAAGGTCCGACTGCTGCATCAGCCATTTAAGACTGGCATGGTCGGTTATGATGGTGAAGGGCAACCCTTCGATATATGCCCTGAATCTCTTTACACTCTGCACCGCAGCTAAGCATTCCAACTCAGTAATGCTATAGTTACGTTGCGCAGCGTTGAGCTTCATCGACATATATGCAATTGGATGTTCTCCACCTTCATCGTCCTTCTGGAACAAAACACTTCCAATACCCACTGTACTTGCGTCACACTGGATATAGAAGTGCTTCGTAAAGTCAGGGTTAGCCAGCACTGGAGCAGAAATCAGCAATTGCTTCACTTTATTGAAGGCACTATTGGCGGAAGCAGACCACTTGAAGGCACGTTTGCCCTTTAGCAAATCCGTTAGAGGGGCCGTAACCGAGGCGAAGTTTGGAATAAAACGCCTGTACCATCCTGCCATGCCCATGAACCGTCTCACGTCTTTGGCCGTTCGGGGTTCAGGATAGGAGACTATACCTGAAACCTTCTCCGGGTCGGTGCGCAGGATACCATCACTCACTACGAAGCCAAGATATTTGATCTCCTTCTTGACAAACTTGCTTTTTTCAACATTGATGGTCAAGTTGGCGTCCCTGAGCAGTTTTGCAACAGTACTCAGGAGCTCCAAGTGCTCATCAAATGTTGAACTTGTAACAAGCAGGTCATCTAGGTAAACAAATACCTTGTCCTGCAGCTCATGCGGTATTACTTTATGCATCAACCGACACATCGTTTGGGGAGCATTACACAAACCGAACGGCATGACCTTGAAATGGTACAAGGGCCTGCCAGGGACAGTAAAAGCCGTTTTCTCCTTACTTGCCTCATCCAATGGTATTTGCCAAAAGGCATCCTTCAGGTCCAAGATGGTAATGAACCTGGTACTCTGCAACCGTGCCAAAAGACCTTCAATCAGTGGCAACGGATAGGCGTCCTTAACAGTCACCTCGTTGAGGCGTCGAGCGTCAAGACACAAACGCACCTTGCCGGGTTTTCTGACAAGGGTCACAGGCGAACTCCACGAACTCTGACTTTCCTCTATTACCCCCAAAGACAACATACGATCGAGTTCGTCATACAACAGTTTCTGTATAACAGGCGAGACAGCATAATGCCGCTGCTTGATGGGTCGAGCAGAACCAGTGTCGATGTGATGAGACACGAGACTGGTCCTACCCAAGCCTTTCTCATTATACGACGGAAACTGTTGTTTGACGAAGTCCAGTCGTTGCTGATCTTTTGGAGACAAAAGATGGAATTCAGGGCTCTGAAGCTCCGACGCCGCTTCGATAGCGTTGACCTGGATTGGTGCTATTTTGAAGAGATCCCAGAAGTCAATTCCAAGATACACTGCATGTGTCAAGGAAGGAACCACCAGGAATCTCATCAATTTAGTGGTTTTATTAAATTGAACCAATGTGGTGACGTATCCCAGAACTGGATCCTTGTGCCCTGATGCAGTCTGAACATGAGCATGCATGGTATGCATATGCAAACCCAAATCCGACAGCAGGTCCAAGGCTCCGGCTCCGAGGATACTAACACTGGCTCCGCTATCAAGCAAGCCCGTCAATTTGCGACCCTTGACGGAAATCTCTGCGTAGGGCCTATTGTCGCCAGGAGTTGCAACAATTGACTCCACGCAGGCACGCTTCAAGAGACGCCTGGCGAAGAAATATCTCCAGGATCTCCGAAAGCGATCCCGAAAAGGTCGTGCTCTAAAACTAGCGGGTGACTCACGATCATCGCCCGCCTTTCCATTACTTCCGGAGATATCAGGGAAGCTACCTGGGACAGGTGGGCGGTGGGTTGAAATTAGCTGACAAAGTGTGCCAGGGCGTTGGAAGTGGGGAGAAGAGTTGGCAAGAGGGAAAACAATGCGGGTATTAATAGACGTAGGTGTCAGTCACTGAAGACGTCTGAGCTCTGGATCCACATTCGTGGCCACATCTACACGCTCATATGGCTGGGTGAGATTTGCCCGAGGAAACGATATTTCCTTATGCACCGGGGTTGTTTTGGAATTGCAAGCATTGCAGTGAGGCTTGGTAACTCCTTCCTTCCCACAACCAAAACAAAAAACGTGTCTGATGGGGGAAGCACAATCAAAAAAATTATGGCCTAAATCCTTACAATTCCAGCATATCCTAAATTGTCTTCGTTGTTGATGGTCCGAAGACAAACCAATTTTCGGTTGGGATGCTACCGCTTGAACCTGAGGAGTCTCAAGGAGAAGGCATTGATTGGGTTGCGCAAGCTGAGTTGGTAGATCGCATGCTGTCGAATTACGAACATTTCGCCAATTTAAGGGTTCCTCGTTACCGACATTTTGGTCACAATTCGGAGAATACGGTTTATCGTATATGTCCCAGTCCATCAGGTTTTCCGGAAGTCGTACGGAATGCACACCTCCCACCGCACGTCTTTCGAACAGCCTGCGCCGGGACTCTACGTCCCTCCACGTATCCTCGGTGCGACAGCATCTTCTGACCAACTCCTTAGTGGACGGAAAGGTCAGACCTGCCAGGTGATCCTGAAGCCGTGGGCTCATATTTTTGGATACGATGCATTGCAGATCGAAATCAAGAATAGGCACTTGGAGTTGTAATGACAGTGCTTCCAGGGATTCATAGAATTCGATGAATCTTTCCCCGGGACGCTGAAGACGACCGTGCATTGTACGACGAATATCGTCATCAGTGTGATGTGGTGAAAACCGCTCCATCACCTCGCATTTGAATCTTGGCCAGGTCAGATTCTCCCGAAAAATGTCACGAACCTGCCAGTACCACTGTTGTGCTGCTCCTTTCAGAAGCACATGTAGATCCCTCATCAAATCTCGGTCTGACAGGTTGTAATCGCTGGCCAGGCTGCCCACGCGAAATATAAATTGCTGGGCGGACACGCCATTTACTCCACCATCGAAAGTGATACCCCATTTGGTGATGGGAAGTCGATCCGGCGTGGCAAATTCATTACGTCGGGACTCGCGGAAGGTAACGTGAGGTGACGTTTCTTGCACCGCCTGCCGTGTAGAAGAAGCAAGGGAATTACCGGGTGCCCGTATCGGCGGAGTAGCTGCCGCGCTTGGCGCACCAGCTTGAGGAAGTGGGTCTTGTGCTTCTCGCAGGCTGGACGATAGGCTAAGCCGTTCCAACTCTCTATCAAGTTGGGTATAGGTTGGATCCCAACTAGCCGTTCGCCGACGCATGGTTATTCGGTTCTTATAATATTATAAAAAACCAAAATCTACTACCTAAATAAAAAAGTAAAAAGAATATTAACGCAAATTATAGATAATACTAAATAAAAATGAGTCCACAGACTGACAGACAGACTATGGCAATAATAACAATTAACGTTTGCGGTTATTATTGCGATTTATTAGCAGTGAAGAGGAATGGTGTTGGAAACTATAGAAAATATTGACTTTTATAATAGCAATTAAGATGGAGATACAATTCATAAAAAGATTTCATTTCTCAAAATGATCCTCCCCATTAATGGAAAAGGAAAAGAACAGGTAATTATATGGGATGATGATTAAAATTTAGACATAACACGAAGCAGATAAACCACAACAGTGCCTGGTATAACAATGGAATTTGTAGGCGGACTCCGCTCCAATTGTCACCTCAAAAGCTGACTACGAGACCATTATGAAATACTACGGACTTCATAATGGCTCGGACAAGAGCCGCACACATCCCAAAGCTACCACCAGATAGATGATGGAAGGGCCGAAAGCGTTGGCTAATTCCAAGAGATGGATCTAAGTCCAACTATCCCGTGCAGGGAGATATAGCCAACGACTCAAAATTCGGTTGATCCCAACCAACATCCACACTGCTACAGCATGACCACTATCATAGCCGGTGAAGACTGTTAAACACAAAACAGCACGGTAGGCGCCACTGCAACTGCGGCGAACCCCGTGATCAAAATTCTATCATTAACTATCAAAACTTAAAATCAAATTTAAAACCGTCAATAGAATCATTTTAAAAACCATATTCAAAATCATAAAAAAATACCTGACAAAACAAAAAAAAAAAAAAATAATTTCCCTGGAATGCTCAGACCACTATTCAAGTCAGGCACTCCAGGTACTCAGCCCAACAAATCTAAAATTGTAAAATTCAAACTATAATTAAAATTTAATGAAACCATTAGAAAACCAATGTTTGGGCGCCATATGTAACAACCACGGAAGTCACCGCAGTTGCAGACATTAAATATTGGCAGAGGGGTGTGTAGCCCGGGGTGGCATGCTGAGGCCGGCTAGCGCTCAGTCGTGTCGTGGGTCTTCCGGGACACCCTCTGCTCGTGCTGAGCCACCTTACATATAAATACTAGCACATAGGGAAAAGGACGGGAAAGGGGAGGTCATTTTGAGAAATGAAAATTTTTAAAAAAACTTAGTAAAACATGGCCGTTTATTGAATTCAAAAAAAAAAGAAATTTACAAGTTCAACAAAAGAAATGTATCAATCAAAACAAAAACAAACAGACCCCTCAATAATTTTCTTTTTAATGCAAAACAAGCTATTTAAGATTTTAATCAAAAGAGAAATAGTCAATTTCAATAAGCTGGGGAAAAAATGTAATGAATAAAAAGATTTAAAAAAAGTAAGAAACAAGGAAAAACAAATATTAACTATTACTTACCCTCTTCTTTTTCCGTGGATCTCCGAGCGCTCGGCGAAGGACGCAAAAATAAAGAGGTGGGGTCACTGCAAAATTTGATTGACGTTACTTTCAAAAAATATTAAATGCTGATAAGCGGCCACTTCATCAAAATTTTTAACTCGCTCGTGATTTCCCGTTAATACCGTCTTAATTGATCTTCACTTCATTTAATAATTCGCAGAAGTTAGTTCATATTTCCGTTTGTTGGGAAATTCAACCCCCACAGTAATTCACACTTATTGCATACGTTAACCGTTTTTATTTGTATACAAATTTGTATTGCCCACGAGAAAATTACAGTTCCTAACTTCACTTTAGGATCAGAAGGTGATCAAATATATCACTTATCACCATTCACACTATCTAATTATCGTTTTTTTTTCTTTGTTGTTTTGAGTTTTATTTCCACTACTTGTATCCACTAATTACTTCTTCATCCGTATCCAACCACTAGAAGAAACGGTTTTACTATCCAAATCTTTTCTTCACTCAACTGTTTCCTTTCCTAACCCTTAAAATTTCCACTGCACTCCAACGTATTTAATCAATACTTTAAAATTCACCTTGACTTCAACCACTTTTTATTCCCCGAGTTTCCCAAAAATAAAACTTTCTCATGAACTGCCAACGAATTTCACTCCTCCAAAAGCCAAAAACTGACTGCCCCAATCCCAACCACTTTCTTTTCACCTTTCACCTTTCTCCCATCCGATCCCGCAAATCAAATTCTTTTCCAATTACCGCTGTCGCATCTGGGTAACGTAATCGAAGTTCATTACACTTCGATTCCGCTACCCACACATCTTTTGGTCCGTATCGACAATCACAATAGTTTCCATTGACTTGCATATATGGCAATTTACATCCCCAAGAATCGCTTGATTGAATGTAAATTGTCACACATACGAGTACATTACGAAAACTATTGATTTTGCCGATACCCCAAAAAGAGTGCTTCCGTGCGCCCGGGGGAACTTGAACTCAGGGTTCCAGCAGTCGCACGGTCGAAACTCGCGACGTATCCGATGGAGCTATGCCTTATCGATCTCCCATTCATCAGATAAGCAACTTCAACAATTATCTGGGCATGAGATTGAATTTTGTTAGTAGGGAAACGTGAATTAATTTTCGTTAGTAAGAAAAATAAAATTTGTTAATGGGAACTAGAGAATAGAATTTGTTAGTATGAAGGAAGGAATTAGGTTTTGTTAGGAAGAATGAATAGAATGAAATTTTGTTAGTGGGAATTAATGTAGGGAGTGTTGTTAGTGGGAAAATTGAAATTATTAGTAGGTATTATTTTTTGTAGTTGTTAATAAGGAAAAAGGGTAGTATTGTGATGATGGGGGAGTAAAAATTAAAGGGAAAATGGAAACATGAAAAAAAAATAAATAAATTTATGGAGGAAAAGGTAGGAATGCCCAAAGGAAGGTGGAAATATTACGGCAGCAATTTGAAGTTGCGAATGGGAGAAAGTTGGTACGCCGGAATTCGCAGCATGCATTTGACACAAATATCGGACTAAAGCAAAGAGATGGACTGACCGCATTTTTATTCAATTAGGGACTGGAATATGTCATCAGAAAGCTAACTGTCGATATGAGAGATCCGTGATTATACAAAACAAGCCAACTGGCAGCTTATATGGATGACATCAATATTTTATCATGGTCGTTAAAAACTGCCAAAGAACTTTTACTCAAACTCGACAGTGAAGCAAAACTAGTAGCACCACAAATCAATGAAAATGAAACAAAGCTCATGACGCAGTCGAGAAAAAATACCTCAAATACCCAAATTATCACACTTGGCGAATACAATATTGAAAGAGTGGGAAAATCGGTACAAAGAACACAGGTCGCAAATCAAATATGTTATTCAGTTTTAAAAACCCTGTAAACTAGCTGCATTTACAGGAAAACTAAGCTCAAAGTATTCAAATCTCTGATAAGACCTGTGCAATGCATTGGATATGTGAAATAGACCATATCACCACGAATCCCGCTACGGTAATGGAATGAAATACCCTAACAGTAAATCTCAACGTCAATGTTCGGATTTGGACTGTTTTGCGATGGATTATTATTATTATTATTTTGCTATAGATGTGAAATGTAAACTTTAACCCAAGCATCCACAAACATATTGAACGCCTTCAAAATGCGAGTGCTGATACGAAAGATGGGGGCAAAGCTAGACGAGGACCAATGAAAAATTAAATACAACCATGAGCTGTATGAAATTTATGACAATGTGGAATTCTCAACGGTTGTAAGACTGTGAAAGCTGCAATGGGCTGGCCACTTGAATTGTATGAACAAACAACGGATACGTTGGGAAAACTGAAGGGTGAACATCAGTGGGGAAGGCAAGGAATTATTGGTTTAACTCGATTGACGAAGACAGTTCATCGTTGGTCGGATTTCGAAATTGGACAACGCGGCGGAATTGGCGAGAACTCGAGCAGCGTGAAATCAAATTATTTTGGGATCCCCACATCAGCGGCAGCAAAATCATCGGTGTAAGTGTTGGCCAACCGTTTTTGTTTACTAATACTCGATTGTATATTTCATTGTGATTTTCGTGTTAATAATTTGTGGCAAAGTCAAATTGAATCGGATTTTCCGATTGTTTCTCTTTTTTCTTTTGTTTCTATTCTACATGCTGTGAACTTTCTGCTCGTGGGCGGGAAGGCATTTTTTTCCAAGAAAGGACTTTATTGGTGTTGGAATAGAGCTAACGCATTGTGGTTAACAAGGTTTGAAGTCGGGTTTCAACCTAAATTCTCTTTAAAGGTGCTGAGTAGCCGAACACGTGCGCTCTCGTTCCACGAAAGTTTTTCCTCCCCGTTTCGTCTCGCTTGCTCGGCTGGTGATTATGCGAAACTGGGGAAATTAAGCGAAAGAGTGTTTTTCGCTTAAGATTGCGACTTTGAAAGAGTGCTTTCAGCTTAAGCTTTCGGCTTTCCCACGATCTCTCGGGGTGAAATCGTGAAACTGGGGACATTGAGCGAAAGAGTGTTTATGCCGGAACTTTCGGTTTTCTTTTCCGCTTACCTCTCTTAGAAGCACCCCGTTCGTTCACGATGTGAATATTATTGCGGGTTGAACTTTCTCGTTTACTTAACTGCTCGGTTATTTACTTGCGAGTGTGTTTCTATGGCTAATTTTCATTTGCGAAGTGCGAGTACATAGGTGTTGTTTGCTCGCTACTATTGCAGTTATGAGGCGGGAATATATCCGAGCATGTTTTATGTGCTCGCTCGCAACACCCCTTTAAAAGGGTAATAGAAGCCCAATGGTGAGTGAGCTACAAGAATCTACAAAGTAGCTAGAATTCCCCACAGTAAAGGGATTGAAGGAAGTGAAAAGAGATGATGACGTAGTATTCATAGGCAAATAACGGGTACCAAAGATGACATTCCCTGGATAAACTAAGGAAGTGGAAATGGGAGAGAACTAAAGAAATGATGGTCCAACTATTTCGACGAGTATAGTTTATAGGTAATACAATGCCAGAATTGGAAGATATGGTCAGTAGACTGAGATAACTTAAGGTAATTTTTGTGTGAAGTCAAAGACCAAAGGTGCTGTAATTAATGCAACAAAGTTTATTGAAAAATTGAAATATCTTACAGTTATGGTGCGCACCATAGGCCTGATAATTCCTTGAACATAAGATTGAAGAAAATTTTATTTGAAGTTTATTCGCACCACGGAGGATCTATAGCTGACACAATAAAATATATACACCTAAGAGGAAACTTTCCAACAAATTCAAACAGATGCTCTTGAAATACGCCAAGCACCATAGTTTCATACAAAAACAAGTTGGGTACATAGAAATACGCTCATATTAGAATGGTCTTGTGCTTAACTTACAATATGCAGACACCAGTAATAATGAATAAACTCCAGAAATATTTTAACAACATGCCCTACAAATACATTCTTGAATTTTTCTCAAACAAGAATGCATTTTGTGGGTAACCATAGTTACTCTAACTTTTGCGGTCAACATTTTGTTACAACATTACGAAAATCAAGGACTGAATAGAATCTTAAAGATACTTTTGGTTATTCATTTTATCTGAAAATTTGAAGAAGATCTAATCAAAAGTATACTATCTAGTTTCAGTCTAATCAATCAATGAAGCTAAAAATAGGGTATAACCTCCGAATTCTTTGAACCTCCATCGATTTGTATGAAAATCGGTAAATAGTTAGATTATGCCTCAAATACCAAGAGCGCCACAGAGCCAACTTGCGTTTTTTTGCATTTTAGGGGCTAAATCCGCCCCTTCTGGGAAAAATTGAAACAAGTTGGGTAGACAGAATTACGCTTATGTCAGAAGGGCTTTGTACTTAACCTACGATATACAGAATGATTTAATTCAAGAAAAACATTAATGACATATACAGCAAATATATTTTTGCTTTAAACGAAAAACCAGTGTCACTCCATTTTAACCGGCCAACATTTTGTTTCAATATTGCTAAATTCATCGATTAGCCGAAATTTTGTTACTTTATATATTTGATGAAAATACTATCAAAAGTATAGTGCTTGGTTTGAAAGAAAGCCCATGTAGTAGAAAATCTGTGAAGAAAATTTCAACGGCAATAACTTAAAACTTACAGAATATAAGAACTTTTTAAAGGAATACTTAAGTATCTACTTTCATCCAATTTAATCATCTAACATAGTTTTACTGCCGAAAATATTAAATTTACAAATCCTGCTATTATCTGCAAATTCCAACGAACTTCACCCTTTAAGTTATTTGTTACTGGATCTACCTTTATAATTTTTTATAAAATTCTTCTCGGAAAATAAATTTTTTGAGAAATTTTGAAAACTCAGATTTTTTTATCTCGAACTTATTTCAAAAATAAGTATTCAAATCCTACCAAACTTTTTGAGCTAATTATTTATAATAAAATAAAGTAAATCGTACAGGGAATTTTGTTAAATTTCAGTTCCTGTGAAAATGATGCAGGTTTTATTGGACTTTTTCTTAAAAATTCGAGAGTCCCAGCTTATTTCCATCAGAACTTACTTAGTTTTAATGCTATAGACTCCGTTTGGAGCTTATTTGAAAGGTATTACCAATTAGTTAGAAATGCATTGGTTTTGAGCTGTTTGCCTCGAGTATTCATAAATTTAACTACTTTTGAGTCGCTTTGGACTCAACTTACAATGTTCATTTAAAAAGCAATCTCTTTGTTTTTAGTAACTCTTTTGGTGTAAGCAATATTTTTTGAGGAACGTATTATTTTGGAGATGTTTGTGATAAACCATTTCAAAACACACCTTTTTTCGCGAAAAATCAGCATATTTAACCATTAATAACTCATAAACTTTTGACATCAAATAAACTTTATGGAGCGAAAAGTGCTTTGAATTTGTTCTTATATCGATTTCTGGAATTCTTTTTGACAAAGAAAAATGTCCATCCCTGAGAAGGGATGGCATCCAGCCCCAGAGTAAAAGCACAAGTTGGCACTGTACTACTTTTGATATTTGAGGCAACCTCTAACTAATCGCCAATTTTCATACCAATCGATGAAGGTTCAAAGAAATCAATTTTATCAAGACTTGCAACGCAGAATTTTTTTTGAAAAACCGTCGGGCCTTGCTTCTTCTTTTCTTTATGTGAGTTTTATTGGCTCCCTAATCATGGGATACTAAATGCCGAGAAATGCCAATAACTGCAAATACACCTGCCGCTCGGCTACTAAATTCTACTTAACATACACGTCTTTTGTGGTGACGTAAGAGGGTGAAGGCGTGTCTTCCACGCCTAGTAATGAAAATAAAAGTAATAACTATGCCGTCGGAATGGAGATTGGGTGATGGGCTAGCTCCCAATCCCTGTAAAACCATATAGTGATTCGAAACATGTTACAGCGTCACAGCATGGATTGGATCTACGGCAACGGTCTCGCAAATGAAACAAGTTGGGTAGACAGACCTATGCTCATGTCAGAAGGGTTTTGTACTCAACCTACAAAATGCCGTAACCAGCAACGAATAAAATTAAGAAACACGTCATGTTCGAGGATCATACTATTATTAACTAAGCTGAAAGAATTTTTTAATTCTGAGGTATTTGTTAAAATTATACCCATAAATAATTCGCTTGATAATTTTTTCAGATTTTTTTAGATCACGGGTGTCCATTCGCGAGGGAGAAAACACATTTTTCGTGTATTTCCCCCCCTCTCTGTGCCCCACTGAAGCAAAAACTGTCAGTTTAAGAACTGTTTTGAAAAGCTCTCATAGAGAACTTTCATTTGATACTCATATCGGCTACCTTTCATGAAATTTTTTTTCAGGGGCCACTCCTTTGTACTGTAAGCATCGATTCATGGCCTATTTTTTCGAACCCTAGAATGGCTACAAAGCCCTTTTGCTAGGAGCTCTTTCCTGCCTCTTCGACTTGTTTCAATTGTATGTAGTCATCCTCATGATATCTATCATTCCTGAAATTTTCATGCAAATCCTAGCAAAGCTGTAGTGTCTAAGTCGGTAAAAAGCGCATATGGCTCCATAGCCATATGTTTCCATAGTAATACAGGGCACATTGTTCCATAGTAATACGGGAAAATTCAAATCGCTATAACTTCGTTAAATACTACTCAATCTTTATGAAACTTTCAGAAAAGATCAATCCTATAAATAGTCATCTTTTTGCTAAATTTTATTGAATTTAAGGGTACCATTTAGATTTTATTCGGGAAAATATAAAATCGATAAATCATACTATTGCTAACAAAGTTGAGTGAATTTCGACTTCTCATGTATTTCTTGTTGTTGTATTCATTAAGGCCTACATTCATGATTTTTTTCAGATTTTTCGGATGGAAGGTGTCCAATCGCGAGGGGGGGGGGGGTACGCGAAAAGTTCGTACATTTCCCCTTCCCCTGCCCCCCTCGGTACTCATAAGGCAATTTTAAGACCTGTTTTGGAAAGATCTCATTGAGACCTTTCCAATGACACTCTACTCGACTACCAATGGTGAAAATTTTTTTTTGAGGGGTCAACTCCCTATATGGCGAGACCCCCCTTAAACCCCTTTGAAAAATTTTTTCACCCTTGAACTTTCAAGAGGTCACCACTTCTGATCTTTCCACAAAGTTTCATGGCTGTAGCCTCTATAGTTTCGGAGAAAAAGTGCTGTGACATACAGACGGACGGACGGACAGACGGACACAGGTCGTGATTGCAATAGGGTTTTGTATTTTAGTACAAAACCCTAAAAAGGACTGGATCCTAGAATGTCAGATCACTGAGCTACATTGGTGCTGTTAAAGAACTTTTACAAAGGCCAATCAATATACCGTAAACACACTGGCAATCCGGAAAATAAACTGGACCAGTAGTGAAACTCAAGACACGATAACACAAAAGTGGGAAGCCTGCTGTAAAATGAGAATTTGGAGTGGCCTTCATTGTGAATTGGCAGCTCAATTCACTCGAAAAGCTCCAAACGGTGTCGATGGCCAAAAATTTCACTGAGACCCTTAACAACCAGCTAGCACTAGCTGATACATGGTGAAAATGTAACCGACAATTAAGACCGTGGCAGAACAGATGGTCGGACATCAAGCTAGGCATAAAAGAAATGAATGGTTCGATAATGAGTGCCAGAATGTGCTCGATAAAAAGAATTTGGTGTACAAAGAATATATAGGTAGAAAAACCAGCACAAAGAGAGAACATCATGAAAATCTTAAAAGAGCAGCGAATAAGATAATTAGAATTAAGAAAAGAATATACTACTTGTATGACGACCAATTGAGAAGCATCAATGTAAGTCTAGCGAGCAACAACAACAGACAAGTATACTAAGTAGTGAAATACCTGAAACGAGGTTATTGGCCCAAGACTATGCTCTGCCGTGATGACATCGGCAACATCGTCGCTGATGAAAACAGGATAAAGGAATGATGGGCTTCATTATTCAAGAACCTCCTTAATTCTCTGCACAGCTCCAGAACATCGGAGCCTGTAGACATTCCTGGAGAGTTTCCATTAGCTCCACTAACTCTGGATGAAGTTGATTCCCCCATCAAAGCCCAAGAGAATAATAAAGCGCCAGGAATCGATAAGATTTCAATTTAGGTCATCAAATATAATGTCAACGGTTTTCAGAAAGCCATATATAAAATCATCCAGCACATTTGGCAACTAGAGCATATGCCCAAAGGGTGAAGCCAATCAATTATATTCGCTATTCGCAAAAAAAGTGACCATCTACAGTGCAAAAACTATAGAGGCATATCACTACTTTGTACTTCGTACAAAATATTTCCAAAGAAATAAAATCAGATCATACGCCAACAATATTATTAGGGAGTATTAAGTTGGTTTTTCAGCAGGTAGATTAATGATAGACCAATTGTTTACAGTCAAGCAGGGTCTTGAAAAATGCTAGGAATTCAACATAGACATACACAAAATTTTAGTTGATTTTCAGCAAGCATACGGCAGTATTCATCGTAACGTGCTGTGCCAAATAATGCTTTGATATTCCAGCCAAATTATTCCGTCTTACCAAAATGACAATGATATCAACAACCTCCCATACTCGCATTAATTACTAGCTCACCAACGCCTTTAACACGAATATCAGACTAAAGCAGGGAGATGGGCTAACCCCATTGCTACTCAATTTGGCTCTGGAATATTGGAACAGGTAGCTAACAGGAACGGCCCGATGCTAATGGAACACTGATTTTTCTTGTCATCAATTCTCGCTGTCGATAAGGAGAAATCTTCATATTATCATATGATTTTTTTGCATTCGCTGTCAAATTCGGCTGTGAATCCGCGTAAACAAACTCGTTCGCCGTGGGATTTTTAGTTAAAATCAGTGAAAATTAGTGATTTGTGCGCTGTTCATGAACAAGACAATAAGAGACAATCTTTCAGTAAGATTGCAAGTGAGAAAACTAAATATTTCGACGGAAAAGAAGGAAAATACGAACAAAGTTTCTAAAATCATGTGCATTGTGAAAATATGCAATAATAGAACGAACCGTCAGCCCACAGGAGTATCATTTCATAGGTAAGTAACAACATACAATGTAGAAAGCACAATACAATATTTAGAAGTGTTTTTTCACTCAAAATCACTGCTTCCAATTCATGCATGATTATGTTTACATTTCGTTGGCGACCATTTTATTCGATTAGTTTTCGCGTAGTAGCGCCTGCATTTTGGGGGCAAGTTTTGCTAGCATATTGCTTGAATAATTTTATTGATGAAATCAATTTTATTTTTTTTTTCCAGGAGTCTGCTAAATGATACTGGACATACGAATATATGGAGATGAAAGAATAATTAATGGACAACAATCGGTAAACTGTTAACTTTTATAAATCTCATTTGGATCTCAGATATATTTTTATTTTTGCAGGCAAATGCAACGAGCTTAGCGACAGTATTGGTTTCAAGCGCCTCTCTGGATGTGGAAGTAATTTCATCCTCGAAAGCGGAAAGCAGAATTCCGGAGTTCTTAGTATTATGCTTTTAACTGTAGGCATATAAAGAATGAATTCCATTTATTATATTATTGAATTTTAAAATGAATAAAAGTAATTTCGAAATAATTAGTCTTTATATTAACAAGCAGAAAGATGTATGAACTCTTCAAAATATGCTTTGGATAAATAGTTCGAATTTTGTATTATAACTTTTGATCAATTTTATAGCCTATTTCAAAGAAATAAATTTACTATCAGGGCGCAGGATAATTCAGTTTGGGACGAATCACAGGTTTGAGAAATTCAACAGTAATAGACGACGTACTCATAACCAATATATGCTCATATTTGTTCCCTCATATAAATTGAATCAAGATATCATTAAGCTATTTTTGATCCATTCGATCAAGTCTCGCCTATAGCAATATACTGACTGTAAGGCAATTTCCTGCCAGCTACGAGAAACTTATTTACTCTAAATAGTATACCTAAAAATTTTAAAGTGGCATGCATCGGAAAGCAACTCTTTGTTGCATATGGTGAGCACATGAACAACAATCGACATTTCAGCTTGTTAGTTAAACTTATAGCAGTAAAATACATCAACACAAAATGCTATTTTATTGCGAAATTAAAATCAGAATAAATTTCTGTTAGGCGATATCTTAACAAATTAGTACACCTTAAAGGCATGTAGTTCTCTCACACATAGCGAAGGTCAAGCAAAACGATAATACATTTCACCTTAATTTCACTGAAGACGATTATGAAAGGAAAAGGGAGGTGAAAAAGTATAAAAGAATGAACGATTATAGTTTTAATCGTAGTTGAGTTTGTAATTACCTAAGGAACAGATTTAGTTTTTGCTTATTAAATGTCACTGTGAGTTTCTTTTTATCTAAATAAAGTTTTACAACCTATTCAAGTCTGAAATAGGAACATTATCAATCGATTATGCAATGGCAGTTAACTTTTACATTTTCAAATATTTCTAAACTGTAGCTCCCTTTTTCGACTACACCTTTCCAAAATTAAATCCGAAGAGCAACGTTCGTGGCGCATCGGGAAATGATGACAAAATTTGAATTGATGTTCCACTCCAGTGTTCCATTCTCAAAGTCTGGAATATGTAACCAGAAGGCTTCTGGTCTATTCAAGAGGTACGTTATTATACAAGTCGAGCCAAGTAGTAGCCGCTTCGGGTGACATCAATATATTGTCGCGGTCGATAACAACTGCCCAAGAAAAAGAAAATATCACGCTTAGCGAATACAATATCAAAAATATGGGTGAGTTTGTATATTTAGGCGTCAAAATAACGAGAACTGGTAATAAAAGAGATAAAATACGCCGGAGAATACAGCTCGCAAATAAAGTATTTCCTTCAGTTTTGGTGATCTTGCAGATCAGCTACATATGTATACAGGAAAACAAAGCTCCAAGTATACAAATCTCTGATAATACCCGCGCTATACTATGGGTGTGAAACATAGCCCCTAATGCAAGCATCTGCAAATATATTCAACGCCTGCAAAAGACGGGTCCTCAGGCGAATAATCGGAACGAACGCCAATGGCGAATTCAATTCAACACCAATAATCACTGTCTTGTTCGAAGGTAGTAGCTGTACACTCTAAGAAAAACATTGATAAAATCAAATATAAAACCCAGTTGATTTTCTATCAATGGATACAAGTCATCAATTCATCTAATATTCCAATCTTAATTCATTCTATCATGAAAAATTGAGTATTTTTATTAGTTGCTTAATCAGCATTGTATGAGAAAGCTGCTATTTGATTTTTTTGATTTTATTTAACTAACTTCAAATCATTACTAAGCATCACTTTATACATTACTTTTAAAATAGTACATATCATAAATGATTTGGCTTGTAGTCCGTCCGAAGAATCACTTGAAACTTTTACTTTCGCTGTCAACGTCGGATTTGAACCAGAGACCTTTAGCTTACGGGGTAAGCACTCTGACCACTATACTATGCGGACAATGAATAAACATCTTTAGTGTGCATATGTTTATGCACTATTGCAATTCCAACCTAAACTACTTTATGGCGGTTTGATTTTACACAAGGCAAATTTAGTTTAGAAAACGACATGTTCGATTTCACACACGACGTACTTAATTGTAAATCAAAATAACGCAACGAAACGCTAGGTAATCTTTTTAGTTAGATAAAACTTTAAAGTGGAATTGTTGTTGCTTTGAACAATACATAGTTTGTCAAAATGAATACATTTGTTGTAAACAGGCAGCATTATTCGATAATTGTAAGTTTATCAACAGTTGATTAGAACTAGGATTTTTCTATCAGTGTAATGTTGGTTACGAGAAATGTAACAATAGATACAGCAAAGCTGAACCAAAATAAAAACCGTCAATGAGACAAAAGAAGCCGATCGCTATGCACACCGATAAGAGTATCAAAAACAATGATTACCTTGAAAAACTATCGGGTTTTGCTCAATTACGGACAATTTTTTAATATGGAAGTTAAAAACAAGGAAATCAATGTTATTAAGTAAAATGATAATAAATTTTCGTAAAAACGCAAACTTAATTAGAAAGCCAATCCTCGGTACAAACCGATTTGATTCCCTCACGGCATCGATCAAGACGTCCTCCTAGACTTACAGCACGTGAACGTCGGATTATTATTAATGCTGTGAAAAAAAACTCCTGATTAACGGCATTCCAAATCGCGCAGGATATAAACAAGGAATATAATAAAACAACAAGCGATGAAATAGTGTGCACAATTCTCGGGAAAAGCGGTTACCATGGTCAAGTCGCACGTAAAAAGTCTTTCATATCGGTACAAAGTCGCAGAAAGGGAATGGAATTCGTCAAAACTTATGTAAATATGCCAGGAGAATTTTGGAAAAACTTTGTTTTTTTTTTTGGACCGAAAAATTTTTTATATTTGAGATAAAAACACGCAAATTCGTGTGGAAAAAATGCTCGACGGAATTCAATAACGTAAATTTGATTCCCACTGTAGAGCACGGTGGCGGCTGTGTGATAGTTTAGGAGTCTATGGCAGTAGGGCAACAAGTTTTCATAGAAACAACAAAGGATAAATACGGGTACCTTAATATTTTAGAAACTAGTTTTAAGCAAAATGCTGAGAAATCGCAGCTAGGGAACGCATTTTACTTTCAGCACGATAGTAATCCCGAATGTACTGCTAGAATAAATAGGCTTTGGTTGGCCTACAGCGTCCCAAAATTCTCACGTATACCTCCTCAATCACCTAATTTAAAACCGATTGCACATTTGTAGGGTTTAATTGAAAGAAAAATTCAGTAGCATGAAATAACAAGCAGTCATTAAAAAATGTTATTTTGAACGATTGGAACAAAATAACGGGCGAAGAACCATAAAAGCTTATTCTTCCATGTAAAATAGGCCAAAGGAAGTCATTTATAGGAAAGGCTATGCTAATAGATAATAAGGCTCTTAATCAGATAAGCTAATATAGTGCATTTCAAATAAAATGAATACATTTGTTGAGGTGTACGCAGACTTTTTTGGATGGCTTTTGATGACTTCTTGCAAGAAACTTTTTTATTTGGGTTATTCGTAACAGTGAACGAGAAATTAGTTATGCACATTGCTACCATATAGTTTAATGTAGAACTGAGAAAGTTGCGTATTCTCTATTATTTGGTTTCCAACATACTCGTATATCCGAGGTTACTATCGTTATTCCATACATGATCAAACACCACGCATGGAAACAAATCGGCAACTCGGCATTAACTCATTCAAAATGTGGACTTTAAATGCTTGTTTCATTATCAGTTGCTGATGCTACGTAGGAAGCTGGATGGGTGATGGCTTTTAGGGTTCCGCTGAGTTAAGAAATATGAATTGTTCAACATGTTGTTGAACTGTTCAACATGTGTTCAAAAATATTCTTGGAGCCAGAGTAACCATTGCCCGACTCGAGCCAATAGCAACCCTCGAAATCAGGGACCTCGATTATGTTACAGACAAACGCAAGCCATAAGAGGCTATCTAAAGGGAATGCAAATCAAAGAAAGTAATGCACAATTGAGGCTCAATGCATTCTCTGCAATGATGATAAGCCAGAACGTGGCGACTTCAATTACGTGCTAGGATCAGGGAGATGCGAGACTTACAAAAAGGCTATAATCAAATCCAAATTAGCAGTCCGATGAGCCAAATACTACAAGTAAGTTTTAACCGCAGCACAAATGCCCATAATCTACTTAAGCAGTTTGGAAGGGATATGAGTGACCAATATCACGACAAGAAACCGCAAGCCTGTTATCCTGACAAATCTGATATGTGCACCATCTGGGTTCAAGGCAGCGCCCACCAACAGATGCAGGGCCATACACGAGGATATGGTTTTTTTGTGGTTGATGTGTTCAGGAACAACATTTTTTATGTCCAACTAACACAAAACGAACCAATAGCATCCTTCCAGGCTAAATTCAATGCCTTGGAGAGTGCTGTCTTGAATACAGAGGGCCAGATGTTCGTCGGGGATACTTCAATGCCCAAGCTATTGAATGCGGCATAACTCAATTTACCCAAATAGGAAAGTAGGTTCTAGAAATAGTGCCCAGAACACCACTTGTTCTCTCAAACACTGAGGACACCCTTAATTTCTGCTGCTTGGATGTTTGGAAACCATACCTGATGTAACACTCGTTTTAGAGTCCTTTGTACCAAGAGTACACAACTGGTGGTTACTAGAGGACCAATCATTCAGCGACCACAAGCAGTTGAAGTTCACGGTGGCGCCTCTTTTCACACATACAACTAGATCCCAGCCTTCTGATGGAAAACTAGGAAGATAGATTTTGAGAAGTTCACTGACGTGCTTGTAGCAGGCATACCACTACTGGGAGTTCCACCAAGAGTGGAAGACCTACTGCCGAGGACGTGGTGAACTCAACTATGGGTAGTATTATATATACTTGCAAGCCTTTCATGCCCCGTTTGAGATGCCGTCACGGTAAGCTCCCAGTATACTGGTGGCCAACGGAACAGCAAAGAGCTGCAGGTGCGAATGCAAAGGGGGGCAGACACGAGACTTGCAGCATGCAGATGGGCCACAAAATCCATTCGCAAGCTAATTGATAAGATTAAGGCTCAATATTTGCAAGACCTTGTGGACGATGTGAATAGGAACCCATTCAGCCCCGGGTGCAAGCGGGTCAAGTGGAGGCTCAGTGCCCTAGTGAAGCTCAGCTTACATCAAGCAGAAAATATGGACGAAACTGTACAGCTCTATTGTCTACACATCCCGTTCATGTCTATGTAGTCCATAAAAGAACATAAGTGAGGGGGGCCTTTCACTGATGTTCTTTTATCACCAAAATGGAGCTGGAAGAAGCAGTTCTTTCCTCGAAATCAAGAAAGGTAACAAGGCCAGATGGTGCTCCTGCTGAATTATTATAGCTTGTCTACAATCTTTGCCCTGACTTTCTGTTCAGTGCATTCAACGGCATTTTCCTCCAACGATGGAAAGTGGCAAGGCTCATACTGATGAGCAAGGAGAAACGGAATCCTGATTCAGCGTCTACGTACCGTCCGTTATTCATGCTAGATATGGCTTGGAGGAAGCTCGAGGAATTCATCATCGAATGAGTTGTACTACTGTCAATGCCTGATGTCAAAAACGCTTTCGATTCCATGAGATGAGTAGATATTTTCAAGTTCCAGAGTAACTGATATGAAGTGTACTTGATAGATTGAAGCCTGTTCTATGACACGAAAGAGGGTCGCCGCAGAATGGAAGTTACATCGGGTGTTGATTGAGACCCCATCCTTGGCTCAAACCTGTGAAGTATCACGTACGATAATCTACTGAGACTTGATCTATCGGATGAATTGCGTTTGATTGACAAAGCAAATGATATCGTGGGGCTAGCCACAGGATGCACAGTTGAACACGGACAATTAAGACTTGGTGTACTAATGTGCTGTGTGAGGGACTGAATGACTAGTTGCAAACTCAGTCCAGTGCTACAGAAAACTGAAGCAGTCATTCTGACAAAGAAGAGAATCCCTAGAGTAAGGACAATTAGCTTTGGAGAAGTGCAAGTTGAGTCCAAGCTGGCTGTGAGTTACCTGGGTATTCTGATCAACTCGAAGATGAGTTTTTCTTTGCAAATCAGGGTAATTGTGAACAAACCTGCAGCGAGTGTCTCAGCTGTTTATTGGCTGATGTTATATGTAGGGAAATATTTATTTATTAATCCATTTAACAGACAAAAATGCAATTTCAAAATAGTCTTAGACAATTAAATATAGTTTAAATTAAGACACATTTATAAATAAAAATCAAGCAGAAAAAAGCTAATTAAAACATGTAAGAAAAGAAATTAGACCCTGGATGAAAATTTGAAAAAACTGAGTGATAAGGAAACATTAATCACTATTCACAAAAAGTAACGTCTTTAGTTTATTTTTAAAAACAAAGTAGGATGTGGATAGAGAACCAAGCTCGAGGTTGTGATGCTTTCTGAAGATTCGCGGCATAATTGACTGAAAATATAAATCTTTCTGGGCGTACGGAACCTCGAGAATATTATTTGACCGGCTAGGATGCGCATACAGTCTGTAGTGCAAGTCTTCGCTTAGAGTGGAAGCAATTTATTGGTGGTACAACTTATAAAGGAAACATTGATCTAAAAAGGTTCTACGGGACGACAGAGAAGGGAGACGAAGTATGGACAGACGACGCTCATAAGACTCATAGCTTAAGTTGAATTTGAAGAACAAAATAAGGGTAAACTTACTCTTAACAGCTTCTAGTGAGCTCACAAGATATAAATGTCTAGGAGTACACACTTTTGAGCAGTACTCATGAAGCAGGCGGACAAGACATGTGAACAAGCGAACAGCGGTAGCAATATTTGCAAAAGCTTTGGAGAAGTCCGTGAATATTGCATCAACTTGTGGCTGTTTATCTAAAACTGTTGCAATATAATCTTCAAACTCCGCTAAGTTTAAGGAAGTTGAATGACCCTTCAAGAATCCATGTTGCTGTGGTGTGACAATTCAATTCAACAACCCAAGAAGCCTGTCGTATACAAGTCCTTCCAGTAGCTTAGAGAAACAGGAGAGGAGTGAAATGGGACGATAGTTTGAAGCAGATGATGAGTCGCCATTTTTAAAGATAGGAACAACATTTGCATCTTTCCAGAACGTTGGAAAGGTGCCAGTACAAAGGCTTAGATTGAATATAAGGGATAGAGGAAAACACAAAGAGGAACAAAGTGACTTTACAAATATCTTTTTTTGGTGGTAGGGAGGTGTATGCTATTTATGCACAGAGTATGGGACTCCCATGCGCGACTGGACTACCCACTAAACACCTCCCCTGTCAACCTGAGAACCCAGCCTGGAACCGTTTGACACATTACTTCGGGCCACGTCCCGTTTTGTTACGCCGTGGGGCGCCTTCAAGCTATGGAGTCCATTTCCCAGCGGAAGGGGAGAGGGGAAGAGGAAATGCCAGAAGAGCGATCCCCCAGCCCCAGTGCTCCCGGCTGCTGTGAGTCCCTTTTATATTTTAGGACTGCCCGAGCATAATGTGCCACCTGGTTCCATCAGTCAACCGGTTCAAGCATCACCGCAACTATATTATCCGGGGTGAGCTCTCCTGTTTCCCTGTAGAGTTCCCTTCGCAGCCTGACCCATTTTTTACACGCAAGAAATGTATGTCAGGCATTGTCCTCCTCTCCTGGGCAAAACCGACAATCGGGAGACCGTGACTTGCCGATCTTGTGCAGGTAAGACTGAAAACCCCCGTGCCTGCTCAGTCTCACTATGCCTTCGATTTAGCCACGGTCTCACATCCGGGATGAGGCGCGCAGTCCACCTTCCCTTCGTGCAATTGACCCAAGACTGCTGCCAATCGTTGAGCAAGCGCTGTCTCTCCTCGCGGACAACCGTCTCCCTTGCATCCTCATTTTGGCACAGGTAAATAGCGCGGCGCTCTCTAGCAAGGAGGGCGACAGGTATCACGCCTGCAATAACCCTCACCACCGAGTCAGAGACTGTTGGATACGAAGATGCAATTCTCAGTGCTCCTCTTCTCTGTACCTGTGCCAAACGTTTTTGGTATACCTCCTTGCTGAGAACGTCGCCCCATACCTCTGCTCCGTACAGTAGCACTGACCCTACAGCACTCATCAAAAGGCGTCTTCCTGATGGGCTGGGTCCCCCTACGTTGGCCATAAGTCGACTCAGAGCCGATATTCCCGAAGAAGCCTTCTCAGCTATTGCCCTGATTTGCTCAAAGAAACTCATCTTCGAGTCGATCAGTAGCCCCAGGTACTTCACCGCTGGCTTTGATTCGATTCGTAAGTCGCCAATACTGATCATCCTTACTCTAGGGATTCTCTTTTTTGTCAAGATGACCACTTCGGTTTTCTCCAGTGCTAAACTGAGCCCGCGAGCAGTCATCCAGTCCCTCACTCAGCGCATTAGCATACCTAGCCTAAGTTGCACCTGTTCAACGGTGCGTCCAGCGACCAGATCCGCAACATCATCCGCATAGCCGACCAAGCGCGACTCATCAGGCATCTCAAGTCTCAGTAGCCCATCGTAAGACACGTTCCACAGCTTCGGACCAAGGATAGATCCCTGAGCAACACCCGATGTAGTTTCCATCCTTCGTTGGCCCTGTGTCGTGTTGTAGAGCAGGCTTCGGTCCTTTAGGTAGTTCCTCAAAAGCCGCATTAGATAGTCTGGAACTTGAAAAGAGTTTTCCTGCGTATCCAGAACACCCATCGAGCGGAGTTGAAGGCATTCCTGACGTCGAGTGTCACCAACAGGACGATCCGTGGCTTGGTGCGACTATATGCCTCTGCCCTTTGGACCGCGTTCACCACCTCTGCAATCGCATCAATGGTAGAACGTCCTGCTCTAAAGCCGTACTGCTGAGGAGATAGGTCCCCAGCAGCACGAATCACGTCAGTGAGTCTCCCCTTGATGAGTTTCTCTAGCACTTTCCCAGCCGTGTCTAGCATGCATAACGGGCGGTATGCAGACGGCGATTCGGAATTCTCCTTCCCCTTGCTGATCAGCACGAGCCTCGTAACCTTCCATCGTACCGGGAAACCCCCGTGCCGTAGGCAAACGTTGAATGTGCTGAGCAGCAAGTCAGGACAATGGTGATAAACGAGCCGCAGCACCTCAGCTGGAACACCATCTGGACCTGGAGCCTTCCTCGCTACCTCCTCCAGTTCCGGCTTTGTGAAGAGTGGGCACTCGACTGCCGTTTCACCATGGACAGCGTCAACACGGACGGGATGGGCGGGGAAGAGTCCCCGCACTATCGCGTCCATATTTTCCGCGTCATGTATACAAGGCTTTCGTAGGACACCAAGCTTACAAATATCTTAGGCAATCCATAGGGACCAAGACTAACATTCGGATCGAGCAAATTAATAAGGGATTAAACTTCAGAAGGATCAGTGGAGTAGGATGTAATTGATGCTGGATAAGTTTGAATTGAGTTTATGGGGGAATGTAGTGTATCAGAAGAGGAAAAATATTTGGCAAATAGGTTGGAAATATCCTGAGGGGAGGAGGCTTCAGTGTTAAGATATACCTCATCAAGGAGGTGACTTCTGATGAGTGCGGTACAGGTTATATTACTGAATGGATCGTAAATATGGGGTGGCGCCCTCAGCAAGAAGCTGTACAGAAAATTCCTGGCATAGGTGCAACAAAGAGGAGTGCTGAGGATAGGATCTGCATATCGAACAGTCCCTGAATCAGTCTGCTGGTGACTGCAAGCATTATACCCATTGCTTTGCTTATAAGAGAGTGCCATAAAATTTACTTGCACAGAAACAAAGGTGATAGAGGTGCGAATGCGCAATTGATACGTACCTCAATACTGATATAAAGCGGTGGCTTAGTTGTAGCCATAGTGAGACCGACTTCAATCTGCCCCACCTCTCTCTCTCACTCTCTTTCAGTCTTAACTACACAGGATTGGCAAGTCATGGTCTGCCAATTGTGTCTTTTACGCTGAAGAAGTTGATGATGCTTGCCACAAATTTTTTGCTTACAAAGAGTGCGATAGGTTGTGTGGTGACCTCGTTTACAAATTAGGAGAGATCTGTCCAGATCGTCTAACCAAGGAGATGCTCAGATCGGTTGACAAATGGAAACAGGTGGTATTTTATGTTCGGGATGTTCTTATTGCTAAGAAGGGGTACCTGGAGCCGTTGATAGTGGAAGGTCACTTTTCTAATATTCCTCATTCCTTCCTCCCTCCCACTGGGAGAGGGATCCCTGCAACTTGATGGCACCTCGGGGCATAAGAACCGAGGCCTTACCCGAAGTCATACGTAAAACAGTTCCAGGCTAGGTTCTCAGATTGACAAAAGTTTTGGAAGCTCTACACTCAAAACCGTAAATAGTATTCACCTCTCAACCACAAAAGAAGATGCAGAATCAAAAGATATACATATTTGATATGCAAGCGGTGCGCTATGCAGTAACAAATGCATTATCATGATTTTTTTATAACCATACAGAAGAATGAGTAAATCGATGACTTAAATATACGCGTCAAAATTTCTTTGATGAAAAATCTGACCACCCTGGACTTACTTCGTAGTTCCTACGAATACCGGTGCGTCTCTGTTAAGACTATTTATTAGCCAACACCAGGTAATGGTAAAGGCACTGTATAAAGAGGATATAGGATAGCAAAACATCATTAATTTATCAGTACATCTGCTGATTCAATTGGTGTTGATCTGATACTGGATTAAAAGCCAATACACACCTTCTCATATGGGAGAGCAGTGATAGTAAGTGATGAGGTAACATCTATTGGACTTTATAATGCCCAGTGGACTGAAATTTTCAATTTTTCAGTTCACTGGGCATAGATAGATGTTATTCTAGCCAAACCAATTCATAATTCAAGCCTAAAACTTTCTGATCAAAGATATTTTGGTTTTTGAATGGAAGCAAGAATTTGAAATGAGTCATAACCAGTTCAAATTAACTCTAAGCCACTCTTTGGAGGCTAAAAGTCCCCTGCTGGAATCATGAAATCCGAAAGCTTTAGAAATTTATATGAAGACAGCCAAGTAAAGCACTGAAAACTAACTGAGCTCCTAACCTCGTACGAAAAATATAAGAGAAAAGTGAGAAACTGGAAATGATCCCCTTAAATGAAAGCTCGTGATGAGACTGCGGGTTTACAAAGGATTGATGTTATACAATGTTTTCAACAAGTCTAGTTAATAAAAATTTAAATATCTGATGATATCTGTTGTTTTTGTTGTAGCACTACGTATCTGCGTTCTTTGCAAGTGTATATCTACACAGTATCTCGCCTTGTTGTTGTAATTGTTAAATATTCAATCGGCTATAGCTTAACTGCTTATGACTTGATTTTGATGAAACATTCAGAAAACATATGTTTGATATAGCAAAATTGATAAATTTAAGGGTCCTCTTTCGATTTTATAGAAAACAACTTAAAATTCATAAAATGTACTATTATTAACAAAGTTGATAGAGTTTTGTCTCCTGGAGTATTTTTTCCTCATAAAAACTCACTTCCATGATTTTTTTTTAGAATTCGACTCGTTCTCGTATGTTTGAGATTTCCTGAATGAAATCTAAGTCATCCGTTAAAGACGCAAAGTCTTGGAATGAGCCAACGGACTGTATACCTAACAGGTCAACAAGTTCGGAAGCCCTTGGACACCCGAGATGGCTGTTGGCAGGCTAGCTAGTTTGGAGAGGAATTTCGGTCACAGGTCTTCCGTGAGTCGACTAAGTCCGGCTAAAATTTATCAGCCACCAAATCAAATGCCCGATTAAATGCGTCAAAACAACTTCCAACATGAAAAGGAAAGATTTTTTTTCATTTAGCAATTATTTTGTTTAGTAATATAAATATATTGCAGGCTATTGTTCATAAACTCATTTATTATAGCAATTATGTAATGCACACCTACAACCCAATTTCATTCCGAATTTGACATGCCCTGATAAAAGCATTTTATAAACTCTGATTCAAAATTTCGGTAATAACTACGAGTATTAATAATTCTCTCAGCATATCACTTTAAAATTTTAACTCGATAATTAAATTTGTTTCAATTTTTTGCATATATTTACACAAATCCTGCATGCTAAAGTCATATAGAATAATGCTTCAATTTTATTTCATTCAAAAAATATGCGATATCGCATTTCTTTTATTTCAAAACAATTTAAGGAAAAATTATTTATATTTGAAAAAGCGTTGGCTTATGCTTTCAATGTAATTAGAAATTAAATATAAATGCAACATTTATTTGGGATTCTCATAATGACCTAAAATATGTAATGTTATTAAATCCGCCCACATTCTTAGACAGTATCCTAAATTAAAATATTAAAAAGAGCTTTCCGCCTGTAATCATTTAAAAACATTAATTTTGAAACTACTAACTTTACTAGTAAAAAAAATTTGCTGTTTTTTTCCAGATCGTATAAATGTACTTAAATATTACCTATCGCTCTCTTAACATCGAATGCCGGATACTATAACAGTAATATTATATTCAAATGCAGTATCTCCAAATGTATTCATTTGGCAATAAAAGAACTCGAGATGTTCTCCTGTTGTGACAAAGGGCGGAATAATATGCTACATTTGATATAAGCTACTCTTTATTGTAACCATAATGATATGCAATTTACAAAGAGACATGGTCAAAATACACGCTCCTCGGGACTCATTACTCAACCGACTGGACGAGACAGTTCTTCACTATACTATAGATCGAACATGTTCATATTCTACACAATGATACAGTCTACGTCGAATATGCTCGCACACTTCACTACAGCCTTCTTCATAGCTTCCTGCGAATAGCGCCTCTAACCGTCTAGGTCCATTGACCGCGACCTCCAATTTTGAAATCCGAGCAGTGATGAACTGTCTTCGTTAACCGAGTCAAACCAGCGTTTCCTCGGTTTCCCCACTGGTCTACTGCCTTTATCTCTCGCAACGAATAACTTTTTGGGTATCCTGGGGAGGTCAAGTCCGCATCAATAACCAACTCACCGTTGCCTTTGACACAAATATTGGACTAAGGCAGGAAAATGGGCTGGCCCCGTTGCTATTCAATTTGGCTCTGGAGTACGTCATACGGAAGCTACCTGTCGATACGCGAGGTACATTACTATACAAGTCGAGCCAAGTAGTAGCCAATGCGGACGACATAAAAATTTGTCACGGTCATTAACAACTGCCAAAGAACTTTTCCTGAAACTTGACAGCGAAGCAAAACTAGTAGGGCTACAAATCAATGAAAATAAAACAAACCTCATGACGCAGTCGAGAAAAAATACCTAAAATACACAAAATATCACACTTGACAAATACAGTATCAAGAATGTTAGCGAATATGTGCATTTAGGCGCCAAAATAATGAAAACAGGCAATGAAAGACATGAAATACGCCGAAGAATACAGCTCGCAAATGCCACCATTTTGACCTAGCTTAAATGATTTTTCTGAATGCTCGGCTGATTGAACATATTCAAGTTAATCACTATTCCTTAAATTTTCACGATAATTGAAAGAAAATAAAAGTGCCTAAGTCAATTTAAATATAAACATAGGGTTTTCCAATAAGAGGTGTTATTTTGAATAGATCTTGTGATTTAACACCTTGCGACTTCTCCCCTTGGGGTCACGTGAAAAAGAAGGCCTACGCCAACAGCCCAGCGTAGTATCAAGACCTCAAAGATAAATTCGTGAGGCTATCGAGGATATAGGGCAGCCACTTTGCGATTTGATTATGGAAAATTGCATGAAGAGGATATGGTCCTGTAAGCGTGTCGTAGTAGTTATTTGCCTGATGTTAGTTTTTGCTAGTAACGGCATATCTTCTTCTTTATAATAAAATAAACATCCGATCATTTATATTAAGAAAATGCATTATTCTTTTAATATCAAAATAACACCTCTTATTGGAAAACCCTATATCAACCATAAACATGTGTTATTGTTGTTGTGATTCCATACAATTGAAATGGCTATAACTCACTTGATTATGATTCGATTTCAATTAAATTTTGTAAACATATATAACTTATATTAGTCTATATAACAGCAAAGTTTCAAGAAGTTTAAAGGTACCGTTTTGATTTTATGGGCAAAAATGTAAAATCTACAAATCATACTATTATTAACAAAGTTGAGTGAATTTCGATTTCTAAGGTATTTGTCGCCCTTGTACTCATAAAGGCCCATGTTCGTGATAATTTTCAGATTTTTCGGCTGAAAGGTGTCCAATCGCGAGGGGGGGGACACAAATTTTTGGTACATTTTGCCTTCCCCTGGACCCCCTAATTCATAAAATCATTTCAGATTCTAAGAGTTCTAATCAAGACCTTTCATTTGATACCCCACTCGACTACTTTTGATTAAAAAAAAATTTTAAGGGCCAATTCGTTATTAGGGGGGACCCCCTTAAAATTTTTTTAAATTTTTGTCAAGACCTCAACTTTTGAGAGACCACCACTTCTGACCTTTTCACAAAGTTTGAGCATTCTAGCTTCTATAGTTTCTGAGGAAATCAGCTGTGACGCACGGACAGACGGACAGACGGACAGACGGACGGACGGACAGACGGACAGACAGGTCGCGAAACTAAAAGGTCTTTGTAAAGAAAATTTTTACGAAGACCTAAAAATAACTAAAAAGATATACGCGAAAAGTGATAACTGTTGTAAATATCAAAATATAGATACTACTAGTGCCACCTTGTAACAAACTTCTGACTATGTATTCTATGCTTCTTCTCTGTATTCTATGCTTAAATAAAGTAGTACGTTGTTCGTTGTCTCCGCCGACACACGTTGTTTTATTATAGGTTATGGGCCCAGACCCATATTGCGAGCTAGTTATTGCGTTTATTGTTAGAATTATCTGTGTGATGAACAATAAGCTGTGTGTTTTACCATCAGACTTGTGCGTAGAATGAACAGTGAGCAAAAGCCGGCTATTTGCTATAAAGTGAAGAACTTGTGTGTCTGTCATGGCATCCAGCTCGAACTATCTTGTTAGCGTACCTAAATTACAAAGGCGCGAGAATTATAGTGAATGTTGTTTCGCCGCAGAGAATTTCCTGGTGTTAGAAGGAATGGTTGGGTGTATAAAACCTGAGCCCGATCATCCGCCAGCAGCTGCAGATGATGCGAAAACAAAAGCCAAGCTGATTTTAACAATCGACCCGAATCTTTACGTTCACATAAAAAACGTCAGAACATCGGAAGAATTATGGAATAAATTGAAGATGTTATTCGATGACTCGGGATTTACTAGAAGAATTAGTCTTCTGAGGAATTTAATATCCATTCGATTGGAAAATTGCACTTCGATGACGTCGTATGTAACACAAATTGTTGAAGCTGGTCAGAAATTACAAGGTACGGGATTTAACATGACTGACGAGTGGATTGGATCAATCATGTTGGCTGGTCTATCTGAAAAATATATGCCCATGATAATGGCCATCGAACATTCAGGCATGACCATTACAACCGACGCCATTAAAGGAAAGTTGATGGACATGGAGCCGGGAGACAATGATGTCAATAATGCATTTGCATGTTTTCGCAAGAATCAACGTTCAAATCCAAAGAGTGTAAAGTCTACACAGTCTATGGCCAATAGAGATGGCGGGAATGTACAAACGTCAACATCTGTCAAAGAAACACAAAACGTCAAATGTTATAATTGCAACCAACGTGGCCACTATCGTAATCAATGCAATAATAAGGAAAAGACTTCCAAGTATTCAGTAAATAAAACGTCAAAAACAAGTAATGCGTTTAGTGCTGTGTTTTTCAACAGAATATTTGACAAGAATGATTGGTATGTTGACTCAGGTGCCAGTTCGGATTTGACATGTAATAAAGATCGGATGATCGACGTGCGTTATTCTGGATTTACCAAGGAAATTATAGTTGCTAATCAGAATAAAATCCCAGTGCTGTGTTGTGGAAACGTAAACATAACAACATCAACTGAAGAAAGTGTTTTAACATAACTGTTGAAAACGTGTTATGTGTTCCCATGTTATCTACGAACTTATTGTCAGTGAGCCAGTTGATAAGGCAAGGCAATAAGGTGCACTTCACAAACAAAGGATGCGAAATACTTAATAAACAGGACACTCTAGTAGCTACTGCTACACTTGTGAATGGAGTTTACAAGCTGAACACTTCTACTTGTTTGGTGGCAGCAGCAGTGGCAGAGTCTCCAGAAGTATGGCATCGTAGATTGGGACATGTCAACAGTTATAACTTGAACAAAATGCAGGATGCTGTGGAGGGAGTCATATTTACTGAGAAGCCGAACATCAACAAGTCTAACTGTATAGTGTGCTGCGAGGGTAAGCAGAGTAGGTTGCCTTTTGCTCATGAAGGAAACAGGAGTACTGAGCTATTGGAAGTGGTGCACTGCGATATCTGTGGCCCGATGGAGAATTTATCGCTACGAGGATCGAGATATTTCCTAATTTTTGTTGATGATCACAGCCGCATGACATATGTTTATTTTTTAAAAGGTAAGAATGAGGCCTTACATTGTTTTAAAGAATATAAAGCAAAAGTTGAGAATTTAACATCAAAGAGAATTAAATTTCTGAGAAGTGATAATGGCAAAGAGTTCTGTAACAGAGATTTTGATAGTTATTTGAAGAAAATGGGTATAATTCATCAAAAATCAAATCCCTACACTCCTGAACAGAACAGGCTTTGTGAGCGGATGAATAGAACGCTAATAGAAAAAGCCAGATGTCTTTTATTTGATGCTAAACTTGGTAAGGAATTCTGGGCAGAAGCCATCAACACGGCAGTTTATTTACAAAATAGAATTGTAAAAACTGGATTAAACCACCGTACACCATACGAGTTGTGGACAGGGGCCAAGCCTAACCTCAGCCATATAAGGATTTTTGGTGGTACTGTCATGAAGCACATACCCAAGGAGAAAAGACATAAGTGGGACAAGAAGTCTGAACAATGTATACTGGTAGGCTACCCTGAGGATGTTTAAGGATATAGGCTGTATATTCCTTCAACAAGAGCTATTACAACGAGTCGAGATGTCATCATCATTAAAGAAAAATGATAGAAATAGAAGCTATAAATAACAAACCAACAGTGAACAAGCCACATCAGTCTTCAGTGGGAGAGCTCTCAGATCACAGTAGTAAGGATTCATTCGTTTCCATGGAAAGTGATAATGACAATGATGAAACCTATATACCAGATGAGGAGTCCACGACATCCGAGGAAGAGTTGCAATCAGACACTACAACAAGGACCTTATGTAGTAATCTAGGAGCTATGGCTCTAAAAGCAGCGCTGACACAGGCACACAGCACCAACTCAATTCAACAAGGAGTAACCCTTCAGTCACCTTCCTCATCGCGACACTCGTTTTTTTTTTCTCTCGCATGAAAAATAATTAAAGGGAAAAATTTCTTTTGTACTTAACACCCGGGAAACAAAATTCTAAAACTGTTTTAATGTGTAGTGATTTTATTACAATATCTTTTGAACATAATTTAACTAATTGGGTGTAATGCGGTATGCAAATGCTTAGAACGAAACGGTTAACCCCCTTAAATTATAGGAACGATAAAATCATTGTATCATTTAAACCCCACAAAATTTGTCAAATTTTACCCTTTCCAACCATAATATTAATTAAAAATTGTTTTGTTTGTGGGTAATTAACGCGTGCCTGTCCTATTCTTTCGATTTATTTCCGCCTTAATTACGCCTAATAATTATAAACATAAATTGCTTTCAATTGAAAACTTAATCGAATCTACAAAAAATAAACAATTTCGAATTTTAAAAATAACCGAAATGAGTGTGCATTATCACCACCGCATGTTCACACATAGATGGCACTTTTATTTCCATATGGTACGAGCGAGGTTATTGCGTTTGCCTCGAAGATGTTTTCAGGGAACAGTTTCCCATAAACCGCTCCGTAGATAAGACGGATTCGATACAGTGCCAACAAGTGATTTGTGTGCTCGTGGTGGTCCTTGGAGGAATATGGTTGGATGGTTTACGAGGGTGACGTGCTAAGAAAACGTGAGTAAATTCATATTATTTCTTTAAGGACTATATTTTTTCTTTGTTTTGGTGAATGAGTGAAAAGTTTAAGAAACCGTCGCCTATGCAAAAGGCGGCTATACCAATTGCTTTAAGTGGTAAAGATATGTTAGCACGAGCGAAAAACGGTACTGGGAAAACCGGTACTTATTGCATCCCCGTAATCGAGCAAATCGACCCATCTCGTTGACTGCAAGAAAATTCCTTTTCGAACTAAAAAGAAAAGGGACTTTTTGGTGGATTGTTATTGCTATGAAGTTCTGTGAAAAAATCTTTTGTTCATGTAAGCTTCAAGTCAGAGACAAAAACGCAAATTAGCAAAGACTCGAGGCAACAGTTGGATAATTGGAGTTGTGCGAGTGTATAGGACAGTTAATGGTAGTTTTGTGCATGTCCAGAGATTGCTCGGGTCAGTTAATGACTCTACGCGTGCGAATCCGCCAGCGACACAAATTATGTTTCGTAAGCGATTCGAAGGGACGACGAAGACAGGAAAGTGTGCAACATAGAGCAAATGGAATCAGTGAAGACTTTGTGCATTTAGTATGGGTTTTACTACGTTGAAAGGGGAGTATCGCTATTCGTTAGTGGTTATTGGATTTATTAGAAACGCCAAGGTGATGCTCGTCGTAAGCCGCGACAATAAAGCGTGTATTACTGTTGTTTATCCCGATCTGCTACGCGATCTCGAACTGAATTAATGAAAACATTGGATCGAACTTCCTAAACGTGCTTAAAATAAATTTGAGCTTAACCGACAGTTTATCGGCTTTCTTTATATTGTTTCTTCATGAAATGTTAGTAATAGTATTTCCTGTGAAACTTTAGCCAGACTTAATTTGTGGAAAATAGACATTTATCAATCCACAATGGTTATTTCCGCTGAATCTTTTCGCAACTATGAACCGTTCTGAAAAATCTTCTGGCTGAGGGAATTGCTGGGATGTGTTCTAAAACTGCTGTAGCGCCATTAGATAGGATAAAAATCTTACTTCAAGCACATTCCTCTCATTACGAACATTTAGGGGTGTTTAGTGGTCTCAGGCACATAATATTGAAGGAATCATTTTGGCATTGTATAAAGGCAATGGAGCACAGATGATTAGGATATTTCCGTACGCAGCCACGCAGTTCACATCCTTTGAAATGTACAAGAAGTACTTATCGCAGTTTGAACTACATTTAAAAGTTTGTAGTACACGCGGATAAATTTATAGTAGGAGCTTGTGCAGGACTGACGGCTGTTACATTGGCATATCCGCTAGATACAATTCGGGCTCGTTTAGCATTTCAAGTAATGGGAGAACACAAATACACTGAAATTTTGCAGCGTGCTTCGGAAATGTCCCGCAATGAAGGCGGAATACGTGCACTTTACAGAGGGTTTTTTTTTCCTACTTTAACAGGCATGGTCCCGTATGCCGGGCTGTCATTCTACTGTTTCGAGATGTTTAAATTTTTTTTTTTGCATGAAGTATTTGCCAAAGTACGCATGCAATAAATGCGAAAGGAATACTGGTGGCCTTGTATTACATATACCTGTAAAACTGGTATGTGGTGGCTTAGCTGGAGCTGGTGCGCGATCAATTTCATATCACTTGGATGTTACTAGAAGAAGAATGCAACTCGCAACGATGAGCCCAGATACAACAAAATTTGGGATGGGAATGATGCAAACATTAACGTTAATTTACCGTGAAAACGGTATCGTTCGAGGATTATATTGAGGAATGTCAATTAACTATTTAAGAGCAACACCCATGGTAGCTGTTTCATTTTCCACATACGAAATACTTAAACAAGCTCTAAAATTGGATACAGGGATGAAAATTTAATTTTATATTGGCCTAAAACATTTCAATCATTAAAAGTACATACATTTGAAGCAAAAAGTGCATCGTCTTAATGCGTTATTCTCTAAGTTGCAAATAAGCCAATCGATAATATTTTGCAATTCAACGCGACGTGTGGAATTGCTGGCTAAGAAGATCACGGGACTTGGTTATTGTTGTTACTATATCCATGCCAACATGGCGCAGGCGCATAGAAATCGTGTTCTCCATGAGCTTCGACAGGGGCTATGCAGAAATCTAGTCTGCTCTGATCTTTTTACACTTGGTATTGACGTATAGGCTGTGAATGTTGCTAGTAATTGCGATTTTTCACGTATGGCTGAGACTTACTCACATCGTATTGGCCGTTCAGGGCGTTTCGTACCTTCGGGTATTGCCATCAATCTAATCGCATATGAGGTTCGTTTCGATTTGCATCGCATTGAAAAGGAATTAGCCCTGAGATTAAACCAATTCCAAAGGTGGTCGATCCTTCGCTTACGTTGCCAACTCGTTACCAAATTTGCAAAGCGGTAACGGAAACGACATGAGCAATTCATCAATCAATGAAGAAGGGAACGTGAGCAAGTGGAAGAACGTGGGGAAGAACGATGTCTGTGAAATAGTTAAATGCTACAAGTGTGTTAGTCCGTGCGGGAATGCGCGAGTGCCTGATTTATGTGTGAATGTATTCGCGTTTTGGATTTATAGTACTTTATGAATGAACAAATTGTGAATGAAACGGCGTGAATGAAAATTTCGATTTTTAATACTTATGCGAGTCGAATGATAAATTATGAAAGGGATTGTAGGGGATTGATCACCAAAGTGTTTTAAGAGTATTGGGAGGAGAAAAGAAAATTAACATCATGAAAAGAGCTAAAAGTTGGTCGCGTTAGCTTTAATGAGGAATTGAGGAAGGAGTTAGATAAACCTGTAAATAGTGCAGAATAGTTTGGCCCAATATATGGGGCCTAGAATGATTTGGCAAAACGAACTCAGGCTCTGATTTCTAGAGTCCAAATAGTAATAAAATTGAATTTAATAGGGATAAAGAAAGAGCGCACTTGGATAAAATGGTGTAAATAATAGACGAGTGGGAGCAGACGAGACCAAAATGTATGAAATAGGCAAAGGCAAATGCAAATGCACAGAATATTTTTTATTTTTTTTTTTTTTTTATGAACGTTTGCATGCAATCCAGTATGGATGAAAATAAGCTCATTTCGCGTCCATTACTTTATAGGTCTTTGTTCGATACTTCAAGTTCAATATGCGTTATTTCAGGTTTGTGGCAGAGACATCTTCTACCATCCTGTGGATGCACAGCGGAAAAAGAAGAAGAAAAAAAAAAAAACAAGTTGGGTAAACAGACCTACGCTCATGTCAGAAGGGTTTTGTATTCAATTTTCAAAATGCAGTCACCAGATTGAATAAAGTCAAGAAGCATGTCAATGACGATTTTATTGGAGAGACTATAAATTCGAAGATCATACTATTATTAACAAAGTTGAAAGAATTTAGACTTCTGAGGTTTCTGTTATTGTTATACTCATAAATATCTCCCTGGATAATTATTTCAGATGTCCATTCGCGAGGGAGGAAAAACATTTTTCATGTATTTCCCCCCTGTGCCCTCACTGAAGCAAAAACTGACAGTTTAAGAACTGTTTTGAAAAGCTCCCATGAAAACTTTCATTTCATACTCATATCGGCTACGTTTGATGAATTTTTTTTCAGGGGCCACTCTCCTGTACTGTTATCATCGATTAAAAGCCAATTTTTTCGAATCCTAGAGTTGTTACAAAGCCCTTTTGTTAGAAGCTCCCTCCCGCCTCCTTGACTTGTTTCACTTATGAGTATTAATTGTAGGTACTCATCTTCAGTCATTCATTAAATTGAATCAAGTGTTCAAAGCATGCACCTTAAACGTTGAAGTTGGGAAAAAATAACTCAAAATTATTCAATCTTCGCATTTAAAACAGCCACTATTTTGTTTTACGATTACTGATACCACTAGCTGAACTGATTCTCAAAGTTATTCATGAGACCTATCATTATAGCTTGAGCCAATTCTCAAAGATATTTATGACACCTATCATTCCTGAAATTTTCATGCAAATCCTAGCAGAACTGTCTGAGTCGGTAAAAAGCGCATGTTGTTCCATAGCCATATGTTGCCATAGTAATACATGCAGCGCATATTGTTCCATAGTAATACAGGAAAATTCAAACCGCTATAACTTCGCTAAATATGCTGCAATCTTTATGAAACTTGCAGGGTTAATCAATCTTATAAATAGACATCTGTGTACTGAATTTCATTGAATTTAAGGGTATGGTTAAGATTTTATTCAAGAAAACATAAAATCGATAAATCATACTATTACTAACAAAGTTGAGTAAATTGCGACTTCTCACGTATTTGTTGTTGTTGTACTCACCAAGGCCTACATTTCTGATTTTTTTCAGATTTTTCGGATCACTGGTGTCCAATCGCGAGGGGGGGGACACAAATTTTTCGTGTATTTCCCCTCCCTGTGCGCCCCTCGAAGCAAATTTTGCCAAACTAAGACCTGTTTTGTAAAGTTCTCATCAAGACCTTTCATTTGATACCCATATCGGCTACCTTCAATGAAATTTTTTTTTCGGGGGGTCACTTCCCTACATGGGGAGACCCCCCTTAAATACCTTATAAAATTTTTTAGTAGTTGAACTTTGAAGAGATCACCACTTTACACCTACATACAAAATTTGATGCTTCTAGCTTAAGTAGTTTCCGAGAAAAACTGCTGTGACACACGGACGGACGGACGGACGGACGGACGGACGGACGGACGGACAGACAGACAGACGGACAGACGGACAGACAGGACGCGATTTTAGAAGGGTTTTGTAAAATTATTTTACAAAACCCTAAAAAAGGAACTTCAGATATTGCTACTTTTTCTACGACCGTGCCTGTAAAAAAATGATAGCAACTGCCAATATCGCCATGAGCCATCAGCATTAGGTCCCGAAGTGGGGTGCAACAGGTGGTTGGAAGGCCGAGGTGAAGATCTTCATATTACGGAGCGGCACATGTTGATTGGGAAACGGCGGGACCGTACTCCCTGTTTCTGGGAAACCACACCGTTTGTATGCAAAAAGGCGCATTGTGTATTCAAACATAGTTCAACAAGGAGTGATAAATCAACTGGAAAGTTAGATCCAGAAGAATTAGTCAAATCACTCAATCCATATATTGACCAACGGATTGCATATAAACGCAATATTAAACATTAAAAGCCGTAGAAGAAGTAGCAGCGAGCATTACCACGTTCGAAGACCATACGGTTCTGATCTTCAAGGAAGTCTATATGTATTTACACTTTGATAGCTGAATTTTTTTGATGATTTTATACACCCTTAAGAGTTATTCTATGTCTTAATACTCGTGTGTTAAAAATTTGATGTATGGACGCGATTCTTCACTACCAAAAATTTCAGGACTTGCTTACCTCCACATCGTCAGCGAGCGCTCGTCGTCGAGGGAAAGGTACTGTAAGTAACCTCTTAACATTTTTTAATTAAATACTTATTGAAATTTTTTAAACAAAAAAATATTTATCGAATTTTTTAAAAAAAAATATTTATTGAATTTTAATTAAATATTTATTGAGTTTAAAAAAAAAAAATATATATATATTTATTGAATATTTATTGAAATATTTTTTTTTGAAAAATATTTATTGAATTTGTAAAAAAGAGAAGAAGAATCGTCGAAAAAAATCTATGTAAGAATTTTTTTTTTACATAATGTATGTAGGGTGAAAGTGTGGCATCTACAAGAGCTACCCACAATAATTATAATACTACAGGAAATCAGAAAAAAAATGAGTTTTCGTATAATGTTAATCTTCTTTTAATATCAATTTCCCTCTTTCAACGATTAAATGCTTTTCAATATGGTGTTGTAAATTGCTGTGCTGATTGCCATAGAAAAATCATACTGTTCCATTGCTTTAACGTTGTTCGAATAAAAACAAAAACAAGTTGGGTAAACAGACCTACGCTCATGTCAGAAGGGTTTTGTATTCAATTTTCAAAATGCAGTCACCAGATTGAATAAAGTCAAGAAGCATGTCAATGACGATTTTATTGGAGAGACTATAAATTCGAAGATCATACTATTATTAACAAAGTTGAAAGAATTTAGACTTCTGAGGTTTCTGTTATTGTTATACTCATAAATATCTCCCTGGATAATTATTTCAGATGTCCATTCGCGAGGGAGGAAAAACATTTTTCATGTATTTCCCCCCTGTGCCCTCACTGAAGCAAAAACTGACAGTTTAAGAACTGTTTTGAAAAGCTCCCATGAAAACTTTCATTTCATACTCATATCGGCTACGTTTGATGAATTTTTTTTCAGGGGCCACTCTCCTGTACTGTTATCATCGATTAAAAGCCAATTTTTTCGAATCCTAGAGTTGTTACAAAGCCCTTTTGTTAGAAGCTCCCTCCCGCCTCCTTGACTTGTTTCACTTATGAGTATTAATTGTAGGTACTCATCTTCAGTCATTCATTAAATTGAATCAAGTGTTCAAAGCATGCACCTTAAACGTTGAAGTTGGGAAAAAATAACTCAAAATTATTCAATCTTCGCATTTAAAACAGCCACTATTTTGTTTTACGATTACTGATACCACTAGCTGAACTGATTCTCAAAGTTATTCATGAGACCTATCATTATAGCTTGAGCCAATTCTCAAAGATATTTATGACACCTATCATTCCTGAAATTTTCATGCAAATCCTAGCAGAACTGTCTGAGTCGGTAAAAAGCGCATGTTGTTCCATAGCCATATGTTGCCATAGTAATACATGCAGCGCATATTGTTCCATAGTAATACAGGAAAATTCAAACCGCTATAACTTCGCTAAATATGCTGCAATCTTTATGAAACTTGCAGGGTTAATCAATCTTATAAATAGACATCTGTGTACTGAATTTCATTGAATTTAAGGGTATGGTTAAGATTTTATTCAAGAAAACATAAAATCGATAAATCATACTATTACTAACAAAGTTGAGTAAATTGCGACTTCTCACGTATTTGTTGTTGTTGTACTCACCAAGGCCTACATTTCTGATTTTTTTCAGATTTTTCGGATCACTGGTGTCCAATCGCGAGGGGGGGGACACAAATTTTTCGTGTATTTCCCCTCCCTGTGCGCCCCTCGAAGCAAATTTTGCCAAACTAAGACCTGTTTTGTAAAGTTCTCATCAAGACCTTTCATTTGATACCCATATCGGCTACCTTCAATGAAATTTTTTTTTCGGGGGGTCACTTCCCTACATGGGGAGACCCCCCTTAAATACCTTATAAAATTTTTTAGTAGTTGAACTTTGAAGAGATCACCACTTTACACCTACATACAAAATTTGATGCTTCTAGCTTAAGTAGTTTCCGAGAAAAACTGCTGTGACACACGGACGGACGGACGGACGGACGGACGGACGGACGGACGGACGGACGGACAGACAGACAGACGGACAGACGGACAGACAGGACGCAATTTTAGAAGGGTTTCGTAAAATTATTTTACAAAACCCTAAAAAAGGAACTTCAGATATTGCTACTTTTTCTACGACCGTGCCTGTAAAAAAATGATAGCAACTGCCAATATCGCCATGAGCCATCAGCATTAGGTCCCGAAGTGGGGTGCAACAGGTGGTTGGAAGGCCGAGGTGAAGATCTTCATATTACGGAGCGGCACATGTTGATTGGGAAACGGCGGGACCGTACTCCCTGTTTCTGGGAAACCACACCGTTTGTATGCAAAAAGGCGCATTGTGTATTCAAACATAGTTCAACAAGGAGTGATAAATCAACTGGAAAGTTAGATCCAGAAGAATTAGTCAAATCACTCAATCCATATATTGACCAACGGATTGCATATAAACGCAATATTAAACATTAAAAGCCGTAGAAGAAGTAGCAGCGAGCATTACCACGTTCGAAGACCATACGGTTCTGATCTTCAAGGAAGTCTATATGTATTTACACTTTGATAGCTGAATTTTTTTGATGATTTTATACACCCTTAAGAGTTATTCTATGTCTTAATACTCGTGTGTTAAAAATTTGATGTATGGACGCGATTCTTCACTACCAAAAATTTCAGGACTTGCTTACCTCCACATCGTCAGCGAGCGCTCGTCGTCGAGGGAAAGGTACTGTAAGTAACCTCTTAACATTTTTTAATTAAATACTTATTGAAATTTTTTAAACAAAAAAATATTTATCGAATTTTTAAAAAAAAAATATTTATTGAATTTTAATTAAATATTTATTGAGTTTAAAAAAAAAAAAAATATATATATTTATTGAATATTTATTGAAATATTTTTTTTTGAAAAATATTTATTGAATTTGTAAAAAAGAGAAGAAGAATCGTCGAAAAAAATCTATGTAAGAATTTTTTTTTTACATAATGTATGTAGGGTGAAAGTGTGGCATCTACAAGAGCTACCCACAATAATTATAATACTACAGGAAATCAGAAAAAAAATGAGTTTTCGTATAATGTTAATCTTCTTTTAATATCAATTTCCCTCTTTCAACGATTAAATGCTTTTCAATATGGTGTTGTAAATTGCTGTGCTGATTGCCATAGAAAAATCATACTGTTCCATTGCTTTAACGTTGTTCGAATAAAAACAAAAACAAGTTGGGTAAACAGACCTACGCTCATGTCAGAAGGGTTTTGTATTCAATTTTCAAAATGCAGTCACCAGATTGAATAAAGTCAAGAAGCATGTCAATGACGATTTTATTGGAGAGACTATAAATTCGAAGATCATACTATTATTAACAAAGTTGAAAGAATTTAGACTTCTGAGGTTTCTGTTATTGTTATACTCATAAATATCTCCCTGGATAATTATTTCAGATGTCCATTCGCGAGGGAGGAAAAACATTTTTCATGTATTTCCCCCCTGTGCCCTCACTGAAGCAAAAACTGACAGTTTAAGAACTGTTTTGAAAAGCTCCCATGAAAACTTTCATTTCATACTCATATCGGCTACGTTTGATGAATTTTTTTTCAGGGGCCACTCTCCTGTACTGTTATCATCGATTAAAAGCCAATTTTTTCGAATCCTAGAGTTGTTACAAAGCCCTTTTGTTAGAAGCTCCCTCCCGCCTCCTTGACTTGTTTCACTTATGAGTATTAATTGTAGGTACTCATCTTCAGTCATTCATTAAATTGAATCAAGTGTTCAAAGCATGCACCTTAAACGTTGAAGTTGGGAAAAAATAACTCAAAATTATTCAATCTTCGCATTTAAAACAGCCACTATTTTGTTTTACGATTACTGATACCACTAGCTGAACTGATTCTCAAAGTTATTCATGAGACCTATCATTATAGCTTGAGCCAATTCTCAAAGATATTTATGACACCTATCATTCCTGAAATTTTCATGCAAATCCTAGCAGAACTGTCTGAGTCGGTAAAAAGCGCATGTTGTTCCATAGCCATATGTTGCCATAGTAATACATGCAGCGCATATTGTTCCATAGTAATACAGGAAAATTCAAACCGCTATAACTTCGCTAAATATGCTGCAATCTTTATGAAACTTGCAGGGTTAATCAATCTTATAAATAGACATCTGTGTACTGAATTTCATTGAATTTAAGGGTATGGTTAAGATTTTATTCAAGAAAACATAAAATCGATAAATCATACTATTACTAACAAAGTTGAGTAAATTGCGACTTCTCACGTATTTGTTGTTGTTGTACTCACCAAGGCCTACATTTCTGATTTTTTTCAGATTTTTCGGATCACTGGTGTCCAATCGCGAGGGGGGGGACACAAATTTTTCGTGTATTTCCCCTCCCTGTGCGCCCCTCGAAGCAAATTTTGCCAAACTAAGACCTGTTTTGTAAAGTTCTCATCAAGACCTTTCATTTGATACCCATATCGGCTACCTTCAATGAAATTTTTTTTTCGGGGGGTCACTTCCCTACATGGGGAGACCCCCCTTAAATACCTTATAAAATTTTTTAGTAGTTGAACTTTGAAGAGATCACCACTTTACACCTACATACAAAATTTGATGCTTCTAGCTTAAGTAGTTTCCGAGAAAAACTGCTGTGACACACGGACGGACGGACGGACGGACGGACGGACGGACGGACGGACGGACGGACAGACAGACAGACGGACAGACAGGACGCGATTTTAGAAGGGTTTTGTAAAATTATTTTACAAAACCCTAAAAATGATGGATTAAATGGAAAATCGGTCTTTTTCTTCCGGTCTTTTCCAATCGGGTATAGGACCCGGTACGGTGGCAGGCTTCCACCCCAAAATATGAGCCAGCCACCGGGTACTTAAAAATTTTTTTGTTTCAGGAGACTTTATGGGTTGAGTGGCCCAAGCCAAGTGCCCTTTTATGGCATAAAGTTATGCAATTCAATTGTATAATTCTATGACATAAATTGGTCACCGGGGTACTCCCCTTCTGATGGGAAAGTTCATATGATTCAAGTTATATGAGTTTTCCACTCAGAAGAGGAATACCTGGCCACTTCAACAGTTTAACATTGGATTTATTCCGGTTGGGTGGGCATGAAGGGGCTCCACCACCACCCGGTTGCCCCTCTTTCATTTGTGGGCCCTGAATTTACTTGGGTAAAGACGAGGTTACCCCAAGTTCGCCTTTCTTCTCAGGTTTCTCTTGTTCTCGCAACAAGTCGTAATTCCTTCGTGGAGGTTATCTACAGATTTGCGACTTCGGTCGTCCTCTCGAACTCTGCAAGCAATTCGTGAATGCGAAATGTTTTGTAGTGAGTCCTCGTGCCGGGGAAACGAACCCGCCCCACGACACCGCAATGCTAGCCTGCCAGCGCATTCACGCGTCTCCGGACGAGGGCATTCTCGGCAGGAATCAACACCTTCCTCTGCCGAGGCAGCAGAACATCGCTGCAGTCCTTCACGGACATTTATGGAACTCAATATTCACTACACTTACCAAAACGGCAGCGACAACAACCAGACAGGTATGGATTTATATGCACAGAAGAGTGTAATAAATATTTCAGCGATGAACTGACATTAGAAGAAGCACTGCAGGGGCCAGAGAAGGAACATTGGGAACTGGCTATCAAAGATGAACTGAAAAGCTTTGAAGACAACAATGCGTGGGAGCTCGTTGATATTCCTGTGAATGGCAATATAGTAAGATGCAAATTGGTTCTCAAAAAGAAGTGTGATGCTGAAAATAATGTCCGTTATCGAGCCAGGCTTGTGGCTAAGGGATGCTCTCAAAAATATAGTATAGACTACAATGAAAAATTTTCTCCAGTAGTGCGGCATACAACACTTAGGTTATTATTTGCATTATCAGTACAGATGAATCTAGATGTGACTCATCTTGATGTGAAGACAGCTTTCTTGAACGGTGATCTGTCTGAGACTATATATATGCAAAACCTTTAGGTTATGTCTGTACAGGTGATAATAAGATTCTAAAATTAAACAAGGCTATATATGGTCTCATACAGGCATCTCGAGCATGACATAAGAAAGTGGATGGTTGTATGTTAGCAGATGGTTATGACAAGTCTAAAATAGAACCATGTTTGTATATAAAGTCTATTCGTAATAACATTACCATTGTGGCATTATATGTTGATGATTTTTTTATCTTTTCCAATGATAAAACTGAAACTAATCGCCTTAAGAGCGTGTTAAGTAAGAATTTTGTGTTAAAAGACTTAGGGATTGTAAAGGAATGTCTTGGCATGTCAGTTAGTTTTGATAAACAGAATTGTACTGTTACTTTGAGTCAAGAAAAATATATTGACAAACTATTGTCTAAATTTAATATGACTGATTGCAAAACAGTGAATACTCCAATGGAGGTGAATTTAAAGTGTATAAAAGAGAATAATTGTAATACTCAGAATCTCTATCAGCAGCTTATCGGGAGCTTAATGTATTTAGTTGTGCTTACACGACCCGATATAGCTTATGCAGTGTCATATCTAAGTCAATTTAATAACTGTAACACTGAAGAGCAATGGATTTATGCTAAAAGAGTATTAAGATATTTGAAAAAGACAAAAGATTTAGGTTTGAAATATAGTAAAGATAAAAATGTTAATATTGAAGGATATGTTGATGCAGACTGGAGCAATGATATTAATGATAGGAAATCATATTCAGGTTTTTGTTTTACTTTGTCAGGATCTGTTATATCTTGGAGTTGTAGTAAACAAAAGTGTATTGCGCTTTCTAGTACGGAAGCAGAATATGTGTCAATATCAGAGGCCTGCAAGGAAGCAGTGTACTTAAGAAACTTACAACATGAAGTGACTAAAAGAATGTATAAGATAACTTTGTATAATGATAGTATGAGTGCTCAGAAGTTATTACTAAACCCTGTATTTCATAATAAAACAAAGCATATTGATGTCAGATATCACCATTGCAGAGAAATGATAAATGAAAACATTGTTAGTGTTGATTATTTATGTACATCAGATAAGCCTGCAGATTTACTCACTAAAAGCTTAGGTGCTGTAAAACATTATAAACATTTGAATGCTTTAGGAATTGTTTAAGTGTAATTTCATTTAAGTATGTATTTTATGTTTATATAGTTTGAAAGTAATCTGTATTTTGAGTAGGAGTGTTGTAAATATCAAAATATAGATACTACTAGTGCCACCTTGTAACAAACTTCTCACTATGTATTCTATGCTTCTCCTCTGTATTCTATGCTTAAATAAAGTAGTACGTTGTTCGTCGTCTCCGCCGACACACGTTGTTTTATTATAATAACCTTCTTTCCTTTGGAAGTCGGTTAAAAAGTTTCTATCCATGAAGCAAAGCCTTGCAGAGACCAGACAGACTTGTACATTTTTTGGAAAACGAAAGAATGCATTGGACAAGTCATGTAGGTTAACCCCCAACTAGACTAGATAACTGTATACTGCGACTATGAGGCTTTTAATTTTTATACATCTATAGTCTGGTAGCGTAAAGCAAACCGCTCTTGAGTGACGTCTTGATAACTGTAAAGAATGGTGTATATGTGAGTTACATAACACAAGGTTGGCTCATCATCCGTTCCGTTCCTTTCCAGGAAACAGCTAATAAGTGGGGTCGTCCTACATCGGACGTTCAATTGATCCTTTCGATAAGCCGATATAACCCACCTATTTATATTTGATATACTCGTACTGGCCTACGTATTTAAGAAGAATGAATTTAAATCTCTTTTGGCCACACTTGATTCAAGTGCAATAAAGGCGACTTGTGTTGCATTATTTTCAAGGAATCAAATTCAATTACATTTTCCAGCATCCAGATCATCATAATACGTGTTTTATTAAGTAACGTAGACTCAAATAGAGCATCGAAAGAAATTCCATGCATGTAACATGAAATCAAAATTATTCCTTGGCATTTTCCGCCGTAAATCAGGGTAACAAATGTTTTTAATATAAAAACAAAAATTAAAGTCAATATCCTTTCTCAACTACGGTTCAATTCATACACATCAATTTAAATTACTCAATGGAAATATTCATGGTAAATTTAGCAATCTGAAAAAAAATATTCTCCACGCAACAAACGTTGATTTGGTTCATGCCATCGCATGAAGTGCTCCTGGGTCCTGTCCTTTATTTTTGCAAAGTACTCACTTTGACTCAATTCAAATGCCTGCCAAGTGTTTATGCATGCTGACGCACATATGAGTATACTCGTACTCGTACATTAAGTTCTCCTGAAAATCCCTAAAAATAGCCCTTGAATGTGATATAGAATAAAAAAGTAATGTTGCATGTGCAAGTTGATCGTGCGTTTGTCACACGATATTACTGTAAACACGGGTTCCATCTTAGAATATCGTCCCATCTATCTAAACTGTCATCTTCGCCTGTAAGATGGAATACTTGAGCATCTTATAGACCATCATCCAATCTGATAAGAGAAAATGAATTCTTATTTTAATTATTTTGTAATTTTTACTCTAAAGGGGGTAAGTAGATTTATTGTGGGGTTTTGGAACTTCGAAAAAAAGCCATAGAAGTTTTCTAATAAAGTGCTTTCAAGAATTGCTGGGAAGAATTGAAATTCAAAATAGTTTAGCATAATGATATTCTACTCCGTATTTTCAAAAATGGTTTTGGCATTAGAATAAATGCACTTCAGTTGTTCATATTACCGATTGCTACATTTCATCATGTCTACTCTCCCCCTTAAGTTAAATGCACTTATAATTAACGGGATTGTATTAAAGGGCGAAATCTGAAGAAGAAAAGTTTTCTCCTGGTGTTTCAATGGAACATCACCGCGTTAACCCTACACTATTTAACAGATACAACACGCAACTGTACAACAACAATAACTTATTGAAGAGACATGTCTTCATAGCAATAAACATATCATAAATCAGAAATAGGGACCACAAGTTGCGAGCAAAGGTTTAAAGGTTTTTTATGCACCCTTGGATGCGCGCAAGTGCATTTACAAGTGTTCGGTAGGACGATGTATGGGACCCCCAGCTTTACTTTGTCTAAAAATAAATATTTAAAATGTTTGACCTTAAATGAACATAAAAACTAGTTTTTTATTAATGCTCCATAGAGACAAACTTAGACACCTCTTTGTGTTAAGGATTCTCTAAATGATACGTTGAATTTACATGCATATGGGTAAGATGGGTAAAAAACGGATTTCTTCGTCTCGTAAGATGCTTGTTGAGATGAATGAACCCCATTTTCATTAGACTGTCATGATCTTGGGGTGTATAAATCATATTGTTTCTATGGACTTGTTTGGATTGAAATTATTCAAAGAAGACAAATATGATAACGATAGCGAGGATATCTTTGATGCCTGGTATCAATTGTAGTGCTTTGAAGTAGTTCCACCTATTACCTATTCATCACTACAAATTACAACAACAAACAATTTAAGTACAATAGAAGCTCAGGCGCCAATGTGGTTAAGCCCAAAAAAACGAAATTAAGGAAACTTATGCTTCTTATTACAAATTTTGAGTTATATCAAAAGAGCGCATAAAGCCTTTTTAGGGCACTAACGCACAGGATATGCAAATAGAAACATAAAATTTTCTTAGAATATTGTTAAATCTTTAAATTATTAGGAGTTACACCTTTTGGCATCTGAGGATGATAAGAAATTTATGCGAACATTTAATTTTCATACATCATAAGAAATACTTTCGTTTCTTTCTGTTTTATTTAAACCCAAATGTTGATCTGGACGAGCTGTTCGCCATGCTCTATTAAAATAATATTTCAATGGACACATATGTATATTTCCATAAATTCGTCGTGTATTTTCATGTCCTTTTGTTAATTGCTCTAGGATCAGGATATAATGATATTTGATTTAAATTTCTAAATGCTTCTGATATACCTATTTTTAAATTAGTTATGGAATTCTTTCTAGCTACATGAATGAGTTGCATATTTTTAATAATAATTTTTCTGAAAAATTATTCGAGAAGAAAAATGTGAGAAGAAGGCGGTTCCGACGTGTGTACTAATTCTCATCAGGCCATCACTCCTAGATACACACCGATGATGGCGACCACCGTGCTTAGAGGTGGAGGAGTTATTTTTAATTTTCTTACTTATGCGAACTCAATATGTTTTTGTAACTACAACTTATGTTCAAGTTAAATTTCCTCTTGTAAGTACTTGTATTAGCTAAACTTCAATAGGATCATTTCACCCTTTTCACATCAATTTTAATGTAAATCTATACGATAATTTTACTCTACATTGAAGCTTTTCATTACTTCGCACGGATATTGATCACTCATTCGGATGGCTAAGATAGCTTTTTAAATTACTTATGGAATTCTTTGTAGCTACATGTATGAGTTGCATATTTTTAATAATAATTATCTTATAGATTTACATTAAAATTGATGTGAAAAGGGTGAAATGTTCCAATTAAAGTTTAGCTAATACCTATTTTTGTTTATTAATTTTTATAACATGATTTCACGCGGCATATTACGCCAATTAAATGTTATTTCATTTGACTTTTTGGAAGAAAAATCTTGTTAATTTGTTTGGGCAGTGGTAAAAGGGTCGCTCATCATTATCATCATCTATGACATAGCTCCAATTCGTTTTTTTTTCTTTTAACAACACTTTATAATTACAATTATAAGGCTTCAGAACGTACACTATATTCAATTATTGTAATTAGATATTTAACTTGAATTATAGCAGATTCCTCTACGGCGAAATTGACTCGAAAATCTTTTTATGATTTTTAACTGCAAATTGATCTAAACTCTTTGGCAGTGAGTTCATCTCAACTGATGGTATGATCTCCGCCATCTGGATATTCTCAAGCCACAGCAAATTCTTCGTCTTTTTTTCTTGAAAAGCTATCGGGCATTGCTTTGTCGTACGAGCAGAGGCGTTTCAGCTCCTTTGAGTCATCTTTAGTATCTTAAAGATGTGTGGAGGGAAATGACATTATAAAGGTGTAGAATGGGTTGAGCAGGTAGGTACTGCACTCGGCCATATAGAGAGATATGTATTAGGTTTTTATTTTTTGGTTTGTTTTAGTAATCGAGCAGTCGCCTAAGCAAATTGCTCGAAAACCTTCATAACACCTATCCGAAATTTTAATTGCAGATTTGAACAAGTTGGGTAGACAGACCTATGCTCATGTCAGAAGGGTTTTGTATTTAACCTACTAAATGCAGACACCAGCAACGAATAAAATCAAAAAACATGTCAAAGACGATTTTATTGGAGAAAATACGAAATTCGAAGATCATACTATTTTTAAGAAAGTTGAACGATATTCGACTTCTGAGGTATTTGTTATTGTTATACTCATAAATATCTCCCTTGATAATTTTTTCAGATTTTTTAGATCACAGGTGTCCATTCACGAGGAAGGTAACACATTTTTCATATGCCCACACTGAAGCAAAAACTGTCAGTTTAGGAACTGTTTTGAAAACATGCCCCTTCCCCTGCCCCCTCGGTACCGATAATTCAATTTTAAGACTTGTTTACAAAGATCTCATTGAGACCTTTCCAATGACACCCTACTCGACTGCCAATGGTGAAAAAAAAATTTTTGTAGGGTCGCCTCCCTACATAGAGAGACACCCTTAAACCTTTTTGAAAAATTTTTCCACCCCAAAACATTCAAGAAGTTACCACTTCTGAGCTTTCCTCAAAGTTTCATTGCTGTAGCTTCTATTATTTTGGAGAAAAAGTGCTGTGACATACAGACGGACGGACGGATTTTGTATTTTAGTACAAAACCCTAAAAATACATTTTTTTGATTATGGCAATTTATAGTTGTAAATCATAAAATATTTTTAATGTTTTTTTTAATTAAATATAAATATTAGATCATTTTTTTCTATATTAAATTTAGACTTTTCATTATAATTATATTCTTTATGATATTTACATTTTTCTATTTTTATTTCAATTTTTCTGAGGCATTATTTTTCACATAATTTAATAATTCAAATCTGCAAATGAAATGCGGACATGGCAACACCTTTTCGCGCTACACATGCACTTATTGCATTGGAGAAGGCAAGTATGCAGCGGAATGAATTAGAAGCAGGTAGAGTCCCAGTGCGACAAATAGAGCACGGGACGACTGAGAACAACGGGGGTCTATGACGGATCGCGCCGCGAGAATTGCGCCGGCAAGCGTATATGAGAAAAGTTGGATTTTTGAATTGGTTGCGAATCGATAGAGTTCCCTCGGGAGTGCAGTACTGAGCAATAGGAACGTATTCTACTAGGCCAGCTCCCTTACATCCAGGAGTGCCATCAAAGCAATTTTCTGATTGTGCGTGATTCGCTAACGGGTAGTGGTAGTGGCGGCATAATTTCCACGTAAAAGCCACGAGTAAATGCATTTCGGTTCAAGGAGGGAAATCCATTTGGCTTGTGTTGTGCGTACGAAAAAAATAAGTGGAGAAATTTGCCACGTACAAATTACTCCGTTGGACATTACAAATGAAGGAACAACATCAATAAGCGGGGCTGGGATGCAATAACTGTGCGGTGTAATAAGCGCTGGGTTTGGAACCACTCCATTATTAAATCCGTGTCGGGCTTGCAACAAGCGATTGACCCATTATTGGGGGCAAACAAACTAGAACAACAGATTCTCAAATTTGGATCGAAATTTTCTCACAAACGTTCAAAGGATATGCCAGTGCGAACATTCAAGTAAACCCACATTTGAATCTTCTCAACAGGACATCGAGCATTTCTGTAAACGCGAAAACTATTGAAAAAACCAAAATTTTCAAGTTTCATCCCTTTTCTTGTTTCCCTTGGTTCATTTTGATTTCAATAATTGCCAGTAATTTGCCTTAATTATTCTGCCCGCTTGCTAACTTCCAGATTCAGCAGTGATTACAAGACCTGGTCCGTTAGCGGCAGTGCTTCTGCTCCACTACAGGTTTCATTATCGTCGGTAGCTATCTGGTCACAATCTTGTATGTTTGCTAGAAGTAATATGCAAAGAATGTTCCTTCCGAATTTTATTTATTTTTGTTCGTGCTACATTTTAATCAACTTTGTCAACTAATCAATAGACACAAGCCTATAATACGAACACCATGCAATCGCCTTCTCTGAGGACTACGTTTTGCGCCCTTTACATTCTCGAGGAGTTGAGGACGCCCACAAAATTCGATATTTGAGCGTCACTAGCTACTACAATTTATTTATGTTACAACGGTGTTTTTTGCTACTTATTTTCCTGCCCATTCACTCGCCTGTTTGCTTACTTACTTGTTCATCTACGGACAGACAGCAACCAAATTGGATGATTTTGGGACGAGGATGGCCTCACTTTGATTTGACTTTTTGCTGTTTTTATGCCCCAAAAATGATACGCGAGGTACATTACTATAGAAGTCGAGCGAAGTAGTAGCATATGCGGATGACATCAACATTTTGTCACGGTCATTAACAACTACAAAAGAACCCTTTCTGAAACTCGACAGCAAAGCAAAACTGGTAGTAGCTACAAATCAATGAAAATAAATAAAAGCTCATGACACAGTCGAGGAAAAATACCTCAAATGCACAAAATATCACACTTGGCGAATACAGTATTGAAAATGTGAGCAAATTTATGTATTTAGACGCCAAAATATCAAAGACGACCAATGAAAGAGACGAAATATGCCGAAGAATACAGCTCGCAAATAAAATTTTTAATTCAGTTTTGAAGAGCTTGAAGACCAGCTCCAAGTATACAAATCTGTGATAAGACCTGTGTTATGCTATGGGTATGAAACATGGACCCTAACCCAAGCATCCGCAAACGTATTGAACACCTTTGAGCGACGGGTCCTGAGGGGACCAATGTTGAATTCAATACAATTATGAGCTGTATGAATTTTTTGACGAACCGGAGGTCTCAACGATTGTAAGACTGCGGAAGCTGCAATGAGCTAGCCACATAAATCGTATGGACGAACAACGGATACCAAAAAGGTATTCGCTGAGAGAAGTGAAGGCCGGAGACCAGTGGGGAAACCGAGGAAACTCTGATCTGACTCGCTCGACGAAGACAGTTCATCGGAGCACGCGGTCAATAGACCGAGACAGTTGGAGGCGCTATTTGTAGGAGACGAGGGCCCGAGAGGGCCTGTAGTACTGAGAAGAAGAAGAAGAAGAAGAAGATGCTCTAAAAATTATATATCGAGTTCCTAGGAATGAATTAAAGGGAACTCTCAAGTTGTCCCAAAATAAAGACATCTACGGAAACAGTAATACAAGGTGATAACAAATATTCTTATCACTGAATGAGTTTGCATCGGGGTGAAAAGCTATTTGGCATGAAGTTGAGATGACAGCCATGTTCGATATTAAGTTCACCTCTGTGGAATCTTACGCACCTTACTGCCCTTTACTTGAACGGTAACCACCTGTCGAGATTAACGAATGATATGGGAATGTTAGTTAGTCTTTGAATATAGGATGCATGTGCAGATAAACTTCGAAGTCTACCGACACAGTAGGGGGAACTCATACAACTCAGGGAATCTACATATTACCGAATATCGTTGTGTATTGCCCTACGATACTGGAAAACTAGTGTTGAGACTAAATAATGATTTGTTTAAAATTGATTAAAGCTTCATTACTGTAGTGTAAACTAAATATCCGAATAATGTAGAGGATACATGCTTGTAGTGTTTTAGGCATTTCACGCAAACACCTTTGATAAATTTTCATGAGGGAAAATTTCGAATGCTTGTAATGTAATACAATGTTAAAGCAATTAAAATCTAAAATCCGAAAAGAAAAAAAAAGACCGCGGGATGTATTTACCTTTCACTTCATATCGAGAATATCTTTGCTTACATGAGAATCTGTAATGTTTACTATTTATTTATTTTGTTTTTTTAATAAGAACAACATTTTTCTCTCACATATATTTGCGCTTCTCTTCACATTTAATAATTGAACAAAAATAAATAACAATACTAAATATTATGAATTCAACGAATAGTTGACAAAAATTGCAAGCACCACCACATCACCAGCGGGTATCCGGCGAGTATGTAGGTGAGTACCCGTTTGTTTTTCTTTCTAAATTGAATTTTACTATTTATATTATTCAATTATTCTTTCCAATATTTAATTTTCATTAAGAAAATATTTTAATTTATAAAAAAAAAGAAAAAATTGCCCAGAAAAACAAAAATTGAAGGAACATATCAAAGTTCAGTTAATAATAATCGCGGTTGTATGATAGGGTCTTATTATAAATTATTGTTTTAAGAAAAAAAAGAAATGAAGATTCTACCGCATTGCTGATCAATTTTCCTTTTGTGCACCTTTCTATCGACACAAAAATTCTTTTGTACTTATCACCCCGAAATAAAAATAAAAAAGAAAGAATCAGTAATTCTTAAACTCGGTCTTTCTTTATCTAGTATAGGACCCCAACAATGGCCGGCCCCTCCACTATAATGAGCTAGCCATCGGGCGCGCTCCTCTCTTTTGATGCGTTAAAGGGGCTTTTGCGAGGGCAGAGTGGCCTTCCGCTCGTGTGCCCTTTTATGGTATAGTGGTATGTGACTCCATCACATAAAACTATAACATAAATTGCCCACGTTCATGTTTCTCATTTAATGGAAACATTCATAAAAATTATGTTTGTATGAGTTTTTCATTTAATTGGAAAATATATGGCCACGTCTATATTTGAATCTTGATCCGGTTGGGAGGGTGCGAGGGGGCACCGCTTCCACCTGGATGCCCAACTCTTATTTGTGGGCCATAAGTATTGTCGGTGACGACGAAGTGTGCTTTTCAGTGCATATGTTTTCTCCCGGTCCAGTTTGTTACTGGCTGTAAGCAATTTCAACCCTTAGTAGGTCTCGACACCAGTCGATCGGCATTATACTTGTTTCAATTCGTGAATGCGAAAATTTTTTTGTAGTGGGTCTTGTGCTGGGGAAAAGAACCCGCCCACGACATCGCAATGCTAGCCTGCCAGCGCATTCACACATCCTCAGACAAAGCCAATCTCAACGGATCCCACAATCTTCTTTCGCCGAGGCAGCAGACCATCGCTGCAGTCCTTTACGGACATTTATCAACCCTACCTCACTACATTGCTGGATGTTTGTTTGTCCTGGATCGTCTTGCTGCCGTTTCCGTCGGGGAGTGTGGTCTAGTACTGAGAAAATTGTGCCAGAGTTTGCAATAAGTTGTTCGTTGATAATGTTACCATTTGTGTTTCAATATTTATGTATTTCAAGTCTTTCTAGGATATGCACTTAGAAGAAAATGCTCACCTTACGGCATTTTATCTTTGGTACACGGCTGCAAATTACTATTAGTACACACGCGTATTTTCAAGAAAAACCGCAAGAACCAAGGTCAGACAAGTACAAGAATATCGTAGCTTTTTAACCCCATACGAGTGAGAGCCAACGCGAACGTAAGTGTAACAAGCCTTTCAATAGAAATTTGCATTTGTAGTAGTTTGCCTACTTGTGGCCCACTGGCATGAGCTATCAACCTACTTCACCAGAATGCAAATATTTGTACGGCGTAATATATTCGATATTTCACATGAAAAAGGTACAAATCACATTCCTTACATGCTTAAAAATTCACCTTGCACTGTCCACTGTACACGTACACCATTTTGAACAAACAAATGAAACATACGTTTAACTTCTTCCACTGACAATCGAATTTTCGTGGGCACTTCCAGATTTCTCCATACATCTTCATGTAAACTAGCAAGGAAAGTCAGCCTGCATGTGGTCATGTATGTGGTAGTAGAGCTTTTTGGTACATGGCTTGTTAAGGTGTAGTAAGGCTTTGGTGAGAGCGAATTTAGCGATTTCGTTCAAATGAGGAGAGTATATTTAATGAAGCAAAATGTCCTTCTTTATTCAACTGTCAATCTGACTAACGTCATTGCAGTTAACAACAAGTTTTAAAATTGACCTTGTGATTTGTGAGCTAAAAAAAATTTTTTTTTGTTTATTTCAAAATGTCTGTGCTTTATGCCCGATTTGCAGTAATACTGCTGCTGTGTATATAGTGTTGTAACGGAGATGTCAACTTCAACCACATTACTGCCCATTGCGATCGCAAAACTTGTCACAGCCGATGGAACGACAATATCAGTGCGCTGTTTAGTAGACCAAGAAAGCCAAATTAGTTACATAACCGAAAATTTGGTGGTAAAACCGCGCTTAAAGAAGAAACGTACTAACGTTGAAGTATTCGGCGTGGGAGGAGTATCATTCGAAAATTTAACAGCTGTCGCATGCTTAAAAATAAAACTCGATGATCTTGAAAACTCCATAATAAACACAAAAGCGCTAGTTGTCAGAAGAAACACTAAAGGCAAACTTCCGAATATTACAAGCAAAATCAGTAGGACATGAAAAGGAAAGCAGCTAGCAAGCCTAGCTTTTAACTATCCAGCTCATGTTCCAGTTCTGTTGGATTCCAATGTTCTACAATTACTCTTCAAAGAAAGTGTAGAAGTAACTGACACGTTTTTGTTTAAAACACCAAATTGGGATCGATTGTTTCCGGACCAGCAGTAAACAAGGATTCTAGAGTTGTTTCCACTTATGTTTCTTCATCTGAAATGGAAAACAACTTGCTTGAATTTTGGGACTTGACACTGAATCAAGATGATGTGGCAGCAGTAAATAAGCAAGAGTGTGAAAAGTTTTACCAAGAGAAGCACTTCCGACTCAAAGATGGAAAATATGTGGTACGTACACCATTGCGACAAGATGTACTAAAGCTGGGCAACTCATACTATATAGCAGTTAAATAGTTTCTTCGTCAAGAAAAAAGGCGGTCTTTGAACTATACACATAAAAAACTGTTAGACGAATTCATGATTGACTATCTAACTTTGAGGCACATGAGAAAGGTCGCAAAGGAAGATGAATGCAATATCTGCGGTGAAATTTTTTACATACCGTATTTGAGTGTCTTCAGCGATGATGCAATTACCAAGATAAGATATGAATTTAATAGTTCCACTGCGTCCAGTAGCGGTGTCACTTTAAATCAGTGTATTGTGATGTGACGCCTATGCCCGGGAATCGAAGTGATTCCGATCCCGAACCCTTGCACTCGGCCAGATGGGTATGACCTCGAAATGCAAGCGGACTTCATCTTTCGTGCGGATATCGTTGCGCAGAAAATATTTTTTTATCTCCAAATATATAGATCTGTGGATTTAAATATTTGAAACAGAATATTAAACAAAACCCCGACGCATTTCGAGACATATCCATCTGGGAATGCCCCCTCCACCGTGGCCATCGAAACACTATGCCACTGGTGACAGATGGAAGTGCACCTTGCGCCATGTGGCGTTCCATTCCGCACATCTGTTTTGTCGGCGGTTGTCGGAGTGACAGTCCGACACAAGGAGGAAGAAGAAAAAGAAAAGATGGCGACAAGGCACACCGGTTGTGCATGTTGAGTTAATTGTGAAAATCGTAACAATTGTGATAATTGTGATAACTGCGAAGCCAGACACACGAGGAGATTGCCCAATGTTCTGGCGCATCTGTTGCAACCCGAGGAAGATACACTTCACCGGCAGAAAAGGCACAACGGTAAATATACGTGAATGAATCAGTTCGGTTAGTTAGTGTATTCCGATTTTACAAATTCCCTACTTGCGTGAATTTTATAAGGTGTAAAACAACCATTAAACCTGAATATTTTTCGTTAGCATTGTTCCGAACCTGAAATGAGTTTATTCCGTGATTTTTCAATAAGGAAAAGTATCTAAGATAAATATTTGCACGATTTTTCTACGTTACAGATTTTTAAATTATAGAAGTTTCTCGTTTTTAAATGAAAGATAATAATATTTATAATAGAAATCCTAATTTTATTAAATTTGAATAGTGAAAGTTAAAATGTCGAAGATGAAAAAAGCAGATTGAAGTGAAAGTAGAACGGCAAGTCGAGTAAGGATAGTGATCCTACAATGGTTAGTAGCTTTTATCGTACGGTAATTTAAATATCAAGTCTTTGTAGTAATTTTCTTCTTTTTGTTTGAAACGATAGCAAACAAAGTTCGCCTTCGCGGTTTTATATTAAAAATGAAATTTTACGTGGATGTTTGCTACGTGTGTAACAATTTCGATTCGTTCGTAATGAGACGGCGACAAATCCTTTTCCTTTTAAGTTTTTTCGTTTCCCTTAGCGTAATTTTCGGGGTAGGAAAAATAAAAATATCCTGAATAAAGAGCAGGCTTACTTTTAATTAAATTTAGAAAAATAAAACAAAAGGAAAAATTCAAATAAGTTAACTGTACAACAATTTCAACTATAAAATTATTCCCGACTAAAGTGGAGAAGAAATTAAATTTAAATTTAGAGTGAAACAAAGTTGTGGTTTTTACATTATAAATAAAAAAATAGTTTTTCGCATCTAGAGTAATAGAGAGAAAATGGAATAACATAAATTTCAATGTAAAGTTACTCGTCTGATTAGATTTTAGTGCTACTGCTAGTTTCACTTGTTTATTTTTTTATTTGATTGCTCTTAATTTTTATACAAGATATTGAGTCAAACAATGCATGTCCATTTATCGATTACACTACCAACATACTTTACACACTCCCAACCTCTTTATTGTTCTTCTCTATCTTATTTTCGTTTAAATTTTGCTTAACGAAACCTATACAACTTTTTAACATTTCAATTGGAAGAAGAAGGTAAAATGAAAACACCAACAAAATGATTTTACGTGAAAAGTTATAAGACTAAATTAAAAGAAAAGAAAATACGTGGCAATACATTATATTATTACGTGTTAACTTGTTTCTAAGTGAAGTTGAAATTATTATAACTTTTTTTTCTTATAGTTCATTTTTTTAAAAATGACAAATCAATTTAAATTTAATAACAATACTTTCAAACTTTTTGAAGAAATTTCCGCGTTCGAACTTAAAAAGTTAAAAATCATTACAAATGGCGCCCAACGTGGGGCCAAAGACATCCTAAGGGGGAAAGAAATTCGCGTCTTCTGACGAGTTGGTCCTTTACGGAGGATGTAAGGTACTCTGGTACTCGAGTCCCACTATCAGGAGCAGTGTGATACACACTAGAAGTCGCTTCACGTGAGTTGTAGCTTCCGCTCTCCTTTGTTTGATTTTTTTTTTCTCGCGACAGAATCCTTCCGATGTGTTGTCCCAGGTTAACTCCTGTAAGGACCTTCTATTTTCTTGATGGAACTGCCAGTCTGATGGGTTTACCTATCAGCATGGACTCTCAAGAAAATAGAAGGCTACCTTGCCTTTATGTCGCGGAAGGATTCTACTTATTTCGTATGCGTGATAGACGAGTGGTATCGGTTCAACGTTCGGTGGCGTATGCTGGAATTGCGGAGCCCGGAATGCTTCCACGCGTCGGGAGTTTTGACCGCGTACTAAGCTGTTACGGTAGCTATACCACTTGTCTCGTCGAGTCATTTAACATAGATTAGAAACGTTTTGTAATGTATGTGCGTAGGGGTTTAAATTTAGTAAATCGACCGAAAGCACCCTTTCTTCGGCAGATTACCACGCACTCTCCTTTCCCGTTGAAGGAGTCGACCACTGAAAAGGAAAATATACTTTAAATACATTTTTTTCCCCACTTAGCATATAGCTCGCCACTATCGGCCACGAAATTATTTTTAGGTTTTTTATATTTATATTAGGGTTAACCTTTTCTCTTTTTTTTAGTAAGAAAAAAAAACGTACTTCTACCACCCAGCAAAACAAGACAGAACCAAAAATGGCAACGAAGCGGACTCCCGATAAGCGGTGGACCCGGTCCAAAACGGTCCAACCCGCGAGCTGCGGGATCTGTTTCGAGGAGGTAGTGGAGGGGGTACACAGCGTACGATTGGATTGTGGACATCTATTCCATCGTGCCTGTGTCCAACAGCTCCTCCTCACGTCCGAGCTGTGTCCCTTATGCCGGCGACGCATCGAGCGGACTGCCGTAGACGTCCCCCTCGGAACGCCCCTACCAACGCGTGGAGCAGTGGCAAAAGGAGTTCCAGAGGCCGAACAGTCCCAACCACTTTTAGACCTGCAAGGAGCCGTAGGCGGTGAAGTTCCGGCCGCAAGTGTCGTGTCCGAGGTGACACCCATGCCTTCCGCCCACTCCATTGACACCCTCGTGGCGTTGATGAGGGATATGTCGGAGAGGATTGGCAACCTGGAGGGAAAGCTCCAGAATCTCCCTATGAGCCAACCACCCAGTCGCGTGAGAACTCCGCTTGGCTGGGAGCCCAATCCCAGTGTGGCGATGCCCCACTCCCGACCACCCGAGCAATGGGCCCCACCTCCAAGGAACTCGGGAATGGATCCCAGAGCTCCCGAATACAGACCACGACACAGCACCGCACCTCCGTTGGTACCTCTAGCCCCCGAGGCAGTTCAGTTCAACAGGTCAATCGAGGATGTGATTCCCCCCAGGAACGCATTGACACCTTTTCGAGACCCGACGCCTCGTATCATGGAGAGTTGGCGCCTGAACTTTACAGGGTTCAACGATATGATATCGGCGGACCGGTTCCTTTTCCGGATTCAGGCGTTGGTATCCAGCACCCTGGGAGGTGATTCCTCGGCCTTCCTCCGGCATGCACATCTTTTGTTCAGCGGCGACGCTGCCGACTGGTACTGGAGCTTTAAAAAATCAACGCCACGTCCCACTTGGCACTCTTTCAGTGCAGCCTTCCGCAATCGATTTGAGGATGGCTTCACTGAGAGAGAGCTAAAGGAGCAAATAAAGAAACGGAAACAAGGTGCTCACGAACCGTTCGACCAGTACTACACAAGTATAGTGAGATTGAGCACTCGCTTGCGAACTACCATGCCCGAGGACGAACTGGTGGAAATTATCAGAGAGAATATGCGCTGGGATCTCCAGAACAGCCTTCTGCATTTTCCCATCAACACCATACAGGGATTGCACCTCCATGCCCGTAGGCAAGAACACTTGGATGAGCGGCGAGGTACCTTCCGTCCACAACCTCGCATAATGGGACCAAATCCCCGAAATCATCACACCGCGGAGTTGATGGCAGCGGACCACCTGCTTGCTGATCCAGTACCAGTACCGAGGAGTGGAGCACCACCGGAGCTTGAGGACCCAGCATTGATTGATCGACCCTCCCTTGAAGCAATTACAAGCCCGACGGTCTGTTGGAACTGCCGACAACCGGGACATCGGTTCTATGCATGTCCAGCGGAGCCGACGCTTTTCTGCTACCGCTGCGGGAAGGCCGACACCTACGCACCTGACTGTGCAAATTGCAAAGGGCGAAAAAACTTGCCACCGAGTGCCGCGACCACCCGTCGGCACTCCTAAACCCCGGACGAACCAATCTTGACCCCATCACTAGCTATGACCAAGCTCCCAACATGACTCCAACTCTGCTGACTCGCACCGCTAAACACAGTTCTCCCGAAGTTCCACAACCGACGCCATCCTTCGCCGAGGCCAACGCGCAGGGAAATGATAGCGAGGCGAAAGTTCCTTGGCATGTAAAACCTTTTCATGTCAGGCTGCGGAATTACTTGGCTACTCGACAGCGCATCTTCCATGAGGAGTTGGCTACAAATGTCCCACCGCGAAGCAAGCGAGCCACGCGTCGGATGCGGAGCTTCTGGAGAAAAGTCAGGCAGTCGAGGAAAGTGTTGAAGGACATACACTTAGACGAATTATTGAGGGATGATGTTCGGCCATATGCGTCAGTACACCTCCTGCAAAAACGAGTGTCAGGCTTAGTCGATACGGGAGCCAGTGTGAATTGCATATCTGCCGATTTTGCAGGGGAGGTACTGGCAAGGCACGCGGACCAAATCCGTCATTTCACCTCCTGGTTAAGCACGGCGGACGGAACTCGTCACTCTGTAGTGGGAAAAATTATGACGGATGTCACCTTTAAAGGAGTAACTAAACCTATGGAATCTTTCATCATACCTCAGTTAACCCAGAATCTTTATCTAGGAGTGGATTTCGTTCGAAAATTTAACTTGGCCCCGGCACTATTCTCCGGTACGACCCTGGAGTCCGTCACCACCGTTCCTGACCAATCTCAACCCTCTCACTTACTACGACATACACTGGATGTAAATCAGCAACTGCGTCTTGACTCGGCTATATCGGCTTTTCCATCGCATGAGAAAGAAGGTCTCGGGAGGACTGCCCTGGTGTTCCACACTATAGATGTGGGGGATGCTAAACCCATAAAACAGAGACATTTTGCCATATCTCCGGCGAAGGAAAAATCGTTATATGCCGAAGTGGATCGAATGCTAGCATTAGGCGTAATCGAAGAATCACAGAGCGCTTGGGCTTCCCCAGTCACCTTAGTTGTCAAGCCGAACAAGGTCCGGTTATGCTTAGATGCCAGACGCTTGAACGCCGTCACGGTCAAGGACGCATACCCTCTACCGTTGATTGAAGGCATTTTGAGTCGGTTGCCTAAAGCCCACTTCATCACGAGCTTAGATCTCAAGGACGCCTTCTGGCAAATTCCTTTAGACCCCGGTTCAAAGGAGAAAACAGCCTTCACAGTCCCAGGTCGGCCCCTATATCAATTTGTGACCATGCCATTCGGATTGTGTAATGCCCCCCAAACAATGACGCGCCTTATGGATAAGGTAATACCACCTCACTTGCGACACCAAGTTTTCGTTTACTTGGACGATCTGTTGCTTATAACCGAGACCTTTGACGAACACATCGACCTGCTTCAGGAGGTGGCTCTACACATCCGGAGGGCAAGATTAACCATCAACATACGGAAGAGTCAGTTCGTGATGACGGAGGTGAAGTATTTAGGTCACATCATTGGGCATGGCCATATCAAGACCGATCCGGACAAGACTCAAGCAATTGACGTTTTCCCATTACCCAAGACCACCAAGCAGTTACGCCGATTCTTAGGTTTATGCGGATGGTACCAGCGTTTTGTACGTGACTATGCCACCATTACCACTCCTTTGACCGACATGCTGCGTAAGGGACGTAAATTCGTCTGGGAAGAGCCCAGCTTGCGAGCCTTTGAAGAGCTAAAGAAGAGTCTGACTACAGCCCCCGTACTGCACAGCCCGGACTTTGACAAACCGTTCTCAATCCATTGTGACGCGAGTCAACATGGGGTGGGAGCAGTCTTAGTCCAGGTTGCACAAGACGGCGAGGAGACACCTATAGCCTTCATGTCTCACAAGTTGAACCCAGCCCAGCAAAATTACACGGTCTCCGAGCAGGAATGTCTAGCTGCGGTGTTGGCAGTGAAACGCTTCCGAGCCTATGTGGAGGGACACACCTTTGAAATCGTTATAGACCACGCGTCTCTGAAATGGCTAATGAGCCAGACTGATCTCAACGGCAGATTGGCCAGGTGGGCACTGAAACTACAGGCATTTGACTTCACAATCCACCACCGAAAAGGGAGCCAGCATGTAGTCCCCGACACCCTATCCAGAATGTTCGCCCCTGAAGGAGCCGAGTTGGTCCAGGAGGACGACAGCCCCCAATTGATCGATCTGAACCATCCTGCCTTCAAGTCAGCCAGCTACACCCAACTGATTCACACTATCCAGAATCAACTGTCCCAGCTTCCTGAACTGCGGTTGACGGATGGATTTATTTATAAGCGGATGGGACACGCATCCGGAGACCCCATACAAGAAGAAGAACAGTGGAAGTTTTGGGTGCCCGAAGAATTAACCACTGATCTTATCAGACGGGCCCATGACCACCCATCAAGTGCGCACGGCGGATACGGTCGTACACTTAGGCGGTTGAAAACCTGTTTCTTTTGGCCTAAGATGGCACAACAGATAAAAGCGTACGTAGCCTCCTGTGAGCTATGCAAGTGCACTAAAGCGCCCAACACCATTCTTCGGCCTCCCATGGGTAAGATTGAGGTCCCCGAACGCGTGTTCCAACGCTTGTACATTGATCTTATCGGTCCTTACCCTCGATCTGCTCCTGGTCACACGGGAGCTGTCGTGGTCCTGGACCAGCTCTCTAAATTCCCTATCATAGAACCACTGCGTAACATGCACACTGGACCTATAATCAGCTTCTTGGAGAACCGAGTCTTTCACATGTTTGGAGTTCCGGAGAAACTTGTCTCCGACAATGGGGTCCAGTTCACCTCCAGCAAGTTCCGAGACCTAATGTCCAAATACGGCATCATCCACCAACGAACCGCCGTCTATTCACCACAAGCCAACGCATCCGAACAACTGAACCGTACGCTCATAGCGGCCATCCGCGCCTATGTCCACCCGAATCAGAAGGACTGGGATCGCAAGTTGTCCGCCATCACTAGTGCTCTGCGCTCGTCGTACCACGCCACTACCGGCATTTCGCCGTATTTCGCATTGTTCGGCCAGTACATGATCTGTCACGGAAGCGCTTACCGGCTATTGCGGCAACTGAAATCGCTAGAGGACCCAATCGTGGTTCTGGAACCGCATGAAAAGCTCCAACTTCTGCGAGATCAACTGCGGGAGAAAATTGAAGAAAGTAGACGGATGGGAGAGGAGCGGTACAACTTGCGATCTCATCCTTCTGGCTTCAAGGTAGGCGACGAAATATATCGTCGAAACTTCCGGCAGAGCGATGCCACCCGACATTACAATGCCAAACTAGACAAGAAATTCGTGAAGTGTCGAGTCCTACAAGTAATAAGCCTCACCCGATACCTCATCGCGGACATGGCTGGTAAGACCCTGGGAACTTACCACGCAAAAGACCTTAGACGATGAGGTACAACTATTTCCCACGAAAAACCTTGGCTTACCTAAATCTCTGCCTGGACGAAGATCTCCGAGTAACACCTGACTCCCTACGGTATAGTCACTGGCGAGTCTTCACGAACATGGTTGTAGCCTATTCCTCGAAATCGACCTTTGACCCGCCCCGGCCCTAACCAAGACCTTTTACATAGGAGGCGGGATCGTAATTACTTCGATTTTGGGGGGGGGGAATGTGTAATGTGACGCCTACGCTCGGGAATCGAAGTGATTCCGATCCCGAACCCTTGCACTCGGCCAGATGGGTATGACCTCGAAATGCAAGCGGACTTCATCTTTCGTGCGGATATCGTTGCGCAGAAAATATTTTTTTATCTCCAAATATATAGATCTGTGGATTTAAATATTTGAAACAGAATATTAAACAAAACCCCGACGCATTTCGAGACATATCCATCTGGGAATGCCCCCTCCACCGTGGCCATCGAAACACTATGCCACTGGTGACAGATGGAAGTGCACCTTGCGCCATGTGGCGTTCCATTCCGCACATCTGTTTTGTCGGCGGTTGTCGGAGTGACAGTCCGACACAAGGAGGAAGAAGAAAAAGAAAAGATGGCGACAAGGCACACCGGTTGTGCATGTTGAGTTAATTGTGAAAATCGTAACAATTGTGATAATTGTGATAACTGCGAAGCCAGACACACGAGGAGATTGCCCAATGTTCTGGCGCATCTGTTGCAACCCGAGGAAGATACACTTCACCGGCAGAAAAGGCACAACGGTAAATATACGTGAATGAATCAGTTCGGTTAGTTAGTGTATTCCGATTTTACAAATTCCCTACTTGCGTGAATTTTATAAGGTGTAAAACAACCATTAAACCTGAATATTTTTCGTTAGCATTGTTCCGAACCTGAAATGAGTTTATTCCGTGATTTTTCAATAAGGAAAAGTATCTAAGATAAATATTTGCACGATTTTTCTACGTTACAGATTTTTAAATTATAGAAGTTTCTCGTTTTTAAATGAAAGATAATAATATTTATAATAGAAATCCTAATTTTATTAAATTTGAATAGTGAAAGTTAAAATGTCGAAGATGAAAAAAGCAGATTGAAGTGAAAGTAGAACGGCAAGTGGAGTAAGGATAGTGATCCTACAATGGTTAGTAGCTTTTATCGTACGGTAATTTAAACATCAAGTCTTTGTAGTAATTTTCTTCTTTTTGTTTGAAACGATAGCAAACAAAGTTCGCCTTCGCGGTTTTTATATTAAAAATGAAATTTTACGTGGATGTTTGCTACGTGTGTAACAATTTCGATTCTTTCGTAACGAGACGGCGACAAATCCTTTTCCTTTTAAGTTTTTTCGTTTCCCTTAGCGTAATTTTCGGGGTAGGAAAAATAAAAATATCCTGAATAAAGAGCAGGCTTACTTTTAATTAAATTTAGAAAAATAAAACAAAAGGAAAAATTCAAATAAGTTAACTGTACAACAATTTCAACTATAAAATTATTCCCGACTAAAGTGGAGAAGAAATTAAATTTAAATTTAGAGTGAAACAAAGTTGTGGTTTTTACATTATAAATAAAAAAATAGTTTTTCGCATCTAGAGTAATAGAGAGAAAATGGAATAACATAAATTTCAATGTAAAGTTACTCGTCTGATTAGATTTTAGTGCTACTGCTAGTTTCACTTGTTTATTTTTTTATTTGATTGCTCTTAATTTTTATACAAGATATTGAGTCAAACAATGCATGTCCATTTATCGATTACACTACCAACATACTTTACACACTCCCAACCTCTTTATTGTTCTTCTCTATCTTATTTTCGTTTAAATTTTGCTTAACGAAACCTATACAACTTTTTAACATTTCAATTGGAAGAAGAAGGTAAAATGAAAACACCAACAAAATGATTTTACGTGAAAAGTTTTAAGACTAAATTAAAAGAAAAGAAAATACGTGGCAATACATTATATTATTACGTGTTAACTTGTTTCTAAGTGAAGTTGAAATTATTATAACTTTTTTTTCTTATAGTTCATTTTTTTAAAAATGACAAATCAATTTAAATTTAATAACAATACTTTCAAACTTTTTGAAGAAATTTCCGCGTTCGAACTTAAAAAGTTAAAAATCATTACAGTATTCGTCTAGGTCCAAAATTGCAGGCCCATACCTTTCGTATAGTTACCAGAGTTCACAAATTCCGATATGTGTTTACCAACAACATTACTAAAATGTATAGGCAAATTCATTTCCTCAATGAAGATCAGCATAAACTTCGAATATTGTGGAGGATAAACTCGGAAGCACCGCTTGAAAAGTACCACTATATAGAATGCGTTCTATATGCATAGCCTTTTGTACGGAGCACAAGAAATCAGCTACGCGCAAACTCTTATCACAAATATTTCCTCGACATAAGAAAAGGATGAGAAAAGGAAAAGATGACGCTAAAGAAATGGGTAGCCAATCATCCAACCTTACTAGAAAATGTTCGGAAGGAGAAGCAAGTTGGTTCGTATAATTACACGTACATCTAGTGGAACAACAATAGTACGAAAATGTTAGGGTTGTACTTCAATTGGGATGCAGACTATTCTTTCTATTTAATATGTTCACCTATATCACTCAAATACACTAAACGAGAGACCCTTAGCATAGCCTGTCATAATGAAACTACGCATAGAAATTCAACAGCTCTTGCAAAAAGGTTACGAGTATGATTGGGATCAAGAAATAGACGCAGCTTTCAAATATAAGTTTCAGAAAATTTTCGCTACGTAGAAAATTTAAATGATGTGCGAATTCTCAGATGGATTGGATTTATTTATGCATCCGGAGACCCATATGTTGCAGTTATACCGGGTGGGCCATATAGTAGTTTCTTTTTAAATCGCATGTTATTTTGATACTGATTGCTGTTTCCCGCTCAAAATTATGTAAGTTAGTCTGTATTAATTTTTTGTGAAACAATATGAATCAATTCACGCTTGAACAGCGTTGGGAAATATTAAAATCTTATTTTTGAAGTGAGTGCTATGTTGCTCAAACAGTGCGTTTTTTAAAAAGAAGTTTTGGCCCCACTGCGCCTACTGTACGCTAATTTGTAAAGAAAGTTCATGAGACAGACATGCAAGTAGACAATACTCACGTTCTACTTAATCGTACGGTGTGCGATCCGGAGAATATGGCTGCTGTAGCCGAGAGTGCGCAACTCAATCTGAGAACATCAACTCGCCATCGAGCGCAGCAACTCAACATTAGTCGCACGAGCCTGAGAAGAATTTTGCACAAAGACCTCGGGTTATTTGACTCAGGAATTGAACCCAAATGACCGTCCGCTTCGTTATCGCTTCGCAGTTTGGTCATTAGTGCAGCTCAAACTGGATGCCGATTTCTCATCTCGGCGGCTATGTGAACAAACAAAACTGCCTCATCTAGGGCTCAAAAGCCCCACATGTGATTGTTGAGAAGCCAATGCATCCTCAGCGAGTGACAATGTGGTGTGGATTCTGGAGCGGTGGCATCGTTGGACCGTTTTTTTAAAAATGGTGTTGAAAATGCTGTTTCAGTCAACGGGGAGTGCTACAAAGGCATTTTTTGGTCGGAGATTGAGGATTTGGGCTTGAATGACCTATGGTTTCAACAGGATGGCGCGCAATGCCATACAGCTCATCAAACAATCGATCTTTTGCGCACGAAATTTGGAAATCGTGTAATCAGCCGCCTTGGCGATGTCAAGTCACAGCTTTGTAGCTGCGATTTGACACCGTTGGACTCCCTTTTATGGGGCGCTATGAAAGATCGATGTTATGCGGATGATTGAAGTACTGAAATTGAATATTCAATAAATCATTGCTCAGATAGGGCCCGAAACCATCAATAATGTCTTGGAAAATTAGGCAGAGAGGATGGCCTACTGTCACGTCAGCCGTGGCAACCATACGATTGAAATTATATTTCACAACTAACGGGAAGGTTTGTTCTTGCAAACAAATCCAAAATATAAGTAAACAATTTGATTTTTGTTCATTTTATTGCATTTTGAAAAAGAAACTTGTATTAAGCCCACCCTAAATATAGTAGGCAGCCCAGTCGTGAGGATACATGATACGATTGATCGCAGCAAAAGGCAGAGTCATGCCACTCAAAACAAAAACCAACAAAGAATCGAAAGAAAATACCATTCCGAAAATGATAGTCGAGAGCATTCTTCTGCTTACCGAACTGTTTAGTGAAGTTAAGAATAGCTCTGACAACACACCATTGATCTTCAGAGCATACACCGACTTATCAGTAGCCCTTTATTGGGTTCGCAGCAGAAAAGACATTCATAACATGTTTATCAAAAGAAAAGTGGGTAAAATTAGGAAAGTCTACACCGTGTTTGTTCGGAAGGTAACCCAGCAGACTGCGGCTCCAGAGGATTGAACCCAGATGCATTCATCCAGTACATGCTTTGGTTCAAAGGTCCAAAATTTCTCCAAGAAGATCTGCCCAAGACTAATTTGGTAACAAATATAGAGATAATTGCACTTATTGCTGTCGGATCCATAGAAAAATATCAGATAGGCGTGAATTTCATCGAAAGATTTTCATCATGGCGTAGACTTGTAAACTCGGTTGCAGGATGCTTGCGCTGGAAGTATAAAACCAAAGGTGTTCTTCCTGCAGCAGAGCTTAAAAAGGCCGAAAATTTCATCATCAGAAGTCAACAACACGTACTATTTAATAAGCAAATCCATCAAATTTGTAAAGGAAAGCCTGGGGAGCATAGACAATGGCTTTCATTTCTGCAAACCTTTATTGATAGGAAAAGTGATATACTTCGCACGAGAGACAGAATTGAGCATGCAAACTTAAGGCAAGTGTAGATTTGTTAATCAGGCAAGTGCATCTTGACTACGATCACCGCGGAAATTGTATCACCGTTAACAGAATCCGCGAAACATTTCATATACCTGCCTAATAAAATTCTTGTTTTTCTTTGTACTGTTTAATAAGTTTGTCAACGTCACGTTGTTTGTATCCGCTATTACTAGCTGTTCTGTAAATATAGTTTAGTTCGTCGGAGTAGTCATGGGATGGAGTAGAGTCTCTGCACGATTGATCTGCATGCTGCTAGTTTATGTTGTGCGGGATGGTTAGATATTATGTATATGGCATGATCAGTTATGGTTGGCTTTCTGTATATTTTGTAGTCTAATCTTGTTTCTTCCCGCATCACGGTTAAGTTCACATAGTTGAGTTGTCCGGTTGTTTCTTTTTCTATAGTGAAACTTATATTCGGGAGTGTTTCATTTATATAGGCAAGTAGCTCGTCTTGTTTATTTTCTTGTTAGTTAATAATGATGCAACAGTCATTCGCATATCGTCTGTAAAATATTACATTGAATCTTTTGACAATTTTTAGTAAAAAGACTTCCTCCAAAGATTGTGAAAATATTTTTGATATTGTTGAGGACATTGGATGTTTCATACTTAAACCATTCTTGACAATATACTATATATGTGATTTTTGAACCTAATATAGTTCTGCTTGATTGTGGTCTTTATGGGATCTGTGAATCGTTGCCTGTTATTGAATGCAAGTTTTTCTTTTAGGAAGGTGTAATTCATAAACGGTTATAGACGTGTAGAGGTTGGTGATGTCTAGTGATAAATGTAGACAAGTGTCAGTCAATGTTTTTTTTTTGTGCTTGGAAGATGAATGCCATCTACGCACCGAATGTGGAGCTCCTATGCTCACGAGCAGCTGGTCTACCTACGAAACAACTCCCCTATCAGCCCGAGAACCGTTTTACATATCACTTCAGGCTAGGTCTCGTTTTGTTACGCCGTGAGTTGCCTTTAAGCTGGAGAATGTCTCCTCTAGCAGAAGGGGACAGAAGATGAAGAATTGCCAGACAAGCCCCGACGTCCCCGGCTGTTGTGACTCCCTTTTTTCTTTTAGGAATTCCCAAACATAATGTGCCACCTGGTTCCGTTTGTCAAATGATCTAAGTATTGCCACGAATATACTTTCCGGGGTGTTTAACATGCACCGTCTTCCTCTATTGGGCAAAACCGACTATCAAGGGACCATGACTTACTAGTTTTGTGTAGGTAATACTGAAAACACCTATGCCTCCCCTAAAATTTGGTCAGATAGAAGTCAGATGTCTTCGATTTGATGAGGTGCGCAGCCCACCTTCCCTTCGAGTAATTCACCCAAAACCACGAGTATGCGCTGTCTCTCTTCACGAGCAACCGTCTCCCTCGTGTCCTTTTTTTGAAGCAGGAAGATAGCACGGTGCTTTCTAGCAAGGAGGGCAACAGGTACCACGCCTGCGATAACTCTCACTGCCAAATCAAAGACAGTCAGACTTGAAGATGCGATCATCAGTGCTCCTCTTCTCTGTACCTGTCCCAAGCATTTTCGGTTCACCTCCGTACTGGGGGTAGCGCTGACCCTACAGCGCTCATCAAGAGACGTTTTCTTGATAGATTGGGTCCCTCTACGTTGGCCATAAGTCGACTCAGAGCTGTTACGCCTGAAGCAGCCTTCTCAGCTGTTGCCCAGATTTGCTCAAAGAAACTCATTTTTGAGTCGATCAGTAGCCCGAGGTACTTCTGTGCTGGCTTCGATTCAATTAATATGTCTCCAATACTGATCATCCTTATTATAGGGACTCTCATTTTCGTCAAGATGATCAGTTCGGTTTTCTCCAGTGCTAGACTGAACCCACGAGCAGTCATCTAAGTTGCGCTTGTTCAACGGTGCGTCCAGTGACTAGAACCAAAATATCACCCACATAGCTGATCAAACGCAACTCATCTAGCCTCTCCAGTCTCAGTAGCCCATCGTAAGATACGTTCCACAGGTTTGGACCAAAGATGGATCCCTGGACACTACCCAATGCAACTTCCGTCCTTCGTTGGCTCTGTGTCATAAAGCAGGCTTCGGTTCTTCAGGTATATCAAGTATATCCATGATATTCTGATTTGAACATTGAAGAGGATAAAGGTAACAAAAATTTTGAACATTGTTTTACTACACCTGATAATGAATTCATCGAATATTTAAAATCAAAAATAGGAAGAAAAAACCAAAAGTTTCGTCTGCTGGTCCGTCTGTTAATATTAATCAAAAGAAATAAAAAGTCCCAAGCATCAATGTATTTGGGCAAACAGGCAAAGATATGGTTCGGCTTTTGGCAGCCGAAAATAAATTAAATGATTTTGAGATCAAAAGAGTGAATGCCGATAAACTGAAGATTAGAACTAAGTCATTGGTTGATTTTCAGGCAGCAAAACGTGCGTTGAATTCTGGAGGGGTTCCGCACTTTACGCACACCCCAAAAACGAAAAAATCAGACATTTTTATTGCAGGGTCTGGACTGCGACGAGGACACAGTCGATCCCCTTCAGGTGCTTCAAGAAGTCGCACCAGAAATAGAATTTATTACGATCAATTGTCGAGCGTTATTACTTAGTCCAGATTTCGAGCAAAAGCAGTCCAAGTGCCCTTCAAAAAATAAGGTACTTGATCTTCCGAGTGATGAGGTAGGAATGCCTCAAGAATAGCGAGGTCAAGTGCTACAAGTGCCAAAGATTCGGTCATTCGGCTACCATTTGCGCCATGAAATATAGATGTGTAAAGTGTAAAGATGACCATGCTCCCGGCGAGTGCAAATTAGCTCAGACGGAGCCAAAAGGAAAACTACATTGTGTGCATAGCAGTGGCTTTGATCATCCAATGTCATATCGAGGATGCTGTCGGTATCAAGGTGCAGCAGTCAAATTTACTCAAAAATAAACTTAAGTACACCGCTGTGTGATACCTACCAACTTCTCAAGCCTGGAGTGCCATTTGCATTTGCTCCTTTATGTAAATAAAATAAATAATGTAAGTGGCATCAATGAGCTGCTTCTTAAAATTTATCAGCAATCAAATTCTTTATCGGAAAGGATCGATAAACAGGATTCTAAAATTAACTTTGTTTTTCAGCGTTTAGGGCTTTCAAATCCCTCAAAATAACTTGTCATCCAGTCACATTCCCATGGATAGGATTCGTCTCCAGTGGGGAGACCGAGGAAACGCTGGTCTGACTCGGTTGACGAAGACAGTTCATCGCTGCTCGGATTTCGGAATGGGAGGACGCGGTCAATGGACCGAGACAGTTGGAGGCGCTATTTGCAGGAAGCGAAGGCCCGAGAGGGGCTGTAGTGCAACGAAGAAGAAGGATTCGTCTCACCTCGATCAACGTCAACACCATTGTTACTATACATCGACGTGACTGTCCCTTGGAATTTCTTGTCAACCAAAAGCCTGACATCATCCTTCTCGCTGAAACCCACCTCAATTCATGGCACTCCATGACAATCAAGGATTTTGAATTCGTAAGAAACGATTGGGTAAACGGTGATGGAGGAGGTGGCACCGGGATATTGGTTCGAAGACCCTTTTGTTTCCAAAGTATTGATAAAGTCGAATTCAAAAGCTTTGAATCTCTTGAAGTGTCCGTTATCAAAATCTCACTGCCAGGTGGGGATAACCTTTTCGTTATCTCCGTCTATGCAACTGGCCGAAATGTTCTCAAGTTCAAGGAGGAGCTCAATTCCTTATTTGAAATACTCGAATTGAACAGGCTGCATAGTTATATTCTTGCTGGTGACCTGAACGCCAAGCAAACATCATGGATGATCGCCAAAAATAATCCCAGAGATGTAATCCGGAAATGGTGGATAACTGAGAACCAAATTGAATACAGGTGCAATCTATATGGGTCAGAGTTCCCATTATACCCAAGGACAAATTCATATTTGGACCTCCGACGCAAGACTTGAATTTAGCTTTAATAGTCCTCACCGGAAAGTGCAGGTGCTTTCTTACGATAGTGACCACAACGCAGTCGTGATGGAAATCAATGATAACAGGGATGATTTCTTCCTCATTCCAGTTCAACATGAAAATTATCGGCTGAATTTCAAAAAAACAGACTGGGGAAAGTTTTAAAAGAAGTTTAATCGGGAATATCAGAAGCAATGTCCTCCTAATAATAGGAACTCTTGTTCGATGGTTGCTAATGACAGGAATCTAACAAACGATGAAATAGATCTCTATTTGACGAAGTTAGCAAAGCTGACGTTGGAAACGATTGAGAAAGTAGTTCCCAAGATTAAACATCGGAACAATATGGAAGGATATGAAACACATAAGAAAATATTGAAAAGCATTCTTCTCACACACGTCAACAATATTTATCGGCGATTTCTGGACTACAACCATCCCTCGTTGGCTTTATTGAAATTACACCCGAAGAATGTCCGGAATTTAATCCGTTTATACTTCAGGAGTGAGGTCAGCAATCAATGTGTGGAAAAACGGAGGGGTATTAGCCCACAGGACCCAGATGGCGTTTTCACGAAAGTGAAGTGCTTATTCCGCAAGATGTCTCGATTGAAGGTATCGAATCCTGGAGTCCCTAGTGATGAGATAAATCTTCTCGGTAGGGCTGATATCGAAATTGATAGTACAACTCCGGATAGAAATGGAAACAGGATTATATGTGATGGATTGCATAAACTTGTCCTGATTGGAACACATTTTGAATTGGTTCATCTACCAAACCCTGAGAGGGAACGGACACTTCAAGAAATTCGAAGTTTTTGAACTTCACATTTCAATATTTTGGAAACAATAGGATCTTCTAACCAATATTCCGGTGCCACATCCCATCACCGTTTACCTTATCGTTTCTTACGAATTCAAAATCTTTGAATGTCAGGGATTGAGGTGGGTTTCAGTGAGAAGCATGTCAGACTTTCGCTTGACGAGAAATTCCAGGAGACAACAACGTCGATATAGACTCACAATGGAGTTAACGTTGATCGAGATGAGACGAAGCCTATCCGTGGGGATGTGACTGGATGACAAGTTATTTGGGGCATGTTGACCTAAACTATGAAAAACAAAATTAATTTTTTCATCCTGATTGTTAATTGACTTAAGTTTTAGCCAAACTTTAAATGGATCATTTCACCCTTTTCAAATCAATTTAATATAAACCTATACGATAATTTTTGCTGTACAGTGAAGCTCTCATTGCGTCGTGCGGATATCGATCTCGTTTTCAGATGGCTCCGATAGCTTGTTAAATTACTTATGGAATTCTTTGTAGCTACATGAATGTGATGTGAAAAGGGTGAAATGTTCCTTTTAAAGTTTAGCTAAGACAAGTACTTACAAGAGGAAATTTAACTTGAACATAATTCGTAGTTACAAAAGCATATTGAGTTCGCATAAGTAGGAAAATTAAATATAACTCTCTCACATATGAGCATGGTGGTCGCCATAACCGATGTGTATCTAAGAGTGATGGCCTGATGAGAATTAGTACACACGTCGAGACCACCTTTTTCTAACATTTTTCTTAAAAAATTATTCAAAAAAATATGCAACTCATCCATGTAACTACAAAGAATTCCATAAGTAATTTGACTTAAGTTGTTTATGGAATTTAAGAAGCAGCTCATTATTGCCACTTACATTATTTATAACATTGTCTGCTGGCCTTCTGGCGACGAGTGCAAATGGTACCCCAGGATTGACGAAGTTGGAAGGTATCATACTGCGGTGTACTTGTGTTTGTTTTGGAATAAATTTTACTTTTGCATCTTTATATCGGGGGCATCCTCGATATGATACTGGATGACCAAAGACCCAGCAGTTCACACAGTATAATTCTTCTTTCGGCTCCGTCTGAGCTAATTTGCACTCGTCCGGGGCATGATCAGCTTTACACTTCACACATCTGTACTTCATGGCACAATTGGCAGCCGAGCGACAGAATCGCACGTATAGCACTGGCGGACCTCGCTCTTCTGGAGACGCTCCCACCTTACCACTCAAGCACTTTATTGTTGAAGGGCACTTGGGAGTGCTTTTGCTGGAAATTTGGGCTAGATAAAAAGGCAGATTTCTATGTTTGATAATAGATATCCTTGTTGCGTAATTTTTAACTGCAATAAATTCATCTCTTGTGCAGCTTCTTTGAGTACCTGAAGAAGATCGACTGTATCCTCGCCGTAATCCAGACCCATCAACAAAAAGGTCTGCCTTTTCTTGCTCTTGGGGGTGTACATAAAATGTGGAATCACTCCGGAATTCAAAGCAATTTTCGCTGTCTGAAAGTCAACCAAAGACTTAGTTTTGTTTGTCAACCTTCACTCTTTTGATCTCAAAATCATTCAATTTGGCCACTTTGCCAAAATACATTTATTGATGGGACTTTCCTTCTTTTTATTAAAATTTGCGGGCGGACCAGCAGACAAAACTGTTGATTTTTCTCTCTATTTTTAAGTTTTAGATATTTAATAAATGTATTGTCAGATTTAGTATAGAAATTATCAGAATTTTTATGACCTTCGTCCTCTTCGATGTTCACTGGATCATCTAGCCTAGCTAGCGCTGCATAATAATTTGTACTAACATTTGTTCTGCCTACGCTGAGGACATCTTGCTCTTGTAATTTCTTTGATTTTGTCTCATTGGTTGCTATTAATTTTATTTTCTTTCTTGGTCGTTTTTGTATTTTTTTGTTGTTGTATAATATCAATTTGCCAACTAGCTCCTCTAGAGAATGGATCCTTAGTCCGAGTTCTGCATTTTCCCTTTTGACCTTCTTTATGTTGTCATTAACTTTAACTATTTCTTCGATTTCGGCAACTGAGAAAATTTTCAATTTATTTTTTTCTCTTTCGGACCCTCGTTTTAACTGTTTCTCGCCCATCGTTTTCGGCGATGGACGAGACACCCATTTGATGGCTGAAGCCATCGGGCTCCTACATCTCGTAGCTTTTGCAGCGAGATTCGAGGCAGTATTCATCAAAAGGGACTGCCCCTTGAATGTCTTCTTTTCGGTTCACGAAACTTCTTTACAAGTAAAAACGTCTGATATTCGATAAATTGCTGTTTAAACAAGTTGGGTAAACAGACCTACGCTCATGTCAGAAGGGTTTTGTATTCAATTTTCAAAATGCAGTCACCAGATTGAATAAAGTCAAGAAGCATGTCAATGACGATTTTATTGGAGAAACTATGAAATTCGAAGATCATACTATTATTAACAAAGTTGAACGAATTTCGACTTCTGAGGTTTTTGTTATTGCTATACTCATAAATATCTCCCTTAATAATTATTTCAGATGTCCATTCGCAAGGGAGGAAACACATTCCCCACTGAAGCAAAAACTGACAGTTTAAGAACTGTTTTAAAAAGCTCCCATGAAAACTTTCATTTCATACTCATATCGGCTACGTTTGATGAATTTTTTTCAGGAGCCACTCTCCTGTACTGTTATCATCGATTAATGGCCAATTTTTTCGAATCCTAGAGTTGTTACAAAGCCCTTTTGCTAGGAGCTCTCTCCCGCCTCCTTGACTTGTTTCACTTATGAGTATTAATTGTAGGTACTCATCTTCAGTCATTCATTAAATTGAATCAAGTGTTCAAAGCATGCACATTAAGCGTTGAAGTTGGGAAAAAATAACTCAAAATTATTCAATCTTTGCATTTAAAACAGCCACTATTTTGTTTTACGATTACTGATACCACTAGCTGAACCGATTCTCAAAGATATTCATGACACCTATCTTTCCTGATTTTTTCATGCAAATCCTAGCAAAACTGTAGTGTCTGAGTCGGTAAAAAGCGCATCTTGTTCCATAGCCATATGTTGCCATAGTAATACATGCAGCGCCTATTGTTCCATAGTAATACAGGAAAATTCAAACCGCTATAACTTCGCTAAATATGATTCAATCTTTATGAAACTTGCAGGGTTAATCAATCTTATAAATAGTCATCTGTGCACTGAATTTCATTGAATTTAAGGGTACTGTTAAGATTTTATTCAAGAAAACATAAAATCGATAAATCATACTATTACTAACAAAGTTGAGTTAATTGCAACTTCACGTATTTGTTGTTGTTGTACTCATTAAGGCCTACATTCGTGATTTTTTGGATCACAGGTGTCCAATCGCGAGGGGGGGGACACAAATTTCTCGTGTATTTCCCCTCCCTGTGCGCCCCTCGAAGCAAACTTTGCCAAACTAAGACCTGTTTTGAAAAGTTCTTATCAAGACCTTTCATTTGATACCCATATCGGCTACGTTCAATGAAATTTTTTTTTTCGCGGGGTCAACCCCCTTAAATACCTTATAAATTTTTTTTGTAGTTGAACCTTGAAGAGTGCACCACTTTACACCTACATACAAAATTTGATGCTTCTAGCTAAAGTAGTTTCCGAGAAAAACTGCTGTGACAGACGGAAGAACGGACAGACAGGACGAGATTTTAGAAGGGTTTTGTAAAATTATTTTACTAAACGCTAAAAATTAATTACGAACTGATTTTAAAAAAAAATGTATTCAATTTTTAAAAAATTGATGACATGAGCTTTTAAAAAACACGTCTCTACACAACGATACGTAGATTAGGTTTTTGAGCTCGAGGTGCAATCGCGTTGATAAAAATGTTCAAAACTTTTTGCTTCCCCCTGATGCACAAGTTGAGTTTTTAGTTTTAGATACTAAAATTTTAGTTGACCTTTCATTTGATACCTAACCGTCCACTTTTTGTTAAAAATTTTTTAAGGGTGCCACTATACACATATTGGGGGACCCCCTTAAAAACCTTTGAAATTTTCATTGACCTAATTTTTTGGAGACCACCAGACCTGGCCTTTCCACAGAGTTTGATTATTGTAGCTTCTATAGTTTCTGAGCAAGCTTGCTGTGATGCACGGACAGAGAGGGTGTTGAATTTTCCTATCTACGTCCGTCATTTTAAAAAACCAAAGGAATCAAGTGTCAGTTAGTTTATTTTTCATTATTAAAATAAATCTAATAATTTTCTTAAAATTTAACTATTTGTCAAGTTACTAAAACAATAAACGTCTAAACAAAGTATCATAAGTAAAATAAAGCCACATTCATGTTGGCTACTTTAATGATACATATAAATTTTCATATTTTCAGTTAGTTTTCGAAAGTATAAATTTCTTTTAATTAAAAAATAAAACAGGAAACATAATGATTTTTCTTGTCATGTACACTTAAATCAAAAACATATACTGCTACTTCTAGTTCAAAACTATTGTAAGTAAATATTCTTGTACTTCTTTCTTTTTAATCTTATAGTAAAAGGTACTCCCGTATTTCGCCAGGTTCAATGCAAATATTAAGATCGTGATACTAATTTTGATATGGACCAAGTAGTAATCAGTAATTGCACGTTGATTGCATTTTAGATTTTATTTTCTTCATACATAAATAGATATATGTATGTTACATTATTTCGTATAAAAAATTTGTACTTAAGCATTGCTAGATCCTGCGTTCGTTTACTTCTACTACTGATCAAAATTATTATCACAGAAATTAATAAATGTGATATGACTTTCAATAGTTTCTGATTCTACTCTAGCCCGTCTATATTAATTGATCCAATGTCAACTTTTTTTAAAGTCTAGTCAAAATTTATTGCGTTCACATGAAAACATGAAGTTTCTCAAGGAATGAGTAATATCAACCAAGCGCATTTTTCTGATTGACTTAATAGGTTTTATTCTCTGAAATATTGAAATCCAATTCCAAGCACAGGGTTTATGATTGAGGAAAGAACGCTCATATCGACCATGCAAACGCAGTAATTGACATAATTACATTTATTAACTATTGAAATTGTTCATTGGCTTGACGCATGAATATATTTGATGAGAAAGTTGAATCTGTCTCGGGAGCTTTATTATTGATGGAGGTAGGAGCAGCAAATGATGCACTAAACATAATGTTCACAAAGTAAAAGTTGACATTCAGACTATCAAATTCTAGAAGGACAATTTATCAATTACTTAAGCAACTAACAATTCTCATCTGAAGGAAATTTTAAGAATATATTCAATTATTTTACGGAAAAATAAAAAATAATCTATCAGCGATTGCTTGTAATCATACATTTTAATTTTTTTATCACGTGGGCGCAGAAATTTGTCTTCAATTCCATTTTGAACAAAATTCAAATTTTATCCGAAACACGGAATGGCAATAATTTAGCAAAGGAAGCACCGGAAAATTTTTTGATTATAAATCATTTAAAAAGGCAAATTTTACTAAGGCGTCGACGTTTACATTTGTATAGCTGCGCGCATGTAGCAGTATATTGTACAGAGTTATTGAAACAAAAATAACGAAAACTAGTGAAATTTAATAGAAACGAGATCAACGAAAAATAGATTGGTCTTTATGGAAATTTTGACTGCCTTAGCCTTCGTGAAAATTGAAATTTTACTTCATTTAGATTATTAGAATTTGAACATAAAAAGAACTGTTGCAAGTCAAGTAATTGCACAATAATACCGTTCAACTTAGTTCAGCTATACATCTGAAACCGCGACGATATTTGATTAAAAATGATTCAACTTAACACATTTCTCTAAATGACCTTAAAATTTACTGGAAAGATATATTGAAAAAAAAAAACAAAAATAATGTAAAATAAGTTTTTTATCTTAAAGCTATTCGCATGAGCGTCACGGCAGCTTCTGCGTCTTACTTTATACACCATGTTCAGATGCACCACCTGATAATTAACACATTTTATTTAGCATTTAGCATTATGTTAACACCGACATGTTTTCTACTTACTCAGTAGTCTACTCTTGTACTCCTTAAAATATTTACTGTACTTCGGATTGTTCGGGTCTAACGCCATACGGGCAGTGAGCAATCCGAAACTGTAATCTATCATGCTTTGCATGAATTCTTTGTCAGGCACTGGCAGCTCCAGACGTAGATCATCATTGTTGATGTTTTCAATATCAGATATTGGAGTATCTGGCTTTGTATCCTCTGGTTCTTCCTTTATTTCGGTTACCTTCAACTTCTTTCCGGGAGGTAAGTTACCTGAATCGGAAAATTTTTATTTTTCGTTAATTTTTGAAAATATGTCTCTTCAGCTTTAATTCAAACTTTGTGAAAAACAATGATGGAAGTTGGTATTTTTTGATTATGCATGACTCAAATTACAAGATCATTTATATTGCCCATTTAAAATTTAATTATTTCTATGAATGACTATTCTGTTTTGATTTGCCTATTCGTACTTTAGTTGAATTGAATAAATTAATTGAATTGAATAAATTAATTGAAAACAACTAATATTATGCAGGTGTATTTATAAATACAATTTGAACCTAAGCTGATCAACAATAAAAAAATTTGCATACCTTCTTCTGCCGATTTCCTTTTATTTTCCTCTTTTTCTTTATCACGTTTCGGGCAGCTACAAATTTTGACGCTGATAAAACGCTTTCCAAGCACTTCGCCACTAAGAAATATAAAATCTTTCATTATATAGTAGAACTTCAAAATATCTTAAAAATTTCCTTACTTTTTGTTCTCAAGTGTAAAAATTAGTGCAGTGGATCGTCGCCCAATGCATGAATTTTGGCACACAAACTTTAGTGCAATTGATTGTTTTACGATATTTTTTTCATCTGGTTGAATAGCACTTAGCGGTATGAGCACCGAAAGACGATCATTAACATTTTTACCGGCTGCCGTTCCTTGATATTGGGCACTGGAATTTTCACATCGAACAACCGATTCAATAAACGCCTCGCTATGATTGCCTTCAATGAGAGAATCGATTAAAATTTGTTAAATTTAGTTTGCTCTGCATTTTTTATACTAACCTAAATCTTTGCTAGTATGCTTATGATTATTACAACGTTTAACTGGCATACCAATATCATCACGAAATACCATCATTATTCGAAGAAGAACATTTTCATTATCCATAACCCGTAGATATTCAACTTGAATATAGATTGTCTGATCCATTCGAATAAAAACTTTAGCTAATTTGGTGGAATAGTACCATGAGCCTTTACCACCATTAGTTGGCATCAATTGTATTTTAAAGCCTCGTCCAGCATGATCATGTTCCTCGAGATTAGGAAATGTATCCTGTAAAGTGAGTTTTTTTTTTATTAATATAAAACTTTATGAGTGATTAAAAAAATACGTACGACCGGATTTATAGGGAATCTCGTATTAGGTAAGAAATCCTCAAGAGGTAGTGCCTGTAAATTAAAGGATACAGTTAATATGTACATTAAATATGTATTTTATTAAAACATTTACGAGTATTGTGTTTCCATAATTATGTACATTTAATAGCAATTACGCAACCGTTCAGATTGTGAGGTGAGATACGTTAAGCATATGTGTTTTATTTCATCAGTACTCTACAACGTATCATTCGATAGAAATCGTTTTATGGTCAACGTAATTTGAACCAGTTTCGTTGTTAGAAGTGATCCTTCGGGAACCGACTTTCCTCATTTGTCCTTTTTAATCTGTGTTTTGCCTCTTCCCTTGGAGCTTACGTAAGGCATTTGGTATGATCAACGGCTTAGATTGTTAGGTAGATGGTGCCCCCTCCAGGTTTAACGGGAGCAGCGAAGCCAAATAGCAACTAGAACAAGCAATGAAGTAGAAGAAAATAAAAAACCCACAGTATCCGACAAACGAGGGGAATAAATCTTAGCGGACAGGACAACTAGTGTGACGATACCAGGCACTAGTTTCCCAGAGCAATTGGGCGAAGAATGTATGCTGTGGGAGCATAGCATGTATTTGCCGAAAGCATTCGAAGCAAGCAGAATGATGGCTACCGCACCCACTACGCAGTCGGAAGCAACCGCTACGACGCTAAAAAGGAAAACCAAAAGAAATTGGAGGAGAAAAGATTCCCACCGATCTACGGACGTAGTAAAAAAAGCGACAATCGGATGTTGCTGCTGAATAGATAAAATTAATCGCAAAAATGTTTTAAGTGATAGCTTGATGAAGTGCGTCCAGTCATTACCATCTAAGGCTAGAAACAATACGTGAAGGTTATGCAGACTGGCCCACCTCGCTAACCAAGACCCGGATTGGGAGGACTATAAGGGAAATTTGAAGGTCTCCAAGACAGTCAGATAAAACACGGAGCCTCTTTTGCAACAATATCGAATGAGTCGAAGAAATATTTTTGACCCTAGGGCCCTGAACATGGAAACATATCTGAACACGATGCTTCAAAGGAGTGACGGATCGCGGACAACAGCACGGAGCATCTCGAACTCCTACTGGATCAACACTTTTCTGCCTCACCGAATAATGAGAGAAGCACGGGAAACCAACGTTGAAAACCCTGAAATGTCTAGTAGGTAAGTAATATGAGCACCGTGAATATAAGGTAGTTGTGTTCCAGCCAGCACGCGTACCTACCAGGGTGTTCAACTGACACATCACTACATGAAGTAATGAGCAGGATAGGACCCCTTGTCATAAAAGACTACACCTTGGCGGACTTTATCAACATCGAAGGATCCTTCAATAATGTTAAAGAAGTTTAGACAGAATTACGCTCATGTCAGAAGGGTTTTGTACTTAACATATGATGTGTAGACACCAAAAATGAATAACCTCATTAAACTTTAACGACATGCACAACAAATAAATACTTGTTTTAAAAGTAAACCCATTTTTATTCAATTCTAACCAGCTGCCATTATGTTGCAAAATTACTTATATTTTATATTGTTGCATGTGCGCCTAAACAACAACAATTGTCGCAAGCATCATCATAATGCAAAGCCAAAAGTCATTATCTTTCTAGACGCTACTGCAAAAGATTATGTCGTAAACAATACAAAGCCACAGGTCATTATCCATGACGGTCTAATGACGGTCGAGTAAATGGTCGCCGACACAAACAACAAAGCGAAGCTTCTACTAGACATCGTAATGAATGGTCCAGGCTGAACGAGATTTTTCCATAAGTAAAGACTTGACTATATAAGCGCCAGAGCGGCAGCGAAGAGGGTCATTGAGTGATTATAAGCGATAAGCGCGAAACGGGTGTAGCGACAATTCATTTCATTGACCGTTGGTTGATACAGAATCTCTGCGCGGTTAAGTGAAAGTAGAAAAGTGATCATTCGCGGCAAAGTGGAAGTTCGTAAAACTGAACATTGAGATTGAATTCAAGTGCGTGATATAAGTACATAGTGTAAAAGTGTTTGATAAGTTTTAATTAGAAATAGTTTAATTTAATCTCGTGAATAAAGTTTTAATTTGAGATAAAGCGTTGAGTTTTTCTTTCACAAGGACGTGGCAAGGATTGCGCACCTGCAAAAGCGCAACAATATTATTTCAAAATTTGAAGAAGATCCTGTAGAATTGTTTTCCATCCGGCTTTGATCTTTTTTCCTTTTAACCGAATTGCTCTTTTTCTAAAATAAAGTTCTACTTTAACTTCTACTTTACCTGTAGTATTTATTTCTACTTTACGCTTCGGCAGAACATATACTACCATAAAAACTACCTTGATAGGTACGTTAGAAGTACCTATATTTTCCTACGAATGAATGAAAGTTTCTTTTTTTGTATCTCTGCCTTATATTTTAATACAAATTTCTTTATGCGATTTAACTACATTTTATTATTATTTATAATTATTTTAACAAGTATATAACAAAAACTTTCTCTATCTTGTGACTCAAAAATAGTTCTCTATTTTATCTCTAATATTTTTTTACGTTATGTTGATTCCTAATATTTATTTTTGCAACTGACGTTTCCTGTAATTCGAAAGTGAACCATTGCAAAGCAATAAATTATAAAACACGCGATTCAGATGGCGCAGTGCCGATTTTGAAAATTCTTTTGTAAGTCAAACGTTACGTGTTTTTTTTTCATTATCTTTTTTTTCACTTGAAACAAAGTATGGTTTCACGCGATTCTTTTATAACGGAAATGGGCCTTCACATGGTGGTTGCAAAGACACCTTCATTATATCGGTGCGAACTAAACCCGCCAAAAAGATTCGAGTTCTTTAAATTGAAAAGTTTTCGTGTCTAGATTGCAGTATTCGAGCAGTCACACAAGCAAAATGCTTGAAAACTTTCCTATCTCCTATTCTAAATTTCAATGGCAGATTTAGAAAAATAATTATTTCCATTCATAAACGTAATTTGTAAAATAGTTTTCTTTCTTATTATTAAATGTAACTTTATATCAATTTTCCTCTATATTAAATTTAAACGTTCCCCTTTAATTCATGAGATTTAATTTTTATTACTATTTGGAATTTTTTTCGTTTTCTTTAATTCAGTTAATTTTTCCTAAAAATATTTTTATATCTGCCAGTTAAAATTTTAAATATGGGAACACTGATTTAGTGCACCCCAACGATTTATTACATTACCGAAGGCAAGCTAACTAAGCTGAGCTCAGCTGATGCGATTTACCGTATACACGGTAATGAAAAGAAGAATTTCTGGGATGGAGAGGAGTCTACTTACGACCTCCACCCGGTAAGCACGGAAGAACGGCGCGTTGGAAGAGTGCTCGCGCTTGATCGCGAAGACCTTTAAAAACCGCTTGTCACGTGCAAAGTTGCTCGTCACGAAAAAATTCCGTTTAAGTGCGTTTGTGAGCTTGAGCCAAAGACTGGTAGTTGTTCAAATTTATACGAACTAATTGAGGCTCTGAAGTACTGTGTCGTCTTTTTGTGTCTGCCGTTGCTGAAAAATCAAGAGTACTAGAGATTGTTTATCTCAGAAATTCTGGACGGACAAAGTACCCGCCTCAACGTTATCCCGTAAAAAATTGGTTTAACGAGTTTCAACGTTGTCGCACGTCGGAGAGTAGCCGTCGAAAACAGATACCACGGAGGGTAACGTGATAAACATCCACGAGCTCGTATTGGCAGACCGCCTATTTAAGGTGCATGAGATAGCTCAGACAGTAGGCATCTCAAAAGACCGCATGGGTCATATCTTACATGAAATTTTGGGCAGGAGAAAGCTGTCGGCGCGATGGGTGTCGCGTTTGCTCACTCCGGACAACAAACGCGACCGTGAGACCCCTTTAGAGTAGTATTTGACGCTGTTTAAGCGCAATCCGAAGGAGTTCCTGCGTCGTTTCGTGACCGTCGGCAAAACATACTTCCACTAGCCTACACCAGAGTTCAAGGAGCAGTCGAAACAACGGACTTCATCGGCCGAACGTGTTCCGCAGAAGGTGAAGACTGTCCTACCGACCGGAAAGGTGATGGCCACCGTTTTCTGGTATTCACAAGGTGTGATCTGCATCGAATAACTGAAGAAGAGCAAGACAGTCACATGACTCTACTATGCCCAATTATTGGGCCGATTCGACACCGAATTGTAGAAAAAAAGGCCACATTTGGCGAAGAAAACAGTGCTGTTCCGCCATGATAGCACATCGGCTCACAACTCTGCCGTCGCCACGGCCAAATTGGTCCGATTGGGCTACGAACTGCTACCTCATTCACCGTATTCTCCCGATTTGGCCCCGTGCGACTTCTTTTTGTTTCCAAACTTGAAAAAGCCACTCGCTGACCAGAAATTTGAGTCAAATTATGAGATCATTGCCGCTATGTGGGCCTACTTTGCAGACCTCGAGAAAGCGTATTTTTCAGACGCCTTAAAGAAGTTGGAGCATCGCTGGGTCAAGTGTATCGAGCTAAGAGGAGATTATGTTGAGAAATAAATTGCCAGTTTTCTAAAATTTTCGTTTTTCTTTTGTGGACTTATTGGACCGCTTTCGAAAGTAGCAAAAAACTTCGAGCAAAACCCCGAAAGTCAGCTGGCCCCCATCCTGGAAAACACATCGACAAAATCGAGTGATGAGCCGTAAATGGAAGTGAAAACGGTAGCCGAATAGACGGTTGGTTATGTAGTCTGGCGCAAAAGAAATGATTGGTTCGACGAGGACTAGGATGCATTAAATAACAAAAAATAGGCATCAGACAAAATATTTATACATATGAATACCAGGACGAAGAGAGAATATGAGAATCTCCGTCGCATGCAAAAGCCCATCCACAAATTTATTCGTGAAATCTGGGAGGAAGAGCAACTGCCACGGAAGTGAAGTCTATCCACAGAAAAGGAGATAGGCTACAGTGCGAAAACTATAGGGGCATATCACTGTACAGAATATTCACCAAGATTCTTGAAGATTGGATCAAAACATACGCCGCCAGCGTTATTGGGTACCAATGTGGGCTTAGGGCTGGAAGGTCAACGACGGACCAACTGCCTACTGTGCTTAAAAAATGGTGGAAATTTAACATCGTTGTCCACAAATTTTCCTGGATTTTAAGCAAGCATAGATAGTTTAAAGTAATGTGTAAAGTAATTGGCTGGGATACCGACATCCCAGCCAAGCTAGTTTGTCTGACAAAAATGATAATGCCATCCACCACAGCGCAAGTATCAACAATATCCAATTAACGGATCTCTTTGAAACGAACATGGTATTAAAGATAGGAGATGGGCTGGCCCTGCTATATCTAACCTTGCTGTAGAGTAGGTCATTAGAAAGCTACCCGTTGATACAAAATGCACATTACTGTAAAAGTCGAGCCAAATTCTAGTGGATCCTGTCAAGATCATTTATGACCGCTGACATTTTGTTTAAAGTAGATGAGAATGCAAAACAAGTAAGGCTACAAATCAATAAAACGAGAAAAAAATGCATTGCGCTACCGAGGAAAAGTGTCGAAACTCACAAAACTAAATGTTCGATCAACACGCAATTGAAAATGTAGGTAAATTTTTATGTATAGGCGCTAAATTAACGAAAGATACCAATGAAACAGGAGAGATACCTAACAAAATTCACCTCGCAATAGGCATCAGACAAAATATTTATACATATGAATACCAGGACGAAGAGAGAATATGAGAATCTCCGTCGCATGCAAAAGCCCATCCACAAATTTATTCGTGAAATCTGGGAGGAAGAGCAACTGCCACGGAAGTGAAGTCTATCCACAGAAAAGGAGATAGGCTACAGTGCGAAAACTATAGGGGCATATCACTGTACAGAATATTCACCAAGATTCTTGAAGATTGGATCAAAACATACGCCGCCAGCGTTATTGGGTACCAATGTGGGCTTAGGGCTGGAAGGTCAACGACGGACCAACTGCTTACTGTGCTTGAAAAATGGTGGAAATTTAACATCGTTGTCCACAAATTTTCCTGGATTTTAAGCAAGCATAGATAGTTTAAAGTAATGTGTAAAGTAATTGGCTGGGATACCGACATCCCAGCCAAGCTGGTTTGTCTGACAAGAATGACAATGCCATCCACCACAGCGCAAGTATCAACAATATCCAATTAACGGATCTCTTTGAAACGAACATGGTATTAAAGATAGGAGATGGGCTGGCCCTGCTATATCTAACCTTGCTGTAGAGTAGGTCATTAGAAAGCTACCCGTTGATACAAAATGCACATTACTGTAAAAGTCGAGCCAAATTCTAGTGGATCCTGTCAAGATCATTTATGACCGCTGACATTTTGTTTAAAGTAGATGAGAATGCAAAACAAGTAAGGCTACAAATCAATAAAACGAGAAAAAAATGCATTGCGCTACCGAGGAAAAGTGTCGAAACTCACAAAACTAAATGTTCGATCAACACGCAATTGAAAATGTAGGTAAATTTTTATGTATATGCGCTAAATTAACGAAAGATACCAATGAAACAGGAGAGATACCAAACAAAATTCACCTCGCATATAAATCTTTTTGTGACAACGAGATTTGTTTTGAGTGATTCTTCGGACCGATTCATAAGTCCGTTAAATTCTGATCCGTATTGGTTTAAAAAATCAGAACGAATCACAGCTGGATGAACGGGACATACGGCCAAAGCGTGCAACTCACCATATCAACTTCCGAGTGCCGATACATTCGATCAAGATAATGAGATACTCTAACTATAAGCGAAGGCCCGAAAGGGGCTGTAGCGCTAAAAAAAATCTTTTTACTCTGTTCTAACGGTCCTGAAATCCAGCTGCATACATAAGAGAACAAAGCTGCAAGTATTCAAATCTGTGATAAGACCTGTGCGTTGCTACGGTTGGGAGACATGGTCCCTCACCCAAGGTTCCGCTAACACATTAAACGCATGTGAAAAGCGGGCCTTTAGGCGAATAAAAGCAGCGATAAGAAGCGTACCGATGGCAAACGAAATACAACCACGAGTTGTAATGAGGTTTTTGACGAACCGGAAGTCTCCACAATAATAAAATTACGAAAGCTACAATGGGCTGACCACGTGATACGTACGGACGAGCAACGGGCACCTTAAAAGGTATTCGTTGGAAAGACTGCCTAGCGGAGACCAGTGGGAAAACAAAGGACCCGATGGTCTGACACTGTCGAAGACAGTGCGTTGCTACTTGGTTTCGAAAATTGGAGGACGCTGTCGTTGTACCGAAATAACTCAAGGCGCTATAAACCAAGGCCTGTGCTGGAACGAAAATGAAAATTAAGCTTCGTACTTACAAGTCCGTGTGGTGTAGTGGTTAGGGTGCTTACCATTAGCGCAGCATTTTCCGAGTTCAACGTTCGTTTATGGTAACGAGTTTGCGCTGGTGGTACTATTGTTGGACTATCCGCCTTTCAAGCTGTGATGGATACTAATTCAGCGTGATACTGAACACATCACCTCGAATACCGTTACAGTCATGAAATTAGACTCCCTCACAAATATCAACGCTAAGGTTCGAATTGGATTAGTGCGCGATTACTTTTTATTTTATACAAATCACTAGTCAAACCTGTGATTAATTAGCCTAGCCTAGAATAGTAAGTATGTCGACATTTTATTAGCCTTTAAATTTATACAATATACTAGTACTAAATTGAAAACCAAAGAATGGCAAAAATGATATGTCAAGAATCATCTGGAAAACAGACGTTATAACTCAGGTTGCAGCAATATTTTCGAAGCATTCCCGAAAGCGTACTACATGTCAATTATCGTTATCAAACATTAATCAATTATTCAATCGAGTAAGACAACTTATAGGAGGAAATCACGAAGTGTTGATCACCGATTTCGATAAAATTTGGAGATGAAAGTTCTCCCTTCTCAGGATCGCATACTTTAAGCCGTTCGATGCACTTCCGAATAGTTTTTAAGAAAATCGCTGTAAATAGCCCAAATTTTGCTCCGGTGCAATAATAATATCGATCACTTCAATGGCATCTGGATTCTCGAGATCAGCCTCCATAATGAAGAGCACAGTGGCTCAAACGAAGTGACGAGTGAAATACCGGGACTGGAACCTGAACACATAAATTTCCAGTCATACGCGGGGAAGTTACCCATATAACCCAGGTGAATCTTCATCACACCAGAGCAGTCTCGGTGGTTCTGGCCAGAATATTCACAAAGAAACAATTAGGGCTAGCAATGATCCAATAACCCTGGACCCAACGAAGACAAATCCGAGGTTTGAACATTTGGGACTCAACAGTGGTTAAATGTATGAGATAGGGCCCACCCAGGGTGGACACCGTGATCAGGAAATTCACAGCTTATTTCTGCGTCGTTCAGAACAGCGAACCTAAAAGAAGTTTTAATTCGATAGAGGGCAACACTCGCGATATTTCATCGAAATACTTTCCTGGGGACAAAGAACAACCTCCTCGAATGCAAGTTAAAAATTGAATCCGGGTGGAACATAGTGAGAAAAGTAATTTGCCTATTGTAGTTAGATACGAAAAATAAAAGTAGGGGTCTATTAGAATTATTATTAAAGTCGAATATGATCGTCCTCAGGGTGGGAAACAGACCCACCCACTTTTGTCACGAGGGCAACAGAGGAAGTCTTGAATATTACTTTCAGTTTTCCATAAGAAGAAGAAAGGTGTCGGTAGAGCTTACAATGTCTGCCCACATAATTTGGAGATACGAGATAGAAGAGCTGACAAAGAAGGAAATTTCACTCCGTAATCCTAGAACAAACTGGACTGCGGACATCTGTGTGGATATTACGAGTGATTGGCCTCAAATTGAAAAGAGAAGACGTATATCTAAGTAACTCTTCAACCAGCAATATAAATAATAATAAAGGATTAGCTCCATCATCTCTAGCAACGGTACTAAATAGATATTTCGGCGGGAATATTCAAAGTAAATGTATGTATGAATATTTAAAGTAAAGTATGTGGAAATTATTCGTACAACCAAGCGTCGGGAACGCTAAACTTCCTTATACACTTTCAAGACCCTACAAATATTCTAAAGTTAACATATAAATTCGCATGAGCATTTTGTTCACATACTAAAAAATGTAGTTTCTTAGATTTTTTTTCGAACTGTATACTTCCAACTGAACATCGCATTGAATATATTATACAGAGAAGATAAAATAGGTTGTAATGGTTTAATAGGTCGTGTCAATTGTCCAATATAATTGCTAATTAAAAATATGTATCAATAATCTGGAGTCGGTCAATTAAATTGTAATTATCTGATTAAGTGATAACCAAATAATCACAGCCAAATATGATTTCAGGGCAAACATAACCATAATTCCCCGGCAGAGTCAAACAAGTGCAGGATGGAGAAACATAAAATTTTAGTGAAGCTAATCCTTATTGCTTACAACATTTTGGGTTATATTGGTTTAGTTACATTCCGCTTTGACAAAAGCACAGACTCATTTCAAATTACTACTCGTACAATCATATATTCAATATGCATCGCCGTTACATTCACTCTAGCATATCCAATAGTTTATCTTAATACTATGCGAAAACTACCGCACTCTGTTCAATCTGTGAACAATTTAGCCACACCTTACGGAATTTTAAATGTTTCTGCTGCCATAATCATTTACATTACATTTTGCGTGCAATCGAGAAAAGTGTCCCTAGTTCTTACAGATATTAAAAATATTTTCTTACGTTTAGGCAAACGGGCACTGAATCAAAAAGTTTATGTTACAATCATGACAAAATCGGTGACGAAATTAATATTTATCCCAGTTATTCTATATAGTGCACTCATTTCTAATATAATGTTAGTATCCGACATTGAAGATATTTTCCATTTTATTTCAATTATAAGTATTATCATTCCGCATCTGATTCGGACAATTATACCAAATATTCTGTACGCTGTAGTCCTTATAAGTACAAGCTTGTTAACATCTCTCAACGAGAAAATTCAAGATATAATGAAGCAATTAATTTTCCTGAACAGTGACGTTAGAAAAAGCGAAAATAAGGACTACTTTAAAATGGACACATTTTGCAAACTTAGTGATCAACTTGATATGATTGCAAAGGATTATTTCGCGATGTGTAAGGCTACCCAAGAAATGTTCACTATCAGCTCGACTCCGATTTCGTTTACTCTTCTGTGTAACACATATTTGATAATAATATTGATTTATTCGGAGTTTGTTTTTGTTATAAACACATTAGTTGACGGGGATCCATACAATATTTTCCGCGGACTATGTGGACTTACATATTGTCTGCTGCTGTTTGTTGAAATCGTCTTAGAAATAAATGTCATTGCAGAAAATGTGTTCAAGGTACAGTACCAATTTAATTTACAGCTCTTTTTGGTACTACCATGCGTGGACAATTTTAAACAGTTTGATGATGAACCTTTAAATACGAATGCATGCTCAACAGATTTATTGTTGTGTTAGCATGTTTGGAGCATGGAAAATATATTGATTTCGAACTTTACAGGTTAAAGAAACTGGAGAAATCCTACATAAAGCATTGCTTACTAAGGTCGATGGGCGTTTGAAAACATCAATAGAAGCATTTTCATTAGATATTCTTCAGAGAAATTATTCATTTTCACTATATAGCCTTCTTGATATTAACCAAAGTCTTCTGCATGATGTAAGTAGCCAATGCATTTCAAAAGGTAAATTGAATGGATTGAAAATGTTGATAACATTTCTGAATACTTTTTATAAACTGCTGTATTACTTGGTTCTTGGTGTAAATAATATAGTAATTTGAGTTTATACGAGTACATGCACGTGAAGTGATTATTTTTCAAATGAACACGATTTACGAGTATATTACTATTCTATTAAAAAAAAAAATGTACACACTTTTTATTCCTAAGCTAATATTACCATATTAATTTCTTTTCAGATAATCGCATTCTCGACCAATTTTCTTTTAATATTGGTTCAATTTGAATTGGCTAGCAGAAACATAAGCTATAGAAGAAATGTTTAATTGACTTACCTCTTCATATCCCTGCAAATAAAATAAAGAAAAAATAAGATTAATTTTCATGTTGTCAAAATAAAAAAAATAATAAATGGTAAATTTATTAATCAGTTTATTCATGTCTTTTCAATTTTACGTAGTGTGATTAGTAAAAGATAATAATGATGTACGGAGGGGTGATCCAAAAGTGATGATGATGCGGATATTTTACGTGATGCTATAAATATGAAAAGAAGCTAACGGGGTGTAGTGATTAGAGTGCTGAGCCCGTAAACTTAAGGTCCCTGGTTCAATCCCGTTGGTGACAAGGAGATTTGTTTCAAGTGATTCTTCGGACGGACTATAAGCCCGTTCAGTTATGATACGTTCTGGTTTAAAATCAGAACATATCACAAATGGGTAGTACTGACCATATCAGCTTCTTGAGGGCCGATACATTCGATCAAAATAATGGGATACTCTAAATATCTCTAAGCGACGGCCCGAAAGGGGTTGCAGTGCTAAAAAAACAAACAATTGAAAAATGTGTTGGCGGCTAGCTTATACCCTCACGTTTGAATATGAACAATCGGAACGATAATCCAAAAACAGAGAATAACAAGATCCGAACCTTTATCAAGTACCTCTGTCGAAAAAATGTCTACAATAGACATATGTATACGCTGACATTTTGGCTCTATTTAATCATTTTAACTATAGAATCAAACATATACCATATCTGGAAGTACATTCGTATAATACTAGATGTAATGATTATTTCAAATTATCGATAGCCCGTAAAAACAGAACTCATCGTCACGCAGTTAAAAGCCTAAACAGACATGTATTATTCGAGCCTAGTATGCTACTTAAAACGTGGAATACTTGGTTCGGATATTAAACTTACCCAACAAACAACACGATAAAAATGCCATACCGAACAATTATTGCTAACGCGATATTGCATATTGTGGATGATATCGTTTGCGAGCAAAATACAATACATTTTCTAACCAAAAAGTTGACGTACAAACGCATCGCAATAAACTATTGCATTCTTATGAAAGATAAGGTCGAATTTTGACGTGTAGATTTATTCCCTTTTTATCGCATTCTTATAGCCTCCAAATAAGTTCCAGCTTGAGTAAAAAACTGTTGCGACAGCTTCGGCTGCTTGGTCCGGAATTGTAACTTCTTCCGGTTACCTTGAGTACCTGTCCATTGTAAAACAATATTTAAAACCCTTAGATGGAATCATTGGCCCAACGATGTCGCAGTGTACGTGTTGAAATCTGCCTTCTGGTAACGTGAATGGTTGAATCGGCTTAATCGTATGTTTACCGCTTTTGGATCGTTGACAGGGTACAAACAAAGCAACGAGTCCAACTATTTGCGCCCTTGTGATCCAAACGAATTTCCGTGCGATTGCTTTGGACTGAAATACTCGTATGTCAAAAATGTGTCTATAAAACGCTCCCGGAATAAAAAATCGGATTAGTCCCGTAGAAGTGTCGCATGCTATTTCTCATTGGTCCCCTACTGAGTGGCGTTCTAGCTTCAGCGCGGTTTTGTTTGAATTTAACAGTGCCTAAAGCTCCTTAGCGCTGATCACAGTGAATAGGCTGATTGTATGTATCCTTGACAATGCAGCGGCCATTTTATTCTTGTCAACATGTATATGTATTAGTGTACTCCGAAATGAAACTTAGCTGTCGGCTTTGCCACGATCTAGTTTTATTGGCATTCTTCTGGAACGCATACGTAACGGGTTAGTGGTCCGTTTTGAAGGAGAACTCTCTACCCTCTAGATAATACATGAAGTGTTTGGTGCTGTGAATGGCGAGGAGTTTCCTGTCATAAACGCTGTAGCATTTATCCAAACGAGAGTTTACGAAGCCTATTGGTAGTCAACGGTTGTCTTGAAGCTGCTGTAGGACAGCAACAATTGCGGTGTCCCATGCATCCGTTACCAGCAAAAGGGGTTGATTCTTTCTCTAGTGGATTATAAGGGTTGCTTTCGTCAAAGCTTCTTTGCAGTCTACGAAGAATTTTTCCGGCTTGAGTGTCCATATTATGGGTATCTTGTCGCCTTTCTTTACGTTGGTTAAGTAGTTGTTCAACGGTGCGTGACAATGTGCTGCATTCTGTAGGAACCGTCTGTAGAAGTTAAGGGTTCTGAGAAATCTTCGAATCTCTTTAATAATCTACGGTTTTTTAAACTTACATATTGTGGACCAATGTCGTCTTTACTTATTGTGTGTCCAGGTTGTTCAGACGCTCCAGGATGATTCGTCCGTGTTCTACATGTTCCTGAATGTTAATTGATGCGGTCAAAATGTCGTTGATGTATCACCAACAAAAATTCAGTCCCTTCAGTGCCTCGTCCATGAAGCTTTGAAACAATTGGGTGGCGTTTCGAAGACGAAAGGTCATGACATGAACTCGTAAAGCTCGAATGGTGTTATTACCGCCGTCTTATGAACATCCTCTTCCGCAATCGGGATATGATGGAACGCACGGACTAACTCAAGCTTCGTTAAAATTGTTTTGTTGGCGAGGGCAGCCATTATGTCCTCGATGTGTCGCAGCGGATAGCGATCCCGTTGTGAGATTGGATTGAGAAGACGAAAATCACCGCACAGACGCCAGCTCCCTTTTTTCGGCGTCGAATATTAATAAGGGAGTTGCCCAAGAGCTCGAGGACGGGCGGCAGAATCCTCTTTCAAGCATGTATTCGAACTCTTGCTGGACAATCTTTACTTTTTCCGGGCCAAACGGCGTGCTTGTTCAAAAACCGGAGGGCCTTTTGCGACTACGTGGTGCTGCACTGCATGACTTCGGTTTACGTTATGTGCCCATGGGTTCGTGACTGCTGCTTCTTACTAGTTCGTGAAACTTGTTGGTTACGGCAGACAGTCGCCATTGACGAATTGTTTGAAGTGCGAATTTGGCCGGGTGCACCAGCAAAGTCACGGAGTCAATAAGTTTTTTGTTCTTGATATCGACCAAGAGTCAAAAGTGCCGTAAAAAAAATCTGCGCCTATTATCGGTCTTAATACGTCTGCCACGAGGCAATAAAAAGCACGTCCAAGCCCCAGGTTCACTTTAAGCAGCTTTTCCCCAAATGAATTTCCAAACCATTTGCGGTGTAGAGATTGTAGTCAGTTGGATTTGTCCTGCGGGAATACTTGCAAGGGAGCATAGACAGTTCCGGTCCTATGCCGATGAAGAAATGTAGTTTTGTTTCTGTATCGTACATGTACAGGCGATTGTTCCCGGCGTTACCAATCAGCGCCTGTACTGTCAGTGACTGCGCGTTTCCCGCCTGCCGTTTAAACGAACATGGAATATTCTTTGGCCTGGTTCCAAAACGAGAATGGAACCAGAAAATGCATGAATTCTTTCGTGGTGAGGTACTTCATGATCTGCATGTTCGGCACTGCTCGTCCTGCCCTTCCACTCGCATATCTACAATCTCAACTGGCAAAACGTCACGAAATTGCGGATGTCTTCGCGGTGTTTGCGGACTTGCTTTTAACAGACCTTGGGATGGAGCCTATACCAGGTTTGCTGATTTCTGCAATTCTTCCAGGGACATGGCACTGGAAACCGCCACTATCGATGGTATCTCCGCAGGTAGTCGCTCCAAACACGACTTTAAGAATGACTCCGCCACCCTATTACTCGCGGTGCATTGCAAGTTGCGCAGAAGTTGCGATGGACGCCCAATTTACGCTGTGAAGCAGTTCATGAGTCATTTCTTCATCACTTTTATCGAAGACGGCCAAAAATAGTTATTTAATAGTATTATATATGCCATTAGCTGGCGGATTTTCCACTGTCTGCTACTTGTGCAAGCGCGGTCACGCTCCATTCCCCAATACTTTTGTCGAATTTTGCGGCATTGTTATATCCAAAATACCCAAAATTGGGCTTCCACCCGCCGAACCATAATGCCGGTTGCGTTTGCCAGAACGCTGGAAGCTCAAGAGAAGCGATGTTGCAGATTTGCGCAGATTGAAGTCTCTCATGCTCGCCTCCGTTTACATCCATGAAATTTTCGTCTTCAGATGCCATGTCGGTTCGCCAATGTAGCGTATGGTTTCGTTGATACCGATTCCGCGTTGAATGAATCAGACACAAGTACACTATACTAAATCCTATATTATATCGAATCAACAAACTAACTGATTGTTTTAAACTGATTGCGACTGTCAAATTACTTGCAGCTGATTTTTATGAGTGTCGCCTCTGGTGGCTGTTTTAGTCGACAGCTGGGTTGCCAGTCGCTTTTCGAGTTTACATTGAAATAACGTAAGAAATCAAGAGTCAGTGTAATGCATGTCTTCGATTTCCCTAATCAGGTGCCCACGCAAAGTTTACCAAAGTTTCCTAATTTTATGTAAAGAGGCAGTGTAATGCTCGTCTTAATTTATATAATATTGAGTGCAGCATATCTTATACTTTCCACATTTGACCAAATAAAAACAGAACAAAAAGAGTGTACTTAGAGCGTACAACTAATATGTAACAACTTAATTCTAATCAATGTTATCAAAAGAAAAATTAAATAAATAAATAAAACGACCACGAATAATTTATTGGTTTGTTCGATAATTCATGTTGTTTTTTCTCTCATAGATGATGTGAACTACATATTTTATGTGATAGTGCCTGCAAGGCTTATATTATTATATGATACTTTAAAGATTCGACTTAGACTATCTTCAGTCAAAAACTGAGCGTCATTAGTAAACGTAAAGTTGGTTGAAAATAAACATGAAAATGGACAATCAAAGACATTATCGGCATATTTTAGAGCATTCTCGGTATATTTTATTGTTTTACTTCCGAAATGCGGTGCAAGCTCGAACGAAATTGTTGTGAAGTTAATGGTGAGGACTGCCTTACTGAACGCAAGTGTCAGCCTGGTTTGCTCGCTTTCGTTCTGGAAATTATAATTTGCAAGATGCACCACATACTGATTGTCCAACCACTACTGATGATGACAAAATAAAGGCGTTAATCGAAACTAACTGGCTTATCACAGCACGAGAGATAGCAGAGAAGCTCCACAGATCGAATTCAACCGTTTACTTGTACTTACAACAACTTAGTTACGTAAAGAAAATGGATGTTTGCGTTCCTCACGAATTAAGAGAAATCCACCTTCCCAAACGCATTAACGTATGCGACTCTTTACTGAATCGTAACCAAAACGACCCTTTTCTAAAAAGAATCATAACGAAACCGATCATGGACCAAGCAAGATGAGCCCCACTATCGATATCCAAAGTCAATATTCACCAAAAGAAGATTACGCTTTCTTTGTCGTGGGATTACAAGGGTGCAGTCTACTATGAGTTGCTTCCAAGAAACCAAACTATTGATTCAAATGTCTACTATCAGCAACTATCGAAACTGAAAGAAGAAATCAAGAAAAAACGCCCTGAACTGGCCAACCGCAAAGCCGTGACGTTCCATCATGATAACGACAGACCTACAGCTCTTTGATAAACCGCCAAAAATTTATGGGGCTCAATTGTGAACTGATGCCACATCCATCCTTTAGCCCTGACAGCACCATCAGACTTTTATTTGTTTCGCTCCCTTCAAAACCATTCGAATCGTAAACTTTCGATTCCGACCACTCTTTACCCCAGACAGCACCATCGGACTATTATTTGTTTCGTTCCCTTCAAAACCATTTGAATTTTAAACTTTAGATTCCGACCAGGCTGGTAAAAATGAGTTGGACCAGTTCTTCCCTTCTAAAAGCCAAGGCTTCTTCGAACGTGGAATTTATCAACTTGCCGAAAGATGGCAAAAGGTCATGCAACAAAATGGTCAATGCATCATTGATTAATGTGTGTTGTTAAAATAAAAAATTTACTATGAAAAACATGAAACACGACATTAATTATCGAACGACCCAATATTAATCTACATAACTGTAAAATTGAATTATGATTTCTAAGGTATTTGTTGCCCTTATACTCAACAAATTTTATTAACAAAAGTATTTTAAGGATAACTTCAGCATAAGGGGAGACCTCCTTAACAAATTTTAAAATGTTTAATGAGACCTAAAGTTTCTAGAGACCATTATTTCTGATCTTCCCCAAAAGTTTGAGCTTTCTAACTTCTATAGTTTCTGAGAAAACTTGCTGTGATGCACGGACAGACAGACAGGACGCGAAATTAATAGGTCTTTGTAAAAAATGTTTTATTAAGCCCTAAAAAGGGAAAGCCTGGAATTTTAATAGAATTTTTTCGGACTTGTATCATTACAGTCATGGAAATAACATATTGACACGAAATACTGAAACTGATCTTTTTGTGACCGTTTTAGGCCTATTCATGGCAAAAAGGAAAAATATTTGAAAACGGACCAGACACCGTAATTTCCATGCATAGAACGAACCTCTTAACTCTTTTCACCTCCCAAAATCGGACCGCGACCTATACTATACATGATGCTTAAATGATTATTTTTAAAAATTTATGATAATCTCGCTGTGGTAACAACTGGAACTAGATCGGTATACTACGCAGGGGGGACTTCCTAGCAACACAGTATTTCCGTAGCGCAAACTATTTTACGCACGGTGCGCCGAGTGTTACATTATTTTTCGTCAAAAACTTGAAATCCTGAGTGTGTTACATATGGAAAATTACGGTAGGTTTCCACATCCTGCAAGAACGAGGCCAAAATTTCTGTATATTAGTATCATCTTTTGATACGTAAATATTTCGAAAGTGTCGTTAGGGTTTTCAGACGTAGCAATAAAATGCTCAGCCCATAAACACATCACAGATAATACTAGAATAGGCTTCAGTATTTATTATTATTGATTCTAAAACGATTAAAACAAGTTGGAGTAACAAGAGAGTGCTCCTGCCAGAAGGGTTTTGTAAAACAATTAGTAACTCAACCAATATATTCTGCATATCAAAACTTAACTAATATACAGATTTCATAAATTGAGTACGAAAAATTATTATGGCTATTATTTTTTTTAATTCGCCGCCCTTTTGTTTCAAATGTCGCTGGTTAATCATGATAACACGTCCGCCGCTTAGTTAATCATGATAACACATCAATTTATAAAATCTGCTATTATTAACAAAGTTGATGGAATTTCGACTTCTGAGGTATTTGTTGCCCTTGTACTCTTAAAGTCTCACCTGTGTGATTTTTTCGCTTTTTCGGGTCAAAGGTTTTTGCACATTTCCCCTTGCCCTGCACCCCTCAAAGCAAAACTTGTCATTTTAAGATCTGTTTTGAAAAGTTTTTATCAAGACCTTTTATTTGATACCCATATTGCCTACATGCGATACAATTTTTTTTTCAGGGGCCACTCCCCTATATGGGGAGAACCCCTCTCAAACACCTTATTCTTTTTGGGGTGAAACTTGCACCTACTTACAAAGTCTTATGTTTCTAGCTTACGTAGTTTGCGAGAAAAAGTGGTGTGGCAAACGGACGGACGGACAGACGGACAGACAGGAAGCGATTTTAGTAGGGTATTGTAAAATGATTTTACAAAACGCTGAAAAGGGGTGTTTGTTTGTATGTACTGTGTTCCTTTCGGTGCACTTGTTACTCAATCTGTGACAAATTTTGCAAAGATTCTAGGTGAGAATGGTATTTTAAACGCTTATAGCCAGAAGGACTAGCTTCAAACTGCTGTAGCTGCTGGAAAGCCCTTCCTGCGTAGAGAGGATAATTCCGAGAAGATTGTTATAAACCAAATCAACAAAGCAACCAATTCAACAAAGCACGGCTTAAGCAGGTTGAAGAAAATCATCGTAGGTTTCTTATATAACCAAAACATAGCATTGAGATGACGACTCGTTACTTCTCGCATCAGAAAGTTCAACCAATGAAGGCAACTTGCATGAGCTACAGAGGAATCGAATTCGAAGTGGAGATAGAGAGCTTGAAGAGCACCTCAAAACAACGTCTTCCCATACATAAGTACACAAGTAAAACACACAGAATAAAATCATTGTGTGTTGCGGCGAGGAAATAATTTTTCAAATTATCAGTCGGGTGCAAGAGGCGGAGTCTTACGAGTATAGTGTACTTTTTGATGAGAGGACTGATATCGCGCACGAATCTTAGCTATCCCAAATGCTTCGAAACATTTACAAAGGAAAACGGAGCAGTTCACCCCAGTCTAAAAAGAAATTAGAAACGAAAGAAGGTGAGGTCGCAGCAGCAGAATCAGAAGGTGTTGACGACCCTGAAATGGAAGTTGATAGTGAATTGATTGTTCAAGTTTCCAGGACATCAAAGAAGCAAGAATTTGAACGAAAAAGGCTGAAAATGCCAGACGAAAAAGGAGATCAACTGAAGCAGGAACGCCAATGGATGCAAACAAATGGGATTATCGAAAGCAAAAGCACCGAAGACATCTAAAGAAAGGAGCATCCCCGAATGAGAGGAGTCTAGGGTGACTGGCCAAGACGTATTTAAATCGGTAGTGTAGACTTTAAAAACGCATAATCTTAGCCTTTGTCAGTGCGTTGGCATCAGTACTGACTGGTGCAATATTATGGCATAAGAAACTTGTGGTGCGCAGACTGAATCAAATGTACAATTTGTGCGGAATGCCATGGGAGTTATGTCCGTACAATCACGGTTTCTGATGCATCTTCAAAACGATCGTATGTACTCAATGTCGTTTTCGGTGAGTTTTTAAGTGGATTTTGTGTGATCAGATGAATTGAAAGGCATTATGGCGTCATACAGTTTCGATTTCACCTACCAAAAATAGTCTGTGCTTTGGAGTCAATTGCTTTATCGAAGGATTCTGGAAGAGCCGCCATAGCAAAGACTCATTTGTCTGCGTGTCCGAAGTTCTCGGAGTCACTAGGCACCTTAGTGTTTTACTCCAAAAATTACAAATAGATGTGAGAGAAGGACAGAATGCCCTGATAAATACGATTACCGTTTTGAGCGGCAGGTGAGAGGACGGCAACGCTAAGTTTTCCGATCTTCTCGAAGAGGCGGAACTTTAAGCAGAAGAATTTGAGACCGAACTGAAGCTCCCACTGTTCTGGTTACTGAAATTCGATGAAGCGATTGAATGTAAACACTGAATATTGCTGCTTGGCAATAACTATTTTATTGTTACCTATTTACGGCTTTTATAATTATAAATTTTTGCTTACAATACAATGTGCAGTAGTCAATGTCCCAAATATTTCTGCTTTTCGTGCAATTACAATTTATTTGAAATATACTGTTCTTGCAAGAAGGGTAATAAACTTTGCAGCACAATTTTAATTCGAATGTATTGATACAACAATATTGATTTCGAAAGAATAAATTGAATTTATGAGAAAATTATGTAAAATCTTTTATGTGCGCTAACACCATCGCATCGAGAAAATGCAAATGCACCGCGAAAATCATCCGTCAACAAACGTAGAAGACTATTAGCGCCAGACTGTATTCATTCCAATGTCGGACGTCTTTGAAGATCTCAGAAGTCGCTTCCCTAAAGAAACGCAGGAATTGCAAAGCCTTTCAGCAGTGATGCCAATTTTTCCGTAGACCCCAGACAATGTTAAAACAATCTCGCCATCGCCGAAATTGCTGAAAAACTTTTGCTAGCTGTGCTCATCATTTATCGGTGCTTGAAAATTTACGTTGCATTACTGACTAGCATTACTACACCAGAGAGGTCGAATCTTTCACTGAAAAGAGTTAAAGCTTGGGTACAGTCAACCGGAGGAACGGTTGACAAGACTGGCTTTGTTGAACGTTCACTACGACATGTACGTAGACCTGGTTAGGGTTTTTGATCGTTTTACGAAAATAGAAAACAGGCGGCTGGAGTTGCTGTGTAATTTTCATAAACCTTTGTTTTGTAATTTTGGTTAATCAAAAATTTGTTTAATTATGAAACATAAGATTTAATTTCAACTGATTGAATCTTCGACAAATACGGCATATGGTTTTTCAAATATTGTACAACGATATTTAATATACATTGAGCTAGTTTTGTTACTTTTTCTATCTTTTATTTTTCTTGATAAACGTTACTTCGTGCTTTTTAGCAAACGATTCAACTGTTTTAATCTCCCAAAATACATTTTTTTTTATTTTAATAGGATCAAAGAAACAAAAACTACTTTAAGCAAGTTGGATAGACAGAAGTACGCTCATGTCAGAAGGGGTTTGTACTCAATTTACAATATGCAGACACCAATAATGAATAAGCTCAAGAAAAATTTTAACATTTAACCATTGTTACTTTACTTGAACCAACCGCCATTTTGTTTCAATATTACTAGCAACCATTTACTGACAAATCGTAATGCTATTGTGGTTCATTTTTTTAAAAATTCAGTGAAGATCCAATCAAAAGTGTTGTGTCTGGTGCGATGGAAAGCCCGAATGGTACTTTACTCAATATTCTCATTTAAAGCAATCTCCCTTTTGATTTACCATTACCGTTGTCGCTCGTTGAATGGATTCTCAAAGATATTCATGATATATATCCTTCCTGAAACTTCGATGCAAATCCTAGCAAACCTGTAGAGTCTGAGTCGATTGAAAGCGCATATTGTTTAATAGTCATATATTGTTGCAGTCAATTATTTTGTTTATCTGATATCCGCAGACCAATTCTCTTTTTTCTTTAAAAGGCGTCGAGCCTTGCTTTATTGAAAATGACTCAAAGACATGACACAATAAAGCAAGGCCCGACGGCTTTTCAAGAAAAAAATCAGATGTTGTTCTAATATAGGATACAAACTGAATGCTTGGGTTCCTCACAAATTAAAGGAAATCTACCGCACAAAACGCATTAATATATGCGACTCTTTGCAGAATCGTAACTAAAACGATCCATTTCTAAAAAGAATCATAAATGGATTGTTTACGATAACGTTGTCCGAAAACGATCATGGACCAAGCAAGATGAGCCCCCACTATCGATATCCAAAGCAAATATTCACCAAAAGAAGATTATGCTTTCCTTGGTGAGATTATAAGGGTATAGTCTATTTTGAGCTGCTTCCAAGAAACGAAACTATTGATTCGAGTGCCTTCTGTCAACAATCGAAATTGAACGAAGAAACTGGCCAATCGCAAAGACGTGATGTTCCATCATGATAACGCCAGACCGCTCACCTCTTTGATTATCCGTCAAAAATTAATGGAGCTCAATTGGGAACTGATGCCACGTCCACCCTATAGCACCATCAGATTATCATTTTTTCGCTCCCTCAAAACCATTTGAATCGTAAAACTTTCGATTTCGATCAGGCTGTTAAAAACGATTTGGACCAGTTCTTCGCTTCTAATTCTACGTCTAGCACTCGTTGCGTGTAGACGTGTTTTTTAATAATTCTACGTCTAGCACTCGTTGCGTGTAGACGTGTTTTTAATTCGCTCCTGTCAAGAATTTTTATAAATTAAAATAATTTTTAAAAACGTCAATTAGAAAGTAATTTTATAAAGAAACTTATTACATCGTCGAACTATTCGAACAATTTATCGAGTATCTTGACTTTACCTGCGAGAAAGTTTCAAGAAAGAAAAAAAGTTTTTTTCACCGGGGGGATGGAGGAGCCCGACGGCTTCCCACCGCTGGGGGACCCAGAGCCAGGCATTTTGAAAATTACAAATGATAAAAGAAACAAGCGGAAAAATGAACAAGACAATTGTGAGCATGGAAAGCGAATTACGATTTCAAGCGAAGATTATGAAAAAGTAACCATGGAGAATGCAAGGGTTACGAAACAAAATGACGAATTAAAACTCCGGATACAGAGTTTGGAAGATATGGTCCGGACGTTGTCAAATGGGAGCAAACAAAAAGCGAAGCCACAGAATACGTCCGGCAAAGAAGAGCCGATACTAACTAAGAAGAATGAAAAACAGGAAACAACAAGCAAGACCAACGGGAAAGGAGTACCAACATATAAAACGAAATCGCAAGATATGAGCAAGACAATCCATGATGTGGAAAATATCCTGAGCGCAGGAGGAGCGAACGACAGCGCCAATTATTATGCGGTGCTGTCTGCAATGCACGAAGAAATGGACGTCGAGATAGAGAGCAACGATAAGATAGGTAATATTGATAGCGATAATAATTTCATTAAATATTTAAAATTAAAAAATAAGCAAAAGGAGAAGAAGCCAACCGGTGTGTCTGCTGGTCCTCCTAATAAAATTAATAAGGTAAATGAAAATGTTCCTCCAATAAACGTTTTTGGGCAGCGTGGAGGAGATATGGTTCGGTTATTGGCAGCCGAACATAAAATCGAAAACTTTGAAATTAAGAGAGTGACCGGTGATAAGCTCTCGATCAAGACAAAGACACTGGCTGACTTCAAACAGGCGAAAGATGCTCTTAATAGTGTCCAAGCTCCCCACTTTACATATACGCCAAAGGCGGAAAAAAATCAGACCTTCCTGTTGAAGGGCCTGGACTGTGGGGAGAATACAGTTGATCTCCTTGAGATGTTGCAGGAAGCAGCACCAGCTGTTAAGTTCATGTGTGTGAAAAATTTTGCTACAAGGAGATCAACTGTAGAAGGTAAAATATTACCATTTTATTTGGTTCAAATTTCCAACGACAGCAGTCCGAGTGCCCTCCAACAGGTAAGGTACTTAAACTTTAGAGTTGTGAGGTGGGAACGCCTCTAAAAAACTGAGGTTAACCAGTGTTACAGGTGTCAACGATTGGTCATTCGGCTGCCAATTGTGCAATGCACTATCGCTGTGTTAAGTGCAAAGATATCCACGCCCCCGGTGAATGCAAATTGGCTCAGATGGAGCCAAAAGAAAAATTGTATTGTGTTAATTGCGGTACATTTGGTCATCCAGCATCATACCGAGGATGCCCTCGGTATCAAGATGCAAGAGCTAAATTTTCCCCAAAGCAAACCAAAGTAAATCACAATCTGTTACCTCCCAACTTCATCAAACCCGGGGTATCATTTGTACTTGCTGCCAGAGGACCAGCAGACAACAATATAAATAAAATAAATAATGTAAGTGGCAATAATGAGCTGCTTCTTAAAATCTACCAGCAACTTGAATCGCTTTCAGATAGAATTAATAAGCAAGACCAAAAAATCAATTTCGTTTTTCAAAGTTTCGGTCAACATGCTCCAAAATAGTTTGTCATCCAGTCACATTCCCATGGATAGGATTCGTCTCATCTCGATCAACGTCAACTCCATTGTTACTATACATCGGCGTGATTATCTCCTTGAATTCATTGTTAAGCAAAAGCCTGACATCATGCTTCTCACCGAAACCCACCTCAATTCATGGCACTCCATGACATTCAAGGATTTTGAATTCGTAAGAAACGATAGGGTAATAGGTGATGGGGGAGATGGCACCGGGATATTGGTTCGAAGACCCTATTGTTTCCAAAATATTGATGAAGTCAGATTCAAAAGCTTTGAATCTCTTGAAGTGTCCGTTATCAAAATCTCACTGCCAGGTGGGGATAACCTCTTCGTTATCTCTGCCTATGCAACTGGTGGAACTGTTCTCAGGCTCAAGGAGGAACTCAATTCCTTGTTTGAAATACTCGAATTGAACAGGCTTCATAATTATTATATTCTTGCTGGTGACCTGAACGCCAAGCATACATCATGGCTGAACGCCACCAATAATCCAAGAGGTGTATTCCTGAAATCGTGGATAACAGAGAACCAGATTGAATACAGGTGCAATCTATATGGGTCGGAGTTCCCAACATACCCTAGGACAAATTCATATTTGGACCTCTGCATTGCTGACGCAAGACTCGAATTCAACTTTAATAGTCCTCAACGGAAACTGCAGGTGCTTCCTTATGATAGCGACCATAACGCAATCGTAATGGAAATCAATCATCAAAGGGATGATTTCTTCCTCATTCCAGTTCAACACGAAAATCATCGGTTGAACTTCAAAAAAACAGACTGGGGAAAGTTTCAAAAGAAGTTTAATCGGGAGTACCAGAAGCAATGTCCCCCTTCTGATGGTGGCAACTCTTGTTCAATGGTTCCTAATGACAGGAACCTAACTAACGATGAAATAGATCTCTATTTGTCGAAGTTAGAGAAGCTGAAGTTGGAAACGATTGAGAAAGTAGTTCCCAAGATTAAACATCGAAACAATATGGAAGGATATGAAACACCAACCATCGCAAGGTTGAAAAGATTGAAAAGCCTCCTTCTCACACGCGTCAACAATATTTATCGACGATCTTTGGATTACAACCATCCCTCGTTGGCTTTGTTGAAATTACATCTGTCCGGAACTTAATCCGGTCATATTTCAGGAGTGAGGTCAGCAATCAAGGGCGGAAAAATTGAGGGGTATTAGCCCACAGGACCCAGATGGCGTGTTCACGAAAGTGAATAGCATATTCCGCAAGAAGTCTCGAATGAAGGTATCGAATCTTGAAGTCACTAGTGATGAGATAAATCTTCTCGATAGGGCTGGTATCGAAATTGATAGTACGACTCCGGATAGAAATGGAAACAGGATCATTTGTGAAGGATTGGATAAACTTGCCCTGATTGGAACACATTTTGAATTGGTTCATCTACCAAACCCTGAGAGAGGGAATGAAATAGTTTCAGAGATCGTTGAAGCAAAAGTTTCCGACTTCAAGTCAAGCCTGAACGGCCAATCAATTCTTCATTTCAATGAAACATTAACATCTGACCTCATACCGAGCTTGAATCTTATTGATTATTTTGTCAGCTATGAAGACTTGTGTTTTATATTTCGCAGGATAAACAACAAGAAATCATGTGGTACTGATGGTATTCCAAATGTAGTTCTCCGACATTTACCGGAGGTTGCTATTAGGAATTATTGCATATTGTTCAACAACATGTTGAGCAATTCATATTTCCCAAATGAGTGGAAAAAGGCTAAGGTATTTCCAATCTTGAAGAAAGGAAAAGAATCTTCATGCCCCAAAAGCTATCGCCCAATCAGCTTGCTGCCTAACATCAGCAAGGTGTTTGAAGTGATACTCAACAGAGCATTAAACGCCCACATTGAGGAAAGGGAGTTGATGCCGAATTGCCAATTTGGTTTTCGTGCCAGGCATTCGACCACACATGCAATAACGAAAGTAACCTCAGACATCTGTTGGAAACTAAATGATAGACAATGTGTTGGAGCATGTCTCATTGATATGGAGAAAGCCTTCGATACGGTGTGGTTAGATGGACTAGTTTTTAAACTCCTTCAGGACAAGTTCCCCAGACACCTTTTCGCCATGATGTGTAATATGTTATACGGGAAATCGTTTGTCGTAACTAATGGAAATCTGACAACAATGCGCGAGTTCAAGGTCTTGAATGGTCTACAGCAGGGAACAGTTATTGCGCCTCTGCTCTTTTCAATCTTTATTCGCAAGCTATTGAACGGCTTTGATTTTAACGTCTCGCCAACGCGATCATTGGTAGCGTTTGCTGATGATCTGATCATCTATACGGCAGACCGAAAAGCTACAATAGTTCAGAGCAATCTCCAAAAAATGTTCAATGATGTACAGCTGTACACTGACAATTGGCGAACGAAAATCAATGCGCAGAAGTGTGAAACAATCTTATTTCGGACAACGCTGCGGGGGGTCAGTCAAGACCTGAAACGTAATTGGAAAGATTTCCACATCATGGCTGGTGAGGGTAGTCTTGAACGGGTTCCACATAAATCCTGTGTTCGATACCTCGGTGTTTATCTCGATCAGTATCTGTACTATACTGAACATGTGAAAATCATGCTCAGTAAGGCACTTAAAGTAGTCATGGCCCTTCGAAAACTCTTTCATTCCAGATACATTGATCAAAAGGTCAAAATTATCTGTTACAAGACACTGGTTAGACCAGTTTTGACATATGGATGTCAGATCTGGTACAACCAGAGCGCTAGTACTATAGAAAAATTAAGAGTTTTCTAAAGTAAATGTCCGTGCATGTACTGGTTTGTACAGAAAGCCTGAGACGGATTGGAAACATTATATATCGAATAGAAAAATTTATCAAACTGCTGAAGTGACTAGAGTCGATATCTTCATATTGAAACTTCTGCGGAATCATATCGCAAGATCTGTGACTGTGAGTGAAAACCCTTGGATTTCACAGCCGTTCCACCCTACAGACGGGTATATAGCGACTTGCCTCGCTACTGGCTTCATTCCTCCAGAAGCATTCGTGTATTTGGACATGAATGGATATGTTTTTGATTCTGACGGCGTCCCAATCATATATCACATATATCGACGGGCCACCGATAAGAAGATAAAATATCCTCCGAATTTGAGTTCACGAGACCAACAATTCCAATGGAGATACTCATTTGCTAGATTCGTTGAAGCTGATCGAGTTGAGACGGAGCAATCTAGGTATTGGTGGCTGAATTACAATGTCTAAATTATTCGTGTGTATTTTCAGTTTTGGTGTTTTTCGTTATTGAGTTTTTGAGTTTCAGCTCATTATTGCTACATTTAGTGTTGTTGTTTATTTTTGTTAAAAATTAGTTATAGGCTAGGTTTATATTATGTTTATTATATTAGGTTAGAGATAAGGTAAAACGGTTAGGTTAGGAACATTGTTATAGATTTTTTTAAGTATAAGATAAAGTTTTTGATAGCATTTATTAGAATTAAGTTAAAACATATTAGGTGTAGGATCAAAGTTCACTGTAGTGTTAAGATTACAAATAATTTTAGAATAGTGTTGGTTGGTTTTTTCTCCTTTTTCCAATTGAATTGTAAAAATATGTAATAATCCACTGATTTGAATTTGCTATAGCTTTTTTTTTTTAAATGTGATGAATGATAACGTACAAATTTAGAGAGCCATTTGGGCCATTAAGTTTTTTATTGTTATTGTTTGGAATTTGCTTTATATTCTTTTGAAAATTTATAACGGTTAGTATTAAATAAAGCGCTTTTGACTTTGACTTTGACTTTTCTTCGCTTCTAAATACCAAGGCCATCCAACAAGATGGCAAAAGGCCATACAACAAAACGGTCAATATATCATTGATTAATGTGTGTTGTTAATATAAATAAATTTACATGAAAAATAACATAAAAAAACGACATTAATTATCAAACAACATATTTTCATCATAACTTCGTTAAATACCGTTCGATCCTTCTGAAATTGCAAGTAACCATCTGGATCTCAAATTTCATTGAATTTAATGGTTTCCTCACGATTTTATCAAGAAAATGTAAAATTGATAAATCATACTATGGCAAAGAAAATTGAGGGAATTTTGACTTCTGACTTATTTGTTGTTAATGTACTCATAAAGATCTACATCCATGATTTTTTACAGATTTTTCGCATGATAGGGGTCCCAATCGCGAGGGAGGTATGCGAAAATTACATGTATTTCCCCTTCGCCTGTATTTCAGTACAAAACCCTATTTTAGTTATATTTTGCCTATTTTAGTAAAAAAATATCAAAAACTACATAATTGGTTTAAGTATTTCCTTTGACAAAATAAAGTAGACTGCCGAAAATAAACGAATTTCGGCTATATTAATACCACGCCAATATATATTTAAACATTGATACCGCAGTCCACAAGCCATATACTCGCATACCTATAATAATTGGACTGGATAAAAAGTAGCCGAAACAAGTCAAGGTAGCAGGAGAGTTTCGCAAACCATTAGCAATTCCAACAACATGTTATGAATATCAAAACTTGAACATGTACATATCCCATGAGCTGAGTTCGAAAATTCAAAGCATGGTTATTATGTATTTAAATTTGCGATCATTTTGTTTTCAGTCTGTTGACCTCATTGTTTGAGCTGCCATGATAATTTATGAATCGAAAAAACGATTTTTAAAATCCTAATCTAAATTCCTACGAATCGGTGGTGTCTAAGTACCTTGCCAACGTATATTTCGCCGGTATCACGTGTTATTTTTGTTGTAATATAATAGCTAAATGTTCAATCGGCTGTAACTTAGTTGTATATAGCTCGATGATTGTGCAATTTTAAGCGCTCGTTTATCAATAGCTAGCGAATCCAAACATCATAACGGTCCCTTTTTCATTTGATGGGCAAAAACGTAAAATTGATAAAATGTGCTATAATCAACAAAGTTGATCGAATTTTGACTTTTGAGGTATTTGCTGTCCTGCGCTCATAAAGACCTACTTTTGTTGTTTTTGCCAGATTTTTCGTATCAAAGTTGTCCAATCGTGGGTGGACGGGGCACACATTATTTTTTCGTACCAAGACCTTTCATTCGATACCCCAACTTTACTAAAAAATTTTTTTAAGTTTCATTCCTCTGTATGGAGAGACCCCCTTAAAAATCTTATAAAAATTTTTATGTCGTGCAACTTTGAAGAGGTCATTACTTTACCTGCGGACATCAATGTCAAGCATTATTTTGATATTATACGAGTATGTCCAGCACATTTAGAGCACCGATTTTACTGACCGCCTACTTCGAAAACCACCTTGGTACTCTCCAATATTTTCATATTAGGGCTTTAGTATTCGCTCAATGACTTAGGACAGCACTTTATATGATGTGGTAAATAGAGCCGCCTCTGCGATTTTCACAGCGTAGCTTGTCCCCCCTTTTATGGCATATGATGCTTTTCCGCCAGTCATCTCTATCCAGATCCTACATATTAACCGATGGAGGAAATTTTGTCAGGTGTGTTCCTTCGGTTTGGAGAAGTTATGTAGGTATTCCGTCAATTCCAGTAGCTTTTTTGTTTTTGAGACCACGACTGGCTGCTTGTAACTCTTCTACTGTTGGTAGTGTTGCCAGGGCAATCTTCTTCAGCTCCCGAAATACTCACAGTTTCGGAAGATGTAGTGGCTGCTCTGAGAAGTTTTTGGAAATGTTGCTTCCACTTGTTTTTTTTTTTTTTTTTTTTTTAATTACCTCCATTCCCTACCACTCTCTCCATCACTCTTTCTTCGTCGCACAACGCTCGTGCGATCTGCATTCACATTACGTCGCTTGGTCCTTTGTGCCACCCAGACAATGTTTAACACATCGGTATAAGGGGGCACACAATATAATGTGAACTAGTCCTTTTCGTGAACATCTAGTCCAAAAAAATCATGATCAGCTCTCAGAGATAAAAAAAATTCAATATCATACGACGCATTCAAAAAAAACTCTGAGTAACTGTCACTTCAGTATCTCGCCGATAGGGTCAAAAAGAACGCCCTAAGATACTGGGCTCATAAAAGCAGAATTACAGGTCCACGCTTCAATCAGTACTCATTAAATGCTCCCTTAGTCTTTTCTTAAATACCAAAAGTGAGTTTGCTTCCTTAACAATTTCTGGTAGATTGTTATATATACGCAGAGCATCATTCGTTGCATCGTTCTTTAGTCGATCCGTTCTGGCAAAAGGTATTACGAATTGATTTGCATTCCTCGCATTATATGGGTTGATCTGTGATACCTTAATTAATGGCGCTCGTTCCGATCCATTAGTTTTTAAATTTCTGTAGATAAACTTCGCTTTCTCCATAATAATAATTTGACTAAAGGTTAATGATTTTGCCAATTGGTAAACCAAACTAGTTTGAGTAAGCATTGGCAGCTTCAGAATGTTTTTATACGCTTTGGTCAGCAGCCTGGATATACTGTTTAAATGTTGCTTCGCTGATTGACTCCAAATAAGTACTCCATAATGCAATTTCGCCAGGACAAACGCATTTAGAACAAGTTTCTTGATGTGCATTGGAAAATCCTCATACCTTCTTAACAGTCCTATTATTGGGGCTAATTGCCTTCTTAAGCTATTTATGTGTGGTAACCAGGTTTTTAATATCGATAGGGCTGCCTAAAATTGTACATTGTGCATCTTTGCATAGGCTCGGGCGTGGGAGTGCACCCCCCTCGAAGCTGTTTAATTGAGGCATATGCTGATCTCGAAGCCGAGTTATACCGCCATTATATTTGAAAGAAGTCTCGAAAATTAAAAACCGACGTAAGACAAGAATCGTTTTCATCTATTTTAGCCCAAAACGAACACGTAACAAATTGGGCAGTTGACGATGAATATGTTGTGAAGATTTCTAGAGAGAAATTGAAACTCATCTTTTCGTTCGCCCAAACTTGCTCATGATCTTTGACAAGAATTCGTTTTTTCAATAAAAGCAAACAATCTCGGACAGAAATTGCAATGATAGATACAAAATTGCACTACATATGTTAAGCTACAACTTGTAACAAATTTTTGCAATTTAACCTGAATTCGACGTGAAAAAACTAGTTGTGATTGCTGGGATAGTGACATATTCATTAGCCAATCATATAAATCATATAACTTATCCTATTTTAATTTATAATACCAGCACGATGCAAATTACCAGATTTCCATTCAAATTAATAAAAAGGGTCGAATGATCAATAAAAAATTTAGCGTAGCTAATTTATGTATTTCTTACCGTTGTTATATCTCTGTAATTAAGCATGTCCTGGCCCTGTAATAATGTAAATAAAGAAATTTGAGATTGATTTAAGAAGTAAAAAGATAACATTTTGATATATTTACAAGTTCAAGATTAGTTCCGCTATTTAAGTTTATGAAATGCAAAAAAAAGGAGAACAGCTTACCCAAATATAATGAATTTATGGAATATTGAAACCCGATAAAACAGAAGTTTTTGCCTTTTTCTCAGTACAAGCATTAAATCTATATTCAGATCAGAATGTAAGTTAATTTCTACTAAGTAATACGTATTCAAGTTCAAATCACTTACATGAGCATGCAAATAATATTATAGCCAATAATGTTCAAATTCCTGATTCGTTTAGTACATGAATTACACAAGTTGATGAAGTCAACAATTTTCTGCCCTCCTATTAATGATCGCGGCGACTTTCAATGATTGTCGCAAAAATGTTTCACGCCCAAAAACATTACACTTTTCAAGCTCACATTTTACAATCAGGATCCAATCGCCTGCTTACTCGTACGTTGTATATCACACCACTTCTCCCGTCTTTCCAAGCGCAATCAAATGCCGAGAGAATCATCTACCCACGCTCGCCATCCAGTACGCTCGCTACGCTTGTCGACGGAGACGTGTCTCTTTCAAATTAATGTTTTGTTGATTGATCACAACTAATAACTGAACAATTTTTGATAAGGACGTGACTCCTAAAAGTAGTGGCTGATGTGAAGTATTACAAGGCTTGATAAAGGCTAGTAAAAATAGAAAATATGGGAAACGTTCTTCTCAGTGGTGTTGAAAGCGTTGCTATTCATGCCATTTGTACAGGGTTTTCCATTAGGGACATAACAATTTGATATCTTTATATGAACGTACTCTTTAACTTTTTTAGTGAACTTTCAATGTCAAAACGTTAGTTAGAGTCAACATTTTTGTAATGGTAAAGTTCACGAACCAGCAACATTTTGAAATTATTAAAAATCTACCGAAATTCTGGGTCGGTGGTCGCAACTTTAAGAGCGCCTACTCCAATTTTCGGCCATAATAATCGTCCCACTCGACAAGCTGTGCGTGCTATAGTGGATGAATTCGAGTCCAAATTTTCACTATTGGACGTTCCGGTGCCAAAAAGTCGTTGTACCGCTCGAATGGTTACAAGACCAAATTGACTCAAGAATAATTAAATTCACTTGATCATTCGAAACACCGAAACTTCTCCAATTGGGGGGCTCCGGCAAAGCTTAATAAGCAAAATATGTATTAGTGGTCATTAACACTTGAGACACCGTTGCATCCGCAAAAAAATTACTGTTTGGTGCGATTTTAATGCCGGAGGTGTATTTTTTCGTGGATGAAAACCACCGTTATGTTACCGTCAATGGAGAGCGCTATCCTGTTATGTTGGAAGATTATTTGTGGCCAGAATTGGATGAACTTGTCACCAACGATATGTGGTTTCAACAAAATGTTGCCAATAGCCACACAGCACGCCTCACAATCGATTTATTGAAAGGCAAATTTGGTGAACGTGTTATCTCAAGAAATATACCGGTCGAATGGCCGCCTCGTTCATGTGATCTTACACCATTGGAATTTCTTTTTATTTTGCAATATCAAGTCAATGGTATACGCCAACAAGCCAACAAATTTAGACAAGCTCAAAGGTAACATCCAACGCGAAATTGCCAACGTTCCGATCGAAATGTGTGCCAGAGTGTTGGAAAATTGGCTACAAAGAATCGACCGCTGTAAACGAGCTCGTGGTGGTAATACGACATAAAATGTAATGCTTGCACTACACCCACAATAAATTTGAGCTCAATATCTCAAATATTACTTTTAATAGATGAAATTGTTATGTCCTTAATGGAAAACCCTTTTGAAGGAAATACACACGAAGCAATTCAATCACTGCTGATCTTAGACAGCCAACACGATTTACGTTTCTTGTTTCAACATCTTATGGCTTGCGATCATCACAGCTTTTACTCGAATTTCAATCAAAATGCTTCTTCTCTACTGAAATAACAGATGATGTATTCTATGCCAAAGAAAAAAGAAATCTAAACAACGATGTCGTGAAGTATACCCTGTTTGCAGCTACACTTTTGTAGTACAGTTTTAGACGCGGCTCAAAGCGGAATGATGTATGGGACACTGTTTTTTAGAGAATATTAAAAGTCAGTGATTTTGTTCCCGGTATATACTACGTTGACTGTTATAAGCACTTTTCATTGACAAATAAATCTACTAGCGTTGCCAAGGCAGCACGCATAGGTGCTAGCATTTTTTATTTTTGATAGTGCGCTGGATAGATATTTAAAAAAATCCATAACAAGAGCAATCTTGACATAAAACTTAATGTAATTAATTCTATATTGTTAGTTGGTTAGTTTAAATTGTATCTTATGATTTGATAGATATGCTTTACTTATTTTTTCAAAAATTAACATTTATAGCATTTAGTTGTCTCAAAAATATATGCACCATGGCAAAAAATTAATAGATTAGCAAATTTCCTATATGTGCGTGAATTTTGGACACAGTTGTTCCCTTTGGGTCTCTCTATACTATCTTATACCTCTATGGCCCGAGACGGTTAAATCTAAACTCAAGGAGATATATTGTGAGCTAATATTAATGTCATTCAAAATCACATGTCTGTTGTAAGCTTCCACGATACTGAATAGAAAATTCTGCAAGAGTGAATGTCCTGGGAAGTGAGGTTACCGAAAAATTAGCATTCATTGCCGTCTTCCTTGTATCTGCCTAGGAGCATGTACCAACGAAATACCCACTGGTTTAAAAGATGACAATGTTAATATAAAAGGCGATTAATTATATTATATACGGTACACTCCGTCTACAATATTTTTTGTTTGATTTCAACAGATTTTATTAGGCTTTCCTAGGCTTATTTAGAAATTTAAGTATTAAAACACTCCCTTTCCATCATTCCCCCGAGTGCACATCGACAGCAGCGAGCAGCTTGTAACAAATTGCGAATTTAAACAATTTAATTGAATAAAACTACTTGACTGTAATCTATATCGATTTATTGTGACATCAGACATACCACAAAAATAGTTCATAGTCTTACTTTTCTGTTTTTATCCTTCTAATTCTAGTGTACATAGCCTTAAAAAGCACTCATCATCGAACCAATAATTTCTCTTGCGCCGGGCTTGAGAGAGAAATGATTGGTTCGATGATGAGTGCCAGAATGCGTTAGACAAAAAGAATCAGGCGTACAAAGAATACGTTGGTAGGAAAACCAGGACGAAGAGAGAACACTATGAAAACTCAGAAGAGTAGCGAATAAGATAATTAGGATTAAGAAAAGAAAATACTGTGACGACCAATTGAGAAGTATAGATGTAGGTTTAGCGAGCAACAACACAAGACAAGCATACAAAGTGAAAAGCCTGAAACGTGGTTATTAGCCCAAAACCACGCTCTGTCGTGATGACATCGGCAATATCATCGCTGATGAAACCAAAATTGAGGAAAGATGGGCAGCATATTTCGAAAACTTCCTTAATCCTCTGCACAGCTCCAGAACATCGGAGCCTATAGATGTCTGTGGAGAGCTTGCATTGGCCCCACCATTTCTGCATGAAGTTTGTTCCGCCATCAAAGCCCAAAAGAATAATAAAGCGCCGGGCATCGATGAGATTCCAGTGGAGCTCATCAAATATGGTGGCAGTAGTGTTCATCAAGCTAACCACAAAGTCATCCAGCACATTTGGCAACAAGAACATTTGCCTTTCCGAAAATTATAGAGGGATATCACTACTTTTGTACGACGTAGAAAATATTTTCTAAAATCTTAGAAAATAAAATCGGATCATACACCAACAGTATTATTGGGGAGTATCATGGTGGTTTTAGAGCAGGCAGATCGACGATAGACCAATTGTTTACAGTCAAGCAGGTACTTGAAAAGAGCTGGGAGTTCAACATAGACGTTCACCAAATTTTCGTAGACTTTAAGCAAGCGTACGACAGCATTGATCGTAACGTACTGTAGCAAATAATGCTTTGCTTTGGCACCCCAGCCCAATTAGTCCGTCTTACCAAAATGACAATGACGTCGACAACCTCCCAAGTCCGCATCAAAACCAACTCACCGATGCCTTTGACACAAATATCGGACTAAAGCAGGGAGATGGGCTGGCCCCATTGCTATTCAATTTGGCTCTGGAGTTCGTCATAACGAAGCTACCTGTCGATACACGAGGTACATTACTATTCAAGTCGAGCCAAGTAGTAGCCTATGCGGACGACAAAAACATTTTGTCACGGTCATTAACAACTGCCAAAGAACTCTTCCTGAAACTCGATAGCGAAGCAAAACTAGTAGGGCTTCAAATCAGTGAAAATAAAACAAAGCTCATGACGCAGTCGAGGAAAAATATCTCAAGTACACAAAATATCACACTTGCCGAATATAGTATCGAAAATGTTAGCGAATTTGTGTATTTAGGCGCTAAAATAACGAAAACGGGTAATGAAAGAGACGAAATACGCCGAAGAATACAGCTCGCAAATAAAGTATTTGATTCAGTTTTGACAATCTTGAAGACTAGCTGCATACCCAGGAGAACAAAGCTCCAAGTATACAAATCTGTGATAAGGCCTGTGTTATGCTGTGGGTGTGAAACATGGACCCTAACCCAAGCTTCCGCAAATATATTGAACGCCTTTGAGCGACGGGTCCTGAGGCGAATAATCGGAGCGAAACTTGACGGGGACCAATGGCGAATTCGATACAACCATGAGTTGTATGAAATTTTTGACGAACCGGAAGTCTCAACGATTGTAAGACTGCGGAAGCTGCAATGGGCTGGCCACATGAATCGTATGAACGAACAACGGATATCCAAAAAGGTATTCGTTGGGAGAACTGAAGGCCGGAGACCAGTGGGGAAACCGATTCAACGCTGGTCTGACTCGGTCGACGAAGACAGTTCATCGCTGCTTGGTTTTCGAAATTGGAGGACGCGGTCAATGGACCGAGATAGTTGGAGGCGCTGTTTGCACGAAGCGAAGGCCCGAGAGGGGCTGTAGTGCGAAGAAGAAGAACCTGAAAAAGAGTGTAAGCTTCTTAGGATTTCAACAGGTAAGAAAAATTAATGTTTTCTCTTACAAAAAAGACCCTTAATCCTGAAGAAAGGAAAGAAGTATACATCAGGGAAAAAACGCGATGAAACTGATACAAAAAGAATAAAACCAAACAATAAGGAAGAGAGTACATGCTCCAAAATTAACCGAAATCGCAAAAAATAGACACAATTAGTGTTTCTGAAATTGATTTAAGTAAAAACCCAAACAGTGTAGAAACCCCATCAATTACATACAATTCTAAAAAAAAAATCCACATGGACTCCTCCATAACCTCTCCACTCCCATGGAGGAAATAGAAAATTTCATGACTTCCAAAATTGCGAAAACGATGCCACCAAAGAACACAACAGCACAGATACTCAAAAACCATATGGACGATATCAACGACAACTCAAACAAAAATACTGAGTCAACCAACCCCAACGTTAACCTATATGACAAAAATGATCATAGGAAAAGTTTCTTGGTATTACTGAACCAGACTAATGAGAAAAAAAAGGAAAGTGAGACTTACACCTATGAGTTTCTTCTGATTCAACAAATGCTTATGCGGGCATTCTACGTCTAGCATTCTTTGCGAACAAATGTGTTTTTAAAAGCTCCTGTCGATAATTTTTAAAAATTAAGACAATTTTTGAAACGTGGCTTCGAAACTAATTTTTTAAAACTTATTAAATCGTCAAATTATTCGAACAGTTTATCGAATATCTGGATTTTACTTGCGAAGAAGTCTCATGAAATTCAAAAAGAAGAAACGACTTTTCGCCGTGGGCATGGAGGAGGCCGACGGCTTCCCACCGCTGGGGGACCCGGGGCCAGGCATTTCAAATGCAACTTATGAAAAGGAAAAATGAACAAGAAAGATTTGAACATGTAAGGATTGTATTTAATCGCTAATTAGACCAATAATAGAAACAAATATAACCCTAATACCGGCTCCCAAATACTTCCTAAACAAAGTAGACAGCTTCAAATCAAAAGCACTAAAAAGATACCTGGATGTTCCAATAACAGCTCCCAATATACTCACCCTGGCCCTGGCCAAAGAACAATCTGCAAAACAACTCTTAACCAGAGAAATATGAAAAAGTCTATACCGTAAAAAATTCACAGAAATCACCGAAAACGACAAAAACTCAAAATTCTCCACCATATATAACATTCAAACTTTTTCAATAATACGTGTTATGGATCCTCGTTACCAGATCCACAAAATATAAACTTCCTGTAACAAATTACGATGTCAAACGATATCTATGAGAATAAGCATCAGATATCTTGGTCAGCAACTATTCATCACAAAATATGTACAAAAGTCACACATTTTAATTCTCATAGATATCACAACATAACCATCATCATCATACATAAATTCATTTTTATCACAATCGTCTTCAAAATTTAAAGTTTTGATATATTGGTTAAAGACAATTATACGTGCATCGTGGAGCTGCAATTTGACGCTTGTTTTGTCTAGCGCATTTCGAGTCTTGCCGATGCGCGCTGGACAAGATTTACACGCGGGTGCAACGTAATCTACTTATTTTACAATAGATGAATTTCGTTGTGCTTGCAGTTTTGGCGTGGGAATTGCAAATCCACGATGAACTAAGTTTACTGTATAACATGACTTTTGCGGAAATAAATTTCCAGTTGCAATCGAATAGTCAAGGCGTGTGTTTTCATTTATACTACCTCAACAGCAATTATTTTGTACAAGTTTATGTACTTGTGCAAAATTAAAACTACTCGTATCCTAGTAAAGAACTGGGATAAGTTGTTGTTATTGGCATAAGGAAAATAATAATAATCGGAGATTATTAGTTGCTGCTCTTGTCAACAAACTACTGGGTCAACCATCTTGTGCATGCGATAAGGCATCAGCCCCAGTCGTAAGGTCACCGCATGACACGACTCAAGAATGTTTCAAGAGTTCTAGGAAATATTAACGTTAGTACTGAAGGCTGGGATCCAATGCTTCTACACATCCTGATAAAGAAGCTGGACACTACTACTCATTCTTCGTATCAACAATCATTGACCAATCCGCGCAGTCTGCAACCAATAAAAGGGTTTTTATAATTCTTGGAAATGCGTTTTCAAGCACCGGAGGCTTTAGGCAACAAAACCAAAAGCATTGAGGAAGCTCGGAAGAAAACCACAAAGCCTACAGCTGCAGCAGTGGCAACATTGTCATGCTTGATTTGCAATCAAACCCATCCGATCTACTACTGCTCAGAATTTTTGAAGCTTACTCCATCAATAAGGCTCAAAATAGTCCTAGCCCAGTCATATTAGGTAAAAAAAAAGGGGTCAACCTCGGAATGAAAGATAATAAGCTGCAAATTGGTATGAACCTTTGTTTTGTCATTCTAAATGTTGTCTCAAAAGTCACAATCGTTATCGTGTTCGCGTCTCAAGATATTCAAGGTCAAAGGTCACAAAAATCGGTTTTTCGCGAATATCTGGCTTCCTATCGGTTAAATGAGATTTGCATTTATTATAAAAGTTGTAGGCTATAAAATTCCCTACAACTTTTGTTTAAACTTTTTTTTCATACGACCAACCGTTTTGAAGGTAGAGCGCGAAGAGTGCACATCGTACAGTCATATACGGCCTAATGCAAGGTCAAGCGTGAGTTATGGTTATCAGTACGTTATAAAGTCAATTATTTACTTGGAAATTATAATTATTAAACAATGCCTATTATTTATGTACTAACTATTAATTATTTATATTTAATTAAAGTAGAACCTAAAGAATGGGGCTGGATGCTTGAAAATGAAATCCTGGAGCCCATACGAACGTTATTACCTCCAGCACCAGCCGAACTACTAAACGTAATATTTTGCAATTGCAAAAATGGTTGTGGTTCCCGCTGTGGATGCAGAAAATCAGGGCTACAATGTTCTTTAGCTTGCGGCCAGTGCAACGGACAAGCTTGCCTCAACGCTTCACTGTATCCAAGTAATCCCGATGAAGAAAATACATATGATCCCGATATTCTGGAAGGTTTGGAGATGAACATGACAGATAATGAGGATGATGACAATGAATTCTTCTTCTTGTCGCTCAAAAATGTTCGATTCATTGTCATCATCCTCATTATCTGTCATGTTCATCTCCAAACCTTCCAGAATATCGGGATCATATGTATTTTCTTCATCGGGATTACTTGGATACAGTGAAGCGTTGAGGCAAGCTTGTCCGTTGCACTGGCCGCAAGCTAAAGAACATTGTAGCCCTGATTTTCTGCATCCACAGCGGGAACCACAACCATTTTTGCAATTGCAAAATATTACGTTTAGTAGTTCGGCTGGTGCTGGAGGTAATAACGTTCGTATGGGCTCCAGGATTTCATTTTCAAGCATCCAGCCCCATTCTTTAGGTTCTACTTTAATTAAATATAAATAATTAATAGTTAGTACATAAATAATAGGCATTGTTTAATAATTATAATTTCCAAGTAAATAATTGACTTTATAACGTACTGATAACCATAACTCACGCTTGACCTTGCATTAGGCCGTATATGACTGTACGATGTGCACTCTTCGCGCTCTACCTTCAAAACGGTTGGTCGTATGAAAAAAAAGTTTAAACAAAAGTTGTAGGGAATTTTATAGCCTACAACTTTTATAATAAATGCAAATCTCATTTAACCGATAGGAAGCCAGATATTCGCGAAAAACCGATTTTTGTGACCTTTGACCTTGAATATCTTGAGACGCGAACACGATAACGATTGTGACTTTTGAGACAACATTTAGAATGACAAAACAAAGGTTCATACCAATTTGCAGCTTATTATCTTTCATTCCGAGGTGAAAGCCCTAATATGACTGGGCTATCCAGACCAAGGGAATATGTGTTAAATGCTTCAAGGAAAGCCACCGAGCTGCTGCTTGTACATCGCGAGGATGTAAAGAATGCTCAAGAAAACATAACAGCCTGTTGCACTTGAGCAACGAACCCAAGCAGAAAATGGATGTACCTAAAACCTCCAGTGATCCAAAACCAGAAGTCAAACAACCTCAGGATACCGCCTCATTATCTGTGACTACTCTCCATAACAAAAAAGACTATCAGCTATGTACTCATGAGTACTGCTGTCGTAAAGTTTATAGGCAGCAACGGAAAGAGCATTAAGCGCTGAGCCATCTTGGATCCCGGGGATCACAAGTCAATCTAACAACTAAACGCATTGTAAGGAAACTGAGTTTGTCTTCTCGGTCTCCCTCAATACATTTATTGAAAAACTTGGAGGTACTACTCAAAGGGCCCAGAAAAGGGTAAAAATTGGATTGCAATCACGATTAAATGCATACACCACGCACTTAAAGGCATATGTAATATCTCCTCAGCCATCGATGGAAGTGAACATATCACAGTGGCCCATACCAAAAAACTTGAAGCTAGCTGATCCAAACTTCCATCATACGAAACACATCGATCTTCTATTAAGTGCTGAACAATTCTATGACTTGCTATCCATCGACCAAATAAAGCTAGGCAACGAATTGCCAGTATTGCAAAATACGCTTCTTGGATGGATTTTGGCCGGTCATGTTGACAAAGACAACCCCGCTGCTGTTACCTGTGGAGTTCTTACAGAAGATCAAGACTAAAAATGCTAAATTGCTTCCCTCTCGGGAGTGCAAGTGGTATGACATCACGGATGAGTTAGAACAACAAAACAACAAGTGACACCACGAGTCCGGCAGCACCTTTCATCGATTCACCGACCACTAGTGCATACTTTGCCGAAGCCAATATTTCCCTAATCCCCTCGGATTAGGCAGAGGGATAAAGTATTAAGAAAGATTCATTATATAAACAGTAACAAAGTAAACATTCGGTCAAAAAAATTCATTCGTCACAATAAAATCATTGATCCGTTATGTTTTGTCTCAAGCAAAATGGCAATAGGGATGGCTGCTATATATACGAGGATTTGGCCCCATGTGACTTTTTCTTGTCCCCAAAACTGAAGAGACCTATGAAAGGATGGAGATTTGCAACGACTGAGGAGATAATAGCCCAGTCATATTAGGTAAAAAAAGGGGTCAACCTCGGAATGAAAGATAATAAGCTGCAAATTGGTATGAACCTTTGTTTTGTCATTCTAAATGTTGTCTCAAAAGTCTAAATCGTTATCGTGTTCGCGTCTCAAGATATTCAAGGTCAAAGGTCACAAAAATCGGTTTTTCGCGAATATCTGGCTTCCTATCGGTTAAATGAGATTTGCATTTATTATAAAAGTTGTAGGCTATAAAATTCCCTACAACTTTTGTTTAAACTTTTTTTTCATACGACCAACCGTTTTGAAGGTAGAGCGCGAAGAGTGCACATCGTACAGTCATATACGGCCTAATGCAAGGTCAAGCGTGAGTTATGGTTATCAGTACGTTATAAAGTCAATTATTTACTTGGAAATTATAATTATTAAACAATGCCTATTATTTATGTACTAACTATTAATTATTTATATTTAATTAAAGTAGAACCTAAAGAATGGGGCTGGATGCTTGAAAATGAAATCCTGGAGCCCATACGAACGTTATTACCTCCAGCACCAGCCGAACTACTAAACGTAATATTTTGCAATTGCAAAAATGGTTGTGGTTCCCGCTGTGGATGCAGAAAATCAGGGCTACAATGTTCTTTAGCTTGCGGCCAGTGCAACGGACAAGCTTGCCTCAACGCTTCACTGTATCCAAGTAATCCCGATGAAGAAAATACATATGATCCCGATATTCTGGAAGGTTTGGAGATGAACATGACAGATAATGAGGATGATGACAATGAATCGAACATTTTTGAGCGACAAGAAGAAGAATTCATTGTCATCATCCTCATTATCTGTCATGTTCATCTCCAAACCTTCCAGAATATCGGGATCATATGTATTTTCTTCATCGGGATTACTTGGATACAGTGAAGCGTTGAGGCAAGCTTGTCCGTTGCACTGGCCGCAAGCTAAAGAACATTGTAGCCCTGATTTTCTGCATCCACAGCGGGAACCACAACCATTTTTGCAATTGCAAAATATTACGTTTAGTAGTTCAGCTGGTGCTGGAGGTAATAACGTTCGTATGGGCTCCAGCATTTCATTTTCAAGCATCCAGCCCCATTCTTTAGGTTCTACTTTAATTAAATATAAATAATTAATAGTTAGTACATAAATAATAGGCATTGTTTAATAATTATAATTTCCAAGTAAATAATTGACTTTATAACGTACTGATAACCATAACTCACGCTTGACCTTGCATTAGGCCGTATATGACTGTACGATGTGCACTCTTCGCGCTCTACCTTCAAAACGGTTGGTCGTATGAAAAAAAAGTTTAAACAAAAGTTGTAGGGAATTTTATAGCCTACAACTTTTATAATAAATGCAAATCTCATTTAACCGATAGGAAGCCAGATATTCGCGAAAAACCGATTTTTGTGACCTTTGACCTTGAATATCTTGAGACGCGAACACGATAACGATTTAGACTTTTGAGACAACATTTAGAATGACAAAACAAAGGTTCATACCAATTTGCAGCTTATTATCTTTCATTCCGAGGTGAAAGCCCTAATATGACTGGGCTATAAAGACTGCAACGTTGGAAGAACTGGAGAGGATATACCGAAAAGCGCTTATGAGAAGTGCTCCGAGGATTGGAAAAAGCGTTGGCACAAGTGAATTGATTACTTTGAAGGGGACAACATAAATATTGACGAATAAATAAATATTTTTTCCTAAAAATACAAAGTCACCTTACTTTTTGAACACACCTCTAAATAATATCATTCAAGGGTTTATTTTTTTTGGAATAATATTGCATTAAAAGCCTTATATATACATCAAATTTGTAACATTCGATATACCGACGTTTTCGGTTTGAATACAATCGCCCAAGTCGATGTACAAGGAATTTTATAAGTTAAAATATTTTGAGCTGCATGCATCAACTAAATAAAATATTTACTGAGATAATCTGCGTTGACAATAATACGCATGCAATTAATCATACAGAACAAAAAAATAACAATTCTCACCGCATCTCTGTATGTAATTAAATCTTCACTCTGAAAACATAAAAGAAATAAAAACCGTTAAATATAAATAAAATAAATATAAGAGAAATCAATACATAAAGCTATTTTCGTTCAATGCATTGAATTTACACTAATGACAATTTCTTAAAAATTAATGATTAAATAGAAAATAATCATTTAACGTTATTAAATTAAACTAAATTTAAATTCTGAAACTAGTTTTAAGTCAAAAAAGTGGAAGCCTAAATTTGATGAATTCGTATCAGATGTTCCGACTTGTTATTTATGTGATTGGTAAGTTAGATTTAGATATTAAACTTACCGGGACCTCACGAATCAAAGCCGCATCCGAATTATGGCTGAAAGAGAACAATGTTAAATAAAAACATTTTCGTAATAAAAATATTCACTTACCTATCCGGATAGTATAGACTGCTTTGGATGAAATGCATGAAGAAAGAAAAGGAAGGCGAATTAAATCGTTGAACAGTTTTTATTTTGGTTTTGTATACTCACCTGGTGAACTCTCCAAACTGCTCACTGAAAATAAATGAAAATTATTAGAATTTTGCATATACGTAGAAAAGAATATGTTGGTGGCACAAAGATTGTAGAATTTAAAAGAAGAAAGTATTAGCAAATTAGCATTAGCAACTTAAATAATTAATCATTTTTGTAATATTCTCACATTTTACAATAAATTTCAATGTCTAAATTACAACTGCTAACTAACTTTTTGTATTGTAAAAAATTATATTTAAAGATACATTCTTATTTCACCTTTTGCAAACCAATTATTTTGGAGGAAATAGGTAATAGTAGTAGAATTTGTTGATTTGATCGGATAAACCTAGAAGAATTTTCATATCAATAATTAAAACGACAATTTACATCCCTTCACTGTACGAAATTCGTTCAAAAAATTTGCATGCAGCAAGTAGAAGTAAAACTGGAATGAAATAACATGCTTTGAAAGCCCTTCAAGATTTTCGAAGGCTTCTTTCAAAATATTTTGTTGAACATTCCAGCATGGGTTGAACAGTAACAAAGTAGTAGTTATAAGAGAAATTGTAGATTCCATATACGAAATCATTATATACTACGACGAGTATATAATGTAAAAGTTTATATTCAGTTTATTGGGTTTTTGCTGATATGCTCATGTACTGTAATATACAGTTGCTTATTTATATGAAACGAATCTTCGAAAACTTTTCGCAATCTTCTCAGAAAATCTTGACAATATTATGAACATATTTTAGGAATTCTTGTGTTAAAGTTGGTTGTGATTATTTGAGTTGAAAAGATAAATTCAAGCGGCTTAGAGAACAAAGGTATCTGTGGACCTTCCAAAAGAGTTTATAATTAGATTAATTTTGTCGTCCAATAATTGGTTGCTTTTAGAAGACGATATGCATTTCGTCAGTACTTAATTGGTTAATTAATTGGTAATAATTGGTTCGTTAGTTGACAATAAAACTTATTATACTTTGAATATGTCTTCACTACACCATGATAGAGAAATAGATTCTGCAACCGAAAGTCAACAAAAACCCACACTGATAACATTTTATAATCAGACCAAAAGGTAAGCAGATGTGGTGGATTAGTTATCTCGTACTTATGATGTTTCCAGAAATTCTAAATGTTGGCGTCTATCAATATTTTTTGTTCACATGTTCAATAATAAAGGGTGGGCCAACCATAATGCACGATGTTAATTGTGAGTCACACCTTAACGTTAAGTTTTTCGCCTAACTTAATTTGACATTTCTTTGTTTCAGTGTTTGACATATTTAACCATGGAGAGGTAGATGATTGAGCAGCAGGTTAAGGTTGTAGAAGCCTTTTACGAAAATGAGCGTTCAAATCAAAATGCATTTCGTGCACTTCGTGATTTTTTTGGTGAGCATAATCGACCAAATGTGTCCAAAATCGGGAGAATTTTGCGCAAATTTCAGCAAACCGAGTTTTTAGGAAAGATGAAATCACCTGTGCATGCTCGCCCAGTTCGTTCGGCGGAAAAAATTGTTGTTCGCGATAGTGTGGCAGAAAAGCCGTCAACATAGACTCGTCGTCGTGCCCAACAATTGAACATGTCACGAATATCACGGATGCGAATTTTGAATAAAGATTTGAATTTACACGCTTACAAGGTTCAATTGACTCAAGATTTGAAGCCTACTGACCATTTCAAGCGTCGGCAATACGCTGAATTTTTGGTTGAACAGACACAAGGGAATGGTGACTTTACAAAGAAAATCATCTTCAGCGACGAGGCCCACTTTCACCTCAGTGGATTCATTCACAAGCAGAATTGCCGCATTTGAGCAAATGAGAATCCACAAGTGATTGTTGAAAAGCCGATGTATCCACAAAGAGTGACTGTTTGGTGGAGTTTATGGGCTGGCGGCGTTATCGGGCCGTATTCTTCGAAAATGAGGACGGCCAAGCAGTTACCGTGAATGGTGTTCGCTATTGTGAGATAATAACGGACTTCTTGTGGCCAGACATTGAGGTTAGAGACCTGGACGATATGTGGTTCCAACAGGAAGGTGCCACTTGCCACACAGCCAACGAAACAATGGCTCTTTTGCGCGCGAAATTCAATGGTCTTGTTATCTCACGTTGTGGCGATGTTAATTGACCGCCAAGATCATGTGATTTGACACCGTTGGACTTCTTTCTCTGGGGATATTTAAAATAAAAACTGTATGTCAATAAGCCAAGAACAATTTAAGAGCTAAAGGATGAGATAATAGCAAATTAACGACATTGAACCTCAATTATGTCTCAGTCATTGAAAATATGGACCATCGGATAGAAGTATGCCACCGTAGCCGTGGCGAGCATTTGGGCGATATTTTGTTTCACACATAATTGTCATAGATCCTTCTGTTATAATAAAATATATAAACATAATTCTCTCAGTCTTTTTGTTTTATTTACAATTAACATCGTTCGTTTTGGTTGGACCACTCTAGCATTGAAGGAAAAAAAATAATTTAAAAAATAAATTCATTCGGGAATTGGGCATTTCATTGATAAAAAAAAACTTCTTAAATTCCAGAAGGCAGGACCAAAATATTCCAAGGGACCTACGCAAAAGAATCACTAAATATTTCAATGATTTGCCTGAAAATTTAACAGAATCTCCAGCAAAAAGAGCCAATCTTATGAAAATGTGCTCAAGTTGCCCTAGACATAAAGATCGTAAAACTAAAACTACATGTAAAAAATGTTACGCTCCGATATGTTTAAAGCATATTCATTTTTTTTGTCAAGCCTGTGGTAAATTGAACACCGCTGATCTCAATTAAAATGTTTCTTTCCTATGTACAATCAATAGAAAATATATTGTAGAATGTTAAACTAAAACAATTACGATAATTAAAAGTGCTATTTAAAATTAGTACATAAGAAAATGATTAAGTTACAAAAATTACAGAAGTAGTGATTTTTGTTCTTTTATAATAATGTATTAACGTATACTTTCTACTCAGATTTTTACTTAAAACTATTTATTAATTTATAAATACCAAATGTTTAATAATCCAAAAAAATGATGATTTTATTACTTTTATATTTTAGGGTATGTCATACACCATCTAGTACGGGTTGAAATTTTTAGTCATCTAGTACAGGGAGGGTTAAAATTCTCATCTTCATTTATAATCGATGCTTTAATGATTACATCATTACCCGTAGATGCAAAAATTTTCATCAAGTACATATATCAAAAATCAAACTGAAACGAAGAACCGTCTCTTCTCCATAAAAAACATTTCCCACGCGTTTTATTTTTCTCACTTTCTTTTCAAATCATTCGCTGCGAGCATCATACAAAAAACACAAGATGGACACAGCATTGAACCGACACACGACACATGAACTATATATGGCAACAGAACATGCCAAAAATGTGCGAAAGTAACAATGTCACTGGATGTAACATTATCAGCCGAAGTATCAGTCCCCCAACTGATACAATAATTCATCAGTTCCAACTGATACAATAATTCTTGGGCCGATCCCGTAGATCTTGTGCTCTGGAATAGTGCTGCGACATCGATATCGATATTTTTGGAATATCGATGTTTTAGTAAAAATATCGATTTTTTTTACATCGATGTTAGACTTCCGATGTTTTATCCTACATCGATATTTCTACACGATATATCGGCTCGATGTTTATGCCAACTTCCAAAAATAGAATTCGCTGAATTTGCTCGACCGACGTCGACGGTCGACATAATGTTTTTGTGTTGGTGTGCGTTTGGCCGTTGGCTTGAAGCTTGGATTGGATTGAACCAGTTAAAACGCGTTTTTTCTTTGTTACCAACCCAACTAATTACCATAGCATAGCAATTTCGTTTCGACGACAGTCTTTATTTAGTATACATTTGTCATATATGTTTTGATGGGCTTCGGTTCGACAAAAGTTTTCGTTTAGAATGCTAACAGTAATGAATTTGGCCGCTTGTGTTGGTAGTTAACGAGTAGTTTTCTACAGTTCGCGAAGTCCGTACATCCACAAAACTAGTGAGTTTTAATTTTAAAGTAATTTATGTTTGTAGTGCTACGATTTGTATCCGATTTTATTTCCCGAATAAACGAACTCATTGTAAAAGGTGAAGTATTTCAGCAGTATTATTGTTGCTAGACCATTGCAGCATTTTTTCGGGATTAGGTCTATGCTTATTTATTTTTTCACAAAAAGTGCGCCATAGTTTGATGCGAAAATTAATAATTGTCTAAATATATTTGTCGGCTCTTCAAACAATGACATTGTCGAGTTATAAAATAATTGTATGTCATTGTAGTAGATGCATATTACATTGACTTGTAAGCATGTTTTGCAATCAAGCGTATATTGAAGAGGAACTAAATATACTGTGTGTATTTTCCAATGTTTAGCGCTTCCAAGCTATCCTTAATTTGTATATTCTCCATTCAAAACTCTATTTGTTTTTATTCGACAGATATATATTTTGGGAGTAAATGTATTTTCCCATATGCATCGCTATCGGATTCGAATTCAATTATATTCTTTTTAAGCTTACACTTAATGCCGAAATACTCATCTGTCGCATAAAAAACAAATAGCGTTTTGAATGCAGAATACACAAATTAAAGATAAATATATTGAACTAAATTTGAAATTCTTAAATTTTTATCAGATATCTCAAGATATTATCTAGTTAACAAAATAATAATCTATCTATGTGTTAAATGCATATTAAGTTTACTTATAAACATGTTCTGTAATCAATCGTTTATTGAAAAAGAAAGTCAAATACACAAGTTGAGAAATTAAATTTATAATTCTTTTATTTTATGAGAGAACAAAAGATAATTGTCGATAGTTAGTTCGATCTTGTTTTCATTGCATAAAACTTGAAAATATCGACATCGATGTTTAAAAACATCGATGTTTTTCTTCGATGTTTTTATCGACATCGATGTATCCTAATTTAAACATCGATATTTGCAAATATCGATATTGCTTCGGCGATGTCGCAGCTCTACTCTGGAACAGTCCGGGCGCTGCTCGCCGTACATATCTACACAACAACGAAAAGTGTGCATGGGCGACGACTGATAGTTTATGTACCTGATACTTTGAGCTGGTACCATTTTCTTGTATCAGTTACAAGTGTGTATCAGGTACAAAGAATCAGGTTGGTACAAAAAGACCCATCACAAATTAAAAACAGAATTTCTCGTGACATAGAACACAAAAACTTTCTGGGTGACATCTGTTTCTGTTCTTCTGTTCTGTAATACATCTTATTAATAAAAACAATGAAGCAAAGAATATTATGATCATCAACTGCGATATTGCTAGTACGTACGAGAGGGCCAACAATCCGGAACTTTTCAACATTACAGTCTGTTAAGTAAGAGCGTGTCCGGCATAGTTTGCGATCGATAAGTGATAAAGACTTCAAATTTTTTTTGATCGGTAGAGAGAACCTCTTGTCTTTGGCGCTTTGAAAAAAATTTCAGTCGAAGTCAATCTTCTGTCGGGAAAACACTAAAATCGCGATGAATGCCATTTACGCAAAGCGCTTCGAGGCCGTGTTCCTTTGCACACATCCTAAAGGACCAAAAATGAACTATGTAGTGGCGGCTAAGTACATTAAAAAGTCCGTATCGTTTGTCAAGAAGTGGGTTCAACGATTTAAAGAGTCAAAAACCGTCGATGACCTTCCAAATCGTGGTTCGGTAGGAAAAGCGACCAAAAAGGACGAAAAGCGAATCGTGGCTTAGTTTTCGCGCAATCCTGGCTTGTCCTTACGTCAAGGGCAAGCGAAATTGAAGCAAAAAGGTCTCGAGTTATCACACGTCGCTATTCGAGAACATCTGCGCGCAAACAATGTAAAATGGCGGAGAACGGATAATGATCCCAACACCGGAGCCGGCTATGCATTAAATGGAAACGGGAAAAATGCATTGTGACACTTGATTGGCCTTCACAATCGCCTGATGCAAATCCTATCGAAAGCGTCTAGGCCAACATCAAGCAGAAGCTCCGTGGAAAACAGGTTTACACTTTGAAGCAGCTCTCCCGACAAATTCGACTCATTTGGAAGGTGCTTCCCCCCCGAATACGCCGAAAATTTAGTGGAAAGTATGCCTCGGAGATGCCAAGCAATAATTGATGCTGGTGGTGGTTGGACACACTATTCAACTGACAGCGCGTTACCTCAGAATGTATTTAATGTATGTATAAGTCAAAAACTGTTGTTAAATAAACTATTTCAAAATTATGCTGGACACGCTCTTACTTAACAGACTGTATGTCTAACTCCAAGATCAAGGATATCTCTTGGATCTTAAACTTCCTGATGTACAGAAAATTACATCTAGCCAAAGATTCGACCAAAATAAATAACGGACTTCCGCAAGGGGACGGACTGTGCCCGTATCTTTTCAACCTCTACACACCTAGCCTTCACAAAATCACAGACAGTCAAATTACACTCATTCAATTCGCTGATGACTTTTTAATACTAAGTAAAGGAAAAAACAGACTAAATAACCTCAAGCAAAAATTCAATAACTTTACAAACTTATGTAATATGTTAAACCTTCCCCTAAATATGGAAAAATCGCAAGCTATAGAATTCTACACTAATAAAACTCACTCCAACAAAATAAAATATGGTCACAGTCTGCTAGAATGGGTCAAAAATGTCAACTTCCTAGGCAGACATTTTAACAACCAAAATCACTACAACTAATTCTACAATAAATCTCTACGCAAAGCGAAAAAAAATAATCAATAGAGCGTTTAAAATCAGCTCCCCCAAATACGGTCTTCCCCCCCAGGAAGGCATTATACTTTCAAATCTTTAATAAGACTGATAATAGAAACTAATCTAAAGAACATTATTCACGCTCCCAAATACTTTCTAAACAAGGTAGACAGTCTTAAGGCTAAAGCCATAAAACGATGCCTCGGGCTCCCTAGAACAGCACCAAATATACAGGGGAAAAAGGAAAAAAAGGAAAAGTTCCAATTTACCAGTGCAGTTCCAAATATTAAAGTTGCAGCGATTTGCGCTTTTGCATCAATTAGCCTTTCTGTTATTTATTGCCAGATTGTAGAGTTAGCTCATGCGCTACGGCAGCTCAAACGAATTTTTGTTACCCTTTTAATCCTTGGGGTATCAATCGGCTGAATGGACTGAAAGCAAAGTTTAGCGGTTATTCATTTAGCAGACGAAGGTTTGTTTCATCGACGTCTTCAGAATTTTTAATTTGCTTGTCGCATGAATGGAAAACTTTGATGGATAGTCGCCACTGGCGGTTGAATATAGACATGTTTTTGACGGCATTACTGTTATAACGTGCGACCAAGTGTTGCCAATATTTCATGACTTTCTTTCATTTCGCGGTGGCATTTGTTGCAAATTTTCAAATGCATACTTAGCAGCAGCAACGACGAGAAATGGTCACGCTTTTTGCGGACCTATTTTCAATGCATTATAGAAGTGGAGCGACAACTACTACCACTACAACAAGTTTCAGTCTGAGCGGTAAGAGTTTTAGTGCAAATAATTCTGAAGAACGCAAACCTATCATCATAATTGGGCGGTGAACGTGTTTGATTAATCTTCAATGCTGCAGGACTCAGAGGAATAAATGAGATTTTTTTTGTAGAATACACATAGAAATCTGAAAGTGAAATTTCGTTGAAGATTATTGAGAATTTATTATGAGCATGTATAAAGCCCGTAGACTAATACATGGCATCCATCTTACTTCCAAAGCATAATCTCTTTCTCGTGGTGTGCTAAAGTAAAACCAAAAACAAAGGTAAATTACTGGGTTGTTCGATGATTAATGTGGTTTTTTCATGTTTTTCAAAATAAATTTATTTATATCAACAACAAACATTAATCAGAAAGAAAAAACTATGTGTTTAAGTTTCCATTTCGCCTTACCCACCCCAAAAACGAGCGCTCATCGGAGGATATGAGTAAGTACCCTCTTGATATTTTTTTTACAGAATTTTAATTTACAAACTGCAAAACAGAGATGATTACCGTAAACTAATATAACTTACAAAATGGAATGTTAGAATAATTAAAATTTTGTTAGACAGAAAAAGAGTGAGTTAAGGATTTGATGGATGCTTGGATGATTTATTATCATATAATTTATATGCGGATCTAGTGTTGTTGGATAGAAAATAATATTAAACAAAAGATATGAAAATATTTTAGAATCTTTTTTGAAAATAATTTTAACATACAACTATTATACTAATTTCTTAAATTATGTCAAAGTCATAGTCAAAAGCGCTTTATTCAATACTAATCGGTATAAATTTTCAAAGAATATAAAGCAAATTACAAACAGTAACAATACAAAAACTTAATGGCCCAAATGGCTCTCTAAATTTATACGTTATCATTAAACACATTTCACCAAAAAAAAAACTATAGCAAATTCAAATTAATTAAGATTATTACATATTTTTTAATTCAATTGGAAAAAGGGGAAAAAACCAACCAACACTATCCTATTTATAATTTAAACACAACAGCAAACTTTGATCCTACACCTAACATAATTCTAATAAAAATTCAATCAGAAACTTTATCTTATACTAAAAAAATTCTTTCAAAATATTTCTAACCTACGCTTTTAACTTTATCTCTAAACCTAATAAAATAAACATAACATATACCTAACCTATACCTTATTTTTAACACAAATAAACAACAACACTAAATGTAGCAATGAGCTGAAACTCAAAAAACTAAGTAACGAAAAACACCGAAACTAAAAGTAAACAAGAATAATTTTAGACATTGTCATTTAGCCACCAATACCTAGATTGCCCCATCTCAGCTCGATCAGCTTCAACGAATCTAGCAAATGAGTATCTCCATTGGAATTGTTGGTCTCGTGAACTCAAATTCGGAGGATATTTTATCTTCTTATGAATGAAGCCAGTAGCGAGGCAAGTCGCAATATACTCGTCTGTAGGGTGGAACGGCTGTGCAATCCAAGGGTTTTCACTCACAGTTACAGATCTTGCGATATGATTCCGAAGAAGTTTCAATATGAAGATATCGACTCTTGTCACTGGAGCAGTTTGATAAATTCTTCTATTCGATATATAATGTTTCCAATCCGTCTCAGGCTTTCTGTACAAACCAGTACATGCACGAAGACATTTCCTTTCGAAAACTCTTAATTTTTCCATAGTACTAGCACTCTGGTTGTACCAGATCTGGAATCCATATGTCAAAACGGGTCTGAATTATGTACATTCTTTGGAATAATTTCTTAACAATTTTAGGAATGCAAAGAAAAATAGAATCGTCTATGTAAGGGCTTAATTTTTATGTCATCTTGTTTATTTCGTGGTGAGGTCAATGAATTCTTATGATAAATAACGTAAAAATTATTTTGTTCCTCATTATTATTAGTTAATATTATTCTTTATGTTTAGTTTTGTATAAAATTCATTTCGAATCCTAGATTCTTTCGCTCGCGAATAAAAAGAAAATAAAACTAAGTAAAGAAAATAAAAATGCAGAAGAAAAAAATTATGAAATAAATGAGGTAGTAATGTTGAATAATTAAATTGAAAAAATCGGTCTTTCCCTTTCTTTCTACCTGACCGGGTATAGGACCCGCAACGATGGCAGGCTCCTCCGCTAACATGGGCTAGCCATCGGGCGCGCTCTTCCTTTCTTTTCGTTTAACAGGGGCTCTTGCCGGGTAGAATGGCCTTCCGCTCGCGTGCCCTTTTATGATATAGAGTCATGTGATTCCATTGCATAACGCTATAACATAAATTGGTTACGTTTGTATTCCTCATTTGAGGGAAATAGTCAAACAAATACATGGTCTGGTCTACGTTAGGATCTTGATCCGGTTGGGGGGTGCCAGAGGGCACCGCTTCCACCTGAATGCCCCACTCTTATTTGAGGGCCATAAGTATCGCCGATAACGACGAAGTCTCTCTAAGTCCTTCCGTTGTCCCAAGGCCCTATTTGTCCTCTGAATCAGCAATTTGATAGCCCTTAGTAGGTTACCTCCTTTCTCGACTCCGATCGATACTCCCTTGAGCTCGAAATTCGTGGATGCGAAAAATATTTTTGTAGTGGGTCTTGTGCTGGGGAAAAGAACCCGCCCCACGACACCGCAACGCTAGCCTACTAGCGCATTCACGCGTCCCCAGACAAGTCCAATCTCGGCGGATCTTACCATCCTCTTTTGCCGAGGCAGCAGACCATACACTGCAGTCCTTCGCGGACATTTAATCTACTTAATTTCACTACACCAGACATACTAAGAGGTGAACGACTTCTTGCCAAAGAAATTAGAAAAAACTTATACCGCAAAAACTTCGAGAGAAATTATCATGGAAAACCAAAAAACTCCAATTACACCACAATATACAGAAAGTATGCCAACTTCTACAACAACACTTGCATTGGGTCCGCTATACCTAATCCGCACAACATAAAATTCTAATCTGACAATTTCGTGAACAACATTTCTTTCAAAACAATAAATTATGAAAACTTCAACAACTCGATTGAAGTAGTCTTACAGAAACCTACTGCAAGTAAAGAAAACATATTCTTCACTGAAGCGGCAAAAAACAAACTGGGTCCAGTACCCATACACTGCTACAACACCAAAAATACAATAAAATACTGCATAAACATAGACTCCAGTGTTGTCAACGCCGAACTAAAAGCTATACATTAAGCTATTCATTCCGTAGAACCAAATCCCAAAAATACCCTAGCCATTTTCACAGACTCCTAGAACACACTAAACGAAATCACAAACAACAGAAATCACAAAATAATCACAGGAAATACCTAAATAACAGACAAAACTCCCTACTACTCTTGTACTGGATACCCAAATCGGAAAAATTTGACAGCTTCGAATTGGTTGACAAAGCAGCTAAACTAGCCATAACGGAAGGTTCAGAGGTCGACTCATTTCTAGAATGGGATGACTATTAAAAAATCAGCGACTCGATTTAACACAGAATCGCACGAATATTATCAAAATAACAGCAAAAATCTAGCATACAGCCCCTGGCTACAAACTGACTTCATATTCAGAACAAAACCATGATCTCACTATTTCACCCCTAAAAGTATTAAAAATCTAAACTAGTTCCATCCTAAGAGTGTAAGTGGTGTGACATTACAGATGGTCTTGAACACAGAATCCTAAATTGTAAACATTTTCAAACTCTAAGGAACAAGAATGAAGTCTTTCAAAATAACGATACTATATCAAAATTTTTCAACAAGAATAATGAAAAAGCACTTACTCAATTAATAGTGTAAACTAATTAGTTTTAAAATAGAATAATTCCTTATTATACAAGGCTAAAAATAGCGGACCTGAGATTGGCTCAATCCCACTCAGATCTTCCCGATCGCAAATTTCACGAGTCCAAAATGTGCGAAATTTCCTGCAAATGCAAGTTTGCGTAATGGAATGATGCACTTATTCTAGTTGTGGCCCCAAATTCAAGATCAGTGGGATCGGAGCAGTTGAAAATGTCATCTCCAGAGGAGAAACTAAACTTTGTGCTATTATTCAATCGGAAAGCGGACAAAGGGAAGAGCTCACTTTTACACAACTTATTTGTAGAACAGTAATCGCACCATTGCCGTGCACCGAAATCCCTCTGGCTATTCCACAGGGATTAACGATTCATGATTTAGCGGACCTGAGATTTAATGAACCGTCAACCGTGGACATCTTCATTGGAGCAGGTGTTTATGGGAAGTTGTTGCTACCAGGACTTCTGCCTGATCAACCATGTGCCCAGAGGACGAAACTTGGGTGGGTGCTCTTTGGAACAGTTCCATGCGAACCATCTACAGCAGTAAGGGCATTCATATCTTATCAAGATCTGGAGGAAACGTTGCGTCAATTTTGGGAGACCGAAGAGCTAACAGCAATAAAAGACTTGACCGATGAAGAAGGAGAAAATGAGGATTACTACGTGCAAACAGTGTATCGACAACCAACAAGAAGATACTCTGTTAGTCTACCCTTCAAGAATGAAATGGATCCGTTTTCAGATATCGGTGATATCCAAAAAAATTGCATATATCCGAATTAGAATTAATTGAAACTGCGATTGATATAGAAACCTGCACTTTACGATCAGTATCGGAGCTTCATGAAAGAATATCTTAATTTGTGTCACATGACAAAGGTACCATCAGATCGAGTGAAAATGACAACCGCATACTATCTTCCACATCATGCAGTGGTAAAAGAAAGTAGTAGCACCACTAAATTAAGAGTGGTGTTTAACGCATCCCAAAAGGACCACTAAATTAAGAGTGGTGTTTAACGCATCCCAAAGGGGCTCGAAAGGAAACTCCTTAAACGATCTTCTTCACACCGGTCATGCAATACAAGGTAACTTATTACACCGTTTAATGCGATGGAGGCAACATAAGTTTGTCGTTGCCGCTGATATCGAGAAGATGTACCGACAGATTTCTGTCCATGAAAAGGACCAAAATTTTCAGAGGATATTATGGAGATTCAATCAAAGTGAACCCATTCAGCACTTTCAATTGGGAACAGTCACTTATGGGATAGGATGCGCACCATATCTTGCAATCCGTACACTACATCAACTAGCCGCAGATGAGATCAAATCATTCCCAAATGCAGCACAAACGTTAGTCACAGACTTTTACGTTGACGACGTGCTAACTGGATCTGATAAGCTGGACGACCTTCTCAAGCTTCAAACAGAACTCCGAAATCTTCTTAAGAAGGGAGGATTTCACTTGAGGAAATGGTCTTCTATCCACACGAAACTGTTAGAACGCATCCCAACATCGGAAAAGGAAACAGAACTTCCCTTGAATATTGCGCAGCAACAGAAAACATCAAGACCTTGGGTATGCAATGGCATCCAAACAGATGAAATTTCATTCACTATTACGAATCCAAAGAATGAGAAAGTCTTTTCAAAGCGAATCATTCTAGCAGAAGTGACGAAACTATTCGATCCTGTTGGCTGAATACAACCGTGTATCATCAAAGGGAACGCAACAATCCAAAAATAATGGCTGGAAGAGAAAGGTTGGGATGATCCATTAGATTCTACCACAATAAAAGAATGGGTACAGCTACGACAGCAACTTCCTGCTTTAAGCGCTTTAAGAATAAAACATTTGATAAATTTTAGCCCACCTTGCCAGTTCGAACTTCACGGGTTTTGTGACTCAATGCCCACCGCGTATGCTGCTGTAGTATATAGCCGAGTAGTGAATACAACATCAACAAGCGTCACACTGCTAGCAGCCAAATCAAAAGTTGCTCCAGTTAAGGTTCAGTCAATACCAAGATTAGAACTCAATGGGGCACTTTTGTCAGTGAAACTCATGGATGAAGTTGTCAAAGCACACAATTGGACTTATGCTCCCCGATCTTATCGGACGGATTCTACTGTCGTACTTTCATGGAAATGGAAAGTTTATGTCGCTAATCGTGTGAGCATCATTCAAGAGCATAGCTCCAAAGAACGCTGGAGTCACGTCAGCACTCATGACGACCCAGCTGATATTGCCTCAAGAGGAATGTACCCAAACGAGTTGATTTCATCAAATTGGATCAGCGCGCGCATTATACGTATGCCTCCAGCAATACCGTTAACAAACTGGGTAGAAGAAGAGGAAAAGCTAGCATTATTAACTGTTACTACAGAAGAGCCAGCAGAAATCCTAACAATGTACTCATTCTTTCACAAACTACATAGGACTGTTGCGCTGCTATGCCATCAATTCGTCTTTAACGCCAAGCACCCCAAGATAAAACGCTTAGGAGACTTGTCGGAGTTAGAACTCAGAGAAGCTACTAACACATGCATTAAGATATCGCAAAGGTACGCGTTCAGAGAAGAGATCCTGCACATATCTAAAAATGAAAGGGTTCAGACAAATAGCCGCATTGAATCCTTATCTCCATGGGTCGATAGGGAAGGGATCCTCAGTGTGGGCGGTCGTACTCACAATGCACTAATTGGAGAGACAGCTAATCAGCCAGCTATCATGTCAAAGGGTCACCTAGCAACTCTTTTGATAACACAGGCTCATCAACAAACGCTACATGGTGCAAGTCAACTAACTTTAGCTGCGTTACGACTCAAATATTGGATACTCTCAGGACAAACATTGGTAAAGGTTTTGCGAGAGTGCATGACATGCTTTAAAATGACAGCTAGACCTAGGAATCAACTTATGGGAAACTATCCATCCTCCAGAGTGCAACTAGAAAAACCCTTTCTACAAACAGGTATTGACTACGCAGGACCTATCACTATAAAATGGAATGGAGGAAGAGGACCCAAAACTGCAAAGGCATACATAGCAATTTTTGTATGCTTGGCAACAAAGGCCTTTCACTTAGAACTAGTGTCTGATTTGACAACAAATGCATGTATTGCAGCTATCAAGCGATTCATCGCAAGAAATGGAAAGTGCCGAATAATATTAAGTGACTGTGGCTCTAATTTTCTAGGAGTCAACAAACAGCTACAGGCAATCTACAAAGCATCTCTTCAAGCATGTTGTTCTGAAATTGCTAACCAAGGCATACAATGGAAATTCATCCCTCCTAGTAGTTCAAATTTCGGTGGACTCTGGGAAGCCAACGTAAAAACAATGAAGGCTCATTTCTACAAGACAATTGGGCACAAATCTTGAATGTAGAGGAGATGAATACGCTTTTAGCCCAAATTGAAGCTTGTATGAATTCACGTCCACTAACGCAAGTGAGGGGTGACCCGAACAATTTGGCTGCATTAACACTGGGCCATTTTTTAACTGGAGACAACCTGTTCGAAATCAAGGATGAGCCTAGTGAAGTCAATTGTACTTTATTGAAACGATGGCACCTTGTTCAGCAAATGAAAAACTCATTCTGGCGAAGATGGAAAGGATATTTGCAACGTCTTCAGCAGAGATCAAAGTGGTTGGAGAAACAAGATAACCTGAAAGTAGGGGAATTAGTGCTAGTGAAAATGGACAACATTCGATCGATGAAGTGGCCGTTAGCGAGGATCATAGCAACACACCCTGGACAAGACAGTCTAGTTCGAACCGTATCTGTGGAAGAACAGTCACCAGAAGCAAGGCCAGAAGCAGCTATAAGAGCAATACAATCCGGTAATTAAACGTCTGACAGCGGAACTACTGACACAAAAGAGACAAAAGAAAACCCTACCCAGCATCTCAACAGTTTTGTTAACCACGCTTTTAGTCCTTGGAATTTTTTCACCTCCCACATTATCGGAACATTGAGGTTCCATTATCTGATCTGGCGACCAACGAAAAGAATATGCGAGGTGCCAATTCAAACTTACACTCCATGTGCTCCTTGGGCAAACAAACAAATGAAAAGGTACATTGTTTGGATTTCTTTCTTATTTGTAGCACTACAGCCTCTCTCGGGCCTTCGCTTAGAGATAGTTAGAATATCTCATTTTCATGACCGTATTGATTTTTTCGGAAGTTGGTTTGGTCAGTACCATGCTCCCGTGTGCCTGTTCAGCTATGATATGATCTGATTAAATCAGTACATATCACCACTGAGTGAACACTCACAGTCTGTCCGATCCCCTGAACTAAATCACGTTGCTCCCAACGAGATTTGAACCTGAGACATTCGGCTTATGAGTTCATGCTCTAACCACTAGACCACACAGACTAGATTTAGTCCAATACATTTCGAAGATGATCCACGACACTCAACATAAAATGAATTTATTGCGTTTTGTGCACCACCGGAGGCAACGTGAAATTTTTGGCCAGATGCTCACAGCAGTGTTCAGAGTCAACGATGAAATCACCGCAGACGTACAAACCTTATCTGCAAACCAGGATGCTCTCAAAAATCTGATCAACCACCAAGGGAAGATTATACTTCAAGCCACAAAGAAGCTTAATACAACATCCAGCAGGATCGACCGCCAGCTTAGACGATTCTTTGATCAACTGAACAAAGGCCTCGAACAAATCAACGAATCGAAAAACTGGTTCTCTAAGGTAGATGTAAACTAACTTACCATCCAGTTCTTAGCAACATATCAACGCGCCACTAATTTCATCGAAGAAGTGTTTTTTAAATACAACAACATTTTGATAGCAATCCATAGCAAGGAAGGAATACTTGATTGCATTAAACTCGCACACCTTGACGCAACCATTCAAACTACAGAAGCCCTTTTGCCAGCTCACCTTACTATTCCACATTCCGCAACGGCAAGACTCCTAACAGCATCAACTGAGAGTAGTATCAAACTTCATGGCTATTTACCGATCATTGACAATCGCAAGTCCAAACTCATCAAGGCTACACCAATTACCTTCTACCAGAACAGTACGCTGTTTACAACATTAAGCATTTCCAGCTCAATTATGGGAGTCAACTACAACGACCAAGTATACTTTGAAACAACGAGCTAGCAAGAGCGCCAGAGCTTACAACTGGAAATTTTTTTCTGTCCAGCACAATCCTAATCGATATGAAAAGCAAGGCAAATTGTGTAATACGGGAACTGTACAATCTACACAATCAACATACATGTCCCCAAACATCATTTCGAACGTCTTCGCTCATTTTCCAACAAATGATGCCGATTAACTCATGGTTATTCTTCACCCCACAACCAGTTCATGCTCAGACAGTTTGCCCAGGAGAACGTAAGGATGTTCTAATCAACGGAACAGGAATTATCAGACTCACACAGGATTGCCAATTTCAAGCCCAAGAATTCATCCTGGTAGTTGACCAGAGCCAAACGGGACGCTCTTTTCCAATATACATCTCATCAACGATGCCGGATTTAAATACCACACTACAACATACTAATATCAAGCTGCTAGATATTTCAACCATTATCGGGACAGAGGAGTCCTTCACAGCGCTTACAATCGAGCAGGAAGAAGTAGCAGCAGAAATTGACAATGTCGAATGGAAAACGGTCCAGCATCATAAAACGTTGTCAACAATTTCCATAACACTTTCTGGGCTGATCCTTGCCACTCTGGGTATCACTTTCACCTACCGATACATGCGGAACAAAACCAGAGGAATCCAATGCACATCACAACCATCCTCGTTCGCCATCTAGTACAACGAACACCAGCTTTAAGACCCTGACGGCTATTGGTGGGCGGTTATGTAAACTAATTAGCTTTAAAATAGAATAATTCCTTATTATACAAGGCTTAAAAATAGTATGTTTCATCATTCAATGTCCAGTAGCATAATTATATCAAATTATTTCATCATTGTTCAATATTTTAAAAGTTCCTTTGAAGTTGCAAGAGCAGCAAAATCAATAAAAATCATGACTGTATATTAATCCATCCATCCCACCAATGTAAAATTAACGCCATCTCAATTTTAGTAAAGACAATCAATTCTAAGGTCAATCAACGCATATTGAACTTGCTTGAGATGGCAATAATTTCCAACAGGCGTTACCAAGTCAAATTGGCATATTGGCAAAATTAGCCTATAAAATATAAATGGAAATAAAGCATTGTTTTGTAGAACATTGACTAACGCCTTTCAATTTCTATTTTACGCAGGAAACAAATAGCCTTTCTTGAAGAAGCAAAAATAATCTCTGCGAATAATCCTCTCAATTTCCAGAACCAACATTTAATGTCCCAATAGAATCACTCGATCAAAGAAGTATTCTACTCATCATTTCAAACGAATACTGACAAACTAACATAGTAACATCATACAGTCAAAAAAGAAAAACTAGAAAAAAGCACAATATTACCAAAGTCGCCTTTTTCTACAAATATCAACATATCGATGGCTTGTCCGCTCGAGCCTTTGAGGAACGGAACAAATGGAGAGGCTATGCTCATATAAGCTCCATAGAAAATGATACGACCACCTTCTGAGCATGATTGTCATTTCATTTCCAATAATTTCCACAATTTCTCCTCTCGAGAGCCAGATTGTTAATTTGACGACTAAACATGGACGCGAAATTTACCTGGCGCGTGAGATACGATTCGGAATTTAGTCGTTTTTTCGGTTCAAGAACGTGTCCGGAGGTACATATTGACTGTAGTGGAAGTTATATTACACCTGGTTTAGGGATAACAACATTTTAAGGAGTGACATTGTAAATCGGAGCGAGGAACTCAATAAAAAGTGTAATGTGCGTTATTGCTAGAAAACGATGGGTTATCGATACGAAAGTGTTTTCTATCCTAAGTGGCCATAATGCTTTATTTGTATTCAATGCTATTTTCTTGTTCTGTGAAGTGTTATTTGCAATAAAACCATATTTACGAGTGCATAAGCGTTTGTTTACTTTCTTGTGACAACCCATTGGGTTCCCCCTAACTAGCTTTAGAATCACGGTCGCAGGCGTAGGTGCAAAAAGACACGTAGTTAGGCAGGCGGTCGCAGGGGTAGTTGCGACAACGTGTACACATGGATGTCCACTCCGGTTTTATCTTGTTCCTCACAGGCTCGAGCCATAGCCAATACACACCTAACATAGGTTAAACGGAGGAAAAAAAGCGGGAAAACTGATTTGGCGTCGATTCCAAAATTTTTTCATCCTTTTTTAGGGCGCTATAGTCAATTTTCTTTTTTTCTCTCTAAAAGATTTTCTTTTCCCCGCGTCAATAATACAAGCAATGAAACGATGTACCAGACCCTATCTAGAAATTATGCCTATCAATTCAAAGGAAGCCTGCCTGTACAAACAGATTTAGCTACGCAAATATTCGAGAAACAGGAACTTGCACGTTTTCCCATACATGATCTCACACTGATCAAGCTCTTTGTCCTGATTACTGAAAAATTTATTTTAAGACTGTATTATTTTAGTCCGAGTTACCAATTTCATATTCTGACTAAATGGTATTATTGAAAATTTAATGAAAATTTCAGGAACGGGTAAATTTGATTGATTCTACAATCATTTCTACCTAGAAAAGGCTATCTAATTAACTCAGGTGCTCCAGGTGTGCTTGCTCACCACAAGATCAAAGGTGTTTTCGTTCAGATGCTTAAAAATATTAAGAAAATGGTCAAGAGCCCGACACTTGACATCATCACCTAACAAATTCACAGTGAATTTCGATTAATATTCACAGACCATTATTTAAAATCTGTTCTGATCGAAGCATTCTTGCCTACTTATAGGGTTTGTTTGTATCTTATTTTATTTGTTGGCTTATGGCGCTTTGAGCTCCTCTACTTATTACCGCCAACTTCGATTTAACTCCTTTCGATAATTTATGAACAAGACTCTCGTTAGGAAAAATCTGAGATGACTGAAATTGTCACCATAAATTATTTCGAAGATTTATTATAATTTCGAAAATCATAATGTAAGTAGCATTCCGAATTTTAAATAGAGCATAAAAAGTACCACATATGTATGTATCCTGCATAAATATCCCAAAAACTTCGTAGACAAAATAGTTTTTATCAAACATAATTGCAATTCTATTGATTCTGGCTCAGGAGTTTTATTAATATGCGAATGCGAGCTTAATGCATCGCATAGAATTGACAAGCAGTAGTCTGACTCACTCAAGGACGGACCAGTGCCAAGGGGCCACACTTTATCAACTTCACGATCGCAAAATCACCTGAGGCAACGCTCCAAACAAAGTACTTGACTTGGCCCCTACATCTGAACGCTTAAACTTATGGGGACATGAAAGGACATGCTTAAGAACGAACGCAACGACTTACTCGATTTTTGGCGTCCCTCCGATCAATCCGTTGTGCACCATTTTCGTGGAATCCGTCACCGCCGCCCTGCAATGAGAAAACCAAATTAAGCACAAACGATTCCCCAATCGATCCAGTTAAAAATTCACTCCATAGCGCGTGAATTACGCAATTTCAAGGATGGAAATTGCAACAGGTCCGCAAGTTGAAAGCCGGTCGCCGACAACCGGCTCCAAATCGAATTCGTGCGTGAACAAAAGGAACAAGTCTGAAAAATCACACGGAAGTGTGGTTAGGAGTGAACTTTTGTGACATTCTCATGGAAATCGAATTCGACATAGTACAGTGGTAAAACACAATTGCAAACTACCTTCTCTGCACATCAAATTTCAACTTGGAATTTATTGAAGTCGCGAAAAGTTCACTGTGCGAATTTTGACAGCCGTCGTTGCAGAGCGTATGGTCAGATCCACGAAATCACGTCGCACACAAGTTAATCACTCGATATATGATCGTATTGCATAGAAAAGCAACGACAGTTCACTTTTATTTTGCTTTAATTTGATTAAAATTTAAATTCTTCAACAGCCAACACAAAACATGGAAAAACGCTTTGGAACTTATACGACACAAACAAGTAGTGAAAACGCCAAAGACAACGAAAAAGGGAATTGTAATGAACGTACTCGAGGAAATTTAAATGGCGGCAACGAAATCAACTAGCAACAACTTCACTTTGCGGTGTTTTCGTTAAAATGAAAGTAAAATTCGAATGAGACCTATTTCCTTCTGAAATTTTAACTATTATATGCAAAAATAAGATCGCAACATGCAAATAAAACCGTATGCCTGAAAATATATATTTTCAAATAAAACTGTTCAAATTTTTTAATACACTTTATAAATGCATAATCTCATTTTCCTTAAACTATTTATTTTAATTAATTGAATTAGTTTTCTCCGCAAAGATATTGGGTTTTTTTTTGGCGTGATTATATACATAGAATATCCTATTATACAAAACTATTATAACCAAAACTGAGTACGCACCTCTGAAAATTGTTTTTCGGTCTTCAAAAAAAAAGCAAATCACCGAGAGAAAAATATTTCCCCTTGATTATTATTAATCCTCTACTTATTAAATATTGTACAATATCAATGCCCCCTCACACAGACCAGAAAGCGGAAGCATGACGTCACAATGCGTCTTTTAGACCAATTGAACAGTTTTTGACAGTTCCCACTGTGACGTCGTGTACGTTAATTGTTTTCCTTTCGGGCCTGAGTAAGTAGGCGTTGACAATATCCAAAATATCTGTTTCATATTTGAATTATCTAAAAATTTTCAAACTAATGAAATCAAATAGTCTATGAAATATGTGTGAGTGGGATTCTACCTGCAAATAAAGCAACGGATTTCATCTAGGATAAAATAGAAAAAATTTCTTCGTAAAGTTAATTTTAAAGAATTTACCATGACAAAGCGTGGTAGAACAAAGTGGTTACATTGGGAAAAACTGACCAGGAAATCCAAAATAATTATTGTGTGTTTGCAAATGTGTTTCATGGAAAACTGACAAAATTCTAAAGAGACTACACAATACAGATGAAAAAATTATTAACAAATATAGTTCTTTTCAACAAGAACTTAATTATTTTGAACAAAACAAAACAAAGAATTTAGGCAAAACATTAAAATTTTTATTGCATTAGAAAGAGTAACGTTTTTTTTTGTGGTAGGGAGGTGAATGCTATTTATGCACAGAGTGTGGGACTCCCATGCGCGACTGGGCTACCCACTAAACACCTCCCCTGTCAACCTGAGAGCCCAGCCTGGAACCGTTTGACACATTACTTTGGGCCAGGTCTCGTTTTGTTACGCCGTGGGGCGCCTCCAAGCTGGGGAGTCCCTTTCCTAGCGGGAGGGGAGAGGAGAAGAGGAAATGCCAGAAGAGCGATCCCCCAGCCCCAACGCCCCCGGCTGCTGTGAGACCGAGACTTACCGATCTTGTGCAGGTAAGACTGAAAACACCCGTGCCCACTCAAAAGCTGGGTCAGATAGAAGTCAGTCTCACCATGCCTTCGAAAGAGTAACGTTTGGCAATTATAAATGAACAGTTGAGTAAGCAGGAGAGTGCTCTTACCAGAAGGTCTTTGTAACCATCCTTGGGTTCAAGACAAGTTTTCTAATAGCGTGAATGGATAACTTGAATTATTCATCTACTACGCGGATAAGGAATCATTCAAATTTATGCAAAAGATTTCTTTCCTAAGGACATTGCAGCCACCATTTGGATCGAGCTTGAATAATTTTTCTGAATGCTCAACGGATTGAACATATTCAAATTAAACACTGTTCCTTAAATTTTGATGAAAATTTCAAGAATATAAAAGTGCCTAGGTCAATTGAATACAAGTTTGTATCAACCATCAAAACGTGTTATAGTTGTTTAATTGCATACAATTGATGGTTTTCAAGAAATGGATTGATCAAAACGTGATCCAAGGACAGTAAAAACATAAGTAGCGCTAAGTCTGTATGTAAGCCCATTAACCTTACTAATGGTCCAATAGCAACTTCTAACATGAATCCTAAACCTCAATCGAAAAATCGAAAAAAGATATTTAATATCTCGACTAAGAGATAATAAAATTTACGAATCGGTTCGGCTCTACCTGTCATATATGCACAAGGCATCAGAAACCTCTTGCATAGATGGGAAAACGAAAACAAGTCTGAAAATCGTGGTTCAGAGAGAAGGTCTTCCAATTGATCTGGACGCTCTCCGGCTTCTGTATTTTTCCTACCATGAAGAACTAGGTATCACCGTTAACCAGGCAAAAAAGATCTCGAAACCTACGCACCACATGTTAGTTCAAATCATATCTCGTCATTGCAAAGGGCAAGGGGACAGCACCATTAATTTTTTCGTCCCCAATAAGCAGAGGATTTTAAAATTATTTTACCATAACTGTGATGGTATACGTTGTAAGTCAAACAAACTTTTTCTTGACGAAAAGTCATGCCATTTTAATATCCTAACCCTTTCTGAAACATGGTTGAATGATTCTCACATTAACGAAGAGATCCTTGATAGTGATTGGAATATATACACAGACGATAGAGATCGTCACAGCACAGGGCAATCACGAGGAGGTGGTGTTTTAATTGCTGTACACAACTCCTTTATGAGTGAGCTAGTAAATTCCACGCAATACAAATTGTGCCAGCATAAAGTGGTTAAAATAAAGTTGGGAAGATCTTATTTATATATTGGCGTTTTTTATGTCCCCCCAAATTCTAGCGATACTGTCTACGGCGACGTTTGTCAAATTGGTGCAATTACAAATGAAGAAGATAAGATTATAATTACTGGTGACTTTAATCGTTCAAACTTAAAGTTTGTGGGCGATGAACAAGATGGCCTCCTTCTTCCTATCAATCTCCTAAATAGTAATAATTTCAATCTCATGAGCACCTTTTATAGTAACGATTTGCAGCAAGTAGCTCCTATACCCAACCAAAATGGCAGATGGCTAGACTTATTTTCTCTAACTCTTACGACGAAGTAGTGGTCAGTTCAACTGATGACAACGAGCATTTGTTTTCTAATTCAGTTCATCACTCCGCTTTTACCGTTGAATTGTTCACTTCTGATACTTCTAATTCTATATCGTACAATTCCACTCTTTTATATGACTTTCGTAATGGCAATTACGATCAAATCAATTGTCTTTTATCCCGAGTAAATTGGAATGACACTTTGTCAACGTTAGACTTGGATACAGCATTATCCACCTTTTATAGCATCATATTTGATGCCGTTGAATCATTCATACCTAAAATAAAAAAAAGGCAAGACTTCAGAGCCATGGATATGAAGAGATCTCCGGCATTTACGCAACGAGAGAAATAAACTTTACAAGCTGCTTAAACGCAATAATGATGCCAGCGATGAGCTCAAGAGTAAGTATAACGAGATTGCTCTCGAATTCAAACTAAAATCCCAAGAGGCATATCAACCGTACGTTAACGTTGTAGCGGAGGAAACTATTTCCAATCCGAAAAAGTTTTTAGACTTCGTAAACGTTAAGCGTAAAACTCATGGCTATCCTTCGATTATGACATACAAAGACTCGACGTCATCTTGTGTAGAACAGATCTACGAGTATTTCGCAGACCACTTTCAGCATCTTTACTCGAACTCTGCTACTCCACTAAACCTAGAGCCTTCGGAACAATCGTCTGGAACCCTTATATAGAATATCTCGATTTCAGAAGATGAAATTCTCCAAACTATCGAGGATCTCGATTTAAATAAAGGACCTGGCCTAGATCTGATTCCACGCTGTTTTTTGGCCCTCTGCAAATGTGAACTGACTAGACCCCTCTTCATTATTTTCAATAAATCTCTATCTAGTGGTATACCATCCTTTATAACACCAATACATAAAAAAGGTGAAAAACGGCTTGTGGTGAACTACAGGGGCATTACTATCTTATCTGCTATGCCAAAACTATTTGAAAAAAATATTTGTAGTAAAATTTCTCCCATTATCGAACCATTTCTTAATGAAGAGCAACATGGTTTCCGTAAAAACAGATCTACTACCACTAATCTAATCACTTTGACGTCAGATATTCTTTGTAGAATGGAGCAAGGAAATCAGATTGATGCCATATACACAGAATTTAGCAAAGCATTTGATAGAGTGAACCATGGAATTTTGTTGAAAAAACTCCGTAGCTTCGGCATATCAGGTTCAGTACTAAGCTGGATTCAGTCTTATTTGAAAGGCCGCACACAATTTGTCAAGTTTCAAGGGCAGTTGTCGCGTGAGATCAATGTTGCCTCTGGGGTTCCTCAGGGCAGTCATCTCGGTCCACTTCTCTTCAATATTTTCATCTCAGATCTTTCGGAAGCGCTGTCTGATATTTCGCACCTTTTCTATGCTGACGACCTCAAACTATATCACAGTATACAATCTTTAACTGATGTATCTTTTCTTCAATCCAAACTAACCGCCCTCCACCAATGGTGCGATATGAACCATCTTGAACTAAATCTGGAAAAATGTTACGTGATAAGCTTTTCAAGAAAAAGGAATGTCAGCACATATAACTATGAAATTAACAACACACAACTGCGAAGAGTTGATAAAGTTGTAGATCTTGGCGTAGTATTAGACGCCAAACTCAGATTCAACCTTCACTACGATAAAATTTTGTGCAAAGCTTATAAGATGCTGGGTTTTATTAAACGGAGGGTGAAAGAATTCATGAATATTTGGGCCACAAAATCCTTGTTCGCCTCGCTAGTCCGTCCTATTCTCGAATACGGCTGCATAGTCTGGGACCCTATATAAGACATCTATAGCCGTAGGCTTGAGTCTGTACAAAAACAATTTTTACTCTTTGCCTTAAGATCTCTGTACGACCCGACTTCTTTTCACAACCTACCATCTTATGAGGATCGACTTCGAACATTAAACTTGACATCACTCGCTTTCAGAAGAGTCGCTTTGTCTCCATGTCTACCTTTCGACGTAATAAGGTACAATATTCAAGTTACTGTTTTGTCAGACAAGATGCACTTTCACGATCCTATTAGAGTCACGAGACGAATTCCCATGTTGACCACGAGTACACACCACACCAATTATGCAGACAATGAGCCGGTTAACAGATGCTGTAAGGCATTCAATTAGTTTAGCGATCTGTATTCCCCAACCACTTCCAAGTCCTGCTTTAAATCCAAAATATTAAAAGTCCTCAATTCATCGAATACATAATTAAGATTGTTTTATTGTATTGGTATTTTACTTCAGTTAAATTTGATTTGTATTTTAATTTAAAATGGGCCTTGTTTGGCGACTGAATAAATAAATAAATTATATGATCGGGCATTTTGGTTTCCAATAAATTCATTGTTTTGGTGGCTGTGTGGCTTATGACACCGTCCTGTTAAAGTCACCTGTCAGCGATATTCATATCACTCAGTTAAAGCTCAAAGTTTCAAAGGCTTCTAAAAAGAACCCGCACAAGGTATCAAGAACTGCAAAAAAACTCATGTTATTAGCGATTCAGGACTTCCAAGATATAGATATGCGTCTACTAGTCAAACTATCCGAATACCTTATTAAGACAAAACAACAAAGACAAGTAAAGGCTGCGAAAGAACTGCAACCGAGCACGTCTGAAGCAACGACATAATAATATTCTAGTTTTCTTGTTTATCATAAAAATAATAAAACTCCAAAAACCACAAAATTGCACTAATCACAAATGTAAAGAGGTTACTCTTTTACTACATAAGCTACTTTTATGTAGTTTAAGCCTATGACCTGAAAGCATCTAACGATTTGATACTCTTTCATAAAATTTTTTTAAATATAAAATATAAATAAAATCACCTAATTCATAAAAGGCATCGTATCGGCTTTATCATAGGATCTTCGTATTGGCAAATGGCTAATTGTTTACCAATATGCTTTCGTGTAGGACTAATGTTTCATGGCATTGATTTAGTGCGTCAACATGCAACATTTTACTTCCTGACCGATGTTCGAAATTCGGAATCATAGTTTTGTAGCTCTAGTACCCAACAATTAATTCTAGCGTTATCGCCAGTATTTTTTATAACGTATGCTAACGCACTACAATCAGTAATAATCTTAAAATGTATGCCATGAAGGTAGACTCTAAATCTTCTCAAAGCATAAATCACAGCCAGCGTCTCAAGCTCGAAGCTATGATATTTTGGATCATAATCTTCTTTTGCATAAGTACTACACCAAAACCTAAGGTGCTTGCATCGCAATGCAACTCTGTAGAATCAAGTGGAGAGTAAGTCTGTAGAATAGGATGAGCAAGGAGCTTATGTTCCAGTGTTTCAAAATATTCTACTCACTCTGTGTTCATTTCAATAATGGCATCCTTCTTTACCAAATCATAAAGAGGTTTAGTTATAATTGAAAAGTTTTTAACAAATTTACGAAAATAAGAGCAAAGTCCCAAAAAGCTCTTTAACTACTTAGTATTTTGCGGAATGGGATATTCAGAGGTGACAACTAAATTATCAGCATTAGGCTGAATACCTTACAAGAAACTACATGTCCTAAATAATTAATTTCTTCGTACAAAAATTTGCACATCTCTAACCGAAGTTCTAAAGACTTGTTCCTTAACATTTGAAATAATTGTTTTAAAATAAGGAGATGATCATCTACGGTTTATGTTGCCAGAAGAATATTATCCAGATAAATCAACATTTTTCCACACCGAGAATTTTCTTAAATACGTTCTGAATGAATCTCTGAAATACAGAAGGAGTGTAGCGAAGACCGAAGGGCATTTTGGTATACTCAAACTGACCATGAGGTGTCATGAAGCTAGTATACTTGATGGAGTCTTCAGCAATCCTGACCTGGTGGAAGCCACTTCTAAGGTCAAGACTTGTGAAATATTTTTTGTTTCTTAAAGTATCGATGAAATCCTCAATAATCGGTAACGGATAGTTATCATGCTCGGTTATAGCATTTATCTTCCGATAATCGACGCACATCCTTGTTTCATTGTTTTCTTTACGAAAAAAAACTATCGTCGAAGAATAAGGCGAATCACTTGGCCTAATAGTGCCATTCTCTCTCTAATAGCCCATCAGTAATTTGTTTGACTTGCTGTTTTTCAAATATCGACAATCTCCGAGGTAAATGTGACATAATTTTCTCGGAAACAAGCCTAATATTCATTTCAGAGTTTACAGACGAGGATCCACACTCACGACTGACATAATATTTTCTTAGTAAATCATAAACCTCCGTTTTAACATCAAAAGATAGCCTTTCATCGATATCCAATTCACAATTGTTATCCTGCAATAAGTTTTCGATTTCGATGTTAAGAATGTTATGATGAGTGTCTGAAATATGTATGCTACTTAACTTTTTATCAACAGCGCATATCTGACTAATTTTTAAATAGTCACGACCAAGTAGTACACTTTGTGCCATTGTTCCATTTAGAACGACGAAAAATTTAACATCGTAACGTTTGCTATAGAATTGAACGCTAGTCATACATAAACCTAGTGTAGTTTGTTTAGTTTATGCCATTATACGCATATAATGTATCGTTCATTTGTATGTCGACAAATCGTGGCGATAAGCCTTCATTTATTATGCTGATAGGACTTCCAGGGTCCACTAAACAGTTCGCAATTATCTTAAATTCTCTAATAAGTTCAAAGGATACATGACAGTTAATTACAAAATCATTGCCATCTCCAAAACGTTCAGATATAAGTTGTACATTCAGTTTTGCTGGACAATCTTTGATGAGATGGCCAGATTTTTCACATTTGAAGCAGGTCCCCCTCTCGCTCTTCGAGGTTGTGGACAACTTCTGCTGACGTGACCAGGTTGGTTGCAGTTAAAACATCGTTTCAGCGCTTACCTGCTACTGTTCGCGTTGCCGCCCGCGTTGAAGTGCTGACTCGGTTGTTGTGATTCCGTTAATTTTGTAATGGGAGCAGTTGTTCTCAACCTTGCTCCACATATGCTCCTTTCTATTGATGGATTCCCAATTCCACGAATAATATATTTGATTGATGCGTGTTCAGTTAACGAAGCACGTTTTGCAATATTTGCCATTGCAAAGACATAATTCTCAAACGGCTCGTCGAATCGTACTTTCGATTCGCCAATAATTGATGTACATCGGCAACGTCACCATGTGCAGGGAAGCACGCAAAAACTGGTTCTTAAATTTCATCCAATTATTGGCCTCAGTTCCGATGTGTGTCGTCATAATTTTGCACAGTCCTTCAAACTAACTGCAGCATAATGAACTACCAACCGATTTTCGACAGCCATAATTCCGAAGACATATATATCTCCCTGCTAGAATCGAAACATGGAATAATTTCATTCAATTCTAACGGATGGATAAGTTTTTCCTTAGCAGACTTATGTTCGGAGCTACTCAATGACTCATTTTCCCGTTTCAAAAACATGTTCTCCCGTTTCATCAGCGATTTCTTACGTCTTAACAACTCGATTTCACTACCGACACTCATAACGGATGTAGATTCCACTAAACGTTTTTCAATGCCTGTTTTTCCACTCGCACTAATGCCTTGTTGTTTACATAGCCGCTGCAATTCTTTGCGGCGCATGATCAACAAATCAAAAATCCAAAGTTGCGAACCATAATTTAAGTTTTCTCGCAAACTCAGAAAAACTTGTTCAAAACTGTTTCACCAAAAAGGAACAATTGAAAACACAACCGCAAGCAATTTTTCCTATCCCACTTCTGAGAGTTTGTGAGCTTTTTATTAACTTCTAAAATTAAAACACATCTTTTCGCTTCGAAGATCCGATCATAAGTTCCTGCATTCGCACAAATACACAACCATAATAGAAGTTTCGTAAAGTAGGAAACCAATACATAAGTGCATAAGTGTTGACATAATAAAACAAGTAAACAAGAGTTGCCAGAATAGAAGTTTCGTAAAGCAGAAAATTAAAATTTTACTGGGAGGATGCTTACACAGTTGTTAGAGCAAATGAACTTTACACCAAACTTCTTTTTATAATCTATTTATGTTTGATAATTTTTTGTGTGTCAACATTGTAAAGTTTTGTTTTTTCAAAAGCATTAATATTGTAGTCAAAGTAAAGTAAATTATTATTGAAATCCGGGAATAGCCCTAAGGCACAACGCGCATGAATATTGTTAGACTAAAATGTTTATAAATTATATGTTTATATAAAGATTAGAAAAAATTACAAAATAAAGATCTTGAATCTTGAATAAAATCAATAGATCAGATAGATCAATCTTATAAGTATTGTAGCTGTGTGTGTATGATATTTCCTTGTATTTAAGTGTGCCCCTACGGTTTTATTCAAAAAATATAAATTAAATAAATTATACTGTTTATTACCAAGAAAGGTGAGTGAATTTCGACTTCCGATATATTTATTGTTGATAAAGGTCTACTCCCATGATTTTTCAGACCAAAGGTGTCCAATCGCTAGGAAGAAGGGGATATGCATGAATTCCGTATGATACACACATCGACACAGATTATGTGATTCGACAACACGTATTAAAAAGATCTCGTTGAGAGCTGTCATATAACACCTCAATCGATTACATTTAATGAAAAAAAAATTGTATGCGTTACCCTCTTGCATGGGGGACCCCCTTAAAACTCTCAGAAAATTTTTTCACCCCAAAAGTTTCAAGAGGTCGTTACTTTTCAACAAAGAAAAACTGATCTGACATACGAGTACAGACTGACGGACAAAGGTCATGATTTGAACAGGGTTGTACATAAGCCACCCTAGCACTTCAAATTCAACCTTCTGAGTGTGCAGTGAGTGTAGTGAGTGTTTGTGAAGGAAAGTTAACCTATAAAATTCAACGAAGAACCACAATTTGAGTAAAATAAAATCTTTTCACTTTTGCGATTATAAATTAATTCTAATAGGGTTGGTAAATTCCCCAAACAATTAAGATTTGAGTACAGTGAGATATAATTAATCATTTAAAGTAAAGCCAAATAAAATCAAAGCCAGTTCCTTAGAGTTCATAAGACACAGGTAAGAGTTTTCACTTATTAATGTCATAATGGAAGAACAACCAAATAAAAAGAAGGTACCCCCGACCCTGGGGAAAGGAAGGAGACTACTTTGAGAAAAATCAATGAGGAAATAGATGCCAAAAGAATAAAAAGAAACATCAAAGGCGACACCACGTGTAAGGTCAATAGCCTCAATACAAATGCTAACGGTAGTTTCAAGGAACTAATGGACACGTCTGAAACGGAAAAAAACCAGTGAAATTACTAACGGTAAACTGCCTAGCGCTCCTAAAAACATCGAAAAAACAACAGTAACAGAAACCACGCCGACCATATCCACGCCAATGGAAGACATCGAAAACTACATGGCGGATACTTTAAACAAAACAGCTAAACCTAAAAACTCCATTAAGCAGATGCTGAAAGAACATATGGAAACCTTAAAGGAAAGCGACGAACAAACAGCGGAATCAATGAGAAACGGACATAACATCAACAAATATGAGAAATATGACACGAGGAAAAAATTCTTTGTACTAATGGATCTTTACAAAGAAAAGGCTAATGAAAAAATGAGACTCACTCCAATGGCCTTCTATTCAATGAACAAAAACATGAACATAAAGAACATCAAGGACATTCAACAGGTAGGGCACAACAGGATCAAACTAATATTCAACAAACCTGAGGATGCCAATGAGGTAGTGATGAACGAAAACATAAAAAACTTTGGTGTGAGAGCGTTCATACCTAACAACTTTACACGGTATAATAAAAGGTGTTCTACTGAATATTATAGAAGAAGAAATAGCCAACTCACATGGCATTCAACAAAAGAATATAAAAATTGTGAACGTGTACAGGTTAAAACAAAGAGATCCAGAAAACAGAGAAAGCTTCATACCAACACAAACAGTGAAGATATCATTCTCGGGAGATGAGCTGCCGGACGAAGTCAGATTAGAATATTTGAACATGCCAGTAGAATACTACTACCTCAGGCCTAAACAATGCTTAAAATGCCTCAGACTTGGACACACGCAATACTTCTGCAAGGAGTTTCAAGGAGAAAGTAAAAGACGCCCAAAATACGGAAACAAGGAATGTCTAGACAAGGAGTGTAAAAATACGAAATGTTTCTTATGTGGAGACCTAAATCACGGCGCTATGGACAAAACCTGCCCCAAATGGATAAACTACGATATGGAGATGAAAGTATGTTCCATTAGAAACGTAACACTCAAAGAAGCCAGAAACATCCTGAACAGCGACAACCAATTCGAACTGCAGAAGGACAACGAATTCATGGATTCAGCGTTCCCACTACTATCAAAAACAAAAGCAACAAACAACAGAAACTCGAACAATACAATAAATAAACTAATGCTAAATAAACCATACACAAAAACAACAAGAACACGAAACACAAGAACAACCAATTAAACAATAAACTTTCCAATGAGTAGTCATCTACTACTACAGTCTAACAATACGCTTATGGAGAAAAACACCCTAGCAGAATATATCTTCAAAACAGCAAACCAAGTCACACCAATAGAAAAATTAATAAATCTACTAAACAATAATTGTAAAAACCAAACCAACACCAAATACTTACAAATAGAATCAAACTTAATCAAAGAAACAATACAAACCACTGTCAGAAAAGACTTAATACAAACAACTTACAATACACAGACTGGCTGGAAAATAACAACACTTAATAACAAGAAAGATATCAAAAATATTAAATTTCTCCAATATAACATCCAAAGCATTTCCAAAAATAAAGATACACTAGAGTACATTATGTAAAAAAACAATATAGACATTGCACTTCTATAGGAAACACTTCTAACAAAAAAATCACCTATCGTAAAAATCAAAAACCACCAACTAATTAACAAAATAAGAACAAAAAAAGAAGGAGGGGGAGTCTCCATAGTAATTAATAACAAAATAAAATTTAAAGAAATCTCTCTAAGCAACAGCGACATTGAAGCAATAGTAATCACCACGACAAATCAAAAACCAAACGTAAACATTTGCGCGTGCTATTTTCCCCCTGACCTAAGCAGCACAGCTTTCAAAGAACAAATCCATCAAATTATAAAAGTGGTTAACGACAAAAATCTCTGCATAATTGGAGGAGACATCAATACAAGGCACAAAGACTGGGGAGACAAAACAAACAATGCAAAAGGAAACATCCTTAAATCCGTGTTAAACAAATATAAATTAGCGCCCCTCAACACAGGCACTTTCACCTTCTTTAGGAAAACCAATCAACAGACCACACAAATGTCAGCCCCAGACATCACCCTAACAAACAATTTAAACTACTGGAATGAATGGAACACAAAAAAATACAAAATAGGAATTCACACTGCAAGTTGAAAATTGGAACAAAAAGAAAAGACGAATACCAAACAGAAATAAAATCATGGAGGACATCAACACGATCAATTTCACTAACGATCTTGAAGAAAATATGAAGAAAATCAATGAGCTAATCAAAAGTAACCAGATAAGCGCGAAGAAATTCAAACACAGTCCAAAACCATGGTGGTCAAAAGAGATAAACATCCTATGGAGGGGAAAAAACGAAGGCTTGGACAAACTTCGGAAAAATGAAAAGTAACGGAAACGAAGCAAAGTTTCTAGAGATACAAAATAAATGGAGAGAAACTGTAACTAAGGCAAAAAGAGAATTGTGGGATCAAAAAATCAATGAAATAAACCCAAGTGGAGATATAAAACAGTTTCGGAATTTGGTCAATGCAATCAAGAACAACAACAACAACAACAACAACCCGAGATCGCAATGGGACACCGAAAACAATAAAAACTTCCTCCAAATAATTAAAAAAAAAACACCAAGCGCTAAATACCAACTGAACTCCTTATATACCCAACAACATAGAACCAGCACAGCATACACGAACTGCTCAAAGTACTAGATAAACTTAAAAAAAGATCATCTCCGGGACTGGATGCAATTGATTACAATATTATAAACTCCCTAAACCATTACAATAAATCAGCACTACTTACCTCTATAAACGACAGCTTCAAAAATAACAACATACATAATGAACTGAGAGACATCAAAATCGTACCTATCCCCAAGAAAAACAAACCATTGCACAAAATAGAAAGTTATATACCAATCTCTCTCATAAGCATCCTGCTGAAAATAATAAACTGCCTAATAAAAAATAGGATTGCTAGTGACATTGAATATCAAAACATCCTGAGCAATTTCTGTTTTGCTTATAGAAAAGGAAAGTCGGCAATCTCATGCATAAGCACGGTATTACACCTCCTTAACAAAGACAAGAAAGCAAAAAACATCATGATTATCAACTGTGATATTTCTAGTGCGTATGAGAGAGTAAATATTCCGGAACTCTTCAAAATCATGTCCCACTTCAACATCAAGAATGATTATATCTCGTGGATCTTAAACTTCCTGATGTACAGGAAATTACATCTAGGCAAGGATTTGACCGAAATTAACAATCTCTTTAATCTCTACACATCTAGCCTCCATAAAATCACTGACAGTCAAACTACACTCATGCAATTTGCGGATGTCTTTCTAATCATAAGCAAAGGAAAAAACAGACCCAACAATCTCAATAATCTCCAAAAAAAATTCCCATTGAACTTGGAAAAATCGCAAGCCAAAGAATTCTACACAAACAAAACCCACCCCAACAAAATCAAATATGAAAACAAACAACTGGATTGGGTAAAAAATTTCACCTTCCTAGGCAGAAACTTTAATAATTAAAATCACTTCAATGAATTCTACAACAAGTCTCTAAGTAAAGCAAAAAAGACAATCAACATAGCTTTCAAGATCAGCTCCCCCAAACATAGACTTACCCCCAAAAAGGCATTAAACACCTTTAAGTCTCTAATAAGACCGGTAATAGAAAGCAATCTATCAATTATTGTTCATGCTCCAAATTATTTTCCAAACAAAATAGACAGTCTGAAAGCCAAAGCCATAAAACGATGTCTCGGGGTACCTACAACGTCGCCAAATATACTAGCGCTTGCTCTAGCTAAAGAAGTACCAGCCAGACTAAGAGCTGAGCAACTCCTCGCCAAAGAAATAGGAAAAAACGTATACCGCCAAGACTTCAAAGAAATGATATCGGAGAACCAAAAAAACTCGAACTATGCCACAGTTTACAAAAAACATGTCGACATCTACAACAACACCTGTTTGGGTTCTGCACTACCAAACCCACACAATATAAAATTTCAAACTAATAGTTTCATGCACAACATCCCCAACAACTTCAAGAAAATAAACTACGAAAACTTCAACAAGTCGATTGAAGCAGTACTACAAAACCTCCCGGGTAACCAAGCTAAGATATATTTCACGGATGCGGCAAAAAACAGACTAGGCACTGGTTTTCCCTTACACTGCTATAATTCCAAAAAGACACTAAAATGCTGTCTGAACACAGACTCTACAGCAGCAAATGCAGAACTAAAAGCAGTCGCGGAAGCTATAAACAACGCGGATGCTGAACCCACCAACACCATAGCCATTTTCACCGACTCCAAAAACACAATAAACGAGATCATAAACAACACTAACCACAAACTCATCACAGAAAAAATCACAAAAACAATCAACAATAGGCCTAACTCACTGCTACTATTATACTGGATACCGAAAGTGGAAAAATTTCATAGCTTTGAATCGGTTGACAAAGCAGCTAAACTGGCCACAATCGAAGGCGAAGAGCTCGACTCATTTCTGGAATGGGACGACTCTATCAAAAAGATTAATGACTCCATTAACATAGAATGGCATGAATACTACCGAAAAAAAACATCAAAAACCTAGCGTACAGCCCTTGGCTACAAACGGACCTTATTTTCAGAACCATGATTTCACACCAAGCAGCAACATGCAAAAACAAATAAACAGAATTATACTCAACCGAGTCTACAATCACAAAAGATTAAAAAAAGCAAAAATAGTTCCATCCCAAGGATGTGTGCCGACGCAGTGCAAAGTTGCATCGCGCTTAGCATCAATTGCTATTCTGACCACCAGGCAGCAGCGTTGCAGTTAAGTAAGCAACGACTTCGTTTTCTCTCTCTTGTCTCCTGGACTTCAACAGACGCAGACGCGTATCGCCATTGCTCATGTTAGATAAGTGAAATAAAGAGATTGATTTAAACATTTATAATCGAGCGTTCATTATTAGCATCTCGCATACACAATATTGGTGACCCCGACGTGATTTTCTTTATAATGCCAAACGAATTCTTCGATGCCGATGAAGGCAATATCGACCGAGCCTCCGCTGGCATCAACGCCGCCATCATGGTCAAATTGTCACCTTTCTGGCACACCAAACCAGCACTTTGGTTCACGCGCGTTGAAGCGCAGTTCCGCAGCGGAAAAATTAGCTCGGACGCGGCACGTTTCGACAAAGTCGTGGCAGAGTTGGACATGCCAATTCTATCGCAGGTGGCAGACATCGTGGAGGATCCACCCGAGGCAGGCAAGTACGAAGCCCTGAAGCGAAGGCTATTAGCTGTTTTTGGCGTCACAGACGAAGAAAGGACGCGCCAGGTGCTGTTTGAGCTTGAAATGGAGGATATGCGGCCGTCCCAGTTTTTGCGTCGCCTGCAGTGCTCCGCTGGGAAATCCATTCCGGACAACCTCATCAAATCGTTATGGTTGCAACGCCTTCCCCCCAGCACTTGCGCAATCCTCGACGTAAACGAGTGTGGTAGTCTAGACGAATTGGCGACGATTGCAGATCGTATAGCCAGCATCGGCACATCAGGCACAGTGGCGTGCATGCAGAACGACTCAGCATTACGCCCGGCAAATGACAACGAGTCCATCCTTAAAAGCATCGACGAGCTGAGAACGGAAATGAACCGCATACAGGCGTCATCACAACAAGATAGCTCTTCCAGTTGCAGCTCCTGTTGTTCCTCGTTTCAGCAGCCAAACCCACGTAAAAACTACAAGCAAATGTGTTATTTCCATCGCCGTTTTGGCGCCGCTGCGAGACAGTGTCGCCCGCCATGCTCTTTCACTGACAAGCGTCCGGGAAACGCATTGAATCACTATCTCAAGAGACGACAGCTGGTGGTTTTGCGGGAAGTCATCTCGAAGTTTTTGACCCAATGTTGAAAGTAAACTTTCTCATCGATACAGGAGCGGATGTCTCCATAATCCCAGTTGCTCACCTACATGCTGCCCCAGAAGTGTCCCCGTACAGATTGTTTGCGGCAAACGGAACTGCAATTCGTACCTTCGGGAACAGGGTTCTCGCGGTTTCACTCGGCCTGCCGTGCGTGTTCCGCTGGCGTTTTTCTATCGCTAAGGTGTCGCGCCCCATTCTAGGCGCCAATTTTCTAAAGTGTTTCGGTCTACTTGTGGATGTTAAGAATCGCAAGCTTGTGGACCCTACAAGTCAGGCGGTTATATCAGGAAGGATTAGCCGGCATAAACAGGTGTCCGTGTCAACTGTTGTGGGAAGTTTGCCGTACGTGTCGCTACTCAAGGAATTTCCGGGCGTAACCAATCCAGCAGTCTCCACTTGCTCTCCGACACATCAGACAAAACATGACATAACGACTACGGCCCCCCCGGTAGCAGACCACCATCGTCGACTAACCCCGGACAAGCTGAGCGTAGCCCGAGAAGAATTCCAATTCCTGCTGAATAAAGGTTTCTGTCGACCATCCAAGAGCCCCTGGGCAAGCCCCTTACACCTCGTTCCAAAGAAAGACGGCACATGGCGTCTATGCGGGGACTATCGTCGCCTTAACGCCGCTACGATTCCGGATAAATATCCGATGCGACACATTGAAGATATTTCCGTGAGCTTGAGTGGAATGCGTATATTCTCAAAGATAGATTTACTGCGCGCGTTCCACCAGATCCCAATAGCGGAAGAGGACATCCCTAAAACGGCAGTCATGACGCCGTTTGGACTGTTTGAGTATACGGTGATGACGTTTGGTCTTCGGAACGCGGCACAGGCGTTTCAGCGATTTATGGACGAGGTGCTCCAAGGGCTCGATTACTGCTTTTGCTACCTCGACGACGTACTAATCGCTTCAAAATCGGAATCAGAGCATTTACAGCATCTACGAGCAGTATTTGAACGCCTGTCAAATTTCGGGATCGTTATTAACATCCCTAAGTGCGAGTTTGGCGTGAGTGAAATAGAATACATCGGGCACGTAATTAGCGAGAAGGGCATACGCACTCTGACGTCCAGAGTAGATGCGATCCGAAAGTTTAAAAGGCCCGTCACGGTGAAAGATCTCCGGCGGTTTCTGGGAACACTAAACTTTTATCGGCGGTTCGTCCGCAATGCCGCGGTGCTTCAAGCCCCCCTCAACAAGTTATATGCTGGAAACAGGAAAGGAGACAGGACGGAAATCGAGTGGAACACGGAAACGGAGGAGGCGTTCGTAAAATCTAGGAACAGCTTGGCAGATGCCATATTGCTCGTACATTTTCAGACCGGTAGATCTCTCAGGCTGACTACTGATGCATCCGAAGTAGCCGTAGGTGCCGTGTTAGAACAAGAGCAAAATGGTCGATGGCACCCCTTAGCGTTTTTTCAAAGGAAGCTCTCTTCGCCTGAGTCTAGATATAGCGTTTACGACCGGGAATTGCTCGCTATTTATACTAGCGTTCATCATTTCCGACACTTCCTGGAAGGCTCTTCGTTTTTTGTCCTAACGGACCATAAACCGCTGACGTATGCGTTCGCCCAATCCGCTAGCAAAGCCTCGTCACGCCAACTCAGACATCTAAATTACGTTTCGCAGTTCACGACGGATTTCCGCTTCATTTCCGGGGCCAGCAACGAAGTCGAGGATGCGCTTTCCCGTGTGAGCACTATAGAGATGCCGACTATGGTCAGCGAGGACGAGCTCGCTCAAGAGCAAAGCCGCGACAGTGAGCTTCAACAGCTGCTCCGAAGCAACAGCACATCGTTGAAACTTATCCAGCGTTCATGCGGTTCGCAGCAGGTGTTGATTTGTGGTAAGTCCTTGGGCCGGCTAAGACCCTTCGTCCCGGTTTCGTTGCGCAAGAAAGTCTTCGAAATTTTTCACCGACTGGCGCACCCCAGTGCTCGCTCTACCTGTAAGGCCATCGCTAGAAGATTTGTGTGGACGAACATGAAGAGAGACATCCGTATTTGGGCTCGTTCGTGCGTGCCGTGCCAACGCTTGAAGGTTACTCGTCATCAGAGGAACCCAGTGCAGCCATTTCCGATGCCCGACGGCCGTTTCCAGCACATCCATTTGGACATAATTGGGCCGCTCATCCCATCACAAGGCTATAAATATTGCCTAACGATGATCGATCGCTTTAGGAGATGGCCAGAGGCCGTTCCCATCGCCAATCAGACAGGGGAAACCGTGGCGAAGGTGCTGTTCAATAAATGGATCACCCGTTACGGCACTCCTCTCCTCATCACGACAGATCAGGGTACTCAGTTCGAGTCATCACTGTTCAAATCCCTCGCGGTTTTCTCCGGAAGTACCAGAATTAGAACTTCACCGTATCACCCTTCATCAAACGGAATTATCGAGCGCTGGCATCGTACGTTAAAAGCCGCAATTATGTGTCACGGTGGTGGCGTTTCCTGGCCGGATATTCTCCCGACTGTATTATTGGGGCTACGCACCAGTTACAAAGAAGACATCGATGCATCGTGTGCAGAGCTGCTGTATGGAACTACGTTGTCGATTCCAGGTGATTTCATCAGTCCTGACAGCCCTTCGGCTAGCCCGCATAGTTTTCTCCTCAAACTGCAAGAGCATGTATCGCAAATCCGACCAGTGCTGATGGCCCACCGACACGAGCGAACAATCTTCGTTGACAAAAGGCTCAGTAGCTGCGCACATGCTTTCCTACGCGTGGATGCAGTCCGTAAACCCCTGTCACCGTCTTACACAGGACCACATCGTGTGCTGCAGAGAATGTCAGAGTTGCTGTGCCAACGTATCGACGGAGCGCCTGAAGCCGGCTTTTCAAGAGCTTGAGCAGAATACGCATCAAGCCACCAACACACCGAGCATCACCGATCCACCGAGAGCCTTTTGTTCGCCGAAAGTTCCTGTGGCATCCAGAGCGCCTAGTGTAACTCCCGCCGAAGCGAATCATGCGAGCCCATCGGCGCTACAACATTCTGCACCCAGCGCATACTTCCCGCCAGGTAAACAACAGCTCACACCTGTGAACCCGCCACCCGCAGGGACAAGGACTTACCCGCCAAGTAAGAAGCGGAGACGTTACGATGGTCGAATGATCAGTGTCATATGACTGACACTTGGGAGGGAGTACTGTGCCGACGCAGTGCAAAGTTGCATCGCGCTTAGCATCAATTGCTATTCTGACCACCAGGCAGCAGCGTTGCAGTTAAGTAAGCAACGACTTCGTTTTCTCTCTCTTGTCTCCTGGACTTCGACAGACGCAGACGCGTATCGCCATTGCTCATGTTAGATAAGTGAAATAAAGAGATTGATTTAAACATTTATAATCGAGCGTTCATTATTAGCATCTCGCATACACAATAGATGTAAGTGGTGCGACATAACAGACGATCTTGAACATCGAATTCTAAACTGTGAACACTTTGAAACTCTATGGAACATGTATGAAATCTTTCAAAATAACTATCCAATAGCAAAATTTTTAAATAAAAACAACGAGAAAGCACTAACTCAATTAATCGCCTTTCTTGAAGAAGCAAACTTAGAACTTTAACTTCACGCGAATAGTCCTCTCAATTTCCAAAAACTAACTTTTAACCTTCCAAGAAAAGCACTCAATCCAATAATCTACTAACCATTCCAAACGGATACTAACACGTTAACACAGTAAAATCACAAAACCAATAAAGAAAAATGGAAAAAAAAACACTATATTACCATAAGTCCCTTGAGGACATTAATCGATACATCGGTGGCTTGTGCTCTTAAGACATAGCCAATACACACCTAACGTAGGTTAGGTAGAAGGAAAAAAAGCCACCTTAGCAAGTGTTCTTTTATGTTAACATTAATATCTTCAGCAATTATTTTTCTCAATATACTCAACGTTTATGCTGAGTCTGATTTTATTGTAGCTTTTCTCTATCAGGGCTGTCGAAAGGGGGGGGGGGAGATTGGGGTAGTCCTCCCGGGCCCAGCCTTCCTAAAGGGGCCCGTAGGTCTTATTCACCAATAAAAAAATTATGTATGATCCATCTGAAATACGTAAAGGCAACTTCAAAGAAGAGTTATCACCCTTTACATTGCTAAATGCGATCTTTGTTCGAAATTTGGAGACGAATTTTCCGAATGTGTGTGTTGCCCTCCTCATATTTTGCGCTATACATGTTACTATCTCCAGTGCTGAACGTTCATTTAGTGTTTTTGACCGCATTAAAAATTTCATCGATCATGCTCTTCACAAATGCGTATTTCAGCACTTGGTACTCTTTGCATCGAGGCCCCATCAGCTAGGGAGTTGGACTTTAGTACTGTGATAAGAAATTTTGTAGCCAATAAAACGAGAAAAGCGAATTTACAATTATAATTAATAATTAAATATGTTAACTTGACATTACAATAAAACTCTTAACTCCAAAAAGAGCACTATTTGCTTTCTATATTTCTATTCAATACTTCGATATACCAATTTATATTGTTTTGGAAACAATTTGCCGAAGATTTTGTAACCCTTTTCTTCATAGAATCAGCATGTACATATTGTATAGTTGTGCTTCAGGTGGGCGGAGGGGGGTTTCGGCCCGAAATTATTTACCCCCGGGCCCGGATTTTCGCTCGACGGCCCTGTTCTCTATTCACACCAATTGCCGAGATTAGCTGCTTAATCTCCCTGACGGTAATAGGAACCTACTCGTATTTGATAAGATAGTCAATTGTGGTGGTTGATTTTAAGTCTTCCAGGTAAATTAGTGGAATATCTTTATATTTGCGTAATTTTATTTTGAACTAGAGGAACATTTTTCTGGTGGATTTTGAAAATATTCAAAACGATAATCTACAGTTAAAATTCGTCTATATTTACGATGAAGGTATGGATAGTCCAACGATTTGAGAAAACAGGATATTATGGATTAGGGAAACCCCACAAAAAGGAACAGTATAGCAAAGAAAAGTAAGGGATTGTAAAATTTTTCCGAACATATAAAATATGGGAAAACCACGTTAAAATCTGGGCGTTTGAAGAACCATATCATTTTCATTTCTAGGTCGTGATTGCTGCAGATCGATGATGGTAAGTGAATTTCCTGGAAAATTGTTCAACTAAACATCTATTTAAGGGTGGTTATAAAAGTCTCAAAAAGATTACTTCATTGTGATGTATCAATGAAATTCATGAATGAACACTATCTACGACTCATTGTTAAGCAAATGAAGGGTTAGCTTATCTAACATGCAGATAATTTCAACGCTAACAACAAAACCTGCGAATGATTATCTCACCTAACAAGTATTTTATTGTATCTCCAAGTATCTGCCCAAGGGTGAACCTGTGAAAAACCTGCCATAAGAGGCGGTCAGGTTGACCCTTTCAATCTTAATGAGCGCGCATTCATCTGCTTAAGCACGTAGCCCTTGAAGTATCGACTTGAGTGCGACATGAGGAAAAACGCTCATTTACGACGATTACCTGGCAGTTCTACTTGTAGGTAGGCATCGAATTTACAAAAGTTTGTTCTATATTCTTACTGCAGGCCAAACAGTATTTAACAGATCTCAGTAGTGAGAAAGTGAAATTATGAAATGTTGAGGCTGCAAGTGATGTTGTATTTAATTTCGTTTGAAGTGCAACAACGTTTTGGTGAATAATTTAAATGATTTTTATCTGTTTCCAATGTTATTGAGACTATTTCGATTATAGCTTTCCCGATTTCGGTGAATTCGCCTCACTATAGAAGCAATTTTACACCAGCTCTAACGCACAGAATACGCAAGAAACTGGAAAGGCAAATAAATGAAAGTTATTCAACGGAGGAGATGAACTCATATCAACAGAGAAATAAAAATAATTATCACAGACCAAAGACTGGAGATCCTGAAATGAGTGGAGATCGAATTATTTTCATTGATGAGAAGAACGAGTCACAAGTGGAGGAAGGATCTTCGTGTCAACGGAGTGTCGATGGTGCAAATGGATATTGTTTGCTATCGACGCAGTGTCGCCATGTCATGGATGAATTTAAGGCTTTTGGAACTAAAATTGATGTTTGTGGCTATGAAGGATCTATGGCGTTGGTGTGTTGCCCACTTGGATCCCGCCAAAAGATCAACGGCAGGAAGCGAACGAGAAAACGTCTGAGTGAGAGATGTGAGTATTAAATTTGATAATTAGTATGTAAGCTTTGTTAGTGTCAATCTGTTCAGCTGTCTGTTAAGATTGATGTTTGCTTCAAAAAGTATATTTCATATTTTTGAGTGTTTTTCGTCTGCTTTTGCGAAGAGTGCACATGGCATGTTATACAGTCTTCTGCAGTGTTCATCTTTCATGAAAAAATATTTGACTAAAACGTGTCTTCTGACTTTTAAGAAGTGCCTTGGTATAAATGTAGAATGTACCCTTCAATTCTTTTAGCAATTCGCTAAGGCACTTTAGTTCTTGGTGAACTCACAAGCTGCTATTATTTCAGTTTCGATCGTAGATTGAAGCGCAATAATCTAGAGTTTTCAAATAAAGTAATTCCACATCCGTCTGTCTGTATGTCACAGCAGTTTTTCTCCGAAACTATAGAAGCTGCAACCATGAAACTTTATGGAAAGGTAAGAACTGGTGGCTTCTTGAAAGTTTTGGGGCAAAAAATTATTCAGAGAGTTTTACGGGGGTCTCCCATATAGGGAGGTGACCCACCAACATTGTTTTTTCATCATTGGTAGTCGAATAGGGTGTCATTGGAAGGGTCTCAATAACATCCTTTCAAAACAGGTCTTAAACTTACCTTATCAGTACCGAGAGGGGCAGGGGAAGGAGAGATGTATGAAATTTTCGAGTACCACCAGTCGCGATTGGACATTTTTCATCCGAAAAATCTGAAAAAATCATGAATGTAGGTCCATAGTTACACCAACAACAAATATGTTAGAAGTCGAAATTCGATCAAGTTTGTTAGTAATAGTATGATTTATCAATTTTACATTTTCTTAAATAAAACCATAACGGTTCCCTTAAATTCATCAAAACTTGACACACAAATGGCTATCGGAGTCAAAAATGCAAAGCCGAATGGCTGGTGAAAAAGGTGCCAATGACCGAAGCAACCTACCGAAAGGGATTACAGGGAAAAACGGGACGTTGAATAACCAGTTCGCCACGCACGATGCGTAAGACGATTTCGTCCTTGCTAAGGACGGTCACTGCCAACAAATAAAAGTGGGGCATCCAGGTGGTGGCAGTGCCCCCACACACCCCTCCCAACCGGGTCGAAATACAAAATCTGATGCCTTGGCCCATATCGGGTGTGTAAAGCCAAGCATCCCTGCGAGAGCACCTATAACAACGTGAAAAGGGGGGGAGCTTACCCGATGGCTAGCTCGTGAGCGGAGGGGCCAGTAACGTGGCGGGTCAAATACCTGTTCGGGTTTTCAAAGGGAGGGACTGAATTGTATAATTCAACTATTCACTCATTTTTAGGGTTTTGTACTAAAATACAAAACCCTATTGCAATCACGACCTGTGTCCGTCCGTCCGTCCGTCTGTATGTCACAGCACTTTTTCTCCGAAACTATAGAAGCTACAGCAATGAAACTTTTTGGACAGGTCAGAAGTGGTGACTTCTTGAAAGTTCAAGGGTGGAAAATTTTTTCAAAGGGGTTTAAGAGGGGTCTTCGCATATAGGGAGGTGACCCGTCAAAAAAAATTTTTCACCATTGGTAGTTGAGTAGGGTGCCGTTAGAAAGGTCTCAATGAGATCTTTTCAAAACAAGTCTTAAAATTGCCTTATCTGTACCGAGGGGGACAGGGGAAGGGGAAATGTACGTACTTTTCACGTACCCCACCTCGCGATTGGACACCTTCCACCCGAAAAATCTGAAAAAAATCATGAATGTAGGCCTTTATGAGTATAACAACAGCAAATACGTGAGAAGTCGAAATTCACTCAACTTTTTTAGTAATAGTATGATTTATCGATTTTACGTTTTCTTGAATAAAATCTTAACGGTACCCTCAAATTCAATATAATTCACCACACACATGACGTTGATCTGTCCTGAAATTTTCATAAAGATCGAATGGTATTTATCGAAGCTATAGCGATTTGAATTTCCCTGCATTACTATGGAACAATATGCGCTGCATTACTATGGAAACATATGGCTATGGAACAACTTGCGCTTTTTACCGACTTAGACATTACAGCTTTGCTAGGATTTGCATTAAAATTTCAGGAATGATAGGTAACGTGTATATCTTTGAGAATCGGTTCAGCTAGTGGTATCAGTAATCGTAAAACAAAATAGTGGCTGTTTTAAATGCGAAGATTGAATAATTTTGAGTTATTTTTCCCCAACTTTAACGTTGAAGGTGCATGCTTTGAACACTTGATTCAATTTCATGAATGACTGTAGATGAGTACCTACAATTAATACTCATAGGTGAAACAAGTCGAGGAGGCAGGAGAGAGCTCCTAGCAAAAGGGCTTTATAACTATTCTGGGATTCGAAAAAAATGGCCATGAATCGATGATTACAGTACAGATGAGTGTCCGCTGAAAAAAATTTCATCAAACGTAGCCGATATGAGTATCAAATGAAAGTTCTTTATGGAAGCATTTCAAAACAGTTCTTAAACTGATAGTTTTTGCTTCAATGGGGGCACAGGGGAGGAAATACATGAAAAATGTGTTTCCTCCCACTCGAATGCACACCTGTGATCTAAAAAATCTGAAAAAATTATCAAGGGAGATATTTATGGGTATAACAATGCCTCAGAAGTCAAAACTCGTTCAATTTTGTTAATAATAGTATGATCCTCGAATTTCACATTTTCTCCAATCAAATCGTCTTTGACATGTTTCTTGATTTTATTCGTTGCTGGTTAATGCATTTTGTAAGTTGTGTACAAAACCCTTCTGACATATGAGCGTAGGCCTGTCTACCCAACTTGTTTCTCTTTATTTATTGCTACAGGTATTAAAAACGAAAATAAATTACGAATTTTGCTTTACAAATATTGCTTAATATCTCGTAACTCATGCCCTTTTCAACTAATTTTGTTTCAATATTCAAATCCAGCAGACCTCAAACGTCAGGCGTGCTGGCATTGTACGTTTATTTCATGTAACGTTTTTTTGTGCTCCAAATCTCATATCAACTTAAATTTCATCATCCAATCTTACTGCTCTCATATATACAATATACAAATATATATATATATATATATATATATATATATATATATATATATATATATATATATATATATATATATATATATATATTAAGGGTTGTTCATTAAGGATGTAGCAATTTTATCTATTAATGAAACACAGTAATATTTGCAATACTGAGTTCAAATTTATTGTGGGTGTAGTACAAACACTACATTTTATGATTTTGGTCATATGACGACCACGAGCTTGTTTACAGCGGTCGATTCTGTGGACGATTTCACGTTGGATGTTGTCTTTGAACTCGTCTAAAGTTACTGTCTTATTGGCATAGACCAGTGACTTGATATAGCCCCATAAAAAGAACCCCAATGGCGTTAGATCGCATGAACGAGGCGGCCCTTCACCCGGGCCATTTCTCGAGATAACACGCTCACCAAATTTGCCTTTCAATAAATCGATTGTGAGACGTGCCGTCTGGCTGGTGGCACTGTCTTGCTGAAACCACATATCGTTGATGTCAAGTTCATTCAATTCTGGCCACAAATAACACAAGTAAACACGATTTTTGAGTCTGAGTTCTAGAGTGCTGATTTTGATTAATTACAGGTATGTCTAACTTAACTAGGAAAAAATGCTTTTATCTCATAGCTTTTATCTTGTAGCAACCAGAACGAAATTTCAAATTTTAGTAAAATCTAATTTTTTTTATTCAGTAGAACGCAAAAGCAAGAAAAAGAACTTTAATTTATGTGCTAATCACTTTTATTTACAAAGAACAACTAAGATAAATTTCCAAATACTTAAAAGAAAACAGAAAGAAGCTTTAAAAATGAATGTTTTTTTTGCCTTCTGTGTTTGTAGGAACTTTGTCGTATTAGACTCCAAATGTAGTAACCCATCATGTTTTTATTATATTGTCCTTGATAACGTTATTCAAAGTTCATCACATCTTAATGAAAGTGTCTTCCTTACTCTTCTGAATATGCCCACAAGTTATTTATAAACTCGTCTAAGTGAGTATGTAGCATATGTACTTTAAGGGACATTCTGCAATCCATGAGCTTGAGACTATGAAGCATATTAGAAATGATTTCTTTATTTTTCTTTGCAAAGAAAGCCATGGATCACTGCTTTAAGGCTGAGCTACGCTTGTTTTTCGTGGGCGTTCAGCAACTCTGGGAATTCCTCACTGGCCATTGTCTTCTCAATTTCTGGACAAATGAAAGAACTAGCTTTAACTTTAGTCTCTGAAAATTTAGGGAAAGAAATCGTTAATTATTGAAAAGCTGGAGAGTCTTGACGAAGAGCCTTCACAAATTGCTTCATGAGGCCCAATTTTATATGCAACGGAGGCATCAAAAAATGATTAGCCTTCACAATCCATTCATTCTTGACATTATATTTTGCTATGTTAAACTCGATCGATCCATGACTTCTGCACGTAGTGAAATGCGTTGGCTCTACTATCCCACAAGCATAGATAGTATAGATATTTAGTGCATTCGCCTTGCATTCCAACCAGAAAACCCACCATCTTGATATCCCCTATAACTAGCCAGGCATACTCTTCATGCTTTGAAGTTTGAAGCACCATTTTAACGCTTTCGTAATTTTCTTTGAGCATTACAGAATGAGCCAGTTGTAGAGATGGAAATTTATTTTCATTATTAAGGAGGACTGCTTTTAAACTTTTTGTAGCGCTGTCGATAAAAAGATGCCACTCAGAAGGAATGCAAGGGATCCTGATTGCACCAAATAAACCATTCACATATCACAATAAAAAAGTCCGTCTTCATGACGCTTTCTTTGATCACTTATATTAACATCCATCTTGAGCAAATTTCACTGTTTCAGCCGTGAAACTAATATTTCTGATTTAAGTTTAGGTAGGTTTAAGTCTCTAACTAAGTCATTAAACTCTTCTGAATTAAGAAGATGAGGTTCACCAGACACTGATCCGAGTAAGAACTCGCTGTATCCACAATTACTAGACACTTCTGATTGCGTCAGATGTTCCTTCGGATTTGAACGTGAAGGCCCAGGAAAATGTTCACTGTGGAGTACTGGCGCGGTTGTCCATGGTAGATCTGGGTCCAGAATATTTTTCGCGTTTTTGCCAGCTCAACGCTTATGTGGATTAACTACACAAAAGTAGCAATCATTGATGTGATCAGTGGGCTCCTTTTATTTTCTTGGTACTGCAAACTTTACACTTTTTTTCTCCTCGATACCAGGCTGGAAAAAAAATAAAATACATAATACAGATTCATTACATATCGTTTAATTTTTGCAATTAGTACCCTTGAAAGTTATTATATAATGTCTTACCTTCTATGACTTCGGATGGGAAGATTAAAATAAGCTTTATAAGCTTCAGAGGGTTTTATATTTGATGACAAACTGAATTTTTTAGCCCTTACTTTGATGATTTGCCGCAAACGTAGCAAAAAGAGTTAATGCCTTTTATACACTTTGTGGAAGCCATTTTAGATATTGCACAACACGAATCACGTTGTTACTTGGTAATGCTTTCGCGCACACTGCCAAGACTACTTATCACAGCTGTAACCCCCTCTCTTGCGCGTTAAAACCGTTGCTCCTCAAACTGTCTGTCAAAATCTTTAATTATTATTTATTTAATTGTAAAATGTACAAAAGCAAACTTTATTTGCTATAAATGAAATTTCTGGTTACTTTTAATTGTAGATAATCAGAAAATATTAATTTAATAACAAACACAAAAAAAAATTTTTTTTGTATTGACTTGTGTAATCTACCAACATAACACGACAGCGCTCTTCATTGAAGGTAACATGACGGTCGTGTTCATCCACGAAAAATATGGCCAAAACACATCTCCGGCATGAAAACCGCACCAAACAGTAATTCTTTGTGGATATAACGGCATCTCAAGAAGCACATGTGAATTTGTTGCTAACTAATAATGCATATTTTGCTTATTAACAAAGCCATTGAGCCAGAAATGAGCTTCATCCCTGAAGATGATTATTCGATGAAATTTTTCATTTTCTTCAAGCTTTGCCAGAGTCCAATTGGAGAAGTTTCGGCGTTTTGAATGGTCATATGGTTTTAGTTCTTGGGTCAATTTGATCTTGTAGCCATGTATGTAGGCCAAGAACTTTTCGCAAAATACGCCACAGTGTCGTTTGAGCGATGCACAATGCTCAATGACGTGGAATCGACTGTTTTGGCTCATTTTGAATCGATGCACTTACGGCTGCGATATTTCCTTCGTTTCGGCGGTACGACATCCTTTTGGCATCGCAGTATCTAATAGTGAAAATTTGGACTCAAACTTATTCACTATAGCATGCAAGTCACCATGGAGAAATCACGTTTTGATATCAAACTGCTGCATTTCGCAGTCGTTGACTGTTGCTAAGGATAACAGAAGACATATCGAATCATACCTGACTACCAGTGAGAAGGTCTCTGTGTAGTCGATGCCTTTTTTCTGTATGAAGCCCTTAGTACACAACCTTGCATGATAGCGTTCAACTAAACCATCGGTACACTTTTTGATTTATAAGACCCACTTGCAATCAATAGAGCATCGATTTTCTGGTAATGGCAGTATAGTCCAGGCATTGTTACCGTTGAGTGACTATTTCTTCTTCCATCGCTTGCAGCCATTGTTTTGCATCTTTTCTGGCCATTGCTTTATCTAGAGTTTATGGTTCCTTGTTGATTATTGCTGAGCACGCTATATGAACATCTTCATCAACATATCCAGTACACCGTGATGGTCGATGGTGGTATTTCTATTTCGTAACTGTCGCTCATCTACTGCTGGATTTATTTCTTCGTATGCAAGCATTTCAACGTCATCATTTTGCTGCTGCCTTGGTTCTAACACTTCATCCATGAAATAAATTGCAAATGTGTCCCTAACATCATTGTTGTGAACCTCACTACACTGTGTTTCTTCATTGAAATTTACATCACGTATTATTACCATTTTTCCAGTATTTACATCAACGAAACGATAGTTGACACTGTCGTTTTCATAACCAACTAACAGCATTTTCTATGCCTTGGTATGAAATTTTGGCTTGAATTGTTTTGGGACGTGAATATAACCTTTACTGCCAAATTTACGCATGTGCTTCGAAAACAGTTTTCCCACTCCATAGCTCGTATAGTATCTTTTTATCAAGACTGCGGGGCTTGCGATTTAAAATTTATACACTAGTCTAGTATTGACTGCTTCTGCCCACAGTTCTGGTTGAAGATTTGTTGCAATCAACATAGTTCTGGCACTTTCCACGATGGACCGGTTTTCTCTTTTAATTCTATCGTTTTGCTCCGCTGTGTAAGGAGCAGTAAACTCATGAATTATACCACTGTCTTTGAACAACCGCTGGAACTATTCATTTCGAAATTCAAGTCCGTTATCACTCCGAACACGTTTAGTTTTCTTTGACGTTTGAGTTTCTACTAAATTTTTATACTCAACAAACTTCACGTATGCATCACTTTTATGTTTAATAAGGTATCCTGACCGATATGAAGTACAACCGTCCTTGAACAATGAAAAGTAGTTCGCACCACTGACTGATGAATGTGTCATCACACAAATCGATGTGTACAAATTCACCTGGTTTCGCTGCTCTTTCTTGTAAGTTCATTTAAAATGGTCGTCGGTGGAGTTTTCCAAACTGACACATTTTACAGAATAATCCATCAAGATTATTTATCTTCAGCCCTGAAATGAGCCCACTATCGGCCATTTCTTTCAGTGTATGGAAGCTTATATGACCTATTCTCTCATACCAAAATTCAGCTGAGTCTCCCACTGTCACGTTAGCCACCTCCTGGTTTATTTCACGTTTAAATATCATGTTGTAACACTGATTTCCCGTTCTGACACCAACAGCCATCACTTATGAACCGTGAATTTCTAATTTGTCATCATCAAAAAAAACTTTAACATTTTTACTAGTTAATGCACCAATAGACATCAAGTTTTTCTTTCAATCCGGAACAAACAGTACATTTTCGAGAGTTCTTGGTTCCCATTTTCAGTTCGCTAATGCTTGAACGCGAACTGAACCACACACCTCAACTTTCAACCGCGAATTGTCATCGATTTGCACAAAACTGTCACCCGCATTTTTGTTAAATACTGTAAAACATTCACGTTGATGAGACATATGTTTAGAAGCACCGCTATCTGCTAAACACTCATCGTCACTGTTTGTTTGAGAGATGTGATTTCAATGCACATTGCTGCTGCATATCTCTCATCAATGCCTTGTTTTTGTTTTGCTAACCACGCTCTACATTCTGATTTATAGTGCCCTTTCTTCTTGCAGTAAAAACACTCAATATGTCATTTGTTACGCGATTCACTGTTCTTATTGCTCTTCTTTAATATTGCCGACGCTGATGCTCTTTGTTTACCTTTGATATTCACAGCTGCAAACGCTGCTGCCATATCTTCAGATTTTGTTAGCCTTTGTTCTTCTTTCAACAAAATTGCTGGTAAATTATCAAATACTTAAAACCAATGATTTCCGTTTTTTGGGGTGAATTTATTTGTTATTTTGTTCCGTTTTTTGGGTGAATTTATTTGTTATTTTGTCAGACGTGCGTTTCGATAGCTACTTACTATCTTCCTCAGTGTACAACATCGTTTTGTATCCTATTCTACATATACAAGTTATTTATATCTACAGCTTTTTTCTACCTTGTATAACTTAAGTCTAATTGCTTATTCTATGTAGCACATCGTCCTTTTTTAATTGCTATTCTTTGATTATACTAAACAATGGTGAATAGTTATTACCTAAGTCGACATTCATTCTTTTTTCTACCTCTACTCTACTTATGAATAAACTTTCGTAAGGGTCTAATTTCCATTGATTACCTACCTCTTTTACTACTCTTATGTTGTCCGCTGTTATGTCGTGTCGATTTTCAATGATATGCCGCGCTACCGTGGACTTAACATCTGTGCTCTTCTTTTTCCCTTGTTTCACGCTGTCAGTTTCTCTGATGTGTTCCTGCCATCTTACTCCTACCAGCCGTTTCGTTTGCCCTATGTAAACTTCGTCGCATTCGGGACATTCTATTTTGTAAATGCCATTCTTTTCCCACTTGGTTTTTGGGTCTTTCGGGCCTCCTAAGATGTTTTTCGTTTGCATCATTCTGCTCGTAGCTACGATTTCGACACCTTGTTTCTTCATTGTGCATTTTAGCTTGTTGAACGCTGTTGAATAGGTGACTGCCGTTCTAGTTGTTTTTGTCTCGCTGCCTATTGGCACTAATTTTGACATATTCGCTCTGCTCTCCTTGTTTTTCAGCTTTTTTATCATTTTTGTAATGATATCTTTTCGATATCCGTTTATTTCTGCTGTCGATTCGATGTATTTGAGTTCCTTGTTGTAGCGTTCTTCCGTTAGTGGCATTGTTATTATCTTATTGACCATTTGGTAATATGCTGCATGCTTTTGTTGTATCGCGTGGTTTGATGATTCTGGTATCGTCCTTTGTGTTGCCGTTGGTTTCCTATATATGTCAAATTCGAGTTCGTTGCCTTGCCTGATTATCATGACATCTAAAAACGGGATTCTTCCGTTCACTTCCGTTTCCATACTGAATTGTATGTTTTTGTTGATACTATTGATTCCACACAGAGTTTCTTCAATGTCATCCTTATTCACGATTGCGATGATATCGTCGACATATCTGTACCAGACTCTTGGCATTATTCTTAGCTCCTCGATTTGCTTCTCAAACGCTGTCATAAATACTTCCGCTATTACTGGTGAAAATGGATTTCCCATAGCTGTTCCTCGTACCGTTTTGTAGAATTTCCTTCTGAAAGTAAAATAATTTTCAGACATACATACCTCTGTCTGGTACAGATATGTCGACGATATCATCGCAATCGTGAATAAGAATTTCATTGAAGAAACTCTGTGCGGAATCAATAGTATCAACAAAAACATACAATTCAGTATGGAAACGGAAGTGAACGGAAGAATCCCGTTTTTAGATGTCATGATAATCAGGCAAGGCAACGAACTCGAATTTGACATATATAGGAAACCAACGGCAACACAAAGGACGATACCAGAATCATCAAACCACGCGATACAACAAAAGCATGCAGCATATTACCAAATGGTCAATAAGCTAATAACAATGCCACTAACGGAAGAACGCTACAACAAGGAACTCAAATACATCGAATCGACAGCAGAAATAAACGGATATCGAAAAGATATCATTACAAAAATGATAAAAAAGCTGAAAAACAAGGAGAGCAGAGCGAATATGTCAAAATTAGTGCCAATAGGCAGCGAGACAAAAACAACTAGAACGGCAGTCACCTATTCAACAGCGTTCAACAAGCTAAAATGCACAATGAAGAAACAAGGTGTCGAAATCGTAGCTACGAGCAGAATGATGCAAACGAAAAACATCTTAGGAGGCCCGAAAGACCCAAAAACCAAGTGGGAAAAGAATGGCATTTACAAAATAGAATGTCCCGAATGCGACGAAGTTTACATAGGGCAAACGAAACGGCTGGTAGGAGTAAGATGGCAGGAACACATCAGAGAAACTGACAGCGTGAAACAAGGGAAAAAGAAGAGCACAGATGTTAAGTCCACGGTAGCGCGGCATATCATTGAAAATCGACACGACATAACAGCGGACAACATAAGAGTGGTAAAAGAGGTAGGTAATCAATGGAAATTAGACCCTTACGAAAGTTTATTCATAAGTAGAGTAGAGGTAGAAAAAAGAATGAATGTCGACTTAGGTAATAACTATTCACCATTGTTTAGTATAATTAAAGAACAGCAATTAAAAAAGGACGATGTGCTGCATAGAATAAGCAATTAGACTTAAGTTATAAAAGGTAGAAAAAAGCTGTAGATATAAATAACTTGTATATGTAGGATAGGATACAAAACGATGTTGTACACTGAGGAAGATAGTAAGTAGCTATCGAAACGCGCGTCTGACTAAATAAAAGATAAATTCACCCAAAAACGGAAATCATTGGTTTTAAGTATTAAACAAGTTGGGTAAACAGACCTACGCTCATGTCAGAAGGGTTTTGTATCCAATTTACAAAATGCAGTCACCAGATCGAATCAAATCAAGATACATGTCAAAGACGACTTTATTGGAAAAAATATGAAATACGAAGATCATACTATTATTAACAAAGTTGAACAAATTTCGACTTCTGAGGTTTTTGTTATGGTTATACTCATAAATATCTCCCTTGATAATTATTTCTGATGTCCATCCACGACGGAGGAAACACATTTTTCATGTATTTCCCCCTGTGCCCCCACTGAAGCAAAAACCGACAGTTTAACAACTGTTTTGAAAAGCTCCCATGAAAACTTTTATTTCATACTCATATCGGCTACGATTGATGAATTTTTTTCAGGGGCCACTCTCCTGTACAGTTATCATCGATTCATGGCCAATTTTGTCGAATCCTAGAATGGTTACAAAACCCTTTTGCTAGGAGCTCTCTCCCACCTCCTTGACTTGTTTCACTTATGAGCATTAATTGTAGGTACTCATCTTCAGTCATTCATTAAATTGAATCAAGTGTTCAAAGCATGCACCTTAAATGTTGAAGTTGGGAAAAAATAAATTATCCAATATTCGCAATTAAAACAGCCACTTCCTTGTTTTACGATTACTGATACCACTAGCTGAACCGATTCTCAAAGATCTACATGACACTTATCATTCCTGAAATTTTAATGCAAATCCTAGCAAAACTGTAGTGTCTGAGTCGGTAAAAAGCGCATGCTGTTCCATAGCCATAGTAATAAATGCAGCGCATATTGTTCCATAGTAATACAGGAACATTCAAACCGCTATAACTTCGCTAAGTATGATTCAATCTTTATGAAACTTTCAGGATAGATCAATCTTATAAATAGTCATCTGTGTACTAAATTTCATAGAATTTAAGGGCACCGTTAAGATTTAATTCAAGAAAACATAAAATCGATAAATCATACTATTACTAACAAAATTGAGTGAATTGCGACTTCTAACGTATTTGTTGTTGTTGTACTCACCAAGGCCTACATTCCTGCTTTTTTCTGATTTTTCGGATCACAGGTGTCCAATCGCGAGAGGGGGGGACACAAAATTTTCGTGTATTTCCCCTCCCTGTGCGGCCCCCGAAGCAAACTTTGCCAAACTAAGACCTGTTTTGAAAAGTTCTTATCAAGACCTTTCATTTGATACCCATATTGGCTACTTTCAATGCAATTTTTTTTTCCGGGGGTCACTCCCCTATATGGGGAGACCCCCCTTAAATACCTTATAAAATTTTTTTGTAATTGAACTTTGAAGAGAACACCACTTTACACCTACATACAAAATTCGATGTTTCTAGCTTAAGTAGTTTCCGAGAAAAAGTGGTGTGACACACGGACGGACGGACGGCCAGACAGACGGACAGATAGGACGCGATTTTAGAAGGATTTTGTAAAATTATTTTACAAAACCCTAAAAAGAGGTGAAAACGATCCGGAATATCGAATGAAAGAGATTGGTTATATTATCAAATGTTTGTTTTGATTCACCGTATGAGTCCCAAGCTGTCACAAATGCATTGCGTTTATATGGCTACCGTTCTAGTAATTTATAACTGAATAAAGTGTCCAAATTAAACATATTATTTTCAACAGAAGCCATCTGTGTTTCTAATTGCTAATCATTCCGGCATGTTCTTGATCCTTCCAATGACGATTCATTGTTTTCCATGTGATTTGCAAATTGTTAATGATTTAATTATTCATAACGGAACACGGCATAGAAACAGTGACTCCCGAGTTTATCTGAACGTGCAACAGTGTAATATATCATTCAATTTTAATTTCAGATTGTGATGAATATAGTAAATTGGCTCAGAGTCGAAACACATTTCTACGTCTTACTGCGACGCCCACTCGTCTGGAAATAAAATCCGAACCACAATGCCATCTACCAATTCCCCTCATTGTTGGAGGGGAGAGTGCCGCTCCCGGAGAATTTCCTCATATGGTAAGAAAATTGGTCAGGCAGTAGAGCAAAAGGAGCTAAACCTGCGAATTTGTTTTGTATTTAGGCTGCCATTGGTTGGACGAGAAGTGACAACAGCATCAAATGGTCTTGCGGAGGCTCATTAATTAGTGAAAAGTTTGTTTTAACTGCAGCACATTGTGCTAAACTTGCAGGGTAAGTTTCATATGTTCTGACGGTTTTATTTTAAAGTAATTTTTCGGAGGCGTTAAGTTTGAAACAAATCGAAAAAAGGGAGATGATATTTGTATTAAAATTGTGTTCTAGCAAACCTGTTCATTGCATCAGTTCATATCAAACGAGCTTTTTTCGGGCACTAAGATCAACTTAAAAGAGAAAAATAAACGCATTCAGGAAGGTCTCATAAAAATCAAATAATTTGAATCACACAATTTGTTTTCTAAATTTTCCTCATTGTACGCAAGATTCAAATATTTGGCTTACCAAATGCTTTGTATAAAATTAAAGTAATTTACAACAACTCTATTCCATAATTGTTGAAAGCATGTTCCTCTCCCGGTAAACAGGGTTCAAAAGAATCGTGTATAAACAGGCAACTTTCTGCTTATAATTTTAAATTCTTGACTACGTGTATATTGGACTGAAGTTACGATATCAAAAGTTGGTTTTTCATTCAACACTTTCAACTGTAGAATTATCAATATCTTCATTTTAATTTCTTTTTTTTTTTATTTCAGAAGCCCACCAGACATTGTTCGCCTTGGAGCTCATGACGTGAACGCTATAAATTCCAAAAACTCTCAAATCCAGGACATTCGCATTAAAAAAATTCTCACGTATCCTAAATATGACGTGAATTTTTACTATCATGATATTGCACTAATTCAATTGGTACGTAATGTGAAATTCAATCTATTCACAAGACCAGCTTGCCTTTGGCGATCCCCCAATTTGAATATTGAAAAAGTAACGGCTACTGGATGGGGTCGTCTAGGATTTCATGGAAAGAAAGCTGATAATCTTCAAAAGGTTGAATTGGATTTGATCGATCGTGAGACATGCAACAACTCCTTTCCACCACAACAAGAACTTGATTCTGGAATAATTAACAGTCAAATTTGTGCTGGATTTATGAAAGGAGGAAAGGACGCGTGCCAGGGTGACTCTGGAGGGCCTTTACAAATATCTTTGCCTGGCAATAGGTGTACTCATTATATTGTTGGTATAACTTCCTTTGGGAAATTTTGTGCAGCTCCTAATATGCCTGGAGTTTATACAAACGTTTATTCATATTTAGATTGGATTGAAGATAATGTTTTTAGAATTCTTGTTTAACAAATTGAGTTTGCGGATCAAATGCTCATGATTGGTTGGTGCTGCGGTAGTTATTTTTAGTTTTTTGGCTGACATAAAATTATATTCAATAAGTAGTCATTATAATAATGATCAAAGAATTACCGATGAGTGAAAAAGTCCGTTTGGCATATGAAAATATATTTTTATATTAAGAATAAACGCATATCAAATTGAAAATATGAAATTAAATTGTCCTTTTAGGTGCCTTTATTTACAATGGCATATTTTACTGCATATGACTGGTGAATCCAATTAGAATACATTATTAAAATTTATGATTTGTTCCGAAACTTGTAGTATTGTGAAAATAACTTATTAAAGCATGTAGCTTCTCCTACTACAATTAAAAAAATTTATTTTGCATATGCGAATTTCGGGGGCAACTTACTCCCTTACTCAGTAAAATGGCTGTTATTTCCTTGATAATTTTTAAATCTTATAAATACCCCATGGGTTTAAGGTATAAATAAAAATGAACTTTTTACTGTATACATCAATAAAAGGTAATGAGCGAGGGTTAGGTGGATATATTTTTTTTCTGATATGACTTTAATTATTTTTGAGGCACAGTTTCCTTGATCGGTATTTGAAAGTTTTTCGGAATTTTGTCTGATTATGAAGAGCCTATCCCAAGCATTCAATGTATAGGGTCGATTGGCGTACTTAACAAGCCTTAAATTACCTTTGTCGATAGTATGGCCTTTCTCATATGTATCGCCACCGCGATACTTCGTTCATGTCCTCATTCATGTCCTCATGTAAACGCGTTTTGTTTGCCCGATTTAACACTCTTTGCAATCATTGCAACTAATCTTGCAGATCCCGCTGATTTTCGCCATTTTGAGGGGATCTTTCTCGCCACATTGTCGATTTTTAAGGGTGCTGCTTCTGGTGGATGCTACAACGCGGATATCAAAATGCCTAAGGCGATATTTAATTTTATAAAAGAATCACTCATGAGAATGCTTTTCCATTTTTTGTTCTCTAAACTGTTATGCGTAAAGAAAGTATTATATTAGTTCAGTCGATCTATCATAATCGGGTTGTATCCATTTTTAATGCCGAGGTGAGCGAAATATGATTTCTCTTTATCGGAGCTATTAGATGTTAGTGGATAAGTAACGAGGCGATGTACCATGGAATTGTATGCAGCCAATTTTTGCGTGATCGGATGTACTGATTAGATTTATGATAGATTTCGAGCTGACCACAATTATTGATAACAAGCAGGTCTTGAAACATTAATATTCCATGATTTTCCCGTTCCATGATGAATTCTGTCGTAGGATGTACCTTGTTCCTTGCATTGAGAACATCGTGTATTTGGTCTTTCTACACTATGGCGAAAATGTCATCAACATATCTTAACAAGACTTCCGGCATTATTCCTCTTAGCTCGATCACTGATTCGATATATTCCATAAACAGTTCCGCTATTAATGGTGATACAGGATTTCCATCGCAACTCCTGCTGTCGTTTTATAAAGCTTTTCGTGAAATGTAAAGTAGTTCTCACTCATACAGTGAAATTTCTGGAGCCAAAATTCTAGTTAGTAGATCGCATGTTTAATTGGAGTGTTCGGGTACGAATTTTTCACGTCAAAAGAAACTAAGGCTTCGTTGTTTTTAATTACTCCAATGTTCTGCAGTTTATTGATTAGGTGGATGGAATTTTTAACTAAAAATTTACTATTCAAATCACCTAAACCTTTGCATTTGTCCTCGCAGTCGTCGCTTTGGACCTTTGACGGAAGCGCAAATGTCAAAGTCAAAAGTGCTTTATTTAATACCAATCGTTATAAATTTTTAAAAGAACATAAAGCAAATTCCAAACAATAAAACTATAAGAAACGTACGGAAAGAGTTTCTAGACGCTTGATTCATGATGAAATTTAACCAAAACAATAACAAATGTGGACATGTGTCCATAGTGGCACGAGCCAATGCTTTTGATTTTAGTTCCGCCGAGTGTTATTTGAGCTGGGAATCCCCTTCGTGGTGACGTATGTGGTGAATGAATGTTTGGATGGTTTAGTGGTCGCTCAAAATGCTTAAATGGACAAATGAAGGCTTTTTAAAATGTTATCGATATTATTTTTATGGCGTACTCATCTCAATCAGACTTGGGGTGATATTTAGTGGAAGACACTTACAGAGGAACCTTTAGTTAATGCTTTGGCATTTAACTACATGGTAGCTGGAAAAGTTCCTTCTGTTCAGCGTGTCTTTGAGGGCGTAACATGGCCCGAATGGCTCTCTAAATTTATACGTTATCAGTTAAACACATTTAATGAAAAAAATACACTAGCAAATTTAAATTAATTAAGATTATTACATATTTTTTGATTCAATTGGAAAAAAGGAGAAAAAACCAACCAGCATTATTCAAAAATTACTTATATTTCTAACACAACAATGAACTTATATCCTATACCTAATATGTCCCACCCTAATTCTAAATAAGTTCAATCAAAAAAAACAAAACAAACATTACCTTATTTAGAAACCTATACCTAATTTATAATACAAATAAGCAGCAACACTAGATGTAGCAATAATGAGATGAATCGAAAAAACTAAGTAACGAGAAAAAGCACAAAAATAGAAAATAAACACGAATAATTTAGACATTGTCATTCAGCCACCAATACCTGTTGCTCCATCTCAGCTCGACCAGCCTCAACGAATCTAGAAAATGAGTATCTCCATTAGAATTGTTGGTCTCGTGAACTCAGATTCGGAGGATATTTTATCTTCTTATCGGTGGCCCGTTTATATATGTGATATATGATTGGGACGCCGTCAGAATCAAAAACATATCGATTCATGTCCAAATACACGAATGCTTCTGGAGGAATGAAGCCAGTAGTGAGGCAAGTCACAATATACCCGTCTGTAGGGTGAAACGGCTGTGAAATTTAAGGGATATGATTTCGAAGAAGTTTCAATATGAAGATATCGACTCTTGTCACTTGAGCGGTTTGATAATTTTTTCTATTCGATATATAGTGCTTCCAACCCATCTCAGGCTTTCTGTACAAACCAGTACATGCACGAAGACATTCCCTTTCGAAAACTCTTAATCTTTCCATTGTACTAGCACTCTGATTGTACCAGATCTGGCATCCGTATGTCAAAACTGGCCTAACCAGCGTCTTGTAACAAATAACTTTGACTTTTTGATCAATGTATCTGGAATGAAAGAGTCGCCGAAGAGCCATGACTACTTTTAATGCTTTACTGAGCATGATTTTCACATGTTCAGTATAGTACAGATACTGATCGAGATGAACACCGAGGTATCGAACACAGGATTTATGTGGAACCCGTTCTGAACTACCCTCACCAGCCATAATGTGGAAATCCTTCCAATTACGTTTCAGGTCTTGACTGGCCCCCTGCAGCATTGTCCGAAACAAAATAGTTTCGCACTTCTGCGCATTGATTTTCATTCGCCAATTGTCGGTGTAGAGCTGCACATCATTAAACATTTTTTGAAGGTTGTTCTGAACTATTGTAGCTTCTCGGTCTGCTGTATAGATGATCAGATCATCAGCAAACGCTACCAATGATCGCGTTGGCGAGACATTAAAATCAAAGCTGTTCAATAGCTTGCGAATGAATATTGAGAAAAGCAGGGGCGCAGTAACTGTTCCCTGCTGTAGACCATTCAACCCCTTGAATTCGCGCATTGTTGTCAGATTTCCATCAGTTACAACAGATGATTTCCCGTATAACATATTACACATCATGGCGACAAGGTTTCGTGGGAACTTATCCTGAAGAAGTTTGAAAACTAGTCCATCTAACCACACCGTCTCGAAGGCTTTCTCCATATCAATGAGACATGCTCCAACACATTCTTTGCTGTTTAGTTTCCAACAGATGTCTGAGGTTACTTTCGTTATTGCATGTATTGTTGAATGCCTGACACGAAAACCAAATTGGCAATTCGGCATCAACTCATATTTGTTAATGTGGGCGTTTAATGCTCTGTTGAGTATCACTTCAAACACCTAGCTGATGTTAGGCAGCAAGCCGATTGGGCGATAGGTTTTCGGGCATGAAGATACTTTTCCTTTCTGCAAGATCGGAAATACCTTAGCCTTTTTCCACTCATTTGGGAAATATGAATTGTTCAACATGTTGTTGAACAATATGCAATAATTCCTAATAGCAACCTCAGGCAAATGTCGGAGAACTATATTTGGAATACCATCAGTACCACATGATTTTTTGTTGTTTATTCTGCGAAATATGAAACACAAGTCTTCATAGCTGACAAAATAATCAATTAGATTCAAGGTCGGTATGAGGTCAGATGTTAATGTTTCATGGAAATGAAGAATTGATTGGCCGTTCAGGCTTGATTTTAAGTCGGAAACTTATGCTTCAACGACCTCCGAAAATATTTCATTCCTTCTCTCTGGGTATGGCAGTTGAACCAATTCAAAATGAGTTCCAATCAGGGCAAGTTTCTGCAATCCATCATATATAATCCTGTTTCCATTTCTATCCGGAGTCGTACTATCGATTTCGATACCAGCCCTATCGAGAAGATTTATCTCATCACTAGCGACTTCAAGATTCGATACCTTCACTCGAGACTTCTTGCGGAATAAGCTATTCACTTTCGCGAAAATGCCATCTGGGTCCTGTGGGCTAATACCCCTCAATTTTCCCGCCCATTGATTGCTGACCTCACTCCTGAAGTATGAACGGATTAAGTTCCGGACATTCTTCGGGTGTAATTTCAACAAAGCCAACGAGGGATGGTTGTAGTCCAAAAATCGTCGATTAATATTGTTGACGCGTGTGAGAAGAAGGCTTTTCAATCTTTTCAACCTTCCGATGGTTGGTGTTTCATATCCTTCCATATTGTTCCGATATTTAATCTTGGGAACAACTTTCTCAATCGTTTCCAACGTCAGCTTCTCTAACTTCGACAAATAGAGATCTATTTCATCGTCAGTTAGATTTCTGTTATTAGGAACCATTGAGCAAGCGTTGCCATCATCAGAAGGAGGACATTGCTTCTGGTACTCCCGATTAAACTCCTTTTGAAACTTTCCCCAGTCTGTTTTTTTGAAATTCAGCCGTATTCTCTTTTTGGAAAAATTTCATTGCAAACAGGTGCTAATTTGAGTCCTGTTTGGACCGATTCCTGTGGAAATTGGGTCTTCTATCGTAAATTGGACCTCAATTAGGCTCCTTTCAGATCTTCATAAGGTCTTATTCGTCATAAATTGAGCCTTGTTTAAGTTCAATTCAAACCAGTTTTACAAAAATTCTGCAATAGGCTCTTTTTGGGCCTTTCTTGTATAATTGTACAACCTCCACAATTCATCATAATTTGAGCATTGATTGAGCCATATTTTTCATAAATGAATTTTGTTTGAGGTATATACCGATAATGGCTCAGCTATTACAGAAAGTTTAAACGGCTTTATATGTATTTCATCATATTGGATGCTTCTGAAATTGTCTTTAAGAAGACTTGAGTTGTTTTCTTTGAAATAGAACAGATATGAAAGAGATGACTACTTTTGGAAATGAAGGCTCATCGAGGTTGTAAAATCAATGGTGGTACAATATAGCTGCTGCAAAAATCTTTTGCCAATATTTTCGATCATATATCAAACTAAGTAAAATAAAAACAGTTTTTTTTTCATTCATTTCATTAAATAAAAAAGTTTTTTTTATTCATTTCATTAAAAAGTAAATAAGAACATAAAAATTTCTTGGTTATCAAAATTCTTAAAATAATCCTTGTCATAAGGCAGTCTGGGTTTTTTTATAATGGTTATCACAAGATTTCAAATGCAGTATATGATGCAACGTATTGCTTCCTGCGGTTGATTTTCAAAGCGCAGTCTCTACTCTAAAGTAGTACTGCTTACTACACCCTCAACATATATAAATATTTGTATATCACCGAGTTATACAATAACCGGAATTTGGTAAACATCTTAAAACACTAAGATTTAATCTCTTTTTATTCAGATTGGCCAAACTATGTTCTCTATCCAGTCAATGAAAAATGCAATCCTGGTGTACACACTTGGGTACATGCTCCCACAGGAGATACCATAGGATGTAATTCCAACTAGATAATAGTAGACCTTACCATGTTTTGGTACATTCATTTGAAGTGGTCCACCTGAGTCACCCTGCAGAGATGAAGTAAATGAATTAAATTTTTTTATTTATAAATCCAGTGGAAAATATTCTATACCTGGCAAGTATCTGTTCTTCCGCTAGGATCTATAGCACATATTTGACTTTCCTCGATAACACCAAGTTGTGCTGCTGGAATTGTGGGTAGCCTTCTATTGCATTCTGCATTGTCCATAACATTTAACCTCAATTCCGTTAGAGTTTTCGTCTGAATGCCGCCAAATTCTGTGGCACCATATCCCATCGCAACTAAATTCTCATGAGGAATATCATAACGGCTCCAAAGACATGCAGGACGAACGAATTCTGTGAATCTTAATTAAAAAATTTTAAAATTATTTTTAAGAATATGGTCAAGTGCATTCCTTACCTCGCCCTTGTTGATAATTCTACCAAACCAATATCGAAGTAGTAAATGGCTGATTCATACATAGGATGCATGTAAGTCCATTTTACTCCAAAAGTTTGTGGTGTTACTGTTGTCTCGTTTTCAAGTAGATTTAAGTCACCTATTTGAACGAGATCAGGCATTTTCCTATGTTGGGAAACTAATCAGTAATATGGGAATAAAATATTGGACTTGAATGAATGAATTACCCATCAACAGAAGCACAATGAGCAGCGGTCAAGACAAAAACTTCGCTAATTAAATTTCCACCACATTTCCAATCAATTTTTTCCGGTGATAAGGTCCAACCAAGAGCACTCTGAAATTATAAAAACAATTTTAATGCTTAATTTTGTAATCATATAGCTTTCGGGGTTAATGTTCAGAAAACCTTATTCAAGTCAGTTTTGTCTGTCCGTCCGTTGGTGAGTCACGTTGCTTTTGCTGCAAAACTATGGTAGCTATTGACTGGGTTGAAAAACTATTCTGGAAATGGCATAAATACTGAAGTGAAGTCAAACAGTGATCTCAAATTATTTAAAGGATCTCGTTAAAAACAACAAGAAGCACGCAGGAAGTCGACCGCCAGCATTTACTGAACGGGAAGAGCGGGCAATTCTGTGAGTTGCTTCAAGTTTAATGGCTATAGCATGGGAGATCAGCGCATAGGCAGGTATACACACAAATTTACGAAATGTTCAACGTATTTTGCAGCATGCTGAGCACCTACAGTGGAAAAAATGAAATGTAAGCCACCACTGATGCAAGCTTATAAAGACGCTCGATTACAATTTGCACTAGAGCACATTTGCTGGGGGGAAAAATGATGGAGTCCTTTTTCTGACGAAAAGCAATTCAATTTAGATAGCCCTGATGGTTCTTCTTATTTTTAGCACTACAGCCTCTCTAGGGCCCTTGCTTAGAGAGTGTTAAAGTATATCATTTCCATGACCGTATTGATTTTTTCGGAAGTTGGTTTGGTCAGTACCATGTTCCCGTGTGTCTGCTCAGCTGTGATATGATCTGATTAAATCTGTACATATCACCACTGACTGAAGGCTTGTTGTCTGTCCAAAAAGTCCCCTGAACTAAATCACGTTGTTCACCAACGATTTTTGAACCTGGGACCTTCGGCTTATGCGTCTCATGCTCTAACCACTAGACCACACTGACTACTGATGGTTATCGGTATTATTTCTATGACATGCAGGAGCAGCCTCTAATTTTGAGCAAACGTCAAAAAGGCAGTGGTAGAGTCATAATATGGGCAGGAATTAGATTTAACAGCAAGACAGATGTCGTGTTCGCAGTCGGCAATAGTTATATTCCACTAATCCCCAAGCAGCTAACGAGTTATGCTGCAAACATTTCTTGTAGAAATTACATTTTTCAACAAGATAATGCGCCAGTTCACAACACCCATATCGTGCGCCGGTATTTTAGAAAGCAAAATCTGAACGTTCTTTTGTGGCCAGCACATTTTCCGGACTTAAAATAATCGAAAACGGGTGAAGGAAATTAGCAGCTTTAGCTTATTGTCATAGATCGCACTTTACAGAGTAGACGAGCTGAAAAGTGCTATAATGGAAGTAATGGCGCAAATTGACCAAAATTACTCGTATATAAGAAATTTAGATTCTTCTTTATCGAATATAATGTGCGAGCCGCTGATGAATAAAGGCGGGTAAACTAAATATTAAGTTGCAGCCCTAGGTTGTTATGCGAAAATATCTTATGATACGCATGGGGTATTTATAGTTTTGTCGTGTCCGAATTTCTCGGTTTATATTTGTGTTTAGATTCTTGCTATATTCTATATTATAAGTCTTTTAATGTACAAACTATTCAATCTAATAAAGGAAATGAATCATTATTGTATGGGGAGATTTTTCATTTTTATCCACGTGGCCTAAAGTTTTGTCGCGAACCTTATCAGTAGTGACTAGTGATTTCTTCTTAAAAGCTTAGTTATCAAAAAGACTTTCTTCTTCTTAAAAGGTAAGGTATGAAAAAGACTTTCAAAGGTTTTCATATAGGGTTTTTACGAAAGGTAGTCATGTGGGAGTATCAAATGAAAGGTCATCATGAGAACTTTTCAAAAGAGGTTTTAAGACGGTAGTGTTTGCATCGAGGGGTGCGGGGTGGAGAAAACACATAACAAATTATTTTGAACCCCCTCTCCCTTCGTGAAAGGATATCCTAGATTTTACTAAGTAACACAGAGGAACATGGAGGTTTTTTATAAAAACAATGAATACCTTATAACATAAGTTGAAAATCACTTAAGATGATGAACAATAATATGATTTGTGAATTTTGCACTTTGTTTAATAAAATTGTGTGGGTATCCACAAAATAATGGCAATAACAGAAAAAAATGACTTTCCATCGAATCAGGCACTACAGTTTTGATGGGTTCTTCTCAAAATTTTCAGATAATATTAACAACATAAACTCTTTGCAATTCTAATCTGTCAATGGTATCAGGCACACAGCAGCAAGACGGCGGCTACTTAATGTGGAGAAACTGTGTTTTTCATCGGGGTATTTAGTTTACATATTACTGATTTATTATTGGCCCTTCATATCATACGTTGAGTTTGACATCCTTCTAACAGGAGGGTACTTCCATCCACACAACTTATCATAGTGCAAGCGATGAAGTAATTAGAAACAAGTTGTAGTAGCAGGAGAGTGAGAGGGGTTTTTTTTAACCAATTAGTAACTCAAACAACATCTGCTAAACATCAAAACTTGGCTAATAAACAGATTCCATAAACCACCCTTAAACAAATTTTTTTTTGTAGTGTAACTTTCAAGAAATCACCACTTTACACCTACTTATGAATTTTTATGTTTCTAGCTTATGTGGTTGGCAAGAAAAATTGCTGTGATACACGGACGGATGGGCAGAGGGGTTGCGATTTTAGTAGGGTTTTGTAAAATTATTTTACTGAGCACTTAAAAGAAATCAAGTGGTAAAGGGTGTGTTTTTACGAGGCGGAGGATGACATCTGATGCCAAGATTTTCGGTTGTTTTAAGGTTAATTCTAGACTCACGCCGCAGCAACGTTTGGGAATTGTTCAAATTTATTTTGAAAAAAAGGTTCAATTTAATTTACAGACTTTGTTCAGTGATGAACCACACTTTTGGTTAAATGGCTAAGTCGACAAGCAGAACTGCCACATTTGGAGCGATAATAATTCACAAGCAGCTGTCGAAAATACATGACATGGTGCGTATTTTGGGTTGATGGGATAATTGTTCCATATGTCTTCAAAAATAAAGATGAGGTGAGAGGTACAGAGACATGATTACAAACTTTTAGGTACCTCAATTGGAAGGCGTTAATGTTGTTGACATGTGGTTTCATCAGGACGACGCCACATGCTACACAGCGCGCGATACAATTAATTTACTGAAAGACAAACTTGACGAACGTTAATTTCAGGAAACGGTCCTGTTAACTACCCACCGTGTTCGTTCAATTTGACACCGTCAAATTAATTTCTTCGAAGACATGTAAAGTCAAATGACGGCGCGGATAAACCAAAAGCAATTGAGCACTTAGAAGCCAACTTCCAATGCGTTATTGCTGCAATAAAGCCCGATATACAGCGAAAAGTATGTGAAAACGTACACGGCGGCCACATTCCCAAAATTATCATCGAATATTGGTGACAATAAATATACTCGTATAATAGGATAAGGTCAATTTTATGGATATTAAAAACATTTTTCTTTATCTTATTTCAACTTAAACTTCTCCGCCTCTAAAAGAAGACACTTTATCAAATTTTGTCAACTTCCTGGTTAGTGTGCATTTTGTTATCTCTCTTATGAAACTTTCATAGATTAAATCAATACATACACTGAAATGCTGTATCTGAAAATCCCCTAATGAAGTTTTAATATTGTTATTACTCACGTTAAATGTCCTTGACTGTTTCATAATTTAAATATCCTTGAAACGGAACCTAATGGAAGAATATGCAACGAGCTCTGGGTGAAAGTGAAAGCGGCAGTTAAGACCATTTAAGGACAGATGATTGAATATCAAGCCCGGCGGAAAAAAATGATTGGCTCGACGATGAGTGCCAAATGCGTGGGATGAAGGAATCAGGCGTTCAAAAATAATAAAAAAAAAAGCTCAGAAGAGTTGCGAATAAGAACGTTTCAATTAAGAAAGAAAATACTATGACGAAATGACTTCGACAACCTCGCAAGTCCGCATTAAAAACGCATCTACATCTTTAACACAAATATTCAACTGAAGCAGGCCTGGCCGCATGGCTATTCAACTTGGCCATAGAATATGTCATAAAAAAGCTACATGTCGGTACAAGAGGTACGCTACTGAAGAAGTCAAGCCAAATGGTAGCCTATACGGACAAAAATCTTTCCTGAAACTCGACAGCGAAGCAAAACTAGTAGGGCTACAAATCATTGCTCATGGCGCAGTCGAGGAAAAATACCTCAAAAACACAAAATATCACACTTGGCGTATATAATGTCAAAAATGTGGGCAAATATGTATATTTAGGCGCATAAATATCAAGAATTGGTAATAAAAGGGATGAAATAGCTCGAAGAATATAGCTCGCAAAGAAAATATTTTATTCAGACAATCTTGAAGACCAGCTGCATACACAGGAAAACAAAGTTCAAAGTATACAAATCTGCAATAAGACCTGAGCTTTGCTATGGGTGTAAGACATGAACTCTAATCCAAGCTTTCGCAAATATATTGAACGCCTTCGAGGGGTGCGTCATGAGCCGAATAATTGGAGCGAAGTTTGACGGACACCACTGGTGGATTCGATACAACCATGCATGAAATTTTTGATGAGCTGGCGGTCTCAACCATTGTAACACTGTGGAAGCTGCAATAAACGATCCATGTGAATCATATGGATGAACAACGGATACCAAAAAAGGTACTTATTGGGAAATTAAGACTGTTCATCGCTGCTCAGATTTTAACCTTTGAGCCTGCGCTCGATGGACCAAGATAGTTAGAGGTTCTTCTTGTAGGAAGCGAAGTCCCGAGAGGGGCTGTAGTGTCAGAAAAGTGTACTCAACTATCGATATGAAGTCGCTAACAACTAAGGAAGTCGAGAAACCAGTCAAAGAGATGTAGTTGCTTTATTTTGGCATTTTGTTGCAATATGACAGAAATTACGCATTCATGAGATCCTAAAATATATATGTTATTTATTCTATCCTAAAGTTTTAAGAAGATCAAATCAAAACTGCAGACCACAGAATACCAAAGTCGTGTATTGTTATTGTAATTCGAAAAATTTGATCTGACTATAATTTCCGGGGAAGGACTGGAGAATATAGCCTCCACGATGAAACAAATGACAACGAACAGCACCTGATTGACTTTGCATGTAGCAGAAACCGAGTGATACGTTCGACTTGCACACAAAACCAGATCAACCATGTTCTGACCCAACAACGTTAAACCTCGAGCATACTTGACGTCCGTGCACACCGAGGAGGCAATTGTAACTTAAATCATTACCCGAAAGGTTCCAAATGGGGTCTGTAGCCAAAAATTCCACGGAGAACGTCGACGACCAGCTGGCTTCCATCTTATCAGATGCATCGTTAAAGACAAGCAACGAGCTCTGGATGGAATTGAAAGCGGCTATTAAGACAGCGGCAGACCATATAATCAGACGTGAAGCCTGACGCAAGAGAAACGAATGGTTCGATGATGAGTGCCAGAATGCGTTAAACAAAAACAATCAGGCAAACAAGGGTTACATAAGAAGACGGAACACTGTGAAAATCTCAGAAGAGTAGCGAATAAGATAATTAGAACTAAGAAAAGAAAATACTGTGATGACCAATTGAGAAGTATAGATATAAGTTTAGCGAGCAACAATACAAGACAAGCATACAAAGTAGTGAAAAGCTGAAGGGGTTATCAGTCGAAAACCACGCTCTGTCGTGATGACGTCGGCAATATCATCGCTGATGAAACCAAGATTAAGGAAAGATGGGCATCATATTTTAAGAACCTCCTTAATCCTCCGCACAGCTCACGAACATCGGAGCCTTTATATGTCTGTGGAGAGCTTGCATTGGCCCCACCAACTCAGGATGAAGTGTGCTCCATCACCAAAGCCCAAAAGAAAAATAAAGCGCCAGGCATCGATGAGATTCCAATAGAACTCATCAAATATGGTGGCAGCAGTGTTCATAAAGCTATTCACGAAGTCATCCAGCACATTTGAAAAGACGAGCATATGCCGAAAAAGTAGAGCCAATCAATTATATTCCTTATTCACGAAAAAGGCGACAAGCTATAGTGCGAAAATTATAGAGACATATCACAACTTTGCTCGGCGTACAAAATATTTTAAAAAGTTCTTTAAAAATAAAATTAGATCAATGATACTGTTGGCGTATTATTCGGCAGGATCAAGGTGGTTTTAGAGCACGTAGATCGACAATAGACCAATTGTTCACTATCAAACAGGTACTTGAAAAATGCTGGAAGTTCAACAGAGACGCACATCGAATTTCCGTTGACTTTAAGCAATCATATGACACTATTAATCGTAACGTACTGTACCAAATAATGCTTTGCTTTGTCATCCCAGCCAAATTAGTCCATCTTACCAAAATTACAATGACATCGATAACCTCCCAAGTCCGCATCAATAACCAACCCACCTTTGCCTTTAACACAAATATCGGACTAAAACAGGGAGATGAGCTGGCGCCATTGTTATTCAATTTGGCTCAAGAGTACGTCATAAAGAAGCCACCATTCGATACACGAGGTACATTACTATACAAATCAAGCCAAGTAGGAGCCTTTGCGGACGACATCAACATTTTGTCACGGTCATTAACAACTACCAAAGAACTCTTCCTGAAACTCGACAGCGAAGCAAAACTAGTGGGGCTACAAATCAATGAAAATAAAGCAAAGCTCATGACGCAGTCAAGAGAAAATACGTTAAGCACACAAAATATCACACTTGGCGAATGTAATATCGGTAAGGTGTGCAAATTTATATATTAAGGTGCTAAAATAACGAGAACTTGGAATGCAAGAGACGAAATACGCCGAAGAATACAGCTCGCAAATAAAATATTTTATTCAGTATTGACGATTTTGAAGACCAGCTGCATGCACATGAAAACAAAATTACAAGTATACAAATCTGTGATAAGACCTGTGTTATGCTATGGGTGTGCAACATGGACCCTAATCCAAGCATCCGCAAATATATTGAATGCCGTTGAGCAACGGGTCCTGAGGCGAATAACCGGAGCGAAGCTACACGGGGACCAATGGTGAATTTGATACAACCATGAGCTATATGAAATTTTTGACGAGCCTGAAGTCTCAATGATTGTAAGACTGCGGAAGCTGCAATGGGCCAGACACATGACGCGTATGGACGAACAACGGATACCCAAGAAGGTGTTCGTCGGGAGAACTGAAGGCCGGAGACCAGTGGGGAAACCGACGAAACGCTGGTCTGACTCGGTCGACGAAGACAGTTCACTGCTGCTCGGATTTTGAAATAGCGGTCAATAGACCAAGACATTGGAGGCGCTATTTGCAGGAAGCGAAGGCCCGAGAGGGACTGTAATGCTAAGAAAAAGATAATTTCCGTAAATATGGTTCGATTTCGATAAAAATTGCATATACATCGAATTTTGTCGAGTTTAAGGATATTCATAAAATTTAATTGACGAAAAAGTGAAATTTGGAAATCATACTATTATTAACAAAGTTGAGTAAGTTTCGACTTTGAAGACATTTGGTTGTTGTACTTAGAAAGGCTAACCTCCCTGATATTTTTCTTGTTTTTCAGATCACAGGTGTCGAATCACGTGGGAGAGATCCAAATTTTTCATATATTTCTCCTCTCCCTGCACTCCACAAAGCTGGTAGTACTGTTTTAAAGATTATTTTAGAAAGTTTTCATCAAAACTTATCATTTGACATGTTGATTAGCTCTGGTAAAAAAATGTTTCGGCTCCTCTTCCGATACCCTCTTGTTAAAACCGTTGAAAAAATTTATTGATACCCATACTTTCAAAGGGTTATCAAAGCTGGCTGTCTAAAGTTTCGGAGAAAAATCGCTTTGACACTCAGACGGATAAGCGTAATTGATTTCAATAGGTTTTTGTGAGTGGTTCAGAACCCTCAAATAGTCATAAAATTGAAGAAATATAAAAGAGTTAAACTGAAAACCTTCTCTCCTTTGGAACCTGGTTGACATGGCTAGGAAATACATATTTTTTAAAAATTTATATCAATTACTGCTACATACGTTTAGAAATATGCAGAGATTTTCTCTAATGGAATAACACAATGTACCATTTTCATTTTACTTCAATAAAGTACTGAAGATTCAAAGTACATTGCTTCAGTAAATAAAATCATTAATCAATATCATATTGAGTTATAATTAGTAAACAATAAACAATTCAAATTTCTTAGGATTCGAATTGTTTATTAGTTTAATCAAATGTTGATTTTCGAACTTCTATTGGAAATTGAAAGCTTAACAGCGTACATATGAATTGACATGTATACTGCTATGAGTAGCTAATTGTAGTACAAATTAACAAGTAATAATGAACACTCAATATCTGTTGTATGTAGACAATGAAGGCAATGGCTTTCCCTCTCTTTCATTTTAATTAAATGCATTTCATTTTATGTATCAAAACAGGCAATACTCAACTGTAATTCTTTTTCTTGTATTGAATGCCAATAATTATTTTCATTATTCAAGTTGATCGGTACAAAAATAAACTCGAGAATTCTGATCGGAATTTCCCAAAGAATTAATGAAACTTTAATCGAGAAATAATTGATTGAAGAAAGAAGCAGAAAATATGATGAAGTTGTTTTCGAAGTTTTTTGTGATACTCTAGAAAATTAGCAATCAAAATACGTGCGCCGAAAATTGCTCATGAACTCCTTTGAAATAATTATTTGCATGGTTTCTTACAATCGACTATAAGATTGGAGGATTTTCCAAGATTGTTAGTAGTTTCCAGGTCATTAAACTGAATAGGCAAGAAATTGGCTGTCTATTTATAGAACATCTTCTATGTAGACTGCATAGAAAATTGCGGCATTAGCTACTAAAATGTCAATAATAACCGAAAATTGTTTGCCTTGTCCATTATCACAGCACTTGGGTTATACTGTGATGATTGCGATTTTGAATGATCAATTAAATATTTTTCCAGGAGTATAATTGGGATGGTTCTATCTCTACTTCTAAAAGGAAGAGCAAGTATTAATGACAGAAAAAGCCAAACTCTGAACCCAATGACGCCAAACAATCTCCTATAGCAGTCAAATATTCCCTTTGTAAAATTCCGCCTTGTCTTTGACTTTTTTGTCAAAGTGTTTTACACATTTTTAATATGCTATGAAAAAGGGTTGTCTGTCCATCATATAAGCGAATATAAATTCTACATTCAGTAGTTGGCCGTAATGCCAATAGTTATTTGTCACAATTATAGGCAGCACCACAACATTTTTGTGACACATGGGTCTGGCGAAGGACAGATGTTGCCAAAATTAATGTAAGGTAGGATCTTAAGCGTAAAGTCTATAATTTAAGCTGCACTGCTTATTTCACACCTCAGTTTTTCACAGAGGTGAAATCAAAGATCATTACTTGATCAAATTACCTGTCGACGTCATATCTCAAAGGAGTATTGGGCGAAGACCGGTCCGCCACAGAAGTCCGACATCAACAGGCTTCAAACGGTGTCTGCGGCAAAAACTTTCACAGAGACCCTCGAAAACCAGCAGGCTCCTTCCCTATCAAACACATCGCTGAAAATAAGCAACGAGCTGTGGGTGGAAGTGAAAGTGGTAATTAAGACCGTGGCAATACAGATGATCGGACATCAGTCCCACTGAAAAAGTAATGGTCGGTACAATCATGAGTGCCAGGACACGATAAATGAAAAGAATCAGACGTACAAACAATATTTAGTTAGGAAAATCAGGACGAAAAGAGAATATTATGAAAATTTCAGAAGAATAGTGAATAAGACAATTAGAATTAAGAAAAGAAAACACTATGATGACACATTAAAAAGGATCGATATAGATCTAGCAAGCAAAAATCCAAGACAAGCATACAAAGAAGTGAACAGCCTAAAACAAGATTATCAGCTTAAACCATGGCGTCGGTAACATCATCGCTGATGTAAACAGGATTGAGGAAAGATAGGTATCATATTTAAAGAGCCTCCTGTATTCTGCACACAGCTCCAGAGCATTGGAGCCTATAGAAATTTCGAGAGAGCTTCCATCGGTTCCACCAAGTCTGGGTGAAATTTGTACCACCATCAAAGTCCAAAAGAATATTAAAGCGCTGGGCATCGTTGAGATTCCAGTAGAGCTCATTAAATATGGTGGCAGCAGTGTTCATAAAGTCATCCAGCATATTTGGCAACAAGAACATATGCTGAACGATAGGAGATAATAATTATATTCCCTATCCAAAAAAAAGGTGACAGGCTACACGGCGAAAACTATAGAGGCATATCACTGCTTTGTACAGCATAGAAAACATTTTCAGAGACCACAGTAAATAAAATCGGATTATAAGCCAACAGTATTATTGGGGAGTATCTATGGGGCTTTAGACTAGGTAGATCGACGATAGACCGACTGTTTACAGTTAAGCAGCTATTTGAGAAATACTGGCGGTGTGACAATTGTCATGACAATGGTCCTTGATTATTTTAAGCGTCATTAATTTCAATCAAATCGTCTTTATTAATCCATTTCATCTCTATTCGCGTTAATTTGTTTTAGCGTTGTCAAATTAATTGTTTTATATTTCATTCCTACATCTCGTATTAATATTATTCATTTCATTTTCTTAAAGAATATTTATATTACACTTACAACAATTTCATTTTACATTTTTAATAATTTTAATTCTGGACACAAGCTCTTTACACCAAATACAAACTAATTTACTTCCTTTTAATATAAATGACATTTAAACAAGTTGAGTAAGCAGGAGAGTGCTCCTACCAGAAGGTCTTTGTAAACATCCTAGGGTTAGAAACAAATTTTGTAATGGCGTGAATTGATAACTTGAATTATTCATCCAAAACTTGGATATGAAATCGTTCAAATTTGTGCAAAAGATGCACAGTTTCTTTCATAAGCATAGTGCAGCTGCCATTTTGATCTAGCTTAAATAATTTTTCTGAATGCTCGGCCGATTGAACATGTTCCTTAAATTTTCATGAATATTGAAAGAAAATAAAAGTGCCTAAGTCAATTTTGAGTATATATAGGGTTTTCCAATAAGAGGTGTTATTTTGAAGAGATCTTGTGACTTCTTCCTTTGTGGCCACGTGAAAGAGAAGGCCTACGCCAACAGCCCAGCGTCAATTCAAGACCTCAAAGATGGAATTAGTGAGGCTATCGTGGACATAGGGCAGCCACTTTGCGATTTGGTTATGGAAAATTTCATGAAAAGGATATGGTTCTGTAAGCGTGTCGTGGTGGTTATTTGCCTAATGCTATATTTTGCTGTTAGCCGCATAGCTTTTTCTTTATAATGAAATAAACATCCGATCGATCATATTAAAAAATGGCATTTTTCTTCTAATATCCAAATAACACCTCCTATTGGAAAACCCTATATCAACCATAAACACGTGTTATTGTTGTTGTAACTCCATAAAATTGAAATGGCTATAACTCACTTGATTAGGATTCAATCTCAATTAAATTTTGTGAACGTATATATCTTATATCAGTCTACATAATTGCAAAATTTCAAGAAGGTGAAAGCCGTTTTGATTTTATGGGCAAAAATGTAAAACCTACAAATCATACTACTATTAACAAAGTTGAGCGAATTTCGATTTCTAAGGTATTTGTTGCTCTTGTACTCATAAAGGTCCACGTTCGTGATAATTTTCAGATTTTTCGGCTGATAGGTGTCCAATCGCGAGGGGGGGACACCAATTTTTGGTACATTTTGCCTTCCCCTGGACCATCTAATTCATAAAATGATTTTTTTATTTCAGATTCTAAAAGTTCTAACTAAGACCTTTCATTTGATACCCCACTCGACTACGTTTGATTAAAAAAAATTTTAAGGGTCAATTTGTTATTAGGAGGGACCCCCCTTAAACAATTTTTAAATTTTTGCTAAGACCTTAAACTTTGAGAGACCATCACTTCTGACCTTTTCACAAAGTTTGAGCATTCTAGCTTCCAGAGTTTCTGAGCTGTGACGCACGGACAGATGGATAGACGGACAGACAGACGGACGGACAGACGGATAGACAGGTCGCGAGACTAGTAGGTCTTTGTAAAAAAATTTTTTTCAAAGACCTAAAAAGTAACCTATAATTTTATGGCAATAACATTTGAATTCTTCAATTGAAAAGGCTTAAGAATTTTTTTCGATTCATGGCAATTCATTTAATTAACAAGTTGGGTAGACAGACCTATGCTCGTGTCAGAAGGGTTTTGTACTCAACTTACAAAATGCAGTAACCAGTAACGAATAAAATCAAGAAACATGTCATGTTTGAGGATCATACTATTATTAGCAAAGTTGAAAGAATTTTGACTTCTGAGGTGTTTGTTATAGTTATACCCACAAATATCTCCCTTGATAATTATTTCAGATTTTTTAAGATCACGGGTGTCCATTCGCGAGGGCGGAAACATATTTTTGATGTATTTCCCCCCCTATGCCCCCCAGAAGCAAAAACTGTCAGTTTAAGAACTGTTTTGAAAAGCTCTCATAGAGAACTTTCAGTTGTTGCTCATATCGGCTACTTTTCATGAATTTTTTTTTCAGGGGCCACTCCTCTGTACTGTAACCATCGATTCATGGCCTGTTTGTTAGAATCTTAGAATGGTTACAAAGCCCTTTTGCTAGGATCTCTCTCCTGCCTTTCCGACTTGTTTCAATTGTATATACTCACTTTCATGATACCTATCATTCCTGAAATTTTCATGCAAATCCTAGCAAAGCTGTAGTTTCTAAGTCGGTAAAAAGCGCATATGGCTCCGTAGCCATATGTTTCCATAGTAATACAGGGCATATTGTTCCATAGTAATGCAGGAAAATTCAAATCGCTATAACTTCGTTAAATATTATTCGATCCTTATGAAACTTTCAGAAAAGATCAATCTTATAAATAGGCATCTGTTTGCTAAATTTTATTGAATTTAAGGGTACCGTCTAGATTTTATTCAAGAAAACATAAAATCAATAAATCATACTATTACTAACAAAGTTGAGTGAATTTCGACTTCTCATGTATTTGTTGTTGTTGTACTCATTAATGCCTACATTCATGATTTTTTTCAGATTTTTCGGATGGAAGGTGTCCAATCGCGAGGGGGGGGGGTACGCGAAAAGTTCGTACATTTACCCTTCCCCTGCCCCCCTCGGTACTCATAAGGCAATTTTAAGACTTGTTTTGAAAAGATCTCATTAAGACCTTTCCAATGACACCCTACTCGACTACCAATGATGAAAATTTTTTTTGGGGGGTCACTTCCCTATATGGGGAGACCCCCCTTAAACCCCTTTGAAAATTTTTTCCACCATTGAACTTTCAAGAGGTCACCACTTCTGACCATTCCACAAAGTTTCATGGCTGTAGCTTCTATAGTTTCGGAGAAAAAGTGCTGTGACATACAGACGGACGGACGGACGGACGGACGGACGGACGGACGGACAGACGGACACAGGTCATGATTGCAATAGGGTTTTGTATTTTAGTACAAAACCCTAAAAATGTAAATTTTTACAATTTTGTTTTATCGGTAACGTGAAAATTATTGTTGACTTTTAATGTTTTTGTTATCGGCTAATTGTTTCGGTTGAATTGTTAGCTTATCTTTCTGTAGCATTAAATGTGTGTCTAGAACCTTGGCATCTCATTTATTAGTATTAGCTTGCGCGATGTACGATTTGGAAATAATGGATATCAAAGCAAATAGTCTCGTTGGGATATCCAATTTATATAATTAATTGGACTCGAAGCTCAAACTTCATTGGGATATCCAGTTTAAAGAATTAAAGGGAGTCGTAATCCACACTACCCTTTATAGGCATACCCCAAATTTTTGTTGAATTTAGGCAAGCATATGATCGTAACATACTGTACAAAACAATGATTTGCTTTGATATCCGAGCCAAATTTGGCCGTCTTACCAAAATGAAAATGAGGTCGACAATTTCCAAAGCCTGCATCACCGATGCCTTTGACACAAATGTCGGACTAAAGCACGGCGCCGGGGTAGCCCCGTTGCCATGTAATTTGGCTCTAGAGTATGCCATAAGAATGCTACCTGTCGATATAAGAGGTAAGTTAATACACAAGTCAAGCCAAGTGGTACCCTATGCGGATATATTTGTCACGGTTGTTTACAACCGCCAAAAAACTTTTCCTGAAACTCAACAGCTAAGTAAAACTATTGGGGTTATAAATTAATGAGAATAAAACAAAACTCATGTGGCAGTCGAGGAAAAATGCCTTAGATACCTAAAATACCATTTGTATGATTAACTATCAAAATAAAAAAAAAATGATGAAATACACTGGAGAAGACAGCTCGCAAATAAAATATTTTATTTAGTTCTGATGAACTTGATGACCAGTTGAATACACAGGAAAACAAAGCTCCAAGTATACAAATCTGTGGTAAGACCTGTACTATGCTTTACGTAGGAAACATTGACCCCTTAAGCGAAGCATTCAAAAACGTATAGATCGCATTCGAGAAACGAGTCTTGAGGCAAATAATTGGAGCGAGGCAGGATGGGGACTAATGGCAAATTCAATACAACCATGAGCTTGTATTAAATTTTTGATGAGCCTGAGGTCTCAACGATTGGAAGTTGAAAGGGCTGGCCATATGAATGGTATGGACAAACAACGCATACCAAAAAGGTATTCGTTGGAAGAACTGAGTGGCGGGAGCCATTGGGAAAACTGAGGACTTGCTGGTTTGACTCGTTTGACGAAGACAGTTCATCGCTGCTTGCATTTGGAAATCAAAGGATGTGGCCGATGCACCGAGAAAGTTGGATGCGCTATTTATAGGGTACAAAGACCCGAGAGGGGCTGTAGTGCTATGAAGAAAAAATCATATGCCTGTTCAGCACCATATGTTTCCTTTTACTGGCAACAAAACGGTCAATGGTAAGTTTCAGGATGGAAAAGGCATTGAAGGTACGTAAATTGCATTGTACTCATTCCTAAAATCATTCAACTGTTGTGATTTAGATCGATGCTGGCTTTCTTGAAGTTATGCTTATCGTAGGATATTTTGATCAACAGAGTATATACTTTTTAATATTGTTTTTCTTTAAGGATAGTCGAGTAGGGCATCAAATGAAAGGTTTTGGCGAGACATTTGAAATCCAGTCGTAACGCTTTAATTTTGTTAAAGGTCGGGTAGGGGAAGGGAAAAAAACTTGACACATGTTGCCCGTTACCTCCTAATTTGGCACCTGTGGAGCAAAAATTTTGAAAAAATTACAGATGGAGACCCTTATGTATACTAGAGCAATAAATATTTCACAAGTCAATATTTCATATTTTTTAATCATTGTACGAGTATGGTAAGTGAGTTTTGGATGTTTATTTTTCAAATCAAAACGGACCCTTTAATTTTTTTTTTCCTACCAATCAATCGCTCTGTGTTCCTTATAAATGCAAATGATGACAATTTTAAGAAATCCTGGCCATTTTTGGGGTCGGATGATCGTTTAAAAGTACTCGTTTTGCCTAGAGTGCAGTAAAGCTAAGGTATGAAAAACAACTCGTATGAAATTGGAACGTCACCTGTTTTCGCATTTTTTTAAACTTTGAATCGCTCCAGAAATGTGAATTTGAGAAAACAGTGACCACATTGAGAAACTTTGTCCGAAGGAATGCTTTGAGAGTATTTTAAGAGTGTCATTCATTGTCTGGAGTGTACTAAAATCGAGGTAGCCAAAAAAGCCTGTGCTATTTTGAAACCTTTTTCTAATTTTGAAAAGCTCCAGCTCACTTGCAAATGCAAATTAGAATAAAACGGTGATAATTTTAAGAATCTTTAATCAAGGAAACGTTTTTGGGGACGAAAGACCACTTAAAAGTGTCAGTTTATGTCTAGAGTGTACCAGAACTGAGATAGCCATATTGACCTCTGAGACATTAGGAGATCACCTAATTTTACATTTTTTTCTAACTTTGAACCAATCTAGCTCCCTTAAGGATGTAAATTTGAAGAAATAGTGCTAATTTTGAGAAATATCTAGCGAGGAAATGCCTTCAGGCCCGAAAAGTCATTTTAAAGCGTAATTTTATGTCTAGAGTGCACCATAGACAAGATGGCCAAAAAGGTCTATGAGAAATTGAAAGATCTCTTACTTTAAAATTTTTTACTAATTTTGAACCACTTTTAGTATTGGGTCTCCTCTTCGCGGTACTACAGCCCCTCTCGGGCCTTCACTTCCTGCAAATAGCGCCTCCAACTGGCTCGGTGCATTGAACGCGTTCTCTAATTTTGAAAGTCGAGCAGCGTCGACCGAATCAAACCAGCGGTTCCTTGGTTTCCCCACTGGTCTCTGGCCTTCAGTTCTCCTATCGAATACCTTCACATGACGAGCCCATTACAGGATCCGTAGTCTGACAATCGGTGAGACCTTTGGCTCGTCAAAAAGTTCATACAGCCCATAGTTGTATCGAATTCAGCATTGGTCCCGGTCTAGCTTCGCTCCTGATATTCGCCTCAGGATCTGTTGCTGAAAGGTGTTCAATATATTTGCACATAGTTTGTTTAGGGTCCTTGTTTCACACACTTAGCATAATACAGGTTTTATCACAGATTTGTATACTTGGAGCTTTGTTTTCTAGTATATTAATCATTTCAATTAATTTTTACTTTGTTTCGACTAATTTGAGTCTTTTGAACGCATCTGCTCACACAACAAAGCAAGGCACGACGGCTTTTCAAACAACAAGTTGGATAGACAGATCTACGCTCCTGTCTGAAGGGTTTCGTACCCAACTTCTCAGAAATGCAGTCACCAGCAATGAATAAAGTCAAGAAACATGTCAGAGAAATGTGCACGTTCAGAAGATAATCCATTGTTTTTCTATTTTCAACGGTCACCATTTTGTTGCAAACCAACAAAAATCATTCAAATCATAAATTCCCAAAAATATTTATATTATTGACCTTATTTGAAAATTTCAAGAAGGTCCAATCAAAACTGCGGTGATTGATTCAACGGCAAGTTCATAAAACACCAAAATCATGTGTTATTGTAGTTGTAATTGGAGAAATTTGAAATGTCTATAACTTCCGTGTGTATCATTCGATTTTCATCTAACTTGCTGAGCCCGAATCAAATGCTCCTTGTTCATATTGACCATCACGGCACTAATAGCAGTCTTCAGCGAAGAAGTGGTATTATGTGGATGCTTATTGGTCTCACGCTCAGCTACGCCCCATACGAAATAATCCAAAGGATTAAGGTCTGGGGAGCTGGGTGGCCATAGGTTCGGTGTTATGTAGTCATGAAATTTTCAGCCATCCAATCTTGTGTTGCCATCGCTTTATGTGAAGGAGTAGAGTCTTGTTGAAAATGTATGGTCTGCCTCCGCTTACATTGTTTATCCAGGGTTTCACTACTGTCTCCAAAACCTCGATGTATGCAGCAGATTTCACTCGAAGTCCTTGAGTAAAAAAGTGTGGTGGCATAACATATCCTTCGTTGCTGACAAAATCTAAAACCATAATAGTGGCTGGAAATTTTGTGTGCATAACAACAAGAACCTCCGTAGAATTTGAACGTAGCCATCTGTCATTTCTGCGATTGGTCTTTTGATCTTGGTCAAAATGTTTTTCGTCGGAAAAAAACCATAACATTTTGGGCGCCTGAGGGTGTTTGATTTTGTTTAAAAGACGTTTTGATCGGAGAAATTTCTGTTCCCGTGTTCGTTCCGACATGAACTGTCCTCTGCGCATCACGTAAGATTTATAACGAAGGTTTCGTGGACAACTCTACGAATAAGGCGCTCAGAAACATAAAGCTCACTCGCAAGGACCCTCATTGATTTTGAAGGGTCCTCGTCTATGATCGCTTGCACTTGCTCTAAGAATTCTGCAGATCGAACAGTGTCAGAACGTTGTTCGTGCTTTTTGCTTTTTGCAACCAATTTTGTATCGCCTCCTGATGCTTCCAATTCACGGTGAACCTTATGCACGAATGAACGGGCGCAATTAAGAAAATTAGAGATCTCTAAATCTGTATGGTTCGCACATATAGTGATGATGATAGCATGTCTTTTCATTTCTTTGAGTGATGTTGTAGTCCGCCATTTCTTATCTGACAAGGAAAAAAAATTAAAACAAAATTCGCGAAGTTATAGTCACATTTATGCATGTCCTCAAATACCGTACGCACCCTGTATATTTAACGGTACATATACGATTTTATTGGGGAAAATGTGAAATTCAAAGATCATACTATAACTAACAAAGTTGAGCGAATTTTGACTTCTAAGGTATTTTTTGTTGTTGTGCTCGTAAACACCCACCTCTGAAATTCTTTTCAGATCACTGGTGGGACACAAATTTTTCTAGATTTATCCTCTCTGTGGGCCCCTCGAAGCAAAAAAGTTCAGTTTGAGACCTGTTTTGAAAAGTCCTTATCAAGACCTTTCATTTGATACCCATATCGGCTACCTTTTATGAAATTTATTTCAAGGGTCACTCCCCTATATAGGGAGACCCCCTTAAATACCTTATCACATTTTTTTGCAGTTGTACTTTGAAGAGAGCACCGCTTTACACCTGCTTACAAAATTTTATGTCTGTAGCTTATACGGTTCGTGAAAAAAATTGCTGTGACACACGGACGGACGAGCGGACAGACCGGACGCGATTTTAGTAGGGTTTTGTAAAATTATTTTATAAAACCCTACAATAGGAAATAATTAAATTGTTGATCCTTTGAGAGTCGTCTTCCCTGATGATGACTCAAATGACTCAAAGGAAACTTAATATAATACATGCAAGACATTATGGACATGAAATCATTTATTCATTTTTAGAAATCCAAGAGTACTCCAGGATTTAACTCTCGAAACCTTCTCTTTTGAAAATATGGCTATCACGAAAATGGCCGAAAGTCTAAAGAACAAAGATAAAAACACAATTTCTTTGAACCGTAACGCAAAGACGTTTACATGAAAATGACGTTGGCTACATGATGAAGCATTTCGCCATGCGCTCCCCATTTGCTGCTGACCAGAAAAATTGGGAAATATTGGAGAGGCATGACATACAAGTTTTCATCAATAGTTTAAATGTGAAACAGTAAATGTTCCAAAAACCTCTCGCCTTCCTAACTGCTCTGGTGTTTTTCAGGCAGTAGTACTGTCCATACTGACCATTTGAAAGGGAACAATCATATATATACACATACAGAGAGAGCGATATTTGTTTAAATACCCAGGATGTTATCACGGCTCTTAACTTGGTTATCACCAACTTACTGGGCGGGAGTGTTAGGGGGAGTTGCCTTCTCTGGGAGCTCTGTTTGTAGTAACTTTTCTCTGGGTTCCCGGACAGAGGTCCATAGAGGAAAACTGAGACTGCCTGCTTATTGTGCGGAAGTGGTTAAAGTATCAAAGAGCAACCTGATCACGCGGTTTTTTGGTGTATTCAACTTATCATCTGCACTGTATAAAAGAATATATGGCTAACTTACTGTAGTGCCAAGAGCGGTGAACTCTTTAATAAATCTGATGAATTAATATTCAGGGTCTTTACAGGCCATTGGCCCATAGCAATCTGTAGTAATCGAGCAGCCTGCCTAGGTAAACTGCTCGAAAGACCTATGGGAAGAAAATACCATTTTTATGAAAATGACAACGTAATAAGTGCGGAACAATTTGATACGCAACTTATTAACATTGTTATTTTCTAACCCGTACTCAATCCCACCACTAGCATCGCTATCATTATCAGAAATAGTTTTCCAAAGAAACAAATGAAAAAATTAAAAAATTAATTTGAGACGCAATTTAGCGAAGCAATTACTAGATTGTGTCGACGGAAAAAACTTCCATTACCGCCATGAAAAGGCTCATTGAGGGAAGCTGAATGGAGAAGAAGTCGTTTTCAAAGGTCGAGCAGAATATCCGTTGCGTTGCGCAACGACGGTTTGAAGACGGCGACGGGTTGGCTGCGCTATATTTGGGATGTGGTTCGAGCAGAGATGAATTGTGTGGTTGTGAAAGAGGTCCTTTGGTCTTTTTTGTAATTTTTGCAGTCTCAAGTGCTGTGAAGGCGCTTTCAGAATCCTCTAGAAACGAAAATATAGAGGTACCCTTAACTAGACTGGCCGTTCTGATTTTTAAACAGTCATCAGTCACATGTCGAGTTTTGCGAAGTGTTGGCATGAAAAATGTCCTTAGCTGATGAAATCTCGTTTGGAATGTGAGATTAAACGATTGGTGTTAAGCTTCAGATAAACTGAACTTCAAATTGCTTTGAATCAATTCAGATAACTTGAATGTGCCTTGAATGAGAAGAATACGTTCTAAGTGCTAATTGTGTAACGTGTCTGAATTGTTTTAACATTTAACGAACTGAATTTTTGTATGCAGGAATTTACAGAAAAGTTGGAAATGCTTTAAATTTTCGACTTGGAGTGTAGTGGTACAGTTTGAATAGGATAAAGTTATTTCTTCAAAAGTTTGCTTTTTTTATGAAAACAATTTAACAGTGGAAAATGTATTGAGTGGCTATTTCCGTTTAATTGCATCCCCAATTGGGCAGTTAATAATTGTCTGTCGATGAATCGCCGACAGCGGATGCAATATAACATAAAGAAAGAATCGTAACAACCTAACGGCATATTTGAGTTTAGATCATTCAGTAGTCTCCATCAGAAATGTGTACATTTTCGTCATTCCTGCGTGATAAACTATAAGCAAACAGTTGAATTTAAGTGTTATAAAGCAAATAAAAACCTGACTACCATTTATCGCGTGAAACGAGGTAATAATAATTACAAATCATATAAGAGCTGATCAGCGTAATTTTTTGTGCATAAAATAATTTTTGCCTTATTTGTTTTTACGAGTTTTGGCATACGCGCGCCTCCCACCCCGAAAGCGCATCTTTCACGATACCAAGTACACCGGTACCGAAAACAATTTGCGAACGGAGATGCTGATGGTGCAGCTCAGGCTTTTGTTTTTTGAGCGGAAGTTTTCTGTGGAGATTTCAATTTAAAGTGATGAAATTAAGAAAATTTAAAGTAAAGAAATTTAAATAAATTTAATGAAATTTTAAAAAATTTAACGTGAAATTAAAAAAAAATTTAATGTGAAATAGAAAAAATAATTAAAGTGAAATTTAAAAAAAAAATTTGAAGAGTGTTACAGTTCCTTACCCACCCCAAACATGAGCGTGTCGGAGGAGGATGGGTAAGTATATATTTATATCATTAAATTATCCATGATGAAATTTAAATTTTTTTATATTAAATAAACGGTGGTCCAACCATAATGCACGATGTTAATTGTGAGTCACACAAGTTTTACGCCCAACTTGATTTGAAATTTCTTTGTTTCAGTGTTTGACAAATTCAACCATGGAGAGGTGCACGATTGAGCAGCGCGTAGAGGTTGTTGAAGCCTTTTACGAAAATCCACGTTCAAATCAAAATGCATTTCGTACACTTCGTGATTTTTTTGGTTAGCATAATCCACCAAGTGTGTCCACAATCGAGAAAACTGTGCGCAAATTTCAGCAAACTAGGTCTGTAGAAATGTGATGTGCATGCTCACCCAGTTCGTTCTGCGGAAAAAGTTGCTATTGTTCGCGATAGTGTGGCAGAAGAGCCGTCAACCTCGACTCGTCGTCGTGCCTAATTGAACATCTCACGAACATCACAGTTGCAAATTTTGAATAAAGATTTGAATTTACACGCTTACAAGGTTCAATTGACTCAAGAGCTGAAGCTAACTTACCATTTCAAGCGTCGGCAAAACGCCGAATGGTTGATTGAACAGACAAAAGTGAATGGTGACTGTACAAAGCAAATATTCTTCAGCGACGAGGCACACTTTGACGTGGATTCGTTAACAAGCAGAATTGCTGCATTTTGGCAAATGAAAATCCACTAGTGATAGCTGAAAAGCCAATGCATCCACAAAGAGTGACTGTTTGGTGCGGTTTATGGGCTGGCGGCGTCATCGGGCCGTAATTCTTCGGAAACGAGGACGGCTAAGCAGTTACTGTGAATGGTATTCGCTATTAAGAGATGATAACGGCTTTCTTGTGGCCAAAAATTGACGCTAAGGACCTCGACCAACATTTGGGTGATATCTTCTTTCACACATAATTGTCGTAGATCTTTCTATTATAATAAAAAATATTAACCTAATTCTTTGAAAACTTTTTGTTTTATTAACAATTAACATCGTGCAGTTTGGGTGGACGACCCTTTATATACTTGTCATAAAAAAATGAATAATCTTAAAGAAAGAAAAAAATTGTGAATGAAATAATAAGAGCAACATTTAAAGTGAAAGTTAGCCCCAATATACAGACAAGTGTATATTTTAGTTTGGTCTTACGATGTCTAATATTTTCACTTTACCGATCCAATTAAAAAAAAAAAAAAATTTTGTGACGTTGGAGTTGTAGATATTTGAATTTTAAATAAACTTTTATTTCCGAAATTCTTTAAAATGGATTGAATGATTTGTTAACATAAGAAAAGACAAAATGAACAGATAATTAAACAAAACCTCGGTCTTTTCATTTACATGATACCCTGAATAGGTATGGGACCCATTACGTTGGCTGGCCCCTCCACTCATAAGCTAGCCATCGGGTGAGCTCGGCCCATTTTCTCCGTCATTGCTGGTGCTCGTTCAGAGTAGGGTGGCCTACCGCTTGGTTTTTCTATCATGTAAGACTTTAACACAAATTTAAAACGTTCATATCTTTCATTTAAAGGAAAAATTTATGTGAATTGTGTTAGTATGAGTTTTTTTTAAATGGAAAATATACAGCCACGTCTACGATGGATCTTGAGCTGGATGCCCCACTCTTATTTGGGGGTCGTAAGTATGAAAAGTAAAGACGAGATCCTCTTGAATCTCACATGCGTTCGCCAGGCACAGTGCGTCGTTTTGCTTTGGTAATCCATCTATTCAGTAGGCTATCTCGGCCTCGATACCGTCTAACTGTGTTCTACGACCACTTAATTTGTGAATGCGAAATTTTTTGCAGTGGGCCCTTGTGCTGGGGAAAAGAGCCAGCACATTCACGCGTCCTCAGAAAAGGCCCATTCCGGTAAGCGCCAACATCTTCGCTCGCCGAGGCAGCAGAATATCGCTGCAGATCTTTACGGAGATTTATATTTCTTAAATTCACTACAAATCTATGCAGCCAAGATGGGTATTTCAGAAATTTCCAATAAGAGAAAACGGTATGTCGTTAATAGTAAAAAATTACATCAGGCAAATGACCACCACGACCACGCTTACAAGACCATATCCTTTTCATGAAATTTTCCATAACCAAATCGCAAAGTGGCTGCCCTATGTCCTCGATAGCCTCACGAATTCCAGCTTTGAGGTCTTGAATCGACGCTGGGCTGTTGGCGTAGACCTTCTCTTTCACGTAGCCCCAAAGGAAGAAGTCCCAAGGTGTTAAATCACAAGATCTCGGTGGCCAATTGTGATCACCTCTTCGAGAGATAACACGGTCCGGAAACGTTTCCCGTAAAAGATCAATGGTTTCGTTGCTTGTGTGGCACGCAGCGCCGTCTTGTTGAAAGTCAACGTGGCCCAGATCAATACCATCCAACTCCGGCCATAAAAAATCATTAATCATCTTTGGATAGCGCAATCGATTCACCGTAACTGTTGCACCAGCCTCATTTTCGAAAAAGTAAGGTCCAATGACTCCGCCGGACCATAAACCGCACCAAACAATCGCGTGTTGAGAATAGAGAGGCTTTTCAACAATAACTCTTGGGTTTTCCGGGCCCCAGATGCGACAATTTTGCTTGTTGACGAAGTCACCGAGGTGTAAATAGGCCTCATCACTCAAGATGATTTTTCGATGGAATTCCGGATCATTTTCATGCATTTCAAGGACCCAATCAGCAAAGACACGACGTTGTTGATGATCGACCGGCTTGAGTTCTTGCGTTAACTGAACTTTATAAGCCTTAAGACCCAAATCTTTATGCATAATACGGTATAATGACGTTTGAGGAATGCCTAATTTCAAAAAACGACGAGGAATGGACAAACCTGGGTTTTCTTCAACACGGGTACAGCAGCAATATTCTCGGCTGTTCTTGAGTGCCGTGCACGGGTTTTATTCTTTACATTACTAAGTTGTTTCAACAGCTCGAATTTTTCCACCAATTTCTGTTTTGCGGTCCGACAAGGTGCTTCACGCCGGCCCAAAAATGTTCGAGTTTTACGAACCGTCTCTGCCAAATTGTCACCATTTTTATAGTGAATTTTGATAATTTCAGTGCATTGTTGAAGCGTGTATTGTTCCATTTTTATTAATGGCGTAGCTTTTAATTGTCAAATGTCAAAAAATGACAGCTTCAAAAGTGACATCTACCGAAACAGCGGGCTATTCAAAATAACACCTCTTATTGGAAAACCCTTTATATACAAAGCATTCTCGTATTGTCACAGTTATCAACACGTGAAAGAAAAGGAAGTGATCCATATCTTCCTTTATAATTGTCTGGCGTTATCTAAAGTCAGGCCATGAATACAAATCAGTATATTTTTGAAGGTCTTGGACTTATCTCCAAAAAGTAAATTGAAAAGCAAATATTCTTCCCAAACTCATTCGGTTGAATTTCCGACTCCAAAGATTCTAGCAACTATTATTAGACCGCGCGAGTTGTGGCACTAGTTCTTGCTAATCAAGGCTCTAAATTGGAGTCAGCCACTGAAACCAATCAACCAACCTCTCGATAAGAGTTCCAAGTAACATATTTGCCTTTGAATAAAGCTTTCTCATACACAGCTTAATTTAGAGTTAAGGTGAAGGGTATGAAAAAAAAAAATTAAAAATAAGATTTTTCCAATTTTTTCCAACGCTACTTGATCCTAGTTGCTTAACTTACTTTTTGGAGATTAAAGTTCATGAAAAATGAACATAAATACAAAATGTGATTACTGTAATCTTATTGTTATAACGAGAAGTTATCTCTAAATTAAATTATGTACCACCATGCTACTTTGAAATTTAAATACGTTATCGCTACAATAAACTTTTAGCACAAGTATTTACTATTTGATTATTTTGAATTATAAGCACGCACCGAAAAATTTAACTTATCAATTGCATAAGTTACATAGGGTCAGATTTATAGCTTGAAAAAAAAATGTTTAAATTCCCATTAATTTCGATTCATTTCTTAATAAATGAATGAGTGATCTTTCGTTCCACACAGAATCACTTATCTTAGCAAAAGAGTGGTTTTTAACAGAGTTCATGGGTAAATTTTACATATTTTGATGCTTAAAAAGGGGGAAATTTTGTATAAAGTCTACTAATTATCGATGACTAAAATGGAAACAATAAGTGGTGCAAATATTTGCCTGTTTAACGTAACATTTTTGTGAATAGGTAACTTGATCTAAGATGGGCAACTTGGTTTAAATATATACACTTACCATATGAGGATATTGTCCAGGACTGGTGTTCACACGTCCTTGAGGATTCAACTCTCTCTGCGTGTTTGTAGTATTGAAGAATATCTTATCCATATATTCTTCAAACTCTGAAACAATTAAACATTTCAGAACATTCTCAATTATAATTCTGCAAATCTTACTTATTTCACTGATACGTTTTGTATTAGATTTTGCTTGGTTTGGATTAAAAGCAAAATTATTCTTCCCATTGAAATCATGCCCAGGTCTGAATATAAAATTATTTCCAAAACGCGAAACACTATTCAGCCTTTCTCTAGTTTTATCTTTATAGCCTGGTCGCCCACTACTCCTTCCGAAATTGCCTTTCTTAACACAACAAACAATTTTCAAGTGTCTCCCGAAACGACATATATCGTCGAAGCTTCCTGACCATTGATCCGGAGGACAATCTATAATCGGTTTACATGTCCCTTGTTTGCCCCACACGGTTGTACATGAAGAGTATGAATCCTCCTCATCAGAACTATAATCTTCATTCACTATACACTGAACTAATGTGAACTTGTTCATCACAACCAACAGCGTGACGGCGAAGAAGAAACTACGATACATCCGCGGTAGCATCTTAAAATCTTGAAATGTTACCTCGAAGGCGATTAATCGTAAACTGAAAAGTTTTAGGTTTTTGATCGTCGATTTTAACAAATTTCGGATTATTTTGTCTTTTCTCAGTTATGAAGTCAACACCGAATTAAATTATGCTGATAAACTGGGCGCCGGTCTTGTTCACCCCACAACGTTAAGATTTTGATCTTATCGGTTTTCTTACTAACCGAATGAATAGTTAGTCATGGTACAAACGCAATGTGAAATGTTTTTATTTCATGAATGGAATTGTTTTGCGGTAGTGATTGATAATCAATCACTTGTGTATGATATGTGCAAAGCTCTTGAGAACTAGTTCTATGCAACATTTTCTTCAGAAAGTCAAGTGCTTGAGTAACTTGCTTTTTCCTACGCTGTATTGTTTGTAGTATAATTTTGTGGAAAGCTTTGATAGCAAAGTTATCTTATGTTAAGAGTTAGGTCCGGCTGCTGGTAATTTAAATATGCGTGCGGTATTTCCTATTCTATTTAATGTGAATTGCTTTTATTATTGGAACAATCTATCGAGAAAACAACGGATGTGCTGCTAAAAATAGATATACACTTACTTAGTAGGTTGCTAGTAAAAGCTTAAGTTGTTTGAATTAAAACAAAAAAGTTGACGATAAGATCTATGAAATCAATAAAATTGTATTTGCTTAATTGCTACTACAATACTAATCTAACCCCCCCGTCAAAGGTTAAAAGATCTTCTCACAGGCAAAACATTATTTGTGTCTTTTCTTTTGAAGACATGAAAACACGATAGATTTCTGTGTCAGTAGCCATAAATCTTATCTTCAGATTTTAGGAAGATTCACAATAGTTTCAATATTCTTGTCATAAGTAACTAGACTGGTAGAGTTGCTGGCCCATAATCAAAGATGATAGTTTTTAATAATGGAAAATATTGAAGTAGAATTCATTTCTAATTTTTAAATCATTCAGCGAGCGTTCCGGTTGAGTGCGTGGATTAACATTGACAATTTTGCTCACCACTTTGCAAAAATCACATTATTTTATTATTATTATTTAATAAAATAATGTTTTTGCTGTAAAATTGATTTTTTGAATACTCCCACATTCTATACTCTCAGATTGATAATGCGGTTTTAAGTCCGATTTGAAATGTTTTCATCACGGCATTTCACAAACTAAACCGCTTGGTGTTCATGTTTTAAGGGTCCCCTCTATACAACCTTTCAACGATTTTGAAATTTACTAAAATGCAAAAAAAGTGAATAAACCACTTGTTCTGACTGTTCATTGCTTTAACAAGGTTTGTTATGAAATGCAGCTGGATATTCATTGATGGTGAAAGATAGCTTAGTGCTAAGAGTTGTTCATTCAATTTTAAATGTCCATTAGTTAAACTTGATTTTTGCGGTCAGTTTTTTCTGCATAGTATATACATCTGCTGAATGTCTCAGTAGCATCAATAATAATATTTAGTATATCTTCCCTGCATTTCGGGATTCACTACTTTTTTACATAAAAATATATTGAATAACAATTCATATTTTCATAGTTTTTTTTTCAAATTTGCTGTATATGTTAGAGGTTCTGATCGAATCTTGTTGTCATTGGAGAACAATAAACTTATTTTTGATGATTTGGTAATAATTTGCCATTCCTTGGATCTTTTAGGCAGCAATTTTTTTTGTTGAGGTTTCTTAGCAACACTCCTAAGTAATAAATCAATATCATAAAGTAATTTAATGGATTCACTGGTTTCCAAATGAAGCGCTAAATATCAAAAATCCTTTCACCTTCTCTAAGTAAAGCCCTGAAAGGGGCTGCAGGGTCAACAAAAATTAAAACATCAATAAAAGCTATTTGTATCAACAGAAACTTTTAGTATAAGACTAACATAAGGCGATGGGGGTATGTCGGAATTGATAATCATGTCAGCTGAGCAGGATCCTAACAATGTATTCTCGGCTGAAAAAAATCACCAGAAAAAACCTATTGTGATTTGGGTGGATATAAATGTCCGTGAAGGACTGCAGCGATGGTCTGCTGCCTCGGCGAGCGAGGATGTTGGTGCTCCCCGAGATTGGCCTTGTCTGAGGACGCATGAATGCAAGGAGGCTAGCATTGTGGCATCTAGGGGCGGGTTCTTTTCCCAAGCACAAGGGCCCACTAAAAAAAATTTCGCATTCACGAATTAGTGGATAACACGACTCGGTCCGATGGTGTTGAGGTAGATTATCAAAGCGAACAACAGACTGGGTCTAGCGAAAAAAGAACGACTATACTAACGACCCCCAAATAAAAGTGAAGGGTGGGTCACCCAGGTGGAAGCGGTGCCCAATCGCACCCCCCCTCCATCCGGATCAAGATCAATTGTAGACGTGGCCAGATGTTTTTCATTTGAATGAAAAACTCATGCAAACATAATTCGCATGAGCTTTTCCCTCAAATGAAAACCATCAACGTTTCAGATTTATATTATAGTCTTATATGATGGAATCACATAATACTATCACATAAATAAGCTCGCGAGCGGAAGGCCACTCTACCCCGTAAGAGCACCTGTAACATACAAATGAGCGGTGAGCTCACCTGATGGCTAGCTCATGAGTGGAGGGGCCAGCCAACGTGGCGGGTCCCAAGCCTGGTCCGGGTTTCAAGTGAACAGAAAGACCGATATTGACAATTTAACTTTCCCTTTTTATTTCAGTGATAAATTAAAAATTATATGCAATAATTGAAAAATTTAAAAAAAAAAGAAATTTGTTAAACAAATGGTAAGAATCTTCGCTTCTACCCCATATGCCATTTTTCTTCTCCAAATAAATAAACTCGCTTCCGTGGCAATTTATTATATATGTTAGACCAGGAATGGAAGAGCAAGTTTAGGTGAATAAATAAACGTTGATTTTCGTTTAATAGTTTTATTTTATTTAATCAGACGTTTATTTGCGAGCGTGCTACTGGAGCGATCAAGACGAACTGACTTAATCCAACGTCATTTGAGTATTTATAAAGAATAAATATATCTGCTCTTTGATTTGCAGATGAAACGTATTCAACCAAAATTTCTTTTTCGTTCACTTTCTCGCGAATAAAGTGAAAGTGAACATCTATATGCTTGGTTCTTTTGTGAAAAACTGGATGTCTGACTAGTTGGATTGCGCTTTGATTATCAACATAAAGAGTTGTTTCTTTATCACAAGGACATCCGATGTCCGACAACAATTTTCTAATCCAGACTACTTCCCGAGCAGCTGCCGATGCAGCTACGTACTCGGCTTCTGTTGTGCTCAACGTCACCAGTTTTTGTCGTTGTAACGACCATGTTACGGCTCCATTTGACAGACAGAATACATATCCGGTCGTCGATCTCCACGTCTCTACATCTCCGGCGTAGTCAGCATCTGAGAAACTTATCAGCTTTGCTTCGCTACCGCCGCTTTGATATTCGATGCCATAGTTAACCGTGCCTTTCAGATACGCTAATATTCTTTTAACCGCCTGCCAATGGGATGAATTGTGCTGGTTCAAGAATTTACTGACTGCATTTACTGCATCTGCAATGTCTGGTCTCGAAACGGCTGCCAGAAAAACTAAAGAGCCTACTGCTTCGCGATATGGCACGTTGTTTATTTTTATTTCGCTTTCTACGACCAAGGTCAGTGCTGCGTGCGGATCCGCCAGCACGCTTACCGTTTTCGCGTCTACCATGCCGAATTTTTCGATTATTTTCTTTGTGTACGCGCTCTGGTGAATTACCATTTTTTCTTTTTCTCTATCTCTTTCAATCTGTAACCCGACAAAAATGTTAGAATCTCCGATCGTAATTCTGAACGTTTCGCTTAATCGTTGAATGATTTTCTTAAGTGTCTCTACATTGTCTGAGGCTACCAGCCCATCATCGATGAACAGCGCCAGATATACTTCGTCGTTTTTAAACTTCCCGGTAAACACGCACTTATCTGCTTCACATTCTTTGAAGTTAAATTCACTCAGAAACTTTGTAAATCTTTGGTTCCAACAGCGTGGAGCCTGCTTAAGCCCGTAGAGACTTTTCGAGCTTGCATACGACGTTTCTTGCATCTTCTTTCAGCTTCAGTCCTTCCAGAACTTTCATGAAGATTGTTTCTTGAAGTTTCCCGTACAAAAATGCAGTTTGAACATCGAACTGCACTACGTTGAGATTTTTCGCTGCTATCATTGCCAGCAGAATCCTTAGTGAGTCATATCTCATGACTGGGGAGAATGTTCCTTTGAAGTCAATCCCTTCACGTTGAAGAAAACCTCTCGCGCACAATCGGGCTTTGAAGCGGTGTGACTTCCCATCGACGTCCGTCTTCACGCGGAATACCCATTTTGAATCGATTAGCCTCATGTCCGGCGTTTTTGTTACAAGTTCGCACGTACGATTTTCTTCATGCGCTTTAAATTTCTCATGAATCGCACTTGCCCACGGCGTGGCTTCAGTGCTCTTTGTTGATTCTTCGTATGTCAATGGAATCACGTATTCGGCTTTATTTGCATCGTGCCGATACCTTCTCGGAGTTTGAATTGCGTTTCGATCTCGCAGGACTTTTCGATTTTTGCGATCTGCTTCTTCTTGCTCGTTCTCTTGTGCGTTGTCCTCGTTGTGATCGTCTTCTTCTCGGTCTCTGATGTCGAGGTTGTCCTCACCGTTGTTCTCGTGTTCTTCTTCCTCGTCGATTTCATGTCCTTCGTTATCTTCTCGTGCCTCGTTCATTGGAAGAAATATTTCATACTCATCTTCCCTCTCGTTCGCTTCAACCGACGGCGGCCCGATTTTCTCTTTGAATACGACGTTTCAAACAACGCTGACTTTTTCTTTTTAGGATCGTATACCCGGTAATTTGTTGACTCTGCCGTGTATCCAACAAAAACTTTCTTGATTGCTTGAGCGTCAAATTTTCGCGTGAATTGTTTCGGAGTGTGTACGTATGCGTCTGATCCAAAGATTCGGAGATGCTTTAGGTTCGGAACCTTCCCAGTCCACGCTTCGTACGGAGTTACGGTGCCACTCGTCCATACGGTTCGATTTAACACTTACACTGCACAATGTACAGCTTCTGCCCATAGAGTCAATGGAAGATTCTTCGCGATTATCATCGTACGGGCACTTTCGACAATCGTCCGATTGTCGCGCTGGGCTTTTCCATTTTGCTCCGGGTTGTACGGCGCTGTTGTTCCTCGTCTGATGCCACATTCCTCAAGATATTTGTCCATCTCTTTGTTACAGAATTCTTGACCATTGTCGGAGCGAAGAGTCTTCATTTTTCTTCCGAATTTGTTCTCGATCATTTTCTCGAAAGTTTTGAATTTTTCGAATACTTCGGATTTCCTTCTCATGAAATAGACGTGCCTGTAGCCTGTTGCTTCATTTTTGAATGTCAAAAAGAACCTTGATCCTCCGACCGAGTTCGTCGACATGGGCCCACAGACATCTGAGTGCATTTCTTCACCTGGCTTTATTTTCTTGTCACACTCCATTTTCTTATTAAAGGGTAACCTGTGCGCTTTTCCAAGACTGCACTTTTGTCTGTAAATATTACGCCACTCACGAGTCCTTTTTCCGCTAATTCACGAATTGCCCGCTTCCCGACGTGTCCCAAACGCTCGTGCCACACGGTTAAATTCGTCGCAACTACATTGGCTTCTGCGTTGCTCCCTTGTTTCGCGACCTTGAAAAACATTCTGTACACGCCATTGTTTTGCTTCATTCCCGTGGCAAGTACTTCACTGTCATGCGCCACGATAACTTGATTATTTTCGAAACGCACTTGGAATTCCTTTTTAGTACATACTCCGACAGAGAACAGATTTTTTCGTAACTTTGGCATGTGTAGCACATTTTCGATTTTTGTATCTTGCCACACTCCATCGATCAAGTTTTTAATTTTGACTGTGCCTTCACCGGCGACATTGCAGTTTTGATTATCGCCAAGCGATACTGTAGCAACCGTATTGTCCGACTTGTAGTCTGATTGCCAGTCAGGTCGGTGAGTTAGATGTCACGATGCGCCGCTGTCAATCAGCCAGACATCGCTCTGATCGGCTTTCATTACTTGAGTCTTTGTCCACAGCACCTTCGCGGTTCCCGCACTTTTGAAACCCGACGCAACCGAACCGCCCATTTCACCTACGAATGTACTGTCACGTGTTTTTTCGGTACCATCGCGTAGCTTTCGCTTGTTTCGGCAGCGACTCGCGAAATGTCCCATGCCTTGGCACTTTTAACACTGCACTTCCTTCATGTCCTGTTTATTTTCAGTCTTTTTATTTTTAGCACTTTTCGTTCCTCGCGAATGACGATTTTGTAGCCAGCGCTTCTGACGTTTCTTCTTCGTCGTGGAGACTTGCGTCCTCTCTTATCAGCCATTCCTGGAGGTTATCGATAGTCTGACGTACCGGATCCACACTGTCCCATGCTACTTGCAGCGTGCTGAACCTCGTGGTGAGACTCGCGAGTATCTTTGCCATTGTCGTAGCGTCCGACACATCTTCGCCGATGTCCTTGAGTTGACTCGCCATGTTTGTCACCTTCGCCACATGTTGAACAGCCGTATCCGATTCCATGACAAAATTAAATGCTACTTGCACGTCCATATGAATTTTTATGTGTGATTTGGTTTGATGTGTATTTTGCCTACTTTGGCAATTTTAATTACTCTTTTATTATACTTTTCCTCTTAAAATATCGTAAGCGGTGTTCAATCACGATGATGAAATATTTCTTTATTATTTTAATGGATGTTCATCAGATATCACAACAAAATATCTGAATGGCTGAAGAGTATGATAGTTTTTTGACCAGCAATTTAATCTACTTTACCATTCAAAACAAATATAATGCAAAAAAATAATTTGAGTAAATAAAAGAAAAACGGGTACTTACCCAATTCTCTTCCGACGAGCGCTCGTTTTGGGGTGGGTAAGCTTGTAGTTTATATCTGAGGGACACTTTAGAGCAAATACATTTTTTTTAAAGAACCATTGAGGCAAGTTTGAATTTATCTTGAAAAAAACCAGGGTTATAAGTTCATTTGCAATATTCTGCAGTTCTACACACTTCCAAGGATAGTCCCAAAAGTACCCGACCTGACTTATGAATACAGGTAGTGTTAAAAAATAATTACTGCGATTGACAATACCACCCTTCAACACTAAATGTGAAAAATTCATAACGATACCTTTGTTATTATTTTTTACAATCATCCAAAGTGAACGCTCTCAGTGAATTTGTAAATATGGAAAAAATTGGGCATCGTTATGTGATACAATACTTTAATTTGTAAGGTCTACTCTAGGGAAGTCTGCTCCGTCGTTTACATAGGTCAAATATTGGGTAGTTGAGCTAAGCGAGGTCGTACGAGCTGTCAAGGTGAACACCGCAGTGGTCGACTAAGTGAGGTCACTACGTAAGAAAATGTGAAGGAAATCCACAAAATGGTATTGGATGACAGTCAACTAAAAGTGCGTGAGATTTCAAACATAGCAGGTATTTCAAAAAGTGCTGTGCATCGCATTTTCACGGAAAAATTGGACATGAGAAAGCTCTGCGCAAGATGCATCCCGTGTTTGCTCACAATGGAGCACAAACAGCACCGTTAGGATGTTTCTATCGAGTGTTTGACAATGTTTCGCAACAATAAAGCCGAGTTTTTGCGTCGATTCACAACATGGATGAAACATGGGTCCATCATTTTACGCCTGAGACCAAGGAGCAGTCAAAGCAGTGGACTGAAAAGGGAGAACCGGCTCCAAAGAAAGCGAAGACAGTTCAGTCAGCTGGCAAGGTCATAGCATCCGTTTTCTGGGATGCGCGTGGAATAATATTTATTGATTACCTCGAAAAAGGAAAAACAATCAATGGCGCATATTATGCAGCCTTATTGCAGCGTTTGAGTGATGAAATCAAGAAAAAACGGCCCCATCTAATGAAAAAGAAAGTGATGTTTCATCACGACAACGCATCAGTCCATACGTGCGTCATTGCAATGGCTAAAATCAATGAGTTGAAGTTCGAACTGCTTCCTCACGTACCCTATTTGATAGATCAGGCTCCCTCGGATTATTTTCTTTTTCTTAATTTGAAAAAATGGCTCGGCGGCAAAAGATTTGCCAACAATGAAGGGGTAGAGTCTGCGGTTAAGAGCTATTTTGAGGAGCTTGACGGTTCCTAATATAAAGCGGGTATCGAAGTTATTGAACATTATTGGGAAAAGTGTATCGAGCTGAAATGAGAATATGTTGAAAAATAAAAAACATTTCCTCAATTTTTTTTACCGTTTTCTTTGTCAGGTTGAGTACTTTTGGGAACACCCTCGTATTCCGTGAATGTTAGAAGCAAGTTGTAAAAATCGTTCAAGAGAGAAACTAATATTATTGAAACAATAGAATTGCAGTCACACAAGGTCATACACAAAATTTTCAACCCAATCTAAGTTTTCTGTACAATTTACACTAGAGTCAATTTCTCTATACAGTTGCGAAGAATTTCGATAATTTGTGGTTGAAACACTGCACAACAGTACTCTTTTAAGGGAAAAAATTAAGCTAATTTGTTAAAGAATATCCAAATTTGATGAAAATTTTGTTTAGATAGTTTTCCAATAGGCTTACAGGCAAATATCAACTGCACCGCTACAATATACATACGTCCAATTGTATCGTTGTTGTACTCCAATTAAACCACCTGTCAAATAAGAATCAGTCGGCGGCGGTCGTATGTTACGAATTCCATGGAATGAGTCAGAGAATGGTTTCATGCTGATTCTTCTTGGCCTTTTCTGGTTTGGCCGCTAAATAAAGACTGCTGGCGATTAGTTTTCAATTCAACTCACAAAACCAAAACGCTCCGTTCATGACTTCAGTGCTGAATTGCTTCCGCTGCTGTTTGCACTGCAGCAAACGCGCTCACATTCGGTATTACTTCTCCATTCTGATTTCGATGCCAGCGCGGCTTATAAATTATACACATCGAATGCAGTGTAGCCGGCTTCGTAGATTTGGAGAAGTGCGGCTCATTGGAATTTTGAGAATGTTGTTCGAACTTACCACCTCGTACGGGGTTTGGCGGCACAGCGATGATAGACAGCACAACAATCAGCAAAGCGTTAAACGGGGCGCGCTAGCTAGCATTCAGTTTTTTTATTTCAGCAACATTGACGTTACGAGTATCCTAAAACGTTCTTTTAGCTCGAAAACATACTCTACGAAATGCGATCATAATTCGAATACTAAATTATTTCACGCAACAACGCCCGGATACAGATATCTCGTAACAACTCATACACGAGTACACGTAATCAAAATATTCTCTACGTTAGGACCACGTCCGATACGATTCCACTTTAGCTGAATGTTTTCCAACATTCCCAAAAACTGTACGAAAATGATTTCTGGAAACGTCGGCGAAATAATACACCCAATCCGCATTCAAAACCATCACCTAGCTTAATCTGTCGCGAGTACCGATTCTTTGAGACGTCTGCCATATGTGGCGATCAAAAACAGACCTCTTGTCTGTCGTAACGGCGTTTTCTTGGCGAGCCCTCCACTCGCGTCCAACCTGTATCTCTCATTGCGTGACACCGTAATTTATTATCATAAATTGCGTTGCAAAGGAGTTGCTGTGGTCGAATTTCAATTGTAAATTTAAACATTAATTTTTTTAAAATTTGGAATTAAAATTGGATCAAGTATTATGTTGTTTTTCGAGCAGTTTGCCTAGGCGACTGCTCGATTACTACAAACCTCGGACTGTATAGGGTTTTGCATGAGGGGCATAACAATTTTGTATCTTTATACGAGCGCATCCTTAAACTTTTTTAATGAACTGTCAATATCAAAATGTTAGTTAAAGTCAACAATTTCATAGTGGTAAAGTTTTTGAACCAACAATTGGACTCTGGCAAAGCTTGAAGAAAATGTAGAACTTCATCGAAAAATCATCTTCAGCGATGAAGCTCATTTCTTGCTCAATGGCTTTGTTAACAAGCAAAACATGCATTATTGGTCAGCAGCAAACCCATGCTTCTTGAGATACCTTCGCATCTGCAAAAAATTACTGTTTGGTGCGGGTTTTTTTACTGTTTAGTGATTGGGCCGTATTTTTTCGTGGATAAAAACGGTTGCACTAGCCACACAACACGCCACTTAATCGATTTATTGAAGTTTATTTATATACTGTTATGTCCTTAATCGAAAACCCAATATAAGAAAACGGCAAAGACTTTCGCCAACAAAAATTAATTATGCTTCCCGAGCATAGAATGCACGCTTTTTATATGTATATGCCAGGTGCATTAAAACCATAATTGAATCAATGGAAAATATCACTCGCAGGGCAAGAGACTAATTTGCTTGGATAAAACAAAACAAGTTGGGTAGACAGACCTATGCTCATGTCAGAAGGGTTTTGTACTCAACTTACAAAATGCAGTAACCAGCAACGAATAAAATCAAGAAACATGTCAAAGACGATTTTATTGGAGAAAATGTGAAATTCGAGAATCATACTATTATTAACAAAGTTGAAAGAATTGTGAATTCTGAGGTATTTGTTTTAGTTATACCCATAGATATCTCCCTTGATAATTTTTCCAGATTTTTTAGAAACACATTTTTTATGTATTCCCCCCCCCCCCCCCTGTGCCCCCACTGAAAAAAAACTGTCAGTTTAAGAACTGTTTTGAAAAGCTCTCATAGAGAACTTTCAGTTGATATTCATATCGGCTACCTTTCATGAAATTTTTTTCAGGGCCCACTCCTCTGTACTGTAATCATCGATTCATGGCCAATTTTTTCGAATCCTAGAATAGTTACAAAGCCCTTTTGCTAGGAGCTCTCTCCTGCCTCTTCGACTTGTTTCAATTGTATGTACTCATTTTCATGAAACCTATCATTCCTGAAATTTTCATGCAAATCCTAGCAAAGCTGTAGTGTCTAAATCGATAAAAAGCGCATATGGCTCCATAGCCATATGTTTCCATAGTAATGCAGGGCATATTGTTCCATAGTAATACGGGAAAATTGAAACCGCTATAACTTCGTTAAATACTATTCAATCTTTATGAAACTTTCAGAAAAGATCAATCGTATAGAAAATCATCTGTTTGCTAAATTTTATTGAATTTAAGGGTACCGTTTAGATTTCATTCAAGAAAACTTAAAATCGATAAATCATACTATTACTAACAAAGTTGAGTGAATTTCGACGTCTCATGTATTTGTTGTTATTGTACTCATTAAGGCCTACATTCATGATTTTTTTTCAGATTTTTCGGATGGAAGGTTTCCAATCGCGAGGGGGGGGTACGCGAAAAGTTTGTACATTTCGCCTTCCCCTGCCCCCCTCAATGAGACCTTTCTAATGACACCCTACTCGACTACCAATGGTGAAAATTTTTTTTGAGGGGTCACCTCCCTATACGGGGAGACCCCCCTTAAACCCTTTGAAAAATTTTTCCACCCTTGAACTTTCAAGAGGTCACCACTTCTGACCTTTTCACAAAGTTTCATGGCTGTAGTCTCTATAGTTTCGGAGAAAAAGTGCTGTGACATACAGACGGACGGACGGACGGACGGACGGACAGACAGACACAGGTCGTGATTGCAATAGGGTTTTGTATTTTAGTACAAAACCCTAAAAATACTGTTTGAATAATCTTCAAAAATCGGCAAGCATGCATGAGTGAGCCTTTACAGTCGATGATATGTCAAAAAATTGTAACTGGGATAAAACGAGGGAGCAATAAAGGAGGATATTTAAGAGTATTTTTTAAAAATAACTGTGTTGAATGGGATCAAATCGGATACTGAGCTTCATATCCTTATTCATCATACCCCGATAGGAAGTACGATTAAAGACGGAATACCAAAACCACACAAATATTATGTTAATTTGACAAATACTTTTATACTATTTGAAAATTAAAATTAAATGAATAATAAATTCAAAAGCAATTAGGACAAATGGGCTACATCATCATCACCATTAAGAGTATTATAAATTTAGTAAAAAAATTAAAGAAAAAGCTTATTCGATTTGCAGTCGAACTTCTAATAGATGGACATTACTGGGAGACGGCATTTTGTCCATTTATTAGAAGTGTCCATTTATACAATATTATCAAAAAAAAAAACAAAACAATTTGGTTCAAGATTAAATGATTCATTGAGTTGAACTAATATTGTATGTTATGATACTTGTTTGTATATATGTAACACTCATATAAGAAGGCAGCGTACATATTTGTATGCATTATTTTGAAAGAATCATGTTGTCGTACGTAAGAAATCCGTCATTTTTTCTGAGATTTTCGGTCTTCCAATAACTTTTTCTCCAAATGCAGTTGAACTGTTGAAAGGGTGTTAACGCGTAGTGGTTGAGCAGTCCGTACATGCAAACTGCTCGAGTAACTTTCAAGAAAAGATGTAGTAATCGAGCAGTTGCCTAAGCAGACTGCTCGAAACCCGGCATAACACTGGTCCAAATTTTAATTGCAGATTTGAAAGTTTAATTATTCAAAATAGTTGTTTTATAAATTATAAAATTTCTAAAGAAAAAAAATTTATTTTTATTATAAATAAAAATTTTAAATTATTTTTCTTTTATATATGAAATTTAAATATTTTTTTACATTTATATTCTTTGTGATATTTATCTTTTTATTGTTATTTAAATTTTTCTATATTATTATCTTATATTACTTTAATAATTCAAATCTGCAATTAAAATTCGGACATGGCAGCACTTTTGTAACTACTACCGTTACGGCATGTAGAGTATGGCGGCTGAAGAGAAGAAGCGAACAGTTTTGCTTGGGCCGATGGGGGAGTCTGCTTTTGATCGCCACAGTGATCACATCGGGTGAGTCTGTTACGAATCAGCACACAGAGTGGGTAATAAAAGTCTAATTTCGAATGCGAAATACGTCTAACAGATCGAGTTCCCCATAATTGAACATCCATAGGAATATCTCGTTTACCCCTGTTCAGGCCAGCAAATCGGAAATATGTGTGACTGGGTTGTGATATCTCCTTGGATTATTGGTGTAGCCTCACTTTCGGATAACTGAAAAATAGATCCACCGTTAGAACACGTCAACAGAAAAAGAAGTCGAAGTTGATCGAATCTATCTTTTCTCATATCCCTACAACAAAGTGTCCCACTCCCATCAACATGTGACTATACAAACTGTTATTTATGCGGGGGCTAACGTGAAATTATGGAGCCAGTAGATTTCACCTATGAACGGGAACGGAAAGTGCCGTAATTGGGAAGATAGACCAAATCTCTTGCCTCTGCTTTGCGTATAATCGAAAGGAACAAGAAATCGATAGCGAGATTGACAAAGACAAGACGAAGAAATAAGAATAAAATAGGCCCGATCACGAGTAAAATCTATATTTCTCTGCAAGGCAGGCAAATTGCAACGTGAAATGACATTCACCTACGACAAAGAAAGTGTAGTTCCAGTGGATCAAACGTGACAATTATTTTTATGGCACGGTTGCACTAGCTCGTTGTCGAGTGATGCAAGAAAATAATAGTAGCAACCAGATTTCAGACGTTTATGCAACAAGTAGCCCTTGGGATTAAATAGCAATTACGGGTTGTGAGTTTCCCAGTCGCAAATCGTTTGAGTGTCTGTTTACAATCCATTTCCACACGGAATGCGACACCTCCAAGTCACCAGCAAGTGTGAATTACCGCAATAAGTAGTAGATGACGCACCACCATTGACCACCAGTGCAAAAGTAAATTATTCACACGAATCACAAGTCACCAGTATTGTCGTTTTGGGGGTCAATCGATCAATCAATTCGGAAGTCTGTCGATTGGCTGAAGCTACACGCTTGAGGCAGACTATGAGCTCAAGCTGGATTACAACGGCCAAATATAGTGGATAAATCCAATTATCATGAAAACGATCGAAATAACATGCAACGATCACTTGGGCAAAAAGGTTCGAGTGAAGTGCAACTTTGATGATTAATTCCAGCTCACATGGGAACCAATAGCGAAAAGATCGTTTTGAAGAAATGGTACACTATCTACAAGGACCCGATTCAACTATGTGACTATGAAAAACGTGATGGCATGAGCTTGGAATTATACTACCAGTACTGAATGCACAGTTATCCTTTTGTCTCCTTTTTTTATTCGAAAATTGTCTCATAATAACTTAGTTTAAGTGCTCCTGTTACTAGTGAAAAGTCTAAATGATAAATTCTTTTTGGTGATCATAAGGAAGTTGAGTTATATACAGTGCGAAATTGTGATATGAGAATTTCCTCACCATTTCAAATAATTGTAAAAAACAAAAACAAAATCAATGATTTTTGTTCAAGCACTCGTAACTTACTTGACAATTTTTCAGGCATCATCCACAGTAGTACCCTGTTTTTATTAATGATTAAATTTTTTTTATTTAATAGTCAAATTTTTTGGCGTAATAGATAAATTTTTGTTTTGATAAATTGATATTTTTGACCAGAATGAGTTTTTTGCTCTTCTTTTTCGAATTTAATGTAGATTTCCATAAGAATAAATGGTAGGGCCGATTTTAAATTTTATCCGTAAAGGTTAGTTAAAGATTGAATAATTTCCTAATGATTTTGTTGCTATTCTGAATTCCAGGGTGTAGTATATTGAAAATGAAAATTAAAATATCAATAGGTTAAAATTTTGATGTTATTTAAAGATAAAAAAAGAAAGAAAAAAGATATAACAAAATATTGGTGAAATAATTGATGGAGCAAAACATGTTGAGTTTCGGTTTTGTGATTGATTCGTACTCGAGAGACTTGATTGAGAAAAAATATGAAAAGAAAAAGAGAAAAGTTGTTACAGGTGCTCCTGCATTTAAGGTGGCCTTCCGCTAGCGTGCATATTTATGGTATAGGGTTATGTGATTCTCTCACATAATACCGTAACATACATTTTCCATGTTTATATTGGATAGTCTAAAAAGTATGTCACTAGATGGTATTTGCTGTCATATGTCAGGCAATACTAATCAGATTGAGACAAACTGACATGCATTCGAAAGGTCTACAATTTTCATACGGATAGTTTTGTACTTCGTCATTCGTGTCAAAAGTTGTATTCATTTAAAATTGAGTGAAATTTCTGAAAAAATTCATTATATTTTACAATATCACTACGATCAAGGAGAGAATGCATCGCAGGTTCGTGGAAAAATTTGTGGTGTCTACGGTTAAGATACTTTATCAAAAACCACACCTAAGAAATGGTTCGCTTGCTTTCATTCTGGAAATTTTGATGTCAAAGATGCACCTCGCTCAGGTCGACCAATCACTGAAAAAGTTGATAAAATTGCTAAGGAACTGAATATCTATCGCCAAACAGTTTTGAACCATTTATGTAAGGCTGGATACATAAAGAAGCTCGACGTTTGGGTGCGGCATGAATTAACACAAAAAAATTTGATCGACCAAATTTCCATTTGCGAAATGCTTAGAAATTGCAACGAAATCGAGCCATTTTTGAAGCAAATCATTACGGGTGATTAAAACTGGGTAAGGTACGAAACAAAAAAAGGTGAATCATCACAAACGACTTCAAAGCCAGGATTGACACCAAATAAGGTTATGCTGTGTGTATGGTGGGATTGGAAGGGAATTGTTTAGCATGAGATGCTAGAACCTGGCCAAACACTCAATTTGTCTCTGTACTGCCAGCAATTAACCAGATTGCAACAAGCAATTCAAAAAAACCAGCCAGAATTGATCAATAGAAAGGGCATTGTCTTCCATTATGAGAATGTTAGACCACACACATCTTTGATGACCCGGCAAAAATTGACAGAGCTTGATTTGGAAGTTTCGATGCATTCACCGTATAGTCCAGACCTTGCATCACCAGACTACCATTTGTTTCGGTCTCTGCAAAGCTTCTTTAATGTATAGAAATTCACTTCAAAAAGGGACTGTGAAAATCACTTGGCCAAATTTTTCGCTGATAAACCACAGAGGTTCTACACTGATGGAATAATGGCTCTACACAAAAAACAGTAAAAGGTCATCGATGATAATGGACAATATTTACTTGAATAAAATTAATTAAAAGAAAAAATATTCAATCGAAAAATACTTACCAATATTTTTAATTTTAGGGGAAAATTCATACAAATTTTATTTGTATGAGTTTTTCACTTAAATGGAAAATACTATATGTGGCCATGCTTACATTGGATCTTGATCCGGCTGGGGGTGCGAGCGGGTACTACTTCCACCTGGATGCCCCACTCTTATTTGGGGACCATAAGTATCGTCAGTAATGACAAAGCCCTCTTAAGTCCGTCTGTTTTCTCCCGTCTCGGTTTGTTATCTGAGTTAGGAATTTTTAGCCCATAGTAGGTTACCTCGGGCTTGACTTTGGTCGATATTCATTCAAGCCTTGAAATTAATGGATAAGAAATATCTTCTGTAGTGGGTCCTTGAGCTAAGGAAAAGAACCCGTCTGCCAACGCACTCACGCGTCCTCAGGCAAGGCCAACCTTGGCGAAAGCCACCATTCCTTTGCCGAAGCAGCAAACCATCGCTGCAGTCCTTTACGGACATTTATCTATCTTACCATATCCACTCCAAAGAAAACATTGAAGGGAGAATTCCAATACCATCAAGGCAAAGTTGATGTCTACTACAGTCTATTGGATGCTGTTGGTGGCAGCTTAGCAAGTGAATATCATCAAAATTCCATACATGAGGAGAAACTTGATCATTTCAATGAAATTGCGAATATTGAGGATGCTGAAAATGAAATAAATCGCAGTGCTGGATCTAAACACCATGATTTCAGAGGCAACATTAATAAGTTGCGAGATGTTCATCGTGGAATCGTCTACAACGACTTACGCCTAAATGCCCAAATAGTTAAAATTCAACGAACCAAAAGCTCAAAGACTATGGAGCGTTGCCTTAAATAGTAACTTCGCGCCCGATGAATTGGATCAATACGAGTTGCGTTCATTAAGTTGCGAAATTTACATGTCAACATAAATTGCATGTTGACAAATACAAGAGTTCTAAAGACAAATATTACCTTTCTCTGTACTTGCTCTTGGTTTCATGCAATTAATTGAAAGTTATAGTCAAATTAAAATTTTCTATATTATTGTAAATGCTAAGCGTCAAAAATTTAATGCATTTAATGAATGGTTGTATGTGATCTGTATAAAAGCAAAATTCTTCAAAATATGGCTGATAAATGTACACGCCCCGACCGAAGAAAAGGACGAAAAAACGAACGAAACGTCGTTCTACAATCACATGGAAAGACTAGTCAACACATTGCCCACAAAAGACATAAAAATAATTCTGGGTGACTTCAACGCTAACGTTAGCCATGAGCTTTCCAATCGGGGAACGATTGGATGATATAGCCTCCAAGATGAAACAAATGACAACGGCCAGTGCCTGATTGACTTCGCATGTAGCAAAAATCTAGTCATACGTTCGACTTGCTTCCCTCATCGACGCGTTCATAAAATGACCTGAGTTTCACCGGATGGCAACACAAAAAACCAGATCAACCATGTTCTGATTCAACAATATTGGGCCTCGAGCATACTTGACGTCCGTACATACCGAGGACCCAATTGTAACTAGGATCATTACTTGATCAAATTAACGTATCGATGTCGTACGTCAAAGGCATATTCTGCGAAGCCCACGATAAAAATTTGACATCGAAAGGCTCCAAACCGCGAAGCCGAAAAATTCACGGAGACTCTCGACAATCTGCTGGCTCCTATCTTATCAGACGCATCGTTAAAGACAAGCAACGAGCTCTGGATGGAAGTGAAAGTGACTATTAAAACCGTGGCAGAACAGACGACTGGACATAAAGCCCGGCGCAAGAGGACTGATTGGTTCGATAATGAGTGCGAAATGCGTTGCACAGAGAAAACCAGGGGTACAAAGAATATGAAGGTACGAAAACTAGGGTGAAGTGAGAACACTATGAAAATCTTAGAAGGGTAGCGAATAAAACAATTAGAATTTCAATAAAAAGTACTGGTGTGTAAACTGTCTGAAGGTTTGGTAATTCGCTCGTATTTGGCAATGAACATGAAATGGAAGAACGAAAATTAATTTGGGTAGGAGCTGATGTCGGTCATGAAGTTCTGAAGGGAATTTTGCGTTTCATCTACACTGGGAAAGCACCCAATTTCGAAAAAATTGCAAACGATCTCATTATCGATGCTGATAAGCATGCACTAGAAAAAATTGAAAACGATGTGTGAGGAGGCACTGTGCGTCAATCTGTCTGTAGAAACGGCCGCTGAGACTTTCATATTAGCCGATTTTCATAACGTGGACCAGTTAAATGTATAAGCTTTTGATTTTATTAATAATCATGCTACTGATGTGATGGAAACAGTGGGGTGGAAAAATATGATTAAAACGCATCTCCGCTTAATAGCGGAGGCAATTTGCGTGCTTGCAATTTTAAAAATCCCACCAATAGGATCACCAAGAAAACACATTAAAAGAGCTGAAAGACATTAACGTAAATGTCGCATACATTTACTTTACTAAATTTATAATTAAATTGACAACCACTTCAAAAGCAGCAACAAAATAGAAAAAATGGACGGATTGATAGTGTTGCCATTGATCATGATTACCAGCGGTAGAAAAAATTCTGCTCTGAAAGGGTACAATGTCACAAAATTAAATCCACAGTGAGTGGTGCACTTGCAGCTCTTCTCCAAGCTCAAACCTTTAATCATGGCAGAAATCATAACAGTAACTATACATACTGATAAATTAAATTAATTTTTGCTGCTGTTGGTTACAATTATAAAAATGCACATAAAACGTACATAAGCCAAGTAAAACAAACAGAAAAGTTAACAGCAAAGCAAGACTTATCCGACCGGTTTTTGGGTGTTAGGCGAGTTGCTCATATACCGGCCGAATGAGACGAGTTGCTACGCGGTTTGACTTGTCGGGTGAGATTTGGCCCGCAGCTCAGGGAGTACGTTAATGAAGATTCCATGTCATGTTGTTGGAAAATACTGCGCAAGGATCTTTTTTTTGAGGTAGGGAGGTGAGTGCTGATTTAGGCACAGAGTGTGGGACTCCCAATGTTCGCAAGAAGGCGACTGGACTACCCACTAAACACCTCCCCTGTCAACCCGACAACCTAGCCTGGAACCGTTTGACACATTGCTTCGGGCCGGGTCTCATTTTGTTACGCCGTGAGCCGCCTTCAAGCTGGGGGACCCCTCTTCTAGCGGGAGGGGCGAGAGGAAGAGGAATTGCAAGACAAGCGATCTCCTAGCCCCAACACTCCCGGCTGCTTTGAGTCCGTTTTATATTTTAGGACTGCCCGAGCATAATGTGCCACTTGGTTCCATTTGTCAACCGATTCGAGCATCACCGCAACTGTGTTATCCGGGCTGAGCTCTCCCGTCTCCCTGTCGAGGTTCCTTTGCAGCCTGTCCCATTTTATACTCACAGGCATTGTCTTCCTCTCCTGGGCAATACTGACAATCGGGGGACCGTGAATTATCAATCTTGTGCAGGTAAGACTGAAAACACCCATGTCCGCTCAAAAGCTGGCTCAGATAGAAGTCAGTCTCATCATGCGTTCAATTTAGCCGCGGTCTCACATCTGGGATGAGGCGCGCAGTCCACCTTCCTTTCGTGCGATTCACCCAAGACTGCTGCCAATCGTTGAGTGAGCGCTGCCTCACTTTGCGAACGACCACCTCCCTCGCATCCTCGTTTCGACGCAGATAAATAGAGCGGCGCTCTCTAGCAAGGAGGCCGACAGGTATCCCGCCTGCAATGACTTTCACTGCCGAATCAGAGACTGTCGGGTACGAAGATGCAATCCTCAGCGCTCCTCTTCTCTGTATCTGTGCCAGGCGTTTTCGGTAAACCTCCCTACTGAGAGCGTCGCCCTATACCTCTGCTTCGTACAGTAGCACTGACCCTACAGCGCGCATCAAGAGGCGTCAACTTGGCCATAAGTCGACTAAGGGCCGATACTCATGAAGCAGCCTTCTCAGCCGTTGCCCTGATTTGTTCAGGGAAATTCATCTTCGAGTCGATCAGTAGCCCCAGGTACTACTCCGCTGGCTTCAATTCGACTTGTATGTCTCCAATACTGATCATTCTTAGTCTAGGGATTCTCGTTTTTGTCAAGATGACCACTTCGGTTTTCTCCAGTGCTAAACTGAGCCCCCGGGCAGTCATCCAGTCCCCCACGCGGCGTATTAGCATACTTAGCCTAAGTTACGATTGTTCAACGTCCAGCGACCAGAGCCGCAAAATCATTTGCATAGCTGATCAAGTGCGACTCATCTGGCATCTCAAGTCTCAGTAGCCCATCGTAAGAAATGTTTCACAGCTCTGGACCAAGGATAGATCTCTGAGCAACACCCGATGCAACAGCCATCTTTTGTAGGCCCTGTGTCGTGTCGTAGAGTAGGCTTCGGTCCTTTAGGTGATCCCTCAAAAGCCGCATTAGATATTCTGGAACTTGAAAAGGGTTTTCCAGCGTATCCAGAATATCCACCCATCTAGCGGAGTTGAAGGCGTTCCTGACGTCGAGTTTCACCAACAGGAGGATCCGTCACTTGGTGCAACTATATGCCTCTGCCTTTTGGACCGCGTTCACCACCTCTGCAATCGCATCAATGGTAGAACGTCCTGCTCTAAAGCCATACTGCCGAAGAGATAGGTCCCCAGCAGCACGAGACGCGTCAGTGAGTGTTCCCTTGATGAGTTTCTCTGACACTTTCCCAGCCATGTCTAGCATGCATAACGGGTGGTATGCAGACGGTGATTCGGGATTTCCCTTCCCTTTGCTGGTCAGCACGAGCCTCACCACCTTCCATCGTACCGGGAAAACCCCGTCCCGTAGGCAAGGGGAGAATGTACTGAGCAGCAAGTGAGGACAATGGTGATAGATAAGCCACAACACCTCAGCCAAAACACCATCTGGACCTGGAGCCTTCCTCGCTTTGAATGAAAGGACTGCCTCTTCCAATTCCGGCTGTGTGAAGAACGGACACTCGACTGCTGTTTCACCATGAACAGCGTCAACATGGACGGGATGGGCGGGAAAGAGTCCCCGCACTATTTCGACCAATGTATTCTTTTCAGAACATCTCCCGCTCCTTTCTTTTTCGTGGCACTGGGCGGCAATTGTACTTTGCGACTATCCTTGGGAGGCGCGAGGATCTTGAATTGGGATTTTGTATCACGTATAAAGCAACATTTGATATTAACCAATCTTTGAAAAGATTTAAATGATTAAATGTTTGGTTAGAATTTTGTTTTTTATGTTTGTCTTAATGTAAAGTTTATGTTTAAATTTTTTTAATAAATGGACTATTTTTCTTATCTATTATATTTTAATATGCCCTACAATGAATTATGTTGCCTAGTGTATGTATATATTTGTTTATCAAAACTCTGGTCACAAATTACAGAAGGTTGTGCATTGCATTTCAATTTATTAATCTTTTTAAAATTAGTGTACATTTGGATATCTAACCTCATTCATTATGAAATCTTAATTGTAAAGTAACTAAATTAATAACTAAAAAGTTGTACATGCAGAAACTCAATATTTATGAACAATTTTCCCCAACACAAGATGTTCATAGAAAATCGTAGAAAAACACAAAATGATATGAAACCCTTGCAAACCGAAAGCAAAGTTCAATAAATTGTGAAACTGCAATTATTCTGTATGAATATAATTTTTACTAAACAAGTGAAGAAGGGTACGCACATCAAGCAACAAAAATTTAAAGGAAAATCAATTGAAAAAAATGTGCTTAAATATTTAAGACGAAAAAGAGATGCATTTAAAAATTAAATCTATAAAAGTGGAAAAATGAAGAAAACATGCGGCATTTAATTTTAAGCTTTTTGGAAAACATTTTCAATTTTTGCTGGGAAGTTTTAGCTTTCACCTGCAACCCTCGGGCACTCTCGGACTACCAGGTAAGTATTGTTTTATTTTTAGTATTCCTTACTGCATATTATATACATACATACATACATATATTATTTTTAAATTTATTACAGTTTTTGCGTGTTTCATTTACGCGTTTATATCCACTACATTTGAAGATAGAAAAAAAAAAATATTCATTTTGAATTGGACTTAGAATGAGTGGTTTTGTATCGATCATAATTTTAACTAACAAGATTTTGTGTCCATCACGTTTGAATTAAAACAAATTAAATATGTTCACGTTATTAATTTATTTGTAAATATTTTGAAATTTTATTTCGCCTGAATAATTTAGCTTATAAAAGAATTGTTTTGGATCGTCATGGATTTGTATTCATTTTTAATGAAGATAGTATTTTCATTGCCTTTGAAAAGACGTGGTGTATCGAAGAAGGTGTAGGTAAAAAAAAAACGCTAAAACTGTAAAAACCGGGGCTTTGCCACTTTATCTTTGAAAGGGGCAAGGAAACTCAACGTGAGGGGAGGGGGTCTTCGTTGGATCTAGGGACTGATGATGAAGATGGATCTAGTCATTTTGATTTTGATCCGGTTGGGAGGGTGCGTGGGGATACCAAATCCACCCGGTAGTTCTTTTTCAGATAGTAGCAAACTTTCCCGTTGAAAATGGAAGGATGACTTGTATCATCAGTACGGTAGGCAGGATAGTAAGGGACCTGCTTTGGTTTTCGTCAGGTTGAAAAAGATCATAAACAAATTTTTTGTTCATACTGTGCTTTGTGCTGGTGAAAAAACCCACCCCATGGCACCACAGAGGCCAGCTGCCAGCGAGGCATACGCGTCATTAGGCGGTAGTTGAGTTCGAAATTCTTTATTACGCCTTGGTTAGAGATTGACACAGAGCTGTTGTGTTTGGCGACAGAAAAATAATTTTCGCATTGCTTAGCTCAAGCCTGGGATGATATGCTGCATAGTAGAGCCCTGTGACCGTTTAGTCCTTCTTCAGGTAGTCGATGCAAATCACACCTTGTGAATCCCAGAAAACGGTGGTCATCACCTGTTTGGCCAATAAGATAGTCGTTGGCTTCTTTGGAGCACGTTTGCCAGGTGAAGTCCACTGTTTCGACTGATCTTTGGTCAGTGAAACCATGTTTCGTTGACGGTCACGAAATGACACAAAAACTCCTTCGTATTGCTTTGAAGTGGTTTCACGGTTACGTTTGCTGTCCGGACCTATAGTGCCGACAGCTTTTCCATGCCCAAAATTTCAAGCAGGACATGACTCTTTTGAGATGCCTACTGTCTCATCTATCTCACACACCTTCAATCGGTGGTCTTGCAATAAAAGCTCGTGAATTTTTGTCACGTTTCCTCCCTGGTAGCCATTTTCACAGTCCTTGGGCGTGGCCCATCAAAAACCGACGTGCAACAACGTTGAAACTTGTTAAACCAATTTTTATGGTCACCATCGTAGGAACAGAGTCACCGTTCACAGTATTCTAGCGCTCTTTAATTTCATTGCTTGATTTTTCTTCCCTTCAAAGAATCAAATCATCGACCGATATTGCTCTTTCTTTATTTTTCTAAAAGCCACCAGTGAATCAAAACTACAAACTCGATTCGGCTGAAATCTCTCTTTCAGTCTCTCTTGCGATAGTGGTGCCATCGGCCGGTCAGGCTAAGTACTTATCTGACCGCCCTTATATTTATATATATACATATATATATATATATATATATATATATATATATATATATATATATATATATATAATATATATATATATATATATATATATATATATATATATATATATATATATATATATATATATATGTATTGTAATGTACGCATACATAATTATCATTATCAATATTGAACAACATAAATACTCATACGTTATTCAATATCAATATCCATAATTCATCTTAAGATAAGATGACTAATTAGCGTACGAGCATGAATATAAATTATTTCGCTTTAAAGGAAGATAATAACCATGCATATGAATGGAAAAAAGAAAAGAAGACGCTTGTGGACACGTGCATTTACGATATGGTTGATGAATGGAGTGTCGATGTAGGTCAGCACACTTGAATAGCGAGTATAAACTTTACGAGCCATAAGTAAATTCACGTGATGACAAGGGTCAAATGCACTAGCAATAACCATGACTGATTTATTGGTTGGTTATGGAAAATGATATTGCTATGGTCATACTTTTAAGAATTTAATTAGGTGAGAAATAAGATAGGCTAAATGTATTGAATGAGTAATGATTTCTTTTTAGAGTTAATTAGGTGAGAAGAAAAGTAGGTTAAGATTTTAGAATTGTATAAAAGGAGAAGGTTTGAAAAATAGAGAATCAATTCCGAACCAGAACTCTTGTAGTTTAAATCCATCGCTGTGTCTTGCAGCTTGAATCGGTTTTTTGGAATTGCTGTGTATTGCAGCATAAGAAGCGCTGTGTTTTGCGGCGATTATAAAGAAGTCCTAGTCGCGTGTTTCGCTGCGTGTAAGGACATAGTTGCGGTGACTTTTAGAAAGCATGGCGCTAGTGAGCTCCGGTTCTCGCCAACAATCTCTGCGGATTAGCCGCTTGGTTAGGTAAGAAACTTTACTCTCTTTCTCAAAAAGTTTTCTCTACCAACTCACCCAAAGCAGGGAAGTTCAAACCACCGAATCCACGGTAGGTCCAACTTCATTATAATATATATATATATATATATATATATATATATATATATATATATATATATATATATACTCGTATATATACATATTATACCGAATGTACCGAAATTTAAAACCACGCTAGTCATGAATACAGTAATCGAAAACTCCTTTAAAAATAATATTTCTATAGAAAATTTACCGCAAACGCTCCATTTACCTGACTAAGGAAAATACAACGATAAAATTTCAGAAACGACACATGTCCTTTCGCAGACATCGTGGAAGCATAATTTCATTGTTTAAGTTTCCTCGATACATGCCGTCGCCCCCAGTCATTTTGATTGATAGTTATTAAGTGAGCGCGTGTACATATAAGAGAAGAAGAATGTAAAATTCGTCGAAAGATATTTTTTATTGATGAACACACCTATAATTTTACACAAAAATTAAGTGTTGAAGATATCGTTTTAAAAAATCTGGAAGGCGTTAAACATAAGAACCATTTAAAATAAATAAATTTGTTTACCTTTGGAATCATTTCATTTATTTTAATAAACTTAGCACTTGAGATGGTTGTGGTTTGGAAATAAATAAAAGTGTGTTACATTCATTACAAATTGTAAAAGAATATATTGATAAAATTCGGGAGGATTCTCGCCCAAAGGAGTGAGAAGTCATGTTACTGGAAGCTCCTTTAAAAATAATATTGTCATGTAAATGTATATGGACTCGTATTATATTTGAAGAGGATAAACAAGTTGCAATCAGAACTCGGACTAGTTTGGTTGTGTCACGCTTAACATAACACTGGCGATGAGGATGGGATAGAAAAAGTAATTCCGGATATTGGCAGTGCAATGTGTTTGAAGTGAAATAAACGATTTACGACGACCCCAGAACTATTTTATACGTTTATGGGAGCCTTCCAATCATTAATACAGGGATTGAAGATTGAAAACACCTCGAGATGAACGGACGACAGCACTCCGGAAATCGATCCAGCATACGAATTGCAGAGCATTATGAGGGGATTTAAGTGCAAAAAATTCGAAACCCACATACAAGCTGCCACGTTTATAGACTATTTTGAGGCACAATGTCGAATATGGGGCCTCAATAATTCAACAAATAGTGCCTACGTTGCCGCGAAACGTGAGTTATTTTGTCGTGTCATAAGCCAGAAACTTTTCACGAGAAGAAAGTTGCCTTTGCCATTGCTAATGCAGAATCCAAGAAGTAGACATATGACGCCATTAAATAAAAATTTTTGCGACTATTCCAAATACGTACGATTTAAGGCATTGACGAATTTCTGGAACAGCATTCGACGCTCTGGCGACATGCTCAATAGACAATTGCGTGATCATTTTGCAACGGAATTGCATTATAAACTACTCGAAATAGAATTAAAACAACGTTGGCTGGACCTTAAATCAAAAAAACAGTGAAGGTTTAGATGTGGAAGTAGCATTTGCAGAAGTGTTCCTGTGGTTTAAGTGCGAGAGGCAGCAGAAAAAGACTATGATACTAGTGGTTATGAATCAGTGAAACCCGTTCAAGACTCGGTAAAACGTAAAATAGTTAGAAAACCTCAAAGTAACCAGTGTCGATGGTGCGGTAAGCCAAAAATGCATAAACAGTGCCGCGCAAAAAATAACGTTAGTGAAGAGTGCGGTATCCAAGGACATTTAGGATGGTGCTGCATCAGACGTCAATCAAGTTACACAAGTGCACCGACACACATGCCAATACAAATGAAAGCGAGAACAATACAACTACGAAAAGCAACAAAAAGTATAAGAGAAACCGAAACAGTTTTCTGAAGAGAAAAAAATTTATAATGAGCAAGAGACACAGCTCCGACGACGAAACGGAATCCGACTCAATATTCCACGTTAATAAGTTGAAAAGAATAAACATCATCATCAACAACATTAAATGCACAATGGGTTGGGATCCAGGGGCAGCACACTCGATTATAAGCACAGCTTTGAGGAGAAGAATCGGATCACCACCACTATCAAAGGGCCTCACACTGAAAGCATATGGAAACTTCAAATTGAGACCTACACGTTAAACGTTTGTGGCCATAAAACTGCAAAAAAAAAACAGCTACTCTCCCGGTAGTTGTATTGGACAACGCAGAACCTTTGTTATTTGGTTTACCGTGGAGTGAAGCGTTTGGCATGCAATTTCCGACTGTGGTGTACTCGCTGAAGGAATCCAAGCATCAAAAGAAATACAACAACGATAACCTTGATCGAGCATTATCCAAAATAATTCAGGAAAATAAAATCTTTTTTTGAGAGCTCACTCGGTAAGATTGAAAATTATCAAATTAAAATTCATTTGAAATCTAACGCGAAGCCTATAAATGAACCTGCGCGTCCATAAAATTTCGGTTTACAAAAAATGTAGAAGCTGAACTCGACAGACTTATAGAAAAAGGGGTGATCTCACACGTGGATCTTAACAATACACTGCGAGAGCGGGCAGCACCCACAGTAAATGCCATAAACAAAGATGGTACAATTAGAATTTGCGGTGACTTTTGAACAACATTTGATTCCGCACTCGTAAAAGAACGGCATCCGGTCCCACTTTTTAATCAGCTGACACACAAATTATCTCTTGGAGAAACGTTCACAACGATTGAGTTTAAGGATACATATCTGCAATTTGAAATACATCCCGACTCAAGGACATTCGTAGTTATTTCGACTCACAGAGGTTATTACCAGTACTATCGCCTTCCTTTTGGCATCGCAAATGCCCCGGCTAGTTTTCAAAGGTACTTGGAAAACTTATTAGAAGGAATATCCAATGTTGCGATATATTTTGACGATATCGCCATCACGGGAAAGGTCAATCACACGCATTTGGTAAACATAAAAGAGGTGACTACGGGCAGCAGGCTTTCGAGTAAAACTGAGAAAGTGCGCATTTATGCAACCCTCAATTGAAAATTTGGGAAATACAATCAGTAAAGAAGGTATACGACCGTCACAATCCAAATTGGCAGCGATTGCGAATACTTCAAACCAACCAACGTAAAGGAGCTCAGATCTTTTTTAGGTTTAATAAATTTTTATGAACAATTTATACCTAGCCTGCATGGTACGTGTACAGATCTCCACTCATTAATAGGAACACGACAACAAAGGTGGCGGGGTCCTGCGGAATTACAGACATTCGAGCACGTAAAGCAAAAGGTGGTTAAAGCTAATATTATCGTGCCATACGACCTTAATCGCCAACTATACGTTTCATGTGACGCATCTGAAAAAGGAGAAGGAGCTTTCTTATTTCATAAAATTAGTGTGCAAAGCGAGGAGCCTATTGCCTTTGCTCCTCACAAACTTACTAACGCCGAGCAAAAATATTCTGTGATTGATCGCGAAGCCTTAGCAATATTTTTCGCAGTAAGAAAATTTGACCAGTTTTTACGAGATACTACGATCACGCTAATCACAGACCGTAAGCCGTTAGAAAATTTGTTTGGCGCAAATTGGAGTCTGCCGAAATTGGTCAATAGCCGACTGACTCGTTGGGCGCTCAAAAAACAACCCTGTGCTACGAAAAGTATTATGGCTAGTACGATCATGTTGGAGTAGCTAAGAAGTAACGAACGAGCTTAAACCGTACTACGACAAAAAAGACGAAATCGCTACAACAGACAATATTCTGACTTGGTAGGGTAGACTAATTATACCTAACAAACTTCGCCAACCCGTGCTAAGACTCTACACATCGGACATCCGGGAATAGTTGCTATGCGTGCAATAACCCGTTTTTATGTCTGGTCACCACTTTTAATGCCAACATCGACACATTTGTAAAAAAATGCAGGCCATGCCAGGAACAAAGGCCGCAATGCACTGAACCTACAGTGTTTTTGTGGACTATACCGGAACGACAATGGCAACGAATCCATGTGGACTTTGCTGGCCCATACGAGGATCAGCTGTGGCTTGTTGTAGTTGATGCCCTTTAAAAATGGGTCGATATCCGACCTTCCAAACAAACAAGAACTGAACATCTACGCTAGATGATATTTTTACCACGTTTGGATTACCGCAAATCATTGTATCGTATAACGGGCCACAATTTATGTCCGAAAAGTTCCAACATTTTTGTAAATCACGATGCATAAACCACATTAAATTGTCAGCATACCATCCCAGGAACAATGGGCAGGATGAGCGTTTTGTTCAGACTTTTAAAACAAGAACGAGAGCCAGTGAAAATGAAAACAAGACAACGCAGCAGCGTCTTCGTGAGTTTTTGTCCACATATAGGAGTACTCCCCATGCTGCAACAGGTAAAACACCAGCTGAGATTATGTTTGGCAGACGACTGAAGGGTATTTTTGACAACTTAAAACCCGAAAAGAGCCTAAAACAAGAGATTGAGTCAAGTAAAAAGATACGCGGATTCTAACTACGGCAAAAAGTCTTTTACAAGACAAAACCTGAAAAAAAATGGCAGCCAGCAAAAGTTACGGAGAGAACACATCAGTACTCCTATTGTATACTAACTTCCAACGGTGTGGAGAGAAGATGACACTGCGACCATATGCGCGAACGTAATGAAGATGAAGACGTAGATAAAAACGACATTCTTCCAGGCTTGCAGATCTCACGAAATATACCAATAACCGTTGAAAAAACACAACCTATTACGACCAGTACTCCGACATCTCAAGTCGGATTTCAAGGGACTGTGATGGAAAATACGGAACTACCCTCAGAACCGAGACGAGCTAACTATTAGAATAAAATCACTGTTTGATTTCAAATCAGCAAAAAATACTCTAAATTCTGGGGAGGTTTCACACCCCACATATACCCCGAAAAGTGAGAAGAACCAGACCCTTTTTTTGAAGGGCTTGGACTACGGAGATAATACCGTCGATCTTCTTCAGTTGCTCAAGGAAACAGCACCAGAAATTGAATTCATCTCCGTTAAAACGTTCTCGACAAGAAGGTCAATGGTACCACTTTATTTAGTGCAGATATCAAATAAAAGCAGTCCAAGTGCTCCTCAACAAATCAGATACTTGAAGTTTCGAGAGGTGAGGTAGGAACGCCTCCAAAAAAGAGAAGTCAACCAGTGTTATCACTGTCAACGATTTGGGCATTCGGCTGCCAACTGCGCCTTGCACTACCGATGCGTCAAATGCAAGGATGTGCATGCTCTCGGTAAGTGCAAATTGGCTCAGACGGCGCCAAAAGAGAAATTATACTGTGTTAACTGTGGTGTTTTTGGTCACCCGGCATCATATCAAGAATACTCCCGATATCAAGATGCGAGAGTAAAATTTGTCCCAAAGCAAACACAACTACATTGCAGTGTCTTAGCTCCGAACTTCGTCAAGCCCGGAGTATCATTTGCACGAGCCACTAGAAGACCAGTAGAAAATGCGGTAAATAATGTAAACAATGAAAGTGGCAATAATGAGCTGCTTCTCAAAATTTTACTGCAAATAAATTCTTTATCGGAGAGAATCGATAAATAAGATACGAAAACTAATCTTGTTTTTCATCGTTTAGGACTTTCAAATACCTCAAAATAATTTGTCATCCAGTCACATTCCTATGGATAAGATTGGTTTCATCTCGATCAACGTCAACTCCATTGTTACTATACATCGGCGTGATTATATCCTTGAATTTATTTTTAGGCAGAAGGCTGATATCATGCTTTTCACTGAAACCCACCTCAATTCATGGCAGTCCATGACATTTTGAATTCGTAAGAAACGATAGGATAATATGTGATGGGGGAGGTGGTACGGGGATATTGGTTCGAAGACCCTATTGCTTCCAAAATATTGAAAAAGTTGAATTCAAAAGCTTTGAATCTCTTGAAGTGTCCGTTATCAAAATCTCACTGCTAGGTGGGGATAACCTCTTCGTTATCTCTGCCTACTCAAGTGGTGGAACTGTTCCCAAGTGCAAGGAGGAGGTTGATTCCTTGTTTGAAATAGTCGAATTGAACAGGCTTCATAATTATTATATTCTTGCTGGTGACCTGAAGGCCAAGCATACATCATGGCTGACCGCCACCAATAATCCAAGAGGTCTATTCCTGAAATCGTGGATAACAGAGAACCAAATTGAATACAGGTGCAATCTACAGGTATATGGGGCGGAACATACCCTAGGCAAATCCATTTTTGGACCTCTGCATTGCTGACGCAAGACTTGAATTCAGCTTTAATTGTCCTCAACGGAAACTGCAGGTGCTTCCATATGATAGCGATCATAACGCAATCGTAATGGAAATCAATCATCAAAGGGATGATTTCTTCCTCATTCCAGTTCAACATGAAAGTCATCGGTTGAATTTAAAAAGAAAACAGACTGGGAAAATTTTCGAAAGAAGTTTAGTCGAGGGTACCAGAAGCAATGCCCCCCTCCTGATGATGGTAGCTCTTGCTCAATGGTTCTAACTAACTAACGATGAAATAGATGTCTATTTGTCGAAGTTAGAGAAGATGACGTTGAAAACGATTGAGAAAGTAGTTCCCAAGGTCAAACATCGAAACAATATGGAAGGATATGAAATACCAACCATCGCAAGGTTGAAGAGATTGAAAAGCCTTCTTCTCACACGCGTCAACAATATTTATCGACGATTTTTGGACTATAACCATCCCTCGTTAGCTTTGTTGAAATGACACCAGAAGAATGTCCGGAACTTAATCCGTTTATACTTCAGGAGTGAGGTCAGCAATCAATGGGCAGATAAACTGTGGGTTATTAGCCGACAGAACCCAGATGGCGTTTTCCCGAAAGTGAATAGCTTATTCCGTAAGAAGTCTTAAGTGAAGGTATCGAGCCTTGAAGTCACTAGTGATGAGATAAATCTTCTCGATAGGGCTGGTATCGAAATTGATAGTACGACTCCGGATAGAAATGGAAACAGGATTAAATGTGATGGATCGCAGAAACTTGCTCTGATTGGAACACATTTTGAATAGGTTCATCTACCAAAAGCTGAGAGAGGGAATGAAATATTTTCAGAGGTCGTTGAAGCAAAAGTTTCCGACTTCGAATCAAGCCTGAACGGCCAACCAATTCTTCATTTCAATGAAACATTAACATCTGACATCATACCGAGCTTGAATCTTATTGATTATTTTGTCAGCTATGAAGACTTCTGCTTCATATTTCGCAGGATAAACAAAAAGAAACTATGTGGTACTGATGGTTTTCCAAATAAAGTTCTCCGATATTTGCCGGAAGTTGCTATTAGGAGTTATTGCATATTGTTCAACAACATGTTGAGCAATTCATATTTCACAAATGAGTGGAAAAAGGCTAAGGTATTTCTGATCTTGAAGAAAGGAAAAGAATCTTTGTGCCCTAAAAGCTATTGCTCAATCAGCTTGCTGCCTAACATCAGCAAGGTGTTTGATGCGATACTCAACAGAGCATTAAATGCCCACATTGAGGAATATGAGTTGATGCCGGATTGCCAATTTGGTTTTCGTGCCAGGCAGTGGACCACACATGCAATAACGAAAGTGACCACAGGCATCTGCGCCTCTGCTCTTCTCAATCTTCATTCGCAAGCTATTGAACGGCTTTGATTTTAACGCCTCACCAACGCGATCATTGGTAGCGTTTGCTGATAATCTGATCATCTATACGGCAGATCGAAAAGCTACAATAGTTCAGAGCAATCTCCAACAAATGTTCAATGATGTACAGTTGTACACTGGCAATTGGCGAATGAAAATGCGAAACAATTCTGTTTCGGACAACGCTGCAGGGGGTCAGCCATGACCTGGAATGTAATTGGAAGGATTTTCACAACATGACTGGTGAGGGTAGTTCAGAACGAGTTCCACATTAATCCTGTGTTCTATACCTCGGTGTTCATCTCGATCAGTATCTTTACTATACTGAACATGTCAAAATCATGGTCAGTAAGGCACAAAAAGTAGTCATGGCCCTGCGAAGACTCTTGCATTCCAAATACATTGATCAAAAGGTCAAAATTATCTGTTACAAGACCCTGGTTAGACAAGTTTTGACATATCGATGTCAGATCTGGTACAATCAGAGTACTGGAACTATAGAACAATTGAGTTTTCGAAAGGAAATGTCTTCGTGGATGGACTGGTTTGTACAGAAAGCCTGAGACGAATTGGAAACATTATATATCGAATAGAAGAATTTTTCAAACTGCTAAAGTAACAAGAGTGGATATCTTTATATTTAAACTTCTTCGGAATCATATCACAAGATCTGTAACTGTGAGTGAAAACCCTTGGATTTCACAACTGTCTGTAGGGTGGCTACAGACGGGTATATTGCGACTTGCCTCGCTAGTGGCTTTATTCCTCCAGAAGCCTTCGTGTATTTGGACGTGAATCGATATGTTTTTGATTCTGACGGCGTCCCAGTCATATATCACATATATCGACGAGGTACCGATAAGAAGATAAAATATCTTCCGAATTTGAGTTCACGAGACCAACAATTCCAATGGAGATACTCATTTGCTAGATTCAGTGAAGCTGATCGAGCTGAGATGGAGCAATCTAGGTATTGGTGGCTGAATGACAATGTCTAAATTATTCGTGTTTATTTTTAGTTTTAGTGTTTTTCGTTACTTAATTTTTGAGTTTCAGCTCATTATTGCTACATCTAGTGTTGTTCTTTATTTGTGTTAAAAATTAGGTATAGGCTAGGTATATGTTATGTTTATTTTATAAGGTTTGGAGATAATGTTAAACGCGTAGGTTAGGAATATTGTGATAGAATATTTTAGTATAAGATAAAGTTTTTGGGCGAATTTTTATTAGAATTAGGTTATAACATATTAAAGGTAGGATCAAAGTTCACTGTTGTGTTGAGATTATAAGTAATTTTAGGATCATGTTGGTTGGTTTTTTCTCCTTTTTCCAATCGAATCATAATATATGTAGTAATCTGAATTAATTGGAATTTGCTATAGTTTTTTTGATGAAATATGTTTAACTAATAACGTATAAATTTAGAGAGTCATTTGGGCCATTAAGTTTTTGTATTGTTATTGTTTGGAATTTGCTTTTTATTCTTTGAAAATTTATAACGATTAGGATTGAATTAAGCGCTTTTGACTTTGACTTTAGTGTACTACAAGTTCCCTTCCTTTAGTACTAGTAATAAAAATGATTTTCAATCATTTAACAGAAGTTCTTATAATCACTGCTAAATGGTTTGAACTTTTTTTTCTTGCTTTGATAATATAACTTTAAATTTGAGATGAGATTGGCATAACTGCAACTTATTTTTCTGTGCAAATAATTGTGAGATTTTGCAAAAGTATATATTTTTCAATACACAAAATTTAATAAATCTCACATTTGACATACAGTTAATACATCAATCACATACCGCAGTGTTTCTCTCAGATTATGTAATGAATTTTGCAACAAATGCATGCATATAAATTTAAAAAACAACTATGCACTTATTTTTGAAACCCACACAGAAATCATTTTTTTGTTGAAGTTTATCAACATACACTAATTTCTTGATTTTTTAATAGCCAATTTAAAAGTATAATGCTTATTGCTAAAAGTTTTGTGCTTTAATAAGCAATGATTTTGAACTTTAAAGAGTTATCCATGAATTCATTGAATGTTATAGTGCCATGTATTATTGATTCAATTTTATTTCATAAATCCATCGAAACGTATAAATGTTAATGCTAATACATGCATCTATTTTAGAAAATGAAGACAATTGTATATAATCTCCAATCTATTGACAATATAGCTTACGTCAACAAACTATCTAAATTTCACACTTAATCACAATGTATATAGTAAATGTACAGTCATAGCTAGTTACCCGGTTAATGGTCAGATACGAAATATATTGAACTGAACTATCAATATAAATGTATCAGCGCCTAAATTGAATCACCTTTATAATTGCTAAACTTGATTGGGAAGATAGTTACATAAGCTCAAAGATAAGAAATTAACATATATTTCGCCCCCAATATGTAAAATGCCTCATGCGCAATTAAAAAACGTAAACTATAATTTCATGAAATTCTTTTACGATTTTCTTACTTAACCGATTGCGAAAAGTCAACAACCTATGAGCATTGAAACTTAACTTTTTTGATTAAAGCTCGCATATATCATTTTCACGGTCAATAATTTAGCTAAGAATTCGAATGAAAACAAATTCAGCGGTCAGCATTCGAGTTTTCGACGGTAGAAGTTTAATTTTCACTTTCATTCCATCTGTTAATAATTAATTTATTAATTTATGCTAGTTTTGCCATTTTCATGTATTTAAAATCTACACTATGTCTACTTCCTTCCGTATTATTGACGGGTTATGGTTCTTCACTTAGATGCATTTGAAGGTTTTATAAATTGCACTTAGAAAATGATACTACCTGTAACATTTAGAAAATAGGAAATTTAATATTGCATTTTGGATAACTGGGGCGACAAGTCTTTTGCTGGAAAATAAAATCAAAATGACTAAACATTAATTACATTTTGCTTAAGGTAACAGCTTGTCAATATCAATTCTGAAGTTTTTTATAAATTTTCTTTCAGCTCATCAACTTTTTGGTTGTAATTTCCCTACAGGCACTTTTAAAACTGCATTGTTGATTTTGGTGCCGTTTTATGAATAAATAATTTGCTTTATTGAAACCATCCTAAACATTTTAAAAACAAACATAAAGCGAAATCAAAAATATATATTATTAGACAACTTAATCGCCACAAGGGCACTCTAAATGCATACCTACCTATTCAAATATTGTAAACGAGTTTTTTCTATCGTTATTTTACATGAAATGAATATTTATTATAAAATCAGTGATAAAAAACGTGGGAAAATCAACCAACTAACTAGATAAGAAGAGAGAGAGAGAGAGAGAGAGATACATGAAAAATTATATTGAGATTTCGTCATCCAAGTCACTCATCAGAGGATGCTAACTCTGATTTTGGTAGATTAGCACGATTTCAATTGGATATTCTAACATATAATGCGCAAAATTTTTAAATTTTCATTTATATCATTTGCATTTACTAGTTATATCAACTGAACATTTTCGATCTTTCTTATCTGAGAGTCAGCTAGCGCTTATTAGGCGAAAGGTCAGCAGCTGGGCTTACGAAGCTAATAAATGCAAAAAATAATTGACATTAAACGAACTAATTCAACTCAACACTGACAAGCGCAACAAAAAACAAATCAAGTTGGGTAGGCAGACCTACGCTCATATCAGATGGGTTTTGTACTCAACTTACGATATGCATTCACCATCAATGAATAAAGCGATGAAACACGTCAAAGAGATGTGCACGTTTAAAAGAAAATCCATTGTTTCTTCATTTTTAACGGTCACCATTTTGTTGCAAAGTAAAAAAAATCACTCATGTAATGAATTCCCAAAAATAATTATATTATTGGTCTTATCTAGAAATGTTAAAAAGATCAAATCAAAACTGTAGTGTCTGATTCGATGGAGAGTCCATAAAGTACCAAAATTGTGGGTAATTGTTGTCGTAATTGGAGAAGCTTCAAATGGCTATAACTTCCGTGAATATGATTGGATTTTCAACAAACTGGTATATGAGGATCTCTTGTAAGATTTCTTAAGTATTGAATTTCGTTGAGTTGAAGGGTATCCATACATATTGGGAAAAATTGTAAAATTTGAAGGTCATACTATTATTAACAAAGTTGAGCGAATTTCGACTTCTGACGTATTCGTTGTTTATTTATTTATTATTTATTTGTTTACGCTATTTTACAGATCAATGAATCCAATTACAAAATACGTAATGAAATATAATATAATACGAGCGACAAAAACAAAGTGGGGAACTTGAAATAAGAAAAAATAAAACAAGAATATAAAATACTAATAAACTCTTGGAAGCTAAGGAGAATATTATGTAATATGCTTTTAAAAGCGTTTAAGGAATGAGGCAGGGGACCCATTATTGTAACGACGTGATACGCGTATCATTGTAACGACGTGATACGCGTACTAGAAACGAATAAAATAAATATCGGTACGAGCAAAGAACACAATGAACGTGTCAGCTGAACGCATTCTTGAGTTAAGACGTATATGAAGCCTTTCCCGAAGGTTGGATGAAAGAATACCGTGATATAATTTAAAAGAGCAGCACAGGTCTAAGAATTCCCTCCTATTTTTGAGTGATGGAGTGTTGAGGATCTGTAAGCACTCATCGTAGGAGCTGTAACTAAGGTTATATTTGTAGAATAGAGAACGTGTGAATTTACGCTGTGCAGTTTCAACAGCATCCGATAGATTGGTATAGTGAGGAGACCATACTTGGGAGGCATACTCAAGGATTGACCGAGCTAGGAGTACAAATAGGTGGATTCTGGTTGAAATGTCAGAAGACTTGCAGGAGGATAGTTAAATAAAACCAGCGGCAAATGAAGCTCTAGTGGTTATGCATGAAATATGGATGTTAAATTTCAACCTGGGTTAAATACTACTCCCAAATCTTTAAACTTGTCCACAAGTGACAACATTTTGAAATGTTAACAGGAAATAAATTACCTTGACACCAATTTTCGAGATTGTCAAGATCAATTTAAAGGTGTGAGCAGTCTTTGCTGGAGTTAATGGAGCGATAAATTGGAGTTAATGGAGCGATAAATCATCAGTGTAAAGAAGAAGATTAGATCACAGGCGTTAGGGAAGATCATTAATGAAAATTCTGAATAGTAATAGGCCTAAAATTGATCCTTGAGTAACACCAGATTTTGAACTAAATGAGGCCGACGAAGAAAAAAAATATTCCATGTAACGATGCAGGAGCCATGAAATAAAAAGAATAAGATCCAAGAGAAGATTGAATCGTAAGCGCGGAATTATCGGAGTTTGTTTACCAAAAGGCTATGATCAACACTTTTAAAGGGCTTTAGCAAAATCGGTGTACGAGTATATGACATCAACTTGTTGGCTCTTGTCAAAATCAAGAGTGATGGTACTTGTGAGTTCTTATAAATTAGTTATTATCGAACGACCTTTGATGAAGCCATGTTGTTCATTTGCAAACAGGATACTGATGGCATCGTACATTCTGTTATGCACAATTCGCTCAAGGAGCTTGCCAAAACAAGGCAGCAAAGAAATCGGACGATAGTTCGAGATTTCAGTACGATCTCCGGATTTATGGATCGGAAAGATGTTGGCATGCTTCCAGACGTCGGAAAAGCAGGAGGAAGAAAGGATTATGTTGAAAATAATTGATCGTGGGGTAGGTAATGAAGAAGATATAAGATGACGAACAGATTTGGTATTCCATCAGGACCCGGACCACCATTAATGTCAAAAGTGAGCAGTAAATTTTTAATTTCCGATGGAGAGGGATGGGGGGATGTACATGCAAAGCAATACTAAACTCATGGCTTGAGAGATTTTAATGAAGACAGTGTATGCATTCTACTGGATGTTTTATGAATAGCAAAAATTACACCCCCAACGTCAGATTTACCTGAAACCAAACGATCTCTATCAGTGTGTTAAACGTCATTTAGTGAAAAAATTTCACTGCTGACGATATCAGGAGTTTCCAGTTTGGCTTGCATGCCGCATACATTTCAAGAGTAAAGATTGAAGCTATGAGAAGTGTTTCGATTATCAAAATTTAAATTACTATTTGAAAAAGGTTTGGGGTGACCAGTTGTTAAAGTCTTGGTAGAGAGCTCACCACACGATGAAAATTTCTTCTTTTGGTCGCCTCGAAAGGTTTAAATAATGTTCCAGGAGGCCAGTATTCTGGGTGAAGAGCTATGCTGCAGTTTGATGTACAGTTAGCTTAAAGAAAGCTATAACTCTTCCCTCAATGTTATCTTTTGTCAGTTTATGGCAGCTGAAGAAGATCTTTACCGAAGGTCCAAATTTCGTTGAGACGTAATCACAGATCCAGTTTATTATTGTACTTATAAATGCCTACCTCCATGATTTTTTTAGATTTTTCAGATCACAGATGTTCAATCACGAGAGGGGGACACACACGTTTTTAGTGTATTTCCTCTCCCTGTGCATCCCTAGAACCAACAAATGTCAGTTTAAGACCTGCTTTGAAAAGTTCTCATAAAGACCTTTCATTTGATGCCCATATTGGGAGCCTTAGCTGAATTTTTTTTCAGAAGATACTCTCCTATATGGGGTGACCCCCCTTAAGAGCCCAGTAAATTTTTTTGTAATGTAACTTCGAAGAAGGCACCACTTTACACCAGCTTGTACGGTTCGCGAGAAAAAGTACTGACACACGGACGGACGGACGCACGGACGGACAGACTGACAGACGGACAGACAGGCGCAATTTTACTTAGGTTTTGTAAAATTATTTTACTGACAGCTGACAGAGCTACGCACATGTTAGAAGGGTTTTGTACTCAACATACGATATGCAGACACCAATAATGAATAAACGCAAGAAAAGCTTTAACGATATCTACAACAACTACATACTTGCTTCAAAAGAAAAATCAGCCGCCATTTTATTGCAACATTAGTAACAACCATTTACTGAATGAAATATTGAAGATGTTTTGGTTATTCATTTAACTGGAAATTGGAAAATCGACTTAAAAGTGTAGCGCCTGGTTCGCTAGAAAGCCCGAATGGTAGAAAACCCATACATTGTTTTCGTTGTAGTCGGAGAACTTTCAAATAGCTATTACTTCCGTAAGAACGGATTGAATTAATTGAAGCTTTCAAAGTATAACGACCTTTCTTAGACTGCTTAAACTTAAGGGTATCCGAATGAATTCACTGGGAAATTTTACTATTATTAACAAAACCGACCACCATGATTGTGCTATCTTTAAAATGTACGTTTTCATCAAGAGCTAATAGATTTTACTTTATATGCTGTATTTGGGGCAAAATAACACAAATTACCCCGCTGTAGACGACCTAAAATCCGTTTGAGACAGGAGGAGGAAAACCCTTGTTTCCACAACCCACAGCTTCCATGATTCCTCATCCTAAGCCCCCCGATTAAATGGCAGTAAATGTTCTTGGGGTCGCATATTGGATTAACTGGTTCCCCAATAATGGAACATTAAATGCCGAGACATGCCAATGACTGTCAATACATCTACAGCTCTGCTACTAAATCCTACTTACACCGCCTTTGTGGGGACGTGAGAATGTGAAGGCGAGTTTTCCGGGCCTAATAACGGAATCGAAGTAATAATCATGACGCCCGAATGGAATCTGTGCAACGTGCTAACTCCCCATCCCTGGAAAACCCTACATTGTTTTAAAATCTCGCAAACGGAAAAAATTATGACGCTGGATCCTTGAATTACCCTGGCCCTGGTAAAGAACTTTTAAAACAGGGCCAGTCAATATAAATTGAAAATACTGGCAACCAAGGAAACGAACTTGACTCGAAATAATATTCAAGATATGAGATCACACACAATATTAAAAACTGGAAACCTACTGGAAAACGAGAATTCGGAGTGACCTTCATTGTAGATTTGGAGTTCAAAACGCATGTTATTGATTTTAAGGCAATCAATGAACGGTTGTGTGCAGTTCGTATCAAAAACAAAATCCTTCAAAATCTGGTGATCAACGTACCTGCCACGGCCGAAGAAAAAGACGAAGGAAACGTTCTAAAATCACCTGAAAAGACTAGTTGACTTATTGCTTACAAATGGCACAAAAATAGTTCTGGGCAATTTCAACGCTAAAGTTGGCAATGAGCTATCTCATAGGAGAACGACTGAAGGACATAGTGACCATGAAATAAATGACAACAGCCAGCGGCTGATTAAATTTGCATGTAGCAAAAATCTAGTCATGCATTCGACCTGCTTCCCTGATCGACGCATTCATAAAATGACCTGGGTATCGCCGGATAGCAACACAAATAACCAGATCAACTATGTTTCGATACAACAACGTTGGGTTTTGAGCATACTTGATGTCCGTGCATACCATATGAACCTTTCGATATCGTATATCAAAGCATATTTGGTGAAAACCAGCTCGCTACAGAAATTCGACATCGGGAGGCTTCAAACGGCATCTGTAGCCAGAGACCCTCGACAACTAGCTGGCTCCCACTTTATCAGGCACATCGCTGAAAGCAAGCAACGAGCTCTGGCTGGAAATGAAAGCGACTATTCAGACTGTGGCAAAGCAGACGATCGGACATCAAGCCCGACGCAAAAAAATGATTAGTTCGAGGATGAGTGCCAGAATGCATTAAACACATACAAAGAATACTTAAGTAGGAAAACCAGAACGAAAGAGAACACTATGAAAATCTCAGAAAGGCAGCGAGTTATATAATTAGAATTAAGAAAATAAAATACTATGACGGTCAATTGAGAAGTTCGATGGAAGTCTAGGGAGCAACAACACAAAACAAGCATACAAAGTAGTGAAAAGCCCAAAGCTAGGTTATCAGCCAAATATCACACTCTGTCGTGATGGCATCAGCAATTTCATCGCTGATGAAAACAAGGTTAAGCAAAGATGGGCATCCTATTTCAAGAACCTCCTTAATTCTCTGCACAGTTCCATCTGCATGAATATATCATATCACAGATCTGCATGATATACATCCTCTCTGAAGTTTCAATATAAATGATAAGCCCGTAGCGTCAGATTCGACTGGAAGCGCACATTGCTCAATAGCCACTGATTTTTGTTGTTGCAACACCGAAAACTTAAATTTAAGAATACCCTTACGACTTTATAAAAGAAAATGTAAAATTGATTGATATTACTAACAAATCGCAAATTAACTAGTTATTTATTGACTTACAAAAACAAAAAACCAAATTTTAAGGCGCAGAGATGATACATGTTAAATTTTAGAGTTTTGTACTAAAATACAAAAAAAATTTAATCACAACGTGTATCCATTGGTGTGCCATTAAGTTTTTCTCTGAAACTTTAAAAACTACAGTTTTGAACATTTGTGGAAAGGCCAGAAGTGGTAATAGCTCGAAAGTTTAGGGATGAACAATTTTTCAGAGAGCTTTAAGGGGGTGTCTCTATCTTATAGATAAGCTTGCAGCGCAGTATTGTTGCCCAAAAATTACAGCAGCAGTTTTCAAATGTAGTGAAAGCTTGCTTCTACTCTAGCAGATCATGACAAGAGTTCATCAGCATGGTTTCCTTATGATGAAGTATATTGCTACCTGCTGCGTACGTTTTTTACCAGGTTGACAATATGCTTTCTTCGAATGAGAGCCTTTTTGTAGCAATTGGCAATTTAATAACTTGGATTCTGCAACAAGTATCTTGGTTAGTTGGTTGACGGCTCGAGTGACTTAAGAGGAGGTAGTGAAATATATGATTGTTCTCCTCTCGAATCATTCTCACTAGCTACGTCAGTGCTAGCTTACCGTCAAGTTGTAGGCGTGAAAATGGCAGTCACTGCCTTCCCAGTATTGTTGTGTGACGAATCAATTATACCCCTGGTTACCCAGAAAAGAATTATTTCAGCAACTGACTTGATGGAAACAAGATAGGTAAAATTACAGGTGGGTGGGATTGCCAGGTATGGTTGCATATTTTAAGTTAAATCAGCAGCGCTTGCAAACTATCACTTAGATGCTAGGAGTTGAGTGTAATATGGCGAACCACAGATTGTCAATTATAACACCTTGATTACTGCTCCCCAGTTTAGTCACGTGATTTTCTTTATCTTAAATTTTTTGGTCATCCCCTATATAGTGAGAATCTGCATTTTTTGTACTTGAAAGGTGAAAGTTATTTATGCTCCGAGTGTGGGACTCCTAAGTACACCAGACACTATGGACCACCCACTAAACACTTCCTCTATCAGCTGGAATCGTTTAGCACATTACTACGGGCTAGGTTTCATTTTTCTTCTAGATTCTTGAGTTTATAATTTTGAGGTAATCACGTCTGAAAATACAGCGCCAAAAGGTTATCTTCCCAATATAGGGATAACCACGGCATAACTATGAAGAAAACCTGATGGTATTTTATTTCTCACTAGCTGGCGGTTCCACATGTGGTAACTCGTTTGTTAGAAGCTGGGCGTGAACATAGAAAATTGACAACTAATGCAAGTGCAAGTGAAAAATTGCGTCCATCTGGTTCAATGGTTTACAAAAGGAATTGGCTGAGCAGCTGCAATATACTATGATTTAGTCATATTGTCATTAGGAAAGGGTACTGAGATTTAAGTTGAATTCCAAATCTCAGAATCCTGATGTGCCAAAAAATAACGTTTTGCAGAATCACCAGCAGCACCGTAAGTTAAGCAGTATATGGTGTTCGACTGGCGCTTAACTTCGCATGAAGTCCAATCTACTTTGGACAGCACAATATTAAGGGAGGTTTGATTGACATTTTAGCACTCACAGCCATCACCTCGGCTTGTTCCTTCATAACCATTGAAATTAATCCAATTGTATGCTACATATTCATCCTATACATAACTTGGCTCTGTTTCACCCCTGATTTAATTAATACGGGTAGATATAAAAATTGAGTCTCGATTCCAACAAATTTTCGTAGTAAGTTGCTCTGTGGCATAATTTAGCACAGAACTGGTTTTGGTACTGATTAGCTATAAGCCCCGATTAATGAACTTGACAATAAGATGAATTAGTTGGGTTGTTTAAGGTACTACTACCGTCTAGAACGGCAAAAACAGACATATTTTCAACAATTTTTTTTACATGAGCGTTATTACATTTAGTTATCAAACTTTGTCTACAGTACAAAACAACTCTTGGAGATTAAAAAAAAAATGTTTTTATTATATTTTATTTGTACATTTAAAAGAGGGCGCTCAAAGTTTCTTGCCAAAAAAAACGCTGCTCCATTGCGGACAGTTAATCTCTGGAACGGTAAGTTTGTAACAAAAAATTCAAAAAGATTTAGAAAAAAGAAGTGCTCTTCCGTGATAGTTTACCAGAAAAATAAAAAAAAATGTAAAAAATGGCCGACGTTCAAACTTTTTTCAAAAATTGACTTTTTCGGCCTTTTTTCAGATTCTAAAACTCCATTATTTTTATTCTGCCAAGTTGTGGTAAAGTATCATACAGGATAAAAAAATTAAATTCAGCCGACTAGATCCGAAGATTCACTGTCTGTAAGTTAAAAAAAAACATGAAGTCGAGAAAAACGCGTTTAAAGTTTTCGCCTTTTCTGTGATAAACTTTCGCATTTTCTCTTATAAACTGATTTTGGAGGTATTTTTGACACGAATATGCTTCTATAATGACAGAATTTGAACTGGGAATCTATTAGAAAGAAAACAGCACTGGAAGTGAAAGTATAACCAGTATTTTGTAGAGAGCGAAATATACCTAAGCTGCGTGAACACTTGCGGAGAGTCGAGAGCGCGCTTCAATAGAGTCGTTATATCTCGAGATCGGCATCGAACTTTTATATAATATTTTAGAAAGTTATTCTTGAAGGTATAACAAATCTAAAAATGTTAAAAAAAATCCATCTAAAAAAATTGTTTAATCAGTACTCTATGGATGTAATAATATCAAAAGATCATGGTAAATTACCCACATACATTAAAGTGAACAAATACTTGTTTCTCAAACCAAATCATAGACGTTAGCAACAAAAATACAAATATTGATGCATTAATATCAAACCTCTTCAACATTTAATTCAGGGCCGTGGTAATGTTTCTTGGTATAGGTCATAGATATAGAGAGTACTGGCTCCGCAACCGGCCGCGAGAGCCGAAGCAATTCGGAACCTTCGCTAAAGATGTGTGAAGTTGAGGTTTAAAGTGATATGCTTTTGTTTTTGCATTTTATTCACTCCGAAACACGTTCACGTTTAAAAAGTTTATAATTTTGAAGATCGCGTGTACGAAATCGGCACTTCAGATCACTGATTTTATTAAAACTTACGAATTTTCTATCGGCTTTGACACATGAGTTTTCTCGCCGGTTTCGCGCCTCTACGAATTTGTTTTGCTTTGACATTCGAGTTTTCTGCGAGAGTCGTTTGTTGTGTTGTACTCAAACTGTTTTACGAATGATAACGAAGGCGCGATCGTGTGTACGTGAAATGAATTTTTGTAGGTGTGCACGGGTGTCAGTGGGGGAAGTGAATTTCTGGAGAGAGGAAAGAAAAACTTGTCTGGAAACAAAAGGGAATCATATAGTTTCGAGAGCGTAAGTTATTTATAACTTATTTATGTGGTAAATTTGCTTCCCACATGGACAAGTACACAGATTATCGTTGCTCGTCCATTTATTTATATGTCTTTGCTATACGTAAGGAGAAGAGAAGCACTGAAGATTATATCTTCATATCCGACAGTCTCTGGTTTGGTGGTGCTAGTCATGCTAGGAGTGATAGCTATCACTCTTCTTACGAAAGAGTGTTGTACTATCTACCTGCGTCGAAATGAAGACATGAGGGAGACAGTTGTCCAGCAGCAGTCCTGAATAAAAAGTTCAAAAAAGAAGATGAACTGCGTGCCTTATCCCCTTTTCTGAGACTGATTTCTAACCAACCCAACATTTTGAGCGGGCATGGGTGTTTTTAGTCTTACTTGTACAAGATTAATAAGTATCCAAATGGACCGTAGATTTTGCGCAGAGGAGAATACGATGCCTGCCACATATTTTTTGCATACAAAAGTTGCGTTGGGAGCTCTACAATGAAGCAAAAGAGCTCTCCTTGGATAGTGTAACTGGAGAGGTGGTTGGATCGGTTGACAATAGAACCATGTAGCAAATAATGCTCGAGCAGTCCTTATTGATAACAAGTTGGGTAGGTAGACCTACGCTCATGTCAGAAGGGTTTTGTACCCAACCTCTCCGAAATGCGGTCACCGGCAACAAATAAAGACAAGAAAAATGCCAAAGAAATGTGCACGTTTAAAGGAAAATCCAATCCAATTTTTCGTGTATTTCCCCTTCGTGTGTGCCCCCTGAAGCAAAAAATGTCAGTTTAAGATCTGTTTTGAAAAGTTCTCATTAAGACCTTTTATATGATACCCATATTTACTACGTTTGATGAAATTTTTTTTTCGGGGACCACTCCCCTATATGAGGAGACCCCCCTTCAATACCTCATATAATTTTTTTTATGGTTGAACTTTTAAGAGAGCACCACTTTACACCTACATGTAAAATTTGGTATTTCTAACTTAAGTACTTTGCGAGAAAAAGTGCTGTGACACACGGAGGGACGGACGGACTGACAGACAGACGGAAAGACAGGTTGTGACTTTAGTAGGGTTTTGTAAAATCATTTTACAAAACCCTAAAAATGATTCACAGCAGTCAGAGACGTGGTGGTTGGGGATAGCTTTTCTAGCAATCTATCTTCCTTCCACCCCTCCCGCTAGAAGATGGATCTCTTAACTTGAAGACACCCCACAGCGTAGCAAAACGAGACCTGGGCAGAGGTAAAGTGTTAAATGGTTCCATGATAGATTTTCAGATTGACAGGGGAGATGTTTAGTGGATAGTTCAGTCATTCGTGAGCATTGGAGCCCTATAATAATTATTAAAATGCTTAAAAAGTGTTTTGAAATTAGGACGAGAGTAAAACACTTAAAACGTTTAGATTCGTTATGAGGTTGTAAGCAAAACTTGTAAATAATAGAATTAGAGCGGAAAAGACCAAAACGTGATATACAATATGTCCACTTCAAAGGGAAATATGGAAGCGTTTACATGCAACTAAATTTAAATCAGCTTGCAGCTACCGAGAAGACTACCAGCGTCAACACAATCTGCAGTGATATGCTGTCTTACAAAAGAGGTTCAAAAACAAACAAAATAACCGCAAATTTAAGGCCCTTTCATCTCTACCATTCACAATTATGAGAAAAATTGATGAAATTTAGCACAAACATGGGCGTTACAATCAACGAGGAATGACAACCGGATACCCGATTAATCCCCCGATGGTGGAGGATGGGTTCATGCCAACGATATCAGCTTCCTCGCGACTTGGTAAAACCGGCAGTAATTTACAACAATGAGGATTATGGATTGCTTCTTACGTTCTCTATACTCTAAAACATTGTATGAAATTCCATTATTTAACCCTACAAACCTAACCTCCGTCGTATCGATGAGCATAGAAAAGAAATATTGTTGTCTCTTTTCAAAACGTTATTCAAATGTTTAGTCGCTACTTGTTAACTAATTTACCAGTGAGATCGCCACAGTGGTGCATACGTAGAACATGTACATGTATGTATTATAGCTGTCGAGATATTTGATATTTGTCCGTCATATTGACGGGTGGTTAGTAATACCGTTAGTTTTTTTATGTGAGTGTCAGTGTATGCTTCTGAGGTAAGTTGTCCTCCTTAGATGAGTATCCAATAGCTAATGTGATGAACAAAGAACTTCGTTTCGAAGATGCAGTTGATTCTTCAGGCAGTGAAACCGATGCTTTTGTAATAGAAAAAGACGTCAAAATTGACGAACACTTTCAGTTGTCTGATTCCAATGAAAGTGAAGTAAGTATACGACAGAAAACTTGTCATCAAATGTGGTACAAGTTCAACCGAGTGGCTCTGGTGCTGCATTAGAAAATGCATAAGGTACAATAGTATTATTCATTTGCCCTAAAGAAGCATACGAGGCTAAAATAAATACATCTGGTCTACAACTAAGGGCCATTCTTCTACCCGAACTTCATTAAGAAATATTCTCTACATACCAAGAAGATCGAGGCATTCATGTAGGGACCTGTCCCGTGGTGGAAACTTCGCTTTCAACAATTCTTTATAGATGAAATGTATGAATAAATTGTGAATTGAGATTTCGGTAAAAAAGAGCTTCTTAAAAAAACTGTAACCGTTGCATAAAGCGGTAGAAGCATTTTAGAAGTCAAAGCTTTTGTTGATGCTCTCATTTTGGCCGCAGCCCTGAAAGACAATCATTCAACCTCAACAGAGCTATTTGTATCAAATTATTGTGGAAATGGATATGCAGCTGCATTCAGCCGTGAAAGATTTGACTTCAATATTAGATGTTTAGGGTTTGATGATAGAGATTTACGGCCGTAAAATTATCAAAATGATTTATTTACACCAAGTAAAAAAATTGGGGATATGGTTATAATACAATATTGCAATAATTATAATCTAGATACAAATCGTATGTCAATTCTGAATAAATTTGCAAAATATGGAAACAAACTTCAAATGATGTGCGATAGTGAACCGTACTATATGATTGAACGCACAAATGCCGGCGAGTTGCCTTTGGGTGAATACTTAGTGAAAGAACTGACGCAGGCAATTCACGAAACGAATAGAAATATGATCACCGTTAATTAGTTCACGTCTGTTCCATTGGCGAAAAGTCTACAACCTGAGCCATATACTAGGGAATAGGGGAATTCCAGCAGAACTAACAAGTAATAAAAAGAGGCGTGTTGCAGCGTTTATATTCTGCTACGACGAACCACTGACATTAGTCTTTTACAAACCCTTAAACATTTTTTTTCACCAAGGATAGTCGAGTAGGATATCAAATGAAAGGTCTTAATAAGATCTCTTAATATTCGTTATTCAAATCGCTGTATCATTGATGAGGTAGGCAGAGGGAACGGCAAAACATAAAAAAGTTACCTCACGATGGGATACCTGTGAACTGAAAAATCTGAAAAAACCATGGAGGTAGTATGATAATGGCAAATACCTGAGAAATTGAAATTCATTAAACTTTGCTTGTAAAAGTAAAGTTTATCAATTTTACATTTTCTTGAATAAAACCGTAAAGGTACTCTTTTTAGAAGAACCTAGTTTTTAGTTTTTTCTTGGCAAAGTTTTTTAAATTAAAAAAACTGGAAATAAAATTAAATATATATATTTATGTCCATTTCTCAACGTTAAGTATAAATGGTTTTCCAATTTTTCTTCACAAAATTGTTCTTCTTCTTTGGTAGCACTACAACCCCATTGACCGCGTCTTCCAAAAATTGAAATCTGAGCTGCGATGAACAATCTTCGTTGACTGAGTCAGACCAACATTTCTTCAGTTTCTCCACTGGTCTCCGCCCTTCAGATCTCCCAACGAATAGCTTTTTGGGTATCAGTTGTTCATCCATACGATTCATGTGGCCAGCCCATTGCAACTTCCACAGTCTTACAATCGTTGAGGCCTCCGGCTCGTAAAAATTTGTAACAGCTCATGTTTGAATCGGATTTGCCATTGGTCCCCGTCTAGCTTCACTCCGATTATTCGCCTAAGGACCCGTCGCTCGAAGGCGTTCGATATATTTGCGGATGCATCGGTTAAGGTCCATGTTTCACATCAATAGCATAACAAAGGCCTTATCACGGATTTACAAATTCACCCACATTTTCGATACTGTATCCGCTTGAGTTATTTTTCCTTGCCTGCGTCATGATCTTCGTTTAATTCTCATTGATTTGTAGCCCTACTAGTTTTGCTTCGCTGTAGAGTTTTAGGAAGAGTTTTTTGGCAGTTGTTAATGACCGTGACAAAATGCAGATGTCGCTTGTATAGGCTTCTAATTGGCTTGACCTGTATAGTAATGTGCCTCGTGTATTGACATGTAGCTTTCCTATGACTTACTCCAGAGTCGAATTGAATAGCAATGGGGCCAGCCCGTCTCCCTGCTTTAGTCCGACATTTGTGTGAAAGGCATCGGTGAGTTGGTTTTTGACGCGGACTTGGGAGTTTGTCAACGTCATTATCATTTTGGTAAGACGGACTAACTTGGCTGAGATGCCATAGCAAAGCATTATTTGGTACAGAAAGTTATGATCAATACTGTTGGAAACTTGCTTAAAGTGAATGAAAATTGAGTGTACGTCTATGTTGAATTTCCAGCATTTTTCAAATACCTGCTTGACAGTGAACAATTGGTGTATTGTCGATCTACCTGCTCTAAAACCTCCTTGATACTCCCTAATAATACTATTGGAATATGATTCGATTTTATTTTCTAGGATCTTCGAAAATATTTTGTACGCCGTACATAGTAGTGATATGCCTCTATAGTTTTCGCACAGTAGCTTGTCACGTTTTTGTGGAAAGGGAATATAATTGATTGGTTCCACTGTTTCGGCATATATTCTTGTTGATGTCTTTGTGAAGAGCTTTCTGAACACCACTGCCACCATATTTGATTAGCTCCACTAGAATCTCATCGATGTTTAGCGCTTTATTATTCTTTTGGGCTTTGATGTTGGAACAAACTTCATTCAGAGTTGGTGGGGCCAATGGAAGTTCTCCGCAGACATCTATAGGATCCGATGTTCTGGAGCTGCGCGGATGATCAAGGAAGTATGATGCTCCTCTTTCCTTAATTTCGATTTCATCAGCGACAGAGCATGGTTTTGGGCTGATAACCATGTTTCAGGCTTTTCACTACTACTAGATTTACATCGGTACTTCTCAATTAGTCGTCATAGTAGTTCTTCGATTTTCATAGTGTTTTCTCTTCATCCTGGTTTTCCTACCTACGTGTTCCTTGTATGCCTGATTCCTTTTCTCTAACGCATTCTGGCACTCATCATCGAATCAATCATTTCTCCTGCGCTGGGCTTGATGTCCGATCGTCTGTTCTGCCATGGTCTTAATAGCCCTTTTCTATTTGCTTGGCTTTATTTCATAATTCGATTATATAATCTGCTAAATAGATTTGAAATAAATAAATAAGCTCCTTTGATGATTTGTGGCACAAGTTACGCGGCGTATTACTTATGTATTGGGTTGTTCGAAAATTAATGTCTTTTTTTTTTTCATGTTTTTCAAAGTAAATTTATTTATACTAACAAAAAACATTCGTCAATGATTTATTGACAATTATATTGGATGACCTTTTGCCATCTTTCGGTAAGTTGAAAAATTCAACGTTCGAAGCAGCCTTGGTTTTTGAAGCCAAGAACTGGTCCAACTCATTTTTAACAGCCTGATCAGAATCAAAAGTTTTACCATTCAAATGGTTTTGAAGGGAGCGAGACAAATGAGAGTCTGATGTTGCTAAGTCAGGACTATAGGGTGGATATGGCATCAGTTCCCAATTGAGCTCCATTAATTTTTGGCGAGTTATCAATGAGGTGTGGGGTCTGGCGTTATCATAATGAAACAGCACGCCTTTGCGATTGGCCAGTTCACGGCGTTTTTTCTTAATTTCCTCATTCAATTTCGATAGTTGACGACAGCAGACATTTGAAACAATAGTTTGGTTCTTTGAAAGCAGCTGGAAGTAGACTATATCCTTGAAATCCTACCACACAGAAAGCAAAATCTTCTTCTGGTGAACATTGGCTTTGGGTGTCGATTGTGAGGACTTATCTTGCTTAGTCTGTGATCGTTTTTGGACTACGTTATCGTAAACAATCCATTTTTCAACACCCGGTATGGTTCTTTTTAAAAATGGATCGTTTTAGTTGCTTTTGGTGAGGTAGATTTCCTTGAATTTGTGAGAAACCTAAGCTATTGTAAGTGCAAGTAAATGGTTGAATTTGATATGTCGAGCTTCTCTGCTATCTCTTGAGTTGCCCTACGTCGATTGGTATTGATTTACGCCTTTATTTTGACGTTGTCAGTAGTGGTTGGACGACCAGTATGTGGTGTATCTTGCACATTAAAATTTCCAGAACGAAAGCGAGCAAACTGACACTGGCGTTCAGTAAGGCAGTTCTCATCATCAACTTCACACAATTTCTTTCGAGCTTTCACCGCATTTTTGTCCTTTGGGAAGCAAAACAATAAAATATGCCGATATTGCTCTCTCTGATTGTCCATTTTTAAGTTTATTTTTAACCAACTTGTTGTTTACTAATGACGCTCAGTTTTTGACTGGAGATAGTTAAAAGTCGACTCTTTTTTCGTGTATTTCCCCTCCCTGTGCGGCCCTTGAAGCAAAAAGTGTCAAATTAAGACCCACAGGGCCTGTATAATAAGTAACCGGACAGAGCCTGCCCCGCTCCGTCTGCTAACCGGTATCTGGTGCTGTAGTGGTGGTGGGGGTCTAGGTAAAGGGAACCAGGCTGCAGCAGTTGCCTCCAAGCGCTTGGAGAGATACCATCGAGCGAGAGCGGAGTGTGTGTGTTCAGTTACATCGTCGGAGTGAAAACGGAGCGTACGATCGAGCAACGTGTTAGCATCAAATTTTGTGTCAAACTCAAGAAAACGGCCACGGAAACTCTTCAAATGATTCAAGAGGCTTACGGTGAGGATGCTCTGTCCAGAACTCAAGTGTTTCAGTGGCACAGAAATTTCCGGGAGGGCTGCGATGACGTCCATGACAAACAGTGATCGTCGTCTGAGCATTCGCGCTATCGCAGATGAGGTTGGAATTGATAAGATGACCATTCACAAGGATCTGCGCGAAGCTGGTACCCAAACACCTGACTGATGGACAAAAGGAGCGGCATGTTGCTGTCGCTTCGGAAATCCTTGATCGACTGCAAACCAAACCAGGTTCTTACAACCCGGATATGGCACCAGTGAACTTTTTTCTGTTCCCCAAGATCAAGCGACACCTTAAGGGGACGCGGTTCGGGACTCTAGAAAACGTTCAACGTGCTACGACGAGGGCTCTAGACAGCATCGAGGTTGCCGACTTGCAGGGAGCGTTCGGGGATTGGAAAATCCGTTATCAGCATGTTATCGACTCCAATGGGGACGACCTTGAAGATTTCTAAAGAAAAATTGTACATATTTTGCCAATAAAAAATTTCCTGAGGTCAGTCCGGTTACTTATTATTCAGTCCCTGTATTTTGAAAAGTTGTCATCAAGACCTTTCATTTGATACCCACATCGGCTTCTTCTTCTTCTTCTTCTTCTTTGTAGCCCTGCAGCCCCTTTCGAGCCTTCGCTCGGAGATAGAGTATCTCATTGTCATGATCGAATGTATCGGCACTCTACAAGGTGACATGATCATTATCACGCTTTGGCCGAGTGTCCCTCCACCCAGCTGCGATACATTCTGATTTTGAACCAGCACGTATCATAACTGAACAGGCTTATAGTCCGTCCGAAGACGAACTAAATCTCGTTGACGCCAACGAGACTTGAACTAGAGACCGTCGGCTTACGGGCTTAGTGCTCTAACCACTAAGCCACGCGGACTACACCCATATTGTCTACCTTTGATAATTTTTTTTTGGGGGCAACTCCCCTATATTGGGCGACCTTCCTTAAATACCTTATTGTATAAATTTTTTTGTGGTTGAACTTTGAAGAGAGCACCACTTTACATATGCATACAAAATTTGATGTTTCTAGCTTTGGCAGTTTGCGAGAAAAAGTGCTGTGACACACGGACGGACGGACAGACGGACACACAAGACGCGACTTTGGTAGGGTTTTGTAAAATTATTTTACGAAACCCTAAAAATGACATGAATGATCAAGCAACCCAATACTACGTTGACTGGTTTATATAATGCACTATTGAGTACGTAGTAGAGTACACAGTGACTTAGGATGGCTGGTTAATTTTACGCATAAATGAACAGCAAGTGTAAAATCTATCAAACGTACGTATATGCTATTAACTGCCTGCAAATACCTCTTTGAAGTTCACAAAAAGGCACTGGTACTCACTGCTCATATGAACTCCTTCCCTTTTGTCCAGCAAACCGGGTAAAGTGCTACATCTGTCATCAGCATGTAACAAGAGCCTATAACAATGAAAACAGCGTCCTGGTCACTTTGTAATGTGACGCCTACGCCCGGGAATCGGAGTGATTCCGATCCCGTACCCTGGCACCCGGCCAGATATGTATGACTTCGAAGTGCAAGCAGACTTCATCTTTCGTGCAGATATCATTGCGCCGAAAATATTTTTCTTCAAATATTTATATTTGTGGAGAAATATTTTCTGTCAATGGGATCCGCTGTAGTAAAACACTGATACATTTCGAAGCATATCTATCTGGCAATGTCTCCCACAGTTGCCATCCAAACGTCAAAAAGGTAGGAAGGTTGAAACTGGTTTAAAGTGTCAAAAAGCACATGAGTTTTTCTATGAGCATCAGTTATAAATTTTAAGTGATAATTTGACTTCACAACCTGCAAGCCGCATTTATTTGAAGTTTTAGAACATACAAATTGTATAGAAATAGAAGTGGTCAGTGTCGTGCATTGAGTGTGAAAAGGAACGCAACATAGGGTATGAAAACAACGGTTATTCGTAACAGTTGGACGCATCTTTCTCTAGAATCTAGGAATGGTAAAATCGGTGTGTGGCCGCATCTGCGAAGCGAGTGATAATTTACTATTCATTTTTAGAAAAGGAAACGAAGATGCTCTTCGCATGCTTCAATCGATTGTATCATCATCATCATCAGAATCAGCGTTAGCATGACCATCTGATCATGGGTAGAGCAAGTGATATCAACACACATCAATGAAATTGTGAAAAAGCATCAGGCTGAGCTGAAAAAGCACACCGAACAACTAAAACAACAATTAGAACGCAACCACGTTAGCAAACAACCTAATGATTATCATCATACATCTAGTTCTCATACAGGAGGATTAAATAATCACCAAGAACATAGAAATAATGTAAGTAGTGATGATGTTATTTTAGAGAATGCTCAATTACGAGCGCAAGTAGCTGAATTAAAAAGCGTAGTAATAAATACAGAGAATACATTAAAAAAATCTAGAAATGCAAGCTCAGGAGCAAGAGTCCAATTGGCGTACTGTGGTTAAATGAAAGCCACAGAAAATAGATAATTCAGCCACTTTTCGAACATGTGTGGATGAAAGTTGTTCGTTATAAACACTTTGTTAATGTTTAAGTTTTGACTTAAATTGAAGGCATTTCACATAGTATGAACACGATCTACATAGTTGAGGGCTTTGACTGCGATCATTCATCGTTTTCGCAGTGTTTTAGATGCCAAATTTTGATGTGATTCTGTTTTAAGGTTACAAATAGAAAATGAGAATGCAATTCTTGGAAACAAAGTTAAAAACGGAAAAAAATCGCAACCGATTTAATATAGAAACTGTTGTAACTATTATCACAAGCATAAAATCAATTGATTCATATAATCAAACTTAACCAATTAAATGAATGACAAGATATTTAATTCCCCTGTTCACAAAATATATTAGGAAAATGATGTTATCATGTGGTCACAAAACGTTTGTAACAAATTGTGTTTATCGGTTGGAATGTCACGGGTGATTCAGAATGGACTAAAGAACCAGGCCCGATACTAAAGAATCTCACAGATGACACAGCTAAAAGTTAATGTTCGCTGTAACAATGTTTATCCTAATGAAACCTTTACTCGAACCAGCCAAAAAAGTGATCAATGGATATTTTAATGCAACAATGCATTAGTTAAAATAGAATGAATAACGAAAAACGGAAATTTGTAAATTAGAAATCCAATTGTATAAGGAAGCAAGCACGTTGGGATAATTGTAAAGGAAATGTGTTTGAATATTAGGAATTATAATAATTAGAGATATAAATTGTAAAGACCAGCTCAAAATTATCATTGCCCATTACCATTCTCTTTGCTTCCTTTGGTACATGTTTCCTCCTACAATCGATGTAAATCGTACATGAATGTAAACTTCTTTGATAAGTCCGCAAGCGACCAGCTGTTAAACAGGAATGGTGTTAAGAAAAGGAAGAGTTGTAGTAGCTACACGTTTACCTGCCTCGAGGAAAAGCCAGCCCAGATATTAAAAGTATGAACATTATCCAGGCGATAGTTGTATTTGAAAATTTTTCATATTGGCGTCATCGGTAAGATCAGGATATCGATACACTTCCCAAAGGTTCTGAGAACCAAAAGAATAAGCTTTGAAAGCAGCCGGGGCCCTTAATATTTCGTTGATTAGGTATAGGAAAAATTTTTCTTTAATCCTTTTGAAATAGTTTAGTTGTTCATTTCCTGAACATTTTTTAGAATCATGTATGAGTTAATGCTTTAGTGAGAAGTTGGTTAGGAGGAAGTAGTTTAGTGACAGTTTGAGATTTTTATTCGGATCTTTTGTACGTAAGAAAAGTTGGTATGGCGGGCGATATATTTTTTCTCTTTGAGTGCTACTGTACACAATTATTAGCTCGGTTGTGTTTGTGAAGGCAAAGTACAGTTTAGTTATTGAAAGTTTATCGTTTCTATTATTGAATCCACATATTTTTCGCATTCGATTTTAGTGCAGAGTATTTAGTAAAAAGATTAAAAATGAAATTTCATATACATGTATAATTTATGACTAGGGTTCAACTGCATGGTTTCAAATCTGAGAATCGTATTCTAGAATTTTTATCCCACCTTACAGGGCGGATCCACCAAGTACTTCTAATTTTTAGCGGCAGTGATGTTTTTAAATTAAATGGCTATGATAAGCTCGTATTGGTTCTCATTTTGAATTGAATTTTAATGCATGTGGCTGTTCATAAAGTTTTGTGCTTTACCTTTTGTTTTGCTTTTAAATACCCGATAGATGAATTTGAGACACGACTGGTCTACCAACGACAAATTAGTATGATTATGATGTCATAATTGTTGAATTAAGTGTTAGATATAGATTTATTAAATTTGTATCTTCTGTAAATTAGTTAAATTAATTGATTTAATGGACAAATGCCTTCTATATTAGTTCATTTCTCATTCTAAGATCACATTATCATTGATATTAATTTTGTTAGAAAAAAAAAAAAAAAACTAGGCATAAAGACATATATATGTTTTGATTAGAGTAGTTTGTAAATGAAAAGATATTATGTTAGAAAATTCCCGAATTAGAAAATTTTATAGGCCTCGCTTACATTTTGAAATCAACTGTAAATTTGCTTTATGTATTTTTTGTACGTTCTTACAACGTATTTGATTGCTAAAAATATCTGCAAATTATAACAAAATGAATTACTAAAGAAGCAATAAGCCTTTCCGTTCCGCATGCTCTTTCTTTTGCAGCGGAAATGATGACCGAGGCTAAGTATGTCTTGAAGAGGGTTAGGTTTTCATAATCTGCGGATGATTGATTTCTAGTCGGTTACGGTCCGCGGTACCCTTGTTTGCGCTCGTTTTTTTTCTTGGAGTAGGTTATTTTGGACTTGAGGTAGTTTAGCTTATTTTCTGGTACCGCGTCGGTGATTCGGTAACGCGCCTATGGTGATTTTGTAGTGTTTTGATTTGAGATCTGTGGAGAGATCACATCCAGAACTAACGTAACGTAGGTTTTCCGTTCTGGATGAGTAGTTGTTGATGCGTTTGGAAATCGGGCATGTGAACCGGTGGCTGAGTTACGTAACTCGGACTTAGTCTGCTCGCGTAAGACCCGCGCCCGAAACTCCTCTCCGAACTAGCTAGCCTACAAGCAGCCACCACGGAGTAGACTAAGTGTGACCGGACTTGTTGACCTGAAGGGTACAGTACGTTGTCACTTCCAAGACTGCACGTCTCGAACCGATGAGAGGTCGGTTCTGACTGCGATCGAACGAGACGGAGTACGAAACCGTTACAACTTTCATAGGAATCTATCTGCACTTTCTATGGGGAATTGTGAAATTTGAAGTCTGGTAAAACGTAAGCAATGCACAAGTCCAAAAATGAATTTGCCCTTGGATACATTGAAAGCTCTATATAATTTACTCTTATATTCTTTTTTTTTGTGTTATATACCTCTTGGATTATTTTTGGCGTTTAGTCATGATGTGTGTCAAACATTGAGATCTCTAGCAATATTGTAATCATTATACAGCCTATTCAATTCAAGTCTTTTAAATAAAGTATCAAACTCCTCCTTAAATTTGAGGTTATTGTTGCTACCAGAGCAGGCTGAGATAGCTTCATCTTGCAGTTGAATTTCGATAACATACATTTACAGGCATTCAAAATTATTGAATTCAGGTTTATTAATTGTTTGAAACAATAGGGTCGTATGACCAATATACCCATACCGTCTCCTCCATCACATTTGTCGTAACGTTTCTTTCCAATTCAAAATCAAAATGAGTGGACAGAAAGCTAGACATATTCATAATTCATTCAATCCCCATTAAGTTTCAAAAAATATGAGTATTAAATGCGGACTGAACGATTGAGTTTACTGAGATATTATTTCAAAAAATGCTAATTAAACTTTACTTCAAATAATTGAAACTATGCACAAATATGCAAAGCGACGTGTAAAACATGTCAAAATGCAAAATTTAGCACGTTTTGTGCGTTAAAAATGCTATAAATTGTCAGTTCGCTCTTAACTCAAATTGATGGAACAAACTTTTGTTATTAGTTTATTAATCATAAACTTTTCTTTCCTGTACGCATACAAAATTGGTTTAAAAACATGATTTTTATTAATAAAACTAGTTTTCAAAGTCACCTCGATTTGGAAGAAACAATTGAATCGTTCAGTAAGACATTTTTTTTTTGAACGGATATAACCGAAAATTGATTTAAATGATCTCCCGTAGTCTGAAATTTACGTTTTCATTAATGTTTCTAAAGAATAATCAAATATGTTTATGTAAATCATGAATAATTACAAAGTAATTCAAATTTATTTTTAAATATTCATCGGCCAGATTTGACCGCAGTGAGTCAGAGAGGTTGCTAGTTTACTGAATCAAATCGTCAAATAGCTGCTTCCGGTTATCTAAAAGTCAATCCATTTATATCCATGATAAATGGTTTTACGCTTTATTGTCAAATGAATTAAATTATTTTTGAAAGATCACTTGAGAAATCCATTCCTTTCCTTATCAAAGTGGTTGAAAAATTCAAGTATATTAAGCTTTCGTAGGGAACGATTCGGCTCATTAATTATATAATACTCAAAAAAAACGAGAATGTTTGTATTTACTGATATGTTTGTTTATTTATGAATGTTAGAACAAAAGGAATTCATATTGGTGAATAAAACCCAATAAAGTATTGTCTTTGTAGTAGTTAAGTTGTATGTTTTGTGCTTAGACTTATTAATTTGATTATAAATATACCAAATGTTACAGAAACAGAATAGTAATCAATCAACAGTTATTTTCGAATTTCGTACCTTAAAAAATTATTAGAGATAGTGTTGTGTATTGTAATGCCTATGCCAGTATATGTTTACCATCAAATAAGGCATGAAAACAAAAGATAACAAGGGCGCGTTCCAAAAGCCATAAAAAAAAACCAGATAATATTCTAGGCGATTTGAAAAACACCAAGAGAGAGCTTTTTGTATTGTCTAAAAAAAGTTTTGGGGACAATATTAAATCAAGTTGGGTAGAAAGACCTATGCTCATGTCAGAAGGGTTTTGTACCCTACTTACAAAATGCAGTAACCAGTAACGAATAAAATCAAGAAACATGGCATGTTCGAGGATCATACTATTATTAGCAAAGTTGAAAGAATTTTGACTTCTGAGGTATTTGTTATAAATATCTCCCTTGATAATTTTTTTCAGATTTTTTAGATCACGCGTGTCCATTCGTGAGGGAGGAAACACATTTTTCATGTAGGGTACGCGAAAAGTTCGTACATTTCCCCTTCCCCTGCCCACCTTGGTACTCATAAGGCAATTTTAAGACTTGTTTTGAAAAGATCTCATTGAGACCTTTCCAATGACACTCTACTAGACTACCAATGGTGTAAATTTTAAACCCCTTTGAAAAATTTTTCCACCCTTGAACTTTCAAGAAGTCACCACTTCTGACCTTTTCACAAAGTTTCATGGCTGTAGCCTCTATAGTTTCGGAGAAAAAGTGCTGTGACATACAGACGGACGGGCGGACGGACGGACAGACGGACACAGGTCGTGATTGCAATAGGGTTTTGTATTTTGGTACAAAACCCTAAAAATATGATATTATACTGGGTACGTATTCAAGGTTAACTCTATTGAGCGAAGCAGAATGTTGGCTCAAATGGTTTTTCAAAGTCAAAGTCAAAAGCACTTTATTCAATACCAAGCGTTATAAATTTTAAAAGAATACAAAGCAAATTCCAAACAATAAAACTACAAAAACTTAATGGCCCAAATGGCTCTCTAAATTTATACGTAATCAACGAAACATATTTAATGAAAAAAAACACAACACTGCTAGATTCAAATTAATTAAGATTATTACATATTTTATGATTCAGTTGGAAAAAAGAGAAAAAACCAACCAGAACTATTCAAAAATTGCCTATATTATTAACACAACAGTGAACTTTTATCCTATACCCAATATTTTACACCCTAATTCCAAAGGAATTCAATAACGTTATCTTATACTGAAATCTATCCCTTATTTATAGTACAAATAAACAAGAACACTAGATGTAGCAATAATGCGATGAAACTAAAAACGAAAAACACAAAGTTAGAAAATAAACACGAATAATTTAGACATTGTCATTCAGCCACTTACACCTACATTGCTCCGTCTCAGCTCGACCAGCTTCAACGAATCTAGCAAATGAGTAGCACCATTGGAATTGTTGGTCTCGTGAACTCAAATTCGCAAGATATTTTATTTTCTTATCGGTGGCTCGTCTATACATATGATATATGATTGAGACACCGTCGGAATCAAAGACAGATCGATTCATGTCCAACTACACGAATGCTTCTGGAAGAACGAAGCAGTATCGCAATATACCCGTCTGTAGGGTGGAACGGCTGTGAAATCCAAGGGTTTTCACTCACAGTTACAGATTTTGTGATATGGTTCCGAAGAAGTTTCACTACTTTCGACTCTTGTCACTATAGTAGTTTGATAAACTATACTATATAGAGTTTCCAATCCGTCTCAGGCTTTCTGTACAAACCAGCACATGTACGAAGAAATTTTTTTTTGAAACCCCTTAGTCTTTCCATAGTACTAGCATTCTTGTTGTGCCAGACCTTACATTCATATGTCAAAACTGGTCTAACCAGGGTCTTGTAACAGATAATTTTGACCTTTTGATCAATGTATTTGGAATGAAAGAGTCTTCGTAGGGCCATTACTGCTTTTTGTGTCTTACTGACCATGATTTTGATATATTCAGTATAGTGCAGATATTGACCAAGATATCGAACACAGGATTCTTGTGACACCCGTTCTGAACTACCCTCACTAGCCTTAATGTGAAAATCTTTCCAATTATGTTTCAGGTCTTGACTGGCCCTCTGCAACTTTGTCCGAAACAAAATTGATTCGCATTCCTGAGCATTGATTTACATTTGCCAATTGTCGATGTACAACTGCACATCATTAAACATTTTTTGAAGATTGCTATTGTAGTTTTTCGGTCTGCCGTACATATGATCAGATCAAATGCTATCAATGATCGCGCTGGCGGGACGTTCAAATCAAAGCCGTTCAAAAGCTTGCAGATAAATATTGAGAAAAGTAGCGGCGCAGCAACTTTTCCCTGCTGTAGACCATTCAAGACCTTGAATTCGCGCATTGTTGTCAGATTTCCATCAGTTACAACAAATGATTTCCCGTATAACATATTGCACATTATAATGACAAGGTGTGAGTTTAAAAACTAATCCATCTAACCACACCGTTTCGAAGGCTTCCTTCATGTCAATGAGACGTGCTCCAACTCATTCTTTGTTGTCTAGTTTCCAACAGATGTCTGAGGTTACTTTCGTTATCGCATGTATGGTGGAATGCCTGGCACGAAAACCAAATTGGCCATTCTTCATCAAGTTATAGTTCTCAATGTGGGCGTTTAATGCTTTATTTAGTACCATTTCAAATACTTTGCTGAATTTAGGCAGCAAGTTGATTGGGCGATAGCTTTAAGGGCATGAAGATGCTTTTCCTTTCTTCAAGATTGGAAGTAACTTAGCTTTTTTCCACTCTTTTGGGAAATATGAACTGCTTAACATGTTGCTGAACAATATTCAATAATTCCTAATAGCAACCTCCGGCAAATGTGAGAGAACTATATTTGGAACATCGTCGATACCATATGATTCATTGTTGTTTATCCTGCGAAATATGAAACGGAAGTCTTCATAGCTGACAAAATAATCAATAAGATTCAAGGTCGGTATGAGGTCAGATGCTAATGTTTCATTGAAATGAAGAATTGGTTGGCCGTTCAGGCTTGATTTGAAGTCGGAAACTTTTGCTTCAACGACCCCTGAAAATATTTCATTCTCTCTCTCTCAGGGTTTGGTAGATGAACCAATTCAAAATGTGTTCCAATCAGGGCAAGTTTCTGCGATCCATCACATTTAGTCCTGTTTCCATTTCTGTCCGGAATCGTACTATTGGAAGATTTATCTCATCACTAGCGACTTCAAGATTCGATACCTTTACTCGAGACTTCTTACTGAATAAGCTTTTCACTTTCGTGAAAACACCATCTGGATCCTGTAGGCTAATACCCCACAGTTTATCCGCTCATTGATTGCTGACCTTACTCCTGAAATATGAACGGATTAAGTTCCGGACATTCTTCAGGTGTGATTTCAGCAAATTCACCGAGGAATAGTTGTAGTCCCAAAATCACCGATAAATATTTTTGAAGCGTGTGAGAAGAAGGCTTTTCATTCTTTTCAATCTTGCGATGGTTGGTGTTTCATATCCTTCCATATTGTTTCGATGTTTGATCTTGGGAATTTCTTTCTGAATCGTTTCCAACGTCAGCTTCCCTAACTTCGACAAATCGAGATCTACAATTTTTTTGGTCGCGCCATCTGTAAAAGGGATAGAGCGTTGGAAAGCTACATCCCTTCCTGACTTCCAGTGAAAGTTTGGTTACATTCGGTTTGGTGGAAGCGAAGTTATTGCGTCTAAAGTGACAGTATAGTTGTGTCATCGGTACAAAAATGATTTTCGAACAAAGAGCTACTATCAAATTTTGTTTTCAAATCGGTAAAACGTTTACCGAAACATTTGAGTTGACGAAAAAAGTTTATGATGATGATTGTCTATCTCTTACCAGAGTTCATGAGTGGTTTACACGTTTCAGAGATGGTCATGAGGACAAAAATGAAGACAAACATACGGGCCGCCCAACATCAGTGATTACCGAAAGTTCCATCGAAATTGTGCGTGAATTTATCAAAAATGAGCCGGTATCATCATTGAAATTCATGGAACCGGAATTGAATATCTTCAAAACATATATTTATCGCATTTTAACCGATCATATTGGTTTTCTAAAGGTCTGTATATGTTTTGTTCCGCACAAGTCAAGGAGCTTGCCAAAATAAACGAGACTTTTGTCATAAAAATCCACTCTTGTGACTGATTTTGTGACGAGAAATCGCATTTTAACCATCAATCACTCACCGTATTCACTTCATGTGGCTCTGTGTGACTTTATCCATTCGGAAAATTGCATTTGGCTATGAAAGGAAATCGCTGTGCATCCATAGATGGCATCCAAAAGGCTCGTACCGACATCCTGAAAGAAATTCCTGTCAACTCTTTCGAAAAGCTATTGGAGTTTATCAGAACAAAGCTCTTGTCGTTTCTATTTTAGTTCAGTCTCGTTTACTTTGGAAAACAACTTGTATTTCATCGTTAGTTAGATTTCTGTCATTAGGAACCGTTGAGCAAGCATTGTCATCATCAGAAAGAGGACATTGCTTCTGGTACTCTTGATTAAACTTCTTTTGAAATTTTCCCCAGTCTGTTTTTTTTTGAAATTCAACCGATGATTTCCGTGTTGAACTGGAATGAGGAAGACATCATTCCTTTGATGATTGATTTCCATTACGATTGCTTTGTGGACGCTATCATAAGGAACCAACTGTGGTTTCCGCTGAGGACTATTAAAGCTGAATTTAAGTCTTGCGTCAGCAATGCAAAGGTCCAAATATGAATTTGTCCTAGGGTATGTTGGGAACTCCAATCCATATAGATTGCACCTGCATTCAATTTGGTTCTCTTTTATCCACGATTTCAGGAATACACCTCTGGAATTATTCAGCCATGATGTATTATTGTCATTCAGGTCACCGACAAATATATAATAACTATGCAGCTTGTTCAATTTTAGTAGTTCAGGAATTGAGCTCCTTCTTGAATCTGAGAACATTTCGACCAGTTTCAATTGAAGAGATAAGGAAGAGCTTATCCCTAACTGTCAGTGAAATTTTGATGACGGACACTTCAAGAAATTCAAAGTTTTTGAAATCGGCTTTTTCAATACTTTGGAAACGATAGGGTCTTCTCACCAATATCCCGGTGCTACCTCCCCCATTACCGTTTATCCTATCGTTTCTTACAAATGCAATATCTTTGAATGCCATGGAGTGCCATGAATTGAGATGGGTTTCAGTGATAAGTATGATGTCAGGCTATTGATAACAATGAATTCAAGATAATAGTCACGTCGATGTATAGCTAGCAACAAAAGAGTTGACGTTGATCGATATGGGGCGAAGCCTATCCATGGGAATGTGACCAAAGAACAAATTATTTCAAGCCATTTGAAAGAACTAAACGTTGATAAAAAAAATTAATTTTTGAATCTTGTTTATCGATTCTCTTCGATAAAGAATTAAGATGGTAGTAAATTTTGAGAAGCAGCTCATTTTTGCACTTATATTATTTACAATAGTTGCAGCATTTTCTGCTGGTCCTCTAGCGACGATTGCAAATGATACTGCGGTGTACTTGGGTTTGCTTTGGAAAAAGTTTACTTTTGCATCTTGATATCAGGAGCATCCTCAATATGATGCTGGGGGACCAAAAACACTACAGTTAACGCAGTATAATTTTCCTTTAGGCTTCATCTGAGCCAATTCGCATTCACCGGGTGCAGGAACGTCTTTGTATTTGACGCACTGACAGTGCACTATTGGCAGCTGAATGGCTAAATCTTTGACACCGGTAACATAAGTTGACTTCTCTTTTATTGAGGTGTTCTCATCTCACCACTATGAAATTCAAGTACCCTATTATTTTGAGGGGCACTTGGGGTGCTCTTATTTGCAATTTGTACCAGGTAAAGTCGAAAATTCTTCCTTTCTATAGTCGACCTTCTTGTCACAAAGGCCTTGACTAAAATAAATTCAATTTCTGGCGCAGCTACTTTGAGCGCCTGAAGAAGACCGACGGTTTCCTCTCCGTAGTTCAAACCCTTCAACAGAAAAGTTTGATTCTTCTCATTTTTTGGGGCACAGGTGAAGTTTGGAACCTCCCCAAAATTCAATGCATCTTTGGCTGACTTGAAGTAAAGCAGTGATTTGGTCCTGATAGTTAATTTTTCGGCATTAAGTCTTTTGATTTTGAAGTTATTTAGTTGATTTTTGGCTGCCAATAGTCGAACCATATCTTTTCCGCTTTGTCCAAACACGTTGATTGGTGAAACTTTTTCTGCCTTTTTCGAAGTCTTTTCAGAGGAACCAGCAGAACTGCGGGATGGTTTCTTCTCCTTATTTTTATTTTTTAAAAACTGAATAAAATTTAATTTTCTTCAATTTCCATTTTTCCGGTTAATCCATTCAGCACTGCTAAATAGTTTTGACTCTCGATGGTGCCACCAGAACTTCGAGCTTCTTCTGGATTTGTTTCTTTTGCACTGATTTTGCGGCTGCATCTTTTGAAACTTCATCCCTTTCTTGAAAAGATCTTTGAGGAACCGAATCTCTAGCCATAGTTCATCATTTTCCTTTTGCAATTTGGTAATTTGTTGGTTGTCCGCCATTATTTGAAGTTTGCATTCTCTATCTGCGGAGTTTTCTTCGTTATGTTTTCTTTTGGTGATTATCACCAGTTATGTATTCGTCATTTTCTCAGGTTGCCCCACCGATTTGGTTCTCTTAAGCCATCTTGTAATTCACCTTTGAGTTCGCCATTCACCTCCCTTACTTGCGCTGAATAGTCTTCTTTGAAGTACGCATATTTCTTGTTTACCGCTCTAAAGATTTGAACCTCTGCGTCCTACTATAATTTGCGGCTTGATCCCGGAGAGGGATATGGCATTTTTCACTATGGCAGCCCCAGCCAGAATTTGACAACTGTCAAGTGACAGATCACTGATAAAGAACCGCCGCGAGATTCGGCAACTTAATTTTTCGGGGCTGTCGTCTGTTAGCTGAGTTCATTGTCTGTCATCGGCAAGTCCAGTAATTGTTATTATCGTGGAGTAGTTTTCGCGAAAAACTAATAAAATAAAGGAAGATAGCAAAACAAAAGCTAGTTCAAGTTAACTTGCACCCCAGGTTGTATCTTGGCTTTAGAAGCAGCTTTCGTGTTCTTCTCGATGTCATCGTTACGTTTGGCGGTGAACTTGAAAATAAGCTAAGGTTTTAATTTAGGTGATGTTGCTGAGTGATCATTCTGCCACCTGATTTCCCGTTCTTCCTTGAAGGAAAATTTAGACTGGCCGGATCTGGTTTAAGCGCACGAAGAAGAACGAAAACACAAGGGACGAAAAGAAGGGTGCGAAATCAACATTGGACGACATTTTGGCCCTGATTCAAGAAATTCCATGAAGAAACAAATTCAAAAGGGAGCAAAGCCAATCATTTTCTCGATGTTCATATTCAATAATACCATATCTGCGAACATACGTTATCAGCCCAAAACCACGCTCTGTCGTGATGACGTTAGCAAGATGATCGTTGATGAAACCATGATTAAGGGAAGATGTGCATCATGTTTCAAGAACAAGCTTAATCCTCCGCACAGTTCTAGAGCATTGGAGCCTACGGATGTTTCCGGAGAGCTTCAATTGGCCCCACCAACTCTGGATGAAGTTTGCTCTACCATCAAAGCCCAAAAAATTAATAAAAATCCAGTGGAGTTCATCAAATATGGTGGTAGCAGTGTTCAGAAAGCCATTCGTATAGTTATCTAGCACATTTGGCGACAAGAACATACGCCAAAAGAGTGGGGCCAATAAGTTATATTCTCTTTCCACAAAAAAGATGCCAAGCTAGAGTGCTAAAATTATAGAGGCATATCAGTAATTTGTACGGCCTACAAAATCTGTTCAAAGATCTAGAAAATAAAATCGGATCATAACCCCCAGTAATATTGGGAAATATCAAGGTGGTTTCAGAGCAGATAGATCGACGATAGACCACTTGTTAACAGTCAAGCAGGTACTGCTTGATTTCAACGTAGACGTACAACAAATTTTCGTTGACTTTAAGCAAACATCCGACAGTATTCATCGTAACGTTCTGTGCCAAATAACGCTTTGCTTTGGCATCTCAACCAGATGAGTCCATCTTACCAAAAAAGCAATGATGTCGATGACCTCCCAAGTCCGCATCAACAACCAACTCACTGATGCCTTTGACTTAAACATCGGTCTGAACCAGGGAGATGGGCTGGCCCCATTGCTATTCAATTTGGCTCTGGAGTACGTCATAAGGAAGCTACATGTCGATACACGAGGTACATTACTATAAAAGTCGAGCCAAGTGCTAGCCTATGTGGACGACATCAATATTTTGTCACAGCCATTAACAACTGCCAAAGATTTTTCCTGAAACTCGACAGCAAAGCAATACTAGTTGGGCTACAAATCAATGAGAATGAAAGAAAGATCATGACGCAGTCGAGGAGAAATATCTTAAATGCCCAAAATATCACACTTGGCGAATACAATATTGAAAATATGCGCAAAAATGTATACTTAGGCGCTAAAATAACGAGAACCGGTAATGAAGGAGACGAAATACGCCGAAGAATACAGCTTACAAATAAAATGTTTTATTCAGTTTTGACGATCTTGAAGACCAGCTGCATACACAGGAAGAGAAGGCTCAAAGTTTACGAATCTGTTATAAGACTTTTGTTATGCTATGTGTATGAAACTTAGGCCCCAACCAACGCTGCAAATGAATTAAACGCCTTTGCGCGACGGTCCCTGAGGCAAATAATAGAATCAAACTAGACGGGGACCAATGATGATTTCGATACAATTTTTGACGAGCTGCAGGTCTTAACGATTGTAAGACTGTGGAAGCTTTAATGAGCGGGCCACATGAATTGTATGGTCGAACAACGATACTCAAAAAGGTTTTCATTGGGAGGACTGAAGGCTGGAGACTAGTGGAAACGCTGGTCTGAATCACTCAACGAAAAAAGCTTATCGCTGCTTGGATTTCGAAATTGGAGGACGCAGTCAATGGACCAAGACAGTTCGAGGCGCTATTTGCAGGAAACCAAGGCCCAAGAGGGGCTGTAGTGCTAAGAAGATATATATATATATATATATATATATATATATATATATATATATATATATATATATATATGTATATATATACATATATATATATATACAAATATATATATATATATATATATATATATATATATATAGATATATATATATATATATATATATATATATATATATATATATATATATATGCATATATATATATATATATATATATATATATATATATATATACAAATATATATATATATATATATATATATATATATAGATACATATATATATATATATATATATATATATAAACAAATATATATATATATATATATATATATATATATATATATTTGTTTATATATATGTATATATATATATATATATATATATATATATATATATATATATATATATATTTATATATATATATATATATTTGTTTATATATATGTATATATATATATATATATATATATATTTGTTTATATATATGTATATATATATATATATATATATATATATATATATATATATATATATATATATACGAGTATATTTGTGTTTGCTTCGATTTTCATGAAAAATGTGCAGTAATGATTTTATACATACATCTGTGCCAACATAAAGAAATTTATATTTTCTTTGATTTTAAGTACGTACAAACTTAGTACATTTCTAATTTTAACATCCCTAGATGCCATAAATGCGACTCTATATTTTTTGGAAAGTGATGTCCGTCGACATGTATAGATAATTGCTTGAGATATAGGAATGCATACGCACATACTATATTGCAGGGAAATGCATATGCGCACATTTGAGGCAAATGCACATTTCAGGCAATGACCTATGCATGATAAAACATCAAAGCTCAAATAAGCAAATCAAATGTATAAATTTTAGCAAATGAAAATAAACATTCCCAGTTGATGAGGTTAATGTTCTTGTTTGAACATTTGGTGACCCTTAGTTCATCCGATTTGGGGCAAATTAAACACTAGAGCCGCGTTCAAGTCATATCTTAGTCAAATTAAAATATCGATGATACTGTGCGGTTTTGTTTCTGTATTTTTCTCTTTTCGTTAGGGATACAGAAAATCACGTAAAAGTACCACATTAAAATATATTTAAGGCGCGGCCCCCAGTAAAACTGCAAATTTGGGTAAACTAAACAGCCGCTCCCCTTAGAAACGTTGCGAATATTTGCAAAAATTATTTGAGCTAGAAGTCAGAATCTACCTTTGGCTATTCAATAAACTCATTACATTTTGCAAAAAGTTTGCTGCAAAAGCTATTAAATTCAAACAAAATAGCATGTTTTCGTTAAAAAATGTAGTAAATCTCGGAAACTACTTAACGTACCCAGTCTTGGAATGTGCCAACCTTTGAGAATGGAACACTGGAGTGGAACATCAACTCAAATTTTTTCATCATTTCCCGATGCGCCACGAACGTTGCTCTTTCGATTTAATTTTCAAAGGGTATAGTTTAAAAAGGGAGCTAAAATTTAGAAATATTTGAATATTTAAAAGTTAACTGCCATTGCATAATTGATCGATAATGTTCCTATTTCAGACTTGAATAGTTTGCAAAACTTTAGATAAAAAGAAACTCACAGCGACATTTAATAAGCAAAAACTAAATCTGCTCCCTAGGTAATTACAAATTCAACTACTACTGAAATTATAATTGTTCATTGTTTTATACTTTTTCACCTCCCTTTTCCTTTCATGACCAGGCTTTGGATCGTCTTCAATGGAAATAAGGTGAAATGTATAATCGTTGAGCTTGACCTTCGCTATGTGTGAGAGAACTACATACATGCCTTTAAGGTATACTAATTTGTTGAGATATCGCCTAACAGAAATTTATTCTGGTTTGAATTTCGCAATAAAATAGTATTTTGTGTTATTATATTTTACTGCTATAAGCTTAACTAACAAGCTGAAGTCTCGTTTATTGTTCATGTGCTCACCATATGCAACAAAGAGTTGCTTTCCGATGCATGCCACTAGAACATTATTAAGTATACTATTTAGAGTAAATAAAAGTTTCTCGTAGCTGGCAGTAAATTGCCTTACAGTTAGTATATTGCTATAGCCGAGACTTGATCGAATGGATAAAAAATAGCTTAATGTTATCTTGATTTAATTTATACGAGGGAACAAATTTGAGCATATATTGGTTATAAATAGGTCATCTCTTACTGTTGAATTTCTCAAACCAGTGACAAGTCCTAAAAATTCAACGTTTCTCTTTGAATTCATGCAAAGAGAAACGTTGGATTTTTAGGACTGCGCCCAATAATAAATTTATCTCTTTGATAAAGGCTATAAAATTGATCGAAAGTCTTAATACAAAAGTCGAATTATATGTACAAAGCATCTTTTTGAAGAGTTCATATCCTTCTGCTTGTTAATATAAAGACTAATCATTTCGAAATTACTTTTATTCATTTGAAAATTCAAAAATATAATAAACGGAGTTCATTCAATATATGCCTACAGTTAAAAGAATAATACTAACAACTCCAGGATTCTGCCTTCCGCTTTCGAGGATGAAATAGCTTCCGCATCTAGAGAGGCGCTTGAAACCAATAATGTCGCTAAGCTCATTGCATTTGCCTGCAAAAATAAAAATATGTCTGGGATCCTGATGAGATTTATAAAAGTAAACAGTTTACCGATTGTCGTCCATTAAATATTTTTTCATCTCCATATATTCGTATGTCCAGTATCATTTAACAGACTCCTGGAAAAAGAAATAAAATTGATTTCATCAATAAAATTATTCATGCAATATGCTAGCAAAGCTTGCCCCCAAAATGCAGGCGCTACTACGCGAAAACTAATCGAATAAAATGGTCGGCCCCGAAATGTAAACATAATCATGCATGAATTGGAAGCAGTGATTTTGAATGAAAAAACACTTCTCAATATTGTATTTTCTTTTCTATGCTTTATGTTGATACTAGCCTAGGAAATGTTACTCCTGTGGGCTGACGGTGCGTTGTGTTATTGCATATTTTCACAATGCTCCTTATTTTAGAAACTTCTTTGCATTTTCCTACTTTTCCGTCGAAATATAAAGTTTTCTCACTTGCAATCTAACCGATAGATAGTCTCTTATTGTCTTGTTAATGAATAACGCACAAATCACAAATTTTCACTGATTTTAACATGCATATAAATTACATCGCAAACGAGTTTGTTTACGCGTTTTCACAGCCGAATTTGACAGCGAATGCAAAAAAATCATATGATAATATGAAAATTTCCGCTTATCGACAGCGAGAAATGATGACAAGAAAATTCAGTGTTCCATTAGCATCGGGCCATTCCTGTTAGCTACCTGTTCCAAGGTGCCAACAGACTGTGCGCATCAGTTTGACAAGTCCAGACACCCTAAGTCTACTCTGGAGTGGCTGCAGATCTTCTGCGTGCAGACTAAGTACGAATGCAAATTTATCAGCCACTGATTCAAATGCGCGATTCAAACGCGTCAAATCAATTTCCGACAAATTGATTTTACTTCAATTTATCTAATTTACTTCCCTTTTCTTTCGGACTGTGCATCCAAAAGAAAAAGTACAACATGAAATATCCCCAACCCAAACCACCCGTTCCTGAAATAAACTATTCGAATTCAAAACCAAATCAATCTGCTCAAACTGAAAACACAAATCCAACCTACAGCATCTCGTACTGAACCAAATCATTAAACTGACCAGTTGCGGATTATCATAACCCCTAGCATCGTCTTACTTTCCCATATTCATGGCCTATCGAAAAAGAACGAGGTTTAGCAGTTCATGTTATTACCCCCTTTTTTGTAGAAAATTACAAAAATTACAATATTGAATCACTTCAAATGTCAAGCTTTTATCTTATCTAGTATTACAGATTTCACATAGTTTCACTTTCAATATACTTTTGATACTGCGCAGGGTGACGTGACGCGAATTGCAGTCCTAAAATTAGGTAATTTTTCATTAATTAATATAATATCAGGTAGAATTTAAAACAATTGTCGCTTTAATCGTTATATGATGTGATTATATGGTCATTCGTAAACTTTTGGTATGAATGTATTTCGCTTATATTTTACATAAACTTTTGTATATTTCGTGATGAGACTGAAGACCAATGTACAAATTGTTGTGAAGGTACTTAAAATACATTCTTTTTGATATGAATACATAGGGTTCTCCAATAAGCGGTGTTATTTTGAATAGATCTTGTGATTTAATAACTTGCGTCTTCTTCCTTTGGGGCCACGTGAAAGAGAAGGTCTACGCCAACAGCCCAGTGTCGATTCAAGACCTCAAAGATGGAATTCGTGAGGCTATCGAGGACATAGGGCAGCTTCTTTGCGATTTGGTTATGGTCCTGTAAGCGTGGTTGTGGTAGTAATTTGCCTAATGTTACTCATCACTATGAACGGCATACCTTTTTCTTTATAAAAAAATAAACATCCGATCATTTATATTAAAAATTTGCATTTTTCTTTTAATACCAAAATAACCACCTCTTATTGGATTTGGTTATGGAAAATTTCATGAAAAGGATATGGTCTTGTAACGTGGTCGTGTTTGTCATTTGCCTGATGTTATTTTTCACTATTAATGGCATATGTTTTCCTTTATAATGAAATAAACATACAATCATTTATATTCAAAAATGGCATTTTTCTTTTAATATCAAAATAACACCTCTTATTGGAAAACCCTATATTATACACACCAACAGCTCATGGTTTATCGAATTAGTCATTAGTCCCCATCTAGATTCGCTCCAATTATTCGCCCCAGGACCCGTCGCTCCATGTTTTATACCCATAGCAAAACACAGGTCTTACCACAGATTTGTATACTTGTAGCTTTATTTTCCAATGAATGCAGCTGATCATCAAGATCGTCAAAACTAAATAAACTATTTTATTTGCGAGCTGTATTCTTCGGCGTATTTCGTTTCTTTCATGGCCGGTTCTCGTTATTTTAGCGCCAAAATGCACAAATTCGCCCACATTTTTTATATTGTATTCGCCAAGTGTGTTATTTTGTTTGCTTGAGGTATTTTTCCTAGACTGCGTCATGAGCTTTGTTTTATTTTCATTGATTTGTAAGCTTCGCTACCGAGTTTCAGGAAAAGTTCTTTGGCACTTGTTAATGACCGTGACAAAATGTTGCCCATTTCCCTGTTTTAGTCCGATATTTGTGTGTGGTTATTGATGCGGACTTGAGATTTTAATAAGACGGACTAATTTGGCTGGGATGCCAAAGCAAAGCATTATTTGGTGCAGAGCCTTATGATCAATACTGTCGTATGCTTGTTTTAAGTCAACCAAAATTTGTTGTACGTCAATGTTGAGCTTCCGGCATTTTTCAAGCACCTGCTTGACTGTGAACGTTTAGATGTATTGATAAGTCTAAAAAGTATTGTGCCTTTTTTGTCATTTTTCGATTGAATACTTGTTTTATTTAAAATGGATTTTATTTAAGTACATATTGTCTATTATTATCTATGACCTTTTGCCATTTTTCGTTGAGCCATTATTCCATCTGTGTAGAACTTCTGTGGTTTATCGGCGAAAAACTTGGCCAAGTGATTTTCACAGCCTCTTTTTGAAGTGATTTTGTGTTTTGCAGAGACCGAAACAAATGGTAGTCTGATGGTGCAAGCTCTGAACTGTACGGTGGATGCATCAAAACTTCCCAGCCAAGCTCTGTCAATTTTTGCCTGGTCATCAAAGATGTGTGTGGTCTGGCATTGTCATGATGGAAGACAACGCCCTTTCTATTGATCAATTCTGGTTAGTTTTTTTGAATTGCTTGTTATAATCTGGTTATTTGCTGACTGTACAGAGCCAAATTGAGTATTTGGCGAGATTCTAGCTCCTCATTATAATTAATTCCCTTTTAATCCCACCATACACACAAAATAACATTATTTGGTATCAATTCTGGCTTTGAAGTCGTTTTTGATGATTCACTTCTTTTTGAAAATGATCTTTTTCGAACGACATTCTCGTATCTTACCCATTTTTCATCGCTCGTAATGATTTGCCTCAGAAACGGCTCAATTTCGTTGCGTTTTATAAGCATTTTGCAAATGGAAATTCGGTCGATCAAATTTTGTTGTGTTAATTCATGTGGCATCCAACCTTCGAGCTTCTTTGTGCATTCGGCCTCACGCAAGTAGTTCAAAATTGTTTGGTGATAGATATTCACTTCCTTAGCAATATCACGGCTGCTTATGGGTCGGTCTTCTTAAATTTTTCGTCAGATTTCACCGACTTTTTCAGTTATTGGTCAACCTGAGCGAGGTTCATCTTTGACATCAAAATTTCCAGAACGAAAGCGAGTGAACCATCGCTTGGCTGTAGCGTTTGATGAAGTATCTTGACCGTAGAAACCACAAATTTTTTCACGAGCCTACGATGCATTCTCACCTTGATCATAGTGGTATTGCAAAATATATCGAATTTATTTCAGAAATTCCACTCATTTTTAAATGATACAGCTTTTGGCACGAATGACGAAATACAAAACTGTCCATATGAAAATTGTAGACTGGAATGTCACCTTTCAAACCCATGTCAGTTTGACTCAATCTGATTAGTATTGCCCGTTATATGATAACGAACACCATCTAGTGACAAAAAAGGCTCAATACTTTTTAGACTATCCAATATATATATGTACCTATATATATATATATATATATATATATATATATATATATATATATATATATATATATATATATATATATATATATATATGAAGATTTGTCTGCTCAGAATTTGGAGAGTATCCGTGACGACCCGTGAAATAAGCTGAATCAGATCATTATCTTGAGCGTTATTAGGTGCGTTGTTAATTACATTACCTACATCCGCAAAGTTGTGGTAGGGAAAGATTTCAGTAAGTTCATCGAATCATGCGATTGAAACGCTGGATTGCAGGCACTCACTTCACATTTTTTTGAAAATTTCACTGTAACACTTTAGCTAAACACTGAGAAAACACTTTTTTGGACAAAAATTTAGAATATTTATATTAAGCAGTTGATGAGGTTTATAATAATGTATAAATGTATATAGTTAGTAACAAAAAATAATTAAAGTGCGTAAAGAAATACTATATGATTCAAGATAATTTTCAAAATAGTATATTTGAATGTTGGAAATTGAGTAGTATTCCATTGAAAATGCAAGATTTGTAGTCTTTTAACTTTTATTTTTTTGATCCATTTACAAATTCACATTGCTGATAATTTAAAGATTCATTTTAATAACTTTACTCTACTTTGTATGTTTTGACTGAATTTGGTGCAACGAGAAGTTAAAATTTTACTTACTTAATAAACTTCCTGTTTTTATCATTTTTCTGGCAAATTTAGCGACTAAAAAACTTTTCGAATTTTACTTCCTGGGTTTGGACCTACTTTGTTGTTCGATTCGCTTCCGCCCCTTGATGTCCTTTAGCTCACTTCTGAGCGCGACGCTATAATTCTTGCTGCCTTTTTTAATGTTCGGTTACTTGTGGGCGTATACAGGAACTACACGTGGTTCGCGGAGCGTTTTTTATTTCCATTTTACTGCAATATTCGCGCTTATGCGAAATCGCTTTTTTACCCTGATAGATCCGAATCTAATACTCGTAAACTTTGCGAAATCGCGAAATTACCATGAACATCGGCCAGTCTCAGCGCGATGTTAAGGCAAAAGAAGATCTTAATAATTTTTGTTTTTTAACAAAAATTATCTTGCCAATCAATGATTATTATTTGACGCGCGTGTTAAAGCAGGCCCTACGTTAGGCACCAGTTAATTTAAAAAATGCCGGTTTGAGTTTCAAAAAATAGTTTTAGGGCTGGGGTTCGACTTGATTGTTCAGAATCTAATTAATTTTTGACTGAAATCTAAAATGAATTACAAGCTAATGCATGGGAACTGCAGCATTGACAGTTTCAGGTATTTCCGTAAAGTTGGAAACTGCATCGATCGTGTTTCATATGTTGCAGTCCTGGCGTTAGCAAAATTTACACCATGAGAACGGGCTAACTTATACCCTATATACCAGGCATCGCAGATCAATGGTAGGCTAGGATTTTTCTGGTTGTAACTGTACTTGAAACTTCAAACGCATTTTTCTCAAAACTATTTTTTTCTAAATTTCCTCCATCATATCTTGAGAACGGCTTGGCCGATCACTGCAAATTTACACGGTTGACTCAGCATGTAAAGGGTGGACCAACAGAAACGCACGATGTTAATTGTAAATAAAACAAAAAATCTATGACAATTATGTATTAAACAAAATATCGCCCAAATACTCGCCACGGCTATGGTGGTATACTTCTATCCGATGGTTTTCAATGACTCTGAGATATTATTGAGGTTCAATATCGTTAATGTGCTGAATTATCTCATCCTTTAGCTCTTGAATTGTTCTTGGCTTAGTGACGTACACTTTAGGGTGTCAAATCATATGATCGTGGCGGCCAATTTATGTTGCCAAAACGTGAGGTAATACGGCCATTGAATTTATCGCGCAAAAGAGCCATTGTTTCGTTGGCTGTGTGGCAAGTGGCACCATCCTGTTGGAACCATATATCGTCCAGATCCATAACCTCAATTTCTGGCCGCAAAAAGTCCGTTATCATCTCGCAATAGTGAACACCATTCACGGTAACTGCTTGACCGTCCTCATTTTTGAAGAAGTACGGCCCGATGACGCCGCCAGCCCATAAACCGTACCAAACAGTCACTCTTTGTGGATGCATTGGCTTTTCAACAATCGCTTGTGGATTCTCATTAGCCCAAATGGGGCAATTCTGCTTGTTAACGAACCTGCTGAGGTGAAAGTGTGTCTCGTCGCTGAAGATGATTTTCTTTGTAAAGTCACCATTCCCTTCTATCTGTTTGACCAATCATTTGGCGTATTGCCGACGCTTGAAATGGTCAGTAGGCTTCAGTTCTTGAGTCAATTAACCTTGTAAGCGTGTAAATTCAAATTCGTATCAGTGATGTTCGTGAGATGTTGAATTGTTGGGCACGACGACGAGTCGAGGTTGACAGCTTATCTGCCACACTATCGCGAACAAGGGCAATGTTTTCCACAGAACGAACTGGGCGAGCATGCACAGGTGATTTCACATTTCCTACAGGCCGGGTTTGCTGAAATTTGCGCATAATTCTTCCGACACATTTGGTCGATTTTGCTGACCAAAAAATATCACGAAGTGCACGAAATGAATTTTGATTTGAATGCCCATTTTCGTAAAAGGCTTCAACAACCTTAACACGCTGCTCAATTGTGTACCTCTCCATGGTTGAATTTGTCGAACGCTGAAAGAAACAAATGTCAAATTAAGTTGGGCGAAAATCTTGACGTTAAGGCGTGACTCACCATTAAATAGTGCATTACGGTTGGACCATCATTTATATAGATGCATGGAATGGTCTCTTTGAAATATTTTTATTTTTTTAAGCAAAAATTTGACAAAAAAGGCACAAAATTCGAAATTTTTTGTTCCGAAGTCTGTCAAATATCGAATTTTCAAAATTTTCTTTTCATAGTACTCCATTTCGTGTATTTAAGCAGACATATTCAAACGCCACCGGTTTTTTCAGTTTCTGATAAGCTAATCAGCTGATTTCGTGGAGGGAGTGGGCGTACATATTTTCGAGACAGGTGTTTCAGTGCGCTATAACTTTGGTTCTAATGAATATTTTTAGCTTAAAAATTTATATGTATACTTTTGAGACACTTATAAATGAATGATGAAAGCTCAAAAGTTATATGTCTTCATTGGTCTCCACAAAAAAATCCCAAAAATACTTAAAAGTCAGACCGTCAAAACAGAGAACCCCCTGTTATTTTGTAAGACAAATTCTTTACATTGTAAAATTTTGAGTTATTTAGTCAATACAAGTCTAGATATGAAGTTTTGGATTGTTCAATTTTTCTGAGATGACTAAAATAGGGGTTTTTAAAAGCAAATATCTTGGAAAAAGGGATTTTTGCTAAAAAACAAGATTTGCGTAAAAAGAGACTTTAAGAAACAGGATATCGTATCGATCCCAAATTTTACTCGAAATAAACAACCGTCAATTTAACCCGAATGTTGATTTCCCAAAGGAATAATTTATATCTGAGTATTATGTTTATTGATCGTCTTTCACTATCGTCGGAATGATCCCAGACAAATCATTTGACCTGTACATCCGGAGTGATTGCGAGTGAACAGTTGATGCGTTTTGAATAAATGACAGAATTTAGACTCTTATTATAAAATAAATACTCTCTTGGTAAATTCTGCGAGAAAATATGCAAGACTCATGGATAAGAATACACTTATACATACTTTGATATCGTCAGTTTTAACAATATTCAGCTTGTAAGCTTTCAAACCTGTTAATATTTACTGTCGAATTGGTATACGTTAATAAAGAACCACAAGCTCGATCGGGGATCACCTTCACAGGTAAATCACCTACATATGTGACTAATTTTTCACCTATTTAAAAGTTACGTTTGAACCGGTTTAAAAAGGCAAATCAATATATACAAGGTTGTTTATTATGTGAAAACAATAAATTTGTGTATCAGAAAGGTAGATTTTGGAAAGCAAGAAGAGAAAGATTCTAATAATAGCATACGTTTCGCGCATAGTTAGCATGACCGGTGATGTGAGATTTATTGCTCTTTTATGTAGTTAGTACAATTCTATGTGAAAATTGGTGGTGATATTCTGTTCGAACTGTATTTTGTATTCCGTTTACACAGGTGTTTGAAAAAGTAAAAATACTTCAAACAAGTTGGGTAAACAGACCTACGCTCATGTCAGAAGGGTTTTGTATTCAATTTACAAAATGCAGTCACCAGATCGAATCAAATCAAGAAACATGTCAAAGACGATTTTATTGGAGAAAATATGAAATGCGAAGATCATAATGTTTTTAACAAAGTTCAATGAATTTCGACTTTTGAGGTTTTTGGTATTGTTATACTCATAAATATCTCCCTTGATAATTATTTCAGATGTCCATCCGCGACGGAGGAAACACATTTTTCATGTATTTCCCCCCTTTGCCCCCACCGAAGCAAAAACTGACAGTTTAACAACTGTTTTGAAAAGCTCCCATGAAAACTTTCATTTCATATTCATACCGGCTACGTTTGATGAATTTTTTTTCAGGGGCCACTCTCCTGTGCTGAAATCATCGATTCATGGCCAATTTTTTCGAATCCTAGAATGGTTACAAAACCCTTTTGCTAGGAGCTCTCTCCCACCTCCTTGACTTATTCCACTTATGAGCATTAATTGTAGGTACTCATCTTCAGTCATTCATTAAATTGAATCAAGTGTTCAAAGCATGCACCTTAAACGTTGAAGTTGGAAAAAAATAACTCCAAATTATTCAATCTTCGCATTTAAAACAGTCACTATCTTGTTTTACGATTACTGATACTACTAGCTGAACCGATTCTCAAAGATATACATGACACCTATCATTTCTGAAATTTTCATGCAAATCCTAGCAAAACTGTAGTGTCTGAGTCGGTAAAAAGCGCATGTTGTTCCATAGCCATATGTTGCCATAGTAATAAATGCAGCGCATATTGTTCCATAGTAATACAGGAAAATTCAAACCGCTATAACTTCGCTAAATATGATTCAATCTTTATGAAACTTTCAGGATAGATCAATCTTATAAATAGACATCTACGTTCTGAATTTCATAGAATTTAGGGGTACCGTTAAGATTTTATTCAAGAAAACATAAAATCGATAAATCATACTATTACTAACAAAGTTGAGTGAATTGGGACTTCTCACGTATTTGTTGTTGTTGTACGCACCAAGGCCTACATTCCTGATTTTTTTCAGATTTTTCGGTTACAGGTGTCCAATCGCGAGGGGGGGGACACAAATTTTTCGTGTATTTCCCCTCCCTGTGCACCCCTCGAAGCTAATTTTGCCAAACTAAGACCAGTTTTGAAAAGTTCTCATCAAGACCTTACATTTGATACCCATATCGGCTACCTTCAATGAAATTTTTTTTTCGGGGGGACACTCTCCTATATGGGGAGACCCCCCTTAAATACCTTATAAAATTTTTTTTTTTTTAAGTAGTTTCCGAGAAAAACTGCTGTGACACACGGACGGACGGACGGACAGACGGACAGATGGACAGACTGGTCGCGAAACTAGTAGGGTTTTGTAAAATTATTTTACAAAACCCTAAAAAATGAACTTGTTTTGCGGAAATGATTTTTTTTGCAATTATTGCCTGTTTATTATACTTAATCGGTGATTCGGGGTGACAAAAATACATTTTTAAATTTTATAGGAGTTTATTTGTAAATTTAAATGATGTTGAAAATTCATATGAAGGTTTAAATGTTTGCTTCATATGCAGGCCGCCAAGATTGCTCAGTAAAAAAACTAGCAGGAGAGTGTTCCTGCCAGAAGGATATTGTAAAATTACTAGAAATTCAAGCTTATGAATTATGTACTTTGATTAGCCACCATTTTATTTTCAGAGCGCTGACCTCTATGTTTATGTTGTTATGATGACATTTCGATGTTAGAAATCTTTAAAGTTTTCGTCAAAATCCCTACTTATCTATAGGATCTGGGTATTTTCTGAATTTGTATTTAAACGTATCACGTGTAATTGTTGCTGCGATTGATACATTTTCAATTATATATAACTTAACTGTTGATCTCGACTTTTGTGAAATTTCCAGGAAACATGTGTTATATATAAGAAATCCTGAATACAAATATTTATCGAATTTAAGGGTCACCTTTGGATTTTATAGATGAAAGCGTAAAATTCATAAAGCCTACTATTATCAACAAATTTGACAAAATTTTGACTTCTGAGGTATCTATTGCCCTTGTACTTGTAAAGACCTATCTTCATGATTTTTTTTAGATTTTTCTGTCCAAAGATGTCCAATCGCGAAGGTGACACGAATTTTTCGTACATTTTCCCTTCCTCCGCACTCCCTGAAGGAAAAAATGTCAGTTGAAGAACTGTTTTGAAAATTTCTCATCAAGACCTTTGATTTTATAAACTTATTGACGATCTTTGGTAAAAAAAATTTTTTTGAAGAGTCGCCCCCTATGCATATGGGGCGATCGCCCTTAAAACATTATAAAAATTATTTTATGCTGGTACTGGTACCACTTTACATCTACTCACTAAATTTCATGTTTCTAGCTTGCGTTATTATGCGAGAAAACTTGCTGTGACACAATGGCTGATGGACAGACCGGTCGTGACTTTAGTAGGGTAGCGTAAAAAAATTATTTTACATTACCCTAAAAATATGCTCCTGATACTAGACTATGAGTTCAGAAAAATGCTTCCTCATTTGAATATTGCTTTTCAATCAGGAAATCTGGCATTCGTAACTATTAAATAAAGATAAAAGCATTCGTTTTAGGTAAATTTCTCGAGAGAAATTTACCTTTTACGGAGAGTATCATTTATTTATATATATATATATATATATATATATATATATATATATATATATATATATATATATATATATATATATATAACGAAATTTGTGACTATGCACTATACAGTGTACTGGATAAATATCTCGGTTAAGTTCGCGAACCAGCTATATCGGCCGGGCAGGAAAAAAATGGCGGCCGCTCAAAGGTAAAAAAACGTGCGAAATTTTGTTGTTGTAATGGTGGTCAAATCTTTCAACAGATTTTCATGAAAGTCGGCAGTTCGATAGAAGTTACAAGCATCTAAAGAATTACGTGAAAAAACTTGAGGTCAGGTCACAAAAAACAAAATGGCGGCCAGTTGAAACTCAAAACTTCAAAGGCTTCTAAAAGCCGCAATTTTGATCCGACATATATGAAACTTGATTTTAAGATAGGCATTACTTAGATCTACAGACTTTGATATTTTGGTGATCATGAATGTGCAAATTTCAAAATGGCGGCGGTTTAAATATGCGTTTTTTTCAGGTTTTGTGGCGCTCTAGCGGTCACATTTTCCAGCGGATTTTGATGAAACTTGAGATTATGGATTTTTGTACAATGCTCTTGTATTTTGCAGAAAATTATTGAAATTGAATGAAAAATAAAAAAGGCGAAAATTTAAAACCCAATATTTGTAGCTGCCATTTTCACTAAAAATTGAATTATTTTGCGCTGTTTAGATTGAAACTCCGATTTAAACGAGATTTGGCACATTGATTGATGAGGTCCTAGCCCACAAAGATTTAAAAAAATCCAAAATCAAATGCATGCATTCAAAATGGAGGCCCCAAAAGGTCAGAAGGCAAGCGCAATTCGCTTTTTAGTAGCAACTGAAGTAATTAATTTTTTTCATGGAAACGTTTTAAATGACTTATCTTGAAAGTATTTATAAATCAGAATATTTTTTAAATATTGTAAAATATTTTTAACAATACCCTAAACAATTATCAAATCGCGACTTATCTGTCTGTCCGTCCGTCCGTTTGTTCATGCGTCACAAGTTTTCTCGCAAACCACATGAGCTAGAATGAGGAAATTTTCTACGTAGGTCAAAAGTGGTGCCTCTTGAAATTTGCAGTGTAAGAAAATATTTTAAAATGTTTAAGGGGGTCTTCCCATACAGGGGGGTGACATAAACATTTTTTTTTATTTCTGTAGCCCTCCAGCAGCCAAGTTTCTCAACAGATTCCGATAAATCTTGAAATTATAAGTTATTAAGGCAAGTTAATTTAATTTAATTATGCAAATCGGATGACAAATAAAAAATTCGAAAATTTACAGCTTAATAACTTTAGCAGCCGTTTTCTATAAAAATTCATAATGACGGCCCCTGATGGTTCAGAAAAGAATCGAAAATGTATATATTAATGGCAATGCAAGTGCTGATTAAACTTTTATGGAAATCTTTTGAAATTAACTATTTGATTCAATATTTGTTTTTCCGGGCTATATAGTCGTTGATTAATTTTTAAATAAGAATAAAAATTCCAAAAGCTTCCTTTTTCGACTATATTTATTTTTACTTTCTGTATATGCGCATTTCGACCGCAACATACGGTCATCCTCAGTACACTACTTCCTACCTATCTTAACCTACCTTTATATACTAGAGGGTTTTTGGAACACTAATTACATTCATAGTTTAATCCTTATTACCTAATTAGATTAATGAGTTCTGAATTATTATTACCTAGGTCAGTGTTCATTCTTAAATTTGCCGGTACTTTCCTAATCTGTATGCTTTCACTGCAATCAAGTTTTTGCCATTTATCGATATCTTTGACTACTTCGACGTCGTTCATTGTTATTTCGTGGCCATTTTTAACTATATGCTCTGCCACTGATGATTTAAAATTTGTTCTAATTGTATTCTTCGTTGCCCCAGCTTCTTTGAAGTGTTCCTCGCATCGAACTACCACTAAACGTTTCGTTTGACCAATATAAACCATACCACATTCTGGACACGTCACCTTGTACACTCCGCATTTTTCTTCCTTAGTTTTAATATCCTTTACGTTGGTCAGCTGCACTGCACGTTGGTCAGCTGCACTCCTAGTGATCGAAGCCAACGAAAAACGAAGAATTAGCATCCCGTATTCAAGAATGTTTAAGACATTGGCACCTGTACTGAAGAAACACCAACTAGAGGCAATAGGTACAAGCAGAATGAATAAACTAGGAGTGCAGCTGACCAACGTAAAGGATATTAAAACTAAGGAAGAAAAATGCGGAGTGTACAAGGTGACGTGTCCAGAATGTGGTATGGTTTATATTGGTCAAACGAAACGTTTAGTGGTAGTTCGATGCGAGGAACACTTCAAAGAAGCTGGGGCAACGAAGAATACAATTAGAACAAATTTTAAATCATCAGTGGCAGAGCATATAGTTAAAAATGGCCACGAAATAACAATGAACGACGTCGAAGTAGTCAAAGATATCGATAAATGGCAAAAACTTGATTGCAGTGAAAGCATACAGATTAGGAAAGTACCGGCAAATTTAAGAATGAACACTGACCTAGGTAATAATAATTCAGAACTCATTAATCTAATTAGGTAATAAGGATTAAACTATGAATGTAATTAGTGTTCCAAAAACCCTCTAGTATATAAAGGTAGGTTAAGATAGGTAGGAAGTAGTGTACTGAGGATGACCGTATGTTGCGGTCGAAATGCGCATATACAGAAAGTAAAAATAAATATAGTCGAAAAAGGAAGCTTTTGGAATTTTTATTCTTATTTAAAAAAAAAAAATTAACTATTTGAGCTATTTAGGCCAAAAAGTTATCACCTTTGTGTTGTAACTATGTGAAATGTGTAAACAGCAAATGTGAGAAGGACAAAACGAGTATGAATATGTTTATAACAATTTATTACCCGCCGATTTTTAATATGTGGCTCATATGTGTGCAACTCAATTTAATTAGCAAAATATTTGCACCTCTATGAAGGGTCTCCAAATACAAACGGCGGCAGATTCTTTTTGTTAATAAATACCCATGTAGTGCTACAAAAATTGCAGTAAGAAGTCCACTAGTAGGCAAGCCCAATTCTTTTTCGAAACCTTACATACGAGAAATTGACCTTTCCGGCTGGTGCTGCAAACGGGGATTTTTTTTAATCTCAGTCCAATTTTTAGCTGCCATTACTTCTTCATTGTGGAGCTAAAATTTGCTCAAAAATTAATTTGATTTTTCCTATACTTATAATTTGCCCTGTTTATGCAGTTTTTCCACACACACATAATATTATAATACTTTCTAGTGGTGCGAGCCGACAACAGGAGAAAGAAATAAACCGATGTTCTGAAAACCATATTTTAATACCATTGTGACTATAAGGTGCTAGTAAATACAACTTACTCGCAAAATAACTTCTTGCGATTTGCAAGATAACTATGTTACCTTTAATACGAGGGATGATCCAAAAGTAATGATAATCGATTATTTCCAGTCCGCATAAGAGCCCAACATAATTTTGTTCGCTTGCTTATGTACCATTAGGCCAGCATAAAACAAGTCGGGTAGACAGACCTATGCTCATGTCAGAAGGGTTTTGTATCAACTTCTCGGAGATGCAGTCAACCAAAACCGAATGAAGTTAGGAAACATGTCAAAGATATGTGCACATTTAAAAGAAAAATGATTGTTTCTCTATTTTCCACGGTCATTATATTGTCGCAAACTAACAAAAATCACTCAAATCATGAATTCCCAATAATGTTTATGTTATTGACCTTATTGAAAATTTCCTGAAGATCAAATCAAAATTACAGTGTCTGATTCGATGGAAAGTCCATAAAATCCCAAAATAGTGTGTTATTATTGTTGTAATTGGATAAATTTCAAATGGCTACAACTTCCGTGGATATGATACGAATTTCATCAAACTTACAGAGTATTAAGATCTTCTATAAGACTATTTAAATATCGAGTTTTGTTGGGTTTAAAGGCATCCAAAAGATTTGATTGGAGAAAATGTGAAATTCGAAGATCATACTATTATTAACAAAGTTGAACGAATTTTGACTTCTGAGGTATTTGTTATTGTTACACTCATAAATAACTCCCTTGAGAATTTTTTCAGATTTTTCAGATCACAAATATCCAATCGCGAGGGTGGAAACACATTTTTCGTGTTTTTCTCCCCCTGTGCTCCAACTGAACCAAAAACTGTCAGTTTAAGAACTATTTTGATATTCATATCGGCTACGTTTGATGTAATTTTTTTTTTTCAGGGGCCACTCCCCTGTACTGTAATCATCGATTCATGGCCTACTTTTTTCGAATCCTAGAATGGTTATAAAGCCCTTTTGAAGGAGGTCTCTCCTGCCTTCTCAACTTGTTTCACCTACGAGTATTTATTGCAGGTACTGATTTTCAGTCATTCATTATATTGAATCAAGTGTTGAATCAGGTGTACGCGAAAAGTTCGAACATTTCCCCTTCGCCTGTCCCCCACGGTACCGGTAAGGCAACTTTAAGGCTTCTTTTGAAAAGATCTCATTAAAAGCTTTCCAATGACACCCTACCCGACTACCAACTGAATTTTTTTTTTGAAGCGTCACCTCCCTATATGAGGAGACTCCCCTTGAAACCCTTTAATGATTCCACTCCAAAACTTTCAAGAAGTCACCACTTCTGACCTTTCCACAAAGTTTCATGGCTGCAGCTTCTATAGTTTCGGAGAAAAACATGATTGCAATAGGGTTTTGTATTTTAGTACAAAACCCTAAAAATCAAATAAATAGCACACGGTTCTCGTGAGGTACATTCATATGAATACAAATCGTCAAAGAGATAACATAACAAGTTGGGTAGACAGAACTACGTTCAGTTCAGAAGATTTTTGCACTCAACATATGACATGCACATACCTATAATGCATAAACTCAAGAAAAACTTTAACGACATCTACAACAAATGGATACTCTTGTGACTCCATTTTAACCTTCCGCTATCTTGTAGCAATATCCCTAACAGCCATTGGCTGACCAATATCTTAAATATGTTTGCCTTATTTCACCTGGAAATAAGAAAATCTCGTTAAAATTGTACTGTTTCGTTCGATGGAATGCCTGAGTGGAAATAAAACTGCAGGTTTTTTTGTTAGGCTCAGAGAACTTTCAAATGGCAATTGCTTGCGTAGATGCGATTTAATGTTATTGTACGTTCCCCGCAGGGAGAATGCTGGTCTACAGGAATACTCTAGGAAGCTAGCATTCTTTGAGGAGTTCCGCCCCCACGTATCCGAGGAAATTCCCGCAGGTGGAATGTCGTTTGACAAGAGCACTCTTGGAGGCTAGTGTTCTTTGGGGAGCGCCGCTCCCACGAACCCAAGGATATGGGGTGCGCCATGAGGATCGCTCGTGGGATGGCAGATAACGACCCTGACTGGATCTGGACTACGCTTTGGACAACTGACTGGAATTGATGCTTTTGGCTTGCGGATAAGATGGTTTGGACCTACTTGCTTTGCACAGTAGCGCCGAGGTGACACACGTGTGTGAACGGCTCCAATGGAACTATCATATCTTCTCCGTCCTGTTAAAACCTTGGCAGGCCTCGGAGTACGTTCGAAATTCGCACCATTGGGTTGGTGGTGTAGGTTCGGTTGAGACTGACTCCTGATTAGCGCTGGTCTGGCTCTGAGCACTTGTCCCCATAAGGGTTTGTGCCAACCCTCGCATGGCCTCCCTGCTCTGCAAAGATAACCATGGGACCAAAAAGGCGACTGCACATAGGAACGGAGATAGCGTTACCGAGGGGGGCCCCAATAAAACTGGAGCAACCAAAAACATATAAAAAAGATTAAAAAAAACCAAAAAAAAGAAATAAAAAATAATAACAACGACGCAACCAGCGGTTGCAGCCACGATGTTAACAAAACATCGAGAGCGGTACTAAACGATGACAAAATTGACGATGAATACTTCGCTGTGAAGACGGACAAAAAACGGAGATTAGCAGACAGTCTGGCCCAGACTAAGATTTCTGCGGCGTTCGGGCACAGCAAAAAAATTATGCGAAAGCCAGAGCGTCCTATGAAGGAAAAGCGGGAAACTCTGCAGGACGCTTCAGGTGTTCGAGCGGTGGAAGAAAATATAAAGAACATTGAGAACTCGATGGTCACTGCTGCGATGTTGTGTGATTGCATCGCCAATGTTGAAAATGAAAACCTCTCCCAAGAATGGTCGCAATGTATAATTGCCGCCCAGAGACACTAAGAAGAAAGGCTTTTCCGAAAAGCGGGAGATATTCTGAAAAAAATACAATCTGCATGCGACTCCCAAAAAAATCTGCAAAGCAGTAAAGATTGGGCTCCTTGAACTAGAGGAGCTCCTAGACCGCATAGAGCATTATCGGAGGAGCTGGTTAAAGGCCGAAGATGAGAAGAAGGCTCATGAAGAGCTGGGGGTGAAATCGAAAGGCCACATGCAGATAGCTCCACCAGTAAAACTCTATAAGAGAATGGCGTCCAGCCCAATCGAAGGAGATCGGGATAAAAGAAGGAAGGAGAGGCATTTGATAGGCGTGGGGCACCAGATCACGGGTTCCAGACTGCTTACAAAAGGAGCGAAGACAGCCGCAAAGAAACTGCCAGAAAGTAAAGTTCGCACGGACACCCAAGCAGAAAAACGACCGATGCAAAACAGGAGGGACAGAAGCCCCCGGCAGTAGGCACTGCTCGTAAAACCCCAAGATGGCCGATCCTATGCAGAGGTACTGCGGGACATCAGGGGAAACGTAAGGCCCGAAAACACCAACACAACCATTAAAGCAGTACGACCAACGCGGAAGGGCCACATACTGGTCGAATTCACAGCAGAGGTCGACGATAAAGAAGCATTCTGCGACGCAGTAAAGAAAGTCCTCGGCAAAAGCGCAACTATAGCCTCGCTTGAGCTGATGGCAACAATCGAAATAAGAGACATTGACTGCGTCACGGATCTGGCCGAGGTAGAAGAGGCCATCAAAAGGGAGTTCCCTAGCATGGAAAGGGGTCAAAGCGAGACTGACATCAGAAAACAATAGGGGAAAACGCATAGCCATAGTTGACGACCGAAAAGGACGCCGAACCATTCCTGAACAAGGGCAAAGTACGAATACGGTGGGTTGTCTGTAGGATACGGCAAAGAACAATGCCTCTTCAATGTTTCAAATGCCTTGGCTATGGTGATACCACAGAAGTATGCAAAGGATCCGATAGGAGTTCCCTGTGTTACAAACGCGGTGAAATGGCACTTAAAAGAAAAGAGTGTACGAAGAAGGCACACTGTATTCCTTGCAAGGATGCTGATCCAAGACGTGACGTTGGACACGTCTTGGGATAAGGAAAATGCCAAGGTTTCCAGGAAACCCTAGCCAAGGCAAAATTAGAACTTCAATGACCCGCATCCTGTTGCTAAATCTACACCACAGTTTAACCGCCTGACTTTTTGTTGTTGAGTGAGCACCACCATGATAAAAGTTCAGTATCATGGTATCCTGATGAAACTGGTTTCCAGGCGGAGACCTGTGGACGTGGGGATGGTTTTGTGTGGGTTCAGTGCTCAGGGACTACCTTCTTTAGTGTGTACCTAACGCCGAAAGAATCAATATCGTCTTTCCAAGCCAAGCTTAATGCTTTGGAGGGCGCTGTCTCGAACGCAGAGGGACACGTGCTCCTTGGGGGAGACTTCAACGCAATCGAATGGGGCATGCCTCAAACGGATCCGCGGGGAAAACGAATCCTGCAAGTGGCGGCCAGGATGGTGCTTGTCGTGCTAAACATCGGAAATATGCCGACTTCCCGCAGTATCGGCTGTAAAGGAGTCATACCGGACGTGACATTCGCCTCGGAGTCCTTAGTATGGTGGAAACACAACTGGAAAGTACTAAAGGACTACTCAGCTAGTGATTATCAGTGCATTCTGCTTGAGATAAGCGATTTTGTCTCCCGGCGTCCGTGCTCTCGGCTTTCTACTATTATATGCAACATCGGAAGGATGGGCGTCGGGAGAATCGTCGAGGTTCTCACAGCAGGTGCACCGCTGCAGAGAGATCCGGCGGGGACGGAAGAACTGGCAGCTCAAGACGTAGTGAACTCAACTGTGGGCATCATCACGACTGCTTGCAACGCTTCTATGCCCCGTAAAAAACCCCAGCACGGCAAGCCCCAGTCTATTGGTGGTCAACTGAAACCACTGACAAACGAAGGGAGTGTCACAAGCTTCGGTCTGAGATTCAACGGGCGCGGAACGGTGACTAGGCAAGCAACCGTGCAGCAACATATAAGTCGGCCAGGAAATGCGTTCGCAAATTGATCAACAACAGCAAGGCTCGCTGCTGGCAAGATCAAGTGGACAATGTTAACAAGGATCCGTAGGGCCTTGGCTACAAGCTAGTTATGCGGAGGCTTGGTGCCCTGCGGAAACCTTGTATACATGACGAAAAAAAGATGGACGGGATAGTGTGGGCACCCTTCCCCGCCCATCCCGTCCATGTTGACGCTGTCCATGGTGAAACAGCAGTTGAGTGCCCACTCTTCACACAGCCGGAACTGGAGGAGGCAGTCCTTTCATTCAAAGCGAGGAAGGCTCCAGGTCCAGATGGTGTTCCGGCTGAGGTGTTGAGGCTTATCTATCACCATTGTCCTCATTTACTGCTCAGCACATTCAATGCTTGCCTACGGAATGGGATTTTCCTGGTACGATGGAAGGTGGCGAGGCTCGTGCTGCTCAGCAAGAAGAAGAGAAATCCCGAATCGCCATCTGCATACCACCCGTTATGGATGCTTGACACGACTGGGAAAGTGCTAGAGAAACTCATCAAGAGAAGACTCACTGACGCGATTCGTGCTGCTGGAGACCTATCTCCTCGGCAGTACGGCTTTAGAGCAGGACGTTCTACCATTGATGCGATTGCAGAGGTGGTGAACGTGGTCCAAAAGGCAGAGGCATATAGTCACCCCCAGCGACAGATCGTTCACGTGTGTGAACGGCTCCAATGGAACTATCATATCTTCTCCGTCCTGTTAAAACCTTGGCAGGCCTCGGAGTACGTTCGAAATTCGCACCATTGGGTTGGTGGTGTAGGTTCGGTTGAGACTGACTCCTGATTAGCGCTGGTCTGGCTCTGAGCACTTGTCCCCATAAGGGTTTGTGCCAACCCTCGCATGGCCTCCCTGCTCTGCAAAGATAACAATGGGACCAAAAAGGCGACTGCACATAGGAACGGAGATAGCGTTACCGAGGGGGGCCCCAATAAAACTGGAGCAACCAAAAACATATAAAAAAGATTAAAAAAAACCAAAAAAAAGAAATAAAAAATAATAACAACGACGCAACCAGCGGTTGCAGCCACGATGTTAACAAAACATCGAGAGCGGTACTAAACGATGACAAAATTGACGATGAATACTTCGCTGTGAAGACGGACAAAAAACGGAGATTAGCAGACAGTCTGGCCCAGACTAAGATTTCTGCGGCGTTCGGGCACAGCAAAAAAATTATGCGAAAGCCAGAGCGTCCTATGAAGGAAAAGCGGGAAACTCTGCAGGACGCTTCAGGTGTTCGAGCGGTGGAAGAAAATATAAAGAACATTGAGAACTCGATGGTCACTGCTGCGATGTTGTGTGATTGCATCGCCAATGTTGAAAATGAAAACCTCTCCCAAGAATGGTCGCAATGTATAATTGCCGCCCAGAGACACTAAGAAGAAAGGCTTTTCCGAAAAGCGGGAGATATTCTGAAAAAAATACAATCTGCATGCGACTCCCAAAAAAATCTGCAAAGCAGTAAAGATTGGGCTCCTTGAACTAGAGGAGCTCCTAGACCGCATAGAGCATTATCGGAGGAGCTGGTTAAAGGCCGATGATGAGAAGAAGGCTCATGAAGAGCTGGGGGTGAAATCGAAAGGCCACATGCAGATAGCTCCACCAGTAAAACTCTATAAGAGAATGGCGTCCAGCCCAATCGAAGGAGATCGGGATAAAAGAAGGAAGGAGAGGCATTTGATAGGCGTGGGGCACCAGATCACGGGTTCCAGACTGCTTACAAAAGGAGCGAAGACAGTCGCAAAGAAACTGCCAGAAAGTAAAGTTCGCACGGACACCCAAGCAGAAAAACGACCGATGCAAAACAGGAGGGACAGAAGCCCCCGGCAGTAGGCACTGCTCGTAAAACCCCAAGATGGCCGATCCTATGCAGAGGTACTGCGGGACATCAGGGGAAACGTAAGGCCCGAAAACACCAACACAACCATTAAAGCAGTACGACCAACGCGGAAGGGCCACATACTGGTCGAATTCACAGCAGAGGTCGACGATAAAGAAGCATTCTGCGACGCAGTAAAGAAAGTCCTCGGCAAAAGCGCAACTATAGCCTCGCTTGAGCTGATGGCAACAATCGAAATAAGAGACATTGACTGCGTCACGGATCTGGCCGAGGTAGAAGAGGCCATCAAAAGGGAGTTCCCTAGCATGGAAAGGGGTCAAAGCGAGACTGACATCAGAAAACAATAGGGGAAAACGCATAGCCATAGTTGACGACCGAAAAGGACGCCGAACCATTCCTGAACAAGGGCAAAGTACGAATACGGTGGGTTGTCTGTAGGATACGGCAAAGAACAATGCCTCTTCAATGTTTTAAATGCCTTGGCTATGGTGATACCACAGAAGTATGCAAAGGATCCGATAGGAGTTCCCTGTGTTACAAACGCGATGAAATGGCACTTAAAAGAAAAGAGTGTACGAAGAAGGCACACTGTATTCCTTGCAAGGATGCTGATCCAAGACGTGACGTTGGACACGTCTTGGGATAAGGAAAATGCCAGGGTTTCCAGGAAACCCTAGCCAAGGCAAAATTAGAACTTCAATGACCCGCATCCTGTTGCTAAATCTACACCACAGTTTAACCGCCTGACTTTTTGTTGTTGAGTGAGCACCACCATGATAAAAGTTCAGTATCATGGTATCCTGATGAAACTGGTTTCCAGGCGGAGACCTGTGGACGTGGGGATGGTTTTGTGTGGGTTCAGTGCTCAGGGACTACCTTCTTTAGTGTGTACCTAACGCCGAAAGAATCAATATCGTCTTTCCAAGCCAAGCTTAATGCTTTGGAGGGCGCTGTCTCGAACGCAGAGGGACACGTGCTCCTTGGGGGAGACTTCAACGCAATCGAATGGGGCATGCCTCAAACGGATCCGCGGGGAAAACGAATCCTGCAAGTGGCGGCCAGGATGGTGCTTGTCGTGCTAAACACCGGAAATACGCCGACTTCCCGCAGTATCGGCTGTAAAGGAGTCATACCGGACGTGACATTCGCCTCGGAGTCCTTAGTATGGTGGAAACACAACTGGAAAGTACTAAAGGACTACTCAGCTAGTGATTATCAGTGCATTCTGCTTGAGATAAGCGATTTTGTCTCCCGGCGTCCGTGCTCTCGGCTTTCTACTATTATATGCAACATCGGAAGGATGGACGTCGGGAGAATCGTCGAGGTTCTCACAGCAGGTGCACCGCTGCAGAGAGATCCGGCGGGGACGGAAGAACTGGCAGCTCAAGACGTGGTGAACTCAACTGTGGGCATCATCACGACTGCTTGCAACGCTTCTATGCCCCGTAAAAAACCCCAGCACGGCAAGCCCCAGTCTATTGGTGGTCAACTGAAACCGCTGACGAACGAAGGGAGTGTCACAAGCTTCGGTCTGAGATTCAACGGGCGCGGAACGGTGACTAGGCAAGCAACCGTGCAGCAACATATAAGTCGGCCAGGAAATGCGTTCGCAAATTGATCAACAACAGCAAGGCTCGCTGCTGGCAAGATCAAGTGGACAATGTTAACAAGGATCCGTAGGGCCTTGGCTACAAGCTAGTTATGCGGAGGCTTGGTGCCCTGCGGAAACCTTGTATACATGACGAAAAAAAGATGGACGGGATAGTGTGGGCACCCTTCCCCGCCCATCCCGTCCATGTTGACGCTGTCCATGGTGAAACAGCAGTTGAGTGCCCACTCTTCACACAGCCGGAACTGGAGGAGGCAGTCCTTTCATTCAAAGCGAGGAAGGCTCCAGGTCCAGATGGTGTTCCGGCTGAGGTGTTGAGGCTTATCTATCACCATTGTCCTCACTTACTGCTCAGCACATTCAATGCTTGCCTACGGAATGGGATTTTCCTGGTACGATGGAAGGTGGCGAGGCTCGTGCTGCTCAGCAAGAAGAAGAGAAATCCCGAATCGCCATCTGCATACCACCCGTTATGGATGCTTGACACGACTGGGAAAGTGCTAGAGAAACTCATCAAGAGAAGACTCACTGACGCGATTCGTGCTGCTGGAGACCTATCTCCTCGGCAGTACGGCTTTAGAGCAGGACGTTCTACCATTGATGCGATTGCAGAGGTGGTGAACGTGGTCCAAAAGGCAGAGGCATATAGTCACCCCCAGCGACAGATCGTCCTGTTGGTGACACTCGACGTCCGGACCGCCTTCAACTCCGCTAGATGGGTGGATATTTTGGAAACGCTGGAAAACTCTTTTCCAGTTCCAGAATATTTAATGTGGTTTTTGAGGAACTACTGAAAAGACCGAAGCCTGCTCTACGATACGACACAGGGCCAACGAAGGATGGAAATTACATCGGGTGTTGCCCAGGGATCTATCCTTGATCCGGACTGCTGGAACGTGTCTTACGACTCGAGATGCCAGATGAATCGCGCTTGGTCGGCTATGCGGATGATGTTGCGGCTCTGGTCGCTGGACACACCGTTGAACAAGCGCAACTTAGGCTAGGTATGCTAATACGCCGAGCGAGGGACTGGATGACTGCTCGCGGGCTCAGTTTAGCACTTGAGAAAACCGAAGTGGTCATCTTGACAAAAAAAAGAGTCCATAGAGGAAAGATGATCAGTATTGGAGATATGCGAATCGAATTAAAGTCATCGTTGAAGTACCTGGGGCTACTGATCGACTCGAAGATGAGTTTCTCTGAGCAAATCGGGGCAACGGCTGAGAAGGCTGCTTCAGGAGTATTGGCTCTGAGTCGACTTATGGCCAACGTAGGGAGACCCAGACCATCAAGAAGACGCTTCTTGATGAGTGCTGTAGGGCCAGTGCTACTGTACGGGGCAGAGGTATGGGGTGACGCTCTTAGTAAGGAGGTTTATCGAAAACGCCTGGCATAGGTAGAAAGAAGAGGAGCACTGAGGATTGCATCACCGTATCCAACAGTCTTTGATTTAGCGGTGAGAGTTATTGCAGGTGTGATACCTGTCCGCCTCCTTGCTAGAGAGCGCCGCTCTATTTATCTGCGTCGAAACGAGCATGCAAGGGAGATGGTTGTCTGTAAAGAGAGATAGCGCTCACTCAACGATTGGCAGCAGTCTTGGGTGAATCGCGCGAAGGGAAGGTGAACTGCGCGCCTCATTCCGGATGTGAGACCGTGGCTTAATTGAAGGCATGGTGAGACTGACTTCTATCTGACCCAGCTTTTGAGCGGACATGGGTGTTCTCTGTCTTATCTGCACAAGATTGGTAAGTCACGGTCTCCCGATTGTCGGTATTGCCCAGGAGAAGAAGACAATGCCTGCCACACATTATTTGCGTGCATAAAATGGGACAGGCTGCGAAGAGTCCTCTCAGGATATTATAGTCGTGGTGATGCTCGAATCGGTTGACAAATGGAACCAGGTGGCACATTATGTTCGGGTAGTCCTACAAAATAAAAGGGACTCACAGCGGCTGGGGGTGTTGGTGCTGGGGGATCGCTTGTCTGGTACTTCCTCTTCCCCTGTCCCCCCCCGCTAGAAGAGCCATCCCCCAGCTTGCAGGTGCCCCACGGCGTAACAAAATGAGACCTGGCCCGTAGTAATGTGTAAAACGGTTCCAGGCTAGGTTCTCGGGTTGACAGGTGAGGTGTTTAGTGGATAGCCTGGTCACCTTTTTGCAAACATGGGAGTTCCACACTCTGTACGTAAATGGGTATTCACCTCCCTACCACAAAAAAAAAATTTTAACTTCCAAATTATAAGAACTTTTAATTATTAAGGATAGCCATATGCGTTCACAGGAAAAATGTTATACTCGCAAATTCTACTGCTGATAACGATGCCGAGTGGTTTCAACTTCTAAGGTATTTGTTATTGTTGTTGTCGTAAAAGGCCACCATCATGGTTTGTCCTCTTTAAAATTCACCAAGAGTTAACAGCCTGTAGTTTCAATGCTGAAGTCTATCCTTTTGAAATTTTTGTGGTTGATTAGCCTTATAAGTAACGATACGGGTGTAAAATTTCGCTCATCCATGACGGTGATAGGACACCACTCGCTTCTCCACTCGCCCCAAGCTAGTCACCAAGCAATAAACCAACACTACTCACTGGAGCTGGTAGAGAAACTCCTTTTTCCCTCAAGGAACTATTCGCTGTCCTGAAAAAGGAAATTAACCACGTCCGGAGGAATGCCCAACAAATTCTTTTCAAAGGTTAGTCCAATGCACCTATCAATGTCCTGAGGAACTCGTTACCCGAATTCTTCCAGAATGATCTACTTTGCACCATGACAACAAGAACTCCTGGGGCAACTCCTTGGTAAACGAAATATTGCGAACTATAAAGAGCGAAACATTGTTTTCTCCAAACTCTTCCCTGCGAATCACGAAACTTATCGTTTCCCGCAAGAAATTTCTAACTCTTCCGAACCAAATTTTACACCTTCAATAATCAAGGAAAGCTCTTTTTCAGTTCTTTTCTCCACTATAATTCACTGATAATTTGTACAAAAGAAAAATATAAGTTTAAATTCCTAACTTTTCTTACAAATACTAATTTCAATTCCAAATTTTCGACGCAGGTGCCTCTAAATTATTGGCGCCCAAACCAGTGCATGGTACGTATTTTTTCAATCCAATTTGTTTAAAATTTCTTCAATCTCCACCAACAGAAACCAATTAAGAAATTGTTCTTTTCTTTAACCCCACTGACCAAAATTCCCCAGAAAAATCGCATACGTTCCGTTGTTCCCTGCCACTTCCAAGAAAATTTGCCGCCAACGGTCTGTCACTAACCAACAAGTTTCGATGCGATTTCCGTATCCATCACCACCCAGCATTCCACCCCATTTTCATTCCGTGCCGATTCCGGGTATTCCCATGCGATGAATTCCTCTTTCAAGCTTTTTTTAAACTTCACGCGGATCCAATGCATCCGATGTGCAAGCCCTTTTTATCTGGTTTGGCCACTCCCAGGGGATGGCAGTAGCATGTTTGTTTTCGTGCGCCGGTTGCATGATTTAAATTTCGATAGAAAAGTTAAATTTCCGTGGGTGATGAGTACTGATGAATTTCAGTTGCCGTATTTCTGGTAGCTGTTTGTGCGCCACAACTAAGCAGTTGTGCTCTAACCACTAAGCTACCCGGACCACCCCCGTAACATATTTCATGGGATTTAATGGTACCCTTACAATTTTATACAAGAAAATGTTAAATTGGTAAATCATACTATTACTTACAAAATTTAGTGAATTCGAACTTCTCATTTTTTTCTCGTTGTTCTTCGTCCATGATTTTTTCCGATTTTTCGGTCCACAGGAGTCCGATCGCGAGGGGAGGACACAATTTTTTCGTGTTTTTCCGCCTCCCCTGCCTACTCCATTGTCGATATTGCAATTTACAACAGATGCTAAGAGTTCTCATCAAAATCTTTCGATACCCTACTCGACTATCTTTGGGGAATTTTTTTTAACGGCTCACATTCTTATATGGGGAGACTCCTATAAAAGCTTTTGAACATTTTTTTTGACTAATTAACTTTCATTAACCGGAAACTTCTGAGCTGTTCACAAAATTTGACGACGTTAGCTACTATAGTTCCTGAGAAAACTTGCTGTGACGCACTGATGGACGGACGGACAGGTACCGATTGTAATAGGGTATTGCTAAAAAAGTTTTTTTAACAAAACTCTAAGGATGGAAAATAAACTATATTAGAGCTACTACCAAGTACCTCTGTTTGCAAAAATGTCACCCCAAGACATAGTCGACGACTTGGTGGAAACATTGGAGAATTATGCTCCTCCATATTCCACATTTGCATGCTAGATCAAGGAGTATAAGCTGGGCAGAACATCCACTGAAGATGCACATCATGAAGAATGCCCATCAACATCGAAGATGTGGTGTCGGCGTATTAAAGATTTAGCATCAGGCATGTAACTGAGGTCACTGGGATTTGATATGATATCGTTCAAAGAATCCTGCCACTACCATGGTAGCCACCGCAGTTGCAGATATTAGAAAATGGCAAATGGATGCTTGACTTGGGGTGGCTTAGTGAGCCACTTCACATTAACACAAAGGGTGTAAGGGAGAGAAAGGACGTCATTTTGAATAATGAAATATTTATTTTTCTAAAGTATGGCCGTTTTATTTATGTTAGAAACTAAAGATGAAACTTAATTATAAAACAATTCGTTATTCTTAAAAAATAGAATGTGGATAAATATATGTACATTTATGATAAATAAGATAAATAATAGAACAACAAACAAATCCCATAACAAACGAAATAAATTAGCGATAAAAAAAATTTAATTCAGTTAAATTTTAAGTAAACAATTAATTCGATTCATTGCCGAATCAAACTTTCGAATATTTAAATCATGAAAATAAATTAGTTTTAACCTACCTCAAGTAATAATAATTTGAAGTCAGTTAAATGGATAGGAGGAAGAAAGTAACGACCACGCTTGATGATTTGGCCATCACTTTTAAGTCACTTCCCTGGCACGACACTGCAGTTAATTAATATTGTGAAATATAATACTACATATTTGTCTGGTTGCGATTTTATTATTCCAAAACTTCTTTACGATTTTTTAGGGTTTTGTAAAATAATTTTACAAAACCCTACTAGTTTCGCGACCCGTCTGTCCGTCTGTCCGTCCGTCCGTGTGTCACAGCAGTTTTTCTCGGAAACTACTTAAGCTAGAAACATCAAATTTTGTGTGTATGTGTTAAAGGGTGATCTCTTTAAAGTTCAACTACAATAAAATTTTATTAAGTATTTAAGGGGGGTCTCCCAATATAGGAGAGTGACCCCCCGAAAAAAAAATTTCATTGAAGTTAGCCGATATGGGTATCAAATGAAAGGTCTTGATGAGAACTTTTCAAAACAGGTCTTGATTTGGCAAAATTTGCTTCGAGGGGCGCACAGGGAGGAAAAATACACGCAAAATGTGTGTCCCCCCCCCCCTCGCGATTGGACACCTGTGATCCGAAAAATCTTAAAAAAATCAGGAATGTAGGTCTTGGTGAGTACAACAACAACAAATACGTTAGAAGTCACAATTCATTCAACTTTGTTAGTAATAGTATGATTTACCGATTTTATGTTTTCTTTAATAAAATCTTAACGGTACCTTTGAATTCAATAAAATTCAGTACGTAGATGTCTATTTATAAGATTGATCTATCCTGAAAGTTTCATAAAGATTGAATCATATTATTATAGCGGTTTGAATTTTCCTGTATTACTATGGAACAATATGCGCTGCATTTATTACTGTGGCAACATATGGTTATGGAACAACATGCGCTTTTTACCGACTCAGACACTACAGTTTTGCTAGGAATTGCATGAAAATTTCAGGAATGATAGGTGTCATGAATATCTTTGAGAATCGGTTCAGCTAGTGGTATCAGTAATCGTAAAACAAAATAGTGGCTGTTTTAAATGCGAAGATTGAATAATTTGGAGTTATTTTTTCCCAACTTCAACGTTTAAGGTGCACGCTTTGAACACTTGATTCAATTTAATGAATGACTGAAGATGAGTACCTACAATTGATGCTCATAAGTGAATCAAGTCAAGGAGGTGGGAGAGAGCTCCTAGCAAAAGGGTTTTGTAACCGTTCTAGGATTTGAAAAAATTGGCCATTAATGGATGATAACAGTACAGGAGAGTGGCCCCTGAAAAAAAAACCTTCAAATGTAGCCGATATGAGTATGAAATGAAAGTTTTCATGGGAGCTTTTCAGAACAGTTGTTAAACTGTCAGTTTTTGCTTGACTGGGGGCACAGGGGGGGGGGGAAATACATGAAAAATGTGCTTCCTCCGTCGCGGATGGACATCTGAAATAATTATCAAGGGAGATATTTATGAGTATAACAATACCAAAAACCTCAGGAGTCGAAATTCGGTCAACTTTGTTAATAAGAGTATGATCTTCGCATTTCATATTTTCTCCAATAAAATCATCTTTGACATGTTTCTTGATTTGATTCGATCTGGTGACTGCATTTTGTAAATTGAATACAAAACCCTTCTGACATGAGCGTAGGTCTGTTTACCCAACTTGTTTTTATTTACAACCACTTGTTTTACAGGTATGGTTATTGTAACTAAGTTCAATAAATGGTATTTTTCGTAATTTTGCAATTTAAAATTTTTTATATAGTATCTTAATCACTTAATAACTTCACTTCGATAAATTTTCGATCTTATTGTTTGTTTAAAAAAGAATTAATACAAACGTTCGAAGTTTTACGTTCGATGAAAACGAAACGTGTTTTCTTGGTATTTTTTCGTTTTTTCCCCAAACCACTTTTCTCTTCCTCATCGGGCTTTACACAATCTCACAAACAATTATCTCACGACCCTACTCAATTTGCTTTCCTTCTGCGGCCTGCCAATCGTTACCTCACGACCGGACTTTCCCATTCTTGGCGTCAAAAACTGACTCGTCCTCCGGTCAAGAGGTTATCAGCCGGTAACTACAGTTGTCGGTGCATTCTGTTAGAAAAATGTACAGCTGATACTCTATAACTCCAGATTACTGGTTCTTTGCAGAATTGCACTTATCAACATTCCATGTCTTTGCCACACCTGCAACCAGCTGACTGTTAATGCAAACTACGTGCAGATGTCACATCATTCAATATAAATGCAAAAATCTTCAATAGAATGAAGCCCACAAGTATTCGCGATTGTTGTTGCCGAATATTGAAAAGAAATTACTCCAGGCTGGATCTTAATTTATAAGCAAATTTCGAGTGTTTGATTTTCGATCTTTGATTATTAATGAGTGAAAACTCATATCGATGTAAATTTCAAACGTGTGACGCTGCTGATTGTATAATTCATGGGGACGACCCAGATCATGAGGCCCCAATAACCCAAGCAAAGGAGGAATAATCAGCTTTCTAGTCAATTATTTAAAAAAATAAGTACAGGTTGCACTAAGTCTCATGATGCGCCCATAAAAGGAACCAACGTGGAGTACAAAGGCTGGATCTGTTTGTATGTTGAATAATTTTGGATGTGCTGGATCAAATTCTGATGCAAATGAGGCTAATAATAATGACTTTATCAGACCTCCGTTGTTTTAAAAATTCTCTTAATATCAGTCTCGCAGATCATCATGAGACCTTACTGCCTATCGTTGACTTTCAAGAACCCATGATTTTGTCTGGGGAATATCCGAAATCAGCGCTGCAAGAAAACCAGTTCTGATGCTGATATAAGCAAGACCATCAGCAAGGTAAAAATTTCAAAACTTATCAGGTTGCTTAAGAATTTGGTCTTTAAGATGCAGGCGAAGACTCAGAATCAAACCGATAATATGTTTGTGCTCCAGGATAAGCAACAGGCGAGGCTACCCACTAATTCTGTGAACAAGACCTAGACAACACATCGGGTATAATATTAAGCGCACCTTTCCTTCATTCAATTTGAAAATTGAACCTTTGTGATTTCAGGCTCCAGCAAGCCAAGCAAACAGAAAGGTTTAGCGGCTATATGATACATTTAAAGCAAGTATGGTCAGTTTTCTACTTCTCTCTAGCACTAAAGCCCTTCGCTTCTTACAACAATCACCTCCAGCTGTCTTAGGTTATTGACCACGTCCTCCAATTTCAAAATCTGAGCAGCAATGAACTGTCATCATCGACTGAGTCAGGCTAGCATTTCCTCAGTTTCTCCACTGGTCTCCGCCCCTCGATTTTCCCAGCGCGTACATTTTAGAGTACCCGGAGTTCGTCCAAACGTTTCACATAACCAACCTTTTGCAGCTTCCTTAAATCGGCTCGTTCGGCCCGTTCAATACTTCATACAGCTCATGGATGTATCAAATTCGCCATTTGTTCCCGTCTAGCTTCGCTAGAATTATTCGCCTCAGGATCCGTCTTTTGAAAACATCCACTAAGTTTGTGGATGCTTGAATTAGGGTCCATGTCTCGCACCCATAGCAAGCATAGGTCTTATCACAGATTTGTACACTTGGAGCTTTGTCTTCCTGTGTATACAGCTGGGTTCCACGATTGTCAGAGCTGAATAGAACATTTTGTTTGGGAGCTGTATTCTTCGACATATTTCGTCTCTTCCACTAGTGGTTTTAATTATTTGGTACCTAGATACACAAATTTGTCCACATTTTCGAAACTCTAGTCGCCAAGTGTGATATTTTGAATGTTTGAGGTATTTTTCCTCGACTGCGTCATCCTTGTTTTATTCCCATTGATTTGTAGCCCTACTAGTTTTGCTTCGCTGTAGACTTTCAAGAAAAGTTCTTTGGCGTTGTTAATGTCCGTTACAAAATATTGATGTCGTTCACACAGGCTACCGCTCAATCATCATATCAAAGCAAAATATCGTTTGGTAGAGTACCTTACGATTAATACCGTCGTACGCTTGCTTAAAGTCGAAAAAAAATTTGTCGTGCGTCTATGATGAGCTCCCAGAATTTTTAAGTACCTGTTTGACTGTAAATAATTGGCCTATTGTCGATCTACCTTCTCTGAAGCGGAACAAACCCCATCCAGAGCTTGTGCGACCAATGGAAGAATGATCAGTCATAATGGCGAAAGGCACCCCTGAATCCCTTCACGCTTTGCACCATCACCAAACATTTCAATTCAGTAATGCTACAGTTGCATTGCGCAGTTTAGAGTTTCATCAATATAAATGCGATTAGATGCTCTTTACCTTCACCATCCGTCTGGAACGAATCATTTTCAATACCCTCCGTGCTTGCGCCTCGTTGGATAAAGAAGTGCTTTGCAAAATCAGGGTACCTAACCGGGTTTTCTAACAAAAGTCTCTGGAGAGCTCCAGAAACTCTGACCCTCCTCTTAGACACCATAATACTGCTGCTTAATGGGTCAAGTAGAACTAGTGCCAGTGTGATGAGACATGAGATTGGTTCTACCTAAGCCTTTCTCGTTATATGATGGAAACTGTTGTTTGACTAAGTCCAGTTGTTGCTGATCGTATGGAGGCAACAGATAGAGTTCAGGGCTCTGAGGCTTTGCAGCTGATTCGATCACGTTGATGTGGTTTGGCGAGCTTTCAAAGTGGCCGCAGAAGCCAATTCTACTTCTGACCTTTTCACAAAGTTTGTTGGCAGTAGCTTCTATGGTTTCGAAGAAAAACTGCTTTGATCTACAGACAGACGGCCACAGGCCATGATTTCAATGAGTTTTTGTATTTCAGTTCAGAGCCCTAAAAGAACGGGGAGTCACTAGGGGAGCATCTACTCGTAATGAAAGAAATAGTAAACAGTGCCAATATAGAAGCTATAGCAATTTTTCAGTTCGTCATTGTAGTATACATGACCAAAGGACGGATAAAATGATATTGTATAAACCGACAACATACAGAGAATTAACAGTAACTGTATGAAATTCTATTTGGTCATAGAAATAGAGCAAAAAGCAATCAGATCACGAAATATACAAGCACTGAAAGAACCCAAACATAGTACATAAGCTCAGTGTTGTTATAACTGCGAAGCATTGGTTTACTTATTCGTTGAATGTGAAGATAAAGACAAGTTGAGTAAGTAGAAGCGTGCTCCTACCAGAAGAATTTTGTAACCGCCCTAGGGTTCGAAACAAGTTTTCTAACAGCGTGAAGCGGTGACTTGAGTTATTCATTCAATACTTGGGTAAGAAATCGTTCAAATTTATGCGAAAGATGCAGAGTTTCCTTCATAAGCACGTTGCAATCCCCATTTTGTTCCAGCTTAAATAGTTACTCTGAATGGACAACCAATTGAAGATGTTTAAACTAAACACTATTCCGTAAATTTTCATGAAAATTGGAAGAAAATAAAAATGCCTAGGTCAATTTGAAATATGTATCCCTCAATACGTGCAACTGTTTTTCTAATACCATACAATTGCAAAGGCTATAACTCACTTGACTATGATTGGATTTCCATGACACTTAGTGAACATATAGAAATTAGAAGATTTTATATGACTAGGGAGTTTTAGGAAGCTTAAACGTACCGTTTTGATTTTATGGGCGAAAAGGTAAAATCTACAAATCATACTATTATAAACAAAGTTGAGTGAGTTTCGATTTCTGAGGTATTTGTTGCCCTTGTACTCATAAAGACAGATTTTTAGGCTCAAAGCTGTCCAATCGTGAGAGGGGTAATAAAATTTTGGTACATTTTGCGTCCTCCTGGACCCACTGATGTACGAAATAACATTTTGAATTCAGATTCTAAGAGTTTTAACTAAAACCGTATATTTGATACCCCATTCGAATTCCTTTGATTTAAAAAAAAAAATTGGTGCGCAAAAGATCAATTGTCCAAATCCTTAATCTCCGGTCGCAAAAAGTCGGTTATCATGCCTATGTAGTGCACCCCGTTGACCAAAACAGCATTTTCAGTCTCATTTTCAAAGAAAAATGGTCCAATGATTCCACCACTCCGGAATCCACACCACACTGTCACTCGCTGAGGATGCATTGGATTCTCGATAATCACGTGTCGGTTTTCCGATCCCTAGATGCGGCGGTTTTATTCGCTCACTTAGCCGCCTAGATGAAAATGTGCTTCATCAGAAAAGATGATTTTTGAGAAAAATCGGCAACCGTTCGATTTCAATATTTCCCAACGTTGATCAAGCGTGAATCGATCCATTTCGTTTCGCAGAAGGTTAATACTGACTCACTAACATAATTTTGAGCGGAAAACAGCTGTCAGTGTCAAAAAACATACGATTTAAAAAGAAACTACTATATTACCCACCCGGTATACTATTCCAAAGATTAGACCTTAGACTATTTGCAGTCAAAAACTGAGCTTCATTAGTAAACAACAAGTTAGCTGAAAATAAACTTGTAAATGAACTATCACAGAGAGCATTATCGGCATATTTTATTGTTTTACTTCTAAAATGAGTTGTAAGCTGGGAAGAATTATGTGAAGTGGTTAGGACTGTCTTACTGAACGCCAGTGTCAGCGTTGGTTTGCTCGCTTTCGTTCTGGAAATTTTAATGTGCAAGATGTACCACATAGTGGTCCTCCAATCACTACTGAAGATGCCAAAATAAAGGCGGTAATCGAAACTAACTAGCGTATGCTAACTCGAGACATAATAGAGAAGATCGGCATATCGCATTCAACCATTAACTTGCACTTACAATAGTTTGGTCACGTTAAAAAACTGGATGCCTGGGTTCTATACGAATCCAAGGAAATCTTTCTCACCAAACGCATTAACATATGCGATTCTTTGCATTAACATATGCGATTCGTTGCATTAACATATGCGATTCTTTTCCAAAACTACCCACTTGTAAACAGAGTCATAACGGCTGATGGAACTTGTTGACCAAAACGTGGTTCGAAAACAATTATGGACCAATCAATATGAGCACCCACAATCGACATCCAAAGCCAATATTCACACAAAAGAAGATTATGCTTTCTCTATGGTGAGATTACAAGGGTATAGTCTACTTTGAACTGCTACTAAGAAATCAAACTATTGATTCGAATGTCTACTGTCGTCAACTATCTAAATTGAACGAAGAAGTCAAGAAAAAGTTGGATAGATAGAACTACAGTCATACCAGAAGGGTTTTGTACTTAACCTACAATATGCACGTATGCAGAATGACTTAATTCACGAAAAACTTTCATGACATGTTCCAAAAATAAACTCTTGCTTTAAAAGAACTCCATTTTAACCAGTCAACATTCCGGGTATCTGAATCTTAAATGTATTTTTGTTATTCAGTTAATCTGAAAATTAGGAGAAAATCTAGTCAAAAGTGTAGTGTTGGTTCGATGAAATGCCCATATAGTTAAAAAATCGTATACTGTTGCTGTAATTGGAGGAAATTCAAACGGCGATAGCTTCTGCAAATTTTATTGTGATTTATAGAATATGAGGATCTTTTAAAGAACTAACTAAATGGCTAATTTCATCCAATTTAATGATACCAATACAGTTTTACTGACTAAAATGCTAAATCCTACTATTATTAACGAAGCTAAACGAATTTCAACTTCTAAGTGATTGGTTAATGGATGTACCTCCATGATTTTTAGGGCTTTGTGAAAGTCATTTGACAAAAACCCACTAATTTCGCGTCCTGTCTATTCGTCTGTCCGTCCGTCTGTCTGTCAGTCTATCCGTGCGTCACAGGAAGTTTATTCAGAAATTAAGAAGCAACAAAGCTTAAACTTTATGAAAAGGTCAGAAGTGGTGGTCCCTCAAAAGTGAAGGTCTTATCAAATGTTTCCAAATTTTTCAAAGGGGCTCCTCCCTCGGAACGAAGTGGCCTGTAACAAATTTTTTTATCAAACGCAGTCAAGTAGGATATGAAATGAAAGGTCTTAGCACATTCAGAATCTGAAACAAAAACGTCACTATTGCATCCGGGGGTCCAGGGAAAGGCAAAATGTATTTGAGTCCCCTCAGCGCGTGATTGAACACCTATAAGCCGAAAAATTACAAGAATATTTCTTTATGAGTATAAGGGCAACAAATACCTTAGGAATCAAAATTCACCCAACTCTGTTCATAATAATATGCTTTGTAAATTTTAAATTTTCCCGAAAAATCGAAACAGGTCCCTTAAACTTTTGAAAATTTCACAGTTATGTAGGTTGTTGATATAAAACCCTTATGTCTACAAAATTTCATGCAAATCAAACCATAACCAAGTGAGTTAGCGCCATTTGAGTTATATGGAATGATAAAAATAATAACACGTGTTGATTCGCTCGGAGTTTTCATCTCATTGAGGCCCTTCCAATGACACCCTATTTGACTATCAATAACTAACATTTTTTTGAAGGTTCATCTCCCTATATATGGAAACCCTCCTTAAAACCTTCAGAAAAAAATTTTCACCCCACAACTTCAAGAAGGTTTTGACCTATCCACAAAGTTTTATAGTTGTATGTTATAGCTTCGATAGTTCCAGAGAAAAATTGCTGTGACATACAGCCGGACAGGCGGATGGACATACACAGGTCGTGATTTCAATAGAGTTTTGTATCTCAGTACAAAACCCTAAAACGGTGACTAGAATGTAGCAGTTCAAATAGAAATCAAAAAATTTGGAATTTTTCATAAATCCTATTTATTCTGCCATAATCACGGTAGCCACCGTAGTTGCAGACATTAAAATATGGCAGAGGAATGCTTCAGCCAGGGTGGCATACTGAGGGCGGCTAGCTCTCCGTCAGTCAGGGGTCTTCTGAGATATCTTTGCGCGTACTGGACCACCTGACATTAAAATACTAACACGAAAGGGAAAAGGAAGGGTAGGGACGGTCATTACAAGAAATGAACAAGACAACGCACCCACTCACCAAGTCACAATCGCGATGCCTGCCATTCAAGAAACAGAATTTGAACTGCTCTATCATCCATATTATTCACTTTACCTAGCTACCCCTTTCTTTGGCTCAAGGAGCACTATCAAGGTACGAAATTTGAAGTCGATAGCAAAGTGGTGGCAATTATTGATACATTTTGGGAGAGCCATGACAAAGATTTTCACCGAGCGAATCTTGAGTTTAGAAAAATATGAATTGAATGTGTTGAATCGTTATGAGACTGTGTAGAAAAATAAAATATTTTCTAAGTTAAATCATCGTGTTTTATTTTTTTCAATCATTATTTTTGCATCACCCCTCGTAATTTTGTTGAACTGAGCATGATGAATGGCGTGCTTCTAGGTTGGTGACTACCTACAAATAAAAGGCGTATTTTATTTATAGTTGACGAATCGAATGTAGAATTGTTCTTATTCTTCATACCTTGTGAACAGTTCCATACCCAAACATTTGAGCCTTTTTAGGTCTTTGTAAGGACACACTAGTTTAATATTTTTCATGCTGTTATTACTCGTAAGTCCCTTAGACTGACACCAGTTAAAACCAAATTGTACTCTCAACGATTTATTTATTGTTTATTAAAAATACTTAAAGCGTTTTTAAATAAATTAACAAAGAAGAACTTATACTGAATTCACACACAACAAAACAATTAAAAGTAATAAATAAAGAACATCTATTTGTAAGGTTGTAAAAATTTAAGCGTTATTTGAAAAGCACTTCTAAATGCTTCTCACCAATGTTTGCTCAAGATTCGCCTCGTAAATATTGATAACTACCAAAAATAAAACTAACTTAACATACCATACAGTTTAGCAACACTTTTGGATTGAAAGTTTTACAAGGTATTTGATTATTGCTTCAATTAAAAGTTTACATAAAATTTCAGCTTAACGTTGTGCTAAATACTTAGAAGTCATTTTGGGCAAAACAATGAAAACTGATAAATGAAAGCTTTTTTATTTGTAATTTCTACTGGAATTACTTTTAACTAATATTGGAAATAACACGTTTCTGATAAATATTATTAAATCAATTTGAAAAGCTTTTACGTGAGTTGCTTTCCAAGTTTAGCTGAAAATAATCTTTTGTTTCTTATTATTTAAGAAGCTCCATGCGGGCGAACGGATATCTTGATTTTTGAATAAAAGCATCTCTACTTTATATGCCTAAGCTAAGAAATAAGGTTGAAGTGGATACATTAAGAAAAACCATAATTCTTCAGCTATGTGATTTTAAAATATTGAGTAAAGTATTAAAATTTTTCAGTTCCATAGGGCATTACCTATATTTTTTTTTAAGCCAAAGAAGTCGGCGTGCACTATATATTGTATAAAATAGTTGACTTCGTAACTTTAATGTGTACATAAGAACTAGATAATACTTTATTTTCAATTTTGAAAACTACTTAATTTAAGTATGAAACTTTTCTATTTTTAATTAATTACAAGTTGAATTAGTAAAAGAGTACTTCAGTCAGATCGCAAATCGAACATTGTTCATTAAATATCAACAACAGAGCCAAAATACACAGTCCTTCAATTGAGTTGGGAACAATATAATGTGGTTATCGTGTGCTCAAAAAATTTCACAAGGCAATTACGACGATAATGAATATGTTAATGGAATTGCCGCTAGAATTTATCGGTAATACTTACCTTTTATGAAACTGACTTCCATAGAGATTGGGCAATCAATTTCATTTATATATTTATTTTTTGTTACTTTTAAGGGTTTTTTAAAATATCTTTAAAGAATCCTAGTAGTTTTGCGACCTGTTTATCCGTCCATCTGTCCGTGAGTTCCTACGTCTGCCCATCCGTGCATCATAGCAATTTTTCTCGGAAACCACAACAGCTTCAGATTTGAAACTTTGTACGTAGATCAAAAGTGGTGATCCCTTCCAAATTTTGGCATAAAAAATTTATAAGGTTTTGTATGAAAGTGACCCCTTAAAAATGTTTTTTTATCAATATGGGTATTAGATGAAAGCTTTAACGATAACTTCCAGGATCGAGTATTGAAAGTGTGGCAACCAGGCGCGGATCCAAGGGGGAGGTCGCAGGGGTCATGACCCCCCAGAATCAGCATGCATTTTAAAAAACAGAGCTGAATGAATAATTCGCAAACCCAAAAACAAAGCAAAAATCAAACGACCAAAATGAACCCAGTTTTTGTGAAATGAAGGAAAGCGAATGAAAATCACTCTCCTGAAATACTCCTCCGGGGTTTGATTTTGTTGATGATTATCTCGATGTTATTGGCGAGAAAAAACACGAGGTACTTTCATCTCCACATCCAACTGTTTAGCGAGATTTTCAGTTTCAGTATACAGCTATTGATAAAGGGAATTAGCCTCGCTTCTTATCTGTATCAAATCGGTTACTTTTTCACGAATTTTCGGGAAAACTGATCTATACGAAAAAGAAATCACTGCCACCTTTTACAATTTTCATGAGAAGCTTTCCCGATTATAATAACAGAGACGAGACGAAATGACGTTAAAAAATTTTCTATGCATCGAAAATACATGTCGTGAAAAGTTAATTTAGGTGGACCATTTTCTTAAAACAGATGCACAATTGGGAGAACGTAACGGCGTAGGCACGAAAGTGAATTTCGCAATTATGAGTTTACGTTGGAATGATCAGCTGGTTGAATTTTGTTTTCGAAATGTTTTGTTTTTATTCTTTGCGATCGTGTTTTGTTTTTATTCTTTGTAAGGAGTGCATGAGGATTATGAAATTTAATGGTTGGTTACCTACGAAGAGCATGTGTGTTTAGGATGTTTGTATGAAAAAAAGATTCCCTTGGATTTGTCTACAAATATTTGATTGAAATAGTTGAAAGAAACGTAAAGTTGTTTATTCTTATTTATTCATTCTCTTTATTTCTGAAATAGGCTTCTACAAATTTTCCACAAGTTTCTTTCAGTTTTTTGTCGCTTATTATTTCTAGTATTTTGTATGGAGTTGGTTTTAGTGTAATGTATTGAAGCTAATAAATTTGTTATTTTTCGTTACATATAATATTTTATTATTTTTTGTTTTGGATCCGCCCCTGGTGGCAACAGTATTAACTGGAGTAGGGCGAATCAAAATATGTGAAAAATTTGTGTCTCCCCACCCTCTTGATTGAACGTGCTTGATTTTTCAGAAAAAAATCATAAATACTGGTCTTTACGAGTTTAGGTACAACAAATTCCTCTTAAATCAAAATTTGGTAAACTTTTTTTGCAATGGTATGATTGGTGAATTTTAAATTTGTGTCCTTAAAATCTACTGGAGGCCATTAATTTTACCAAAAATTCATTATTTGTACTCAGTATACGATGAGCGAACACCAATTATTTGTTAGGCCATTTTAATAAGCTGACACTTCGTTGCAATATTATAAAAAACATTGACTGAATAAAATTTTAATGGCATTTTGTTTTTCATCCATCCTAAAAATTCGTTGAAGATGCAATCACAATTGTAGTGAAAACTGGTTAATTGTTTTGTGTTTTTTGCAATCGGATGATTAGATTTTATTGAAAATTACAGAATATAGACCTTTTGCAGAATTATTTGAAAACATAATTTCATTAAATATAATGGTATCCATACAAATTCACTGGGAAAAGTATTACACTTACAATCCTGCTATTACTATAGAATTGAATAAATTTTGATTTCTAAGGTATTTCTTATTATTGTACCAAAAACAACCTAGGATAATGATTTTGCCACTTACAAAATTTATGCTTTTATCAAGCGTTAATGACCAGTACTTTAAATCTCAAAGATGGGGGAAAATAACCTAAATTGATTCATTATTCTCGTTTAAAACGCCCATTATCTGGTTTTATGATTATTGATGTTATTTGTTGAACGGCTTCTCAGAGATAGACATGATATAAATCCTTCTTGAAACTCTCATGCAAATCCTTATAAGCACGTAGTGTCTGAGTCGATTGGAAGTGCATATTGATCCACAGCCATGCGTTGTTGGCGTTGTTATATCGAAAAATTCAAACGAACATAATTTTAATAAAACTTTTTAGTTTCCGGACCGTTTTCAACTCGGGGTAATATTAAAACATAAAATTCCTTTAAGGTAGATTTCTCGAGAGAAATTTACCTATTGCGGAGATTACGTTATATATATATATATATATATATATATATATATATATATATATATATATATATATATATATATATATATACATATATATATATACATATATATATATATATATATATATATATATATATATATATATATATATATATGTATATATATATATATATATATATATATATATATATATATATATATATATATATATATATACTCGTATATGTGTATACAAGGTCGATTCTAAAATAAACGAGACTTTTGTCATAAGTTTTTTTTGGTGGCGCCATCTGTAAACGAGATAGTGCGTTGGAAAGTTACATCCCTCTCTGACTTCCAGTGTAAGTTTGGTGATATTCGGTTTAGTGGAAGCGAAGTTATTGCGTCTAAAGTGACAGTATGTTTGTGCCATCGATACAAAAATGGGTTTCGAATAAAAAAATGAGCCAAAATCATCTTTGAAATTCATGGAATCGGAGTTGAATATCTCGAAAACATCGAATTATCGCATTTCAGCCGACCATTTGGGCTTACGAAAGGTGTGTGCACGTTTTTTTTCGCACATGTTAACTGATGACCAAAAATCGCTCAGAATTGAACATTCGAAAGACATCATTAAAGATGCGGGAAAAGACGAGAACTTCCTTTACTACATTGTAACTGGTGATGAAACGTGGTGTTTCCAATATGAACCCGAAACCAAGCGTCAAAGTGCCGAATGGAAGACCCCAGACGAGCCACCACCCAAAAGATCGTGTTCGAAGAACTGTCCACAAGACGTTCGTGCCAACGGGCCAAACCGTCAACGCAATTCTCTATCTAGGCGTTTTGAAGCGCAAAGGAGGAAGATGGCGCTTATTGCATGAAAATGCAGCATCCTCATCGATCCACTCTTATGACTGATTTTTTTGACTAGAAATCACATTTGAACCATCAATCAGTCACCGTATTCGCCTGATATGGCTCCCTGTGACTTCCACCTATTCGGAAAATTGCAATTGGGCATGAAAGGAAAACGCTTTGCATCCGTGGAGGGCATCCAAAAATCTTTTTAGCGACATCCTGAAGGACATTTCGGTCAATGATGAATATATATTTATAACATATATATATATATATATATATATATATATATATATATATATATATATATATATATATATATATATATATATATATATATATATTTATATATATTTATATATATATATATATATATATATATATATATATATATATGTAATTATATATAGTATATATATATATATATATATATATATATATATATATATATATATATATATATATATATATATATGGATATAACGAAATTTGTGACTACGCTAGAGGTTGCAATTTTGCTCAGATTTTCACAAAATTTTCTAGAAAGGTGAATCGAGTAAATATCTCGGTCAAACTCGTGAAGCAGCTATGTCAGCCTAGCGAAAACGGACATGGAAACACTGATTTACTGCATCCTGTCCGTATGTCTCGGCTGAGCGAGCAGCGGTATTCGAGGTGCCGTTGGGGCGAAAGAGAAAGAAAAGATTTGGACGGATCAGAAAGTCCAGAGGGGATCGCGAAAAGCCCGCAAGCACGGCGGACGGATTCGAGTGGCGCAAATGACCTGACTGCATAAAACACATCCGGGATTTCGGTTAGATAGTAGTTCTGCCTCGAACAAATTGAAGCTTAACTGTGCAATTTTAAGATAGTGTCGATTTGATATTTGATATATAACCAAATAGGACTTTGATTCGAACGAGACTCATCCAGGTCCTGAAAACCGAGAACAAAATAATATTAGTTAAAGGGAGTTCAATTCTGTCGCTCGTGTGTGACGTATGTGAATGTTGAGGTGGTGTTGTGATGTTTTCAGGCCGCAGCAGCGACTCAGGTCAACAATGTCCATATAAATCTTTACGGGAATTAATTGCATGTTTGAACTGTGAATTTTCTGTAGCCCACATGTAATGATTTTCCGTCTACGTCCACTCGAACGAAATCGGAACCGACCTGTCATTGGTTCTAGACGTGAAGTCTGAGTCGTGCCAACGGATAGTACCAACCGGTCAACCAGTCCGTGCACCCGTAATCCATTTCGCGGTGGCTGCTTGTCGGCTTGTCGGAGAGGATTTTGGTCGCAGGTCTTTAAAATGGATTACGCTCAAATTACGTGTTTCAGCCAGCAGCATTAAGTGCCCGTTTCAAACGCGTCGAAAATTCAAACATACGGAAAAGAAACCTACTTTACTTTATTCCGTATTCTCTTCATTCTTCTGGTCAACAACGAAAAAACTAGGTTCTATTTCACGTTCCCGAATTTCGCCGACGTGGTACCGAAAAATATTCTACGTTAAATTAACTGCGAAGAAATCTACTCTAAGAAAAATACAAAGCAAACGAAGGTACCGCATACCGCACGGGACACGGAACCGGCCATCCGTGGATTTCTAGAACCCTACCCTCTTCACGGCATACTTACCGTGGACTCTCACTCCGGCTGAAAAAGAAGGACAGGCTGGAAAGGAAAGTCGTGGTGTTCCTAGCAATCCATGGTTATTTATTTAAGAAGGAAAAAAATTAATAGAAAAGAAATATAAAAAAATTTAAATAAATTAGTTTGAAAAAAACTTCACCAAAAATATAAAATATATGATAAAGCTTAGAATTATAAAATTTCATATAATAGTAATGTAATAAAATTTTAATGAACTATTTTTAAAAAAAAATTTACCCCAAATATCAAATATATGATAAAATACAGAATTATAAAATTCAATATGATAGAAATATGAGAAAATTTTAATAAATTAGTTTGAGAAAAGTTTGATCAAAAATATAAAATTATAAAATTCAATAAAAAAAAAAATAATACTTTATTATTATGAATTTAAATATGATCAAAAATACATATAAATAAAATAATTTATATCTTTAATTCACTTAAATTTAAATAATTATTGATTATTTATATTATTATGAAGTCATTGAAAATAAATTTTTAAATTATTCATACATAAATAGAAAATCTATTTTTTTAAATAAAATTAAATATATTCTTGTATATTTTGTTATTAATTGTATTAGTTGCTTAGTATTAACGCGGTTTGTATTAAGTTTTTCATTACTTATTTGTTGTATATCAAAAATATACAGATTTCTATTTTGAATAGTATAAAATATATTTAGATATAAAATTATGATTTCATAAAATTAAATGAAATTTAATTTATGTATTATTTTTACACTCCCTCTGAATCTTCGGTTTTTCAATAAATTTATTCAAATAAGATTCGATCTTCAATTTTAACTAACGCCATCTTATAAAACGAAGGAATTTTGATGCTCCTGCTTTATATGCATATTTAAACTATATGTACTGGCAATAATGAAAGTATTAAAAAGTCTCACTTATTTTCTTTAAAGGATATCCATTGATGTTGTGTGATCATTCTAAAGTGGCGTATCCAAACAAACATTTGCTAGCTGTCCTCTCCTAACGTGTGGTTCTTTTGCTGCAATATTTGAGAAAATAATCGTACTTACATTAATTCGTAAGTCTTCTACTGTCTGCTTAAAATTCTGTTCTCCTACAGCTGGGAATCTCAATAGCCACAAAACAGAGTTGGGTACATGCTTTAAAATATTCACCCACATGTGTAATGTAAGTGGATCAATTTTATACAATTGATTAAAATTGCAATAGACAATTGCATCATCTGGCCAGAAGTACTGTTGCCGTGTTGTAATCACAATATTCTGTAGCTCACCAGTTTATTTGACATCACACATCAAACGTCTGATTCCGATCTTTTCTTTGGCAATGTGTCCGTATTCATGGGTTCTTCACCTGAAAGCCTGAACTTCAATCTGAATTATTGTCATTTCCACCCATTTCAGACAATCTGTTCATAGTAAAATGACACACAGCTTGCTGACGGTCTGCACGTCTACCACTTTAAACTTTGTTATATTTGTTAAATTAATTGCGAACAAAAGTCACAGGGCGACGAGCCAGCAATCTCAAAAATCAAATTTAAGTTTTTTCCTTCCACCGGCAGCCGAACTTTCACACGCACCATGCGGCTGTGTCCCACTCGCCTTTGACATCCCACGACAAAACTTGACGCGGGATGAGAAGTCGTCACAACTCACGTGAGATGGGAAGCCACATGGTAGCAAGGTGAAGGTGTATTGGTCGCCAGTGGCGTAGGTTCAATTTATTACACACATTTTGCGGATTTGTTATGTTTTCCGTGCTTTTCTTGCATTATCGAAGGTTGGCGGTGCAACAAAAGATTTTTTGCGAGCGAAGAAAGGGTAACTGGAAAAGCTGTCGAACAAGTGCAGTATCTCGTTTATTTGTGAATTGTGGCAAGTAGTTCGACTTCTGTGCGGCGCTTGCGATTTGATGACGATAAGAAAAACGGGCTTCACCGGAAAGTTATGGGATATGGAATTTCTCGGTTAGAGCGGAATCTTTCGAGTCCCTGAAAAGATATGGTTCTCGGGATCGAATCCTTTCGAGTTAGTGCGCCTGCATCCAGTCCAAGGTTCCTCTGTCGTTACATGGAAAAATCCAAAATCTGATTTTGAGGACCAGTCAGAAAATTTGTGTTATGGTGAAAGCTTTGTGTGTGCCTGCGATTTGTGGCCCGAAAGATTTTCGAGTTAAGCGGGTTAAAACTTGTATTTTGAGGTGCAGTAAGGAGTTGGATCTTATTTGTTGCAAAACAAGTGGGGGAGCGGTTTGCGAACAGCTGAATCGATGTTGTATGGTGTTTCCTCTCTGGATTTGATCGATGCACATGAAAATTTCCGCAAATGACTCGTTGCCTGTATTGCTTTCAACGCGCGAACTCCTCGAGAAATTTCACCGATGCATCCAACCAAACCACAGATAGGTAGTCGTCGTAAAGTTAGTACCGATGAGGATTAAGGTCATCGTCTCTGAGTTCGAGTTGCCGCTATAAATACAAACGATTGGCTATTCACAACATATGGCAGTGCACGGCACTCAACCTGGATATTTATATCGAGCGTAGAGTACGTTCGACGCCAGAAAAACTCTAGCATCAACAGGTGGATGTCTCTTACATGTGAGAACGACTCTTGCCATCTGATGATATACAAATAAATTGAAGGTAAACAGTGATATTGATGAAAAACACTATTTTTAAGTGCCATGTTTATATTATATGATATGAGAAAAGCAATTTACTATACTGATATTTGTAATGATAACAACATATGGTTACAGAAGAATCAAAATTTTGCTTTTAATCCATTTTTCATAGAATCCATGCGTAGAGTATACAGACTATCAAAAATGAAAAGATTCCATTTTGAAAATGATTGCTTAGCAATTTGAGTTATCATTCTCAGTCTTGATTCTGTATCATTTAAGGCAACAATTTTCGATAAATACTCAAAAAACTTAGTTTTTCTCACTAATATTTAACATTAGGTCTTTAAGCATTTGCATACACTTCATTTTCGTTGAAGCTACAATAATTCGAATCATTTCATAGTTAGGATTAACTTCATTTTGGTCATCACTTATAAATTATATGAGGTCTAAAGTACTATTAGCCATAAGTCGACTTATGGCCAACGTAGGGGGACCCAGCCCGTCAAGAAGACGCCTCTTGCTGAGTGCTGTAGGGTTATTGCTACTGTACTGAGCAGAGGTATGGGGCATCGCTCTCAGCAAGGAGGTATACCGAAAACGTTTGGCACAGGTACAGAGAAGAGGAGCACTGAGAATTGCATCTTCGTATCCAACAGTCTCTGATCCGGCGGTGAGAGTTATTGCAGGCACAATACCTGTCGTTCTCCCTGCTAGAGAGCGCCGCGCTATTTTCCTGTGCCGAAACGAGAATGCGAGGGAGATGGTTGTTCTCGAGGAGAGATCATGCCCGCTCAACGATTGGCAGCAGTCTTGGGTCAATTGCACGAAGGGAAGGTGGACTGCGCGCCTCATCCCGGATGTAAGACCGTGGCTAAATCGAAGGCATGGTGAGACTGACTTCTGTCTGACCCAGCTTTTGAGCGGGCATGGGTGTTTTCAGTCTTACCTGCACAAGATCGGTAAGTCACGGTTCCCCGATTGTCGGTTTTGCCCAGGAGAGGAAGACAATGCCTGCCACACATTTTTTGCGTGTACAGAATGGGTCAGGCTGCGAAGGGAACTCTACAGGGAGACGGGAGAGTTCACCCCGGATAATACAGTTGTGGTGATGCTCAAATCGGTTGACAAATGGTCTTAAAAGATAAAAGGGACTCACAGCAGCCGGGGGCACAGGGGCTGGGGGATCGCTTTTCTGACACTTAATCTTCTCCTCTCCCTTCCCGCTAGGAAAGGGATCTCCCAACTTGAAGGCGCCTCACGGTGTAACAAAACGAGGCCTGACCCGAAGTAATGTGTCAAACGGTTCCAGGACAGGTTCTCAGGTTAACAGGGAAGGTGTTTAGTGGGTAGTCTAGTCGCCTTCTTGCGAGCATGGGAGTCCCACACTCTGTGCATAAATGGCATTCACGTGCGTACCACAAAAAAAAAACAAAAACTACTATTAGCAATAATATACTACATAATGTATAATTCCGGTAAAATAACATCAATCTGGTATCTTCAAAGAAAAAAGCTTTAGAATACTAAAATTAATCCGGGAAAATTGAAGCATTTTAAAATAAATGGATTGTTAAAACTTGAAAACTCTGTGTTTCCCTTTCACTCAACCTGACCGGGTATAGGACCCACATCGATGGCAGGCTCCTTTGCTAAAATGGGCTAGCCATCGGGCGCGCTTTTCATTTTTTTTTGCTTAACAGGGGCTCTTACCGAGTAGAGAGGCCATCCGCTCGCGTGCCCTTTTATGATAAAGGGTTATGTGATTGCATTGCATAACGCTATGGCATAAATCGGTTACGTCTGTACTCCTTATTTGATGGAAAGAGTCATACAAAGTACTTTTGTATGAGTTTTCCACTCAAATGGGAAGTACATGGCCACGTCTACGTTTGGATCTTGATCCGGTTGGGAGGGTGCGAGGGGGCATCGCTTCCACCTGGATTCTCCACTCTTATTTGTGGGCCATAAGTATCGTCGGTAACGACAGTCCCTCTAAGTCCGTCCGTTTTCTCAAGGCCCTTTTTGTCCTCTGAATCAGCACTTTGAAAGCCCTTAGTAGGTAACCTCCTTTCTCGACTACGGTCGGTACTCCTTTGACCCCGAAATTCATGGATGTGAAAAATATTTTTGTAGTGGGTTTTATGCTGGGGAAAAGAACCCGCCCCACGATACCACAACGCTAGCCTGCCAGTGCATTCACGCGTCCTTAGACAAGGCAAATCTCGAAGATTATACTATTATTAACAAAGTTGGGTAAATCTCGATTTCTCAGGTATTTGTTGTTGTTGTACTCATAAAAACCCTACCTCCGTAATTTTTTCCCCATTTTTCAGATCATAGGTGTCCAATTGCGAGGGGGGAACAAAAGATGTTCGTGTATTTCCCCTTCTTTTGCGGTCACTGACGCAAACAATGCACTTTCAGACCAGTTTTGAAATCTTCTCATCAAGATCTTTCATTTGATACCCATATCGGCTACCTTTGATGAAATTTTTTTTCAGAGGCCATTCCCCTAAATAGGGAGACCCCCTTATATACCTTATAAATTTTTTTAGGTAAATTTCTCGAGAGAAATTTACCTATTGTGGAGAGTATCATATATATATATATATATATATATATATATATATATATATATATATATATATATATATATATATATATATATATATATATATATATATATATAATATATATATATATATATATATATATATATATATATATATATATATATATATATATATATATATATATATATATGGGCTAAAACGAAATTTTCGACTACGCTAGAGGCTGCAATTTTGCTCCGATTTTCTCCAAATTTTCAGGAAAGGTGTATTGGGTAAATATCTCAGTTAAGTTCGTGAACTAGCTATATCAGCCGGGCAAAAACAAAATGGCGGCCATTTTAGACGAAAAATCGTGATTTCTGTTCTGACCAAAGTATAGCTCGGATTTGGATGAAATTTGGTACAAAGGTTCACTGATGTATGTGATGAATCTCGTAATAAAAAATCCAAAGTCGGTACGGCAGAAACAAAATGGCGGCCACTCAAAGGTCGAAAAACGTGCAAAATTTTGTTGTTGTAATAGTGGTCAAAGCTTACAACAAATTTTCATGAAATTTGGCAGTTGGATAGAAATTATAAGTACCTAAAGAATTACGTGAAAAAAACTGGAGGTCAGGTCACAAAAAACAAAATGGCAGTCAGTTGAAACTCAAAACTTCAAAGGTTTCTAAAAGTCGCAATTTCCGACATATATGAAACTTGATTTCGAGATAGACATTACTTAGATCTACAGATTTTGATATTTTCGTGGCTTTATATGTGCAAATTTCAAAATGGCGGCGGTTTAAATATGCGTTTTTTTTTCAGGTTTTTGTGGCGCTCTCTTTATTTTGAGATAGACATTACTTAGATTTACAGATTTTGATATTTTCGTGGCTTTATATGTGCAAATTTCAAAATGGCGGCGGTTTAAATATGCGTTTTTCTTTCAGGTTTTTGTGGCGCTCTAGCGGTCACATTTTCCAGCGGATTTTGATCAAACTTGAGATTATGGATTTTTGTACTATGTTCTTGTATTATGCTGAAAATTATCAAAATTGAATGAAAAATAATACAGTCGAAAATTTAAAACCCAATATTTTTAGCTGCCATTTTCACTAAAAATTGAATTATTTTTGGCCCGTCTGGATTGAAACTCCGATTTGAACGAGATTTGGCACATTGATTGATGAGAAATGGCGGCCCCCAAAGGTCAGATGGCAAGCGCGATTCGCTATTTTAGTAGCAACTGAAATAATGGATTTTTTTCATGGAAACGTTTTAAATGACTTGCCTTGAAAGTATTTAGAAATCAGACTATTTTTTAAATATTGTAAAATATTTTTAACAATACCCTAAAAAATTATAAAATCGCAACTTGTCTGTCTGTCCGACCGTCCGTTTGTGCGCCACAAGTTTTCTCGCAAACCACATGAGCTAGAATGAGGAAATTTTCTAGGTAGGTCAAAGGTGGTGCCTCTTGAAATTTGCAGTGTAAGAAAATATTTTAAAGTGTTTAAGGGGGTCTCCCCATACAGGGGGGTGACATAAACATTTTTTTTTATTTCTCTAGCCCTCTAGCAGCCAAGTTTCTCAACAGATTCCGATAAAACTTGAAATTATAAGTTATTCAGGCAAGTTAATTTAATTTAATTATGTAAATCGGATGACAAATAAAAAATTCGAAAATATACAGCTTAATATTTTTAGAAGCCGTTTTCAATTAAAATTTAAAATCACGCCCCTTGTGGCTCAGAAAAGAACCGAAAATGTATATATTAATGGCAATGCAAGTGCTGATTAAACTTTTATGGAAATCTTTTGAAATTAACTATTCGAGCAACTTAAGCCAAAAAGTTATCACCTTTGTGTGGTAACCACTGTGAAATGTATAAACCGCAAATGTGAGAAGGGCGAACCCATTCTAAATATGTTTATAACAATTTATTACCCGCCGATGTTCAATATGTGATCCATACGTGTGCAACTCAATTTAATTAGCAAAATATTTGCGTCTCTATGAAGGTTCTCCAAATACAAACGGCGGCAGATTCTTTTTGTTAATAAATACCCATGTAGTGCTACAGAAATTACAGTAAGAAGTCCAAGCCTTACGCTACATACGAGAAATTTACCTTTCCGGCTGGTGCTGCCAACGGGGATTTTTTTAATTGAGCTTTGAAGAGAGAACCCCTTTAAACCTACGTTCAAAATTTGATGTTTGTAGCTGGTATCGTTTGCGAGTGAAATTGCTGTGACGCAGACAGACGGACAGACAGGACGTGATTTTAGTAGGATTTTATAAAATTATTTTACGAAACCCGAAAAAAGTTCAGTTAGGTCATTTTTTGTTTTTTTTTAATACGCTACATTTGTCATTAGGTATTTAAATAGATTGATCAACTAAAGTGACTCTGAATACCAACTTAAGCTAAATACTCGTAGCTCTGAAATATTCAAATGAATAATCTGCACAACTAATATTAAAAGGACAGATTCAACTGATTTGATAAAAAAACGAATTATTAAATAAAAAATATTTTTTTTTTGTTTTGTCCTTATCTGTTGTTAAATATTTTTTTGGTATTTAAAGAAATCAAAAACTTTGCATGTCACAACTAAAGGCATTATATGGGACTCTTTAGCACGTTATGTTTCTAATTATTAATTGTATTATAAGATTTCGTGTTATCAGGCAATATCTTATACGAGATTTCTCTGTATTTAAAATGCATTTTAATTTAAAAACATATTCTATTAGTTTCAGCATTAAATTTTTCATACAAGAGTAAAAGTAGTGAACTAAACATAGATTCAAAAACAAAAACATAGTTTCCCTTGTTTACCACAAAGCACGATTATTTGTTATGAAACAATCAATTTTTGAAGTAGTTGCATATGTAGTGCTCACATTATCATAAAATTAATTAACGTTTATTAGTTGAGAATATTTCAAGTCTTATAAAAGTGCATCCCCTCTAGCAATCTAGTTAGTGATTTGTTCAGATTCGTAAACTTCATTTGAAAGAAGAAAATTTGAAAATGATTTCTTTAGTGATTCTGATAATCGGTGATGCTCTTCAATATTAATAAGTGAACGCTTATAATTAAATCAGTATTTATTTTCGTTCACAGTGTTATTCAATAGCAATTGCGCTCTTCAATCAATCAGTGAAAAAAGTGAGTTGTGATTAAGTCTTAATCGCTTTGCGATTCCAAGTTAACTTATAGAATAAACAGTTTTTATTTGATATTCACGGATTTTATTGAATTGCAGAATAAACTAGTGCCAATATTTGTGGGAACATCGCAATAGTATAAAAAAAAAAATGTTTGGTATAGTTCCTCCCAAAGTGGAAAATTTATTTTAGGAAACTTTCGCATATATTTCACAATTTTTAATTGTTTAGAAAAATGCTTTTTCAAACTAGTTCTAACATTGCCATTTTACGGCCACTTTTTCATCGGTCCTCGATTTCACAAACATCTCTATTCCAGAAAACTTCAATTAGTGGAAGTGATGTATAAATAAAAAAAACTCATTTAGCAAATAAGAATTGATTTCTTGATCTTTTAAAAATGGGACTTCTACCGCTTTCGTGCCCTGTACATATATTCATCGGCTCAACCGTTTATCCGTTTACCACACTTTCCCGGAAGGTTAGAAATTGTGACATCATTAAAGTTATGGCATCAAAAAGCTTTTCAAAATGTTTACGAGGGTCTTTGTGTATTAAATTGTTAAACCGAACTTAGAAAAATGAAATTTTATATGAGAGCCATTTTTTAGAATATCGGTTCTAAATGCCGACCATCGAAGGATGGGATTCTTTGCAATTGGCTGACTGAGCTAAAAGTTCTGAAAAAACATAACAAAACATAGTATCGGGCAAATGACTACCACGACCACGCTTACAGAACCATATTCTTTTCATGAAATTTTCCATAAACGAATCGCAAAGTGTCTGCCCTATGTCCTCTTTGAGGTCTTGAATCGACGCTGGGCTGTTGGCGTAGACCTTCTCTTTCACATGGCCCCAAAGGAAGAAGTCGCAAGGTGTTAAATCACAAGATCTCGGTGGCCAATTGTGATCACATCTTCGAGGGATAACGCGGTCCGGAAACTTTTCCCGTAAAAGGTCAATGCTTTCGTTGCTTGTGTGGCACGAAGTGCCGTCTTTTTGATCAATACCATTCAATTCCGGCCATAAAAAAATCATTAATCGTCTCTCGATAGCGCAATCCATTCACCGTAACTTTTGCTCCAGCCTCATTTTCGAAAAGGTAAGGTCCAATGACTCGGCCGGACCATAAATTGCAACAAACAGTCACAAATTGAGGATAGAGAGGCTTTTCAACAATAAGTCTTGGTTCTTCCGGGCCCCAAATGCGACCATTTTGCTTGTTGACGAAGCCATCGGGGTGGAAATGGGCCTCATCACTCAAGATGATTTTCGATGGAATTCCGGATAATTTTCATGCATTTCAAGGACCCAATCAGCAAAGACACGACGTTGTTGATGATCAACCGGCTTGAGTTCTTGTATTAACTGAACTTTATAAGCCTTAAGACCCAAATATTTATGCAAAATATGGTGTAATGACGTTTGTGGAATGCCTAATTTCAAAGAATGACGAGGAATGGACAAACCTGGGTTTTCTTCAACACTTTCGGCTACAGCAGCAATATTCTCGGCTGTTCTTGAGTGACTTGCACGGGTTTTATTCTTTACATCACTAAGTTGTCCCAACAGCTCGAATTTTTCCACCAATTTCTGTATTGCGGTCCGACAAGGCGCTTGACGACGACCCAAAAATGTTCGAGTTTTACGAATTGTCTCTGCCAAATTTTCACCATTTTTGTAGTGAATTTCAATAATTTCAATGCGTTGTTGAAGCATGTATTGTTACTTTTTTTATAAATGGCGTAGTTTTTACTTATCAAATGTCAAAAAATGACAGTTTCAAAAGTTATATCTACCGCAATAGCGAGCTATTCAAAATAACACCTCTTATTGGAAAACCCTTTATAAAATGAGTTCGAAAAATTAATGTTCGGTTATTATATATTTAAATCCGCCGCCATTTTATTTGCAGTGTATTGACCTCAGTTTTTTGAGTAACTATGATAACATACTAGTGTTACAAAACATTTCTACAGTTTTCATCCCAATTCCTATATATCTGTAGTGTCTGCGCCCTTTGCAAACGCATCTTTCGCAATATCACGTGTTATGTTGTTGTAATTGATAAATTTTCAATCGACTGTAACTTGGATTTTTGTTGCCCGATTTTTATGAAAACATGCGGGTAATATTAAATAATTTAAATACAAGTGTCTATCGTATTTTAAGGTCACTTTTCGATTTTATCGGCGAAAATGTAAAATTCACGTAATGTAGTATTATTAACAAAGTTGATAGTATTTTGACTTCTAAGGTATTTGTTGGCCTTAAACTCATAAAATCATACTTGCTTGATTTTTCAAATCAAAGGTATCCAATTGTGAGTGGAGAACACATATTTTTCGTACATTTCCTCTCCGCCTGCATCCCTTGAAGCAAAGCGTGTCAGTTAAGACCTGTTCTCATCAATGCTTTTCATTTGATACCCATATTGGCTACCTTTGGTGAAATTTTTTTCAGGGGCCACTCCCTCCTTAAACAGTTTTTGAAAATTATTTTATACTGAACTTTTTAAGAGGTCATCACTTCACATCTGCTCACCAAATTTCATGTGTCTAGCTTAAGCAGTTTGCAAGAACACTTGCTGTGACACACAAATGGACGGACAGACAGACAGACAGAAAGTGATTTTAGTAGGGTATTGTGAAATTATTTTACAATCCCCTAAAATAAAAATTATCGTCGGGGATGGAGTAGCATGTAGTATTATCTGTAAAGGTAAAAGCTTTCGATTTTCAGTGGCTATTGGTGTCATCGTCAGGAGGCGAAGAATATAAGTATGTACGTGATAAAGTTATTTCTATACGAAAAAAGGCAAGAAGCCACCGATATAAAAAATTCATAGCGCTTCATACTAGAACTGATATAAAAAGCTTATAGTGTTTAATACAAGAAAATATACGTGCCTAGTTCTACGGCAAGTATTCATAACTTCTAGACATGATTTTAATTTGCACCTGTAATTAACTGAGTTTTTGAGGCTTTGCAAAACATTTGTTTTTTGTGGTATCCTATTAAAATCAGTACCTGTCCGTCCGTCAGTGCAGAGAAGCTAGAGTCATCAAATTTTGTCAGCAGCTCAGAAGCTGCTGGTTAATGAAAGTTTTATAGTCGGAAAAGGTTCCAAAGGATCAATCGTTATAAATTTTATAAAGACATAAAGCAACGACCTCGCAAATAGAAAAAGGATTATGGCTTTGGGTCCTAGAATTTCAAATCACTCAATTACCCTGGCGCTGGTAAGGACCTTTTAAAACAGTCCAGTCAATATCAATTAAAAATACTGGCAATCCAGGGAATTAACTGGACTGGAAATGATATTCTTGACATGAGATCGCACATAATATTTAAAAGTGGGAAGCCTCCTGAAAAACGAAAAATTGGATTGGCCTTCATTGTAGATAGGGAGTTCAAATCGCACGTTTTTGATTTTAAGCCAGCCGATGGACGAACGAGTATAATCTGTATAAAAGCAAAACCCTCCGAAATCTTAGAGATAAATGTTCACGCCCTGACTGAAAAATAAGGACGAAGAAATGAAGGAAGCGATGTACAATCATCTGTAAAGACTAATCGACTTCTTGCCTACAAACGACACAAAAATAATTCGGGGTGATTTCAACGCTAAGGTTGGCAAAGAGCTATTTCATCGGGGAACAACTGGAGGATATAGCCTCCACGATGAAACAAATGACAACAGCCAGCGCACGATTGACTTTTCATGCAGCAGAAATCTAGTCAAACGTTCAACTTGCTTCCCACATTGACGTATTCATAAAATGACCTGGGTATCACCGGATGGCAACACACAAAATCAGATCAACCATGCACTGATCTAACAATGTTGGGCTTCGAGCATACTTGACGTCCGTACATACCGAGGAGCCAATTGTGACTCAGATCATTACTTGATCAAATGTTGTATATCAAAGGCATGTTCAGGAAATACCAGCCAGCTACAAAAATTTGACACCGAAAGGATCGAGACGGTGTCTTGGCCTTGTCTGAGGAAGCGTGAACGCGCAGCAGGCAAGCGTTGCAGACTCATTGGGTGGGTTCTTTCACCAGCACAAGGGCCCACTACAAAAAAGTTTTGCATTCACAACTTATACGGCATAAACGTCTCGATTCAACGGTGTCGAGGCCGAGGTAACCTAACGTAGGGAACGACTAAAGAAACGTGACTGACCGAGCTTGATGAACGGGCGAGGAACGCGAGAGGATTTCGTCTTTACAATCAATATTTACGACACCCAAATGAGAGTGGCTCATCCAAATGGAAACGGCGCCCCCTCACACCCCCCATCCGCATCAAGATCCATTGTAGACGTGGGCAATTATCTTCCATTGAAATTAAAAATTCATACAAAAGTAATTCGTATGAACTGTTCCCTTAAATGAAAAATAAAAATGTTTCAGATTTATGTTAAAGTGTTACATGACTGACACATATAAAACTTTACCATAAATAGGAAACCTTTGCGGAAGGCCACTCTACCCTGCAACAGTCCCTGTAACAACAAAGAAAAGGGGAGAGCTCACCCGACGGTTATGTCATGAGGTAAAAGGCCAACCAACGTGGCAGGTCCCATACCTGATCAAGGTCAAAGGAAACAGAAAGACCAAATCTTCAAGTTTTAATTAAAATTTTTTTTTCGTTCGGTTCAGTGCAAGTATTCGATTAATTTTACTTTCTTGGCCAATATATTTAAATAGATAAATAGTAGAGATAAACTTCACCTCAATTCTTCCTTGTTCTTAAAATTATGAAATAGACATGTTCTTTTCGATTCAATACAAAATTAATTTTACTTTGTTCGTTACAGTTCATCACGTTTCTCTAGTAATGTTATATTGTATTCAAATAAGGGTAATTATCATGGACGAAGCACATATCATTTTTGGCTTACCATCATAAAATCCATATATAAATTATCATGCAAAGAATTTTTTTTGATTTATTAAATAAGCAAGAACAAAAGAGTACTTACCCAAATTTTTCGACAAGCGCTCGTTGTTGGGACGGGGTAAGGGGACAGCAAACTTTAATATTTTTTTGGTTTTAAAATTTGAACAAAATTATATCGACTGCTGTAATGTGATTGAGGTTTAAAGCACTTTATGGTCATTTCGTTATAGCTAATAAGCAGACAAATTGAGAAGCTGTTGAATATTTGGCGTATACCAAATTGGCCAAATTTCGTTAAAATTTATTTAAACCGCTATTCCCTTTTGGCATTTGGTACGATGGTGCTTCGGTCTTCACTATCAGTTGGTTTAATTACACATCCGTCGGTCTATACTTGATCCAAAAATTGGCTCTTCAATTAAAATCAAGAGGATAAAAGCCATAAAAAGCAATCACTATTTTCAAACAAAAATGTTATAAGGGCTTAGCTTTTTAGACACTGTTTATTTTGCACATTTCGAGGATAAATAGAATAAATCACAAATAAGCACAAGAATAATATATTTGAAGAGCTATCACACGGTTCCGCGGCCATTGTCGGAAAAATGTTCGCCGCTCATCGGAAATATGTGCGAAAATTTACGATCTTCACGAGCAACAGGATATGATTGAAATGATAGTTGGGCTGACAAGGCTCGTCACCATAGTATGCTCAACTAGTAACCACACTCCATCAACCCTCCGGAAAAATCCGAACACAAGCCGAACAGCGAGCCATAAATCTTCAGTAGCAGGTAGGTAGGTAAATGCTAACGCGAGGATTGGCGTGAATATGAAAATATGCTTTGATGAAAGATTTCAGGATTACCATATCTCAAAAAATCAATAACTTTGCAGAAAAACAAATTCGATCTGACAGCACTCCTATGTTCTGAAATGCATAAAAGAACACGTGCCTCCGAAATTTTATTTGCGTTTTGCTTTGTTTCTTGAGCGCGCCAAACATGGGATCAGCTGCCATGCCCCGGGCCAGCTGACGTGCCCCTGGGAAAATTCAAAAAGTGTGCAACACAGGGTAAATGAAAGGTGAGGGTACTAGTTGAGTATACTATGCTTGTCACTAAATCACAATCCCGTTCCATTCAAATCACTTTGGGTTTGGATTTTCCGCATAACTGGCATTCCACGCATCACATTCGCATTTCTCAGGTTCTTTGTTTTCGTGCTTCTAACGTTTCGTTCGCTCGCAGTCACGTCGTTAAAATTTATTTCCCTATTCGTTTTGTTTTCATTATTTTGCGCGATTTTTCCCCTTTTGAAATGCACCGAATACCACGAATTCAATGCCATGCAAGCAAGCCTTTCTTCACTTCACCAGATAATGCAAATTGCAATCATTCTAACGGTCACTGTGGAGGATTTCTCTAGGAGAATTGATCCATAAAATGGTTTAGGTAAATTTCTCGAGAGAAATTTACCTATTGTGGAGAGTATCTAATATATATATATATATATATATATATATATATATATATATATATATATATATATATATATATATATATATATATATATATATTGTATATATATATATATATATATATATATATATATATATATATATATATATATGTATATATACCTATATATATATATATATATATATATATATATATATATATATATATATTTATATATATATATATATATATATATATATATATATATATATATATATATATATATATATAGGATGTAACGAAACTTGTGACCACGCTAGAGGTTGCAATTTTGCTCCGATTTTCACCAAATTTTCAGGAAAGGTGTATTTGGTAAATATCTCGGTTAAATTCGTGATCTAGCTTTATCGGCCAGGCAAAAACAAAAGGGCGGCCATTTTAGACAAAAAATCGTGATTTCTGTTCTGACCAAAGTATAGCTCAGATTTGGAAGCAACAGCGCACTTATTATATCCACAATTAAAATATAGAACAAGACCCATTAGCCCACGAAAAACAGGAGTTAGATCAAACGGATCCGCTCGAATATCTGTCTCTTGAAGAAACTGTTCCATTTCCTCCGAATTTAGAGGAACTAAATGAAACTACACGTTACGAATATGATGGTTACGCTGCACACAATGAACGCAACGAGGACGTACCAAACGAGATGACTGATTTCGACTCCAATAGCGCAAGCCAACAAGGTGACATCCATTTTTTAGATTAAAGGGTTCTTCACTGCCATACATCGAATACGCAGCAAAAAGCGGTGAAATGCTCAAATTCCTGATAGACACCGGATCAAACAACGACTATATCTTGCCATTTTTTGTACGCAACCCTATCCCAAACGATAAAAAACCCTTTACAAGAAACTTAGTGGGTGGATAAATAAATATAACTGATCACTCCTACATTAATATATTCGGGCAAATTAAAAAAAAAAACTAGAATTTCACATACTTCCTTCCCTTAAAAGCTTTGAAGGACTAATAGGAAACGATACTTTGAAAGAATTTCAAGTAGTTATCTTTGCTAGATCTAACGTAATGTCAATTAAACCTCATATAGACATTCCATTAAAACTGCAAATATCCGAGTCTGTTAACCACATGTACTAAAGAACCTCCCCTATAAATAAAGAACAAAAAAAAACGGCTTAACAATAAAAAATCCCTGTTGGCAGCACCTGCCGGAAAGGTAAATTTCTCATACGTAGCGTAAGAGTCCGAAAAGAATTTGGCTTGCCTACTACTGGACTTCTTACTGCACTTTTTGTAACACCACATAGGCTTTTATTAACATAAAAACAATCTGTCACCGTTCGTTTTTGGAGACCCTTCATAGAGGCGCAAATATTTTGCTAATTAAATTGAGTTGCACACGTATGGATCACATATTGAACATCGGCGGGTAATAAATTGTTATAAACATATAAATACTGGTTTAGCCCTTCTCACATTTACTGTTTACACATTTCACAGTGGTTGCCACACAAAGGTGATAACTTTTTGGCTTAAATAGCTCAGATAGTTAATTTCAAAAGATTTCCATAGAAGTTTAATCAGCGCTTGCATTGCCATTAATATATACATTTTCGATTCTTTTCTGAACCATCAGGGGCCGTCATTTTGAATTTTAATTGAAATCGGCTGCTAAAAATATTAAGCTGTAAATTTTCGAATTTTTTTTATTTTTCATCCGATTTGTATTATTAAATTAAATTAGCTTGCCTTAATAACTTATAATTTCAAGTTTTATCGGAATCTGTTGAGAAACTTGGCTGCTAGAGGGCTACAGAAATACAAAAAAAAATTATGCCGCCCCCCTGTATGGGCAGACCCCCTTAAACACTTTAAAATATTTTCTTACAAATTTCAAGAGGCACCACTTTTGACCTACCTAGAAAATTTCCTCATTCTAGCTCATGTGGTTTGCGAGAAAACTTGTTGTGACGCACGAATAAACGGACGGACGGACAGACAGACAAGTCACGATTTTATAATTTTTTAGGGCATTGTTAAAAATATTTTACAATATTTAAAAAATAGTCTGATTTTCAAATACTTTCAAGTTGTCATTTAAAACTTTGCCATGAAAAAAATCCATTATTTCAGTTGCTACTGAAATAGCGAATTGCGCTTGCCTTCTGACCTTTGGGGGCCGCCATTTTGTATGCATCCATTTGATTTTGGATTATTTTAAATCTTTGTGTGCTAGGACCTCATCAATCAATGTGCCAAATCTCGTTCAAACCGGAGTTTCACTCTAGACAGGGCAAAATAATTAAATTTTTTGTGAAAATGCCAGCTAAAAATATTAGGCTTTAAATTTTCGACTTTTTTATTTTTCATTCAATTTTAATAATTTCCTGCAAAAGACAAGAACATAGTACAGAGATCCGTAATCTCAGGTTTCATCAAAATCCGCTGGAAAATGTGACTGCTAGAGGGCCACAAAAACAACACGCTCGATATTGGGGCCTGTTCTGGTAATTTACAGCATGAATCCTCATGGATTGTGTAGTAATTGAGCACGTTCTCGAAAAAGAAAACAGAGCCCCGGGTAGTTGGTATCGTGTGAGGCACTTAATTTTTAAATATCCTTTTTCATCAATAATGGATTTAGAACTATTAACTGATAAGCTGAATGGAGATTGCGCTGTAAATTTAAAATATCAGAGTAGAATAGTAAAAGAACTTTAACTTAATTCTAATGGTGATTATCCAATGCAAGTTATTTAACATAACAAGGCAAATATAAAAAGGAAATTGTAAAATGGTGGTTTGTTTACTGGCCTAATTGGATCTCGATTTCGGATATTTCCCAAGCATAATCATCCTGTATATTCTTAGAAACCATGCCTTGTTCTATACCACAAAACCTTGAAGAAGTATTAACACCATCGCGCAAACGGAAACGTGATAAAGACGATTGCTATTTTCAAAATAGTCAAAATGGATTGTCTAACGATGGGTTTTCATCGACTCCGCAAAAAGAATGCTCAAAACAGGCAAAATTTGGTAGACATGAGAACAATAGAATTCAAATTGAAGGTATTAATCCCTTCATCAATACGAATGCATGTATGGAAGTAAAATCGATTGCGGAAATAGCAAGTGAAAAATCAGAAAATGAGAATCCCTATGAAGTGATACGAAAGCCACCGAAAAAAAAGAAAAAAAAAAACAAAAAGCACATTGAAGAAGCTTGCTTTGAGAATCGGCTCTCAATCCTTATGAAATAACACGTTCTTTGGAAGACACAATCGAAGTTCTAAGAGAAGGTATTGAAAATCCTGCACTTGAAGAGCCAACACCTGTAACCATTGCCTTGCCATTTGCACCAAATATTGGATGTCGCATTGGTTTCAACGGTGTTTCACTGGATAATTTACCTCCATCTAAACTTCTAGCAGAAAAATTAGTTTTTTCACCACCGGCCGCATTTAAAGGATCAGCATACAAAAAAATCATTTCGACGTTCACTATCGGTTATGAGCGAAGAAACTGTCGTTATTGGAAGGGAATTGGATTGCTATCAATTAGAGTTAGAGAATAGCATAAATGTAGCTAAACTTAAAGAGAAACCGCTACTGCAAATACAGACCTTAAAGCCAACGATGGAAGTTTTAAGAAGATCAAGAAGCTAATAACAGATCTTCAGTATCAAAAAATATAACTAATATAAATATTTCAATTGGTGATAAATCCCCAGCATCCATCCCAACCGCACCGGTTGTGAATGTTCCGGCAACCATTACAGAAACAAGTGATGCCGATATGAGTTTTGATGATGAAATTGACTTTAAGGAGCCAGCTCCATTTGTACGTTGTTATCGTAAGCCAGACTTGCCACGTAGTCGATCATCAGAAATTGATCAAATACAAAATATTTCCAAAGACAGTAGCAATTCCAATGATGACAATCGTCATAAAAATAAAATTTCTAATTTAATCTGTAAAAGTATTCGAAAAATCATGCATCCTCATTCACACAATAAAAAGAATGAAAGAGAAAATAGTGTAGAAGAACAAAATGCATTTGAGAAGAATGATTTGATGTCAACACTGCGACGCAGTATGAGACGTAAAAATAATAAAAATGAATGAGTTGATAACAAAAAAGATCTCAAAACCGTTTCCACTGAAGAATTAAATCATCGTGATGTATCAATTATAGATACAACAGAAGAACGAAAAGTGTTCAATGTGATTGGCGAAATCGATAATGAAACCGTAAAAGCAGATAAAAGAAATTCAAAACCAGAATAGAGTCTGATAATAAAATCACATACTTACGCATGTTTTCTTAGTGTGAAAATGTGTTATAAGTAATGTATTTTAAATATACAAAGCGTTAGGGAATAGTATTTTTAAAGTAGGGTAACAACAGAAAATAACACATACTAAAGCAATGAATTAAAACATTGTACATTCAACACGAATGGTGTTGGTGAAGTATGAGTGGCGGTAGCGAAAGTATGACCGGTTGGTGCTGCTGGGGCTGTCGCCGGGAGATTTCGAGGAGGCTGCTTGAACTCGCGAATGAACGCGGAACGCTGTGGGGAAGTCCGGCGGCAAGCTTTGAGTAAGGTGGTCGTATCCGCGGAGAATTGTCACGTGGCCCGTCTTAAAAACCACAATAAACAAATCTTGTGAAATGTTATAAGTGCGGATTTGCCATGTATTGTTTTGTGCGAACGTTTCAAACCTTTGTGGACAAGAATATCTCTTTGAATAAAATCCGTTGGGTGGCCGGAAAGCCGTCGGAATATATGGGATCAAAAAGTCTGGTTGACGTCCCGTGTGTGCGTGTGTGTCGTCACCCTTAAAAAAGCATCAACCCGTAACCCGCCATTGAACATATTTTAGGATTTGTCAGCAGTTCCTATGCCAAGTAATTTGCCGAATAATTCGCGATAGTCGAAATTCGTGCGATAAACTAAGAAGTCGCGACCTAAGCAGTGCACGCCATTCACATATTCTCTCGGTGAATCTTCCGAGTGCCGCAGAATTCGCAATTGTAACGGGAATAACAGTGAATTTGGTGCATAAACATAGTTGCTCCGGTCATCTCTCGATAAATTTTCTCTCGTTCCCATTCAATTTCCCATCGATGAAAATCACTTTTCCGTGTGGGCAGCAAAGTGCGAGATGTCGAGTTTGGAAGCGCGAATCTATTCGCCTATGTATCTTTCGTATCATCCTCTGGTCCTCGACAATCGGAAAAAGCATTGAGGCAAATTCATGCAAATTTCGGAAGCAACTCAAGTATCGGAAACCAAATCGGTGCAAAGCGGAGTTCGGAACAGCCACCAGATACTTTCCAATCAACCTTAATTTTAGTTCACGTAGAACACTTTAATTAATTTGTTGTCTTAATCATACGTAAAACGTGTCGGAGAAGATTTGTTGACCGCAGCAAGAGATCAGTAGAGATTGGAAAAATCGCGGAGTTTTAATTTACATAGATTAAATCTAAATTTAAAAAAAATAAAATAACAATCCAGTTTCAGGCCTACCCGCCCCGAACACGAGCGCTCGTAGGAGGAGGTTTGGGGTAAGTATCCTTTTTTTATTCAATGAACGGTACTTGTTTTGAAATTTATTTAATTGCATGTGTATGGCTGCCGCTGGCATTTTTCCCGTAACGTAATTTGATGTTTAATAGTAAGAAATTTATATCAGATGAATAAACGAAAAAGAATACAAATTTAGATAATCAAGTGCAAAAACTACATAAAAGAATATTCACAAGGAACTTAGAAAGAGTAGAAATGATAAAATAGTTTGATTGGAATGATAAAACAAAAATATATTTGATTTTGGATCATGAAAAAGTTTTAAACTTATAATTAGATAAAACGAGAAAACGTTCAATAGGATAGGCATGTTTAAAAATTGTTTAGACCAAAAATTTAAAATCAGTGTTTTATCTATAATAAGTAACATCCGTTAAACGCCTTTGGATAAGATACGAACGAAAAAGATTATTCCACTTATTTCGAATTCACATTTATAATTGAAATGGATGAATGTTTATGAATATTTCCTGTAGGAATTTCTTGAAAAAAAAAAATTAAAATTGGTATTTCTATTATCCTACATGTCTGATTATTTTTTCGGTAAAGAAATGGAAATGCCTCATTAAAGGTGAAACCATCGGTCTGACCGGGTATAGGACCCGGTACGGTGGCAGGCTGTCCCCTTTAAAAAATGAGCCAACCGCCGGGTACTCATTAATCCTTCTTTTTGTTTCAGGTGACGTCGCGGGTTGAGTGGCCCAAGCAGAGTACCTCTTTATGGCATAGAGTTATGCAATCGAATTGTATAATTCTATGGCATAAATTGGTCCTCGGGGTACTTTTCTTCTGATGGGAAGACTTATGCAAGTTAAGTTGTATGAGTTTTCCACTCAGAGAAGGAATATCTGGCCACGGCAACAAATATGGATATTAACCCGGTTGGGTGGGTGCGAAGGGGCTCCATCACCACCCGGTTGCCCTTCTCTCATTTGTGGGCCATGAGCCTCTCCGGGTAAGGACGAGGTCACCCTGCTTCCACTTCTTTTTGCTTGTTACCCTTGTTCCTTGAACAAGTGAGTTGTCCCTCGTGTAGTTACCTACACTTTTTGCGACTTCGGTTGCCTTGTCTTTGTTCGACCCCAAGAAATTCGTGAGTGCGAAATTTTTTGAAGTGGGTCCTTGTGCTGGGGGAATGAACCCGCCCCACGACACCGCAATTCTAGGCTGCCAGCGCATTCACGCATCCCCAGACGAGGGCATTCTCGGCAGATATCTCCATCTTCTTCTGCCGAGGCAGCAGAACATCGCTGCAGTCCTTCACGGACAGTTGAAACTTTAATTGACTACAATTGATCTACGTCCATGGGCTCGTACCTACGTGGTTTAGAAGGCAGTGGTTTTTTATTGGGAGGAGGGTATTGCACCTGCTTGTAAAACTGTGGAGCTGGTGGAACACGAGGGTTATGGAAGAGTTCAGGCCTAAAATCTTTCCTCGGGATATAAGCATGTTGTACCGGTGGTTCATAATGGTTTTCAGGAGGGATTGGAGGAGGTATGTTCTGAGATGGCTTTCTATTTATAGCGTGCTGTGCTTTGTAATCAACATTTTGTAACTTAAGACACAGGTACAAGGCTGGTTCGTGAATGCTAAGTAGTTGCGGTAAATCTCCTCTTAGTCCGCGCACAAACGTATCAAGTACTTTATCCCTATAGCACTGGGTTATGTTCGTTAGTGACTACTGTCCCATGTCCATTGATGATAATTTGTTTAGTATCAGTGACAAGTCGTGGTAGACCGTCTGTTAGAATTCATGAATAGTTCCGTTGCCCTGAACAAGTGTATTCATCTGGTACTCGAGCATACCAATATATCTTGTCGGTATAGTGAAGTGTTAGACACTTCGAAATTAAGCTCCAATTAAGAGGAGTATTGTAGGATTCCAAGGCTATGTCGGCTTGGCCTACAATTTTGTCGCGAATTACTGAAAGGATGCCATAGTACTTTGGCGTACCTTTAAGATGGACGTAGATCTAAAGGATCGCTGGGATCGCCTGAAAATGTCCTCAAACTATTGATGACGTCAGGGATCTTATCCATGTCTGACAAATTTGCATCAACGCTCTCAGAGTGGAACTATTCCTGTTATTAGTTCAACCAGGTCAGCATTGTTGTTTCTACTAATTTGAACGATTGGGAGATTGTTCTGAGGAGGATTTTGTCCCGGATTATTTTGGGTCTGTGTTTCGTTTAAATTAAGTCATGGTGGGCAAATGAGGTTACCTTGATTGGGCATTACGGGGCAATAAGATTACTTTGAGGGGAAAATAATTTTTTTCTTTTAAGAGGGGCTACCTTCGTGAAAATTTCCTAGTATGTTCTTTTATAAGAATAATAATTCTTTAAATAAAAAAAAAAACATATAAAAATACGATAACAAAATTTTTCCTTTTGTTTAGAGAAAAAAGAAGTAGATAATGTGTAAGAAATCTGCTTCATAAGAATTCACGTTTCCGAGAGAATGTTCGATAAAGATTTTCAATGAAGAGATAGTTCTTTCGTGCCAATATTCACTTCTGCTTCACGAGACAGACATGAAAAAAAAGGATTCAATGTCTATTTCATAAAACAGAGATGCTCATCATACAAAAACACACTTTTTATAAATTTTTCCACAATTTTTCACCTCCGTTATTTTTAGTTATTTCTGAATTATTTGATACAATGTTTTTACTTCTTTTTTTTAAATTTATGAATATAAAATATAAGCGTGTGTTTAAGAGATGTTACACTTACAAGGTTGCTACCAAGGTTCTCATCCTTTTTTTATCCTTGTTAAAGGATTGGCCACTGAGAGGGCGGCTGTTAAATCCTTGAATGCTTAAATCCTTTTTGCTTTCGTTACTAAGGGGCCACGTTCGCTCCACAGACGCCACGTTTCGCCGCTTGGTTTTTGCGCGCGATTAGACAAATCACTTCCGCGGTTTTTCATTTATTTCGAGTGGTACGCACGTGCGTAACCCGCGTACTTTTCTTTTCGTTTTTATTATTACTATGACTTGCGGTGTTGCGACAATGGTCCCTGCTCAGGTGTGAATTAATAAACGAAGGATCAATTCGTTTTAAAAAAATATTTATTTTCAGGCAGAGCCTGGTAGCATTACAAAATTCTACTTAAACACTAGATTACGTTCTATGTACAAATTGTTTTTAGGGTTTTGTAAAATAATTTTACAAAACCCTACTAAAATCGCATCCTCTCTGTCCGTCTGTCCGTCCGTCCGTGTGTTGGAGTACTCTAACTGCTTTAGCTAGAAACGTCAAATTTTGTATGCAGGTGTAAAGTGGTGCTCTTTTCAAATTTCAACTACAAAAAAAATTTATATGGTATTTAAGGAGGGTCTCCCCATATAGGGGAGTGGCCACCGAAAAAAAAATTTCATCCGATATGATTTTCAACTAAGGGCAATAAAATTAATATTTTTGGGAATTCATGATTTGAGTGATTTTTGTTGATTTGCAACAAAATGGCGACCGTTGAAAATAGAAAAACAATGGATTTTCTTATAAACGTGTACATCTCTGACATATTTCTTGACTTTATTCGTTGCTGGTGACTGCATTTCTGTGATGTTGAGCACAAAACCCTTCTGGCATGAGCGTAGGTCTGTCTACCCAACTTGTTATTAGATAAAAATGCTGACGCTATGTCTAGCATTTTTCATGTGGGAACCAAAATGTTGATGAGAAATTGCATTTTCCATTCTGCACTGCTCTGCGGTGTTCTATTACCATCCATCAGGGAATGGCTCGTTAACTGGTATACGTCACAAACCCTGTCTAGATAAATATTTATACTATAACAACTTTGTTAAATCAATGCTTGGTAAAGCGCGTAAAGTATTCATTTCTCCTCGATGAATCTTTCTTTCAGATACATCGACCAAAAGAACTTTGTTTAAATCAACCTTGTCAGATCTGGCTTAATTTAAGAGCTGGAATGATGGAAATTCAAAAAGTTTTCGAAAGGAAGTGTTTTCGCAGTTGTACTGGTTTCTAAAGAAAGCCTGAAATAGTTTGGAAACACTATATATGCAACCAACGAGTTTATCAGTTTCATATTGAGTTTTATTCGAAGTCATATTGCTAATTCTGGAACTGTGTTCGAAAATCCTTAAATTTCGCAGCCGTTCCATCCTACTGATGGACAGATTGAGACATGTGTCATAAAATTTTTTACCAAAGGTATTCAATATAGGCATCAAATGAAAGGTTTCATGAGGACTTTTTAAAACAGTTCTTGAACTAGTAACATTTGCATGGAGGAGTGCAGGTTGAGGGGAACTCTATAAAATAAAATAGTTTTTTATGAGTAAAAGACCAACAATACCTCAAAATTCAAAACATAACCAACTTTGCTCATGATAGTACTTTTAGGAATTAAACGTTTCTATAAAATCGAATGGTGTACTTTAAATCTGCCGAAAACCCACATCTAGGTTATCTGATATCAAACGCATGTTTCCTAAAAATTTAATCAATATCAAACTATAAACACATAACTTATAGACGATTAAAAATTTATCACTTACAATAATTACATGTGATTCTTTGTAGATACACGCTCGCTAAGGGCCTAGACACAACAGCTGTGTAAGGATTTTGATGAAAATTTTAGGAATATGATGTAAGATTGATATGTCTACGCAAATTAAGCAAACAATGAGGTCAATATACTCACAATAAAATGGCGGCTAATTAATATACATAATCTTCTTCTTCTTCGCAGCACTACAGCCCCTCCCGGGCCTTCGCTTCCTGCAAATAGTGCCTCTAACTGCCTCGGTCCATTCGCCGCAGGCTCCAATTTCAAAATCCGAGCAGCGATGAACTGTCGTCTTCGACTGAGTCAGACCAGCGTTTCCTCGGTTTCCCCACTGGCCGCCGGCCTTCAGTTCTCCCAACGAATACCTTCTTGGGTATCCGTTATTCGTCCATACGATTCATATGTCCAGCCCATTACAGTTTCCGCAGTCTTACAATCCTTGAGACCTCCGGTTCATCAAAAATTTCATGTAGCTCATGGTTGTATCGAATTCTCTATTGGTCCCCATCTAGCTTCGCTCCGATTATTCGCCTCAGGACTCGACGCTCAAAGGCGTTCAATTTATTTGCGGATGCTTAGGTTAGGGTCCATGTTTCACACCCATAACACAACACAGGTCTTATCACAGATTTGTATTCTTCGAGCTTTGATTTCCTGTGTATGCAGCTGGTGTTCAAGATCGTCAAAACTGAAAAAAATATATTTTATTTGCGAGCTGTATTCTTTGGCGTATTTCGTCTCTTCCATTGCTCGTTTTGGTTATTTTGGCGCCTAAATACACAAATTCGCTAACATTTTCGGTACTGTATTCGCCAAGTGTAATATTTTGTCATGAGATTCGTTTTATTTTCATTGATTTGTAGCCCTACTAGTTTTGCTCCACTGTCGAGAAATTCGCCTTTTTGGCTGGTGGTGCCAATGGGATTTTTTTCATCTTACATATTCAATAATATTCAAAATTGTTGGCTGGTTTTTCCCCTAGCTTTTTACGACTTATTTTATAGTAAATAATCATATTCATCTAACTCTGAGGCCAGTAAGTTTTACTGTTAATTTATATGTTAAAATTAGCTTTATTGTCTGGTTGTTATATGTTAGGATTGGATGCAATGAAATATAGGTGGATTCATAACAAGTGTACACATGTGAATGGGCCTTAACTCTTATTTATCACCAACTTTAGGTCCATATATTGACAGATGATGACAGTTTAGTCTTTTACAATTTTAACCATAGTGTCATGCACATCAGCCAAACGTTTTATTATTGCTAGAACTTTTTACAAAAATAATGAACCGCCAGTGCAAACATTTCGCGCTTCACTTGAATTCACGAATTTCACGAAATGGACCCATAAATTGGCCGGCGAGATCGTGTGGTTTGACTCCTTGTGACTTCTTCCTTTGGGGATTCCTGAAAGATCGTGTTTACGCTGATGCTCCTTAGACGACTGAAGCATTAAAAAACATACGCCTAATAACACCGGAAATGTGTGAAAATGTCATCGAAAATTACAATCATCGTTTGTAGTCTGTAAAGCAGCACGAGGTGCACATATGCCCGAAGTAATATTTTATATTTAATTGTAAGGAACCAAATTTTCATAACAAATAAACATTTAAGCTCAATCTACACAAAAACTATGTTTTTTTTTCGACAAAAATGTGTACACTTGTTATTAATCACCCTGTATTATGTATTCATTCAATATACCTACGTGCCTTTTATACATACATAGTAGATATGTGTAGTGTACTGTTCTCGACGTTAAATTTAATGGCTAGATAGATGTTCAAGAGTTGTTTGAAATACGAAAATATCTTTTGGCAGGAGCAATTTGTTCTGTTAATTCATTTCTTTTAATCCTTACCTGGCTATAACATTATTTTTTTAAGTATAAGCATTTTTGGTTTACTCATTGCAGAGTGTCAAGAATTTTACTCATCGGATGAGGGGTTCGAAAAATTTGAGGAACCTTCTAAATGCGATTATAAAAATGCCGCACCCGAAGAATTTCCATACATAGTTGAGTAGTTTTAAAAGATTATGAAAAAATAAATGTCTAATTAATTAATTACAGGTTCTAATAGGCTACCATAAAAACAACGAAAGTATAGTCTACACTTGTGATGCAACTTTGATACGTAGTAAATATGTGGTCGCTGCAGGACACTGCGTATCAACTCATTATTTTCCGTTTGTTTTCAATTCACTAATTTTGGATTTTTTATATAACATGAATGCATTTTCTTTAGATTACAAGTGTTCAGTATTGCTACTGGAAAGCGTGATGATGACCCAAATAGTCCAGCAAAAGAAGTAATTCCCGTGGAGCGAATCATAAGACATCCTAATTATGATGGTCGGCAAATCTATTATGAAATTGCGTTATTGGAACTTGCAAGAAATAGCACGTAAGTCGTGATTAATGCATATAAGGTTGATTGAAAAAATGCATTCAAAAATGTAAACAGCAGACCGCCTACTGATTGTAGGCCTCATTAGATTTTCAATATGGTTGGTACGATTTGCGTAGAGAAGGAAAAAGACAATGTAGTGGTTCTCTATTTAATAATGTATAATTGGAATGAATGCATCTGTGAAAAAAAAGAAAAACGACTTCGAAATGCCCTAAAAAGGATGAAATAAATTTTATGGAAGCGGTGCCATATCATTTTTCCCCCAATTTTTGTGATGGTGCAGATGTTGGAAGTATCTATGTTCAAATGGGGAAATTCATTTGGCACCGCTTCTATAAAATTTATTTCATCCTTTTCAGGGCATTTCGAAGTCGGTTTTCTTTTCTTTTTCTAAAAGTTTTTTATTTCACCCTTTTGAGTGGCAAATTTTTTCATTTCAAAAATTTCAAAACTCAATTTCTTGAATACATTGTATCATGTACTCGTATTTTAAAATATAATTTTTTACTGCAATGCAAAAACCCCTACGGCTAAAATCTGCAGCGTTCATTGGAATCGAATTTAATTCTGGTACATTTAATAGATGATCCCATTAACGTCTACTTTGATTTTAGACTTCATAAAAATCCAATATGGATTGTAGCTTTGAGAAATTTTCGAATTTCGAACTTTGCCTAGCCGCCATTTTTATATTCTGACCTGATTCTGAAGTGCTTTTTAGGGTATTGTGAAATCATTTTACAATACCCTACTAAAATCGCGTCCTGTCTGTCCGTCCGTCCGTCCATGTGTCACACCACTTTTTCTCGCAAACTACATAAGCTAGAAACACAAGATTTTGTAAGTTGGTGCGAAGTGAAGCCCTCTTCAAAGTTTCAACACAAAAAAAAATTTATAAGGTCTTTAAGGGGGGTCTCCCCATATAGGGGAGTTGCCCCTGAAAAAAAAAGTTTTCATCGCATGTAGGCAATATGGGTATCAAATGAAAGGTCTTGATGAGAACTTTTCAAAAAAGGTCTTAAAAAGACAAATTTTGCTTCGAGGGGTGCAGGGGAAGGGGAAATGTACGAAAATTTTGTGTCCCCCCCCTCGCGATTGGACACCTTTGGCCCGAAAAACCTGAAAAAAACATGAATATAGGCCTTTATGAGTACAACAACAACAAATACATGAGAAGTCGTAATTCTTTCAACTTTGTTATTAATATTATGATTTATCGATTTTATGTTTTCTTGAATTAAGTCTTAACGGTGCCCTTACATTTAATGAAATTCAGTACACAGATGACTATTTATAAGATTAATTTGTCCTGAAAGTTTCATAAAGATCGAATGGTATTTAATGAAGTTATAGCGATTTGAATTTTCCTGTGTTACTATGGAACAATATGCGCTGTACGAGTATTAATATGGAAACATATGGCTATGGAACAATATGCGCTTTTTACCGACTCAAATACTACAGTTTTGCTAGGATTTGCATGAAAATTTAAGGAATGGTAGGTATCATAAATTTCTTTGAGAATTGGCTCAGCTAGCGGTATTAGTAATCGTAAAGCAAAAAAGTGGCTGTTTTAAATGCGAAGATTGAATAATTTTGATGTATTTTGCCCTAACTTCAACGTTTAAGGCGCATGCTTTTAATACCTGATTCAATTTAATGAATGGCTGAAGATGAGTACCTGCAATTAATACTCATAGGTGAAACAAGTTGAGGAGGCAGGAGAGAGCTCCTAGCAAAAGGGTTTGTAACCATTCTAGGATTCGAAAAAATCGGCCATGAATCGATGATTACAGTACAGTAGAGTGGCCGCTGAACAAAAAATTTCATCAAAGGTAGCCGATGAGAATATCAAATGAAAGTTCTTTATAAGAGCTTTTCAAAACAGTACTTAAACTGACAATTTTTCTTTCACAATGGCAACAAATACCTTAGAAGTCGAAATTCGATCAACTTTGTTAATAATAGCACATTTTATATATTTTGCTTTTTTGTCTATAAAATCAAAATGAGACCCTTGAATTTCCCAAAATCTATAATTTAAGTTTTCTGAACAATAAACAGCTAAGTTACAGCCGATTGAATATCTGACAATTACAACCACATTAACACGTGATACTAGGGAGATACACGCTTGCAAGGGACCTAGACACTACAAATATGTAGGAATTTTGATAAAAATGTTAGTAATGGTTTGTGATATTCATATGTTATCATGACTAATCAAGCGACGAAGTCAAAACACTTGAAACGAAATAGTGGCGAGTTTAAAATCATAATAACCATAATCATTTTTCGAACTCAATTTATGGAATCTCTATATTAGTCAGGTTTTGATATGCAGAATATATTGTTTGATTTACTAATTGTTTTACAATACCCTTCTGGCAGGAGCATACTCCTGCTACTTCAACTTGTTTATCGTTCAATTTTTTTCTACCTTTGAGCGGTCGCCATGTTGTTTCATATTGTTGCACTTTGGATTTTTTATTGTGATCTTTATCACACAATTGAATAAATTCTTGTACCAGTTTTGGTACAGCCCGGAGCTATACGATGGTCAGAACAGAAATATTTCTGAAAATTTGGCGAAAATCGAAGCAAGTATATATATCTATATATATATAATATACACATATATATATATATATATATATATATATATATATATATGTATATATATATGTATATATATATATATATATATATATATATACATATATTATATATATATATATATATATATATATATATATATATATATATATATATATATATATATATATATATATATATATATATATATATATATATATATATATATGCATCTGTATATAAATGTATGTATATATCTATAATATATATATATATATATATATATATATATATATATATATATATATATATATATATATTTATATATATATATATATATATATATATACATGTATATATATATATATATATATATATATATATATATATATATATATATATATATATGTATATATATAAAAACATATATATACATATATATATATATATATATATATATATATATATATATATATATATATATACATATATATATATGTCTGTATGTATCGACATATCTATTTATATATGTAAACATAAAGTTTGCTCCCGAATAAGTCTCAAGAAATTTACTTAAAAAGATCCCTTTTTAACCGTATCACTCTCTACTTTTATTTGATACCCATCGCCTTCGTTTTCAGTTAACTTCTCATGAAATTATACCCTAGAGTTCAATGAAAACTCGCCAATGCATTTTCATCTTCATATGTAACGTTATGATCAGTTATAGAAGGAAAATTATCTATTTTCAGGTTGCGATTCTCGCCGGTCTTTTGTATGGAAATTACTAATTTTAGATTTCTGGGCATATGTTAAAATGTATAATATTAACTGGAAAGTAACGAATCAAGTCTATAATTTGAAATCACTCAGTCCTTATTATTTCTTCGGGGAATTTTATAAATCCTATGTGTAACGTTTACATCTAAGGATGTAAGAAGGATCCTTTACTAAGCTCATCTGTAAGCAAAGGATGACTTCGGAAGAGAAAAGCATCCTGAAATGTTCCCTCTAACTATTGTTGAATCGTGTTTATGCCACATTTAGAAGTAATCTATTGGTTATTTCCGGTAGAAATGATTGACTAAAATGAAAAGTTTATGCAGAAAATTAAGGATACTGATAATTTTTATCGTTTGCCACCAAAACGCTTGGTATCTCCATCAAATCCTTGAACTGTGCCAACTAATTGGCACTTTTCGTGTGAAAAATTATTTAAACTCAATTTCTCGACATCAATGTATCATATTGAACTGTTTGTATCTACAGAGTCCTTGAAAGGATTACAATTCTGTTCCGAAACATTTTAGATCAATATGTTATCCTTCATTTGAAACCTCTACAATCAAAATCCTTACACCCGTCGATCAGTTATGCTGAAAAATCCGGGTGAAAGTCGGAAATTTTTTAGTTTTTAGGATAAAAGTCCTATATCGTTATTCGAATTTCTTATACTTTAAACAGGACCTAACTGGAAGAAAGACGTATCATTTGCCAAAAACAGGACTCTTCTATCTATCTCCGTTTAAAAGTTATGGGTGAACATACAAAAAAAAGCAAAAAAAAAATATACGCGATGAATTGATAACCTTCTTTTTGTTTGAAGTTAGTTAAAAACATAACAAACTTTGGGATACATCTCAATATACACTAAGTTACAAAGCTGGCGATGCAGTTTCCCTATGAAACTAAGAAAAATCTGTTGAATATTTCAGCGTATGAAACTTGTAGCGCAATTACACGCAATAAAATAGAAGGATTCGTAGCCAATTATTTTGATTATTTGATATCCGCAGACCAATTTTTTTTTCTTGGAAAGTCGTTGGACCTTGCTTTGTTGTGTGACGTGTTTCGACTTCTTTGAGTCATCTTTAAAGTCCAAGTCAAAGGCACTTTATTCAATACTAGTTGATATAAATTTTCAAGAATATAAAGCAAATTGTTGGTAAGTAATTAAGTCAGCATAGTTATGCAATAAAAGAAAATTATAGAAGCAAGAAAATCGAGAAGTTTTTCTCCATTCGCTGGCTCAAGACGTGCGCCCGAGCTTATAAGCGGGATAAGCGAGTTAAGAATACGTTCAACTGCAAACTCAAGGTATCCGCCCGAGTATAAGTGCCCCAGGGCAGTTATGCCCGGGTCCTGTAGTTGAACTAATAATTGATTGAATTATCAATCTGACTGCATACTCAAGGCGTTATACATACTTATGTAGGCATAAGTCCGCAATATATTGTTCTATTATAAATTAATTAGCGTCGAAGAATTCATTGTAATTTTATAACCAAACAATGAAGAACATAAAACTTATTACCTTTCCAATGATCTAATTGACAAATATAAAGTAGCAGGTAAGTGTTGTACAGGAATATTTCTCTCTCCCCGGGAGCTTTTTTTTTTTTTTGTGGTAGGGAGGTGAAGGCATTTACGCTCGCCGAGGCTGGCAGTGTGGGACTCCCATGGAGGATACCCATGGACTACCCACTAAACACCTCCCCTGTCAATCTGAGAGCCTAGCCTGGAACCGTTTGACACATTACTTCGGGCCAGGTCTCGTTTTGTTACGCCGTGGGGCGCCTTCAAGCTGGGGAGTCCCTTTTCTAGTGGGAGGGGAGAGTGGAAGATTAAGTGCCAGTAAAGCGATCCCCCAGCCCCAACACTTCCGGCTGCTGCGAGTCCCTTTTATCTTTTAGGACTGCCCGAGCATAATGTGTGACCTGGTTCCATTTGTCAACCGATTCGAGCATCACCGCAACTATATTATCCGGGGTGAGCTCTCCCGTCTCCCTGTAGAGTTCCCTTAGCAGCCTGACCCATTTTGTACACGCAAAAAATGTGTGACAGGCATTGTTCTCCTCTCCTGGGCAAAACCGACAATCGGGAGACCGTGACTTACCGATCTTGTGCAGGTAAGACTGAAAACACCCGTGCCCGCTCAAAAGCTGGGTCAGACAGAAGTCAGTCTCACCATGCCTTCGATTTAGCCACGGTCTTACATCCGGGATGAGGCGCGCAGTCTACATTCCCTTCGTGCAATTCCTCCAAGACTGCTGCCAATCGTTGAGCGAGCGTTGTCTCTCCTCGCGGACAACCATCTCCCTCGCATCCTCGTTTTGGCGCAGGTAAATAGCGCGGCGCTCTCTAGCAAGGAGGGCGACAGGTATCACGCCTGCAATCACTCTCACCGCCGAGTCGGAGACTGTTGGATACGAAGATGCAATTCTCAGTGCTCCTCTTCTCTGTATCTGTGCCAATTGTTTTCGGTATACCTCCTTGCTGAGAGCGTCACCCCATACCTCTGCTCCGTACAGTAGCACCGACCCTACAGCACTCATCAAGAGGCGTCTTCTTGATGGGCTGGGTCCCCCCTACGTTGGCCATAAGTCGACTCAGGGCCGATATTCCCGAAGCAGCCTTCCCAGCCGTTGCCCTGATTTGCTCAGAGAAACTCATCTTCGAGTCGATCAGTAGCCCCAGGTACTTCACCGCTGGCTTCGATTCGATTTGTATATCTCCAATACTGATCATCCTTACTCTAGGGATTCTCTTTTTTGTCAAGATGACCACTTCGGTTTTCTCCAGTGCTAAACTGAGCCCGCGAGCAGTCATCCAGTCCCTTACTCGGCGCATTAGCATACCTAGCCTAAGTTGCGCTTGTTCAACGGTGCGTCCGGCGACCAGAGCCGCAACATCATCCGCATAGCCGACCAAGCGCAACTCATCTGGCATCTCAAGTCTCAGTAGCCCGTCGTAAGACACGTTCCACAGGTCCGGACCAAGGATAGATCCCTGGGCAACATCCGATGTAATTTCCATCCTTCGTTAGCCCTGTGTCGTGTCGTAGAGCAGGCTTCGGTCCTTTAGGTGGTTCCTCAAAAGCCGCATTAGATATTCTGGAACTTGAAAAGAGTTTTCCAGCGTGTCCAGAATATCCACCCATCTAGCGGAGTTGAAGGCATTCCTGACGTCGAGTGTCACCAACAGGACGATCCGTCGCTTGGTGCGACTATATGCCTCTGCCTTTTGGACCGCGTTCACCACCTCTGCAGTCGCATCAATGGTAGAACGTCCTGCTCTAAAGCCATACTGCCGAGGAGATAGGTCCCCAGCAGCACGAATCGCGTCAGTGAGTCTTCCCTTGATGAGTTTCTCTAGCACTTTCCCAGCCGTGTCTAGCATGCATAACGGGCGGTATGCAGACGGCGATTCGGGATTTCCCTTCCCCTTGCTGACCAGCACGAGCATCGCCACCTTCCATCGTACCGGGAAAACCCCGTCCCGTAGGCAAGCGTTGTATATGCTGAGCAGCAAGTGAGGACAATGGTGATAGACGAGCCGCAAAACCTCAGCTAGAACACCATCTGGACCTGGAGCCTTCCTCGCTTTCAGGGAGAGAACTGCCTCCTCCAGTTCCAGCTATGTGAAGAGTGGGCACTCGACTGCTGTTTCACCATGGACAGCGTCAACACGGACGGGATGGGCGGGGAAGAGTCCCCGCACTATCGCGTCCATCTTTTCCGCGTCATATATACAAGGCTTCCGTAGGGCACCAAGTTTCCCCATGACCAGCTTGTAGCCAAGGCCCCACGGATCCCTATTTACATCGTCCACGAGGTCTTGCCAGTATGGGGCCTTGCTCTTGTTAATAAGCCTGCGAAGATATTTCCTGCCGGACCTGTATGCTGCTAGCCTAGTGTCTGCCTCCTCCCGTGTTCGCGCCCGCTGGGCCTCTCGCCGAAGTTTGTGACACTCGCTTCTTTGTTCGGCGATCTCGTTTGACCACCAGTATACTGGAGGCTTATCGTGTCGGGGTCTCCGACGGGGCATGGAAGACTCGCAAGCAGGTATGATGGTACTCATAGTTGAGTTCACCAAGTCCTTGACTGGAGGCCCTCCACTCCCTGGCGGAGCTCCCAGCAACGGTGCGCCTGCCATAAGCGCGTCAGCGAACCTCTCAACGTCCATCCTCCCAGTCCTCCATCCGAGGATTGAAGTTTGGGCATATGCACGCAGAGTGGTACTGTCGTGAATCTCAACCGCTATATACTGGTGATCACTAGCCGAGTAGTCCTCTAGTACTCGCCAGTTGTGTACTCTAGGTACCAGGGACGCATTTGGTTCCCCGGTCTGAGGGCACTATCGATAAATCAATAACCCGGGGGGGGGGGGGGCCTTGATGTATATATAGGATACACATCATATCTAGGTCCTAGCGCATGCCAGTATACAAAGGGTATACTGCTATTGCAACAAAATTGGCGCAGCCGGTTTTAAAAAATTTTTGCGCTATGCACAGGGGCTTCATTGGTGAATTATTTAGTAGTAAGCAATTAGAATGCATTTATTGAGCGTGAAGCGTAGTTACTAGTGGAAGCGTGTCTGCAAACCATTTTAGTTCAACAGCACAGACTCTCCGATTGGTTGGTATATCGACTTAATATTAAATGTAGCGTGTCTACCGAGAGTTGAAGTCGGGCATCTCAGAGGCTTTTATTTATTTCTATAGTGACTTACAACAAAAAATAGCGTGTCCGCTGACAACTAGGGTCCAAGGTTCAGAGGCTATTGCCAATTTCCTTACCGACTTGTAATTAAAAATAGCGTGTCTTTCGAAAGCTTCGGTCGATGGCTCAGAAGCTATTGTCGGTTTCCTTACCGACTTGTAACTGAAAATAGCGTGTCTACCGACAGCTTCGGTCGATGGCTCAGAGGCTATTGTAATCATGTAACTTAGACGTCAGAATAGCGTGTCTGCTGATGGTTTCCGATCAACAGCTCAGAGGCTTTCTTTTTTTTTGCTTAGACTAAAGGCTGAGTGGCTGTCGATAGTTTTGTCTTGAAGGGACCACATTTGTGGCTGCAGACAGTGGGTTTTTGGGGGACCACTAAACTTATTGGGTTTTCCTATTTATTTATAAAAGCTTGACGGGACTTATCGGCTTGACTGCCACTAGTTTCATTTTTATTACTGCTAATACTACAAATTGCAAATTGAGTGCTGAATTCATATTTTGTCATTCGTGGGAAAAAACGGGAATCGAAAGAGATAATAGGTTTAAGGGTAAATTTGTTTGTATTGTGGTGGCCTAAATTGTATTGGGTTACAATAATTCAAAGTCGTTTCTTCACAGTTCCTACACTTGGATTATTTCAGTGAAACTTGAAATTAGCATTTGTATTGAAAAATTTTCTCTTGTATGTTAATGTTATATTCATCTCACAGGGTTGGTTTATTTATTTTTACAAATGTCTACTTATTAATTTATTGAATCAAATGCGTATTTTAATATGCAATCAATTTGTAAACATAAGTGGGCAGCGACTAGAGATTTTACTAATCGCTTCATCTCATTAAATGCTCTAAGGAAAATATTCATTTAATTTAAAAGATAAGACCTGAATATTCATGTGGCCACGCGTTATCGTTTCAGTTGTTTGAGCGATAAAAGGTGTTATGTTGACATAGCGATGGAGACACGTTTGTATACTTGTTATTTATGTTTTCATTATGCTTGCTTGTGTTAAATGTTTACTTGTACTGTTTGTTGTTTTGCCTCTTAGTCAATTGGAATATTATATCTTTGATAAGTTTTACGTTAAATTATGTTTGAATTGTTGAGAAGTTTATTTGGATGATTTTTAGATCAACAAGATTAGAGTTAAGAATATGAATTGATTTTCTTTGCATTAATTATTGGATATTAATGTTATATTGTTGCTATTAATTTTTGATTGATGATTATTTGATTTTCTTGAGCATACTGATCTAGTTTGATTAACAGTGTGAGTAGCAGTGGCTTCATAGAGGAATTGAGTGGTTTCGGATATCGGCTGGGAGGAAAAATTTACAGCCCATTTAATTCTACTACACAATGCGCTACATTGGGGTATCTGCAAAACCGATATCCTACCGGCTGCGCCAATTTCGTTGTGATACCAGTATACCCTAAGTATACTGGCATCAAGGCTCCCAACGGCAGAGAGAACTCACTGTGTAATATCTACATGCTACTGGTTAATATAAAATTTTAAAAATTATTTCACTTCAGCCAATTAATACATCAGAGAATAAGTTGATGAGGTCTTATATTTGCATATTTATAAATTTAGAGTGTTTATGGAGCAGTTCATTGACTCGATTTATGTTTACTTTAATTATATTTGTTACCTGAAAAAACCAATCAATTTATTAAATCTTTAACTGTTACTTGGGCTGACGCCTTGAGCACGCAGTTATATTTACGAATCAATTGATTAATAATCCAACTGCTAGCCCAAGGTGCAAAGCCTTAGGACGCTAACACTCGGGCTAACGCCTTGAGTATGCAGTCAGGTTGATAATTCAATCAATTATTAGTTCAATTACAGGATCCGGGCATAACTGCCCTGGGGCGCTTATACTCGGGCGGATACCTTGAGTAAGCAGTTGAACGTATTCTTGACTCGCTTATCCCGGGCTAAGTACCTTGGGATAGAATAAGCTCGAGCGCACGCCTTGAGCCAACGAATGGAGAAAAACTTCTCGATTTTCTTGCTTCTATAATTTTCTTTCATAGCATAATTATGCTGACTTTATGGCTTACCAACAAAAATAATGAAGACAAGTTACTAATTAAAAGATCAAAGTTCAATTGTAATATTTTTGTTGCTTAATGCCATCTCTCTGTGACTGGTGCAACCACAAAGCTCAAGCTTTCGCTAGATTTGTCTCATTGCAAATGCGTGTAACCAATTCGTTCCACTGAGGTGATACGTTCGATTGCGAAGTCTTGTTTGATACTTAATACGATTATGGATACAAACCCACTACTGCTAATCCATGAAACGACGCCGCGCCCACAGATGCTTTGATTGCAATTCGTATCTTTTCGTATATGTATGTTGTCATTTACAGTACACAGAGAAGAATGACGGAACACGGACCGAGTAATATATGAACTGCGGCTCTCGTAACATTCCCATCATTCTGAATTTCGCATGCTACTCTCACATTGCTGCTGACCACCAGTTACATGCATGAGTAAGTAAGCTTTAATCTGATGAAAGGAACTAAATCCTATATTTGGCATTTTCTGTCTGTCTGTTCTCCAAAACATATGATATTATTAATTATTTAACCTTCTCGAATGACTTGATACGTTATACGAAAATGAACGTTGCCCTCGACTAGTTGTTTATACAATTTTTTAAAACGGAAATAATAACATAACTTAGCAAAATATTCACTTGACCGGATATTCTCCTCCAGGCGTACTTGACGAAGCATTGTATGACCAGTAGCACTAGTTAAATCACGTAGAATAAAACCGTTATACCGTGACATCACTAGTTAATGATAAACTATTTAATCTGACTTTGCAAACTATCAGAGAAGATATTCAGCCATGATTTTAGTGATCGCCACCAGAGTGGTTGAAGGTGCAGTGGAAATTACGCTGAGTTTGAATGGAGCCACTCCGCGGAAACCGGAAGTACCACTCCGAAGAGGTATCTGAACCCGAGACAAAGAACTCGGTCGGAGAACGGTAAAGTGGCCGTTAGAGGGAGATTATATAAGAGCGCGACGAATGACGCGACTCCTCTTTCTTTCTTTGGAACCGATTACAAGCCGAAGAGCGACCATAAACCGTCGGTAGCCATTAGGTAGGTAAATGCGGACGCGAGAACTGGTGCAAATATAAACATGTGCTTCAATGAGAGATTTTAGGATTACCAGGTCTCAAAAAATCAATTACATTGCAGAAAAACAAATTCGTTCTATGCAGTCTTTTAGTTTTTTATTAGGATCTGGCAGCACTCCCATGTTCTGAAATGCGTAAAAGAACACGTGCGTCTGAAATATTATTTGCGTTTTGTTTTGTTTTTTGAATACAACAGGGTTCGGCTCAGCTGAAGTGCCCCGTATCAGCTGACCGGCCACTGGGAAAATTCAGAAAGTGTGCAACACAGGGTAAATGGAAGGTGTGGATAATATGTGAATGTACTATGATACAGAAGACAAGCGTCAGCTGGATGTTGAATGAATTGTAGCAAGTGTGTACTAGGCGTTGGGCGGATAACGACATTGAGAAACATCAGCACGAAGGAAAGCGTCGAGGGAGTAGTCGTAGCAGTAAGTGGCAAAGCGATTTCGATAACGTCGACGGAAGCAGAGAAGAAAGTGCCCTTTACAACTTGTAGACCAGTAAATTTTTCTTTTAAAGACTTCTTCTTTTCCACTCTATAACAATTGGGAATTTAGATTAGTTATTCACATAAAGACATTTGAAACGAAAGATAAGTTTGTGTAACGAAAGTTTATATTATAAAGCAATTAAAGGTAAAATCCAGTCAAAATTAAATTTTCTTTATATAACACAATTGAATTTGAGTGTCAGGTTGTAACGAGTGCGAGAAGAAAATTTAAAGTTGAGTGTTAGTGTTCAGGGGAGGTGTGTAGAGGGTGGCAAATTCTCGGGATATTAATTTACCTTTGCACGTCCCGCAATTGTAAAAAAGAAAGTGAAGGGTCTTACTATATAAACACAAATAAATTTACAAAGGTGGTATTTAGACGAGTTGTATAGTATTGAAAATAGCTTTTGTTTCATCGTTAGGGACTTCCAAGAAAATTATTTTTATTTGTAGCCATTCTAAATTACTGGCCGAAAAACGGTTGTGCTTATTTGCATGATTGTTCTCAGTGACATAAAAAGTGTAGTGGTGAAGTGTCCTTTTTCGTGCTGCGAGAAAGAGATACCGGGAAGCCGTATTCTCGCTTGGCGGCTTATTGGGGCCTTACAAGCGGCTTATTGGGGCCTTACAAGGTGGACAAGTGAATGGCACCCCACGCCCATCTCCGGACGAGCTGAACCGCGTCCGTAAGCCCCACCGGAGCACTTTATTTCCTTTTGAGGTGTAACAAAATGCCTTAGAAGCTAAAATACACTCAACTTTGTTAACAATAGTAGAATTTGTAAATTTAACATTTTTCTTTAATTATAAATTAAAGTAGAAAGCTTTTTGAGTATAACAAAAATAATGTACGGTTTTTTTACCATTCGGGCTTTCTACCGAACGAGACTCTACACCTTCAATTTGATCTTCTTATTTCCAGATGAAATGAATAATTAAAAATATCTATAAGATTTAATTCAGTTCATGTTTTTTAGTGATATTGAAACAAAATGGCAGCAAGTTAAAATGATATGGTAATGGTTTTTCTCTTAAAGCCAGTATGTAATTGTTATAGATATCGTTAAAGATCTTCTTGAGTTTATTCATTATTGGCGTCTGCATATCGTAGGCTGAGTTCGAAACCTTTCTGACATGAGCGTAGCCATCTGCGGAGTTTTCTCGATCATGTTTTCTTCTTTTGATCATTGTCGTCAGTCTACTATTTGACATTTCCCCTGGTTGCTCCAATAGTGGAAAGCCGTTAGGCTCCTTCATACCAGTAATCCCTAAATTGTCCTCAGATACTTCGTTTTTCTTTGTGGGTCGAAGTAAAAATATGGTATTTGATGTACTGCTCGACGATATGATAAGCTTTTTCGAATAAGAATTCATTTCTGGTAGACGTCTTAAAAAATTATTTAGTATTTGAAAACTAGTGATAGGAAAAAAAATTCTTCCGAAAAAGCCGGTGATATATTCAAACGCAAAGTGCTCAGGAGTATATACGGCCCAGCGAAGCATGGAACAGAATGTATCATGACCTACCTGTATACATTTGCGTTAAATTACGCAAACTGACCTACCTGTATGCGTTAAAGTACGCAAATTGTAATGGGCAGGACATGTGAAAACTTACAGAAGAACTGTAGCTCCCCGGGCGAAACTTGTAGGGTAAACCACAAGGAATACCTGCAATTGAGAAACAAAGAAAAGAGTAAAAAGCTTTTTAATATGAATCGGTAATAAATTTCACGCACTTTTGTGAATCTAGGCAAAAAAATAATTTGAAGTAGAAAAGAGCAGCCAGAGAAGAAACAAACTTGTCAAGAACCACTAAGATGTCTCAACTATCTAGGTAGTGTGCTGGAATACATCTGATATTGCTTTTGGGTTAGCTAGGTATGACTTATAGTCCAGCAAACTACATCGAAAGCTTGAAAAGCCAGCGTCGCAATATTTAAAGAGACTTTAGAAAGTAGAATATGTGTTAAAGCTTAGTGGATGTGCTGTCACTTGAGCATCAAAAAACCTAGAATAATTGCTTAGAAGAACATAAATAATTTTAATTAGCATATTTTTCTTTGCTGATTTATTCTTATTTTTAAATGGCTATGAAATATCATTTTATGAATACCATACAACTTTGCATTTAAAAAATTCAAAGAATACGTACGTAAAATTTTTAATTTAAACGATTTTTCAGGCAACGCCCAGCGTGTTTATGGACCAGTTCAATCACAGTTGGGATGGAAGCCAACCATATTGTCTTTGCATTAGGTGATTTCCAGAATATTTTCAACACAATCGATATTATAATTCAATTCAATTTCTTCAGATGATTTAGACAGGTATGAAAAGTTGACTAAAACTCAAGCGCAAGTAGTTTCAACTACAGAGTGTTCAAAATACTATCCTGAAGACAGAGATATGCCACATGGAATTTCTGATGACGTATTATTTTGTGCCGCGGGGCAGAATAAGATTTACATTGATGTGATAAGGAAATATCATTTTTGATTTAACATGAAATGAAATTCTAATTAATATTACAGTTTCTTGTCTCGCAAGGACCACTGATAATTCAACGAATGTTAGGAAGTAATTGGATTCCATATTTAATTGGAATGGGGTCCATCGATACAGATGACCATAGAGCTCCGGTGATATATACAAAGGTTCCAGCATTTATTGATTGGATAGAATCAATTGTTTGGCCCGATGCATGAAAAATGAAGTAAAATTTTGAAATATGTAGATGAAATAGATATTCATTGCGAAACCCATATGAGACTAATTTTATTTTGCATGATTCCGAACTTCATTATACTTTGAATGCCTTTTGGTAGAATTTTTGAAAGGCAAAACTGCTTTTTTAAAAATTATCCATACAAAATATACGAAGGTCATTCAAGAAGTACTTAGCCTACAGAAGAAAAACGAAAATTTTGGCAAG